>OX411307.1:149100369-150372869 GCA_948150685.1 Rhaphigaster nebulosa
TGCTCCGTAATAAATTATATTTTGACCAGCAAGGCAGTTGAATCAAATTTTATACTTAAAATACAGCCAATGTGTAAATATGTAGAGCAATTTACCTTCTTGGTCCAAATGTATTCTACTTTTTAATTTTTCAAATACCATACCAAAACAAAATATCTATATTCATAATAACAGAGACTATAAGAAGCAATAATTTGTATGTTCAACACATAATTATATAATAACATTTTTTTTAAATAATCGGCAGGTTAGTCCTGTATTTCAAATACCATATGTATGTAAAAAAAAAAATGCTTTATTACCTTACCTTTATATGCCTACTTATATTTATGGAATCAATTGTAATATAAACTGTTTTAGCTTTATAAATTATAAAAACTATACATCTTTAAACAAATTACGAAAACTAGGTTATGTACAAACTTTTTAAATCACCCAATAAATAAATATTAATGTCAAACTAAAATTTTACTATTAAAGTAACGGCTATTAGTTGTTAATATATAAAATGAACGATTTTAAGTTAAAATATGTGGCACTGTCTGTAATTATAAAAAAATATATTGAAATACTACTTGTATTCATTTTTAATTTATGGTTCCCGTTAAATACATAATTTTATACAAAAAAAATATAAGATTTTATGTGAAGTAATAGGCAATTCTGTAGCACCCTTAAAAACGAGAACAATAACCCTAATATTCAAAAAACAAAACAAAGCTTACCGCACGCTACTTACCACCATCTAGATCCAAGTCTAAACAAAGTAGAGACAACAATGGCGAGCGTGATCGTCGTCTCATTTGTCAATGCTAACAATATCATATGCAAACTAAACAAACTAAATATGATATTTCTTGTAATTAGTAAAAAAATATTAGGGAAAAAATAAAAATAATTTTTTATCATCAAATAAATAAATTTTAATGAAATTGATTTAGATACTTAATGAAACAAATGGAAATCAGCCCTTATTTTTAAATTATATTGCATTCTAATAGGTTTCTTTATTTTGTATTAAATTAATTGAAATATAAACTATTATAGTTTTATAAATTATAAAAACTAGACATCTTTAAACAAATTACGAAAGCTCTAGTATGTATAAACCAGATTCGTATAAGTCAAAACAAAAAACTCTTATTTACCGATTTATTTGATGAAATATAAAAAGTATGTCTTTTTTAAATCACTCGATAAACGCATATTAAAGTCACAACTGCAATGTTACCATTTGAGTAACCGTTACAAGTTGTTTATCAATAAAAAAAATACACTAATATTCAAACAAAATAAAGCTTACCGCTCGCTCATTAACTACCCCTTGGATCCATGCCTTAACAATATAGACACAACAATGGCGAGCATGATCGTCGTCTCATTCGCTTATAGTTAATCTATCAAATAAAAAAAAAAAAAAAAAAAAAACAAACGCGGTATTTCTTGATGTATGTAAAGTCAAGGGAAAAATAAAAATAGGTTCTATTAATAAAATAACAATAAACATTTATTTAAGTTGCATTATGTCTAGTAGGAAAAAATATAATAAAAAGTTACATGATTACTTAAGATTCATTGAGGATTCTAAAATCACTAAGCTGTTACATATATACATATACACTTATATTCAGTCAGATTTGAAAGATGGCAATATTTTAATCAA
Source organism: Rhaphigaster nebulosa (assembly GCA_948150685.1). Lineage (NCBI taxonomy): Eukaryota > Metazoa > Arthropoda > Insecta > Hemiptera > Pentatomidae > Rhaphigaster > Rhaphigaster nebulosa. Next base: position 149,102,033 of record OX411307.1, read on the forward strand.
AATGAACCAAATTAAAGATGTTACAAACATGTTTTAAGCTACATTTTTCCTGTTAAATATATTTTTCAATTTTCATTTTTTTTAAGCATAGAGGAAAAATAAAATGAACAAAACATTCTATCTTAAAGCCAACATTTACTGATTAAGAAAATGTAGTTTGTGAAAATTGGTCAATTCTGAAAACTAAATTTAGCTGTTTCCAACAAACAATTAAATAATTGGTGGATTGAGAATTTAGATAAAACCTGTCAGCTTGAAAAATGGCTATGAACAAAGGTTCTGATTCATTATAGTTAACGTAGCCATAGCCGTTTTAATGCCAAATATTGTTTAGGTATCTAAATAATATAAAAAAATCAAACTTTTATTTTATTTTTCTTGGAAATTTTATATTTCTGAGGTTCGACACATTTCCTGTGGTTGTGGGTAATAAATATTTAGAAGTAAAATATTTAATAATAAATGAAAATAGTACTAAATCTAGCTCTAGTAGCCTGCCTTGATTCTTTGATAAGTTTCCACATTTTCTCATTCTTCTATTCCAAATTTAACTTCAATTTATTACCTGTGATATATTCTTCATCCTTAATTGTATACACATATATATATATATATATATATATATATATATATATATATATATATATATATATATATATATATATTTTACAAAAAAAGTGAATACAAATGATTGAAGTGAGGGTTAATTTGTCCCATGGGGTGTAACTTGAACCCATTCCAAAAATGTGTTTAGAATGGTTCTTCGTAAATTATAAAAAGACTATTTTTCTATTGTAATAGTTATTAATATAATAATAAAGACAGATACCAGCATTTCTATTATTGTATTCATATAAGTTTTGAGTAGGCTGTATATTTAAATTTAAAATCATCACAATAACTCATAAAAAAGGATATTAAGTAAATAATGCTAACCAAACAAATATATATGTTTTTTCTTAGAAGCTCAAAGATTTCACAAATATAAAGGAAAAAAGTAATCATGGGTCAAGTTATCCCCAACTCATGGTAAATATAAACTATGAAAAAAGAATTAGGATAATAAGTTTTTGGAGACCAGGAAGTAGTCCACTGCCCACTGCTTTGGTTTTTATATGGGCTTGGTAGCCCAGCCAACTGGAAATGTTGAAAAGGCTTGCCTTTTGCAGTCCCGACCAACTAGCCACCAAGCATTGTCAGTCTTTTCCAGTCCTTAATCACTGATGTTATATTATATCTAGAGTCTATAAATATATTTAGGTGTATGCATAATATTTATTCATATAATATTTATATTCTATTTATTACTATTTAATACTATTCTATTTAATACTAATATATATTATATATATATATATATATATATATATATATATATATATTCTATTTAATACTATTTATTACTATTCTATTTAATACTCTATCATAGACTATTTGAAATTCTGAAAAAATGACTATAATTCTGTCATTGAAAAGATTAATTATAATGGCAGAAGAAGTCATAGGCAATTATCAATGTGGGTTCCTTCATGGAAGATCTACAATTGACCACATATTCACCATCAGGAACATGCTAGAGAAATGTAACAAATGGATTGTAAATCTATGCCAACTCCTTATAGACTACAAACTAGTATATGATAGCTTAGCAAGAAATGAGCTCTATGAAAACCTAAGGTTTCTAGGTTGCACCACAAAAGTTATCAGGCTGGTAAGGATGACCTTACAAAACAGTAGAGGTTTAGTATAGGTCCAGGGAGAAATGTCCTACTTTGCCATTCAAAAAGGAATTAAACAGGGGGACCCACTATCTCCAGTGTTATTTAATATGGTGCTTGAGATGATTATGAAGGCAACCAAAGTAAATGCCGTAGAATGTATTTATAATGATACGACCCAATACCTCACATATACTGATGATATGGCCATCCCAGGAAAATTTATTCTTTGAGGCATTTTCGGAATGTGAAGAGTCAGCTAGGAAGGCAAGGCTCATAATAAACAAAAATAAAACAAAATAAATGCTATCATTTAGGAAAGGCCCAACCAGTGGATATCTTATAGGAAGAGGGTGTAGCTTTGAGAGTGTTAACAAATTCAAGTATCACGGGACAATTGTAACCGAAGATAACAAAATGGAAAAAGAGATAAAGGCAAGAATTGAGAATGGAAACAAATGGTATTGGTCGCTTAGGAAAGTTTTCAAAATCGAGATATACCTCGAAATATTAAAATAAGGGTATATAAGATGGTGCTTTGTACAGTTGTAATGTCTGGTAGTGAGACATGGACCCTAACCAAACAGCAAGAAAGGTTACTGCGTACATGGGAGAGAAATATTCAAAGAAGAATTATGGTGTGACCAAAGAAGAAAATGTTTTCCACATAAAGACTTACACAATCTATAAAAACTAAGGGACCTATATGGGGAGTCAGATATAGTTTCTTGCATTGAAAAGGAAAGAATAAGATGGTTGGGTCATGTACATCCTACGGATCAAAAAAGGCTCCCAAAGCAATTTATAGAAGGGCATTCAGATGGAGGAAGAGGCAGACCTATACTACGATGGCTGGACAATGTAGAGGCCGACCTTAGATTCTTTGGTGTGCGTACATGGAGAAGAGCCGCAGAGGACTGGTCTGAGTGGAGAACTGTTGAGGAAGCCAAGGTCCATCATTGAACATAGCGCAGGAAGAGTTAGTTTTATATATATAACTATTTAACCTTTAGAGGCTCCTTTTCTTTGAGGATTTTACATTAATGCTTTCATGTATGTTTTACGTTTATTGTATTTTAAAATTCATTGATCTAGGTAGAATATAATAACTATTATTTGTATTTATAATTAAAGTTTTTAATTATTCTATTTTAATAATTTATAGTTGATATATATATATATATATATATATATATATATATATATATATATATATATATATATATATATACATATATACATATATATAAACTATAAATCGTTAAAGTAGAATCATTAAATCATTAAAAACTTTAATTATAAATACAAATAACAGTCATTATATTCAACCTAGATCAATGAATTTTAAAATACAATAAACGTAAAACATACATGAAAGCATTACTGTAAAATCCTCAAAGAAAACGAGCCTCTAAAGGCTATGGATAACCTATTCAATACCAAGGTAAGTATAATCATTATTGAAATACAAACAATTTCTCAAAAGGCTTCACACCTAAAACAAGTATTGTAAAAAACAAGGGAAGGAGTCTCTTGGACACAACTAGTACAATTCTAGAGAAATTCGAAGATGCTTAATTATAAATTATCAAAATAAAGTTAACTTGTTTATTTATAATCAGGGAAGGCTGGAGAAATAATAAACTCAGGAATCCAATTTTTAAATAAAGATGCTGAGGAGGATGAAGGCCAGGCAGAAGTAGAAGGAAATCTGATAAGTTAAAAATGATGTTTCAGAAAAAGACAACTTGTATGTAGATAGATGGAAGTATCTATATCAGATAATATTATTTGTATATAATGTAGCCTGAAAATAAAAATGTGAACAGTGGGTTGAAGTTGGCACTATCTGAATAATTTTGAAAAATTCAATAAGCTAATCAATAACATTTATTCTGTTTCAACGTTTTGGCCTAAGCTTTAGGGTATCATCAGGGGTAAAAGAAAAAAACAAGATAACAACATTGAAAACAACAGAGGCATTCCTAGTGACAGTATAGCGATACATGAAGTATAAAAAGAAAAAAGATGTTAATATATATTGTAAATAATGAAAAATTAAAGTAATGTGAAAAGAGTGAAGGAAAGATTTTGAATTACATGAAATAATAAAGTACATTATACATGATATAATAAAATATATGAAAACTATTAATTAAAATGACTACTAGTATGAATATTTGGAAGTATGAAAAGCATATTGAGATATTTATGATATTATAAGTTTTGTAAAATATTACAATGATATTAAAAATGTTATCAAGTGACTAATGAAAACAAAAACAAATTTAAAAATTAATTTAAATTTAAATAATGCGTTATTTATACATGATATAATAAAATATATGAAAACTATTAATTAAAATGACTAAAAGTATGAAGAAAGTATGTAGATTTGGATTTAGCAGTATGAAGATTAAATTATCTAGTATGAAGATTTGGGAGCATGTAAAGCATATCGAGATAATTATGATGTAACTTGTAAAACTTAGGCCAAAACGTTGGCACAGAATAAATAAGTTATACGTTATAGTTTGTTTCTCATTGTCCACACCCCCCTGACCAACTTCTTCCTTAACTCTACCTTTGGTAGACTGGTTAGTTTTCAATCGCCAATGGCAATTTATTTTTCAAAACTGAAATAATTAATTGTCCCTCACAGTTAAAACTAGTTTAATTGTTGAGAAATTAGTTACCAAGCATTGACTAATAACTAAACTATTTGCATTTTAATTATAACTAATTTAACTATGATTAGTTATTTAGTTACAAATTTAGTTAACTAATGTCTAACTCTGCATTCCCATCTATAATTGTTGAACAAAAACACAAGGTTAAATGCAATAAAAAATAGAAAAATGTATTTTTGTATGCAGCAGTCTGCTAGAAACTTGAAAACAAAAAGTTTTAGCTGATTAATCATCCAAGAACATTCTTAAGAATATCTAATTTCTAAATCAAGTAAACAACATCAATTGCTATATGATTACAAGAAATTAATTTTCTATGTTTCCAAGACAAATGTATGAAACTATTATGTATTATAATATAATATGTAATTATATGTAAACATCCAATATAATATTCATAAATGTCAATAAAAGAAAATTAATCATATTTAACATTTAGTTATTGAAGTTTGTAAATTATGACTCTTTCTTTCACTTTAAAATTACTGGTGTCATTTGTACCAGAAAAATGAGTAAAGTTGTTTGATTTACTATCAACTAGTGGTAATTAAAACTAATTTTACATCATCTAATTTTTACTTCTTCCAAACCTTGATTCTTCTCTTAACATTTAAATTTAAATCATTCCTCCTAATTATGCCTGCATGGATATATTTTACATGAACCTGAACATAAACTTGCCTTGGTCAAATGATGAACAGGTTTATTAGCTGCAAATATATATAATTGTTTAAACAACTATAAAAGTTTGAAGCAAATTTTAGTTGTGGTAAGGAAATATAATTAATACCTAAATCTTAGGATTATAGCTGATGGTAATATCCTTAATAATGAAAAGTTACCCTTTGACATAGAAAGAGCATGTATCAAGAACAATGATAGGGAAAATGAGTGTAGCTAGTTATAAGAGAAATTAACATGAGTGAGTAAATTTGATGAAGAAAAATTTGAGCAGAAGTCAAGGGCAGACAAATTTAAGAAAAAAAAGTGTTTTCTTTAATATTTTTGTATTTTCAATTTTGAGTGTATTTCCCGCGATTATCGTTGCCTTCAATATTATGTATCATTTTTTTCTACTATCGATTTTTGATTGCTGGCCTGGCAGCACCCTCTGTGTTCAGTTACACGAAATAAGTGTACATGTCTTTGTTCAATATACATAAAGTTTCATACAAGTGTATTTTATTACAAACAACCTAAATGCAGCCCACCTCAACAAACAGCATAGCATTACACACTTTAATAGTACAATTAGGAAACCAGGAAAAACCATTTACTTATTTTGGCAGTTCATAGATCCAATAACAAATACTATAGATAAAGTAAGAAAATTAATCATATTCTTCTGGAAGATACCAATAAGAGAAAGCTCTATTCAGAGATAAATGGCTTGAAATAGCTACTTAAATGTGCATAGTGAGGAGCATATCCATATAAGAAAATCAAAACCAAATTATTATAATTTCCAATTATGATGAATCTTAAATCAATGTCAAACTATTTACTCTATCAACTTTTTTTGTACTTCTGCCACTAATGTTTTAATGCTACCAGCCATTACTGTTTATATATATATATATATATATATATATATATATATATATATATATATATATATATATATATATATATATATATTAGGTCAGAAATAGACTAACAACTCCTTTCTTCAACTATTTTATTCTAAGACACTTGTCAAGGCTGTAGCTGATTATTTAATTTAAGTACAATAGAATAAAATAGTTTAAGAAAGGAGTAACCAGTTGTTAGTCTATTTCTGACCTAATATCCAATTACAATATAAGTGTTTAATATAATATCTGAAGGTCAAATATAATTTTGTTATACACACATACACATAATCTCAATAATAAATAGAATTATTATTATACTTTAATGATAAATACTAATAAGTATAGCATGAATGAATCAATCAGTTTTTGAGCATAAAGAAAAAAATCAGAAATTTTATAATCAAAAGTCTTAGCTCATTACCAATAATCAAAATCTATCACCGAGAGATTAAAAAACTTAAAGCATGAAATAGAAACACATAAGACAAACTGAAAGTTATGTTAGAAAATTACTCTCATTGAAGAATTCTGAAAACAAAATACAACGATCAATTTTTACCCCTTACATCGAACATCCAAAACTCATTTTTTTCTTCAGTTTTTCTAAACTTTAATGAGACCATGATTAAATACTTACTAATATTAACATTTTGATATCAGATATATGAGTAATGTAGTTTAGTATAGCATTTACTAGCAGTAATGAAAACATTGTTCTAATTTATTCTATATCTGAGCCTTATTAATTCCTCAATTGGCTCTAAAATTAAACTTATCCTATCAAATTATGGTTCCATTGATATTTTGTACATAACTGTTAAAAAAATCACTGTAATGATCAAGTGAGCTAAGAGCCTGTACTATAGTCTAAATGGCTATAAAGATTTGAATAACTTCTATTCATTATTATATAAGTAAATGCATTATGCCTTTTCGCAATATTAGATTTTTTATTAATAATTTTTCTAATAAATTCCTACTTCTTATGATTCCATCATCTATTAAAATAACGTTAACCTAAGCATAAATACATTATCTCGAAACAAGAATGTACATAAGCTAAGTCAGGGTAAGCGCATACTCAGGAAAAGTGCATATATGGGGATTCATTTCAATTTTTTTTTTGTTGGGAGAGCTGCATTCTATGGGAATTTGAAGTAAATAGTAAAATCCCCATAGATGGCAGCTCTCCCAACAAAATACATACAAAACAAAGCCATATGTATGCACTTGCCCCGCCTTACCTTATCATATTTCTTGCAACTTTCAAGCATCCACATTAGCTAAATCTCACCTACAAATACAATATGGCAAGTAATACAACAGTTTTATGAGTTACATATGATAGAATGATCCATTTGGCTTTCTAAATACTACATTTACTCTGCATTTACTCTACATTTACTACTACATTTACTCTACATTTACAGAACATATGGAATGCATTAATTGGGGAAATGTCTCGGTTCCAGTCAATCTAAAGAGAGGTTTACAAATAAATCAGTGTATATAGATCTGAACTGCACCACAAGACTCAAAAGTAGGAAGACCTAATTAATATTTTTTATTGTATTTATAAAGCCATGGCTATGAAATTAGTTATGTTTAATACATACAACTATGTGTGTAAACAAACACACACACACATGGGTCATTCATGAAGAAACCATACTTTTTTGATTCATCTGGCAGAAATGTTTTCATTTATTTTGATTAAGAATGGTCTTAGATTATTTTATTAGTTGTTAGGTTTCATAGTAATAATATTTTTACATCAGTAAAAATGTTCTAAACATTAAAATCCTAACTCCCTCACATATCCCATTGCTTGGCAAGCCTTACCAGATCCCCCCCCTAAACCGAATTGTAATCGATGCTGAGAAAAACCTCCATTAACATGCTGTGACTGTGAGATTTTAAGTTAAAAAATGTGCTTTGTGTTTAATTATCCTGAATCTCTCACCTGTTCATTGAATAGAGAAAGTAAGTTAAATTTTTGATGAATTTATATTGTATAGTTCTACGGGTTTTATGGGATTTGGTGTGGTGTAAATATTTAGGCTTTAAAGTTAAGACCTAATCAGTAAACATGAATAAGCATAAAAATCTCATTCTCTCACACCCCATTCACTCACTTTTTATCTATTATAAAAACTGTATTTCATTCAATATGTCTCTAATTCAGTTGCTTTATTAATAAGCTAATATTAATTTATCTCACAACTAAGTTGATTATTAGACTTAAAACAGTCTTTATATATAAGAGGGATGCATTAGAAAATAAAAAAAATTAAATAATGACAAATGATGAAAGAAATAGATAAAAGTAAAAGAGCAAGTTGGATATTTTTTTAAAAAATAAAAGGGAACAATAAACAAATGAAACAATGAAAAGGCTTGAAAAAGGACAATGATCGTCCGAAAGTTGTCAAAGAAAATATGATAGTAGGAATTAAAAAGGGTGTATTTTTCTTGAAAAATAAATTGAAAGATTTTTATAAATTGATTGTTTAATCCTTGAAAATAAGGAAGACTTATAATTGAAACTAAAGATATTTCAATAAAACTATATATTTTTTATTTTAATGTTATTATTTCCTTGTAATATTCCCTCATTCTCACTCCCACTCTACTATGCTCATTCCCTCACCCAGATCTTCGCTCCCTCACTTTTGGAAATTGGAATATTTTCCGTTCTCAAAACAATTATGATGGGATATTTTGATAACAATATCTGAATGCAATTAAAATCAATAAAAAAATTACAGTGCTATCTGACAAAGAAAATTATTAGAATATCTTTCTAATTGTGAAGAATGGCCCATAAGTACATATTATATATATATATATATATATATATATATATATATATATATATATATATATATATTTATATATATATATATATATATATACACAAATATAATGTGTGTGTGTATATATGTTTATACACATGTGTATAAATATGTGTGTGTTATTTGAATTTATGAGGTAATACATATTTCTTATGTTGTATGTAAATCAAACTATTGAATTTCCCAATGATAATTATTAATCTAAAATCAATACCAAATTATTTAATCTGAATAAATACCTAGTGATATCTTCCGTTCGCAGTCCTTTCTGTTAACTCAGCTTCACCACATTCATTATTTGTTAGACAGCACCATATTTCATCTCTTCAAATATTGTTGAAAAACCTACTAAACAGTTCTGAATTACTATATTTATAGCTCCTAACTACATTGTTTTGTTGGTCCTAATAATAAAAAAAATAAAACAATATTAACATATATGGTGTCTACATAATGTTTATTAGTATCCTAATTTTTTCAAGTGTTTGGTAAAGCACAAATACTTGATAGTAGAGGGAAAACAAGATAGCTGGGACACAAAACATTTTAGCCAATCAGAAGCCAGCATTTGGTCACGTGACGTATGGCAAAAAATTTGAATTTGAGGTTTCACCTCGACCTAATCTTAACTGCTACGTGGTCTCACCTCGACCTAACCTTAATAGCCACGTGGTCTCACCTCGACCTAAACTTAAACATTAGACCACTCTCCCTTTTTGTCACGTGATTAAGTCACGTGACCCGCAGCACCTTCTGACCTATCCTCCGCCCACATGTTTTAGTCGCTTAATCCCGTCATAAGACCCTTTATACCCTCTGTTCTATGCTCCGCCCACATGTTTTATTCGCGTAATCCAGTCATGTGACCCGCTGCGCCCTCCGGTCTATGCTCGGCCCACATATTTTTAGTCACGCGATGCAGTCAAGTAGCCCATTGCATCTTCTGGCCTATGCTCCGCCCACAAGGGCCACACCACTTTTTAGTCACGTGATCAGCGGCACCTCCTGACCTATGCTCCGCCCACAAGATTTATCCCCTCCATCCATTGAAGGATCAGGTACCAACCTGATAGAGACTGAGTGTGCCCGGTCGCCATCTTATTTTTCTGCTGTTTGAGAGACTTGTAGTTATGTACAGGCTGATTGTACCCGGCCGCTATTTTGTTTTTCTGCCTTTTGAGATACGGTTTTGAGGTTTTGAAAATGCTGAGTGTGATCGGCCATCATATTGCTTTTTTCTGGGTGAAATGTGAACATGGACTTTGAAAACATAAACAAAGGGTAGGACCCCTTAATCCTATAACAGCTTTTGGACTTTGAACTGTTAATCCCTAAAACATAAATAATAGCAGGGCTTCTTAATCTTTGAATAGGTTATGAGCTTTGAGCTGTTAATCCTTAAAAAGTTTAACTTTTATATGTAAAGAAAACAACTTTTTAATCTTCTATGTGTTTTTAATCTCTGATTGGATAATCAATGGACTTACAGATATATCGATAAATCGATACGACTATATCACGCTGGCAAAAGAGGTTGTTAGCCTTCCATAGCTTCGAAATATTTTCAAAGTATACGATTCGGTATTAAGAATTACGAGTACGTCGCAGTAAATTTTAATTAATGAATATTAATTAATCATTAATTAATACTAATTTTTAATCCTTTAACAGCTTTTGGACTTTGAGCTGTTAATAACAAAACATAAAGAATGATTTAGGACTTGTTAATCCTTCCGCTAAAAAGTAAACAAATTTAGCTTTCGCAATAATGCTCTATCTCTTAATCCTTCCTTTGAAAGTAAACAATTGACTTTTAACTGTTAATCTCTACAACATAAACAAATATAGAGGGCTTCGTACTCTTATAACAACTTTTGGTCTTTGAACTGTTAATCCTCTATCATTACTCATCTCCCTGAAACATAAACAAAACAACTTTTAAATCATATATGTATTTTTAATCTCTCATAGTATAAACTATTAAAAAGCCGTAAAAGGTTTAACTATTAAATCCTTAAAGTTTCTTTATCATTTACAAACAATGATATAAAGTCTTTTTATCCTTTCATAATATCTGGATAGTAGACGTCATTATTATTAGCCAACATTTTGTACCTTTTTCAATTCTCAATGTTTACATTTTATGCAATTTTCGCAATTTTTACCTTTACCTACCAAATTCTTTTTTTAAAATTTTCTATAATCTTCTCAATGTTTCTACATTTTCTGTCCGCTATCGCGCAGCAGCACCTTACTCCACTTGGGGATTTTCCTGGCTAGTTTACAGAATCTTCTCAATGTCTATTATTTATGCAACCTTCCCAATGTTAACCTTTACCTACCTATTTGTTTATGTTTTCTTTAACCTTCCCATTATTTAAATTTTGTGTAAATACAGTCTTCTCAACTGATTTTTTCCCTTTCCTAGACTGTTTTTCCCCTTTCCTGAACTTGATTTAATTATAATCAACAACCCTGGTTCGTAATTGCACTCGTATCAGACCTTGCGATGTCATCGGCTACTCCCGGAGCAGTGCGAGATTGCTCGGCCGGGCCCGATCATGGTCCTCGATGACGCTCGTTCGCCCTCGTGTTTCCTCGGGCCCCATCTCGATCTCCCTGGCACTCGAGATCGTTCGGCTTGCCTTAGGGTGCTCCCGATTCGAGAATAACCGAACTCCTCCGACCTCATACGATCATCCAGAATCACTTAGAAAAAATTGGAAAAAATCTGCTCTTCTCATCTGGACTTCTTCTCCTACGGTTCGAACCCTTCATTTTATTCAGCACGTAGAGGTCTCCCGTCTGGGGAAGACTCCGAATTTATATTTCCTACTTCATTAACACCACATAGTCGTCTATAACAGTTAATATCTGTAGATATATATATATACTTGTAATCTCTCCTCCAATTGCTTCGGAATTATACAGAGACACACATGAACACTAACTTATAATGTTTACCTTTACCCATTGAAGTGTAATCAATGGGCTTGAGGGTCTTCCTACACCATACACTTTCTTAGTAGCCATTTTGTTTGCATAACCTTCCTGACGTTTATCCTCCAGTTCGCTGAAGGCAGAAGTATCCACCTTAAGGAGCCAGAGTGTGCCCGAAGTGGGTGGTACGACCTCATACATTTCTATTAGGCGCCATTTCGTTTACGTCACCAGTTTGTTTACAACGCTTATCCCTCCAATCCCATTAAGTATCCGGTACTTCTAGAATCTAAATGTACCCAACGAGGGTATCCGACCATATAAGTACGTTGTATAGACTGTAACCTTCCAATGTTTACATATCGTTTACATTTTCCACAAGCTTCTTAATGTTTAAATCTTACAAAACTTGAAGTTCCTCTCGGCTAGATCCGATAGTACTCGTTGATCAACTCCCAATATTTACATTTTTCATAACTTGAAGTCCCATAATTTTAGTGGTTTTTAGTAATTTTTTGGTATTAGTTATTTCTTATCAACTTCTAATGACAAAATACAGTTCGGTAATAATACCATACTTAATGTTTGACCGAATCCAGTATTTTCTTTCAATTCCTTGATAATATCTTTTGAGTAGGTCTTTTAATACTTAAACTTCAACCTCTAATTTTTAACACAGCTTTATAATTTTTAGTATATTTTAACCAATTTTAGATATTTTTTTTATAATTGATTTTGCCTGTTACTTTATTGATTTTAGTAAAGTTTAATGATTTTAGAAATGCAAAAGTATTTTATAAGCAAATATTTGTTTATAAAACTGTTTTGAGGTAATGTATTGTCTGTAGTTGATATTATTTTAGAATGTTTATTTTATTTTAGAATGTTGATGTAAGATGTGATATATTTGGTCCGCATTTGTATGACATTATGTTGTTGTTTTTTTTCAGTCCTAATGATGCCCGAATTGGCGAAACGTTGACTGGTCAGATACTGTAAGAGACTGCCGTTTAAGAGACTCAAAACTTTATTCAGGAATCTTCCAGAAATATACTGATAATTTAGAAATATTCATATTAGCCCTTCTCCATACTCACTTCATAATTCAAATTGTTTGATTTCTTTCATGAAATGATAACTATTTATTAGATATGTTTAAATCGTTTCCGGGTCAACATGTCTTGTTTTGTCTAGGTGACTGTCAATATTAGAATGTTTGCCATCATCGGATGATAGATACTATTAACTGTAACTAATATGAGCAAATAATAGCTCTTAAAATTAGACAATCAGCAGATTCACATGCAGTTGTGCTGATAGTTTTAATAATTATCGATATGTTGCAGCACTTCCACGACAAAAGTGAAAAATTGGGTTGAAAATTTTATTTTCGTTCTATGAGTGTAGGTATTTAGAGGAGCTCAACTACTAAGTCACTCATCTAGGATTGATCTTATGATAGTAAAACATATCCAGCGAATTGTCTTCTATATCAGCGATTTTGCTCATATTAGTCACTTCATCGTGACCTAGTGGTTTAGCTCCTCTAAATACCTACACTCATTGATCGAAAATAAAATTTTCAACCCAATTTTTCACTTTTGTCGTGGAAGTGCTGCAACATATCGATGATTATTAAAACTATCAGCACAACTGCATGCGAATCTGCTGATTGTCTAATTTTAAGAGCTATAATTTGCTCATATTAGTTACAGTTAATAGTATCTATCATCCGATGATGGCAAACATTCTGATATTGACAGTCACCTAGACAAAACAAGACATGCTGACCCGGAGACGATATAAACATATCTTATAAATAGTTATCATTTCATGAAAGAAATCAAACAATTTGAATTATGAAGTGAGTATGGAGAAGGGCTAATATGAATATTTCTATATTATCAGTATATTTCTGGAAGATTCCTGAATAAAGTTTTGAGTCTCTTAAACGGCAGTCTCTTGGAGTCTCTGACCAGTCAACGTTTCGCCAATTCGGGCATCATTAGGACTGAAAAAAAAACAACAACATAATGTCATACAAATGCGGACCAAATATATCACATCTTACATCAACATTCTAAAATAAAATAAGCATTCTAAAATAATATCAACTACAGACAATACATTACCTCAAAACAGTTTTATAAACAAATATTTGCTAATAAAATACTTTTGCGTTTCTAAAATCATTAAACTTTACTAAAATCAATAAAGTAACAGGCAAAATCAATTATAAAAAAAATATCTAAAATTGGTTAAAATATACTAAAAATTATAAAGCTGTGTTAAAAATTAGAGGTTGAAGTTTAAGTATTAAAAGACCTACTCAAAAGATATTATCAAGGAATTGAAAGAAAATACTGGATTCGGTCAAACATTAAGTATGGTATTATTACCGAACTGTATTTTGTCATTAGAAGTTGATAAGAAATAACTAATACCAAAAAATTACTAAAAACCACTAAAATTATGGGACTTCAAGTTATGAAAAATGTAAATATTGGGAGTTGATCAACGAGTACTATCGGATCTAGCCGAGAGGAACTTCAAGTTTTGTAAGATTTAAACATTAAGAAGCTTGTGGAAAATGTAAACGATATGTAAACATTGGAAGGTTACAGTCCATACAACGTACTTATATGGTCGGATACCCTAGTTGGGTACATTTAGATTCTAGAAGTACCGGATACTTAATGGGATTGGAGGGATAAGCGTTGTAAACAAACTGGTGACGTGAACAAAATGGCGCCTAATAGAAATGTATGAGGTCGTACCACCCACTTCGGGCACACTCTGGCTCCTTAAGGTGGATACTTCTGCCTTCAGCGAACTGGAGGATAAACGTCAGGAAGGTTATGCAAACAAAATGGCTACTAAGAAAGTGTATGGTGTAGGAAGACCCTCAAGCCTATTGATTACACTTCAATGGGTAAAGGTAAACATTATAAGTTAGTGTTCATGTGTGTCTCTGTATAATTCCGAAACAATTGGAGGAGAGATTACAAGTATATATATATCTACGGATATTAACTGTAATAGACGACTATGTGGTGTCAATGAAGTAGGAAATATAGATTCGGAGTCTTCCCCAGACGGGAGACCTCTACGTGCTGAATAAAATGAAGGGTTCGAACCGTAGGAGAAGAAGTCCAGATGAGAAGAGGAGATTTTTTCCAATTTTTTTTAAGTGATTCTGGATGATCGTATGAGGTCGGAGGAGTTCGGTTATTCTCGAATCGGGAGCACCCTAAGGCAAGCCGAACGATCTCGAGTGCCAGGGAGATCGAGATGGGGCCCGAGGAAACACGAGTGCGAACGAGCGTCATCGAGGACCATGATCGGGCCCGACCGAGTAATCTCGCACTGCTCCGAGAGTAGCCGATGACATCGCAAGGTCTGATACGAGTGCAATTACGAACCAGGGTTGTTGATTATAATTAAATCAAGTTCAGAAAAGGGGAAAAAACAGTCTAGGAAAGGGAAAAAATTAGTTGAGAAGACTGTATTTACATAAAATTTAAATAATGGGAAGGTTAAAGAAAACATAAACAAATAGGTAGGTAAAGGTAAACATTGGGAAGGTTGCATAAATAATAGACATTGAGAAGATTCTGTAAACTAGCCAGGAAAATCCCAAAGTGGAGTAAGGTGCTGCTGCGCCCTAGCGGACAGAAAATGTAGAAACATTGAGAAGATTATAGAAAATTTTAAAAAAAGAATTTGGTAGGTAAAGGTAAAAATTGCGAAAATTGCATAAAATGTAAACATTGAGAATTGAAAAAGGTACAAAACTTTGGCTAATAATAATGACGTCAACTATCCAGAAATTATGAAAGGATAAAAAGACTCTATATCATTGTTTGTAAATGATAAAGAAACTTTAAGGATTTAATAGTTAAACCTTTTACGGCTTCTTAATAGTTTACACCATGAGAGATTAAAAATACATATATGATTTAAAAGTTGTTTTGTTTATGTTTCAGGGAGATGAGTAATGATAGAGGATTAACAGTTCAAAGACCAAAAGCAGTTATAAGAGTAAGAAGCCCTACATATTTATATATGTTTTAGAAGCCCAGTATATTTATTTATGTTGTAGAGATTAACAGTTAAAAGTCAATTGTTTACTTCCAAAGGAAGGATTAAGAGATAGAGCATTATTGCGAAAGCTAAATTTGTTTACTTTTTAGCGGAAGGATTAACAAGTCCTAAATCATTCTTTATGTTTTGTTATTAACAGCTCAAAGTCCAAAAGCTGTTAAAGGATTAAAAATTAGTATTAATTAATGATTAATTAATATTCATTAATTAAAATTTACTGCGACGTACTCGTAATTCTTAATACCGAATCGTATGCTTAGAAAATATTTCGAAGCTATGGAAAGCTAACAACCTCTTTTGCCAGCGTGATATAGTCGTATCGATTTATCGATATATTTGTAATCGGTTCAAAGTCCAACAGTTTTTATAGGATTAAGAAGCCCTATTATTAGTTTATGTTTTAGGGATTAAAAATTAAAATTCCATAAGATGTCATAGGATTAAGGGGTCCTACCCTTTGTTTATGTTTTCAAAGTCCATGTTTACATTTCACCCACAAAAAACAATGTGATGGCCGGTCACACTCAGCCTTTTCAAAACCTCAAGACCTTATCTCAAAAGGCAGAAAAACAAAATAGCGGCCGGGTACACTCAACCTGTACATAATTACAAGTTTCTCAAACAGCAGAAAAATAAGATGGCGACCGGGCACACTCAGTCTCTATCAGGTGGGTACCCGATCCTTCAATGGGTGGAGGGGATAAACCTTGTGGGTGGAGCATAGATCAGGAGGTGCCGCGGATCACGTGGATAAAAAGTGGTGTGGCCCTTGTGGGCGGAGCATGGGCCAGAATGTGCAATGGGTCACTTGACTGCATCGCGTGACTAAAACATGTGGGTGGAGCATAAACCGGAGGGCGGAGCGGGTCACATGACTGGATTACGCGACTAAAACGTGTGGGCGGAGCATAGACCAGAGAGTGCAATGGGTCACATGACTGGATTATGTGGAAATATGTGAAATATGAAATATGTGGGCGGAGCGTATGTCAGAAGGCGCAGTGGGTTACGTGACTTAATCACGTGTAAAAAAGGGAGAGTGGCCTAATGTTTAAGTTTAGGTCGAGGTGAGACCACGTGGCTATTAAGGTTAGGTCGAGGTGAGATCACGTAGCAGTTAAGGTTAGGTCGAGGTGAGTCCACGTGGCAGTTTAGGTTAGGTCGAAGGGAAAATTCAAATTCAAATTTTCAGCCATAGATCCCGTGACCAAATGCTGGCTTCTGATAGACTGAAATGTTTGGATCCCAGATCCCCTGTTTTCTCTCTACTCTTGATTGTTTCTATTAATAAATATAATTCACTTGGAAGAGAATGATCCAATTTGATTACAATATGAAATGGCAAAAAAACTGTATTAAGCATGTAAAAAAGTAATATATTTTTGATTTATAGTTTATAATATTAAATAAATAATAATTAATTAATAATCAATAACTATAAAATATAATAATCAGTAATAATTAATTAAATAAATAAGTTTTCAGTAAAATTCTATCCATAGATTAGTAAATAATAATGAAAAAAATCAAGTTTTTACAGTTGCATGCAATCAGATTTATCACAATTTTTTTATAGTTTTCTTACATTGGCCTTGGATAAATTATTATGTAAATCAAGGAGTTGTTTCTTGAGAATGATGCTACATTAATTCTCCAGTTCCATTGGTAAATTCTTCATAGTGATTCTGCAAATGTTAATTCTATGATTGCCAACAAAGATATTTTTTAATCAATCTCATTATTTTTAACAATTATTTTTTATGATTATAAACAAAGACTTTCAAAGGAATCATAGAAATCTTATTGGTTTTGTATTTCATTAAGAGATTCATTTTAGAACTCAATTTTTCAAAAAGTAGTTAATCCAAATTATATTAATGAATACCTAAACATTACATTATTTTCTTATTATTACACTAACCAGTTATAACATACCTATCTTAAATCAGTACCGAACCACTTGTTCTGAATGTAATATCAAGTATTTTCTTATATTCCTAGCTGCGCCTTCCCCACAAACAGTACATGCCAGGTTATCTGATAGTTTATCTGTCCAAACTCTTTAGGCCAAACTACACCTGAATATTCACGAAAATCTATATTAACAGTTACTAACCTTATTGATAGCATAAAACTAATATTTCAAAATATGATCAGCTGTAGAACAAAGTTACATTTAATAATCACTTATATTACTTTATTGCTATATGAAACCACAATAAAACACTATTAAGCATATAATTTTGATTGATGTTTATAATATTACATCCTAATAATTAAAAATGTGCATTAGTTTATTTCCATTGATTAGTAAAAATTAGTTTAATAAATCAAGTTCTTTCTTGCAAGTATATGCATTCATATTTTTATAACAGATATGTTAAAGTTTACTTACAATGTCCTTGGATAATTTATTATTACATAATTGGATTAAATAGGAATTTTTTTTTGTGGTTGATGTTGCATTAACTCTTTAGTCCCATTGGCAGATTCTTCATAGTGATTCTGTAACTGCCAATTCTGTAACAGCAAAAAAAAGATAGTTTTTAATAAATCACATTATTTTTATCAATTATTTGTTATGATTATAAACACAGACTTTCAAAGGTATCGTAAAAACATTATTGGTTTTGTGTTTTGTTAAGAGATTCAATTTATAACTCAATTTTTCAAGTAGTTAATCCTCATAACATGATATGCAATCAATTAAAATAAACTTTATATTAACTAGCTTTGATCACCAACAAAGGAAATTAAATCCAATCCAACCAACTTCATTGGCTGTTAAGATATAACCACTGTAATGCGATTTTTTTTTTAATTCTATATTTTTGTAAATCTTAATTTTAACAGCAATAAAAGTGTACAAGAAATATATAATAATTTTGTGAAAAAAAGGCTAAGCAAAATGTAACACAGCCTGCTTTTAATTCATGAAATAATGTGCACTATAATGTATTAATATCAACAGATGACTACTGCCACTGCTTTATTTAAATACAATATTGTAAATGTTTAACGTACTAAGATATTTTACCAATAGTTTAACATGACATTTTCCATACTCACAGTGGCTTTGATGAATGGCCACTTTAACGAGTGAATATTTTTACTTTTTAATATACTATATCATAGATAATGAAGTCCTATTCCATTTCTATTGTTAAATGCTTAATTTGGTTTCATTCTATATTGGTCAACAAAGGTGGAAAATTATTAATGATATTTCAGTTAGCACTATTATTTTAAATACGTATCACCACAAACATTTTATTAGGCTTAATGTATATTTAATCAACCCATAACTTCAAAAATATAAAAACTTTATGATGATGTACCAATTAACAATATGACTAGGCATTATTGTTAGCTATAGATGTATGATTTGAATCTTGTAATTCTTTTTGACAAATTCAGCAAATCATGAATTTATAGTGTACTAGATCGACACTAATATGTGAATGTCTGATGAGTTATATGTTTTTATATATGAAGGGTTAATATATATATATATATATATATATATATATATATATATATATATATATATATATATATATATATATATATATATATATATATATATGAAGTTAATGAGTATTTTGTAGAAAACGCTATTTTGTTTCTCTTTATTAAAAGTTTCTCTTTGTTATGTTAGTTTGGGTACATCCTATGAGAAAATAGGACTATCTCATGGAATATACTAAAACTAACATAATAAATAGCTATATAGAGAACCAAAGTAAAGTTTTGTACAAAATACTCATTTAATATAATGAGTATAAGGCTTTCATATATTCTTTTTGTTTTGTTTTAAAGACTGTACTAAAAAAATTCTTAGTTTCTTTATTTTAAATATCTATAATTGTAAAATCATACATTGTGGGAAGCAATAATTGGTATTTTTAACACATAACAATAAAAAAGAAAATAATTTTATAGAGCTTGGTCTTGTATTTATATTGGCTTCCTCATATATTTTATTGGAATAACTTACCAGTAGCAGTTGAAAATTGCTGAAGGTTATTATTCTGCAGCATTATATCATTAAAATAATAATAAAGTACCTCATTCCAAAAGCTCAATTGAGAAAGTCTCGATTTTGAAAATGGTGAATTTGGGATTTAAAAATCTGACTGAGGATACATATGTTTATAATAAATATTCTCTTTTTTTCAAATATCATTTATACCTACAAACATTGTTTTACTTATTTTTTTTTTTTTATAAAGTAAAAATATACAAAGCATATGAATTTTTACATTGCTTAATTAATAGAATTTGAATGCTAAACTGCTGTTTTCTCATAAATAACGGTTATTAGTTATTCGTCTATAAAATAACCAGTAAACTTAGGTAATAATGTTTATTAAACATACCCAACCTATCGTAAACTATTAGTTTATGGTTTAACTATGTAAACAAAAATTTAAATGAATCTAACCACACCATAACACGCTTAGCAATGCTTTATGCTGAAGCCAAGCCCAACAATGTTCAAATAACAATGGCGAGCACGATCTAATTTTTCGATACTTCGATTTCTTGTAAACAGCAAGGCCAAGAGAAGCTAGTAAATGTATTTAATTATTTAAATGATATAAAAAAAATGATTAAATGTAATTAAGTGCATAATTAACAAGTTGGAAAATTAAATGTTTATACATATATATATATATATATATATATATATATATATATATATATATATATATATATATATATATATATATATATATATATATATATATATAATTGATGACTTACCAAACAAATATCCATTTAAGCTGTATCATTTCTCACTAAAAAAGATATAAAAACTTGAATACTAGAGATTCTTAGAAAATTTAAAAAAAACACAAAGGTACTTGTTATCCAACTAATATTCCATCAGATGTTAGTGATTAATATGAACCTGATTAACATAATAATTTTGGTACTAAACTCATTGTTCTACCTTCGCCAGAACCAGTGATATAAAATAGAATGTGTTCTCGATCTTTTTCCGGGGCCCCTACCTTCTACACAGTTCAATATTTAAAGAACTAGATTCACCTAAAACAGTTTTATCAAAATCTAGGAGACACATGTGGGGTCATCTCTTTGTAATTACAGAATCAAGGGCGTATTCAGCTCAAAAGAAAAGGGGGGGGGGGCAATTTTTTAATTTAAATTTATTTCATGTAGAGGGGGGGGGGAGTCAATGGCGCCATGCAGTAATTTATAGGAACATTCAGAAGTACATAAATTATTTTTTAAATATATATATATATATATATATATATATATATATATATATATATATATATATATATATATATTCACTAAGAACTATAACTTCCTTTTGAGGGAATTATTGTAATACCGAGTTGTTTTTTAGGAGGGCGAGTCAAATAAATAAATAAATAAATAAATAAATATATATATATATATATATATATATATATATATATATATATATATATATATATATATTCACGTTGTTTTAGCTGCAATCAATGCTAAGAACTATAACTTCCTTTTGAGGGAATTATTGTAATACCGAGTTGTTTTTTAGGAGGGCGAGTCAAATAAATAAATATATATATATATATATATATATATATATATATATATATATATATATTCACGTTGTTTTAGCTGCAATCAATGCTAAGAACTATAACTTCCTTTTGAGGGAATTATTGTAATACCGAGTTGTTTTTTAGGAGGGCGAGTCAAATAAATAAATATATATATATATATATATATATATATATATATATATATATATATATATAAAATAGTTATGAATCCAATTTTTGGAAGCCTTATTTTTTTTTCACATTTCTTCTTTCCTGATCGACTTTTACCAATAAATACCCTTTAACATATGTATATATTGTTCATTCTTGTTCATGTACTCAAATAGATTTATTTTTTTAAATAAGTAAATAAATATGTCGTATGTGGGTATCAATTGGTCCAATGGAGTGTAACCTGAACCAAAAATAAAAAAAGTACCTTGGTTAACATGAATATGCTTTTATCTATTTTCTCAGTAGATCAATATTCAACTATAGGATATTCTGCAATTTCAATTTGCAACTAGCAAAGCAATTTTTCATAAAGGCTCAAAAATTCGTCAAATATTTGCAAAAGCCTAAAATATCGGTTCAGCCCAGTGACGGTGAGCATAAATAGTGGTATTGAAAAAAATAAAAGAAGAAACGTAGAAAAGTAGTTCGGAACTGATAGGTAGAGACATCCAAATCAGAAACATCCTTTTTCGACTTTTAGATGCGGTTGGTGCCTCTGCCTTCCAGAAATGGAAAAAGTACCGGCCTGTCGCTGTGCCCACTGACTCTATATATATATATATATATATATATATATATATATATATATATATATATATATATATATATATATATATATTCTATAACACTAATAATGGGAGAGATTGCATTGTATATTACTTGGACTTTGTACATAAAGGATAATCATTTGATAATTATTTGATAATTTTATATTAATCATTCCAACACAAGGCTGAATGATGTGTGTTAGAAAAATGTGTTTTTGTTTACAACAGATAGCTAGAAACATTCAAACAAGTCAAAGATGATTGTTTAGTACAAATTTCATTACCAAGAAATCTTAAAACTTCACACATGCTTTTGATTATTCATTTTTTAATGTGTTATGTAGGTGCACATTGACAATATTCTGAAGTTTATGTGGACATTGTTAATCTGCCTTTTCTAAAACTTCTACGAGAAGTGGCTAGTTTAAACATTTTAAAATTCTAATAATTTTGGATTGCAGGCTGTAAAGATTTAGTCAAAATATTTTTGGATTTGACTGCGGCTTTTATCGTAAATCGTGTATTGCACACGGTATGGCTTAATACGATTTCTATTTACGTCGTAGTGTATAAAAGAAGTGGGAGTAGATTACTGGACTCCATAACTTCTGGACGGATAAGTAAGTCTTCGGAACCCCGCTAAACCGAAATTTAAATTTTTTTCTGAACACTCAAGACCTAATTAGTGATTGATCCTTCTATACCATCATGCTTACGTCAACTGATTTTGAAGCGACTCAAGACTTGATACAAAATGAATATTTGATAATCAGTATTATTCTTTGTCGTGTATTTAAGATTAATTTAGATAATTCAATAAAAAAAAATCTCATCGAAATAAGGCCTGAAAAAACTGGGGCTCCAACGTGTGCCCTTCGCTTCCCCTATTGACGGCCCTGCGCTTATTGGTCGGTCACAGCCAATGGTGGGGAGTGCAACAGGTCTCTTTACCTTTCCGGAAGGCAGTTCTGCCAACCACACTACTCGGACCGGAAAAGGGGAGCTATAACGCAGTGTTCTACCAGCTTCCCGAACCTCTTTCACATCTCATTCTTCCACGAATGGCCAATCGCTATTCTCATTTTTTTTTTTTATATTAATGATAAACAGTTATTATTTGTCGTACTCACATTCTTTATTCACTACGGTACCATAATCTGGGGTTATATTACATTGCAAATGATATTAGTATGTTTTTTTTATAATGGGTTTATCGTGACTATTTGTTAAATGGTCTCAACATTTTTAAAGCACTTATCATTTATCTTTTGCTTCCAACAAAGAAAATTATATCATCCTTTTTACAAAATACTGCCCTTTTAGTTTATCATTTTTATTTTATCAAGTTACGCATATGAGTAGGAAACTCAGAACCAAGTCAGTTTTCAATGAAAGCTCATTAGTACCTGGGACTCATGGGACCTGGTGTAAAGTAGAATACTGAAGGTTTGGTATTTTAAAAGGATTATCAATAATATATATTTTTTAAGAATGAAACAAAAATAAAGAAAAAATTGTTTTGATAAACAACAATAATTAAGTTTATAAAATATTCAAAATAAAGTATGTAAATGCATACTGCAATACTTATTTTAAGATAGGAAATTTATGAAACAAAATCACCAAAGTTCGAGCAACCTTTATTGTCCACTTTTTTAACAGGTTTATGAAGGAAGGAAAAGGTGCTCAGTATCACTCTCCCAATCACAAATAAAAATATCTTTCTGCGGTAATTTCCAGGTTTATAAGTACTTAACCATGAAATATATCTTCTTTTGATGTATTCCAGTATCTTCTCTGTGAATGCATAATTCTCCGGCATACCAAAAGGCAACATATTCTCCATCAACCTTTTGGTCTGGAGGAAAAGAAAGTTCGTTCCTTTTGGCAAATCGTTCCTTTTTCACCATTCGTCTGGTGGTGCAATCTAACTCCATCTTGTGTTGCAAAGACCATCTTACATAGTCTTTAAATAATAGACAAATAATTCCCCTTAATAAAAACTAACAAGCAAGTTACTTGCTAGACATATAGCAACATTATAGTAAGGGAACTTACCCTGTGGCATTTGCAGCGAGGATATATCCCTCCCTCCTCCCCTCCTCCAGATATGTACGAACAAATATGAAACTGAATAATATGAAACATGTTTCATATGACAAATATGAAAAATCCCATCCCTCCGAAAAAAAAAATTTAAATCCCTCCCCAAAAAAATACTGCGTACGCCTCTGAACTTACCTGCTAAGTTGATCAAAGGAACAAGACAAAAATAATTTTTAACAAGAAAAGATAACCATTTAAGAACAGAATCTATATAGGGAAACCTCCAAATGCCACAATTACAATAAGGTCAAAAACAAAACTTCCTACCGAAATTTGATCACACTATTTTTCTAATGTCATAAAATAAATATTAGTAACAGAACTTTGACCTATTTCATAGTTTTGTGCAAAGTAAACCTAAATTATGGTCGATTTTTATTTTTTTTGATATAGGTTTTGTTTTTAAAATCTTTGAAGAGAAAGAGAACACTTTCACTCTAAACCTCTTCCAGTATTACATAAATATATAATTTATTAATAAATATTAAAAACACTCTAATTAATAAAATTTATGCTAAAATGTAATGTTTAATAAATGAATAAAATTTTGCATATTGTTATAAAATATGACTCAAATTTAACATTTAATAAATATTTAGATATATATATATATATATATATATATATATATATATATATATATATATATATATATATACATATATATATATATAAGTCGAGGTCGAGCTATAAATAAATATCCTATCATTCAATGGTGGTAGATGATTCCCAGGGAGTCAAGAACTGTATTTTCGGCCAGTCTTGCTATGTCCTTAATATCGACTCCAAGATCCTCCATGAAACTCCTTGTTGTCCTTGGTATACTTCCGCGGGCTACGAACCAAAGGCCTCTCACGTTGAAGTATTTTTCTACAAAGCTCTCGCGGAACTTTTCCTTAAGGAAAGGGATAAACTTATCGTAAATGTCTTTCTTTTTCCTATCCACCCTTCTTGCCTGGTCAAGGTCATTACTTTCAGGTGCATAATTGATGTTCAGTTTCATGGCATTAGACCATTCGGAACCCGAAAGTATTTGCTTCTCAAAAATGTATCTTTTCTCTTTCGGGAGTCTCTTTAAAATGGCGAACACCAATACTTGCCACCTGCAACTGGCCCATTCTTCAAAGGAACCTTCTCGTAGCGACTGTCGTAGAGCTCTCATAATCCGAGTTCCCTGATCAACGCCCAATCTCTCAGCACGTTCGGCAATCTCCGCCGAATAATCGAACGTAGATTGGAACAGGGAATCCGGCACAATTAACAGTCGCTGGGCAATTGACCGGTGTTGTAGAAGAGCCTCCTATTGGTAGCGGATCAATCCTAATCCTCGATACCTCCTCGGAGAGTACAACATCACCATGGAGGTGTTCGCAGTGAGTCCAATAATGGCCTTTACACTCTTGCGAATGATGGTGTCGATTCCTTCTAATATATTAGAACGCACCTTTGTGAGGGGCGCTGTTTGGAGTGGGTAGGTCTGACCCGGGAACAGATATCGGTTGACAATTTTTAGCTTTTGCTCGGACTTGAGCAAACAGGTTACGAGCTTATTTAAGTTTTCGTTTAGCTTCATCACCAAATCGTCGTTGAACTGTAGCTCTCCCGTGAATGAGCATCCTAAGTACTGAATGTTATCTCCTTGTTTCAATGTTTGGATTCCATCTCCATTCTCAAGGTAGAGCGGCGTTGTTCCAGTTCTCCTTTATTCATAACGATGCCCATACCGTGGAGCTGGAAACAATGACACTCTCCCTTATCTCCACAAATGTCATTTGGATGCTGCCTATCACTCTTTCTGCAGTACTCTTGTCACGCGCTGAGATAGCCTGGTCATCCGCGAACCCTATATGGACCACATATTCTTGGTCACTTCTTAGCTTGCATCCAAATTTTCTGGAGAAGTCTTCGTCGCGCAGGTCACGGTATAGATGGTCAATGGCCAGGTTTAACAACAAGGGACCACCTTGGGGCACTCCACGCTGCACTTTGATTTGACTAGTTGTGTCGGCACCGATACTAATCCTGATTTTATTTGTACATACGACAGCGGATATTACGTTTTTAAGATCCAGTGACACACCTCTCACTTCAAGTGAGCTTAGAATACGATTATGACCAACATCTTCAAAAGCACCAACATCGTCAAGCAAAACCACCGTGCATCTTTTTATAGCGTCGATGATTCTTGCGTTGATGTGCGTTCCCGGTGGGCCTCTTATAAAACCCCTTTGATTTTTGTGGAAGGTGACCTCCAACTAAGATTCAAAATATATTTATATTTATTAAGCCCTATTGAACTCCATTATATATACATCATATGTAATAATTTGACACCTCAAACAAAATGGAACCATATTGATACCTTAACAAAGCATTTAATTGAATTATTTTCAATTTTAATGACTCTCACGTTTTTAAGTCCTTGATTTTTTTATAAACTTGTGACAAATATTTTACGTAGTATCTCAATTTCACATATCAGTTCTAATCTTCGATAGAAGAGACCAAGCTCCTTATCCAGAACTGGAGGAAGTGTAGCGACTCAGCTAGCTAGACTGAATTAGATAACAATACTATAATGAATGTTATCTTGTCAATTCTTGAAGGTTTCTTTTGTAAATGGTAGTTTAAGTTATTAGAAAGTCTCTGTAAACACCAAAAGTTACAAAGCTATAAGTCAACGTCTATTACTTCAAGTAATGACAAGTAATGAGAGTGTTCATTTCCTTATGTTGTCGTAAAATACAGCTGCCTTCGTATATTGAAAATAATGCTTTCCATGAGATAAACATTTTCCTCTGTTGATATTATGTAATTGTATAAGTTAATATAGTCCTAATCCATATTATACCCCCAAAAAAACTTTTTAGCAAATTTTAATGCTTCACTGATTAAGTAGTTTTATAGATCGGGAGCAGGAGTGCAAAATGTCGACTTATTAATATAAAGCTAAACATTTTCGGAATTCTGAGATCTGCAACAACAGTTTTGCAGTTTTTACACGCAGGCCTAGAGTGTAGGCACAGCGTAAAATGAAAATAAAGGTACTTCTAATCTCTATTCACCAATTACTCATGGTCGAATTGTTGGCGTAATGTGAAATTTTTTTATGAGCTTATAATATTGACTCATACCCAAGAAAATTGCATTCAACTGAATGTAAATCCGCACTCAGTATCATTTTTAGTTTCAGACGCAAAATGGCCGATGGAGTGACGGTTGGGTTAAAAAACAGCAACATATATGCATACATTCGAAATATATTCGTGGATTTATTTAATAGTAATTTCATTCAAGTGTACAAGGCCACTTGCCGACATTCTTGCGTTGTCGAATCAGCCATTATCCTCAGATATTTCAGACTAACTTAGACATGAAATGATGAACACCAAAAATACGGTTTAAATTTCCGATCAAGTGTCAGAGACTTGCTAGTTTTCTAACTACTAACGAACAAATTATTTACAAAATGTTTCATCTGCATGAGCTCTCATATACTTCTTGGAAACTCAAGTTTAAAATAAGATAGGTTACAGGATCCTAATTATCCATTGCTGTTTAAACACAGACAAGATGTAATCCATTTTATGCGCTTATTAATCGTTAAAAATTCAGATAGAGGACGCTTTAATTATTCTATTAAAAATGGAAGATATTGAAAAAGAATGGAGATTCTACTTTATCATTCGTTCGTTGCGTGAGCTCGAAGCGCAGCGATACCAATCAAATCCGACAGAGACAGGAAGAGGAGTCGAAGCAATTATTATCACTGCGAGTCTTCTTTTTCCCTCTCCCCCTCTCTCCTCTAAGGACTGCACCTATTGACAACTGCTCCTGTTTTTATAATCCGCTAGCAATTTCTTTGCCGGTCCCTCCATTTGCCCAGTTTCCATACTAACATGGACTCGCCAAGGTGCAGCACAATTACCGACCACTGACCCTGCTCCGGCCTCAGCCCCGTCGGGGAAAATCCTACATCACATAGGCCGCTTTCTACAGCAATGATCTTTTCGATCTTCACTGAAACCTTCATCAGCAGAGAATGAGGACTAATTATTTATCATATCCATATATTCTATATAAATTCCATATAAATAATTTTTGCTTCATTAATTGAAATTAATAAATATTAATTAAATAACGGATCAGAATATTAATGATCCGCCATATTTTCTCCACATTTTCCTATTTGGGGTCTTCCAAAAGTGTGTTGATACTTATTGATTAATTAAAGTACTTGCAATTAGTTTAATGCTGTAAAAGGTCCTTATAATGGACAAGGCCCATCAATATCTTGTGGTAATCATAAACTTTTCTAACCTCTTTATTGATTACAATACGATTTTTTTGGAAAAAAATCCTTTCCTACCAGGGCTTAAAATACTAAGCAATACTTTTATTCTTCGGTTTCCGGTGGATATATCCACGTGAAGACTCAATAAATTAATATATAAATTAGGCTACATTGTCAGAGTAGGTATGATAAATGAACGCGATATTATTCATTATAATAGACATGATTTTTTTATTTACTGAAGAATTTTTTTGATTATATAGATTTTATTTTGTCTACTCATAGGACTCCACAGAAGTCCTGGACCCCCCAACATTTATCCCGCCACCTCTCCCTGTCCCTCCCCCCCCCCCCCCTCTGACGGCGGGCCTGTGCCAGGAAATTCAAAAGTCACATTGAGCTGTCTGGATGATTCTGCTATTTTCTTTTTTAGTGGGTAGGTGTAAATTCAAGGATTAATTAATAATTAATAATTAATCCTGATAAGAGGATGCCCAGAATAAAGCCAAGGAAGCGATAAATTGTGTGAAAGGCATAAAAAAGATGGAGAGATAAAGCCGAAGGAGTTGCTCTCAAAAACCTAAGAGGCTGCTGGATAATTCTGTTTTATGCCAACCAAACTTTTCGGGATGAACCTGTGACTAGGTTCATTATGTTTGATCAAACACATCTTGAAACACCCTAGACTAGATATAAGTACCAACGGAAGAAAAGATAGTTGCTAGATTGCGTATAGTAGAAGCGGAATGAGCTAAAAAGGACGAAACGAAATATCATAAGTCCTGCATGAATAGAGCTGGAATATGTATTCCAGTACCAAGGGCCCTAAAATTTTATAAAACTTCAACATCAAATCTACTATATGACTAATTAATATCAACCTGTTGTTTCTTTTATAAATTAGTAAAGAATCTGTAATTGTCAGACAAAAATAAAATAATTCGAATCCGTGAAAATGCATTCGTTGGTATCAATGATTGCATTGCTGATTACAGGCTGATTTTCGGCATTCACGAAAAAAAAATGAAGATAAACCATTTGCCCGACAAATTATGCAGAACATAAGGCTTGTTAGAAATTTAAAAGAGTCCTCTTATTAAATTCACAATTTCCTATTTATTTAAAGTCAGGGACATTTAAAGATAGGCCATAAAATCCCAAAAAACGAAATTTATTTACATTAAAATGCTTAACACGTTTTGATTATTATTTAATGTGACTAATTATCCATCAAAACAGAAATCACAGATAAATTTCTCTAATTTTGGTAAGGATGCACACAGTTCCGGACACCAATTGAAACAAGTCGTACATTTAACCCACTTTTTCCCTCGTTGTATATCAGAAAAGTTAGCTCGTTTGTCTTCAGAAAATTTGGAAAACCTTGTGGGGACGAATTTAGGAATCGACCTCTGGAAACAATGTCAGCTTTTCCTACCTCAACGAATAAACGTACGAGTATCAGACAATTCGAACATGAAAACAGTATTCTAGTTTATGAACAGTAATGATAAAACAAAAAATATCTTTTATTGATGCACAAGAGTAGCGTTCTGAAATTTATCAGAAACGATAACCAGCTTCTCCTCGTTCTATAGGTGAAAAATAAAAACCGTCACAACTATTTTACTGTCAACAGTCAAATGGGTTGTAATGAAGTATTTAAGGAGATTTTCAGCAGGCTTCAGCCATATCAACGATCTAGATAACTGGGAGGACGAATTTAGGCCACGGTGCGGATTTCAGACACTTTATCATAATTGAGAGACTTGAGTATTTGTTTTTGGAATGTTCCAATCATACCAAAAACATTATAAAAACTACCCTTTATTGGATTTTCAAGTGAAGAATTATAATGAAAGTCGGTATGCAACATGATTATGGAAACATGGTAATGTAAGAAAGTCGAAACGTTGCAATGAAGTGAATAAAGAGTTGGTGAAGCTAATTTAGTTTTTATTAATTAATTCCAACTATAAATACTATTTTTATAGGACTAAGCATAATGAAGCTTTAAGAAATTTTTTAGCTTGATATTAATAAGTGAACTTTTGTACTCCAGATCCCGAATTATGAAACGTCTTACAGAATGAAGCTTCAAAATTCACAAAAAGATTTTTAGAAGTATAAATGGCCGTTTAGACGGAACATATTTTCCGACAATGTATGGCTACAATAGTGTTGCCGGCAATGTTACCCAAATATCTACGTATGGCCTGGCCATATGACTAGTTGCACGCTGTTGCCGAGGGGTTGCCGGTGTTGTCCAGACGGGTTGGAGAATATTTCATATTGCCAAGCCATATCCGCCTCTGTCTCTGCAAATCGTAACCTTTCACTTTTTGCGCCCCCCCCCCCCCACTTACTTCTAGAGGTGATTATTTATTATTATTGAGATTATTTTTTAATTGGTTTTTAATATTATTTTATATAAATGGCTATTTCCCCCCCGTTCGGGTCTCCGGATGGGGACTACTTCAGGGGATTCATGGCGCAAGTTGAAAATTAGAGATTTAGGTATAGGGACGTGGAACGTAAGAAGTTTGAATACAGCGGGTGGGTTAAAATCGGTGGCAAACGAGGTTAAGAGATACAATGTTGATATCGTGGCACTGCAAGAGGTTGGGTGGCCAGGAGAGGGTTCGATAACAGAAGGGAACTATTCTATTTGGTACGGTGGGAGCGGTAATTATTGTTTAGGTACTGGATTTCTAATTAGGAATAGATTGCTTTCCGCATTGAGGGACGTACAATTTTTTAATGATAGGATATCTGTGGTCATATTTCAGGGGCGTTGGTTTAAAATCGCGCTGATAAACATACATTCTCTTACCGAAGACAGTGATGATGAAGTTAAATGCGAATTTTATGATAAACTAGAGTGGGTTTATGATAAACTACCTCGAAACTGCATGAAAATAATATTAGGGGACGCAAACGCAAAGGTGGGAAGGGAAGAAGTATACTATCCGACGATCGATCGGTAAAGAAAGTTTGCGCGAACATAGTAATGATAATGGGATCCGTCTAATAAACTTTGCTATCTCGAAAAACCTAACAATCAAAAGTACTACGTTTAAACATAAGGATATTCATAAGTATACGTGGACATCGCCAGATTCACAAACACGCAATCAAATTGATCATGTTTTGATACAACAAAGATGGCAAAATAGTATAATTAACGTGAGGTTTTATCGTGGGGCAGAATGTGGGTCAGATCATGAATTAGTAATCGCGAAACTTCGACAAAAAATTAATATGAAAAAAAGAAAAGAAAGCCGTATTTGTTCCGAAAATTTTGATCTAGATAAATTGAAAAACTCTTTAATTAGAAATCAATTCGCGGTAGAAATCAAGAATAGGTTTGAATCCTTGGAATCTTTAGATGAGGATCGCGAAGATGTAGACAAGCTATGGATCGGAATTAGGGATAATATCAAAGAGGTAAGTAATTGGTGTCTGGGAAAAAGGGACATTAAAAAGAACAAACCGTGGTTCGATAATGATTGTCTAAACTTGTGTGAAAAAAGAAGAGCCGCTAAATTAAAAGCTTTAAATAATCCAAGCGATAACAATGTTGCTAACTTCCGAGCCTTGGTGAATGAAACGTCCAAATTCCTCAAAAATAAAAAACGAGAATATCTTAAAAACAAAATAATAGAGATAGAAACTAATAGAAGTGAAAACAATGTAAGAGATATGTACAAGGGTATAAACAGATCGCGTAAACAGTTTGAACCCGCAATGAATGGAATTAGAGATGAAAATAACAATATCTTGGCCGATCCGGGGGACATTGTGAATAAATTTAAAAAACACTTTGAACGTATTTTGAATTCGGGAAATAATAGTCAATCTCCTCCTTCTGAGCATTCGAGTGCTGAAGCGTTAATTGAAGAACCGAGTAAGGAGGAAGTCGAAATAGCCATCGGAAAATTAAAATCTCATAAAGCAGCGGGAATTGACAACATTCCAAGTGAAATAATAAAATCGTGCGGTGAAGCTGGAGTTTCTAAAATACATTTTTTGGTTAAAAAGATCTGGGAAAATGAAAAAATGCCAGAAGAATGGAAAGAATCTATACTTATTCCGATTCACAAAAAAGGTCCGAGGACGGAGTGTAATAACTATCGCGGAATATCACTCCTCCCGGTATGTTATAAAATATTCTCGTTGATCCTAACTAGTCGAATCACGGTATATGCCGAGGAAATTATCGGAGACTACCAATGTGGTTTTAGACGGAACCGATCAACTATCGATCAAGTATTTTCCTTATGGTAAATATTTGGAAAAAATTAGAATTCAACGGTGTAGTTCATCAGCTTTTTGTGGATTTCAAAAAGGCTTATGATTCCATTGATCGCCAGAGACTGTATAACATTTTGATTGAGCAGGGCATACCAAAGAAGTTAGTAAATCTAGTAGGGATGTGCATGACCGAAACATCCAATAAAGTTAGAATCGGTAATTATTTTTCGGAGAAATTTGAAGTTCGCTCGGGGTTAAAACAAGGCGATTCCCATTCACCTGTCCTATTTAATTTAGCACTAGAGTATGTCATTAGAAAGGTAATGCGTACCGAAAGGGGTTTAGATCTGGGTGGTAAAATATCCGTGCTCGGGTTAGCGGATGATTAAGTATTACTAAGTGAGGACGCGGAAACTATAAAACTGAATACAACAACGTTGATGACAGCTGGGAAAGAGGTTGGCCTCAAAATAAATACGGATAAGACAAAATATATGGTTAGCAATAGAAACAGAGGCGATTTTGAGGATATAGATATAGGAGAAAATAGGTTTGAACACGTTGAGAAATTTAAGTATTTGGGGTCTGTGATTACTAGAAAAAACGAAATTCAAGAAGAAATAAAGGCGCGGTTAAAGGTGGAAATGCTTGTTATTTTTCGGTGTCAACATTACTTAGGTCGCGCATTCTGTCCAGAAACTTAAAACTTAGAATATACAAAACTATTATCTTGCCTACAGTTCTGTACGGGTGTGAAACGTGGCCGCTAACCTTGAAGGACGAACAACGTCTTAAGGTCTTCGAGAATAAGGTACTGCGTAAAATATTTGGCCCGAAAAAGGATGAGTCCACTGGAGAATTTAGGAGGTTACACAACACCGAATTGCGGAGCATGCACCCTGTTAATATAATCGAAGTGATATCATCGCGACGGTTGAAATGGGCTTGCAAAGTTGTTGGGCTCAATAACGAACGAATTCCTAAAAAGTTAATAAACGCTGAGCCGACTGGTAAACGTCCGAGGGGTAGACCGAAACGTAGGTGGGAGGATTGTATTAATTGTGATCTAATGAATTTGGGTTTGGACGGTAGTCGGTGGACCGAGATTTGTAGACAGCGGTTAGTGGTATCGGCATCGAACCTCCGGGTTCGCTAAGCCTTTTATTATTATAAATGGCTATTTCAAAGATTATTTTGATATTATCATACTACAAAAATTATTTTACTAAAGAATTATTATTCGCTGACATAATTTCAAATAAAGAATAGGTTAGTATTTTAACTAAATAATAATTGATAAGCCAAACATTTGAAATAATTACTATAATTTTCGTTAT
This sequence comes from Rhaphigaster nebulosa, assembly GCA_948150685.1. Lineage (NCBI taxonomy): Eukaryota > Metazoa > Arthropoda > Insecta > Hemiptera > Pentatomidae > Rhaphigaster > Rhaphigaster nebulosa. The sequence continues at coordinate 149,136,251 of OX411307.1, forward strand.
TTTAAATAATTACCTAATTGAATTCATAATAGAATTCTTCAGTTATTTTTGTGAAATGAAAAGCGAACAAATTTATGACTTTTTTTTACCTCTTTTAATAAATATTATTGAAGCTCTTTAATACACATTTACTCTTTTAAAACATATCTCAGTAATACATGTTAATGAACCTCTTTTAATACATATTAATCTATATTACCTCTTTTAGTGCATATTAATTTGGAAAACTTAACATAACATATAAATATAGATAACATTTTTTATCAACATATGCAGTCAAATATAATGTTGTAGTATTGTAATGTAGTTGAGGTGAGGGTGATAGGAGGTAAGTTTTTAAAAGGTTCTGAAAATTTGCTCATTTATGTTTTTTAGAATGCTGATTATAAATTTAAATTTTATACCCTTTAGTACATATTAAATTGGAAAACTTAACAAAACATATTAATGCAGATAACATTATTTTATCAACAAATGCAGTCAAACAAAGGAATATGAATAATTTTATCTTATTGTTATTCCAACAACAAATCTTTATGTTATATATCATCTTATTTTTTATATTTTACATGGAAATTTATATTATATGTTACCTTATCTTACTTGAATTATTTTATGGAGTAAAAAGGTGCATATGTTAATGTTCAGTTGAGGCTATAGCTTCAATAAGCGCTTATAACCCCAAGTATCCTTTTTGCAGAAAATGCTTTAATCACTTTAATATATCAAGAATATCCCTACAACATCTCATTCCAATCAAGAAAGAAATGGAGTTAGTACAACTGTTTTTGTGTCCTTATATACCTGTTGAAGTATTTGCCCTCTGAACCAGTATATATGTGTTCAGAGGATGAGCTGATTTATGATAGTGTGAAGATCCTATTTGTATCGATATATAATGTTTAACATGTAAATGTGTATGTGTTAACAGTTATACCAAATAAATATGGTCACTTGCAATATTTCCTTGACTAATTTTCAGTTACTTAACAATAATTTATATAATGACATCAGAAGCCTTCACTTTAATTTAAACTTATTGTTGTATTTGAAGTGCCTAGTTTTATTTTATTTTATTTTATTTTTTTTTTTTTGAGAGCCTTTCATATATAGCCAGGCAGAGTACCTTTCAACATGCGGTATTTAAAATGAACTCTGGGAATAATGAATAGCTGTGGACTTGAGTTTCCTATAGCACTAATGCATACTATCGTAGTGACATTACTGCCACGTTCTGCCAAGGTAATCTGGTCAACTAACTTAGTTAGCTCCTCTCTCAGCCGGTTAAGCCCTTTTTACCCCTATCTTGCTTTGAGGCATGATATTTTAATTACTTTTTGTTAATAAGGAACAAATATTTTACTCATAAATAATTTAACTTGTGGAACCCTATTGTGCCAAGGAAAGTCACTGTCCCCTGGTAGGTGTATTTTTGTCCCCTGGTACATCGATGTATACTTTCCCAAAAAAATCATAATAACCATTAAAATACTGCACTGATCCATCAAAACCTTTTATCATTCCATAGCTAAATAAAATCAATTTAACAAAAAACTACTATTCTTTATATTAAACAAGTATTGTCAAGATGAAAATTTCATAAGTTGATACAATATTTTAACTCATCAGAATCACAAATACTTAACCGGCTCCTGAAAGGCAACTGATGGCTCAGGGAATCTCAGGCTCAGGCTGCAGTCATGTCTAGTAAAAAGAAAATTTTCTAGTGGGAGGAAAAGAAAACCTTTCACTACAGCATGGAAAACCATCATTGTCTCCTGGTACGACACTTTCCCATGTAAGAAATAATGATGTTTCTTTAACCAAATAAGAATAACATGACCATCTTTGCTATAACTTTTCAGTACTGGTTTTAGGAATAACTGGTTGACATAATCAAATGCAAGAATTTGTTGGGCAGAATTTCTGTTTCACTTTCATTAAATATTTTTATCTAATTAGAAGCCCCCTTTCGTAAACCTAAACGTTTAGGGTTCTTTTCAATAGCTGTTAACATACAACTACCTATTGAGTTTCTGAATTGTTTTTCATTGTCTGAATCATCTTATGATTCCAGCTCAAATGAACAACTATCTAGCACAGGATGTGTTGATGACACTGAAGGTTGGGAAATGCTTGTTGCTGGTACATTATCAACTGTATGGCTCTTTATAGCAAAAATAACACACTTCATAGGTGATATTGATGCATTTTGTTAATTAAATAAGACATGAAGACAATACAATATCTTTCTTTTTAGCATTCAAATTTACATTCACACCTTTACTTCTGAATTGTACTTCAGTTTCAACTTGAATAGCATTGTCAATGAATAATTTTTCATCGCGATGTGAATTTGATGAAGGAATGTACTTGGAGCCACTTTACAAACATTAGTTAGCGACAATAGTTCGTTTGTTTTGAAACTGAAACTTCTTTTCTTTGGCACTTTCACTCCCACCCCTATTTCTTCAGTCTCTCACACGCTTCGATGGTTTGTTTCGTTATCCTGTTCTGGAGCGATGGATAAATGGAAAAATGAAAACACAATGTACATAATAAAGCAGTATAGCCTAGTAAAGAACCTCAGCCAATAGAAACGAAGATCGTCACTGTTTCTATGCGTGACTCTTCTAAACACTATTTTCCGGCAATCTATTGCCGCAAATATTGCCGAACAATGTTTACAGCAATGTTGCCCAATGTATGCCCGGAAATATTGCCGGGCTATATTGCTGAAAATATTGCTGGGCAATATGCAATTTTTATAGCCCGGGTAACCGGCCCTTTACATTGATTAGGACCATTTTAACCTATGCATTTACGTTATATTAACTGAAAGAAATATATTTTTCTCATGTAAAGCTTTATTGCCGATAAACGAAGGCCGCTGTATTTTATGCCAGTACAAGGAAATTAACACTTTCTGAACTGACCTGGGTTTAATAATGAAGCGGGGTCATTACTGAAAGCAATAGACGTTGACTTATAGTTTCCGAACTTTTGATGTTTACAGTGACTTCCTTATAACTTAAACTAACCATTTACCAAAGAAACCTTCAAGAATCGACATGGAAATAGTTATTATGGTGATTTATTTCCGTCTAGCTTAGACGCTACACTTCCTCCAGTTTTGAAAACCACGGTCTCTTACAACGAAGATTAGAAATGATATGTGAAATAGAGATTCTACGTGAAATATTTTTCTCATAGTGTCTGTTATTGACTCATTTTACTTTGCAATAGCAGCCGCCATTGTCCTTCTATTTGGTGTTTTTTATTGATAATTGTTATTTATTAATTATTAATTATTTTTAGTTATTTTATATTTATTAAATACTCATTACAACGACTTTTCTGGCTCTGTTGCCCATCTTCAAGTTGTATTAGCTAAAAAATATTTATTATTATTAGTTAAATATTAGTATTAAATATTATTTTTTTTATTAGTTATTTTTTCCAACTATTATAAGCAGTGTATAATAACTGATTATACCCTACCCGGTAAGCAAAAGATGCGCCGCTTCAGAGCACCGTCTCAAGGGGGCGCCAAAATATCTTTTTATCGAATTGTAGTTTTATAATATTGTTCATATAAAAATATATATGCGATATGATACTTTTATCCATATAAAACAAATTCAAAGAATAAAAAAAAAATAGTAAGGCCGCCTAGCAGAAAGTTGGATAGCGGCGCCAGGACTACTAGGGCTCTGGTACTGATTGCAATCATTATTTTAGTTTAATGATTTTAAAACTATTCTTGTATAAGTTGATATTATGATACAAGTCCAACACTAGGACCTACATAGGGGATTATAGGGTCAGATTTAAAGTATTAACCTTACTCAGGATGTATCTATTAATACTAGAAATGATTTGCTAACGCAAAATTGTGTTCCAATTCAAGATAGGCAGTTTGAGAAAGCGATCGTAGTCTTAAACTCTAACTATAGCCTTTCTCTGAAGTCACTGACCAACTGCTACTATTTAAAGGTGGTCCCATTTAACTTATGCACCTGCACGAACGAAGGGAGTGATCCTTCCCTTGCCAATGGCTATTGAGTCACTTCGCTCTCCAGGTGCTCCTCAATGGATAAAGAGCTCATCCGACCCGGGGCCGTTAAATTCGGTTCTGACGATCCTGTTGCAACATAGCCTCGCCGGGGTTTTGTCACGGCCTGACAATACTAACGGCACATAACGATTCAGTTGTGCCGTATTAACGTTTCAAATGGGTGCTACAGGGGCACGCTAATAGCACTCTACCTCGCAATTCCGGAACGAAAATAGAAAGGTATCTGTTTAAAGTTAAAGACGAAAATATATTTAAAATATGTCCTAAAGATCTCCAGGTTAAACATTAGAAATTTGTGATGATCGTAAAAAACAATATATTGACGTTTCAACCTAAATAAATCAATTTTATTTTAAAATTGTTTGTATATTATACAAGGTGTCCCAGGAGGAAATTTCAGTGATGGTGTTAGAGACAGTCTATCAAAAATGTAGCTCAGTGCCGCCAACAGCGCCTTCTTAGCTCAATCCGTTTTCGAGATATGACTTGTTAAACGGTTTTGTAAGAAAACTCCGTTTTATCCAATAAATTTTCAAATTTCTCCATTGTAAATGAACATTTCTCAAATTTTGTCACCATTTTTGGAATAGACGATGAATTTCCTACAAGATAGCGACCAATTTGTAGAAAAATATTGCTTCGTCAGGCGATTATAGCAACCAAAGAAAAGTAAACAAGAAAAAAAGAATAATTTTCATAAACACTCGGTTAAATCTCACAGAATGAATTTTCTAGGTGCAACCTTGGGGAATTTAAAAAAAATTGCTTCATTTCATCAGCTTTCCAACGATATATGCAACTTCGCGAAGCTTTTCTAATTTCGAAGAGATATTGAGGTTGGGAGCTCAAAAAACATTAGGTACCTACAATAGTACCTGTTCCTAGTATTGTTTTTTTCCTGGTTTTGTAATCTCGTACCTTGGTTTTATTTTCCCCAACAATTTTTCTAAAATGATTTAATACCGCAAACACAGTGTTTTTCGTTTTGAATGTTTTATAATTTTTTTTTAAGGTGTGATTAGAAAATGAACTGCAATTAAATACTAGATCGTCTGCACATTTACCGCATTGTTGTAAACATCTTCACTACTCAAAAAAAGGAATTAAAAAATAAATAAAATTTTTTGGACAAGCAATAAAAACCAATAATCAAAAAGAAAAACACTGTGTTTGCAGTAGGAAACGATTTTAGAAATTTTTTTGGGTAAAATAAAAGCAATATATAACAAGGCTAGAGTGTTCAATGCACTGTAATCTTTGCTAATAATGTTGGAATTTCTTTTCTTTTTTTTTTTTGAGATTTCAAATATCTATTAAATGAGCGTTCGTATAATCGTATAAATAATATATAGAAATGATTTTTAGGCTCTTGCGCAGGCGCAATATCGATATCGGTAGATTTTATAATTAAAAAACCACCTAGGAACCATGAAGGTGATATAGTAGAAATTTGGTGAAGATTGATTCTATTGTTTTCGCGTTCAGAGCTTACAAACAAAAAACAGGCTGTTCTTTTTTATAATAGTTGGATACAGGTAAGTGAAAGCAAAAATTATTAAAAGTAAAATAAAAAGTAGTAAATATAAAATTATCTCCAATTTTTTTTTTTCATTTTTGGGATTATTAAGATATATTTATTTGATAACTTTTGATCATTAGCTGCAAGTAATTCATATATGCGTTCTAATAATTAATTAAAAAATGAATAACTAGGTGATTATAATTAGATGAGCCTTGCATACGGATGTCGAATCCCGGTATTTCATCCAATAAAGTCGTGTCTAGACAGAAAATTCTGTTACATCGTTCCATGGGAAACAAAAACTAGTTGAGAATGTTTTCAGTCTAAACCAATTAGAAATGAGGACAGAAGTGGTAAACTTTTTTCCTTGTTTTTTTTTTTCTTCTTCGTTCGGCCATAACGGAACCAGGAGAGATCGGCTCCTAAATCTGCCCGAAGCGCGTAATGTTGACCAGGGATGTCTCCTCTTCATTATCCCTATATTTTATGCATTGCTGACATTTACAAATAACGTTGTAAACTGTTACGACTCCTTCGTTTTCGCCTTGTTATATTAAAGCATTGCTTACCTGTTTTTGTTAAAATTTCGTTAACAAGTTTCTTATATGTCAAATATCCTTTAAGGAAAATTCCTCTTGGCCCTTAAAACTAGTTTCATAGCCTTTTACTCCATTGGTTTTATAATAATTTTAATTATCTAAATATTTCTTTCCTACGTTACTGTTTTTGTTTAGGTTTATTTCCAAGAGAATACCTCTCTTTTTTATATTCTCTTTTGGTTAAATTGGATTACTTGTAATCTCTCCTTCAATATATTGTTCATCATCACTAGGCTAGACATTTCTAATTTGATATCTCACTTTTTTTCGCAGCTTTTAGTCATTATTATAATGTTTGAACGTGATCTCGTTCTTACACAGATTATAACTAACAACCTTGTTCATAAACTAAAAAAAGTGAAAAGTTTCAATATATTTATTTCTTATTTTATGTATTGATGGTTGACCGTATGATAATAAAGAAAGAGATAGTCCAAGTGGCGGGCAAGAATAATGTAAAATAGTGTAAACTATTTATTAAATGCCGACGGTTCGATCCACATTGTAGGTTTTCATCAGGGCTAAAAGTAAGATACAAAGGAGGAGTAATGTAGCAGTATAAAAGTAGAAATAATAAGAATGTTAAAGCTGAAAAAAATTGTAACTGATATAATATTTGATATCGTAATGAGTTAAAAAACAGATGGACAAAATAATGAAAGAATAATAATTGATATAGTAAAAATGTTAAATAATGACAGTCGTAAGGATAAAGAACTAATAAACAAGTTATGCTGAATAACTAACAGTTGATATTAGTTGTTTATCATTCATTACTTTATCAACTGTTACTTTTTTAATATTATTTATTGTTACTAATGTTATTATTTATTATTTTTACTTTATTTATTTATATATATATATATATATATATATATATATATATATATATATATATATATATATATATATATATGTATGTATATATTATGCTCATACATTACTCCTTTTTTGTATCTTTCTTCCTACAGTGTGGGTCGAAACGTCGGCATTTAATAAATGCCACTACCGGTAGATCCGGACCATCTCCTTCTTTATTTATTTCTTAATTTTATCATTGTAACCTGGTTCTATTCTCAGTCATCTTATTAATTTACAAATACTATTTGGAATTGAAATATTCAATAAATTTGAACGGGTAACCTGTCAGGAAGTTACTTGCCTTAAACTGGGTTCCAACCCAAGTTCTGTTTGTATTTGTTAAAAGCTGTTTTTCTATGACAGTGTTTAAATTTGGTCATCATATTTATAACTGAGCTTTAATCGCACGCACACTTGTGTTTCTCAATATTTCTCGTTTTTTTTTTTTTTTTTTTTTTTTGTGTGAAATTTTAACTATTATTTCCAATAACCTTCTTTGAAAATCCCTTTTATTTACATGATAAAAAAAAGTAATAAATGAATTATACAGAAAAATATAACTGTGTTTATCCTGAGTAATAATCGCTGAAATAACAAAGGCATTGTATAAAACTAACCTAAATGCTTCTGGGCGAGAGCTCTACAAAACTAAATACATATGGAGCCCAAAATCAAAATGTCATATAAACTCCTCCATAATACACCGATGAAAATATTGATGCCCTGCCTATTTATTCATGTTATTACGATAATAATTATAAATTCACAGTTATTAATCAGATTTCATCTGAATCATAGAATGTTATGGCAGCAATGGCATGAGACTGTTAAATCCAGGTCCGGAACTCGGATTTTTGCCAGAGGGGCAAGCCTAATTTTGCCGCCACTTCATTCTTCCTCCTCGTTAAATAAAAGTCAGCAACAGTATTTCTAAATAAATATTATCTCATAACATTAACTCATTTTATCGACTGAATTAAGATCAAAACAATAAAAAAACAGAAGCGAACATTTTTTTGCTTAGCCACACCTAACCACTCCTAACAAAAAAAAAAAATTTCTTTAGAAATTTGCCGCCCTCTAAATTCTGTCACCCGGGGTAAGTGTCCCTTCCCCCTCCCCACCAGATACGGCTCTGATTAAATCTTTACCTGAAAATTTCACCTTTAATGATCTTATCAAGGTTTTTTACTCTATCAATATTTTGCATAATCACTTCTGTTAATACTATTTCTAATAATCCCCCCTCTAATGAGATTTTTAATCCTTCGAAAATTCTTGTTTTCCTTCGTTTGCCCTTATACAGATATTGTATAACCATTTGTGTGTATAGCATTACATACATCGAGGTATTGGCCCTCTTTAATGTCCACGTCATACAGATGAGTTTGGAAGATGCTTTATAAATAAAATTTTGCAAGATTCGTTTTTTATTTTTTCAATAGGTATATTATACATTAATATAATAATAATAATACCAACAATAATTTTATTTAATTGTAATTTTCAATTTACATTTTTGGGATATGATAACTTTTCATGTTTTGGTGAATACAACAAAGTATAGTACAGACTATTTTATTTAATGTGATTTAAAGGCTTAAGTACAAGGCCGTTTTTAAAAGTAGGAAAAAAATACACGGTAAAATTAAATAAATAATAATAAGTAATTATATTATGTATTATACAATAAAACACTTAAAACTAAATAGTTATTAATAGATTTAAGAAATAATTAATTAATATATCAACATATTTATCTTAATATGGATGACTTATATAACACTTATTTAATGACTTATATGACACTATTGTATTGATTCACTATTGTTAGTTATTTTTCAACAGAAGATGTTTGGTACGTTTGTGTTAATATCCTCTCAAGGCTTGTTTTTTGTAATTGCTTATTGTTTGAGTGGTTTTCGGAATTTCATGTACAGAAAAGCTGTGGATTTGGGTGTATATAAATTATTAAATTGTTTGAAGCTCTAGATCATCCAACATGTTTTTTCTTGTGTATCTGGAATAATTATTTATGATTCTCTTGCACAGATTTCGTACCATCTCTGATTTTTATATATTTTGGATCATCTCTACAAATACAATATAATTATATTATGTATTTGGGCTTCAAATATTATAATTCTTATTAATGGCAACAAAAGGGTTGAAAACTAAACCATTTAACAAGACATAAGAAATCATTCAATTAATATCTCTGTTACCAATATTTTTTTTCTAGATCCCTAGAAAAATAATAACACCTCCTATAAAAAATAATACTACCTCATAATACTACCTCCCTATAAAAAATAATCACACGGATTGATAGTTATGATTCTTGCTTCTATAATCAAAGCTCATAATATAAAATGCTTAATAATATTAATATCTTCATTATTTTTCATTGATAAATAGGTTTTAGTGTTTCATTTAATGTTATTACAGTTTTATAGATTTTATACATAGCGTTCGACACCCGTTGCTCGTTTAAAATTTTTGTTTATATCATATATACAATTTTTTTTCTTTATAAGTTGCCTGAGGGCCTCTATGCATTCAATAAAGATCCTGGTATATTTACACATATTGGTTATTATGATCTTTTGGTCGTTATCAAAAAATTATTAACATTTTTACATTATTAAAAAATTAAGTAGTATTATAAATTTTGTTAATATTTTATGTCAATATTCGCTGGGAATGAAATAGGCACCCAAGGCAATGCAACTCTCGTATTTCTTTTGTTTTTCAGAGTACGTATATGGTTACAACCACCACCCTATAATTTTTAATATAAATTAAAAAAAAAAACTTACATTTATCCTTGCAGTAAGCCATCTAAGAAATAATAATTTTCTCTTAGATTTACTGTCCCAAAAGGGGCAGCATGTCCCAATGTTGTACAAGTACAATATCTTAAAAACATAATATGTACTGCAATACAAATAAAAAAACAAACAGCAAACCGGTTCTTTATATAAGAGTTTACTAGTCTATAAATAAATATTAATATAATAACAAATTCCTTATTAGTTCAAAGTCTATTACATTTCTGAATTAAAATTATATATATCTGTTTTATGGTTGAACATATATTCTCTACTGTCAGTAACGTACAGCGTTTCCTTAAATAATCTTCTTATTTTTTATATTTTTATCCATAGACATATTAAAGGTCTCATAATTTTTTAACTAAAGAAATTTTCCTAAAAAATCTAAATGTGTTTTATCGTTAAAAATGTCAAGAAAAACTAAGAAAATGTACCCAATTGCACGCATATATATATATATATATATATATATATATATATATATATATATATATATATATATATATATATATATATATATATATATATATATACACGACTACTGACATTAACATTATAGAAACAGACTTATGCGGTGAAGACGGACAAATCCAAAATTTTTAACATTTACTTTATATCTGTGAATAATTTTTTTTTTTTTCTCTTGCACAGTGCTTTACTCTATGCAAGAGGAGTTTACTTACAAAGTGTACTGTCTACATTTTAATCATTATATTATAATACATAATACAAATGTAAAATTTACGTAAAAAGTTAAAATATTAAACAAAAAATATATAAATTAAACGCAACTAAACATGAATAGAAAATAAAATAACATATTTTCAACATTCATGTAGAATTATATATATAGATACGTACATAATAGAACATTAAGAATTTAAAAAAATAGCGATGAAACTAAACTAAAATAGATAAGTGAGTAAGTTCATACAATTAGTTAAAATAAATAAATATAAACTATATATATATATATATATATATATATATATATATATATATATATATATATATATATATATATATATATATATATATATATATATATATAAGGCTCACTGTTGAGAAGGTGGGAGAGCGGAGGGATTGTATCATGTGCCCTTTCTTCTGAACTTTTTTACCATAACTTTTTTTAGGACAATTGGTGGTGGTGGTGGTAACCCTATACGTACTCTGAAAAACAAAACAAAAACGAGAGTTGCCTTGTCTTGGGTGCCTATTTCGTTCCCCGCGAATATTTACATAAAAAATTATCAAAATTTTATAAATTAATATTTAACCGTATAGTGAAAATTCATCAAGATAAGTAATTTTATTAACTATATTTATAAACTTAAAAAAAATCTGTTAATTATTTCAAATGAAAAAAATTAAAGGTACTTTAGAGGAAGCTATTTTGAAAATCCGACAATAAAGCCCTGTCAGACTATTTCAATGAGGATAAGGCCTAGCTGATATTAAATACCAGTTAATTTTACATCAATACAACGAGTTTGATCAAAATCGTTAGAGCCTTTTTGGCTAAAAGTGTGTTAAATCAATGATACAAAGTGGTGGTAAGTCGATTCTAGCGAAAAATTTGCTGTAACATCCCAGGGATATGCCTACCACAAATACATATTTTCACTTTGGTACAACTTTTTGTTTTTGAGCTAGAATTACCACACACACATACAAATTCATAAAAAAATTAGAATTATAATATTCAAATACAGTTCTCGTATTAAGATCTATATTTGATTATTATCAATGTATAATGTATGATAATCATTCAATATCTAAATTGTTACAATAAAAAAATAAAGAAATAAAATTGTCTGTTACAGAAGCTATTTCATAAAAGAGTAAAATTGCCAAATTGCCATTTATATAACTAAACGAGTATAGCCTATTATACCATTTATATACTGAACGACATTTTTTAATTTTAATCATCACCTTTTTGGTCTCAGGTGACCCTAAAACCGTATGTGAGATTTCGAAAACAAATTTAAAAGCAAAAAACAAGCTTACTTTATATAAATCATTAATACGCCGTACTGTTGTACGGAATTATACAGGCAACACAAACTATAAAAAATTAGAAAAGGTATAAAATTATTGTATAATCTATAAATAGAGTGCCCAGGTCCATAAATATAATAATTTATCGACGTGAGTACCCAATTATGTGGGTATTAATGTGGAAGAGATACTTGACCAAATTTAGATTTTTTTTTCTTTTCAATCCAGTCAATGAACAAATTTTTTCTTGATTTCAATTTGTGAAATTTATAATTGTTTGTTCAAATATCGGCTCAATTTTCTCATGACTCAGGACAATTGAAAAAAAGATTGTCGGAAAATAAAAAGCTCTGGACATTCTTATTTGTTCTATCCTTATATAAGGATAATTTGTAAAATTTCGAAATGTAAAATATCTGCTAAATCAAGTATTTTTCAATTTAGACCATTGCAAATGATCACCAGAAATTGATTATTATGAACAAGTTTACCATATATCAGTGTGTTCATTCAAGTTTTCATATTTAAAAAAAAATAGAGTTAAGAATTGAGAGATCTATGTCAAATTATTTTCATATATAAATGATTCATTCCAGTAAAAAAGGATCCTTGGCAAAGTGTAATGAAATTTTTCATAACCATTTTACAATGCATATCATTCTTTACCAATTTCGCTTGGAAATCTCAGGAGCATTAACAAGATCATTTGTTAGCTGACATTTTACCGAAGACCCACTGTCGCTATATGGTTTAATTTTCTATAGTAGAAATGTCAGGGAAACCGGTTCAGGCCAAATAATAGATCTACTTACATAAACTTCTGCGCCCGATAAATTCATCATGCTACGTTATAAAAGGCCCTATGAATTTGCAGTTTATTTTGACTTCTAATAGCGGCCTTGTAAATTGGCCAACATGTTTATGTACAAATTCGCATTACTTTCAAAAACATGTATGGTAATGAATAAGAAATATATGCTTCCATCAATCGTGGTAATGTCAACTTCCAGTGACGAAAGTAACGTTAAACCAGTTTATTATTAGAAATTTAGTTATTTGGGATACAAAGGATAATGTCCTACGAATGAAACTGTAGTTAGTGTTGTAATCAAAGTGTAAATATATTCTGAAAAGTCTCAATGTTATAATAATAATAATATATATATATATATATATATATATATATCCCTCTCGATGGCTAATAAATACCTAAATATTAACTACTACTTCTTTATTTTAGCTAATACTTCTTTATTAAAGCTGTTGCTCAGTTACTCTCATGGGGATGAATGGTCCATCGAATTAAATTCCTAATAAATATTTTAAAATTCTGGTAATCGACGCTAACCACTATCCGAAGAAGGCGTGATTGAGGAAGTATTTGGATTAAGAAGTAGCTTTCCTCTTTTGTGAACCAACATTAATTTCTGCTAATATAATAAAAACAATGTGGCGAACGGTTCGGTTTGCCTTCTCCCTTCCACGGATGTAGAGTGATGGAGTTTTTAGGTTTTAGGGATCCACTAACCTTCTATTTGTCCATTATTTTAATCAATGAGAAATTCTTGTTTATCTCTCTTTAAATAAGTATTGAGTCAGGCATATGCTATTGTATTGAGTCACACATCCTCACTTCGGGGCACACCATGGTTTCCAAGCTGCAACGGCAAGCTGTCCAATGCTAATTGGGGTGTTCTACCGAACGACGTTCGCCCAAATACTTGTGCCCCAAAAAAGTGGCGGATCGGAAAATATTCGAGGATTATTCTTGCTCATGCACATGCGCCGAGGCAGATGTCGAAGAGGGATATTCACTAGAGGATCCTAGGCAACGCCATCGCCCACCCATCCACGTACTTAGCCAGCTCGATAATCCCGTCACTTAGGCTTAAAAAAGAATAATGGAATAGTGTGTAGGGGAGAATGAGGTAATGAAAGTCAAGGGGTAATCGGGGTCATTATGATTTCTCGTGAAGTTATTAACGTACGTTGCAACTGATTAGTACTGACTCTGCGCACCTCTCTCTTGAAATATTGCTTACTCCAGAGCTCGCCGTCTTGGCAGTTGTTCTTTAGATGATAAGCGAGATAAAGTTTTTTTCCGTTTAGTTGTAAGCAAATCCATAGTACAAATCACAATAAATGGCCTGGTTTACTACTTATATTGGGAATAATACCTACTTTTGTAATGCATAGTTGTTTACAAGGATTTTTGTTTAATATTTTTTATTGTGTGCTAGTTGAATAAAACCATACGTTCGGGGTAATGGTGTCTATGCTTATGGACACCAAGTCTGTGTTTTTCATATTTCAGTTGGTTAGAAAAATATATGAGGAAGACAAAGCTAAATGCTAATTAACTGCAGAAAATTTGTTGTAGCGTTTCAAACAAATAGCAATTATAATTTTTATAATTCTTTCCCCTCAGGTGACTTCTATTATCCCAATTTGTCCTATTTCATAATTACGTAAGTCACCAACATGGGAAAGGTTGGCTGACTTTCTGCGATGTTATTAATATATCTTTTTATTCGTTATAAATATATCTGTGACTATATATTAATATCTAATTCAAAGTGATTACACATTCAGAAAACTGATTAAATAAAATAAAACAATCGAACTAGTGTCGAAAATTTTATAAATTATATCTATTACAAAAAAAAGACAATGCCAGACAACTATTGATAATGGACCTAATGGGAGCTAAAACGCTCGGTATGTTGTTTTTTTTGTTTTAAACGAATAAAAATATTTTGGAAACAGATGATCGTTATTTACCTAATCTAAACTTTAATAGGCCCCAAGACCTGTTTATATTACGGACTAATATTTATGTTAATCTGATAAGCAGGGAGTATGGTTATTAGCTTGTGGGGGTTAGGTGACCGTAATGGAGTCCCGAGGAAATTCCTTATTTAAGTAGATCCTTAATTATACGAGGAGTATGTAAATGAAAAGAACTGTTCAAATTTAACTTCTTCGGACCATTATCGGAGAGTTTTTTTTTTTTCTTTCTTCGTGGCTACCGTTATATGAAACAATTATTCCATTTGAGTATTCACTCATAAATTTTAATTTATACCATTCCCCTCATTGGGACTTCAGTCACTAACCAATTTATCCAAATTAAAATCGACATTTTTGAAAGATGGTCGACACGGAAAATTCTTAGGGTAGACGTGGAAGCAATGGATATCGCTCCAACATTGGAAACAAAAATAAATAAGACTTTAGTCTAGAGTCTCTCAATGAAATACAATTGACTATATACAATAAAATAATTGCATATTATTTTAATATAATAATTGACATCAATCATACGTTTTCAGAACTTATAGAAAAAATTAAGTCAATGACCGCCCATAAATGGAAACCGTCTAAGAGGGTTACTTTGCGCCAGATTTTGGACTTTTTATTATATTCTACGTTTTTTACACATTTAAAGGAGTCAGAAAAGTCTAAAATCTATATCTCAGCTTCCTTAGAGTATAGCTGAAATAAAAATTCTCTAGTTTACACTGTGTTGAGATATATATATATATATATATATATATATATATATATATATATATATATATATATATATATATACACAGTAGAGCGTCGATTATCCGAACTAATGTTGTCAGTGGTGGTTCGGATAATCAACAGTTCGGATAATCGAAATTCACGTACACGCATGTACAGTATACAATTCTAGGTATATAAATACTATTTAACGAAGCAGTTTCCGAGAAATAATTAAGGATGGTTCCTTTTTAGACGTTCTGGGAAAAATAATTTTATTTTTCGTTTAATTTTATTCAAAATAACAATAATTTTAACAATACCAATAAAGAATTTACATGATCAAATTAATTAAAATTACACACATAAAAAAAAAAAAAAAAAAAAAAAAAAAAAAAAAAAAAAAAAAAGTCCTGATAATCGAACGTTCGGATAACTGACGTTCGGATAATCGACGCTCCAATGTGTATATATATATATATATATATATATATATATATATATATTTTTTTTTTTTTAATTTAAAATTAAAGCAAAGTTTATGGGTAGGCTGGGAGCATTTGTACCATTTCCAAGATCTACAAAAACACCTAGGAATCAGCAGCTATTGCAATTTACGGTTGTTTCCATTAATGAGAAGAACCACTAAGAACTTAAGAATAATAATTAATTTTTTATTAATTTTAATTCTATTAAAAATAGCAATGATACTTTTTTCAAACTTAATATATATTTTCTCTTGAAGTTAAACTCTAAAATAATTAAAAATGTTAAAACGGAAATTTGTATTCCATATAAATCTAGACCAAAATAAATCCAAATTATGCATATATTTTTTAATTTACAAACATTTTTATTACACTTTAGATAGCTCACAAATCCAATTCAGGGACTCTAAACAATTTTTTTGGTGGTTAATATCATACATAGTTCGCCTATTCCGCCCAATACATCTTCACGTTTAGTAGGGCAAAGTATCCTCAACTTCTGGTGCAGTTACCCACAATCTCTTTCAGAAATTACAACAAAGGAAAATTGGGTTTGAATTATTCAAAATGTTCCTGATTTATAAGCGATTATTTAAATCTTAAAAAAAAAAATTTTAGCAAAACTTTTATTTTTAGATTCGCTCGAAAATTTTAATGTATACGTTTTTCAGAGTGCTAAAAGGAAAAAGGTCAGTTTTGAATAATACAATAATGCTATTTCTTGATCACTATTTCATTGATTTACTATTTCTTGATCACAAATAATGTTTTTATATTATAATATGTACATGGATAAGAACCATGTATGATATATGTGTAATATAAAAACATTATTCGTGATAAGAAATAGTTAATTTTAGCGATTCAATGTTTTAAAACGAAATAATTTAATTTTAGAGCGACCTGAATGGTGTATTGCTTTATATGTAATGATAACGGTATTCTTTGCGTAGTGAAGTATATTAGCAGAATTTTTTTATTCAAATTGGCGTCAGATTTGGTTTTAGCTCTCAGAAAAACTATATTCAAATTTTCGAACGAATCTAAATATAAAAATTTTTGATCTAACAATTTTTCCAGGGGTCATCTTTCACTGATTTATTTCAGTGTCCACTACTTGAATTTAGAAATTTCTTTTAATAGAATAACTTAAATTTTAGGTGTGGAACCATTGAAGGAATTCTCTTTTCTATAAAATATAACTTTCAAGTTTGCGTGATGTTCACATACGTATCACATATTTATTTTTAAATATTTAATGTTTTATTTAAAATTATTTCTTAGTGGTACGTGTGTCATATTGATCCCGTGATGTTTTTACACTAACTTTCTCGTAAAACTATTTCGTATTTATTTATTTCAATATTTACATAATAAAATAATGTAATACTATTTTGAACCTAAAGAGAAGAAACTAACATGATTGGTTTAATTTAAAAAGAGTAAGACAGAGTAATTATACAAATTAAAATAATAATCTTCAAGCCCAGTTGACATTTAAGTTAAACCCAAACCGCCAAACTCACTGACCAAACCTTCCAGAAGCAACGTGGGAATCCCATTTCCTAACGATGATAAAAAGTAATGGACTACGCAGATAACCGATCTTTCCCATAAAAACTGATTTTTATTTCTTGGCTATTAATGTATTTTACTTGTCATATTCGATAATAAAATTTGGATTAGTTTTAGATCTATTGCTGTTCCAGTTTTTTTAAAGTTTAACCATTCACCACATGTTCTAATATGGCAAAAGGCTATTTTAATAACGCCTATCCAGCGTGTGTTATTATCGAACTGCGTGTCTACTTGAAAAGAAATGTATGGGTTCTAATTAAAAAAAAAAAAAAAATTGGTGTTATAAAATCCACTGGGGTAGGTATTTTTGTGTGATATTCGATTAATTTCTGATTATCCATGATACTGAAGAAAACCCCCAGTTTTTTTTTTTGGTACCTAGTATACCTAGCAAAAAAATATTGAGAAATATGCAAAAAGTGGGCCAGTATAGTATTAATACCTATAAATATTACAATATGAGCAACAATATCAGGCTAGTAACACTTTTACGTCAATAATAGTAATTACTATAATATTGAAAATTTATTAAAATATTACTTAGATATTTTATTTATAATCAGGTTTAGAAAAAGGGTGTAACATAGAAATTTGAATTTTCGTTTTTATCTTACCTCATTTTTTCTTCAGTATATGTTAATGTTTATGAGTGATGTACTATTTTTATTTTGTAAGTCTTTGTTAGGCTCTTAAAGTGGGGTGTACTATCTTTAGTCTGAATTAATGTGAATTTGTGATTTTCACATCTTATGATGCAATGACGGCCGAAACGTTGCCCGGTATGCTATTAACTGCTATTTGAGATACTGAAGGCTTTAGAATTTTCCAATAATAACTTAATTATAATTTTTATCTCTTATTTATTTTTCCCTATCATTATTTATAGAATATAATATAATTATATTTAATATATTAATATAATAATTGTAGCCATTCTATAATATGTATGGGGCATACCCTGAATGATAATAAAATAATCAAAATGACAAAATACAATAGTGTTTATTTAATCAAGAATAACAATTCTGCCTGATCGGACAGCAACATCTATCAGTAGGTGCCAAGAATAGCATATAAAATATTACAAAAATAAAATACAGTATTTTTTAAACAATTTTAATCAGTCGAATGTTATATAGGCAGCAACCTTAATAAGATCTATACAATTTGAAACTTGTAGCCGAAAGATTAAGCATATTAGGGGTAATGCATATAAATTACAACTAATAATAGTAATGCATTATTATGTACAGAATATACATGATTAATTACTCCTATAAGAATTTAAAGTAGTATACAAATAATTAGGCATTACAAATGTACTATGGAATAACATAAATTACGTTTAAAAAAATAATGTAAGAAATAAATAATATAAATATATATAAAAAAAAATAATAATTATATAATTATAAAATATTTTATTTATATAAAATAATAATATTCAAAAATTTGTATTGCACTAGAATTTTTGTTTAAGTTCATTCTTTATTCTCTTAGATTTGAAATTAGCATTAATAATTTAAATAATATTCTAAAATAATTTAGGAATAAGAAGTCATCATAAATCGACAAATGTGTGATTTTCCCAAAACAGAGCATTTTGAATGTTGGAGTTTCATTGAATAAAATGTTACTAATTCGTCGGTTCATCGTTTCTTGGCATGTTCACCAACACTTAGCTAATAAATTTCATTCATAAAATTTTTGCCTTGTCTCAAACATCGAAATTTTACTCGAAAATATAATTTTTTACTACAAATAAAAAATAATAGATATACTTTTGTCTTTGGAACTATTATTTTTGCTTGATCTATAGGATTTCCTCTTTGAAAAGTAGATTTTGGGCCCCTTGGACTTTCTAAAAGTTGTTAACCACTTATTTTTTAAATAAAATGATTTTAAGTAAGTAAGTAAAAATGAATTTAGTAGTAGCTTATGACATATACTGTCAACAAAATTGATCCTGGCGAAAAATTTTGATGTGAGCCACACCAGGAACGTTGGATACAAAATGCCCATTTTTGGAATAATCACCCACATTTGTTTTTGTGTTTAGTCTATTTTTTTTGTTTGTTAATATTTTAGTTTTAGTTTATTTTTATCATTGATAAATAACTTTATATAATTATTAATTATTATATACGATTACAAGTAGCTTTGATACCGTTTTCAATATCCTGATTTATTTTTCAGATACCTCACACGGCTGAAATATGACCACTACCTTGAGAGGTGAGTTATTTTGTGCATGCATTGATAATTTATCTGTTATTAATTAAATTAATTGGACCGTTTTACATTGAATAATTACAATAATTTGCCATATTCCAGTGCTTTATTATTCTAAACAATGTTGAGCAAAAATATTATTTCTACATTTTTTTTTATTTTTTATAATTATTAAACTCCTAATTTACCTTGAAGTATATTATTACTTTCAAAACTTATTCATCATAATATCTCCAATAAGTTGGAATTAAGTTTTTACCCTCATAAGCTGATTTCCGGAATTCTATAAAACATATAAACTTTTTAAATTGTTGAAAGTGTGATATGAATAAGGAAATGGTCTCATTAAACAGTATTTTATTTACGCCCCAAAAATAAAAAGCCTACAAATTCAAAAATAGGTTGACAAAACTTTTTTTATTATTGGATAACATATTTTTCTCTACTTAACTTTTTTTTGTTAATAATTCCCTATTCCAACTGTAGTAGACCTTATTGTCAATATATAAATATTGCAACAAAAAGTTAAAAATCAACAGAATTTCAAGCGAATTTGGTTGATTTTTTATTTTAGCATAATGGGGTTGCTATTATGAATCTTTAAAATGAAATTAATGATCAACAACCTCAAAAGTGAGTTTAAAGTATGTCGATTGATTTGAAATTCCCGCCGCGATTCTAAATCCGCCATTTTGAATATTCAAATATAACTCCAAATGGTTTAACTGTAGATAAACGAAAGTAAAACGACCTGCATGAAAATAAAAATGACCGTCTGATTAACATATAATTTTCTCAACCGTTTTTCGACTCCGTTTGATGTCAACTAGGCCCTCCATATTGGATTTTCGAATAGGACAGATTTAAAAAAAAAAAAAAGTAGCTTAATGAAAATATGCTTACGTTTCATATGTGAAACATATTTAAACTTACAAAAGGAGTGCACGATGTGTCCGCCGCCGATTTTGATCAAAATGTTTGGGTGATTCTATCTTGAAAAAATGTCGACCCATATTCTACCAATTTGTCCAATGGCCCCTAGGAGCTGAGAAAAAATAAATAAAACATGCTGATAATGCTTTATTATGTATCTCATGTTTGAAAAATTATATCGATATGGTGGTTCCAGCTAAACATTGGTCATTTAGAGCATATATAATGTTTAAAATATAAACATTAAACAATAATTTATTTTTGGTCAAATAAATTTAGAAAAGTGTTTAAATTATTAAATAAACTAGCCTCATAGATTTTTTCACACCATAAATGATGGCAGGTTTGAATTCAGCATACCAAAAAACCTTAATGTTGAAAAAAATCATCGAAAAACAAAAAATCATCGAAAAACATTTTTTTTGTTCAGTTCCGCATGTGCTCAAAATTTTTAAAGCCACAAAATTACTTTGGATTTGAAGCACTGTACTTCGTCTTCAGTTTACTCGATATCGAGATTCTTGGACTCGTTAAAAAGAGAGAAGTTTCTTCTTTCCATACATATAAAAAAAACTATAGCTTTATCTTAGATGGCATGTGTAAAAAAAGGTGATTACCATATAAAAACAATATTGAAGTTTTTAGCGGATAACGTTGGGTCTAAAACACGTGTGAACATCACAGTTAAAGCAAATCGCTTAGTTAAAAAACCTTTACCGATGCCTCAAATTTGGTTTCTTCAAAGAGTTCTTGATTTATGAGCGATTACCTAAATCTTTAAAATTTTTAGGCAAAATTTTGAGGCCAAAAATTATAATGTTATAACAATGGTTTTATTATTTTTGTTTATTTAAAAAAAAAATGTTTGACCTAAAAATTGAGAATCTACCCTTAATTTTTTTTTTTTAATGATTTAAATAATCGCTCATAAATCAAGAACCTTTGTTTACACAAATCTTCTAAGTTAATGCAATAGTTTTTACATGCATAGAAAGAAGAAACCCCCCTCTTTTTAACGAGTCCAAGAACCTCGATATCGAGTAAACTGAAGACGAGGTACAGAGCTTCAAACTCAAACGTAAATTTGTGGCTTTAAACATTTTGAGCACATTCCGAACTGAAAAAAAAAAAAAAAACATGTTTTTTTGTTTTCGATGATTTTTTCAACATTAATGTTTATTGATAAACTGAATTTATTTCACCGAAAATCAATTATTGTTTAATGTTTAATATACTCTAAAAAACAAATGTAAAATACAGAAGCTGGAACCACCACCTCGATATGATTTTTCAAACACAAGATATAAAATAAAGCATTGTTTTAAAGGTTATAACAGGTTTTATTTTATTTTTCTCAGCTCCTAGTCATTAGGGTCAAGCGAGTTTTGAATTGTAAAACCTTTTTTTAACTAATTTCATTTTTAAAATGATAAATATAACTTTCTTGTATGAAGTAACATTCAATGAATATTTTAAAATATTCTATTAGGATTATGTTAACAATAAATATATAATAATATTAGTATATTATCATTTATAATTATACGCGCAACAAATAATGATAATGCTACAACAATACATTTATAATAAAATACTATAATAAGAAATCATTATTTGAAGCTTTAAATCCCTTGATTTATTCCTGGAGAAAATATGCCATTATTTTTATTATGATCTAAATCAATCTCTTCACAGATCAATAGACTCATTTTTGAGGATTCGATAGTGAATTAGATCACTTCATGAAGATTAAAACTACTCCAGCTCCGAAGTGAGCTGAGAGTTGTCATTACCAGTTTCGAGTGGCCCTGATAATTCTTATTAGCATAAAATCGATTTTAGTACGTTTCAGGAGTAGTTCACGAACGGCTAATGTAGGTAATCGTACAAAATTACCTTTTGATGCGGGGGCCAATTGGGGCCCTCTAGAAGATTGGTACCAGATGTGCCCAAATGCCTGCTTTCAGTCAAGGCTTATTGCAGAGGTTCAAAAAAAAAAAAAAAAATAGTTAATGATGCTTTTTTCTTCATTTCTCTTTATGTATGGTGCGAATCACATATTTTATACAAAATTGCATACTCTTTTGAGGAAATTATATTGTCTAATTTAGGCATTCCTACTTCCATCTAGTAGTATAATTTGTTGGATAAGATTAAATATTTATCATCATGTATTTTTACATGTAAATGCTAATGTATATTATATATTTATTTATATATAGATAATATAGTAGATAATAAAAATAATGCACTAAAAACTCAATTACTAGTTATGTTTTACTCAATTATTTTTCAAATCATGCAATTACATGAAAATGTACAGCAAAATATTTTATAAAAAGGCCTTGCAGATTAACAGATAAGGAATACATCAAATATAATAAAACAAAAATATACAAAATTTTGTATGAAAATTTTTACCCCAAAAAATTAATTAATAAAATATGGTACAGTTATAACGATAATAAACAAAACAAAATAGTAACAAGAACAGTAACAATTAAGAATTAATAAACAAAATTGTGACATTGATGATAATAGAAAATATAAAGGAATGAAGAAACAAAACCTGAGAATGATTACAGATTTTTACACTGATTCAAATAAATAAGATAAAAGTAAGACAGTGAGATAAAAATAAGATAATGAAATAAAAAAAGGTGCATGTCAAATTTTAAAATATTTCAAAATGAATTACATACCATGTCAAACCGAGAAAATTAATAAATTATTTATTTTATATATTTATTATTATATAATTATCATTATTATATTATTAATTATTTTATATATAAATTTCACTTACTTTATATGATCACCATAACATAAAACTTGGTTTGTATAATAATCATAAAATGAATTCTTATTTTACAAATATAAAATATAGGATAAATAAAATGAAAAGGCAAACTGTCGTATACAGAATAGAGTGCGAAAACTGCGATAAAGCATTTATAGAAGGCATCTCTAAAAAATTGAAAACTAGAATTTTACAGCATAAAAATCATTCTAAGAGCATATAAAACCAGTAATATATGCAATACAGTACAATGTGCAATCATAATTTTGCACTAAAATACTGGATAGAATAAAATTACCAAAAAATAGAAGATTAATTGAAGCAATACATATCACTAAGAACATAAAGAATACTGCTAATTTTAAAAGTGACCCGAAAAACCTAAATGCCCATTACGTAGGTATCAATAAACTTAATAGAAATATAAATCAGATTTATTAAATTGATAAAGCACATAATATTAATTAATAAAATAATCGATGTTTGATTAGCTGTTTTATATAATGACTAGAGACATATGGGATAAGGGATTGTAATTGATAAATAGAGATTAGTAAAAAGTCTAATTCCCAATAATGTGCACTGTGACAATGAAAACAAAATATCAATATTACACTCTTCTTATAAGTTATAATGAAAGAAAAATTAAAACGAAGTAATAGTAATAACGGATTTGACTATAAAATATTTTAAAAAGTGCTAGAAGATATGGACTATATAAGGTAGGCTAGTATAAACGTAAATTAATTTTTAATTGTTCAGGGTGTTTTAAATAATTTTATTTGAATTCCAATTATATTGTTCTATCATATAGAGATTTATCCTGAAGATGGGGAAATTCCCCGAAACGTTGGCAGTAATGATGTAAAGAAAATTCTAATAAAAGAATAAGCATACTGGAAAAAATAACTTCGCAACAATTACCTAAAATAAACTTATAAGGTAATGTGAGGTAAGTGCCCACTAGATTTTACAAAGTTCGACTTTACAGGGCAGTAACATTTTTTTTTTTAAGACTGATTTTTCCTCTTTTTTAAAAAATGTTCCTTAGACGATTATGTATTAAATCCAAGCCCATGTTTTAACAAAGTCTATTTTGATGAGACTGATAATTTAATTTAGTAGTACTTAGTACGAACTTGCCTGTGCGTATAAGGTATCTGGAAGGTGGGACATAATTGTATAAATGTACTGTTAAAAATAAGTTTTATTTTAATGCGCTAGTCCGGAGCTACCCCGGCAAAGCATGATATTAAAGGCAAGTTTACACCACACATACTAGTCCCACAACAGTGCAACGGTGGACAAGCGCTTAAAAACTAGAAAACTGCCTAGGACAAATGTAAATTACAAAGTATTTTGAAGAACAGCTTCTGAAGGTTCCCCTTACCCTCAAAGATTAAAAACAAAAAATAAGGCCTAGTGGTGGATAAATACCGACGCAGCTGTACAGCAGAAGTTGAAAGATCCAACATCAACAGATTGGAATTGAGATCTTTACAACTCATTATACTTCACCTTAGTGAACTCTCATAGCTAATTTGTGATACGTCAGTGTTCAGACTTCATGCTCCCAAAAGGGTAGTTCTTACAAGTTCAGGGTTTGGATTTAAAGAGAGGATTACGCACTAAACCCGAAAACGCACTTACCCCACATTAAATCATATATCATATTTATATGTTGGCTGGTAAAAGTTTAAACTAAGAAGAAAAAATTATCTGAATATACTATATTCAACTTTTGCGTTTAATTTTATTTGTTGTAGGTTTCAATTTATCCCCGATGATTCACCCAAACGCTGTCATCGCAGAGTCATAAAAAAGAGTTGAGAAAAACAAAGTTTTTAGAATAAATTAATGTGTTATTCCGATCACAGTCTACGAAACCTTTTATGTTGCAAATAAGGATTGACTTAGTTTCTAAAATCAAAAGTTTTTATATTTGTGTATATATAAATAAAAACAAGGCCAGACCGCCACTTCATTATTCAAGTAGCTACATAGTTAAACTCGCAAGGCTGAGTCGAGCCAATTTCGAATCCAGTTTCTGGTAATCGAACCCGCGCTTTCACAGTGACGCTTACCACTCTATTCTCCATTCTTTAGCATTCATCAGATTTCAAATATGTGCTAGCACTCCATTATGTAGGGGGGGGGGGGCAATTATGTTTTAAACCAAAATACTTTTCTAGAATATTGATAGTGTCAAACAATTTTATTAAGTAATAATTTATAAAGTTGTGATAAAACCAGAAGAACATTATAGAGTATGTAGTTCAACCCGTGAAATTGCGTAGAAAAGGTTTAATAGAAATTATAAGACAAAATAAAAAAGAAGCAATTTAGTTGCTAAATTTGAACACGCAGTTTTTAATACCAGTGATGCGGCTGCGAGTGAAGCGCTGGGATCTCCTGGAGCCCTGCTTTGCCATCCAAAGGTGGAGGACAAAGTTTTATTCGAAGTTTTTTTGAAGAACAAAGATTTTATTTGTAATGTTCCTTTATTACTTTTGCTTATTTTCATCATTAGTTGATTGTTTATTTATTTTCCTTTAGTGTTGCACAAAAATATTGCACAATATTTTCAAGTCCATTTTGTTCAATATTGATAATTTGATATAATTTTATTCCTTTTTAAGCTCTTCTTCCAATCCTTAACGTGACAAGTCCATTTATCGGTCCAATTACAACTGAAAAGCGGATAACTTTCACACAAAAATAGTTAACTGATATATGGAAACATGTATTTGAAACTTTGTTTTGGAGTTTCCCAAAACTTTGAAAAACGGACTTGGAACTATTGTGTATTGAGGTGTCGATATGGTGTAAAAGGATACTTCAGCCCTAATACTTGATGTCCTTGGGTGTGGCAGATTGTATTATTTTTCAATAAAAAAACAAAATTTAATATAATCAGGTGATGTTTTTATTAATAATTAACTTTATACTAAAATTGAAAAACGTTTTAATAAAATTAGAAATCATCTTGTTCCAAGTAGATAAACTAGACGCTAATTGTGTACACAAGTCCAAGAAGTTGCAGGATAACTGATGGAATCAGGATAAATTATTAATAAAAGTAAACAAGTATTTTGAGAAAAATGAAAAAATAAAATAAATAAAAGATTGGAATAAGCTCTATAGCTTTGAGAAAATTTAAAAAATAATTTACTTTAAAAGAAAAATATATAGAAATCAGAAATAATTTAATAATATCGACCGACAAAAAAAAAACTACATCTACAAATGTTTAGTGTTTCCGCCTCGGTTTTGTATTACGTCCATATGTACTGAACCAACTAGGGCAGGAAAGGTTGGTTTTCTCAGAGGGTACCAACCTTTTCTTGTCAGGGTAGGATGGTCGAGACTTGTCCAGTGGATCCATCACGAAGAAGTCATTCCTCAAAGGTTAGAGGAATCGAAACAGGATTTATTTATGATTCGAGCCTGCAGGATTGCCTAATGTGGCCTAAAAGACTAATTGATGAAACATGTTCCAATATGAATTATTCGAAAAAAAGAAAATGCTCTAAGTACGATACCTTAACTGAAATACATTCCTATGATCAGCAGTGGTCCAAATGTAAACTTTAGTATTGGCATAAAAGTCATAACCAATAAGAAGTAGAACTCCTTAATTAAAAAGTATATACTTTATATAAGTAAATAGAAAAAAAATCTTTATTCTGGGATGCACTCTTCCTTAAGAATAATAGTATAGTTCAATGGAAAGTTTAAATCTGGCCAACTACAAATATTGTGATACCTACATGACATATCAATAATAGATAAAGAAAAAAATAAATATTAATTATAAATAAAGAAAATCTTCTAATAAATAAAACATGATGGTAAATGACGAATTAAGAAAAAATTAAAGAATTCTCTCAATTAACAGAAAAAACGATTCAGAACATTAAGTAAAATAATTTATAAAAAATACACACTTATATGAATACAAAGTAAAAAAAAAATATCTATATAAGCATTAATCAGAAATAAATAACAAATAAAGAATATCTTCTAATTAGTATAAATATAGTCTTAAATGAGGAAAAATGCAGAACCGTGTTATTAATACATAAAGTTGTTGCTGTGGTTTTGTATTAATTTTTTTCCATATTGGAACATATAAGTGAAGTCACGAATATAGACGTTTTCATCATAAAAGTTTTCAATCATCCTCTAATACATTTATAAAATACTTGTATGATTCGGTAAAATCGTTCATGGATCAAATTATTACCAAGCGCGTATTCAATAATAAAATGAAACGGCAAGCAGCGTTTCCAACATCTTACAGTAATGACATAAAAATAAAGAGATCGGAGTAAATGGAGACTTCGCGTTGGTCGTTATAGGGAGTTGGTATGGTCAGCTCGTATACCGCTAGGCTTTTAAAAAAGTCTCACAAAACTCCGAGGGACACGTCAATTAGAGGTGACCATTTACAACGTTCGCGTTTTGAATTTTTCCCCCTTTTTTTTTTTTTTTATCACCAAATATAAATTCCCGATTAAGGGGAGATTCCAAATTGAAGCCGTATATCTGGTGGTGTTGTCCACTTTCCCTAATTTTATACGATTTCGCCTAGAAGTGGGGCATTCTCCCGGACCTGTATGCCGCGAACCCATTTCTCTGCACCCACCTGCACCAGGACTCCGCCCATCTCCTGCTCTTTATGTAGCTCCCTTTTATTTATAACAACTTTAGAGGCTTTTGCCATATTTGTTTTTATAATATGTCCCAACGACGGTCGTGCGCTCAGTTAAGAAAAAAAAAAAACTTTACTGCGAAATAAATTTGCAGTGGGCCTTTAATAGCATTATGCATAACGGTTCTTTACATGTTTATTCTTTTATCGAGCTCCGTAAAATTTTTTTTTTTTTTTTTTTATGTTTAATGAAAAATTGGAGGTTTGAATCCTATAGAGACGTTGTTCAGGAGTCGGCGCACCTAGCGTATTTCTCGAATTTAGCTGACCAAAATTCAGTTTTCTCAAACACAGCAGAGGTGGAGAAAAAACGTAGCTAACAGTAATGCGGAATAGTGGGAGACATAAGATATGGATTTATAATATAGTCCTGGAGGAGTCAAACCAGTTTATACTTGGTTGAAGAAATAAATTGATAACGCATATGAATATAATTTATCATGTTCAAAGCTATTATTGATATTTAATAATTATGGATTGTGAAAGACCAGGCATGTAAGTCTGTAATAACATGTAATAGCTTATTTAAAGTATGAGATAGGGCGAAGTAAACATACCGTTTATTTTTGGTCAATTTTTATTGTTAGTTACATTATTCGATAAACATTTGTTATACTTCCCGAAAGTCAATAGCTCTGAAAAAATTAGCTGCTAGTAACTGACAATCTTGAAAATATTGCTTTTAGATGCAAATCAATGTGCTTCGATAAATTGTAAGTATTCAAGAAATTGTGAAAAATTAAAATTTTAATATTTAGTTATTTTTTTATTATTTACCGGCAAATATTATTTTATTGACTTCCGGAGAGATCTCATCGAAATAATGAATAAAAAAAATTTGTCCATTTTAGACAAGAATTTCTTCAGCTGGTAGAGGAAAGCGCTCGAAATAGTTAGGATTTTTGTAATAAAAATAAAAATAAGGGTTATTAATTACGCAAAAGGTTAATCTTATCATCCAATGTAAATTTACACGCAAAAATAGAAAAAGGTGTGTAAAAAAATAAATAAATACAAATAAAATAGATATAAGTCTACCAAGAAAGCACACGTTTTAAAATAATCAATTTTATCTATTTTTTCCTATTTTAATATTGTTTATTTTTAAATGGGTATTGTTTCTTGAAAAAGTAATATCACCATGTGATTCTGCCTTTAAAAGAAGTGACATGTGGACCCGTTATATTAAAGAAAATGTCCAATTCTGCATTTTACGCAATTGCGCATTATTAAAAATCAAGCGAGTTGTCGATTCTTCATGTAATTTAAGTAGATTATGCAATAAAAAATATGGGTTCTAATTTTAAAAAAGCAATGTTGGTGAGAAATGCGCACATTTCGTTTACGACAGTCGTTTTGCTCCACTTAATTTTTGGTTTGCCTTAAAACATTCTCAATTTTTTTTTTTTATGAAAGCGAAAACTTTGGCCTGGCATTAATTATACAATCATTAATATCATAGAGAGCAATTTTAGTAATTTAAAAACATTTGAAATTTCAGTTTTAAATACTTTTTGGGCTCCTGGTTTTACTTTTTTTTTTTATCGGCATTGGAGTGAATTAAGATACATTAATGCATCAAGGTACTTTATCATTAAGCTATGGTTACTTTGTTCAAATTGACTATTTTTTTAACTAGGTTCTCATTTGATTAATTCTATTTAATTGTCATTCATAATTCTGTTCTTATTGTAAAATAAAAGTTTTTGTATATTTTAATAAATAAATAACAAATTTTTTGCTTTCCATGCTATATTTTTTTAAAATTAAAACTTGCTACGCGTTTAGAAACACACAATGCTTTCCGTCATCAGGCTCTAAATAAACAAATAATAACAGTCCTTTAGTTTAAATAATTCTCCTCCTTAAAAAAATAAATAAATAAATCGAACGTTCATTTTTCATTTAATATATAAAAACGCTATGCCTTTATTTCAAAAACATGATTCATTTCGGTAAATCTGATATTTTTTTCTTATTTAGAAGACATTCAAGTCTTCAGATCCGACTCTGAAACCCTGCGCCCAAAATCATTGTTGCTCTGTGTTTGTATGTAAACAAATTCTTTTATATTTATGTATGTGTATGTATTTTTTAAAATTTATTTATTACTATTGTTATTCATCTTTTTAATTATTTATTTTGGTGTTTAGGTGTACAAATTTAAAATGTTATAATTTGATTAGTTTTTTTTAATTTTTATAAAAGCTCTATATTAAGTTATGAAATTGCAAAGGATCACTAGATAAGAGAAATATGGGATGGATGAGAGTATAATAGAAGGATTTAAATAAACAAAAGAAAAAAAAATACGGATGTAATATAATTCAGTGATGATAATAATATTGTAATCAGATAAATTGTAGAATGAAATGGAAAAAAAAAATATATATATTATGCCTAATGATAGATCGATAAGTACGTTGTGTAATTTAGGCAATGTATTTGGACAGCTTGTAAATAAAGCATTTTTCTCTGTTTTTCCCACGACCTAAAAAACTGAATTTCTTCAAAATTAATATTATTTTTTTAAAATTTAACATGTGCCAGAAAATAATTTGCTTCTTTCCTCTCCTTTTATTGTTTTTTTTTTTTTATAATTTTTAACTTTATGCTTAAAGAATTTTTTTTTCAACTATTAAAATACCAGTGGCCTCAAAATTAAGAAAGGATTTTTACTATTAAAAAATTGGATATTGTTTAAAAATCTGCTACCGTCTCCAAGTAGCTATTCATTTATTTTATCTTCATGAGGCTGATCGGTTCCAAATTTTTCCCCTTTAAATAATTTCTCATCGGTACCTGGAATCGAGAGAACTTTTCCATTTGTTCCGATTCGAAAATGATCAGATCTCGAAGAAAATAAATAACTGTACCGTGGTACGCAGGTAGCCGCTGCCCGAATCCAGAAATTTTTTCCAAAGATTAATTTAGCCGGTATAAATATTTGCCGTGGAGGAACGTGCTCAGGGAGACGATAAGCTGTTGTGGGCCGGGGGTCGGCAGGTGCCTCCATTCATGCCCGCTACCGCTTCTACGAGAAGTTGATTCACAACCGCGCTGGTATCCAGTTACCAAGGTAGGCAGGTCATTAGCTGTTTTATTTCTTCGAAAAATTTTATATTCTAACATATATATATATATATATATATATATATATATATATATATATATATATATATATATATATATATATATATATGAATAAAAAGGGTGTGGTTAAATTATTTAAGTAAGAGAGTAAATGAACCGAGGTATGTAAATATCGAACAAAAATATCGATAGTTCTCAAAAATACCGAAAGAGCAGTTCGATATGTCAATAAAAAATATCGCTATTTCGATATACAGGCCCTCCTTGTAGGAGGAGAAGAGAAAGTAATACAAGTACAAAGTATAGGGTAATACAAATAACATGTTTTAGTGTTGTAATAGCTTTAATAGCAACAATTAAATATTTATGTATTGTTAACTACAAAAAAAAAAAATAACATTCGTCAATAAGAAAAACTTATTACCAGGGATTAGAGAAAAAAATAATTAAACTGCTTAAACATAAAAGAAATTAAAAAGGAAGGAAGAAAATCAATATTGAATGAATTACTAAAAAACTATCAAAGTATTAACATTTATTATTAAAAAGACATATTACCTGAACATACTAATTTCCTGAACTATAAAGGTTTGGAAGATATTTTGTCTCCATTAAAAAAATGACATAAAATAAATAAATAAAAATAAAAGATACTCAATTATAATAAATATATTTCAAAAAATTAATAAATAAATTTTATATTGTTATTATTACTGGCAATCCATAGCGAAGTTGATATTCGCCGATGTCCAAAAATGTTAAAATGTAATTTATGTACGTTTCTCAGTCTATTTTTGCCATAGCTGCTGGGTTGGAAGAGTATGGATATGTGTATTAAGGTAATAGATATGGTAGAAACAGATATCGGAAAAAATGTAATGCAAATTTAAAATATTTAAAATATATAATTCTCAAATAAAAAAAAAAATATAAAGGGCACATGCAAAAAAAAACTTAATAATTAAATGTAATTTAGTATTTCTGAAATATATGGACTATTATCGTTTAATAAAGTGGTTAATAATAAAACGTACAGGACAAATTCTTACCAGAAGGATAGGACATATATTTGGATTCAGGCTTTAGATATATTTGGGTTCAGTCCTATTATATTTATACTTGGCATCTGACGAGTGCACTCAACAAAAATATGTTTAACCGGAAGATTTTTAACCGTTTTTACGTATATTGGTAATATATTTATATATTTTTTTTCTAAATTAACTTTAAGCTAGATTAAAAGGAAAAATCTATATTAAAAAATATATACGAATATAATATATTAATGTGTAGATATTTTCGGGCTTTTTATCGCCAGTTCTATTTATTTGTTAGTTGTTCTAGATGAGAATTTATTAGACACAATTCTTTCTCATTTTCGTAAAAAAATTATGCTTTTTTCACTATAAAAAATACTGCTCATTATTGTGCTATGCTTCCTATTGTCAACTATTTTCACAGTTCTAATGACATAAATTACTGTAATGTCACTTATTGAAATATTATTACCGGAAAAACTTCTTGGCTCTACTTATCTCAAAATTTAGAAATGATAATAAAGTAAGATAAAGAGCTTAATTCAGTAAGTCTCTTGGCTAGAGCCTTAAAAGTCACCTGAACAGCTGAAAAAAAAAATCCAGAGAAAAAAAGATAGAGAATGAATAAAAAAGATTGACAAAGAAGAATTTTAAAATTATAACTGAACGACATTACTCTTAAATAATAGGAAATGTTATCTAAGAAGTTGAAGAGAAGTCTTAGTGTTATACTGCTACTTTTTCAAAGGAACTAAGAGCCAATCAATGATATTAACTATGGCAAAGCTTAATAGAGGAAGGAGTGAGTTTTTTAAACTAAACATAAATAAACAAACTAACTTAAAACTATGAACAATAGCCATAAATAAAGATATAAAGAAATCAATAAAAAATATTAATATAAATTAATGAATATAATATAACAAATACATGAGAAAGTAAAATAAAAGTGAAAGCTAAAAACATAAATAATATAAATGGATCCAGAAATGTGTCTTTTTTCATGGTCCAGAACTCCTTTCTTCTTAAAAAGGTAGAAGGGTTATCAAAATCAAATGAATAATTCGGAGATATGGTATTTTTATAATTTGGACAATAATATGGTTTTGGTGTTTATAATACCGACTTTGCAAATTGTGTATAATATTATATATTGCGATTGCGAATTTATATATTTGATTGAAATAAATAATTTTCTAGAATATCAGTTATCTATATCAACTTCTTTATAGCTTTAAATTTTTGAAACAACCTTTTTTATTTTTCAAATTAAAAAACGTAATCACACGTATTTACTTTAATTTTCTATTAATTATTTTATTTTCAGTTTTATTGTCTTTCACTTAATTATAAATTGAATATTTTATTAAAAATTAAGGGAACAAAATTCTTAAAATGAGCTTTGGACGATAAAGAAAGAGTAAGCTTTCTGTTTTGAACTTCTCCAATGATTACATAAAGTGACTCACAAAATTATTCCTAATTTATTTTTTCAAAGTTTTTTCTGGAATATATGTGCATATATTTAAGAAAATACGGTCATTTTTTTTATAATTTCAAGAATTTAAAATAAATTACGAATATTTTTGTGAGTCACGGTATATCCTACGTTATAAATATTTAATAGTTTAATATTTTTACATCTTTATTCTATTTATATTGTCGTGTGATTAAAATAGTAGTAAAATTATTGCAAAAGTACATGACTGTAAAACATATAACTATTTAATTTTTTTCATCCACGCTAAGTAATAAAATAAAATAATATCCCAGCATGGTGCGGTCCGCGGGTACCAATTCGATAATTTAGCATAACTGCATGGCCTGTACTTGGTAAATATAACTGATATTGAGTCACAGTGACTGAAACAGGTGTTTTAAGTGTAGGGTCGGAAGAAGAATCACATAAAAGTCACCAGCGCTGAAACGTCGGATAAAAGCCAGAAGGATAGAACGGTTAGTTAAGTTAAGAGATTATTTTTAAATTCAGTCGTGTGTACTTTTGGATGAACTTCGG
Source organism: Rhaphigaster nebulosa (assembly GCA_948150685.1). Classification (NCBI taxonomy): domain Eukaryota; kingdom Metazoa; phylum Arthropoda; class Insecta; order Hemiptera; family Pentatomidae; genus Rhaphigaster; species Rhaphigaster nebulosa. The sequence continues at coordinate 149,170,551 of OX411307.1, forward strand.
TAGATATATATATATATATATATATATATATATATATATATATATATATATATATATATATATATATATTTGGTCGGCATCGAACCTTCGGATTCAAGTTCACATTATTATTTATAGGATGAGGAAGAATTATATATTTCGTTCTACACCTATCAGAACAACTACACCAATCAGAATCCAAAGCTAAACAAAATCCAACCGATAAACGTGTAACTGCGTTTCTAGATGTAACAAGTGGCAGTAGATTTATAATTGGAGTGAGTGAAGACTCTGCAACCGTCCACTGTATTCCGTTATGGAGTGACCCTCTCCCTATCTCATGGGGGACGAACCCTTCGCCTGGACCCTCGCTGACCCTTCCAACGCTCATTGGAAACGATGAACCTCGCTGGGAAAGTTTAAATTACTGCTCTAAATATGCAGATGTGCTGCTAATAACACACTGGACTATAACGTCGTCTGTGAGAATAGAAAAATAGTTTCTATTTTATTTTCATTCAGGGCATATAAGGCGCTCCATACAAGAAGAGCGGATTCGCCATGTCACAAATTTTTATTTTTTATTTGAGGGATGGTATAATATGCCATAGACAGGTATAACCACAAATATAGATATAACAATATATACTGTATCATATATATAAAACCATGTATATCTGTCTATCAAGAATATCATGTATATAATATCTTAGCAGCCGTTAAACAAAAAAAAAAAAAAAAAATTGGTGATATGGCGGATTCTTCTTTGTATGGAGTGTCTCATATTGTAATAGAGGGATAGGAGATGATTCGAGGATGGTATAAGACCTTATATATATATATATATATATATATATATATATATATATATATATATATATATATATATATATATATATATATATATTAAAAATTAGGTTTTTACGATGTTCAGTGATGTTTATCATTTACTGTTTGGCCCTAAGGTCCAAAGGTTTAATTTCTTAAAAATATGAATGCCAAAAAATAGTAATGTGACTAGTAATTTTATGTTTCTAACATTTCTGCATAAAAAGTTTAAATTTTTAAAATCTGTTTAACGGCTAAGGGCAGATTCCATGTTATTCGTTATATATAGTACTTCAATTATTGTATAATTATTTCATTTTTATTTTAAATTTTTACTTTTTCAAAATATAAAAGAGGTTTTAAAAATTTAACATATGCCAGGCAAACTTTTGCTTTCTCCCCCACAATTTTTTCTCTATTCTTATTTATAACTTTATACCGTAAGAAAAATATATTTTTCTTTCCAACGATTAAAATATCAGAGGTGTCAACATTTCAAAAAGGATTTTTCTTGCAATACCATAAAATTACGTTTTGTTAAAAAGTACTACTTGGAATGGAAGATTCATCACCCGAAGCCTTCGATTTTCTAAAATACCAGTAAACAAGTAAGCCGTCAACGTTACGCCAATTCAGGCATCAAGACAGAAAATACATAATGCAGAACATCTCACATCAACAGCTAAAAAGACACCAACTAGAGGCAGTACATCATTCCAAGACATCTGAACACATACTTAAATTTATTGCCATAAATATAATTATTGTCCCTTGTTGGGTGCTTACTCTTCTATTTTAAAAAATCCACTATTTTATCTAATCTGCATTAAATAAGAATGTAAATAAAAATAAACATAATTAGCAATTTTATATTTCCGACTTCTTCGGGATTTCTGTCGAGAATCGACAAATAAAACCTGCTGATAAATAAAGTTCAATCCAACCACTTCTAATTATTATTTTGTTCCTAATATTATTTCCTTTTTTATTTTATAATTTTACGAAAAACAGAACTTAACGAAAGGTTTTTACAAAAACAAATTCTACTTGTTAAAAAAAAAATGTCTAGCTTGCGATACTGCAATTGGAAATTATCTAAATTACCTAAATTAAATAGTAATTTAATTATCGATTCATATTTAATAAAAATTGTGACAACTTTAAAAATATCACAAAATCTTACTTATGAATTGTTCTTCTAATGAATGCTGTTTTTTCGAAAAATAAATATTTAAAAATTATTACATACATTTTATATTATCATTGCGAGGAATATCATTAAATTTTACTAAGTCAATTTGTACATTTCATTATTTTAAAAAAGAGGATTTCATTTAATAACTTAATAAAAAATATTAAGTTGTACATATTTTTTATTAATAAAAAGTGAAATCTAGTAATTAATTTGTTACAATATATCCCAGATCACAGGAAAAAAGAAGAAATAAAACTATTGTAATAACTTACTATAATTAGTTTTGCTGAAAACACAGGTACTTTGAGGAGACAAAATACATAATTGTTTAAAATTATTATTATTGACAATCGCTATTGACTTATAGCTTATTAAACAAGAAAGTTTCTCTAGAGGTGGGTAGGTAATCAGTTGCCCAGAGAGGAAGGAAAAAAAAAATCCTTGATTTTATGAAAAACAGAACTTTGCCTAATTTAGCCGCTTTCAGATTGTTTTAACAAAGACAAATCCTTCTTCTTATTAAAGAAAATTTTATCTAGTTTACGATGCTCCAATTGTGAATTATCTTACTTAAATAGTTTTTAAATTATCGCTTTCTATTTCAAAAAAACTTGGCAAACTTAAAAATATACAAAATTTAAGTTTTCTCTTTCCCTGTTCGGAATTGGAACATAGTCCAAATGAAATTTTCCAACTGTTAATAGTAACAGTTGCATTTATCTCTTATATTAAAATTAGGGCTCTTCGACCAAAGGACTTAATGCATGTAGTATAATTCATCGTGAACCTGTAAAGTTTTTTCTAAACTAAACGCATTTATCAATCTATTTATCTATTCTGATGCATTCATGTTTCAAGATATGAAGGATAATGACAAAAAAAAACACATCACAAATCAAATGTGAGTAACAAAGTATTAGTCGTAATTTATCAACTCAAAAAAATAAAAATGAGATCATCGTAAATACGACAACATCCTGAAATTTATGTTTTTAATCATTCATTAATAATGAATAATTCCCTTGATTACTGCTAATGAAGACTGGGTGTAATTAATTGACTGAAATGAAGTAGGTTCTAAGGACATTCTGTAAATTAATATTTTGATTTATCGAGCTGGCTTGTTGAAGTGAAACTTACAAGGAAAGTTGAGGATTTGTACAGGTGCGCCGCTCGTTTCAACCCCATTAAATTTTATCATCCTGTGAATTCATAGATCTAGCACTAAAAAAAATATAAAAAAATAGGTAAAACGTTTTTTCCAAGACTTTATATTGATTGACATTAATGTCGTGGACAAATCATCGATGATTGGATGATGAGGGTTGTGGACATGGTAAAAATTGTTTCCAGCGGTTGGCGACATTTTAATCATTGTGCTAACCAATAATCTCGTTTATTATTAATTTTTAAATTCATAATTTTTTGGTAAGCAAAATTAAGAACAATTGGATTTGTATGTGTTTAGATTTTTTTAAGAAAGGTTTGGTTCTCTCTCGAACCAAACGTGCGACATAACAGAAGTTGAAATCAGGTTTTGTATAGAAGCAATAATGATACATGGCTATCTATGATTTTTTTTTTTTTTTTTTCTTCCACAGTATTCTTTAAAAGTGCCGTTTATGAATCGCGACATTTCATAATAATGTATAATACATACATCAATATTGAACTATTTACGAAAAACTAAAAAAAAAAAAAAGAAGAACTAATTAAAACATTAACAAAATTATAAATTACAAAACTAAGAATGAAAACAGAAAAACGAAACATATATATGAAAAAATCAATATCTAGAAAGCACTGGGGAACAAAAAAATACATTTTTTTTTTGTAGCATAGGCATTGGAGTGAATTTAGATACATTAATGAACTAAGGTACCGACCTTCATGACGTATAGTTAATTTGTTCAAATTGAGCCTAGTTTTTTTTATTTTATTTTAAAAAATAAAATAAAAATAACTTTTCATTTGATTAATTCTATTTTATTGTCATTCATAATTCTGTTCATATTGTAAAACAAAAGTTTTTGTATATTTTAATAAATAAATAAATAACAAATTTTAAGCTTTAGAGCCTATATACTTGTAATTCAAAATTGCTCAGCGTTTCGAAACTCACACTCTTTTTCCTCATCAGGCTCTAAACAAACATATAATTACAGTCTTTTAGTTGAAATAATTCTCCATCTCCATCAGAAAAAAGGTCGTTTTTGTTTAAATATAACATTATGTATTGCCTTTATTTCACAATCTGGAGTCAATTCGGCGAATCTGCCGAATGCCTAAAATTAACTATACAGTAAAAATAAATAAAATTAAGCCATTGACCAGTTTTCTATTGTCAAAAGTGGATTCATAATAAATTTGGATATTAGTCAGTCATATAGTAGGCAATCATAAATTATATATGTATGTGTATATATATATATATATATATATATATATATATATATATATATATATATATATAAAGATATGCATTATCAATTATAAAATTTAAATTTAAAAATGACTTTAATATTATCTTAATTTTAGCTATTAAAATCGCACTTCAATCAGCATTTATATAAGTATCCCGGTACGGTTGTTTTTCATTTCAAAGTTTTGATTTGCATTCTTTTTATAGTCACGATGACCGAAGATTCTAGGATTTTATATTAAAATTTATCTGATGCTTCATCCGATGATTTCGTCGTCCAACCTTTCTTTTACACATATTGCCCCATCGGTCTGATGAAGGACAAAGGCAAGACGTATGCGAGGACATAAGGAAAGCTGATCCGTGTGTATTTTTTTGTTAAGTAAAAAATGGCTGTTAGATATGTGAAAGTAAGGAAAAGGGAAATCAGGTCAGCAGTGGCTAGGGCCTGCCCTCTGCTCGGAGCCTCGTGGTCAAGCGTCAGCCACGCGTCTTTCGTTAACCGGATTCATTTCATAGACGGACGGACTTAGCAAAGTATTGTCATCATACATTTTATATATATATATGCAATGCTCAATAGAATTGTAGTCCTTCTATTTCAATGAAATTTTAATGAATCATTAAATCAGAAAATATTATTAACAATGTGTTCATAATAACACTAGTAGAATTTGGATTGTTTTTTATTTGCAATAACACTCATCCGCAATACTCTTCTTGCCTTCTTAAGTTTCAATAATAGATTCGAAATTCAATGTTTTCGCTAGAAGAAGATGTCTATTCTTTTATCTTAAAACTATAAACAACATGCATATTTATAAATTAGGGGACACTGTGAAAATATGATAAAAGTACTTATTATTTATTATAGATTGAAATGATTTTTTATTTGATTATATTTGTTCAAAAAACTGTTTTACTGGATACATTATTTTAGTCAACTCTTATCGGGCCCCTACGTAAGCCCGAAACCCGCAGATTTTTACTCCCTTGCTCCTCCTTGACGGCGGCCATGGATAAATAAACTCTTTAATTGTCGAAATTAATGACTGAATTTCTTTTATTAATTAAAAATTAATAACTTAATTTATTAATCTATTTATAATAGATGTTTTACGAGTAAGAGAGATTTACTGATTCGAGTACCGAGAGATTCATTAAATTTGCAATTAAATAAAATAATAAATACTATGTTATATTAAACTGATTGATTAATAATCGATTTTTTATAATATTTTAATGATGATTTCTATCATTAAAAAATAATTTTTAATTCTGATTTAGTTATAATAAACTAATTCTAAAAATAAATCTTTAGGATTAGTTGTCATAATAATTATTTATTATTTTCTGGCATGACTTGCAACATGAATACAGTAAATTAAATTTATTTCGGAAAATAATTTCACAAACTTAAAAAAATAAATTAAGGATTTATTTCAAGTTTGTTTTGATGAGTGATTTAAACATTTTAATATTCTCCGCTTTATTGCAATGAATAGCAGATGTTCATTCCAGCTTAGTATAATTATGTTGTCTTAATTTTTTTTACAATTAGCTATTACTATTACCGATTAGTAAACGGAATAAGGAAACTTCCTTGATCTCTAACTCTTAACGAATCCTAATACCCGAGGGATTCCAATAACGAGTAGAACAAGTCACGGCCGGAGAATGTAACGGGTGTTTGCCGAGTGTAACAACGGTTACATTATTTCCGAGCTCACTTATCACACAGGGGGTGGTAGTGTGTAATATAAAGAGTAAATTTATGTTTCCAAAATAATTTACGACTTGTTATAATTTATTTATACATCGGGTTTAGCCAACCCCTTACGGATGATTAAGTAACGAAAAACATTTTTTTTTAAAAAGGACACCCTATTTTTAAATAAAAATATCAACCATCGCACCCCTTAAATATTAGAATTATTAACGGTATACAATAATTAAAATATACCTAATGTTAATATATCAAATGTTATATTTCATAATTAAATTAAATATGTGAAATAATAAAAATAATTTTATAAAAACTAATACATTTTAATGTGATTCTTTGTAAATGAATAAAAAATTCATAAACAACAAGGCATTTTATTAAATCTAATAGTGACAAATCACTTCTCCTGATTGTATTTCTGTCCTTTTGTAAATAAAGCCTTATGGAATAAAGTTTACAGTTCTATTTTGTAGTTAAAAGACTTGCATGGACTTTTAGTATACAAAAAAAATTCTCATGTACATAATTATCTTGAAACCTATTTGGATCTATGGACTTGAATTGTAGGGGAGAGCAAAGTGCGTAAATGAATATTAAAGACATTTATTCCTTTCGATCCTAAGTTCTCCGAACAATTGTAAATACTCCAAGTTACATCACTAACCCTATATAATGATTTGTGTGTGCCTTTCCTCCTCGACCTTATACCATCCATATTTTCTAATTTTAATCAAAACCTTCCAAATTATCCTAATCCAGCTTCACTCATCCCTACAATTCTTTTCAAAGGTTGAAACGACAGTGGCTCCGAGACCTTTTGTAAATCCGTATTTAGAAATTCTCATCTCAAATCCTGAGTCTCTGCGGCTATAGCGTCCTAACTCAGCCTCCACTGGCTTTCAATCCCAGTAACCTGGTTGAGAACAAGCTTATTTTGGAGTTCCTTAGGCTGACCGTAAACATTGTACGTATGATATTTATTTCATTTTACTTTGGCTCTAATCTTTATTGTGTTTTTTTTCTATTTAGTTATCTTGCTATTATTTTATTTTTTTTCTGAAAACACGTAACGAATAAATAAATGTACACCTTCAGCGCTTAAATGTGGTAGATTGTTATACTTATCGATAAACAGTATACAATAAAACTAAAACTAAAAAAGAATTGTAGCTTCTAAGGATTTCCGTTGCTGTTCAGGTGTCTTGAACAAGTTTTAATCTATACCCTTTCTTAGCAATCTGCGAAATTCGATTCCAACTTCATTCCGGTATTCGTCCACAATTCGCTTCAAAGTTTTTTCCTGCCGCATAACAAAATATATCGTTATACAAAGTGCAAATATTACTCATCTAATATGACAGAGCTTTTCCATCAACCTAACTCTGAACAAGCGTGGAAGGAAATTCATCCCCCGAAACTGAATGAAAAATCATGAATGCATGCAAAAATGGCGTCAACCTCTCTCTTCGGCGCTTCCTCCTGACTGATCCATCGACTTTATCAATAAGAAGTACATTATTCTCGTCTTTTCAATACTCCAATCTAATGTTCGCTACTGAAGCCTGTCTACTTTATGAGCCATGAGAATAAGTCAATAGATTTAGTTTGGTAATGTTTAACCTTCTTCTTAATGCTCTGCTTCACAAGAAAAACTTTAAAACTAATCTAACGAAACTTTCCTAATGTCTGGTGAAGGATCTTCCTCGAATATAAAATATGGATCTGTCCTTCACCAGCCCATAGTGCAAGATACTGACCACATACTATCCTGATATATCCGTGAGTCTAGAATTAGTATTACCCAGTATTATCAGGTTCTGAGGACATAATTACATTATTATCTCAAATTAAATAATTAAGTTATATATGGCTATTACCTTTTTTGTACTAAATTTAGCTCCTAATGCATATATAATTTGAAACAGTTAATTAAACGTGGCAACATCGTGTACGATTCAGAAAAATTCAAAACTATGGCTCACTGCGGACAGCCAGGGAGTTAAAAGAAACCACATTCCGAATAAGGTTGTTGATTCACGTACTCTGTGGTCTATCTCCCTTCTGTCTTCGGTTTTTGTTTTGTTTTTTTTTGGTTCACCGATAAAAAAAATAACTACGTTGGTAATCTAGTCAAACATACAAATGTTTTTAGCCGCAAATGGATCTGCCAGGCATGTCTAGCGATGGTCAGAGTACGTTCGCATTTGTTTATAACTTATTCCTTCTTCTTTTTTTTTAATTTTTTCATTAAAAATTTTTTTTTTAAAAATTAATATCAATAATCAAACGTAATTGGACTTTCAGTTTCTTGAAATAGTAATTAATTCAATGCTTTATTACAAGTCACTGTTGGCAAATATATAATCTAAATTGGTACCTAAAAAGAAATTATATTATCATCAAAAGAATTATATCTCAAAAAAGCACATCACACAACTTTCACTTACCACCTTACTTGAAATAAGTTTTGAAAGTTTCTATTTAGTTTCCATAGGAATTCCAGTTAGTTTCCATAGAAACATTTTATATCCATTGAATAATATAATAAGTGGCAATTATGAACTACGACAAGTTGTCTTTATTCTCACTCTCTATTACCTTCTACGATTTTATATGTTACATGTTATTTTTTCTAAAATCTTTAGCTTTATGGTATTATAGATCTAAACTACTACTCATATTTCCGGAAATTTGTTTTCTACCCGGGAAAATATTTCTTCTTTAGTAATTTATCAAATTCGTTCATAGTTTATATTTATCCACTTTTTTATAACTAGTAACAATGAGAAGTGGTTAATTCTTTCAAATAAACAAAATTAAAGGTACTTAAGACGAAGCCATTTTGAAAATTCGAGAATTAAACCCTGTAAGACTATTTCAATGATGATAAGACATAGCTGATATTAAAGGTTATTTAATTGTACATTTATAAAACGAGTTTAATCAGTATCGTTAGTGTAATATTCGAGAAAATGCTAAAAAAAAAAAAAAAAGAAGTGTAAAATCGATGATATAAAGTGGCACTTAAGTTGATTTTGACCAAAAAGGTTGGAGTAACATCCGAGGCACTTAACTACCTTGAATAATTTCAGTTTCGTACAACTTTTCGTTTTTGAGCTAGACTCATCACATACACAGACACACGGACCATTTTGCGAGACTTGGTTAATTGGACTCAGGGACCCTTAAGCGTGTATTTTCGTTGAAAACTCGGATTCGAAATTTTTCTCGACCACAATACTTATATCTTACTATATATCTCATATATAAGTAAAATGTTATTACAAGGTATGTGAAACAATTGGGTAATACATTTTTTTTTTAAATTATTTAATTAATCAGTATTATAAGGGCATCTGGAAGCCTTAAAAGAAGTATATGTGCCAGATTATCTGGTTAATTTCCTGACGAATCATTTTTTGGAGGGTTGGACAACACGGTAACCCATTCTTACGAAGCCCACCATTTTCTGTCATTAAAAAATTTAATTGGCTAAGCCGGATTCAATGACTAATCAAATTTTATTTCTAAATTATTAAATGTAGTTAATTAAGTACCAATTATCCCAAACTATCATTTTATGAAAATAATTTAACGTTTTCTCCTTTCAGCAGACCAAGTTCTAGCTTTTTCATTACAGTTTTTCTAAGATTAAATAAAATATAACGAATTCTAAGCCATATTAAAATTTGGATTTTTAGAATATAATGAACTTTAAAAAATGTCATTTAGTGACCATATGTTCATTTAATAAGTATAATAGCTTAGAAATAATGCGAACAAACGATAGATAAAAGATTTAAACTAGCACGTAGACCAAAAAGTCCTAAAAAAGTGAATTATTTCCTTAATTAAAATTATTAATTATTACTTTAATTATTTCCTTTATAAAGTGAATTAATTATGTTCGTAAACACTTAATAGAAAAAATAATTCTATACTTGAATCCTTAATTTTAGTATGGGCAATGTTTCATTATATTTCATTTCGTCTATTAAAAAATAATGGTTTGTTAAAATGATATAATAATGTTAATTTCTATATCATTTTGTATAGAAGAATTATGGTATATTACTTTTATTATAGGTAATTTGTGTGAAGTAGTTCCTTCCAATTTCCTTACTATTTTATTAGAATTTTCAATAATGTGCACTGTGGCAATGAAATTCAAATAAGAATGTTACACTTTTATTATAAGTTATAATGAAGGAAATAGTGACAGTTAAAATTAAGACGAAATAATAGTAATTATATATATGATCAAGACAAAAAAATTATATAATGGTATTCTAAATAGTGCTAGAAGACATGGATTAGATAATAGGTTTGTCCTGAAAATGGGTAAATACCAAACATTGGTAAAAGTGAATTAAAGAAAATTCTAATAAACGAATAAGGATACAAGAAGAAATTACTTTACAAAAATTACTTAAAATAAAAGTTATATAAAGGTATTTATTAAATATTATAAATGATCTTTACATAAATAATTGTACTGTACTTTAAATTCTGAATCTACTGTATTATAAATTAAACAAAGTTAAATAATTCCTGAAATGGTCATCCTTAAGAATGTTGAAAATACTAACAAAACTTGGTTTAGTTTGACTGTCTTTAAATATTTCTATGAATATTCAAATTGTTTATATATTATTTTTAAGCATATTCATATTTTAAAAATGAAAGGAGTGTATCTATGAAAGGGTATAGATATGCATGAAATTATTTTTTTAAATTATAAGCTTTCGAATTAAAGAATGATGCACAGAGTAAAGAAACACATTAAGCAATGAAAAACACAATATAATTTATGCTCATAACTGTTTTGTATTACTACATAAAATATTTAATGGTTTATTTTTTATAAAAATATATGATAAAACATTGGTGCATATCGTACATAATAAGGGAATAATGAATTCTTAAATGATAATTTTTTTTTTTATGATCTTTTTATATACATAGGTTACAGAGATCTTTCATCAAACTATTAAGTATTCAATTCCAAGCACGTTTTACAAATGATCGCTGCAGCTTTCTTCATGTACATGTGTAGTTACTTCGGTAGTACACATAAACGGTGGGTGAAAATCCATGTAAGACATTTTTTATGAGTGAAGATTGTAGATAAGACTTGATATTTCTTATAACTAGTAGTTCTGTCAACAGTAGTCCTCGTGAAAAAAAAAAATCTAAAATCTTTATTGCAACTTTTAAACGTTTAGCCAATGTCATTCATTGAGAAGCCAACGTTATTTCCATGAATACCTGACATCATGATTCGTCTCTTGAGGAGTTACCTTTTTTGTTATCCTATTTACAATATAATTAATTATTTTTTAATAGTTAAACGTCCTTTATTTGCAGTATATTATAATACAAAGGTATATTTAAAACCACAAACCAAACAATGTGCTGTATTCTATACCTATACCATGTACAAATTTTAATACCTATACTGACAAACATACTAACTTATTAATAACGTTACAAACTACAAACACATAAACTTACTAGGTTCCTTAAAAAAAAAAAATAAATAAATTAAAATCTTAAACGTACTCTAACTTAAGGTTAGCAATCTCTACTCTTCTTCTACTCTTAGGTCGAACAATTTCACTCGGCTGATGTGATTAAGACTATCGAGACTGAAGCCGGGGTCAATAAGGATATATAATAACATTTAGACTCGTGGGCTAACTAGCCACATTAGTACGACCTGGGTCTAGCTCTTTATCACCAATATGTACCAACGAACATGAATGAGACCCTACGATTTGGGGACTGTCTGCTGGAGTACGATATGAATATTTTACAAATGAAAAATCTTACACAAGTTGTTTTAAATGTCTTCAAGGAATATTCATGTCAGATTTTAAGAAAATCGAACAACGCATTTAATCGTGACTGCGAATCATACAGATTTTTGACGATGCTGGGCCGTTAAAACAGCCCGTTAAATAAAAATCCCTATGCATACGTCGTTTTTCGGGGAACATTTGTGCCAGATTTGAAGAAAATTGAACAAAAATTTTTGGTCGTAATCGCGTAACAAACAGACAGACGGGCACACCCAATGTCGAATGGTTGAGTTGAAACATTGTAATACACCCGGTCAAATATTTTTTAATAAATATTATTAAATTACATTCCAAAGCAATGTGACGTTACGGGCCTCTTTATTTTGGCCATTTTCAAATATGTAGTTGTGTCAACACGAAATTCTTTATAAATTACTATATAACGTTAGCATGTATCTGTTAACATTTTATTTTTCAAATATTTTATAATTCGACCAATTTGTACAAATAGACATTTTGACGAATCACACACTTTTTAAAATGTTCCATCATTTTTGACCTATTATTCATCATAGTGAGTGGTGAAATTTTTGGACAATGAATAATGGGTCAATAAAAATGTAAGACAATTTTAAAAAGGGTGCGTATCGCCGAAACGACTGTTTGAACAAATTGGTCAAGTTATAAAAGCTTTGAAAAATAAAATGTTGAGAGATATCGATGGTCAACTTCACAGATGTAAGTACGAATTTGGTCATTACAGCACAGAGTTGGAAACTGTTTGAAAATGTATATTCTACATTACATATCTGTTTGAAGCTAGTGCTATAATAATATCAAAGCAGTCAAATAAATAAAAACCAAAGAGAATTAAAAACAAGAAATTCCAGGGCGCTAAAAAACATCTCAAGGTTTTGCAGTTGTTTTAACTCGTTTTTCTTTTTTCTTTTCATTTTTTTGTCATTACAATTATATTTATTTTATTTTTTACTAGAAAAATGTTCTTTTTTTTTTACTTATATGTTATAATTGAGATTATTGTTAACACCAATTGGCTTTTATTAATGTAGTCTTTGGTCAGACATTTTTTTCTGTATTCTTTTTTACTTGTACATACTTGTTATTCTTAAGGGACATAGTCCCAGAATAAAATTTATTTTTCTATTCTATTTCTAGTCTAAATATTTTTTTCTCGAAAAAAGGGCCGAAACTAAGGAAGGGGCAAAGGGGACACTTGTCCCGGGAGGTAAAATTAAGAGGGCGGCAAAATTCGAGCAAAATTTACTTCTATGTTAAGTAAAAAATATCTGTTACAGATTTTTTTTATTGTTTAGACCTGTAGATCCAAGACCTGATGATATTTATTTCGAGATATATTACCTAAAATACTGCTATGGTGTTGACTTTTATTGGATGGAGGGAGGGAGAGGAGGGGTGAAAGGAGGGTTGGCAAAGTTAAGTTTGCATCCTTGGCAAAAATCCTAGTTGAACTTCAAAATTTGCGCTTACATCGGTAAGGTTGACCATAGATATCTCCTGTTATATTGTATTTTTTGAAAAAAATTTGTTACTACAATTACATGTATGAAAATTTATTAATATGAATGTTAAGATAAAAGTGGTCCTTTTTTAATCATAGATAATTTATTATATATATATATATATATATATATATATATATATATATATATATATATATATATATATATATATGTGTGTGTGTGTAAAAAAAATATACTATAATATATAATATAATATAATTTTGTTAATTCTTGAGGATTGCTGGAAGATGGCAGGTAGACGATTCCAAGTAATAAGTTATTCTCGTAAAATAAATTAATAACTTAGAAATTGACTAATAACTATATCGTGTTGCAATTTACCATGTATGATTTTTATCCTCCATAATAAATTTGAATTGAGCCTTTTTCATGTGATGTTAGTCGTAATCCAGAAAGAGCGGTAAACTTTCTAATTGGTCGAACCAGTTTGATTTGATTATATATGAAGCCAATCGTTAATTCCGACTTATTTATGAATTAATCATTGGAAAAGGGGGGAATATTTGAATATATTTATTGCGAAATGGGTTAACCACGCTTGTCACCCTCATTCCAAAGATTTCATGCCTGTTTGAGATTATACTTGAATCACCACTATATTATGTTGAAACATTGTATATTACAAATTGCTGTGATATTTTACAATTAACCGCGCCTAGGCCGAACCTTAAATAGATAATATCTTTTTTAAAAAAAGAAGTAATTAATAGTAATTTGTCCAATTTATCAATTTTTTTCTTCATGAACTACAGTGCTACCAGTTGATTAATTATCTAAAAAAATCATATTGCCGATTTTTGAATTATTGACGAACATTTTGTCGTTTTTCTATTTTTATTGATATTATTCTGAATATAAAGAATAACATTGTGAGTTTCAATTAAAAAAATAATAATAATTATTATTATTATTTTATTATTTAATCAGCTGTTGTCTTCACACCATTTTTTTAAGGATTCACTTTGTTTTCATATAAAATTAACCGATGGTATAGAAATACAGATAAAGTACAGAGAAATAATATTTTAAATTAAAGAGATAACTTTTTTTTTTTCATAAATTGCAACTGATAGTAACATAGATAGTCAAAAATGTTTTTGTTGTTAGATTGATTTTTTTGTTCATCAGTAAATATGTTTTTTTAGTGTTGATACAATATCTTTTTAATATTTTAACACTCTAGGGTCATTTGTCTCATGTGCATCTAAAGTGTTCATCATTGTTAGGATTTTTAAAAAGAAATTGTAGAGAATTTTCAGATTGTGGAACTCCAATGTTGCTTATTTAATACCATTGTGAGCAAATAGATGCAAATGGATCTGTTATTTGGTCTCCAAATATAAAGAAGGGAGTTTCGCTATTAGAAAAAAAAAAAATCCAGAAAATATTAGGAAGACTTAATTTCAGAATAGGTAGAGTTACAAGTAGACTTCGTAATGACGTCTACAACACTATGGGTCAGTCCTAGAAATTTGAGTCCAATAATAGGACTTAAAACTTATGGTACACGTTGAATAAAGAGATCGATTTTGATTTCTTATGCAGTATGATTATAATTAAAAGCAAGCTGTGAAAGCATTTATTTCAAACCAATAAAATATCTTAAGGTCAGTATGTGTATATATGTAGGAGACATATATTGTATTAGTGCACAAACACTTCAAATTTGTCAGCATACAATGTCAGAGCTATGCCCTGTTACTTTTTTTTATTACTATCAATATTTTTTATTTTTGTATTCCTTTTTTTATATTTTATTATCAATTTAATTATTTTTATAGCAATACATTTTTTTCTTTATGTAGTATTTTTTTAAGATTGTAAAATAATTATATGTTTCTGTTTTCCACCCGTAATTGGGCACTTTTTTGCTTGTTAGTGTAACTTTGTAATTAAATAAATAAGCATTATTACGCCGAACCAAATCTCTTCAGTCACAAACGTGGAAAAATTAGGACAAATCTGAGGGTTAAAATAAATACCAACAAAACTCATCAAATAATCTGTCCTACAGTATCCTTTTATAATATTCTTCATATCCCTATTGAACAGATCCAGTACCTAAAACTATATTTGGAATCCTCATGCAAGACGGAAACGATAAGAAACTATCCGACTTTTTCAGCATTTACTGGACATACACTGTAAACTTCCTGTTGATTATAAAAAGCTCATATCTATGTCTATAATCAGGCCAATCTGAAACAAGGAAAGAAGATGGGCGCGGGACCTTTTAAAGAACCTCGATATAGATACCCATACTGCAAATTAGCAAATATGGTATGATCTAAATTTTGAAAATTTGAACTTGCGATTTAATTCCTATCATTTGTTCTCTTCAATTTTGAGAATCGTCTGATTTCTTCTTCCTGATGAAAATAGTGTAAAATGCTTACGATTATGTAAAATTACTCTTCATTATAACGCCCTGATGAAAGATAACAGGCTAAAGAAAACTGTGACAGCCGCAGACACGGTTGGGTTGTTCAGGTAACGTAGCGTTTTCACACCTCGTCACTTCTTAAACTGTTCGTAACGCCTTCATTACCGCTATCGTTGCATATGTATGGCGTCTGGTTTACGCCTTATAATGGACGTATTTTCCAACATTATGGTTTAATTAATTTATATCAATTAAATATATGAATTAATTTACATAACTGAAAACCGTTTCTGTCCACTCCCATGGCTTTTTCATATTACATACATCAAGTTATAAATATTAAATATAAAATAATTGTATCATGAAATTCCATAATTGACAAACTGTATAAAAATATTTATAGTATACTTCAAAATTTTGTGATAAAATGTATTTTTTCCATTTCATCAAAAAAGAACAAACATACCTTTTAAGAATATTCAATAAAGAACTTAAATTGTGCTTGCTAGGCACCAATACTGCTACTGGACGATTTTTTTTTCTTCGGTTTTGTATAAGATTTAGAAAACGAACCAAAAATTGGTACTAAAAAGTTTAAAAGCAATATAGCAAGTTAAGTAATTTTTGCCCCTTTCCAGTTTCCCAAACATGAAGTAAACAATTTTTTAAATAATATGAATTAAATAATATTTATAATACAGAAAAGAACATATAATTCAAGCGATTGTTTCTATTTGATGTGTATCATGCAATTTATGTTATATTTATCTAATCGTACTTATTTGTAATTAATATGTATTATCCATTAATCTGTTTTTTCCTCCGGGTGGGGTACATTTCTTCTTGATTCGACCTCACCTTCCAGAGTATTTTTCTTGATTATATAAATAAAGTAATTCATAAGTTTTAACTGAGAACGAAAATAGTTTTCTTGGATATTGGGTTATTTTGACAACGGTAACTAGTAGTTTGAGAGCTAATATGTACATCATCATGCGAAAATATGACAGGATATTTATTTTAATAAAAATTATTAGAATTTTTTGGATAAAGAATTTAATTTCGTGTTGACGTCTTCAGGTATTTAAAATTTCAGTATAAAAAATTGTGTTTTTAAATATTGTCTTTTCAAAAATTGGGACATGTTGCCTCTTTTAATGACAGCGGCTCTAAAGGAAAAAAAATTATAAAATATACGACTTACTAATACAAGGATAAGTGAAAAAAAATAAATAAACAATTTTTGATAATGACCGCAAAACCGGTCGTAATGTTTGAAAAATAAAGATATATGATTTCTAATGATTTTAATTTAAAAACCTTCAGAGATCTTCAGGCAGCTATAAATTATTTTCTTTGTCCGTAATACAAATTGAAGGTCTACTTTTTAAACAAAGAAAATTCTTATCATATAAATATATATATATATATATATATATATATATATATATATATATATATATATATATATATCTTCGCATTATGTTATTATGTATTACACCTAAACGTTAGTATGTATTGCAGTAATAATATTGTGTTTTGAATATCGTATTTGTAAAAATTGGGACATGCTGGCTTTTAAGGAGTGTGACTCTAAAGGAAAAAAATATTATAAATTGCATGACTTACTACTAAGATTAATAGTGTAAAAAAAAAAAATAATAATCAATTTTTGATAATGACTGAAAAACCGGTCGGAACGTTAAATAAATAAATATAAGAAGTTATTTTCGTTATCCTTAATAAAAATTGAAGGTTTCATAATTGTTAATAAAAGGCATTTCTTATCATATAAAAAATATGTGCATATTTATATACATATATATTCGCATTATGTTATTACGTATTACCCCTAAAACCACTAGGAAAGCTAATGTTACCAATCTGACCAGATATGATATTGCAATGCGAAGATAGAAAAACATTTTCCCCAGATTTCCATAGATTTTTATTTGAAAACCTGGACATCTATAAGAAATTGTCCATGGATGATATACTACCACACCTGGTCATTTTAATATGACGTAAAGTTTTCAAAAAATTTATGATTATCTAGTTGATAAATATCAAATCATCACTATAGGTATCGGGTTTTCCCACCGTCAAGCGCGACCATAGGCTCAGCAGGCCACGCCCCATCCATCATTTGCCAAGACAACTCATTAAACGTTCATTAGCATTCGTATTAAATCGTTTGAAATTCAAACTGTAAAACCTCGGAAAAGAAAAAAAAAATATCATTTTACAAAAAAAAAAAAAGTCAGGCGAAGTAATATTTATACGGCGAATAAACCATTAATTGGTTAATAGAATAAGGAGGTTTGTAAACAAGGTCTCAGTCATGAGGCG
Organism: Rhaphigaster nebulosa; assembly: GCA_948150685.1. NCBI lineage: Eukaryota > Metazoa > Arthropoda > Insecta > Hemiptera > Pentatomidae > Rhaphigaster > Rhaphigaster nebulosa. The sequence continues at coordinate 149,188,796 of OX411307.1, forward strand.
TCCTTGGTGGTTGGCCTTTGGGAGTTAGTGTATCAAGCCCATTTCAAATGTCAAGTGGTCATTATATGTTCTAGCTTCTTCACCGAATCTCTCATCTCTTGTCCTTATTCGGCTCGATTAAATTAAATTAAGAAAATGGAGACCCACTCCTTCAACCGAAAAACAGTCGCAGTTTCTACATATGTCAGGAATAAGACATAATTTAGATGGGAACAGGTTCTGTCGTGGTGTTTGTCAGTCTAGAATTAATCAGTCCTATCTTTGAAATATTTAAGGGTTATTTTTAAGCTGGTCATTATCTGTTGTTGGTCTCCGAATTTACAACGAACCGTGAACTTTATTAAGGGACTAAAAACCGAAAAATGTTGCCAAAAAGCATTTTTTTTTTTTTTTTAATTTTTTTTTTTCATTAATTTTACTCTCCTTTTGAGAGGAACATGGACATGAATCTTCATTTCTAACGGAATATCTCTGGTTAATCTATAATGTCGTATCTGGAAAAATATTTCGTCCTTAAATTGCGACCGTTAATTTTGAATTATTTTCACTCTGATTATTGTCAGATCTTGATGGCATAAATTCAATCCACCTCGAGCTAAGCATAGTTAAACTTTATAATAGTTTTATTCGGATTCGAGGGGGGGGGGGGGTGTAGAAACCACAAAGAATAATTTCAAAAACAAAGGTAAAATATGAATTCTACCGAAGTTTCCTACATTTAGTAGTTCTTTTTAATAAAATGATTTGCGAAATGTATTGGCCAATCTAATAACAGACATTTTGGATTAAATAACATTAACAAACCCATGACAATTTAATAACCCAACGGCCAGGGTGATGAATTATAACATGTAATAATCTATAACCTTTCATTAGTATTATTTTTTTATGATATTTTAAATATATATTAATTATGAAATCGAGGAGTTTATGAGATTATGAAAGGGAGTTTACATTGATGTTACATTTTAAAAATATTTTGTTATTTCCAAAAATTAAACTTGCAGCCTGCCTTTAAAATCAGTAAAAGTCTCAATCATCCTAATTCTTAAAATTCAATTACTTCCATAGTTTGTCTTATTTTTATTTCATCACTGCATTATTTTCTTGTTTTATACTGGGAATTTTAATAACACAAGCCTGCGATGGTTGTGTTTTTTAGTTTTTGATAACTGATTATTAGGCATTTTTGAGCGCTGAATTCGAAAATGACCTTCATTTTCTTCCATTACTTCAGGATTTTTCGCCAATCAGTTCAAAAGTTGTGGAAAAATGAGACTTCAAAATATACTTAAAACGTTTTTCTCTTACAATTTATTCATTTTTCGACTTCTATGCAATCTTATCATTTTTTTTTTTACATTTTTAGCACGATTTGGTTCGGGACTTACATCTGGCCAACGAAAATTCAGAATTGCTTGGTTCGAGGCTTAAAGAGAAGAACCTGCCAGCAGCTGGCACCTCATATTTAGGCACAGAGAAAAGGATTTTCTTCCATATTTGCGATATATTTATTTCCAGATTTGCGAAAAATCCTGATGTGATGAAGGAAAAAAAATGAAGGTCATTTGCGGATTCAGCGCTAAAAATACATTATCAAAAGTTAAAAACCATGTGACAACCCAAATTTCGGAGCCTTGTGTAATTTAAGCTATCTTTAGCATAGGGTATTTTCAAAACAGTTTCCTCGAACGTACCTTTAATTTTGTTAATGATAGTGATAAAAAAAAATTAGAAAAATATGAATTATGAAAGAATTTGATAATTAACTAAAAGTAGTAATATTTTCCCAGGTTGAAAACAAAGTTCCGATAATAAGAGTAATAATATAGATGTACAATATGCCGTTGAAAGCTAAAGATAAAAAAAAAAAAATAATATCTAACAAATAAAGACGTAGAAGGTAATGGAAAGTGACGAAACCGCAAAAACTTACGTGATTTTTGTAGTTAATATTTAATGGAAACTAAATGGAATTTCCATTGAAACTTTTAAATTTTATTTCAAGTAGGGTAATAAGTGAAAGTTGCTTGGCACCTGATTTTTTAAAATGCCATATCCAAAACTGACATTTCATGTGATGTAACCAATTATAGCATATAAAAGAAATTTATAGAGATTTTTTATAATCTCGAAATTTACTAAAATTGAAGCACTTACTCCGAACCCACAATCACGTGAGGAAAACTAAAAACAAAAAAAAATGAGAACGATTTTTTTTCCTTTTTTAGCAGATAATGGCCGATGGAATCTAAATAGAGCGATATCATCACCTGTTATATTTTCCGATTCGATAGATTATGTTTTTCTTATTTTGAAAAACAAAAATTTTTTTTGTACAACTCAATGCGAGGAAATTACAGCTGTAAATCAGAAAAGGCGAACGTGGATTGAGCTTATCTTGGCTTGGACGGATGGTTGTCCGTTTCTTAACCGCAATAACAGCCGACTATTAACATTATCTCAAGAGATTTCCGTTGCTACAGACATCTGCAGTTTCTCTCCCCTCAGAGCTTTTGTCTTGAGCCAACTTATCTGATCCCTTAAGCACGTTCTTAGATATACTAAATTGAAAACCCATCATTACCCGTAAGGAAATAAACTCTTTGAGAAGAAAGTTCCTGTATTTGAATTGTGATAGTGGATGGTATTAAGCACTATGCATATGAATTTTGATGTGAATACTTTTTGATTGTGGTAATCTTTGTATTAACATAGGCATATATTGAGGATATCATATACTTGCGATAAATAGTCTTATATATATTTTTAATACCTATGCGACTTCTCGCTATATTTCCTTACTCTGGGTGAAACTATTTTAGTCAGTGGAATGACTTATTCAGCCGAAACATCGACAGAAGATAGCCAAAACTAAGATGTGATTATGTTATTTATTTATTTTTTTTTCTCCTTTTCCCTCATACTATAACTCTTTTATAAGTCATTTTATTTATGTTTACATTTTTTTTTTTTAGTTTTTTTCTTGCATAGCGTTACCAGTTTATTTACAAAATATACGTATTTTTTGCGAAATAGCATAATATATGTTTGGGAAGTTTAGTATACATTTTTGATTATTTCTATGCGTTATACAAATGTAAAGTTCGCATAAAAAAATAAAAGATGAAAGAAATAAAAATAAAAACGCAACTGAAAATAAAATAACACATTTTGAATATACACAAGTAGAATTTTTATAGATGCGCACATAATATAATATTAAGCATTGAAAAAATAGAGATAAAATTAGATTAAAATAAAGAAATGAGTAGATTCATCAAAAAAAATAAAAATAAAATAGAAGATATTATATACAACTAAACATTTCACTAAACTAAAATAAATAAATACAATCGTACATGCAATTAAAAAAAATACGTTATATACAAATAAACATATAACAAAAAAAAAATAACTTTAGTCACTTCAGTCAGGAAATAAATAAATATTTACATATAGCTCTTTTAATATGCACAATATCGCATTATATAATACAATAATATTCACAATGCAAACAACCAGCCCCGATTCGGATTTCAAAACAAATGGCTGCCAAGGTCCTGGAAATCAATAATTAAGGAGTTTCACACTACAATAATCATAACGGAAAAGAATAATATGAGACAATGAATAGAAGAATTGCTTGACATGGGAATTCTGTAGAATAAAAAGAAAACTAAAGAGAAGAATTACTTGTCTAGCTGAAAAACAAACTTTCGTTAGCCACTCTTCCATGGAAGCTCACATGAAACTGGAAACTTAGTAATAATTTCCTGTAGGATAGGACGTCTCATGGTGAGAAGGTGGCATTTCAGAGCCCCTGGTAGTGACATTAAAAAACAGTTGGCCAACCTACCCCTTATGCCAACCAGCCTCACTCTTCCCCAGTGTTGAGAGAGTCCGTGTTGTCAGATTTATGATTACATGTTCCATGGATAAAGCATGGAATTTATAATGTCAAATTGTATTATAAAGTTTTACATGGGTTGTAAATAGGTTTGAATGACAATGAAATAAATGAATAAATTAGTACAAAAAAAAAATTATAACTAAAATTAAGCAAAAGTAAAATAGAAGAGACGAAATATCGAAAAAATGAAATTTTCCAAATCAAATTCTAAAAAAAATAAAAAAAATAAAATAAACAATAAAACACTAAACCACCATAATGTTGGGCATAATAATTTTTTTTATATATATTTATAACTGATAATAATAGAATAATCATTAAATATGACAAATTCTAAATAGGACAGTTACAAAGAAACATATTAGAAAGATTAGGGGGGAAGGGGGGCGGCAGCAAAAGTTTCTTGGACTGTGAAATGTATAAAATGATCATTTCAAATATATATATATATATATATATATATATATATATATATATATATATATATATATATATATATATATATTGCTTCAAAAATAGTTTCATTTTGGCTTTTTATACCTACTCTAATGTATATATCATATATTTTATTTTTTTTTAAATAAAAATGATATTCAAATTTAACTAAATGATAATCCAAGGTAGTCATATATATATATATATATATATATATATATATATATATATATATATATATATATATATATATATATATATGACTACCTTGGATTATCATTTAGTTAAATTTGAATATCATTTTTATTTAAAAAAAAATAAAATATATGATATATACATTAGAGTAGGTATAAAAAGCCAAAATGAAACTATTTTTGAAGCAATACACATAACAAAAATATATTTTAAAAATTCAATTTAAAAAAAAAATCGAAATATATTTGAACTGGGACTACGACAGAGAAACACGAGGCTTAATTTAAAAATATAGAGATATTTCAAACTTTCAAAAATTAAAATAAAAACCATGTAAATTGTAAATCTCGTTCACAATCAGTTTAAAATCAGACATAAAAGAACCTGATGGGTAGCGAGTTTCCAAAAATTTAAATTTTTCGAAATGCCACAACCACACATCACTCCCACAAAGACGAATTGGTATTCCCGCTTTCACCGACTGCTCTAACATGCACCCGAACTGGTCGTACCCCTCGCATAATGGCAGATCGTGCCTGTTCTTGAGGTGCAGTGTTGATCAGTGTCTGGCGCGACATCTGGAGCCGCGATAAAGGAAATGTTTTCGAGAAATTTATCTGCCAGCCTCCAGTTTTCATAACGCTGTCTCCGTCGCAACTCCCTGCATTTTCATTATTTGTCCGCTTGGTGTCTATAAAGAAGAAATATGAATAGTTATTGGTGTTTTTCTAAAAGAAAATATTGCATATGATATAATTTGTAAAGTTATAAATAAAAATAAAGTTATGACAATTTTTGAAATTATTGCTAAGAAATATGAAGCGTAACTAACAATAATTATTTTTATATAAATATCACCCTATAATAATAAGATGATGATTACATTCCGGCTGTAAATATAAAAATGAATAGTAGAAATTGAGAATTATAATAGTAAAAAAAAAATATATAAATAAAACTCGATTAATAAAATTAATACATAATTTCACAATTATTTAACTGAAAATGAGATAGTAATACCAAAATTAAGAAATAGGTATACATCATCACACCTAAAGATGATCCTGATTAATAAAATACTAAAAGAAAAAAATTAACAAAATTAAATTCTTCACCTTCTTTATATATAATATTTTCCATGCCAAGTTGTATTATTTATGAAATAACATTCAATAGTTGTATACAACTTTTTGTTTATAGATAAGAATAAGTAAAAGTATTTGGTAATTTCGAGGGGGGAGGGGGGGGGGCGGAACCCACAGACCCTCCCTCTGGCTAAACCACTGACGATTATAGTTTTCGAAACGCTAAATTTTGGTTTAATTAGTTAATCAGTTTTGGTATAGTTCTAGTTCCAGCCCTAAACTACTGAAGTTAAATCAAGTTATTCCACGTTTCAGTTCAGTGATATTTCAAATACTTTTTTATATGGGTGAATGTTTCGTCACCCACTTTTCGACCCGGGCTCAAGTGACTATCGCAGTGCTGTTAGCTTGGACTTATTTATTCATAGATGGGCACTTGTGCTTACAATCGTTTGCACTTAAGAACTTTATTTTTAATAGCAGCCAGTGCATAACTGTTTGATCAATGTAGTCTGATAATATAAAAGGAAATACCATCACTTATCTGCCGTTAGAGATTAAAAGAAATCCGTGGCAGGTCGTAAATTTTATTCCCCCTTCCCTTGAAGGAGATACGACTAAACTAAATAATAAAAGAACAAATTAAACCTGAATGCATTATTATAATTATTCTATAATACATTCTGATTATATCGTTATAAACGATCATTTATATTCAAAGTTTGTAAATTAGCTGAAAGTAAAATTTATGTTTTGTTGGAATTTTTAAAATGACTAAATTAACTGAAGATTTTTTTTTGATGAGGGGAGTGAAGGGGGGTAAAATGGATTTAAAATTGTCACCGCGAATGGATTTAGTTTAAATTATCAGTAACACTGTTTAATGTCTTCAGTTCTTTTTATGCAATTAAAATTATAAATCAGCAAAGAATAATAATTAATAGCTATTCTAAGTTGATTTATAAATTTTAATTAAGAATTTTTTTTTTATTAAATATTGCTATTAAAAAAGTCAAATGTGTCTTGTATCCATCCTTCATTTCTATTGTTTTGATTTAAATTGCTTAATATATGTTTATATCTTTTGAAGTATATTGAATATAAAAAATTAACTTGAAAAATCCTATTGTCTAAAACTTTTCAATCGTACAAAAAAAAAAAAAAAAATACCTTTTTATATATACTTTATATACTTACTACCTTTATATAAACTGCCTTGGTTCGGAGTTCCCTTGGCTAAGTGTAAACATTGTATTTAAGTATGAATATGTTTAAGCTGATTTATTTGATTTCGACTTTATTTTCAATTTTCCTTATGTTAATTATTTATTTATTTTGGTATTATTTAATTTATTTATCTATTATAATTTATTTTTTATCATTAACTTTTTATTTATTTCACATAATTATTTTATTTTACTTTTTCTTTGTCGGTAAATATTATATGAATGCAAACTAAAAAATATTTGGTTCATACATTCATATTATGAAATTATTAAAAAAAATAATAATAATAATAATAAAACCTAATTTTTGGAGTTGAACTACTTCTGCTCTGATGCAGAAATATATTCTATATGTGACGCAGCCGATTTAATTGAATTTCCTAAACACATTTAACATATTTCTTATTTTATTTTATAGTTCGATTCAATTCAATTAGTTTAAAAAACTCTCTCCTCCTGAAAACTCAGATCGAATTCTTTTAGCTCGGCCATATAAATTACTAGATTTCAGTATAAAAAAAATAATTAATACTGGTCATAAATCGGTCTTGGGAAATATTTTATTAACCTTAAATCATAAAAAAAAAAAAAAAAAAAAAAAAAAAAAAAAAAAAAAAAATGCGATTACACAGATTAGATGTAAATAGATATTCAGCGAACCGGCTGCAAGTGGAAACTGAAAACTCCGCAACCCAATTCGAAAGATCAACTGGTTTGCTTCTGCGTTTAGTCAATTTGTCTTCTGTGTTTATCTAAAATTGAGTATTTTATTTACGTTGAATATTTTAACTTCTAGTATAATTCAAAAATAACTGACATATTTTGAAGGGCTGTAAAAAACAAAGCAATGTCTCCAGAAAAAAATTTAAAAATATTTCAGTGGGTTTTAAAAATTACATCGTCCTATCGTCGGCCATTATCGTCGTGCCGGTCACATCAAGTCACCCTTCAGAGAGAGCAATCTGTCAATGAACATTTTCCTCAAAACCTTAAGCAAACGTCGAGATGTGTGAACCGTGGAACTATACATCCTCTGCGTCGATTTCATACAATTTAGGATAGCCTCCAGGGCATAGGATATCTAGGGAGTAGAATAGTTTCCAACATGTGCACGTAACGGTCGGAGTTCACATTTATCCTTACATCCCCTCATCAAAAAAGTACGGGCCTATTACACCAAAGTCACCAAAAGTCGTCCAGTTCCCTACTCAAATGTGTCACTTATTCCGCCAGAAATGGCGGCCGACATTTGGAAGATGTAATTTTTAAACGCTACTCAAAAATAAAACTATTTCCAATGTAATTTTTGACAATACAACTATTTTTTTTATTTTATTTTCTAGTCATTAAATTGTTTTTTACAGCCCTTTAAAATGTGTATGTTATTTCTACCCCACCCTGTGTATTAAAAAATAAGAAACCTTGATAAGTTTATTTTATAACAGGAACACGTTTCTGAACAAGTCAGGTATTGTTCGAAAAAAGTATATACTTTTTATAAACTCAGAAAACTATATATATAATTGTTTTTGAAGTTCATTAACCCTGGATTAGGTGAGATTCCAAAACTCAGTACGTACCATACAAATTATTCTACATGCACACTATTGTTATTACAGATTTGACTTTACATTTTTATTTTTTACACTATCTTAATTTTAATTCTTAAGTTTTTAATCCATAAAAAATAAGATTACAGGTAAGGATTTAAATCTAACCATGAACAGAGAACTAGAAGCTCAAAAAATCAATATACGCATAACTTCATAAAAATATTTGCAAAAATAATTATGACTCTTTTCGCTGCAATTTATTTTTTAATTTAATAAAAGCTGAAACCGTAATATAACATACAAACCCTTAAGTCTCAGCTTACAAAAAACTGAATTGATAAAGGTTTTAATGTGGTGTCAATTTTCAAACTTTAAAAGCCGTGATGAGGGTCTTGATAAGGAATTACCTAATATTTTGATGGCCAACGGTTATAATACTCAACTGCTAGATTTTTCCTAGCAAGCCCAATGTAGGGTATATTTTCCTATTCCCCTCCCTCTTTTCTTTCTCGATTGACATATTCCAAAAATCATTCTATATTTCTCTGCCTTCAAAGGTCATATCAGTTAGTGCAGCTAACATTTTATTTTCTGATTTTTTAAAAATCTTAAACCGGTCTGAAATGTTTATGGAAATATGTTTTACTTTTAAATCCCTTTAAATTGTAAAGTGCAGATATTATAAATAAACTTTCTATGAATCACAACTGAATTTTCGCTTCCAATCGGTTGTAATCGAGCAAAAATCTCTTCGGGGACAACTTTTAGACGGCTTCTTGTTGATATGTTGCGTTTCACAGTTATAATCAAACATACAACATGTCACTTCTATATTCCTTGTTCCATTATTTTCTCTTAATTAGAAACAAAAAAAATAAATAAAAACTGGAAGTCGGAAGTAGCTACTTTTACTGAATAGCCTCACTTTTACTTGTAAAGAGAAATTTTCTTTACAGATAAAAAAACTTGTACCAGTTAAAAAAAAAATCCAGTCTAGCAAGAATCGAAGAATTCAGAATTTCTATTCAGTTTTAATTAGTCCTGTCCGAAAATATACCTATAAATTCAATAAAATAATTAACTATTTAAATCCTTAAATTTTAGTCCAAATATTAAAAAAAAAAAATATTTATAACTTCAAAAATTGTAGTGTACATCTAATATAAAAAGTACATCTAATATAAAAATTAATTAACTATTTTATAAATGCTTATACTCGGGCGTGTATTGTCACAATTTAAAATCCATTTCTTAACTCTTGATGAGAGGGTATTATTTAATTCCTGCAAGCGCTATCCAAAATGTTCTACTTGCATATCATTTTCATACATTTTTTTTTTTATTTTAGATTTTATTTATATTATAGTCTTCATTTTTTAAAATATAGAAATATTATAGATGAAGTCTTAACACCAAGCATAAATAGTAAACGAGGAGTAGACCAAAATCAACCTATAAATTATTAAACAAAAATATATACAAAATTAATACTCTTTTATTTTAACGTAATGAAATATTAAACTATAATAATACAAATTGTCAATAAATATGGTATTAATTAATGCCTTTATTAATATTAATTTTTGCAGGTAATTTATGAAAATTGCAATATATTACAATGAAAACAGATTATCTATCAAATAAAACAGATAAAGTCTTAAACTCTTAACAAAGAAAAAAATCTTATAAATATTATTCTATGAGAAAATAATTATCTTTTTCAATCCTTGAATTTTAGTGTGAGTATTAAAATTTCTTTTTGACTTCGAAAATTGTTCATTTTTTGATATTTAAATAATTAATTATTAAAAGAGCAAAAACTCGAAAAGAGGCATAAATTAATTTCTAGAAAACAATTGGAAGATTCCAAAACACAAAGCCTCAAGTCTCTGAAATAACGGCAAACAACTAACCAGTCAACGTTTCGCCAATTCAGGCATCATCAGGACTATGTTTGCCTATGTTAGTTGTTTGCCGGTATTTCAGAGACTTAGGGCTTTGTGTTTTGGAATCTTCCAATTGTTTTCTAGAAGTTAATTTTAATTTTCAAATCTTTAAAAATAAAATAAATATAAAAATATTATAGATAAAGCTTAACTCTAAATATAAACAGAAAACTAGAAACAAAACAATATAAACCTATTATATGATTATTATAAAGCTTTTGATTGAAATAATGAAGACTTATTAAAGACAATATAAACGAATAAGGAACTGAAATTTATTATTATTAATTTTTTCTACAACGTATTAAAATCAAAAAATATAATTAAACAGACAAAACTTTTACTGTGAACAAAAAAAAACTTTAAATATTTTTCAATACAAAAATAAATAACTATTTCAACCATTGAATATTAGTCTAAACATTGAAAACTTTGATTTCGACTTCAAAATTTTAATAAAGATCTAATACAAAAATTAATAAACCAACTTAAAAATGCTTATAATCAGCGCTGCAACTGTCGCCGCTAATTGGGAACTATTACACGCGCCGTAAAAGGAGCTCCCGTGTGGGAGAAAGTTCTTTTAATTGGGCTAATCTTTTTATAATTGAATAATTCCTTGCAACTGATATTTGTAAAAAAGAAATACCTAAATATCCTAGTTTTGTAATGGCCAATTAGTTATTAATTATTTCCAAATGATTCTAATTAGATACTCCATGGAGGTATAGCCCTTCAGCCCTCGACACACCGTCGTTTCCCAACGTCGGATGTTTCTTCAACCATCACGATCCGACTTATGACAGTAATCTTAGGGAATAAAAAACGAATTTAAAGTTTATGACAGCCCTTTTACTGTCAAATTGCTATATTTCTATAATATGCAAATTATTTTATGGGGTTGGCTAAACGAAAATAAGTATTCTTTTATGATGGAAATCGGAGAAGCACGACACTCCTGTTTAGAGTTCGATGGCCATCCCACTTTACATTAGAAAATTCGAGTTAATTTGTAGTAAACTTGGAAATATTGGGATTATATTCTTAAAAAGTTTCCATTTGGTAATTAACTGAAATGCCTACTCTCCTAATTGTCTAGTGATCCTCTACTTGTTAAAAGTAATTTAAATGCGAGAGGGGAATTACTAATTTTTTATTTCATACATTAAGACATAGGGAGGATTTAAAAATTCACTTTATTTTACTTAAATATTAATCTAAAATATAATTTCATTGAACCAATAGTTGTGCAAGAAGGTGATCATCATCCACGCTTAACTGCCTGGTATTGGCCACAACACAATGATAGGTCAGTTATAGAGGCTGGGTGTGCTCCAAGAGGGTTTATCGAATTCTGCCTACAGCTGGACTCGAATCACTTCCTATTACTTTAAAACAATTAAACGAGCACAGTTACTTACTTGGGAGCCACAACTTATAGGATGGACATTGGGATGTTAATACGAAATGGCAACCTCTTAAACAACGACTGAATCCATTGTATTCGATTCTAAATAAACGTCCTGTACTTTCACTCAGTCAATCTTAATGTATATAACTATATACTAACACATTTATTGACTTACGCTTACCTAAAGTTAAAAATCCTCCAAAAAGTTACAAATTGAGAACCTTAGGTATCTAACAATGCTTTACACACAGGACTTAGATGTATCGACTCATGTTTTCATATGTTAACGTTATGCATGTATATTTAAACATAATCTTACAAAATATCGAGACTATTCGCATTCCTGACAAAACCTTAGATAGAACAGGAGGGACCGACCACCTGTCTTGGTCGGTTACATATTACGTTGGGCCTGTAATATGTGTGATACCTGACAACTGATACTAGCAGTGCCGTATCAAAACTTTGCTCTTATCGGCAATAGCAAGTCCAGTCAAAGCTTTGCTCTTATCGACAATAGCAGGTTCAATCAAAGCTTTGCTCTTATCGACAATAGCAGGTCCAATCAAAGCTTTGCTCTTATCGGCAATAGCAGGTCCAATATAAAGACACCGACTTCATTGCTGTGTTTTGAAGCCATGCTCGCCCATCACCTATCTCAGCTCAAACGCATCCTTTGGTATTTTTAGTATTACTGGATACTACCTCTCTCTTACCTTGTCATTCTGATTTATCTTACACAGACTCGAATTTAAATATTAAGTTGAAAAATTCTAAATTTCAAATAAGTTCGTTTTATCTGAAAGGCACTCAGTTTTGCTTGCGAAAGACTGAAGTAAGTCGCAGGCCCAAAAACTCTTTGAATCAAAATTATATCAGTCCCAGCTTTTAATTTTAAATTTTATTTAACTTGTACATTTTGCGTCAACTCGTTTACTTGAGACTAAAAAATAAGTTGAAATTAATTTCCGCCGAAATAATAGGCATTAGTCGTTTTGGGCTTACTTACTGAAGTAAATGTGTCATTTGTAAAAATCAGTTGGTTTAGATTCCAGCGTATATGATTTTTATAGTTATGGAAGTCGGTTTTGTCAATAACAATAGACATGATATGATTTCGAGGAATTTCAGCCCCTTCTAAAATTTTGATGTTTATTGAATGATGTCCGCATCACAAATTTTGTCCCGACTGTTATTATACTACCTTCTTTTTCTTTCAGTATGTGTGCAGATGTCTTGGAGTGAATCGGCGAGATGTCGCACGGTGCTTAGAGATTGGACAAAAACCAAAATATCATATCTTAACTTTTTTTTAAAGATATTTAAAATCTATCTAGAGATGTCAATAATCATGAAGTATAGTTTTTACCAATATTCGTTCAAGCTTTTGTTACTGAAAGTAAAGAAATAGTTAAAATTAACATGAATTTAGATCTTGCAAGCGCTCGTGTTTATCAGATAGAGATTTTACAATAGAGGGAATATTAAACGTAAACAATCCGGTCTTCTATTAATTGATTCTTCACACAGTACGGACGAGATCTGTGTGACAGTCAGGTATAGGCATTAGTATATATCTTCTTGGTGAATCTTGTATGGGTTAGTACAAATTTTTGCTTGTATGGATTATATTCTATTTTAACAGCAAATGTCTCAATGATGCCTAAAAATACCTCTTCAATTTTGATGATTTATTACCTAATCATTTTACTATACAAATCTGTAACTATCATCTGCGTTAGTTTGCGTGTTTAGTTTTGGCGTATTTTTTTATTTTTTCCAGTCCTAAATACTAGCTTTATACTTGTATTTATCCAAAAGTATAAACAAACAAATTGTTATGGTCTACGGTAAGTGGCTTGCTTTCTCAGACTACGTTCATTAAATAATAGCTTAGTTTTCCTTAACAATTGGACTATTGCTTCAAGATATGTTCGAGGCAAGAGGCAAGTAAATCATGAAACACCGATTATATCTCACCTGTAAATTCTCAAGAATCGGTTCCAATACTGATCTACTTAGAACGATTTTAACATGTGAACCGCTCATACCATCTACATAGCGAACTGTGACTAGCAAAAAAATCAAAGTTGATGAAGAAAGAGTACACTGAAGAACCAGAGCAGCTTTCATCGTCGCTTAATGGATATTGACCATCTAAATATAAGATACTGAAGGGAGCAGCAACGAAAATTATTTTGATTCAGTTTAAATCGTACTATTGTAAATTGTATAATATGGATAATAAGTTCGAAATTTAGTATTGATAAATACTAGAAGTGAACAGTTGATAAATACTATATAAATTTTATATTTGGTGTCTGTATACTTATGTATTATATTGTGAATTTTTTATTTTATTTTAATGTTAATTTGTTTTAGTAAAATAACTAATCGTTGTAAATAATCGACCTAGGTTGATTGGTAAAAAAAAAAAAAAAAACTGTCTTATAGTTTACATTATTCGTATCATTTGTGCTCATAAAATTAAAAAAAAAAAAACATTCTGGTTTTTTTTAATTATTTGCCAAATAGTTCTTTCCGACCTATGTTAAGGTTTATATTCATAATCAGAATGGCATTGCCTATAAGAATCCACAATGAATAGATTTTTTTCCAAAAATCCCTATTCTCCAAGCACTGTGCGGCGTGCAAAAAGTCAACTTTTCAAAATAATTTTAATTCTAAACATTAATTATGATACAAGCTATTTCCATAGCATGAATTTCATGTTCCGTTTTAGATTTAATAGTTTCTGCATTTTCTCCAACTGAAATACGTTGCCTGCATTACACAGTCTAAAATTAAAAATATCTTTGTAAGTCACGGACTTATTTTCATGAATTGTATTCAAAATTAAAGAGATAGTGCTTAGCACTATTAAAAAACAATAAAACATTTTTACACTCTATTCAAAGTTTTTCCATATTACTTTATTTAAAAATTTAATAGTATATACATTTAATAATCACGGAACTATTCGTGAAAAAAAAAGGTGATTTGTATTTTGTAATAATTTGCGGTGATGGAAGTTGTATTATGTCGATTTCCTCGAACAAACTTCATACGATTCAAGTTCCATCGTTATTCCATACCAGGTCCACACCGTTATCCCCTGAGGATGTATTGAGGAGCATTTCGTGTTGTCATTTCTGACCCTCTTGGAAGGGTTGGAGATCTTTTGTTCTTCTTATTTTTTTGGTTTTTTTAATGAGCTTTTGTATAGGTCCACCGGTAAGGGAGTGTTGGGGTCAGAGAAGGGTCAGTCGAGACCCTATGCTCAATAGGGATGGGACTAGGAATATTCTATGCCTTCTATATAACTATGTTCGAAATTGTTTAAAGACTTCTTATAACATATAAAATTTTAAATTTATTTCTTTGAGTAAAATAGTATTCATTTCATGAACCTGGGCGTTATTTTTTACCAATATAAAAAAATATCAATTTTATAAATATAGCATTAAATATATGCATACTTTTTTTTTTTTCATCTTTTCCTAATAAGCTAACTCCACATAAAGGCCGTTTAATAGATATAGATACCCCATGCCTTAAAGGCATACTACACTAATGATAATGAGAATTTATATAAATATAAATTGAAATTTATACAAAATTGAAAAAATTGGAGTATAAATAAAAAACAAATAAAAATATATATAACGAAAACAAATCTGAATTAAACAAACAAATAAACTACAAACAACCAGAAATTACCTAAGCTGACCATCTTTGGTCTGTAAGGTCTGCCTTGAATTTAAAAAACAAATTTAGTACCGTCTCAGGCTATTTTTCATTTTTGAGAGTTATAATTTTTAGTAAATCAAAAGCATTGTCTTTCAAATTATTCACAGATATAAAGTAAATGTTAAAAATTTTGGATTTTTCCGTCTTCACCGCATAAGTCTGTTTCTATAATGTTAAAGTCGTGTTAGTATATATATATATATATATATATATATATATATATATATATATATATATATATATATATATATATATGTATATATATATGTAATTTAACTTATAGAATCATGTAGCAGTTTAAGTATATAGCAATTTTTATTTTTACTATTGTATTAAATTTTTAAATTATAATTTTATTGGTACGTGCGAATTGGTACCTACAGTTTTAATTTGTTTGACTTTTTTTTTTTAATTTTTGATTTGTATGTAAAATTTTATTATGTTATGACATTATGCATTACGACCTTAGGGGTAGCTGGAAAAGAGATTCATTTAATATAAAGTTAATATAACTTTCAGATATATTTACTTCATGGAAATAGTTGGGTTGGGGGACTTACTTTTGTTTGTGTATCTTCTTTTGTTTTTCGTACTGTTAAACAACTACTAAATCCTCATATGTTACGAATTGAATTTTTATTGCGTAATCTTTTTATTAGATCAATTAGCTTTAATTAAAAAAAAAGATTTCATACATTTAATTTACTTTATTTATTAGCAATATAGGATATCGTGCGGTACTGAAAATAGCATACTTTTAATTTAATATAAATATTCCTTTATAATTATCTTTTACTATTTACGATCAATAAGGCAAATAATGAAGTATACTATTTTTTTTTTTTTTTAAATCGGATTAAAAATTCCAAATCTCAGAACGAATTGACTGAAACGTCCACAAACTGAGAGGCTGCTTTTGGCTTAACAGTAAGTTCTAATGATATGAATTGGTCAGTCCAAAAATTATCCTCTAGGGTTATCCTTGCTCTTCGAAGGGTTAGTTACCACTTTATAAAATAAGACACCTTAAAAGTATCCTAAATTCCCAAAGTATCCTGACCTTAGCCTATTGTCGGCAACGATGGTTCACCCAAATAATCTTCATAGTAACCAACTCAAAAATACTACGTAAAATACCCGTAGAGAAGACTTCTAATTTTGTGATTTTAATACTCCGTTAAGTCATTGTGAAGCAGGCAGTTTCCAAACAACTAGAAGACGTTATATTGGGCTAATTGTATACAGCGTCATTTTGGCTTGGGAAATAAAGAGTTATTTATTTCTTTTAATTTTTTTATTGAAACAGTGAAAATAAATAATTGAAACATGAATTGGAAATGAAATTAATTTTTTACGCTAAATTTGCTGCAGAAATCCTTGCGCCCGAGCACCCAGCTGGTTGGTTCACACACAAAGTATGCACACATTGAGCTTATATCAGATCGCACTCTCTCTACTGTGAAATCTATCCCCCACTCCACGTCTCAGCCTGATCTAGGGGGAGCACTGCTCCAAGCTGTGCGGGTTTCGTCTACCAAAGTGAAAGCGTCCCGTTTCTGTTGATTTATTCAATCTTAAATAAATATTTTCTATTTATTTTTACTAATTGTATTTTTATTTTATAAAGCTAGGGGAATCACGTACTCATGTGCACAAATGGAATAACACCACCACGCCACTCCCTTAGTCTATAATTAAGGATTCGATTAGATTTTTTAATTTAATCTATCATTATTTTTTTAAAAATTAAAATTCTATTATTATAATTTATACACGTTATAAATAGAAATTACCTATACGTTGTGACTCGGAACAAATTATACTTTTCTTTTTATTTTAATATTATCTGATCCTCGAATACGGTGACTTTAT
Source organism: Rhaphigaster nebulosa (assembly GCA_948150685.1). NCBI lineage: Eukaryota > Metazoa > Arthropoda > Insecta > Hemiptera > Pentatomidae > Rhaphigaster > Rhaphigaster nebulosa. The sequence continues at coordinate 149,206,182 of OX411307.1, forward strand.
ATGTGGTTATAATTGATTTTAGAAAACTTGCCATTTCAAATTTAAGGTCCCTATAAAACAGCTTTATTTGCATTTGACATATTTGCTGCACCTGATTGTGGAAAAAAAAACCGCACTAAACCGAATGGAATGTATTGCAATAAAATCTGGTGAAAGCTGACTTAAAATAAGTTATCTCCACAAAATCTCAATTGCGTTTCATGGAAGCTGTACTCTGGTTACTAAGCGTGTCAAACATAACAAAACCTGGTTATTGTTGCTATAAAATTTTAATTTTCATTATAAAAACTATGATGAAATAATCTTTTTTTTAAATTTATTTCTGTTATTATTTTTTGTATTAATACATCTATTTTAGAATATTACATTAATGCAGGAGTCAAGGTATTTTTTTTATTTTATAACAGACACTGTTCTGATTGTTAAATAAAACCTTAAATTTAAGCATAAAAATAAATCAATTTTAATTTTTTTTGTTTTTTAATAAGTAGTGGGGTACTGGTACTGGTACTGGCAAGGGTGGGGGGACAAAGTCCGGCAAGTGGGCCTGATGGTCCTTTTTGCCATCCCCGAGGGATTACCAATAGAAATAGCTTATTAACCCTCCATATCGAACCTTCTGTTTTTTCTGATGAAATTCAGAAGGGATGTCCATTTGATGGAGTATCTTGTATTGTGATTCTATCAGATCCTAACAGTCTGTATCTCAGCGACGCATATCTATTACATTCGGCTATGTAGCGTAGAGCAGTTTCAGGTGCCTGCCCACAGCAGTGGCAGGTCTCATCCCCTGCTATTCCACACATCTTTAAGTGTCTTTTAAGCCTACAGTGCCCTGTAAGTACCCCTATAAGCAGTCGGAGTTCCTTTCTGTTGAGGCCCAGCAGCCACTTGGTTCTAGAAGCAGAGGGTTTTTTAATTAGTTCCTTAGCCTGTCTAAGGCCCGCACTCCCCCTCCACTCCTTACCTGCTATATTCCATGTCCAATCCTGGACCTTCTTCCGCTGATATCTTTTAGAGATGCCTACTGAAGGTTCTGGCCCAAAGATAGGGTTCTCAGCACCTTCTCTTGCAAGCTTGTCGGCTATTTCATTGCCTTTGATTCCTTTATGTCCAGGAACCCAAACTAATTCCAGTCTCTTCGAACAGGCAAGTAGATCCAATGCCTGTTTGCACTCTTTTACCAATACGGAAGTTACCCTAGAGGATTCCAGGGCTTGGAGAGCCGATTGGCTGTCTGAGTAGATAGTAATTCCAGCCCTGTCGCAACTGATAACCTCCGTACATGTGACCGCAGACTGTATCGCGAACACTTCTGCTTGGAATGGGGTAAGGCCAAGAAGTTCCAGTTTTCATCCAATATAAAAATACATTTTCTGTTTCCATCAGCGTTCGGTGCAAGTCGGAAGACCATCCTCACGGGTACTCACCAATCTCTACATAGTTGGTACCTGACCTTTCAATGTGTTGATAAAAAAAACCGGCGGTTGAGCGTGAATGCTGACCACATCAACTCTCTGTATAATCGTTGGTCTATCAACAATGCTCCCTTATCCATTATCTATGTCCTTACAGTAGTACAGGTTTTTTAAAATTTAATTTATAACAATAAAAGTTTAAGTAATACTTAATCAAATTTAAAATGTTTGGTGGATTATAAGGTATAACATTATAAATATGGTTCAGATACACTGATTTCGGGGTCAAAAGTAAAAAAAAATATTAGTTAGTGGTGGAAAGTTTTCTATATCAGCCGGCTAGTACATCAAATTAGTCAAAACATGAAAGGATTAGACCCTGTGATTGCAACTTTATCTCAAAGTTGACATCACTTCTCGAGTGAGAACGTTCACAAATGAATTAACATCCAAACTGCGTGAGTTTTGAAAAAACAATTCTCTCTTTTCCCCTGGAGTCATGATGAGCAAATAATTTTTTTTTTTAATATCGATTCCTTAATGCATAAGTAATTTTGTTATTTCTTTTCCTACAAGAAAAGAAATCTTGTTTGTCTTGCTTTGTTTATTGCCTTCAGAAAGTCGTAGTTCGCTTGATGATTACTTGCGATCACTGCAAGGTACCGGTACATTTTCTATATGAATCTGATACTACAGTCTCTTTTAGTTAGCTCAGACAATATCAGCTGCTAGTTTTTGATATATTTTATGTTTATTTTTGAATAACTGAAGTAGGTACATAGCTACCTCAATTGCTAATGTCTTACACATTAAGAATAGAGCTTAAATTATATGGTAAATATCTAGCCATCATTAAAACAAAAAAGTCCAATATCTTAGTACCTTTTAGTTTATTTTTTAAGTATATTTAAATTGCTTACTTAGTCTAAAAAAAAAAATTATACTTTTGGTGGCATTTTTTTCGTATTTCGAGTTGAAAAACATATATTTGGATTATAAAAAGATAAGTTGGAAACGAAATTCAAATGCAACAAATGTTACCAGCATCAAGAATGTTTGCTGTGTAATAAGTTGGAGCTGCAATGTGTGAAGCTGGAAAGCACTTAATTACCCAGCAATAATTATACTCGGCTTCCTATTGGTTGGACTTCATCTTTATTACCCCCTGGATACACCAATAAACAGCGTTGCAGGTAGGCACTTTCTATCTCCGCGATTTATACACTTTATGTAACTTAATTGACCTGCCATACTTCATAATATACTCCAGTTCTGTAAACGTACAACTTAGAGAGAAAGTTCGACAGAAATGTATCCTGCCTCAATGATATTGGCAAACTTGGCTCGTTACAAGATCATATGAATCGCCGATTAATAAACGTTTTATGTTTCAGGTGATTTGTGAAAATATCGAATATTACACGAGATTGAGGTTCGCATCGATTATAATTTTCCGTACTAGTTGAAATCGACTTGACCGTATGGAATCGAAAGAAGCAAGAAGTGCGGTGAAACCAGTTTAAGTAATTGCATATTAGCCCCTGCATTTGGGCTTTGCTGGGTCATTGCCCGTTCAAGAAAACGGCACGCTTGGATTAAATGCTCGATTAACAATTTAGGCCTGTCCTTTCAAATCATATAAAAAAAAAAACATTTCGATAAAGCTCCTCTTAATCATCACTGATACTGTGAAGAGTAATACGCGCTGAAGATTCGTTTCCAAGGCAACCCAAAATAAACCTCTGATTCCTTCCAAAGTGATCGCCGAAACATATTATATATCACTAATATATAGTGTATATATTTATATATTCAGTGATCGCCGCTAAATGGATAAATATATATATATATATATATATATATATATATATATATATATATATATATATATATATATATATATATATATATATATATTTATATATTTTCATGAATATCATGATCTAAACCACATGAGAGAAGGTGTTCAAATACCATCCACCTAAGCCAAATTCGAAAGTTCAAATACTAAACGAAAGTTTAAAATTCTTCCAAAATTATTATAAGCAGCTCTGTATGCTACACCAACATATGTTGGTATCGGCATTGGGCAGAACTAAATAATCTTTTTTCTGAGTGAATAAAAACAAAACTTTTATTTAAGTATTAGGATTTTAAAAGATTGACCATAATTTCGTTTACATTCAACATCTTTTTCATTTAAAAAAATAATAAAACCAGTCATACTCAAGGGCAATAGATATTAGAGATGTAAGATTACATTTATACTATATATATATACAATTAAGAAAAAAAATAGAAATGAGAATGATAACAAATCAAAAAATAATGATAAAATAAAATAATTAAAATGTTTTATATTTTATAATAATAATAAAATTTAAAATAATAATATAATTTTTATATTATTATTATCAATAAACAAACAAATATTAATAAAAATAAGTAAGATAATATATATTTATCACAAATAAAAATAAATTAAACAATAGCAATATAAGTGAGTAGCTAAGATAGAAAAAATTAAAGTTAAGTAAAAATTATGAATTGAACACTAGTTCCCCAATTAAATTTGCAATTTACTATTTATTTGAAGTAAGTACAGTTACTCCCCACTCCTCAACCCCCCGACATAAAATTTATTTGCATTCAAATACTTAAAACATTCATTTTATAAGTGATTATTTAATTAAATAATGTGACAATTCAATGTAGATTAGAATTAAATTTTTAATCCAAAAAAGGAGGTGAAAAACAATGTAAACAAAGAGAGACAAATTTCAGAATCCTTATAACACAGGGCCCTTAATCTGTCTCCGGGACTAGTTGAATAACCTTGGGGGGGGGGGGGGGGGGGCGAATTTAGGACTCGAACAATGAAAACAATGGTAACAGGTATAGGGTACAGGTTTCCCTACCTTAATGAGTAAACGTACGGGTCTCGGAAAATTTAAACATGAAAACAGTATTCTAATCAATTTTTTTTTCTTGAATTATTGTCAGAGAAAATGTATTTATTCTTAAAAATTCATTTATTCTTGATTAATTGTCACGTTTCTGTCCATTACTGGTCATTATGTAGCGCAGGAGCGTGTATAGATTTTTTTGGGGTGTGTATTTAATAAGAAGAAAACAAATAATCACCTAAATGTCTATAATCGCCGAAGTGGGCGGTAGGTTTTAAGGAGAAGCATGATAATTGGGCCGAAAATTATCGTTAAAAATTATCAAAAAAATTACTCAAAACACAAACCTTGTATTGGTGGGTATGAAAATCGTATTTTTTCGTATTTAATTTAACCATTGACACTCTTTGCTCAACTCTACGCAATACTTTGCTTAGAAATATTTCTTCCAAACATTATGAAAACGTATTTCAATACTTTCCTTGGACACTTACTTCCTTAGCGCAGGTACCTGTTTAATATATATTTAATTTGCACAGTCATATAAAACAATACCTAAAAAACCATATAAAAAAAAAACTTTCTTGGCTATTGCTCGGTAAACACATCTATTATACATGTACATTAATTGGCCTCTTAATCATCTAATATACCTATAAAATATCCTTAATTAGACTTCATATGGGGACATCAAAGATTTTCGGTAACACTTTATTTGTTTTTAATTTTTTTTTTTTATTTTGCATATTTAAAGTTATAGGCAAATCATTTTCCCAACAAGCCTAGACTTTTTTTTTCGGTCTTCTCATTCTTTTTCTGGGGGCACTCTGGAAAATTGAGATGATTGAAGCATTCGGTCTAAGTCTCGCTCCTTGATTTAAGTGACAGAATTTAAAATGTATCAAGTTTAAAGAAATAAAGTTGTCAGAATTTCTGAAATTATTAATAATTACTTTATCGATAATCCTCCGCTAGTGGGGAGATAACCAGGACCGCACACAGGGCCCGAAATTCAGACAACTTCCGGGGAGCCGGCAGTTGAGGGGCCCGATCCTTAGCCATGTTTCATTGCTCAAAGGAGATAAGTATTATTATTATTTGAGATAATCAATAATTTATTGACCCTATCGGTAATTAGAGCTTTTGAAATAACCAAAGTCTGCTCGGCTGGGGTACTTGAAGGCCTGAGTTGAAACCTGTCGGGGGAGCCGACATTTCTCTGGGCTGCCCTGGGGATATCAACAAATCTAACTCAATCATCCATCTTTGTGTTTATATTTAAAAAAAAAAAGTTAACTCTAAGAAACGAATTTTATCCAGTAGTGGTGTTTAAAGAAAGTTTTTATAAATAAATTTTGACATGTCCATTTTTCTGTTAAAGAAACTCTTCAATTAATTTTCCGATACAATTTATTGGGGACCTGTAAGAACGGTTTAAGCTTCATGTTTACGTTGTCCTTTTTTCACTGTGAACAATAATTAACTATGATTTTAATAAATATTTTAAAATAAAATTATTGTAATTATTTTAAATAGCTTATTTACTGCTTAATTATTTGTTTTGGTTTTTTTAATGTCTTGTTCCGAATTAATATTGTTCTCATGTTTCTGTTTAAACGAAATCGTTCTTCTTCTCCAGTCGCTGTGATATTTGATATTTTTTATTTATTTATTTGTAATTCTAGTGCATTCGTAAACATTCATAATTTATTTATATTGTTATTTTTCCGGTTTTCTAATTTTGACCGCCTGTAGCAACGCTACCGAAACTCCACATTCCAGTCACGCACGCGCTGCTGTAAAGAATTAATCCGACCTTCTGACAGTTGTTTTAGGGGGAAAAATGATCTCAGAATTTAATTATAGTAAATTTCAATCAGTAGGCTCGTGAAAGAAACCAAAAAAAAAAAAAAAAAAAATTATCTGTCGTTATATGATATCCAATATGCTGAGCTACGCTAAATAAAAATAAAATATAAACATATACGTTTTTAATTTAAGCATCTCATCTCTTACAGACTTTTATCTATTTATTTTTTGAGCTCATGGATGATTTCGTTTTATAATTTGAAACATATATATTTGTATGAAATTTATGAATACGTAGTTTAAAAATGTTATTTTAATATCGTGTACCAAAAGGAAATAAATTTGATACAGCTATAATTAACACAGCTAAAGTATAAACTGCATTCTATATTTACGATAACCTCATATTTTTTTTTCTCTTTTTCATAATGGCCAGAATCGTGTAAATAATATGTTATATTCACAAACAAGCATTCAACTGCCAAAACCCTGACGATTATTTAAATATTTTTAAACCGCTTAAATTAAATCATAATATTAACAAAGTTAATAATGACAGATAAAAGTAAAAAAAAAAATTGATAAAACAGAATAGAACAACAGCATAATTATAAAAATTAGAACATTGCAAAATATACGAAGAAAACAGAATTAAGAAAATTACAATAAATGAGAATAATAAAAAAATAAAATAATGTGTAAGAAAAAAAAATTGGCTGCTGATCAATAACACGTTTAACATCAATAACACGTCAATTACAATGTTAGCCGTTGTTATGTTCTTATGATAATGATTAGAGTCCGGATTCTCGTGCAATTGCACTTTTTTTCCGCTGGCTTGAAATTCACTGGGACCAATCTATTTACACGAATTAAGACATCCTGATTTACATCTGTTTATTTTGTGTTTACATGTTTTTAACTGTTTTCTATAAATTGCACGTTTTATGTGTTTACTGCATAAAATTGCATATATTTTGCCGTAATTAAAAATATTAATTTTAAATTGCTTGGAAATGTAAACATTTCAAACAAAATTACGAAGGAAGCTTCATGAAGCTATGCATGGCTGTTTTTAACACCACTAAAGAAGATTCAATTTTCTGGGAAATTCTCAAAAGTTTTTCAAGTTTGTTTTTTTCTCTTTAAATTCGTAGAAAGCCATTTAATCCCCACCATTCCATTCTCTTCCTTGTATGTTCCATCGTGCTACACTCAGTCTACCGTGGGCAAAATAATTATTCAAACACTTTATTTTTCGGAAAAATATATGTTTTATAATTTTTTGGACATAAATTAACTGATGGATATGTTAACAAACAACATTCCTTCATTTTTGCAAGTGAAAGAACATAATAAGTAAATGTAATTTTTTTCCGGTGAATGGCAGGATTTTAATTTTTGTTGCACATTTTTGCACGTTTTACAATTTTGTTTACTGCACCAAATCCGAGCTCTAATTATGATAAATAAACGAATTTCAATGGAAGGATAGAAACGATTTTTAAACTTTTTTTGTAGTACACCTAATGAGGAAACACTGAATATCAGGGAGGTTGGTTCTTCCTCTTATTTCCTCTTATTTGTTGGTCCTTCTGTCTCTCCTTGCCAAGTCCTCATTTTGTTATTGTGAAAATACTCACGTATTATATCAATAACTGTAAATAACTTGTCCTTAAGGTCTCCTTCAAGACGTGTAGATAAGTTGGATACCTAGCCCTTTTATATTCTGTGAGGGGACCATTCGCGGATTGTAATGGCACAGGTTATTTTTATTTCATCTATTCATTTTAAGACACACTTTATTTATTTATATAATTCAAGAAGAAAAATAAGATACTTTTTATGCTTAGTAAAATTGTTTAAACAAAAAAGTAATACACGGAATGGGCGTCGAAAATATTTACATATGAAAAAAGAAAATGTTTACAAAATAAACAAATAAATAATTCAAATTAAAAAGTAAAAAGTTGGCCTAGATTGAACGTCTTTAGTATATCATTCAATCAAACTGAATTTTTAATTTCATATAATGCGTTTCTTAAATTAATTAAATAACAAGATTTTTTCTGTATTAAATCCGTTGTTTAACTGAATTTATCTGTATACTGAATATCTGGTGAGATAAGAACCATTCATTAGACTGTTTTCTGAAATATTCATTCGGAAGAAAGATGCCTCTAAAATGCCCACTATTCTAGGTGAAGTCACATAGTAGCACTTCGCTGGTTGTAGGGCCTAAATATAATTGGAGTTAGGTATAAGGGTATAAGGGTAATATTTAAGATTTTACGTTTGATAATGAATAAACGTCCTAAACAGAAGTCAACCGTGGGCTTGATGTGAAAAATGCGGCATCAGGGTCGAATTTATTAATTTAGGTTTTGAAGAGTTCTCAGAATTGAATAGAAATGGGTTTATTTAACAAAGAATAACAATTCTGTCCGAAAGATGGCATCATCTATCCTTCGGTACAAGTATAAAATAAAAAATAAAATACAGTAATAGGTTACAGTGCAACGTTAATAAGACGAATACAATTTGAAACTTATACCCAAAATAATAAACATACGAGGTGTGAATTTACAACTTATAATAATTATGCACAACTATAAAAAATATACATCTTCAATTATAAGAAAATAATAAGGAATTAAAGTAATATATAAATAATAAATTATGTAGGAAAGAAATTCAATAAATAACCTAAAATAATAAAAGTAATGATATATTATTAATTACTTTAAAAATAATATTTCATATTTAATATGTTTTAGAATAAGATGTAAAAATGTAGAATAGAATACCTATCTAATAATAACAATATAAGACATCATAATACTGCTTAAGGAATAATGATTTCTTTATTCTAAAAACAAAGATTTTTATTGGGGTAATGTCTATAGAATATTTTAGACATATTTCAGAAAGTGAGGATATCTAAGCTTTTAAAAATAAAATGATTACAAGGCCGCAACCAAAATGTGTGTGTATACTTATATATTCATACCGATTTAGGAATTTTAATATATTATTTATTTATATTATAAATTATAAAAGCGTTAGCGAAAATAGAAAAAAAATATATTGTTATAAAACAGGAGACTCCGAGCCACGGCTAGCGGACCAACTTCGGCCCACGGGCACCACCAGCCCGGCCCACCGCAGTTTATTTTGGTTACATTATAAAATTTAGTATGTAAGTACATCATTCATGATAATAATCTAATGCTTTTTTTTATTCTTAACAGCCAATTAAGAAACACAATGTAATGTAATTTTAACTGGTTAAATATGATATGAGTGTGTTGGTATGATGAGTTAGCTAAATCATGGCCATTGGGACTAAATAGGGGAGTCAGTAATGCCCTTAGCCTAAAATGTTTGGAGACTCCTATTATGTACCATTAAAATTGCTATTGCATCTCTTTAGTTCTGTATTTGATGAAATAAGTACAATCGATATGATTTGCAACAGCGATTTATTCTCGGTAAAAGAAACTCTTTAGTCCATTGTCGGGATGTGGCCCAATGAATCGGTTGTTGTTTGTAGTTGTACCCAGATTAACCAGTAGACTATACATTTCTCGATGGTAGGGCAACTCATTTATTCTTACGAAGCGCTTTCGAAATATTCCTGAGGGTTACCACGATTATGGATTTCTTTACGGTTTGTCAGATATAGTTTTCGGTTTAATTAAGATATTATAATATTTTTATTTATAGAAGTGTAATGTAGCAGAATTAGATTCATTATGTTAACTGTTTAAAATAGTGTTCCTGGTATTGCTTCTTACAGGTGACATCTCATCATTCTTCAACCACCTCAGTAGCCAGGGCTACCGGCCTGGAGCGTTTATAAACACATCACCTGTTGGAGCGGATGTGATCCCGGGATCGAGAACCTGTGCGTGTAGCGAGGATATTAGTGAGACATCGGGGGGAGACTGGCGATGCGGCCCATTTATCAGTTAGGGGTGGAGCCAGGTTGATGGTGGGGGTAGGGAGGGGCCGGGAGTGGGGAGGGGAGGGTCCTCGAAAGAGGGGAGGATTCAGAGGCTAGTCTTGTCAGGCAATCGAGTAGGGTATCATGTGCAAGGCAGCTACAAGTGATAAGAGTGTTTAGTGCTGGTGTCGTGTGCCGCGAGGTGAGGCGATCGCAGGCTCCTCACGGCAAGGTAGGTCTATCAACTCCATCACAGCTTCCGACCTCCACAGTACTTCTGTTATTCGATATCTTGGTCTCGACTCCTCCAGTTTGTACCTGTATGATTTCCGTTTCAATACCTAGTGATTCCTTTACGTTTCATTGCCGAACAGATGTATTCATACGATACTCATCCTAACACGAAGAGTCGTGATAGGAATTTCCGTTCCTTACAATCAACGACGCCGGGAGAAGCCGCCGATCCAAACGCGTGTGGGTAGTAATAGCTACAGTTCTCTATGTCAAAGCACTGTAAACAGTAGCCCTTTCCTCACACTATGCTACATTGTTATAATTAGCCTCATTATTTTCGTTTACTATAATTATATGGTATAATTCTATTGCGCTTGTTAGCACAAAATCATAATACGGGCTAAGCTGCTTATTCCACAAGACTACGAAGTCACATATAATTTTTAAAAAAAGCACAATTCCGTTAACATTTTACAAAGACCATTATACGGATATTGACTAATACTTGACTTATTTTATCTGGTAAAACAGAGTATACTTCAAATTCAAGCAGATTGGTCCATGAATACAGTTTCTTATTTTTATCGTTTTCCAAATAACATTTATACATACAGTACTGGATTTAATCATAATATATGAAACAGGTGTCAAATATTTTATTTTCGTTTCAGAAATTAAGGAAATAAAAAAAAAATATATTGTTTCTCCAGTGATTATAGAAGACTAATTTTGTTGGTCAGATCGCAAAATGTTAGTATCTTGAATCACAAGGAAATGTCAGAGATTGCGGTGCGCGAAACATAACATTGTCCGCACCGCACAAAAAAAAAAAAAAGAAAGAAAGAAATGTTTCAACTCAAAGTTGATGGAATTGTGAAATATATGTATGCCACGTTCCAAAATCAGTTTGCTTCCTTATGATAAACTGAATAAGAATAAACTCGATCGTATTTGATAAGATTTTTTTAAAAGAATTATACGGACCTCACAAAAATAGTACTAGGAACATCCACAGTGTTACATTACAAAGACTGTATTGTATGTGTGTTAAATTACAAATACTGCATAGTGTAAACTGAGATTTTCATTAGTTTAGGGGGATCATGTAACACACTCATTTTTTTTTTCTTTAGAATTTTTAATCATCACAGATTTCAATCATTTAAAATTAAAGGCACCGGATGCTCTAATCCCGTCAAGAAATATTTAATAATATTTAAAAAGGATTGGGATTAGGATAAAGGCTTGTACGAGAAGGAAGGTGAACACACCAATTAGACAGATGACGAGATAAAACCAAATTGATAATGCCGATGTTATCTGCGACCGTTTATCCGCCGGTTGGTCGCGCAACGGGCCATGACTGGCTGTCGGCGGGGATTTGAACGGGTGTACGTGGCTTCCCGGCAGCACCCCTCAATTGCGGGAGCAAGAAGTGGAGGTACGTGTACTCCACTTCTTGTAGCCTCTTGAAGGCTCATCCAAGTATAGTGGTTACCGTCAAGGGCATTCAACGCCAACCCGCACTTACGAGTGTTTCTAGCATAACAGCAAAGAGCTTTCTAAACAATGGCCTGAGGTCAGAAATATTTTAAATCTGTAATGGAAATTTATATGGTCTGGAGGAAATTTCATTTCATGGCTATCAAAACGGAAAATAATTGGAATGATAGCATAGAATCCATTTGAAACCTGTGTAGAATATTCCTAGTAATTTGACAAGAATAAATTTACCAGGAATTTTATAAAAAAAAATTAAATAAATAAAAACCAACAATTTTCTTATATTATATATATTTTATAATATTTACTACATTATTTATCTTTTTTTAATACTTTTATAATAATATTTTTCTCTACCCTCACGAAAAGAATTTCCCTCCACTTTTAATAATATTTTATTCTTATCAATTGTGATTAGACATGAAAATGATCTAGAATATTTATAATTAAATATTATCAATACAAAATTCATTTCTGATGAATTATTATTTATCAAAATGCGACAGATTTATAATAATTCAATTTTTCTTATTCATTATACAATCCTTGAGTGTGTTTTATCGGTTTTTTCTCATTATGATTTTGTTTCCGAAAAAATCTTCTGATTGGTCCGTGTAAATTTTCTATGATTATCAATCACGTTTTTATAAGTTAAAATTAAAATTAAGTTAAAATGATACTTCTATGATTTATGCGATATTTCTTAAAATAGTTTTCTTGTAAACATGTGAAAACGGTGAAAAAATTAAATTATATTTTAGATTATGATCTATCATATTTTATGTTTTGATATATTTCTAAAATTTAATTTAAAGAGATAATAATTGACGTCATCCAATAAGAGAAATTCGGAAATGTTCTCTAAGGATAAGCAGATTTTTAATTTAAAATAAAAAAAAAAAAATTGTTAGATAGGTTACTTATAAATAGAGGTGATTATTAGTTATAAAACAATCTGTAGTTATATAAATCTATTGCTGTTTTTATCAGCTTGTCCTTGTTTGCAATTATTCCATGTAATGGTACAATGGATTTAGTACTCACGATGTTTACAATATTGTAAGTCTGAAAAAAAAAAAAAAAATCCACCATTTTTTAATACATAGAACAGTTGGTTAAAACAAGAAAAACCTGTAATAAGAAATGGATTCTTAAGATATAAGGAGCAAGATAGATATTTCTGATATGATATACGACTTTGTACCGTACTTAACCTTGTAAGGAAAAAAACCTAGCCAGGCGAGTAGGAATTGAATATATAATTTGCACTTATTGTTGTTTTATCTTTATTTTTTAAGCTTCTCGCTTTTATAAATGTTTATTTCAAAATTGAATTCATTCCACCTCTTGGCAGTGGAAGTGAAAAACAATTTGCATTTACATAGAAAAGGGTTATTTTATTTTTTGTTTTGTTTTAAAGTCGCGTTATAAAGATTTCAGGAAATTTATTTTTAATCGATTCTCAATAAATCGTAAATTCAATAGTTGAAATTATTTCAGGCATATGACCTGTTGAATTATCGTTAAGGAGGAACTAAAAATATATTAATGTTATTAGGTAATGTCTAATTTTCTATGGAAACCCTGTTTTAAATTTTTATCTAACCATGTATAAGAATTGTGTATTGTTTCAATTTGATAAAATTACCAATAAGATGAATTTCGATGCAGTGACTGGCGGATGGCTTATAATCAAACAATTTAGTTCAAGCAGTTACTGTTGGAATACACATATATATATATATATATATATATATATATATATATATATATATATATATATATATATATTATATTTATAAAGACAATTAAAACGACCAAATAGTTTTAAGTTTCATTATTTTTTAGATATTATAAAAATAAACTAAATTAGAGGGTATCAGTAAATTGTTTAGCGGTGTATATAATATTGAGGGTGTCATAATTATTAGGGATTTGCATATTTTATCATATTCACTTATCTCCGTTTGTGTTAAAAAAAAAAGAAAATAAATAACCTAATTATTATAATGTTATGTCTTCAAGAATGAACGAAAACTAGTACCATCATTACCCCAAGCATTCCTTTATGTTTTGATATGAAATATCTTCGAGCTTACATATTCTTCATCAGCCGTAAGCTTACATCCTATTGAAATGTCTTTAATATCCTATGTAAATAATCCTCTTGAATTAGTAAATTTAATTCATAATATTCTTCAGAAATATTTTTTCTGAAAATAAAAACATACTACTTTTTATTTTATTAATATTTGTGGTAGTTCTTTTGAGTAAATACGAAATATTGCTTGTTTATTATTAACTTTTGTGTCTATGTGCACTGTTTGGTCCACTAGTGGAATATAACGTTCTTCTGCTATATGGATTGTAGGAATACCAAAGAAGTATTTTCTGCCTGATTACTGCAAATTTTCCAGAGCTATGCGACATAAATCTTTTATCATTGAAATATCGAGATGAGACTACATGGAGTCCTGTGATTAGCTCAAGTTGAAAGATAACGATACGAAACCCTACGTAGGCGTCCCTGGTATTTTGCACTGAGACCGTCTTAAAGCCATTTCATACTGAATACATTATAAATGCACCCCCTTAATGCTCTCATTTGCATGTCCAGCTTCGTCCCAGGGTGTCTCAGCCTGATATGATATTTCTTCTTTCGAATTAGGCTATCTCTATCTCATAATACATACCCGAGACGTGTATGGGATAGTTTTATCTGGAGTTCATATCAGGTTAACAAAAAAGTTTATGTAATGTGCTTACATCGGTTGTATAATCGGGTGTTCCTCGAGGGACATAAGATACACTGTTTTAGTAATTGAATGTTGGGCCAGAGCTCAGCGGGAGGATTAATCTTTAAGAACATGCAGAGTATTAATTTTCAGAAAAAGAAACTAATTTTTTTTTTTAAACAATTTTTAATTCCAAACCTGAACAAGAAAAAAATAGTATTGATTAACTGTGTTTTAGTAGTTAATACAATGTAGTTATTGTTTGAAAGGTTATGATTGTATTCGGGGTCTCACATGACTTAAAATTGACTCTACACGTTTTAAAATTTGATTCTAACACTTCTACAATTTTAAATTTCCTACTAATACTAGGCTCACGCTTTAAAAAAAAAAGATTTTGAGACTTTTGGGGTTCTAAGTAACATGTAATACGCCAAGAATGATGAAATGTACGTGAAGTTAATTGATAGATATTCAAAGGCTTTAAAGCGTTTGGCAGGACGGACATACGTGAAACAACGTTGTTCCGCTTATCCTTAAATCAGAGTTGTTTTATTGGCTCGTAAAGATTTTTATTAGACTTCATAAGAAATGATTACCGAACGCCGGGCCGCAACTGAGAAAATTGGTAGTTATTAACAATTGGGATCGTAAAAAAAGAGCGATAAATTTGCCTGGAGTCCAGGGAGGCGTGGAAATGTTGCGCCATCATTGTGAAGTACAAAGTTGAGTGATAAGGAACCTCTTCTATTTATTCCTTGTTATCAACGTCCTCTGAGCCATTTTGTAAATTATTATTATTATATATATTGGGAAATTTTGAGTAAAACATGTTTTGCTAAAAGTCTAAACGATGAGTTTTTTTTTATTTTATGTTAATGACTTATAATTTAGGTTGTTATCTCTGAAATGATATATAATTAATTAACGAATTCTTGTAGTGATTATAATAACAGATGTTAATGATCGATTTTGAGGGTAATTTACCACTTTTTTTTTTATAATCGCCAAGTTTCGAATTGCTTCTTTATACCTATATGTTTAGTTTTAATAATGTAGGAAACGGATTTTTATTGATCATTAAACATCAAATTATTCTGTCCTTATTTCTTATCCATGCCCGTCATACGTGCGGTGTACGATAAAGGTGTCTTAGTTTATAACTGAAGATGAGAAAGCTTTGAAAGCGGATTCTCCAACTGAGGAAGCTACATTCATTAAACAAGCAAAGATAGGCAACAGTCAACTCCTTTCCAAGTCGTCAATGAATGATGTAGAATCTTTACTCATTCTTATACCCGCGCTATAGTGATCTCAGCCTATCACGGCTATCCTTCCATATAAACCCGCATAGAACTCGCGGATGGAAAGCATGCAAGTCCCAAAAACACGAAAAGACCAAAAGTTTAAGTTTAGCTAAAAGTGACTTAAGTTCGTGAGATTCATACATCCGAGAAAATTACTTCTAAATTCGAATGTCGATTCTCATTTGCACGCGAACTTCAAATTTTTAAAATGTCAAAATTCAGCTGTGGGAACCTTGGAAGCGTTTAAATTCCGTCCTTCTGAAAACTGGATTTGCATAATGCGAACGTCTGAAAGCACTAAAAGCGATTAATCATCAAGTTAAAAAAACATGTTTACATTCACAGAAATACAAAAAATGTATTAATATTCATTTGTTCTGGGGTATCATGTGTTTGACATTTACGGGAGGAACTATTGTGGACTCGTGTAGTTTTTATTTTTTCAATTGATTCTTTAAATCGATAAATTCTTATTTATGAAGTAGGTATTCTTTTTAGAGAATAATGTTTACTATAAAATAGATATTTATGAATATTTTTTATGAATAATAAAACGGTTTTGACATATGTGTGTGTGTGTGTGTTTAAAAGACATGCCTATACCGAAGAAATATGACAAACAAACGTATGAAAACATGCAGATGGTTTTATTTCGAATTCAGGAACCTGTTTCAAAATATAAATAACCGTAATAATTGGGCGGTCATTAATAAACAACACTTTCAACGGATTCCTCCCCTTTAAAATATTTGTAATATTGGGCTATTTTTTTTTTTAATTCCCCTTTTATAGAACTCGCTGATAGAAATCCAACCAATTCTGAAAGTTGATTCGTTGCCTAATCATTTTTTTTTTTTTTTTTTTTTTTTTTTTTTTTGTTGCTCTTCAAACTCTCTTTTCTTCAATAACAATAAAAAAACTCCCAGTCTTGCTAAATATTGAATAACCAGAAAGAAATGCCTGAATAAATCTTATATACTGGACAGCTGAAATTGATAAGTTGAGAAACTGAATCGTAACTAAATGTTGAATTTATAAACGCCACTTTTTTTTTTTTTTTTTTTCTCACTCTTATAAGTCCACGCCTTCATTTCCTACAAACAGATTTCTCTCCATCTTTTCGAATAATTAATAAATGTTTGCTGTTAAATATTCCCTTCTAGCATTACTCAATTAATACTTAGCAGATTAATTGAAATCGAATAACCAGTTCTTTTTTCTTATTTTCATTGTGAAATATTACAAGATACAGGTTCTATATGTGTATAAAAAAGGTTTTTAAAAAAATTGTTCGATAAGACTTCAGTTACGCAATGGATGTGGGCATGTTCTCATTTTCTCTTTCCTGAATTACCTTACATATTTGAAGGGGTGAAAAATAAATATAGTTTTTAAGACTATTTTTTTTTTTTTATTATTGTCCATGAAAATATTGTCATTATCGCTTACACATGCATGAATCTTGTCGTATAATTTAATTAATGTCATAAATATGCATACCTATATGTTTCATCATGTAGCATTGAGATATAATCATGTTGAAATTGAAATTCTACAATAGATACATAATATTTTAAAAATTGTTCTAGATACTCAAAAAATTGTTTGGAACACCTGATTCTATTCGAAAATACTTTTAAACCATCGTTATTCCTATTTTTATAATCAGTACAGTTACGATATTAATACTAAAACTAAATTAATATCTATGTTTCCTTCTTTTTAATTGTTAATGTTAAAATTGTAGAATTAAAAAGTTGGAAAGCAGCATTGTTTCAGTTTTACATAAATCATCAAGTTCTTTCCAATATTTTTAAAATCCATTCTTCCTTATAGGAAGATGAAAACAGTAAGTTAAACATTAATGAATTTCAAGTAGAACATGAGATTACAAAATTATAGAATACATTAGAATCTATGACTATTTAGCAATTATAATTAATTTATTTCGCAACAGCTCTCTCTTTCTCTCTTTCATAGAAGCTTCAATGGGGAGATCCATTCGTACATTATTTTCTCGTTTAATCCATCCCGATTTAACGGATACCTACGGAACCTAACCGATAAAATTTATACTTGCAAGAAAGTTCCTGTTCTTTAGTATACCATATATCGTCATTGCCGCTGTGAAACCTCCTATTTGACCAAAAATCAGTTTTGTGATTTTGATTTTATTAGAAACAGTAATTTATCTCCTATGTGCAGGTGTAAAAAATTATTCTCCTAAAAGCACTCATGTGTTAAATATTCGTAAAATGATTGAAATTGACCAAAAAGAATCTTCCTATTTTTAATGTTTATCGAGTTCGCAAGAAATCACTTAAGAGACACTGCAGACAATCTTTTACTCAGGTGGTTTCACTAGTATTTACCCACCATGTTGGAATGTTTATTATATAATACTATACAATATTATAGAATATAATTATATAATACAAAAAATTGTATTTTATAATATTCCTTAAAAATCAGTTTTTCGTTTGCCATGTAAAAATCATGTGTTTGACACATAGGATGTTTCACGTCGGCAACGGCGATAAGTCATAAAAGTAAATTTGCAACTTTAAAATATAATTAATATGATTTATGTAAAATAATATTGAGTATCGAAAGGTTCACAATCAACCAAATGGAGTTATTCGTTTATCTTCCAACGTTCATTTTGACCAAAAACGCTTTTGGTCACAACAAAAACACTAAAGATAGGAACAATGACTGCTACGGAGCAGGTTGTAAATTAGCATCGGCCATTGTGGTGCCGCTAGCAACAAGTGGCTTGACAATTAGATGTTTGTTCACCCCAACTGACCGAAGCACCACAAGGTAGGCGCCTTTTCAAATCATTTCCTCCCCTCTCCACCTGTGAGAACACTCCTTGTGAGGCTTCTTGTGAACAGAAAATTTTAACGGGTTAGATTTTAATTAGGCCATATTTACCCATAATTGGTCGTTACGACTTCTACTGTACTCATATATTTATTTTTATACCGTGTGTTCTGGAAATAGAAACTTTCAGAATTATGAGGATCATTGAATGAATTAGTATCACTTCATTAGACACCTCTAAATAAAAATGCTGAATCAGTAAATTGCTGTCCTTAAAATTCTAGTGTAGACTACTGTATTGTTTTGTGCATGGTGTACTGTAAATTTCTGTGGTATTAATTCAGACTAAATATCTTGTTGTATTTATATCAATTAATCATGTTCTAATGAATTTATATATATTTTTTAGTAATATATTTTAAAATGACTTTTGGCAAGAAGTGATTTTTGTGCTTTAATGATTGGAGCATAGTCCTGGAATACTTTTTTTTTCTATTCTATTTTTATTGAATTTTATTCTGAAGATTACCTCTTTTTTTTATTATTATAAAAATACATTCGAACCCGAAATTGTAAAAATCATGATACAAAAAATATTTAGAACAGTAATGTATGACCTTATTTTAGTAATTATCACCAGTGAGATTAAATCGGTTTAATAGCTCTATAATTACTCTTTACATTGTTAATTACAATACTAATTAAACGACTACATCCAATATCCTCGTGCTTGCCTCGATGTAACAAAGTAATACTTTATGATTTCCGTCAATTTATTATCTTCTTTTTTTTAATTTAATTAAAATTTTTAAATGAAACGACGCTGGTAGTAGGATATTTTAATGCCGCTATTTAGTAGGCAGCGGCTGAGATTCTAGAAGAGGGATCTGATACGTTGGTCAGGTCATTCACGGCGGGTAGGTGGACTTACGTAACCCTACTCGGGATCGCTTATAATGCTTTTATTATCTACCGAAAACTGTTAACCTCTTTATACAACCTGATCGCCCCTGTCGTAAAACTTGTTTATCTTATTTCGAGTAATGCCTGTAGTTAATGAAGGGTAATATCTTATTGAATAATTAATAATAATTTCGTAGATTCCATTTATTATAATTCTTTATAAACAATGTACGGTAGTCGAACAAACTGTTGTTTATTACAAATCAGTTTTTAATGCATAGTCCAAGCATAAGGTCAAAAATGAGATCATACTAGAGATTAGATTTCTTTTAATTTAGATGTAGAGTTGAAAACTGATGAAAGCTTTTGTATTGTATTTTATTAGATACTCTTACATTGTATTGTATTAAAGTATCAAATTCCAAAATTAAGGCTGATTTATAGCACTTTTTTTTTTTATTCGTCTTTTTTTAAAACTTGAGTTTTATTATTAATAGAATATATCTAATGAATTCACAGTCAATTTCAGATTCCATTTTTTCATATTGAATTTTGCCTTCATATATATATATATATATAAATATATAATTTTAGGGTATTCTGTTTTGTTTTTTCATATGCTTTAAAAAAAGATTTTATATTCGAAAATAGTAATAGCAATTATCTGGATAATAAATATTCAATATGATAATAAAACATTATAATAATTTAATGGCTAAATAGAATTATTTTAAATGAAAGTTTGTATGCGTGTATGTATAAATAATTTACGTAGAGGCTTATTATTATTTCTTTCATTCTTAAAAAAAAAAAAAAAATATCTGTTTTAATTTTAACTAGTGTATGCATGAAAATATTTTCATATTATGCTAGCTCAGTCAGTGGTTGATTCACGCAGAGGCAGACAAGGCACTTGGTGAAACTGTATCATTAAATTCAAATGAATTTGTAAGTACAAAAAAACAAATCAATTAAGCACACATAAATCTAAAAATGATCATCGCTTAGTTTCTTAATTATCAAGCAATAATTATTTTTTGGAGACAGGGACAGCTGGAGCGGGCCGCAATATCTGCCATGCCTGAGGACGGCAGTACAAAAAATCCGCCACTGAGTTCAATGCTTTAAAATGTTACTGGAGGGTGATAGGATGTGTGTAATTGAGATGGTATAAAGCCTAAATTCCTCAAATAGCAAATTAAATTCGTAAATTATTTTAATTGTATAATGATAATTTTTACTTACAATCATGAATAACCAAGCTCATAGTTTTACGTTTACAGTTTCAAGTGAAATTTAGAATGGACAAATGGAAATTGCTTAGAACACCACTGACGACCCGGAGCGTTTCAGTGAAGCTTCGTCAGCTCCAGAAAAAAGTAAACATTGGGTTAAGTGTTGTCGGAATAGCACCCGTCTACAATGTTGGACTAGTAAATACAACCACTAAAAGTTAAGTTCATAAAATACTTGAAACATAAATAGAATGGATTTTTTTTTTAACTTAAATAATTGAATGTAATTTATTTTAAAACTAATTATAATTTATAAAATTTGTCACTAAAATATGACAAGAATAAGCCAAGTAGCATTCTTATATTTCGTGTCGTTGAAATTAATTATTTTTGATCTAATAGATACAGTTTAATTTAATTTATGCGGGATTTTTCTTTGATTTATTTTTTGTTAACACATTTTCTGACGACGCCCAAAAATGTAGTTGCTGAATTTTAATCATGTTCATGTTGTAAACACGAATTATCTGACATACGTCTTCGATGTATGTACAAAAGCTCTAGTCTGTTAAGCGTGTTGAGTATTCTTGGTAGGTAAGCAGCAAAAAAAAAAAAAAAAACCAAGACATTGAAAGAAAAAATTGCGGGGAAACGACCTGACTGACTGATAAGAAAACTATTTGTCTGCCGATCTGTCCTAGACTCAAACAGCTTTTGAGATTTAATCGAGCTTAAAATATCAAAAACTGCAGTAGATAATTAAATAATTGTTAATAAAATAAATGAATAAATAAAATAATCTATGACAATTTAAAATTAATTATATATTCATCATAATTTTCATATTTTGCAAATATGGTAAGCTGTTGAATTTGAAGGGTGTGAAACTGAACAAATTTCACGTGGCTCGTATTAATCTTGTAGCATATTCAAGTATAAATAATAAGTTATAAGAATATTTTAAAATCGAAATGCTATAAGAGCGGAGATATTGTTGACCGTAGATGTAATTCATAGAGAAGTTGGTTGGGGGTTGCGGTCAAAGAAGAAAAGACAGTTATTACGCGCGGATGATGAAGGTCTCTAAATTAGGCCGAAACGTCGGCACTCACTGAAAATAAGTTTTACACTTATTTGTGTGTTATCTTTGGTCGTACCAACTAATATTTCCTTGTATTATGCCAGCTGATGTATAACTTCTTTTTTTTCTTAAATTTACAAGCTAACAAGTTATAAAATAAAAAACAAATCTATAGAATTAATTCTGAATAAGGTAAAATATCAATAAAGTTATTATAACAAATGATTTTCTGAATATTAACAACAACCAATTTTTTTGTGTGATTATGAATAGTTTATAAAGATCGACATTCACGACCAAGGTTACTATTTTTTTCTTTATATACCATGAGCTGTTCTGTTCCCCTTTTGGGTAATCTCACAAAATCAAGTGAAGAAGACGTATCTATGAACATCTCATGCCTGCCAAACCGTAATTGGTGTCATTACTAGCCCGCAGTGCCCTCCTTAATCCTCCAGCAAAGAGCTCTGGAATAAGAGGCCCATCACACAACGGTGGCTAATGCAAAACGGTTGCCATCAAAAGCACATCTATATGTCGTTAACTGGATTCAGTTGCCACGCTTCCATTTAGACAAGTTTTGGCGTGAGCCCAAAAAGCCTTCTTAATTCAACCGCGTTTGGTAGCTTAATTGAAAGATGTTAGAGAGGTTTTTGCGGTTGATATAGTGTTAGTGTATGTGTGTATTATTTTTTAAAAGCCCCATTTTAATAATCAATACATGATATACTCCCACACATGCTCACTCACTCATATTTATATATCATCATCATACTCCGATCCTGTTATACCGCTGTTCAGTGTGAGGATGCCCTCTGTAGAGCTTGGACCAAGTGTCACTCTCTTGTACCAGCTCTCTCCTCCTGTTCCAGTCCAGCCCTCGTTTACTGAATGCCTCCCGCACACCTTCCTCCCAGTTGATCCGCGGTCTTCCTCTTGGTCTTCTTCTCTCTGCTCGTGTCTCATAGGTCATCCTCACGATTTCCTGGATTCATCCATGTATATATATATATATATATATATATATATATATATATATATATATATATATATATATATATATATATATATATATATATATATTTTTTTTTTTTTTTTTTTTTTTTTCAAGCTAGAATATTTGAAATAGTAATTCTATTCTAATTATCTGTATTGCAAGTTTAGAATAATATTTCATTGAATTCAATTTATCTATATTCAAATCATTAAACTGATGAGAGCTGTCGAATTTATCACTTAATTCTATAAGGGTTAGCATGATTAAAAACTGCACATCTTTTGCTGAAATATCTACATATAGTGAGATGTCTATAAAAATATTTTTTAAACATAGATTAAAACATGTAAAATTTAATTTTTTAAGTTTAAAACCATTCTGTGCAGTTTTTTCCTATTTAAAATTATGCTCTACAAAAAGTTAAAATGTCACCAACAGTTATCAACATCTTTAAATCAAAATTAAGTTTGATTTTTAAAAAAATGTATATTTTAAAATTAGTTTTGAAATCTAACTGTTAAGAGTAGAATTACTACTTTCTTTTCGTTTTCAGGTTAAGGCTGCTTTTGGTGCACACGAATATCCCTAATTATATTCGGCCGTATATAAAATTAAATTTTTAACTTATTTACTATAGAAGGTTATCAAATTTTAATTGCCCATTATAGTTCTAGTCATCGTTTTGAAACCAGCAATTAATGGATTTTTATAAAATTCAAAATTATACAATTTATCTTCTATACATTGAACTTGAAGGCTAAAAAAATATAAAATGAAAGAAAAGAAAATGAATAAACAGACATTATGGGAATAGACAGACCAAAATCGCAGTTTTTCATTGTTGACATTCATAGATACTTCGTGCATGCCAAAACTATTAAAGTAAAACTTAAGCTTCCAACACTTAATGGATATTTTTAAAATTAATTATCGAAGTAAAAGTTGGTAAATACTTATACATAAATTTTCTCATTTTTAAGACATTTTCTATGTGCTTTTTATAGTGAAAAAGTTATATGCTTTTAATTTTGTTCGGTTGATTACAACGAAAAAGAAAATCGTATTACCAATGATGTATTTAAATCTTTTGTCTTATATTTTACGTAATTTATTTTTCATAAAAACTGCAATTATTATGATAATTATTTATAAGCACAATACATACATCAGAAGCTTCACCATCATTTTATCATTTCGATTTATTTATATATTTTTTTTAATTTATTGTAATATACTGGATAAGTCTATGTTTGCATTATGTATAATCATGGATAACTGTTTGTCCTTTTAAATTTTTTTATTTTTTTTTGTAAAATCAAATGAATCTGAAAATCATAAAAATAATTGAAAATAAATAGTCTTTTCAGAAACTACGATAATGAAGCCATTAAAAGGTTTTTCTCCCAGCAACGTAAGTAGAAAATTTATTGTCCTTTAACATTTGTTTTCATTAACCATACTTTAATTATTATAATTATAATTATTCCGTGTAAAATATATACCTATATATATATATTTTTTTTTTTAAATTGGGTGGTCGCCCAGAGCTTAGGTAGTTCCTTATATAGGCGGGCTGATGTACCGTCACATTTGCATACGAAGACGAAATTTACGTCCATCACTCACTCCATTTTATGAGGTCTTCTTTTCTGAAAAAATAAAATAAAATGAATAACGCTCCTCAAAACGTAAACTTACATAAATAAAAAAAAAATAAGGAAAAAAAAAATAAAAACATTAATTATAGTTACGGAAGACAAATATTATTTACGGCCGCTTTTGATGCAACCTCGAAAAAAATCCTTCGTCGATCCGGAAAAATTGGAATCCGTCCATGAATACGAATTGGCAGAAAGGCCTTCTGAAAAAACCCATTAAACTATTTGTTGCTGGTCGGATATTTTTATGTCCGTCATAAAATTATATTCATATTCCTAGTCCATGATTGCAAATAGAATAGATTCAACTCAGTAATTATAATTATTTTTGTTATTAGTTTATTTAGTTTATTAAAAAAAAAACAAGTTATAGTTATGTTGATTATAGTTATTTCGAACAGCACCGACACGTGGCAATCCAACGCATCGAGTCATTTGCATAATGTTGGTTAAACGATGGATTTATTGATTTAAATAGATTTTTATTTTTGCAACCGTTTACACTAATCAGCCTAAGCTCGAATTGATTACGAAATAACTTCAATATATTTTTATTATTTTTTTTTTGTTTTATAATTTGCAAAGTTTCAAATACAAATTATGATGCCTGGATTTGGCCAATAATTTAAATTGTTTTACATTATTTTTGAACATGGATATTCTGCATTGGGATAGCCAAGGAAATATTTTACATTATTTTTTTTTATTTATTTATAGAAGTTCAGAAAATTTTAACCCTTGCTTTAAAAATTATTTGAATAAAATATTTTTTACTGTGTTAAAATATATATTGCCATGATTCATGATGTTAAACTCCCCCTTTTTTTTTTCTCTCCTGTTCTTCATGTTTAACAATAAGGGAAGACAATAATTACGAACTGTAATATAAACTATAATTTAATCATCAGATTTATTTTTAGGGAGTAGCTTTTGCGTTTTGCCTTTTTTTTTTTTTTTAAATAATTTATGATTTTAATATTTTATATATAGTTTCCACTTCAATGAACGAGAGCGCAGCAGGTGCCCGGAGTTGAATGGGTTCGGCGCTGAGCAACAGAGGTTCTGTTTAAAAATAAAACAAAAGAAGAACCGGCTTTGGCTGGGGCCACCGGATCTGTAATAGTTAGGATTTGGGGCTCCCGCACTACGGATAAAAACTTCAACTTGCTCGATAATAGTTTAACTATACGCTTTATATCCCTGTGTTAATCACTAGTTAATTAATTTTTAATTAATCTCATTTGCTAATTATCAATATAAAAATAATAGGAAATAAATGAAAAGAAAATAATAATGAAAAGAGGTAATTGGTAATAGGTCACTGGTTGGTATTGTGGGTACTGAAGAACTAATATCTCCTCCAAAAAGATCGGATACGTTATTTTTATTGCTTAACACTTTTATTATTATTAACGAATTAGCCCCCACCCTGCTCCGTTTTGTAATTATATATATGGTCTTTAATTTAAATTTCAAAAGCTCAATATTTTCTAAAACGTTATTTCAGTAATCCTTCAAATGCTATAAAAATTGCTGTTTTCTCTTTTTTATCCGACTTTCTCTGATAAAAACTTTTGTCATTCCGGAACCAGGGGCGTATTGAAACAGATAACTCTTATTATCAAAAGTAAAAGTTAAATTTGGTATATTTTGAGGAATATTTTTATTTAACATAAGCTCTTATTGGTAGCAGCCGTTTGACAACAGTTTCTAAAGTTTCTTATTTATTTTTATGTAAAGATAGTTTTATTTAATTATACACTTTTTTTTTTTTTAATTTTACAAGTTAAATGCGTTTATTTATTATTAATAATGGTGAAAACAAAATTAAATTGTCACTCTTTATTAATAACAAAAAAAAGGAGTAATCAAAATTTGCCAATAATAATGAAAACTATAGAAAAGTTATTTTATTTAAAATAAATTTGTAGCGTCTAATAATAACTTTCTATTATTTCGTAGTTACAATAATAGAAATATTAAGCTGAATTTAATAATAAATTAAAAATTACTTATATTCATTTAGTATATTTTAAGCCATGTTACCGAACCTTTGAGACCTGAACAGGTGGGAATACCTTCGGAAGGTTATGTCATCGAAGGTATTGGATATCCTCTTGCATCAGGTATCCCAGCTTTCGAACCAACTAATACACAATGATAAATTGGAATAAGAAGATTTCGGCCGCTATTGGCAAATTTATTGCTCGTAAAAGGTCGGAACGATCCCTGTGGTCATATTTAAAATTCCCTCCGTCATCCGCTTAAATTACAAGGTCTCTTCTCACATATTTTTAAGAATTGATTCAATAAAAAAAAATATTAATTATAAAATGCATAAATCATAAGATTTGATTGTCATCGGTTTAAACATTAGACTCAGCTTGAACATATGATGTTTTACAGCGTTTCCGGTTAGGAAAACGCGAAACAAATATTAATTACTCAATTACAATTAACTTGAAACAGCTAGTTAAAAATTCATAAGTTTTTAGTAATATACCGTAAATAAATACGAATACTTGCTCATGGGATATGTAACCATTTTCATACTTGGGCCAAACGGTTGTTTTTGTTAAGGGTTGAGCGTTATTCAGCCAGACCTTTAATTTACGGTCATGTAATCATTGTTCAGGTATTTACTCAGACTTACTGACATTCTGGACAATATTTGCCGCAGAATTGAGAAGAGGTTGGTGTGGGGTGTTCTGCCATTCTTTAGTGTTTTATGTTTGGATCATGTATCATACCTAGCTACCTCATACCTGATCGTGCCACATTAACCCCTAATTGGTACTTAAAAAAAAAAAAATGTTTGGAGATTCCTCCTCGAAGTATGAAGAAAGAGCTTTGAGAACGTTGTTGAGCTAAGAACAACTTTAGAACTGCCCATTTTTCGGTCAGGTTGTTTGGTAGTGAATCCTGAGATAAGTTTTTCATTAGTTACTAAATTTCAGAAATTGCAATTTGATTCTTTTGGCTACTTTTCTTGTGCAAACCGCACTGATATACCTTCGAAACAAATGATCCCCGAGAAAACTGCTTGAGAGCTATAGGAAAGCAAGCTCAAAGATTTGTTTAAAATCACTTTGTTAAGGGGTCACAATTTGGCTCTCATTTAAAAGTCTTGTGAATGATCATGCGAGTTCATGATGAAACCTTCTGAATAGATTTAATTAGTTCTAAACTAGTCCTATTGAAGCCTCTTCGAGAGTTTTATAACAATAAAGAATGTGTTTTGCGATCCACTGCGTGGTTATATGTGTCTGCATAATTATAGTTCACTACAATAATTCTGTTTTCTTAAAATTTATGTTCTGGTATGGATGAGGGGTAAGCCAACCAACATTGTTACGGACATATAGACGATTTCTCTGCTGAGCTGATTCCAATCTAAATTATTAGGTATTTATTTGCTACTGAAGCCTGATTCAAGTCAATATTTGATAATTTTTAAATAGCCGGATTACCCAAGAGTTTTCACGCAACATCTATCATATCTTATGACATCAGTTTTAGTATGGTTTATCTTGGTTCCATGGGTTGCATCGTCTAGGTTTCATACTGATATTGAATACACGAGTTTCTTCGATTATTACAAATCTTATCGAAGCTTACTTTAGAAAAGGATTAGCGATTTTTATCCAAAAATCGATAAAGAATACGGTCCTAATGTGTCGGAATAAAGTTTCCATCAGGCGTGGATGCCGCCAAGGCGCCCTTGACATTTCCCAGATACGGTCGCAAACATTTTTTGATATAATAAATATTTTATCGTACACTTTATCTCATTTTATTTTTTTAAATTTTCTTTCTCGAGGACAGCGATGGCTTCCTCTTAAACATAATGCCTGTCCATGTTGCCCTGCTTCTCCGGTCGAGGCAAATAATATTCCCCTGTTTTACATACACTTTAAAAGGATCAACTTTATAGCCTCCGATTTTTTTTTTTTTTTTTTTTTTTTTTTTTATAGTCTTTTCCAGGCAACGTGTGATGGCTTTATCTTTCTAAGTGGATTTTATACTGAATAGGCGTTGATATACATATATATATTTTATTAGAGATCATTAAGATACGCGGGGAGAATTCGTAATAAATATTTATCTGCTTTATATATCCTTCGTCCCCATTATTATTCTAACGGTCTTTCCGTAATTAAAGGTTAGTGCAATTATTCAAATTTATAATACCACTAAATAAATTACTATTATACAAATTTATTGTGAATTTCAGGGATTGGAATTAAATTTTTTTTATAATTTTGTTTCAGAAATTAATATCTTTACGTCATTTATTTATGTATAATGGTTTATAAATTATATAGTTATTAAGTTATGTAAATTATATAGTTATTAAGTTATGTAAATTATATAGTTATAAAGTTTATAAATTTATGCTGGAAAATCAACAAACAATAAATGGCCGACATTTTTCATGAGAAAAATAACTACTGTTGGAAAAATCAAACTACATATATTTCTATGGTAACATGTTTGTAAGTCGAGAAATGGTCCTCTTAAGCAGAGCCGGGTCTAAGGGGGGGAGGGGGACAAAGGGGCACTTATCCCGGGCGGAAAAATTTAGAGGACGGCCAATTTTGAACGGCATTTTATTTTTAGGTTAAGCAAAAAACATTTGTTTCTACTTTTGATTGTTTTGACCTTAATTCAGTCAATAAAATGCTATGAGAAGATGATATTTATTTAGAAATATTTTACCTAAAACAATGTTGTTGAATTTTATTGAAAGAAGGGTCGGCATAATTAAGCTTGCCCCTGGCAAAAATCCTAGAAGTTGGTAACTCACAGCTCTAAATTTTTACAAGTAATAGTGGAGTTATCAACTTCTGGGACATGATCACAATGCAGGAGAACCATTTTTCGGCTTACCAACTTACCAACTTCTGGGACATGATCACAATGCAGGAGAACCATTTTTCGACTTACCAACTTACCAACTTCTGGGACATGATCACAATGCAGGAGAACCATTTTTCGGCTTACCAACTTACCAACTTCTGGGACATGATCACAATGCAGGAGAACCATTTTTCGGCTTACCAACTTACCAACTTCTGGGACATGATCACAATGCAGGAGAACCATTTTTCGGCTTACCAACTTACCAACTTCTGGGACATGATCACAATGCAGGAGAACTATTTTTCGGCTTACCAACTTATTCCCTGTGACTGTAGATTTATTCTATTATTTACATTTATATCTAACCATAAGTTAAATTAAAACTTAGAATGCAGCAGAACACTTAATAAACTATGTTTATGAAGACTTTTCTACTAGTTTATAATCTATCTTGCGAAAAATCAA
Source organism: Rhaphigaster nebulosa (assembly GCA_948150685.1). Lineage (NCBI taxonomy): Eukaryota > Metazoa > Arthropoda > Insecta > Hemiptera > Pentatomidae > Rhaphigaster > Rhaphigaster nebulosa. Next base: position 149,236,068 of record OX411307.1, read on the forward strand.
GATTTTTTTTCTAATAAGAGTTTATGAAATTTTTTTAATACTCAACCCTTGGAATTACATTTTATGGTTTTTATTTCCGAAAATAAAAATCAATATCGCGACTTTTATATAAACATAATTGTCAGTATCAACTCCTGTTGAATTTATGTAATATTATCATGTGGATTATTGTAAAATAATTTGGACGTTGCAAAAACTTAGGTTTTTAAAAAAGTATTTTAAATGGTATGTATTTAGTACATAGATTATTTCGGCACGATTATCGGTCATAAATGATTTTATTTGAAGAGTATTTTTGAGAGAAAACTATGATGTTTTTATTGGCCTTTAATATTTGAATATTTAGTTAGGAATATTGGTAAAAACAAAGGTATTTTTTTTTGACAAAGGACAAAGGTATTGTTTTTGTTGATTATTTATTTTTTATTTTTTGGTATCTAAAATGAAATTTCCATTTTATCTGAATCAAATTCAAAACGGCGCCTAAGTGATAATTGTAAACATTATATAACAGAAGGGAGCCCCAATGAATTTATCAAATAATCGAACCATTTTGATTTATATTTTTGATACATGGCCGAGTCATTAACTGGAAATTTTTAATTTTTTACTTTTAGCAATTTGGCCGTTATTAGTGAGTCGATTACAACTTTGAAAATATTTTGATGGGTAGGAGCTATTAAGTCCGCCCCTAAGAAACAGGCTCTTGGAATAAGTGCCTCCTTGAAGTCACGAAGCGGAAGTGAAATTAGGCCCGAATCCTAATCATTCATCGCGGTCGAGTTCTGTTCACCTACGTTCCTGATACAGAGGGCTGCGACTTCCGACCCTACTTACCAACTTTTATTAACATGAATACGTTTCGTCCATAATAAAAATATTGATCATCTGAGGCTGCTCTCAAACCCAGGTCCGGTTCCCGGTGCGCCTAAGAAGTGTTTTCAAAAGGGGTTCAAGATGTCGAATGGCTTCGAATTAAGATTTTTAGGATAAATGAGAAATTAATAATAGTAAACAAATAAGTAACGAACAGGTCTAAAAAATCGAGCTTAATTTTACTAATTAATATTTACATATTTCGAATATGTAATATGTAATGTTCAATATTTACTAGGTAATATATTTCGAAATAACTACCATAATTTTATTAATTGGATTAAGTTCGAAACAATCAATGAAACGAAAAAACATTTTTTATTTAACCAGAAAATAAAAGTTGGCTCGAAATTTGGCGCCCGAGGCAAGGTCCTCTGCCTCCCTCCTAGTTCCGGCCCTGATTCCAACCATGGTAAGGAGCCCTGAGAATTTTATATTCAACAGACTGAAAAAACAAACATTTGTGACTGATTCCAACATGCCTGAAGTCCTAAAGTCATTCAATTTCAAATTGATGTGACAGTCGTATATTTTATTTTGTTTATTCTTTTATTCCTTATATATCTAGAGTTGGAACTTTTGTAGAGTAACTTTCAAAGTGCATCGCCTCGTCTTACATTCCGGAATTTAAACAGGGAAATTACAATTAGAATTTTTGATAATGTTAGCGATCTTCAAGATCCATCTATTGAAAATCAAGGTTCCGATTCATAATCAGTATAATGGAATCTTGAAAATCTTTTTTTGATAACAATATACCCTAAAAAAAGTCTCATAAATTCGCAAAGAAAACCAGGTTGAGAATAACATTTTGAAAATTATCATTGACAAAACCTAAAAGATTTCTCTTGTAATTCGATTATCTGTAGTCGGTATCGATAAAACTGTTGATCGATATTCGACAATAATTAAATTTTATGTTGAGAACGGTTGCCTTTTTTTTTCTTTCCCCAATGCCTTGATCTTATCATTCAGCATTTTCTCGGCGTTTTATAGCTCCTCCTCACACGTGACTCGTATTTGCATAAACCGCATCTTTCGATGTTGATCTTTCATTCCGGCTTGGTTGTTTTAGCCAATTCACATTGTAAATCAACAAAATAAAAGTGTGTCTTTCGTGTGTTGTGTATAGGTGAAACATGAAGACCTTCTGTCCTGTACCCGGTAGGTACTTCGGGAAATGTTTCTAAAAAGTTCTCATTAAGAGGAGCAGTTTAATATAAAAAATAGCAATAGTCATCCCTAAAACTGAAATCACAGTCTAGTGGTTGTAATTCATGGAAAAGTTTGGTAAAACATGTTGCTACTTAACACATACCAATTCCTTAGGCGACAAAGTAATTCTAGCTTTTTATCAAGCGATATTGATAACATAATACCATTTTTACTTAATTAACAACACATATGAAATTTCTTGATATTTAATGAGATTATATATATTTAGAGAGAGAGATACATTGAACAATACCTTGAGACTGAAGATGAAGAATTTTTTTGAGCTTTTAATTTTTAATTATTTATATTAAGATATTGCCTGATGACTATAGCTTTACGAGTTTATGAAGGGTTAATTTGTTCGGGTCATTGGGGCCAAGTTTAATAGCAGTTATAAAGACGTGTTGGCTCACTCATCTCTTGACCGGTTCATCCTCGTTTCCTTTTCAAAATCTTATTTAACTCCATCTTGCTTCTGAGGACTTAACTGTAATCTTTCTTGAAATATTTGCACTGTATTTAGTCCGTTGCACTTCAAGTTATTCCACATATCAATACGTTGGCTACATATTCGGCAAATCTTGTCTCATCAACTGAAAAGTGGAGCATTTTTATGGTCTCAAAGCATAGATCTAACAATCTGTTCTTTTCTGTGTTTTGTATTTATCCCATTTTTTAATTTTTTGCTCTCATCATTTTTCTACTTTTCTTTTGCTTCTACACTTCTGACAATGTTTTCCTCCATTTTTGCCATGTTACTTCCACTTTTTATATTATTATTGAATTTTTAAAAGGAAATAAAATTCATTTTTTGCTGTGATTACTAAAGCATAGTTTGCTTCTCAGTCAACCTAATCTACTTACAATTTAGGTTTCGTGATCATACGTACCATAACTAAAGTACTCTGGTCCTGACAATATATTTGAATTGATTAAAGAAACTAATTTTCTGAGCTTCATCCAAGCAATTAGTCTACCTAAATTGATTGATTAGATTTAGAAGATGGTTCAGTTCCTCGTTGTAAAAGCCAAACTTGATCCAAGTCTTCAACGTCACGATATGTCTCGAAAAAACATTTAATTTCTAAACTTTCCATCTACTGTTTTTTGTTCATCTAGTTTTAGTTCTTTTTATTCTATTTCGGTCCATTTACAAGTTTTTGTAGGGATAGTTCAACTTCATTCAACTTAGGAATACCGTTTCATAGGTTTTAGTAATAAGGTCATTGAAAGTTGCCACAGCGCAATGGAAGGACGCATGCTACCTGTGTTCCCTTATCAGATGTAGAAGTGAACTGCATCACTGCGTGAGGTAACAGTGTGCCAACTGATCGCTACACCTGTCGCTACAGGTGCTACTTCCGAATCGCCTCCCTTTAAAATTCACTCCAGATTTGATGGTTTAATGTTGGCCGAGTGTTCCGATTTGTCTCACCCTTGTTTTATTAGGTCCGCGTATGTGATTCCATTAGAATGCGGATTTCCTTGACCTTATAAATTCTCGGCGAATTCTCCGGATGTCTCTGCCTTTCTGCACCGGGAGCATGTTTCTCTGGAAGAAATGGAGATCATATCTCCTATCTGCTTTTTACACTTATCCACTACATCCTTATTACAACGGACATAATGTCCACAGTGGTGTTTAACGAGACAACTAGATTCATTCCTCATACGTAAAGCATGTTCTGTTTTGCGATTCTCCAAACGAGTTTCTTTTTAATTTCATCGGTCTCTGTATAACACGAATTCTTTGATAAGATGAATTTTATGCTGACCCCTTAAAAAAATCTCGTTCAATCTAAAAATAAAATAAGAAAATAACTCAAAAATAATTCCATCGAAACGTTTATTAATTCAAATAGATTGAACTAACTACTTACCACTAAAATTGAAGAGCTTTCTGCAAGATTGTGGCAAGCCACACTTTTGAAGTTGATGAGTACTTTGTAGAAACGCTACATTGCTTCTCTATATTGCTCTTTATTACGTTAGTTTGGGGGCATCCCATGAGATAATAGGTCTAACTCGTGGAATATACCCAAACTAGCATAAGCCGTTCAATTGTAAGAGTTAGGTACAATAAAAATTAATTAAAAATATTACCTGTATCTGTCAAAGGTAACCTCCATCACTCATATTTTCTCATATGATAACGCTGATGGTTGGAGTTTAATAGCATATTATGTAAATTGGGTTTGTTATTTTCTTCAATTATCATACCGAAAATTTTGAAAATTATTATAATGAAAGCACTTCCATACCCCTAAATGCAACCGCTGTTTAAAAATGCATTTACTTTTGCATCTTAAATTATCTTTATTCAAGCGCCTAGATCTTGATTTGCAATTACACTAATTCCCTTGAAATTTAAGATATCGATAGTTGAATGTAATCGGAATTACGTTTCTATTATTATTTATTTGTATTTGCTCCCAGGAAAGGACCTTAGACGATTTGAGTCTATCTATAATTAGACAAATAATTATCGGCATATGCATATACACCAATTATTTGTAAAAGATGACTTAGTAAATATAATTGTTTGTGTTCAGTTTTTAATGTTGTAATAATCACTTTTGAAATAATTGAAAAAAAAATTTTTTGAACATCTCCGTTATTTATATGTCTTCATATTTCCAATGTAAATTTCAATGAATATAGTCAAAATATTCTGAATTATATAGGAATGTTGCCTCAGGGTCTACTTTTCCTTTGTTTTTTTTGTTTTAGTTGAAGTAATATTTGCAGTCCTGTTCAGTTTTCAAAAACAAAAAGGAAATCCTCATTACTCGCATTTTGCGTTTTAAAACATCCTCTACAATCTTCGAACCTGGAATGAATGGTTAGAGCTAAAAAGGTGGAGGATTAATCGGATGGTGGTGGTTAGAGATGGACTGTTACCCCCACCACCGCTAGTTCCCCTCCAACCCTGAGTCAGGTGCCTCATTTTTTATAGGCTACCTTTTGGGCCAATGTTTGTAGTAACCCTCTTGGATTTTTTTTTTTTTTTTAATAATTTTTTTCCTCTACTCCCAGCAGGTAGTTCATATCATTAAACATCCTGTGAAACAGTTAGGTCCGTTCCGATCTCATGCGCAGGATCCTGAATTCATATTCATCGGTTTCATGAATTTCATAGCTTCTCGTTCGTATTGCTTCTGAAAATTTTCTTATATATATATATATATATATATATATATATATATATATATATATATATATATATATATATATATATATATTTAAATGTGAGGTTTTTCTGATCATCTATTAGGCTTCAACACGAGTTGTGATTGCCAAAAATCTGCTCGAATCCATTAGAAATGTGCCCATATACGACGATGGGACAAAACAAAATCATCAAATTCTTAACTTAATCAATCACAATCATTATTTTATTTATTTATTTTTTTAATGAAATATTCAAATTTAAATCATGTTAAAAAAAGATTATTCGAATAAAAATTATAAGTTCATTTATTAAGAATTAAGAAGACTTATTATAACAATTAATAAGGGTTAACGACCAACATGATTATTGCCTCTAAACCATGTCGAAATCCAAATATACGTCGATTCTATTTTTCTTATTATTCTCAGGTAGTTTTGAAACAACGTTATTCTTCATACTTTTCTCAACTCGTAAATCCTTTATTAGAGTGGTATTTTCTCTTTCTGTTTCTGGAAGCGGAAATGATATTTCATTGATTGCGCACCAATAAACTTACAAAAAATACTTTACGTACCAAACTTACTGCATACTACCAATGGTAGTTTCTCCATATTGAAAAACTAGTCATTTTAAAGGTCTATTTTTTTTTTTATGGAATACGGTTGTAAATTTCCAATGAAACATCCAATTTTTTATTATCTCATGATTTTGTTGATTTGACTTTAAAATATTTATCATTCCATTTTATCATATCAATTTATACATTCTGCTCTCAAACAAAAGTATTTGTATCAGAATATTTTGTATTCCTAAAGGCCTGAAAATAAAACAGCAACGTGAGCTCATAGCATTAGTGCACTTTCTGATAACTCATTAAAATTGAGCTTTGAAATTTCCATCAATATTTTTATTATAAAATATTTTGTGTAATTCAATAAAATTTATCTTCTGATATAATTTACTGTCTTTGGTCTGTATTCATGGGATCTTGTCTTTTTCTGTCCTGATCAGTTATTTACTCCTATTTAAGAGATTTTTGGACTCTTGCAGTTATATCCTACCAATAATTTTTGTCTTTGTTTGAATTTTCGCTCTCTGTAATTGATATAATTTAAAGTACTAATTTATTTATTTATTTATTTATTGTTTAATATTACATTCGTTCTTAATACAATATTTATTAAATTCTAATTTTATAAACGATGTCAATGTTTGAAAAGTTAAAATATTCAGTCCCAAAGTTGTTGGCGAAACCTAGCTAGTTAATTGGAAATTTGACACTTTGCAAAAAAGTTCCAATAAACACGTTTTCCGGCCCTATATTAGTTTTTAAAAAAACCGTTTATACTATTATAATAAATTATTATATTAACTAAGAATTAAATTCAACATCTAACAAGACTAAAACTAGCTTAATAAAATTAATTAATACACTTTATTAAATTTTCTTGTGTGTTATTTGATTACTTCTAAAACTCTTTGTGTAGTTATAAAGAATATCGAAGTTTTGATAAGAATGTGACTAATTTTTAAATGTATTTATTGATTAGAAGTTGAAGTCTTGAAAATGGACAATATATTCCGAAACAGGCAAAAGAAAATAAAAGAAGAAATGTAAAAATAAGGGCGTAATTTATTCTTGCAAATATACGATTGTTATGTGTTTATAAAAATCAAGCCCAGTTTCGAAAACAATAAAGATTTTTATGAATATGTTTATCATCTGATTCCATTATTGTTAAATCTAAACTTTTTTTTCTTAGACTGTGAACATTGTTCTTGATGATTCACATCGTTCTAAGGGAACTTGCATTTTCAGATTTGATTGTATAAGACATACTTATGGTTTATTAATATAACCATGTATACTTATAACCATGTGTGTGTATATATATATATATATATATATATATATATATATATATATATATATATATATTCTTTCCAAATTTCTTTGAAGAAAGCACTTTTTTTAGTAATCTATTTGAGTAAACATTATAGAGAATTAAAATAACTTTGAACGCTAAGTATTAATAATAAATAAGATAGTAGCAAAAACTGCTAAAAAAAAAAAAAAAAAAAAAAAATGCTTTCCTTCAACGAAATTTGGAACTTTAAATAAAAATATTTCTTTTTCGGTCAGCTTCCTCGGGGCACATCAGGCCAAAAAGTGCCCAATATGAATTCGTCTTAAAATTTCATTTCCTATCAGAATACGTAAAGAAATCCCTTCCCATTGGGAATTCCTGAGTTACAGTCAGTGGAAGAATACTCCGGTAGATTACAAAGTCAGTAATACGCCTCTAAATAACTTCAGATTACCTAATTAGGATCCTCCAAATTTCATTCTAGAATTAAAAGGAGGGGGCAGGTTATCTTTGACACCCTGTATATATATATATATATATATATATATATATATATATATATATATATATATATATTTATTTATTTATTTATTATTATAGCGAAGAAGAAATGTTTTATAGATGTAAATGCGTTATGTGGTGGGGAACACGTGGACTGGGGTCAGGAGGCGTGGCTTGCTCATTATAGACTGGATTATATAAGCTAATATATGAGTCTCCTAACTGTTGAGCATATATCTTCATAGACCTTCTGTAGTCCACTTCATTGGGAGGAGGTCTATTCACAAGGATCTGTAATTCGAATAGAAGGAATTCTCAGGAAGCGTCTCGTCTCGAATTATTTCTTCAATAATAGTTCTAAATCGCGTTAAAGTCCGAAGCTATTCAATTATACCAACTTGAGGTGGAAATGATAATTTATTGCTTAATAACTAAGCCCAAGTAGGTAGGTCTCGGACTTGGACTAAGTTCGCTGTTGGTATTATCTGAAACGAAGAATAGCGTAACTGAGGTGCTATGGACCTATATAATATGGTATTGTTTAAAATTAAATATATATATATATATATATATATATATATATATATATATATATATTTGGTTATTATTGAGAGATTGAAACCTTAAGTATCTGAGATATCAATAAATTACTAACCAGTCTGTTTCCCTAATTCAGGCATTATCAGGACTGAAAAACATTCTAATAAAGGCAGCCCAGAGATAGCACATCTCACATCAACAGCCAAAAATAACATCGCCTAAGCAGAGGTTCTTAGACTTAATGTCACTGCATACCACATCCATTTTTTCAGTTGATTGGGCGTATCACTCCCGGATTAATTTAATTAATTAATTTAATTATTCCAGATCTTATGATATTAGCAATTATAAATTGAAAATAAAGTACAAAACTCCAAAATCAAAAGTTTATCAATTTCACATAACAACGGCAACAGTAAGATTCACATAACATCTCCAAAAATTCTGTTAATAAAAGTGTATCCATCAAAAGTAAGACATTTGGACGTTTTGAAGAAAATCATCAATTCTTTTCAGTTGGAAGCATGTTGTTATAATCAGAGCATCAGCTTGATGGAGCTCAACTTGATTCGGTCCTCTTCAAAATCGGGTGCTTTCGACTTTACTACTGCAGCCATCCTGAATTAATTTCATTAATTGTAGATCGCGTTTATTCGTCTAATCATTGATACATTCAATAATAATTTTTAAAAAATTGTTATCACCCTCATTGAAGGTGATAAAATTACTATTTTATCCATGACTTTGGTTTGTTTGTTCGAGTACTACCTGGAACGTCCGTGTATGCCACCAGTGGTACGCGTTCCACCGTTCGGAAAATCCTGAACTAAGACAGCACATCACTTTAAGATATCTCAACACACGTACTGAAGGTGTATGTTTCATATGCACGCTACGGACATATGAACGGAACAGTAACCATAAATAAATCTCTTTGAGAAAAAGTGTCCAACTTGCGTACATGTCTTTGTCATGACAACTTCATACCCGTGGAAGCAAGTTGACTCGAAAATTTTTTTAATAAGTGAGAAATTGTTGTTAGGAAACGTTATTTTGTGAGTAAAATCCAAGGGTAAGGGTAAAAACGTGAGGATAAAAGTGTGAAAACATATAACTTCTTTAAGTCAAATTGTCTTTTTGACCCTGTTTCTTGAAAATATCTCCAACAAAAATGAAACTGAACAACATATTATAGGTTATTATTTTAAAGATTATTTTGTATTTTACGGACTAATTAAAATTTAACGCGGGGGAAACAGTAGCACAGCTAGTGTAATGATAAACTGATATGTTTTACGAAGATTCTTGGTCAATATAAAAGTAAATAAAATAAATGTAAAGAGTATAAAGTAATACATATATAATGTAAAGAGGCATAAACGTAAGTATAATGCACATATAATTTTTATTTCCAAATAATTATAACGAAACTAGCTTTGAACCTATTTCTTATAATAACCTCTAAAATACTAAAAATCTCACGCGAATATGAACGGTTTTTCATTAATTATTGCGTTCCTTATAAAGGATAATTATGTATCCATTTGATGTGTGATTTAAACTACGTGATATTTTATATATTTTTTTTTTTTTTTTTAAACCCCACCATTAGCATCGTTAGGTTCTTGAAGGCTATTCGAGTTAATTTATAAAAAAATTAAGTATTTTCAACCTGGGTTCATTAATATTTATATATTTATAAAGGCGCATTTGTTATTCAGATATACGGTTTATTATAGATTATTTGATGGTTAAGTTTCCTCGAGTGAATTTAACCGTATTGATTACTTTTTTTTTTAATTATTCCTTAAATTTAGTATTATATATGCATGTAAATATATAATATACAAATTCTAGCATATTTTAAATGTTAATATAATGAGTGATGTTATTTGTTCTTAATAATTTATCAATTTTTACAGTATAAATAATAAATTGTTTAAATATATATATATATATATATATATATATATATATATATATATATATATATATATATATATATATATATATATATGATTTGCAAATTCTAGCATATTTTAAATGTTTATATAAAAAGTGATGTTATCTGTTATGATGTTATGCATCAATTCTAACAGTATAAACTATAATATATATAATATATATATATATATATATAATAAATTGTTTAAATATATATATATATATATATATATATATATATATATATATATATATATATATGATTTGCAAATTCTAGCATATTTTAAATGTTTATATAAAAAGTGATGTTATCTGTTATGATGCTATGCATCAATTCTAACAGTATAAACAATAAATTGTTTATATATGTGTATATATATATATATATATATATATATATATATATATATATAAACATATATGTACACATATATAATAAAATATTTATAAAATAAACAACAAAGGACAGTAATAACTTAATCATTATTTTTTGATCGATTCCTAGTTCCTGATATAAAATCGATTGCTAGTTCCAGAAAATGAAGTTTATAAGGAATATTACTTTTGTTTCCAGCTTATTGTGATTTATTTAATTAAATTAAAAAATCAATTCCAGTTGTAAAAATTAGGGAATTTTGTTTTCTAAATAATTACTTAAGTACATTTCATGAAGTAAATCAGAGTAGATTTTCGTGGACATTATATGATCTATTTTAGATTAAAAATCTCGTGTATTTTACTAATTTTATGTTCGTTTGTTTATTTTAAATGAATTTATATATGTTAAAATTCATACCGCAAAAATTATTTTTCCTCGGATTTTCCATGTCTTCATTAGTTACTATTAAATTAAATATGTTAATTATACGTCGAGCATTCTGTTACATATTTCCGATGGTATTTATCCGGAGCTTAGGTAAGTGTCATGAATCCCTAATGAGAAGCATTGTGACACAGGTGGAATAAAAAATAAAAAAAAAATAAGAAGGGGCAGGCATGTCCAACTAAGCTGGGCTGATCGGTTGATAAGATGGATATTTATGATATCACTCTCTTCTCCTCAGGATCAAAATTTATTTTAGAAATTTAAATAAATCTGTCTTAAAAGTCCTGATAACGGTCAAATTTATTTACATCTTCGTAGCTATTGGGGACTCGGTTTTCGAATATCGACAGCTTGACAGTAATCAAAACTAATTAAATCGTCGATGATTTTGATGAACGAAAAAAAAAAAATCTTGAAAAATTTATTTTTTCTGTCAGTGACTCGATTTATTTCATTAGCATTTTTTCATTCGACAAAAATACTTTCTACAGCGCTAACGCTAAAAAAAAAAAAAAAGTTAATATACTTTTTTATAAAATCGTTTTAAAATTCATTAAAACCTTTTTTTTAATGTCAATTGTAAATAATACGAAACTCTATGTATTAGTCAGATACGTTATTTGTGGTCGCCCAACCCTGTTACTAATTTGCTCAAATAAAAATGGACCAAGGTTCCAAGAGTACCAATTAGATTGGCCTAGGCTCAGATAGGCATTAGATTATAATTTTCTAAAATTGACAGAGCCTTTTGAATTGAATCAAAAAATATTTTTTTTTTCCCGAAATGCAGTTTTTTTTTTTATTAAATACGGGGCCTTTCAAATTTCACAATTTCGCCTCATGAAATAAATTTGGAATATATATAAAAATGTATATACCGTTGGCTTGGAAGAAATGTGCCACGATACGAAAAATTGGAATTTTACAGAAGCGTCTTAAGTTTGCCTATTTAGGTTTATCGTTGTCATTTTGAAACATAAAGTCAGACATTTTCTTTGTCAATATTACTTACTTTTTTTGTTCTTAGAAAAAAGTTCATCTTCATTTTTTGGTCATTTAAATATGATCAAAAATTATTATTAAATTAATCGTTTAATAAATTGTGGCAGCTTTTCATAAAAAAATAAAATAAATTGTTATTTTGTTAAATATTAAGACTAAAAATCTGACATTTTTCATTAAAGAAATATACATTAATAGGCTTTAATAATTATCAAACGAAAAAAAAAGAAAAACTAAAATGTTCGTACTGTGGCACTCTTCTATATATATATATATATATATATATATATATATAAACAGCAGTTCAAAAAATGCTTTGTATAATTTTAAGAATTATACTTAAAATAATTTAAGTTTATTTAATATAAATTATTAAATATATAATAATTTGAGGTTATTTACATTTTTTTACGGCTTGGATTCGATTTAAAATTGTTTTGAATGATTTTTTGAGGGATACTATCATATTCTTTCATCAGAACAACCCTTAATCAATTTTAATTCTCATTTTTTAATTTTAACATACGTTTTCAAATTAATACCAATAAATTTGAACGTGTCCTTATAAAACAATTTAATTTATGTAAGAAATATAGATCCCAGATTATTTTATTATCAATTTATCATGCTTTGAACCTATTGCTTCTATCAAATATATTTCAACTTGCTTGACCAGAAATTGTTTGAATTGCTTGTTTAAACTTATGATTTAGAGCATAATTGATGATATGGACCAGAAAGACTTCCTTACACCTACTCAAAAACAACCTAAAAAAAAATTGTTTTTAGATAAAAATGTTTTGGATTATTTTTACACCGAAAATATTGAATTCTTGTATCCTTTTTTTATAAGTATAATAATTTTACTCTCGTATTTTTCCATTACTACCCCAACGTTTTATTTACCTCTGTATTTTTAAAATAAAGATAGAAATGTTGATGGGCATACCTTAACACACGATGATTTTAGTTGTAATTATCTAATATCACACGGAAATAGTGAAATAACTTTAATCATAGAATTAAATCATTAATTAGAATATTTAAATTATTGATTAATTAAAATATGTAAAAGATGTAATGGTTACAGTCCCATACAAGCCGTATACTGGGCGCAGCGCTATCTAAACACAGATCAAACAACTATGAACCCTGTCAAGCTGTCGACAGAATTCGGGCCAGTCATTTCGTTCCTCCTCTTCAGTAACGTAATATTTATAACTGTTATTTTTAATTAAATGCATTTTTTTTTTTAAATATGTTATCTAAAAAGTTATAAATAAATAACATTTAAAATAACTATCGATTTGTTACGCCCTCGTTTAAATTATTATATAAAGAATGAAACTTTGATATTTTTATTTACAGAATATTATTATTGATTTCAAAGTCGACCGGAAATTTGTTATTAATAATTTTAAAATAATAGTTTTTTAAATTGTTAATATAAAAAAAGAAATTACGAATACATTTGACGAACAAAGTATGGCCAAAAATTATAAGAAAGTTTGATCAATATATAAGACTGTTTTATTTGTAATGTTGAAAGGTGTCCAATGACTTATAAATTAAATTCATTTCAAAAATAATATTTGCCATGAAATGCTTCTGCTGACCGTATTGAAGGCAGATCTTATTGAATCATTAGTTAACACTTCAAATTATTTAGAATCATCTTAGATATTCTGTTAATTATTGATATATATCTATATCTTGGTAATTATGTTAATTATTATCGTATTTTATAAACTGAGAGAGTATATTTACTTGTTCTTTAGTCTTTCATATTGCACATGTAGAATGAATGAGGTACAACTCAAAATTTCTAGCGTCAGAAATTTTAATATTCATACCTCTATCTTTCCAAAGAGTAGCCAGCTCTTAAATACCAGGCCAAACCGATAGTCACGATAAGTGATGTACCAGACACATGTGTTAGAGGAAACATCCTCGTGTATTCCACGCAGAACCTGTGTAGAATTTTCGTTCTAACAAAAACTTATTTTTTTGACTTATTTGACTTTCCTTCTGGATGTGGGATATGCTGGTTATTTTATTTTATTTTTTCCTTGGATATTGGATATTTTATTTTGGATATTTTTGTCTTTATTGTAAAAATTCAACTGTTGTTAACATGGTTCCAGGATGAGTACCCATCTCTTACACTATAGTTCTATTTGGATGTTTTTATCCAAGGTACATCTAACTCTTCTTGTTTCACGCGTACTTCAATAAATTTGTATTTTTTTTTTTTTTTTTTAAGCATAATTTTACTCACAAACTTATTAACAAAGAATGTCATTTAAGTTCAATGTTGAAACGTTGTTGTTTATAGCAGTTGAATTTTTAAAATAGAGAAAAAAAAATGGAAGATTTCATTCCAATACCTTCCAAAGAACTTATTTTAATCTTCATGTCACATTACGAAAGTTAAAAAAATTTTTTTTTTTTTGTATTTACAAAGCGCAGGTAAATAATTGTTACATTCATCCTCATTTATATTCAACAATTATTCACATAATTAGTATTTGATTAATTTATTCATTTCATATCGATTTGCTTCAATTTTACTTTATTTACAGCCATGTTTTTCTTTTTTATTGTTCATATAATAAAGCAATTTTTCTAATAGATTCTGTGCGTGGCATGGTTGTCATTTCCTAAGAACGACTTCTAATGCGTTTATTACATATCTTGATTAATAGTTTGTCGGAAATTTATGCAAATGCTTGATTATGCAAAGGGAATTAGAACTGTTTATTATTATTTTTTATTTTATTTTTTTTTTACAACTCCCCGTTGACGTCGAAACTAATATTATACAGACATTAAAGCCCTCAAATATTAATGAAAATTTGTATTGAAATTTTTGGTATATTTATGGTGATGTAAGGAGTTATATTTCATCCATCAATTTTTATGCCTAGCAGCGGAGAAGACTCAGGCGGTCTACGTAATATGCTATTAAAAAGGCATGTAATATTCCGAAATCAAAGGAGATTAATATTATTTTACTAAATAACTTTAATTTTAGCTAACATATAGGATATGTTATTATTATCCGATCATATTATTATAGAATTCTCATATAATAGCCGCCGGAAGTTATATCTATTAGAAGACAAATGCTATGTTAAACGCTGCGCCTCAATTAAATGTTATCGAAAAATAATTGCTAAAACAACTCTCAGGATATTTAGATTTTTTTTTAAATCTTTTTTTTTTTTTGAACGGTCCATAATTAGTTGACTTGGAAGCTGCACGCCACGTTTCGCACGTAAAAGATACGATTTCAGCACTGGGGAAATTTATAGATATAGTTTCAATAATCAATTTTCTCAAATTTTAAATTAACTGCTTCTTTCCACTACGACCCTTAACTGCTAACGTCGAGGAACCTGAGAAATGTTATTTAAGCATTAAATCTCAACCGAAAATTTTTAAAATATTAGTTGAACCTCATATTCAAAAATATTAGGAAGAAATTGAGGCCTTTTTAAAATTCTCATACCATTTTCATATGATATTAATCTAACTTTTTGCCTGACCAATTAGCTTTTATTCCAATCGAATTCAACCTTTTCTCTAATTTTACTCAAAATAATCCATATTAGAATACATCACCGCTTCAGAGCATAACTATCCTGTCTCCAAATTTGGCTTTTTCTATTTTTTATCATTTAAAATGGTTCAGACTGATAGTTCTTTTATTCATTTATTCTCATGATACAGTTCTATTATTCAAATTTTCTGCCAAGTTTAGAGATATATATTTATATATATAAAAAGAATTGTTGTAAAAAATATTAAGTTTGAAAAAAAATTGTAACGAATATTATTTAAAAATATTTTTTAAACAAATGGACAAAAATGTTCTGCCAAGTTTAGGGTTTCTAGTTTAGGGGTATAGAAAGTAAAAAAAATGGTTTATACGTTCATAACATGAAACAATAAAGGAAAAAAACCTCTCCTGTAAAAGTTAATTTTCGGAATTAAGCTACTGGTGCACTAAAACGGCGAAACAAGCTGATCCTTTAGGTATAATAAAACATGTTTTTATGTTATACTCATCAATATGATTTATTTTGTTATCGGAAAGATTTTAATTTGTAGAAAAAATAAAAATATTTAATTGTCTTGAAAATGCTAAGATAAATATTTGTCGCACTTTATTGTGCGTTAAGCCCTTCGATCTGCTATTTTTCAACTCTATATTTTTTAATACAGTAAAATCTAGTCGATATTTAAAGATAACACGCAAGATTTGATGGAATGAGAGCAATGCCCGCTTAAAATATTAGTTGCATGATTTGAGAATTAAATTAAAATGTTGATTAAAATAGTACTAAGAAAAAAAAGGAGTAAAATATAAATAGATAAAAACTTTAAAATAAGTATAACGTTCGGTAGTCTATCTTTTTTTTGCACACAAGCTCAAAGACAATGTTACTGAAGAATTTTACTTTTAAGATCTCACCAGAGTGTTTTATCCCCCTTCGAATAAAAACATTTCTTTTAAATGTCTCGATCAATGCCACATTAATAACAGTATCAGTATTATTGAAAATGGTGATGCTCGGAGTATTTTTAGATTTATTAAGAAAGGTCTTGACATTTCGGATGGTGATAAAAACCGAAATTCGAATCCGGTTTCTCAATAATTATATTTCAATTCAAAATTAACTTGAAATTTTCAATTCCATTAAATGTCGATATTTCCTGAATTATTTGGTAGATATGCGACGTCGGAAGGCGTTTGATATACTTTTGCAATTTTGTAATTGTTTTTATTAAAATAAAAAATAAAATTATGTAAGGTAGCTAAACGTTCGAAGATTGATATTTCAGCTTGACATTTACATTAAATTTGTGGGATTAGCGTTTTGCCTCTCATCGCCCTTTATCAGTTGTGAAACGAGGACGAGATAATAGAAGCTACCCTTTACGTAACGAACTGTCATCGGGTGAAAAATCAACAGGGAAATAAAATTTTAAAAAATCTTCACCCTAAAAAAAGAAAAATGTTACAAAAAAAACTTTTAAGTTAATTAACCTTAATATCGGAAGAGTGGAAAGTTAAACCTTTGAATTTATGGTTTAAATATGTAAAGTCGTCCATCTAAAATGTTTATAGCTTAAAAAGCGAGATGGGAGTAAAACCAGTGACGAGGCTCCCTATGTAAATGTTGCCCTCAACTTTATGCCTTCTTCGCCCGTTACCTTCTTCAACAACATCCTATATCTCGTTTGCATATATTCTGCCTTAAAACTCATTTGAGTTCCGAAAAAAACAAAAATGTACGTATATATAAAAAAAAAATATGGGTCTCACGGGAATAGAAAGTATCAATTTTATTATATCCAACGATTAATAACATTCAAGCTCCCAGCAAAAAGATATAATGCTAAATCTGTCAGCTCTTGATTCTCCAAGTCTTAAAAGACCTTTGCTTGAGAGGTTCCGAGTCAAATAGCTCTACGACTCGTCTTCAGAAGTCAAGAGTGGATTGTTCACGCGATATGGCAGTTATGTTTAGTTAAATAAAATTTAATAAAAAGTTCTTTACTTCATCAACCTTTCGTTATAAAATCAACGTGATTATTACCAAGCAGTTTCTATTATATATGGCAACAATATATTTTAATTTAATGTCAATTTGAAAGGTCTGGTCTAATTTAATTTGTTCCTGTCATTGCTTTATAACGTCACTTTTTTAAAATAAATTTTGTATTTATTTATTATATATATATATATATATATATATATATATATATATATATATATATATATATATATATATTGCATTATGTACTTATTTTTTAAAAAAAAATTTAATAGTTTGCACAGTTTTGTATGAGTATGAGAGTTTAAAAAAATACTTTAATAAGAATTATTTTAGAAATCATATAAATGACATGCACCGACTCCGTTCATAAAGGACCCCTCCCAAGAAACAAATACAAATTATTTTCCAGTCTATTAAAATTTGTTAGGACTCATTTAGTAAAAATTCGTGGAATCATAAGTTTTTGCCAAATTGATTTCACTGAACATGTTTTTTTTTTAATTTGCTTAAATAAAAAATATGGCGTGACGTAGCTTAGGAAATAAAACATAGGCTCACTATGCAGAGCGCACCAGGTTCAAATCTTGACTTGGAAAACCGAACGTTCTCTTTGGTGAAAAATATTGGGCTATATATAAGTATCGGGCGGTTTGTGATTTTGGTCTCCCCCAAATCTCCCTTGTTAGCCCTAGAAACAAAGGTCCCCCTTTACGGGGGTGATCCATTTGTTTATGTTTCGACAAAATGAAGAAAAAATATTTATTTTATGTATAAAAAATCATCAGAATTCTTCACCGTTTTATTCGGCACTCTTAATTGTTTGACGATTTGTACATCAAACTTCCCTAAACAGGTCTGATGTATTTTTCGTATGATCGTAATGATCTACTTTGACGGAAGTCGGCTAAATTTACCCTTTTCCCGTGGCAGGTCGCGAAGTGTTATCCTCCCATATATCTTCCGGCCGATACCGTTACCTCCTAAAATTTACGTAAGAGTATGGAGAAGAGCATTGGATAAGGATTTTAACCTTTGAAGAAAGATATTACTCCCGTAGCATGTCTCCGCCAAAATGTGATATCTTATGTAAGCCGGGTAAGATATATCTGGCTTAATGTATAGCCTCGCCCGGATATGTGGGTGTGGTTGGTCGTTTCGTTTTTTTTTTTTTTTTTTCTTTCTCTTCTATCAAATAAGTGGCTAGGTTATATTCAATACTATATTTTTTTTTTAGATGCACTGTGTTTGTTCATTACATTGTTATTGCCTTTATACAAAGTGAGGTTAATTATTACTCGCTATGCATAAAATTAATAATGTATATATAAAGTTCTTATTCCAAATAAAGTATTAATACCTAAAAACAGTATATAGCTGTGGGTAAAACTCCTAATAGAGACCGAATAAATAAGGTAATTATGGAAGATTCTAAATTAGCAGTCGCAAGTTAAATCATAAACTTCTTAAAGATTTGTGATTAGATTTTCAGTATAATGAAACAATGTGACTTTAAAAGCAGAACAATATAGTTAAGTGGGCCATCATCAGGGCTAAAATAGATCAGAAAGATATATAAGAAACGAAAAAACAAAGAAAATAATTGAGTACAAAAGTAGGTAAAACATGAAGTACAAATTAAAATATTAGAAAAATTTTAATAACAAGAAAAATTATGAAAATAATAAGAATAAATTAGTGAGAGAAAGTAAATAAGAGAGAAAATCCAAATGAGGATGCCATAACGATATATATGAATAAATAAAGAACAAAAAACAAAATGATGAAACAAATACATAAATAAAGATAAATAAAATTACAATAAAACTAAAATAAAATTATTAAAGTTAAAATATTAAATTTCATGTTGGTTTTTTTCATTTTTATATACACTTCTGATATTATATCTCTGATATAATTTATCCCAGACATCTGTGTTCTGTTTTTAAAGTCAGATTGACTAGTTATCCTAAAAATTTAAATCCAGATCATAGGGCAAATCATAGAACAAAGTAACTTTTTAATTCAAATTTTTAAATTGAAGCATTGAGCATTTAATTCGTAATTTTTCGAAATCCGTGTAAATGGTATGATTTAGTAGATGAAGTTTATTAAAAAGAAAGATTATATTACTTAATTCTCATGTCAGCGTAAATAAAGAATGTTCATCGTTAGCATTTCACAGAATTAGTTTAATAATCAAGTAATATGAGAAAATTAACGTATATTCATAATTAAAATATTATCATAATTTAATCATATTCTATATGATATTTATATTAAACTGTGAATTTGAGAGATAAAAAGGATAAATAAAATAAATACTGTTAAAAATGAATTATTAAGTAAAATAAACTTTGTTGCCATAACGTTAATAAAAAAAAATTGATTAATAAAAAGTGATATGAGGATTGAATCATTTCTTTTTTTTAATTGCCTGTTTTAAATACGAATATTAGTTTAGATTTGTATGACTACATTTGAAAATAGTTCTTATCGGGTGATGTTGAAAGTATTTTTTAGACTTACTAGGAAAGTATAATAATTTCGTTACTACCCTATTTACATCAGGGTAATTAATTCATATATTAATGTAGATAATTTTAAATTTAATAATAATTCAGGAATATTCTAACAAAAGTCAATATATCCACTTTTAAAAAAATATTATGAAAGAATTATTACAGTGGTATCTCATCTCGTGCAGATAGACCAAATTTTTATATAAAATTTTGATTTGCAACTTTTGCAAATTTTGATTTATATAAAATCTATTTGACAGGGGAAATTTTAAATCTTGAAACAAACTGAATAATTTTTAGATGTAGAATATTAGTTTGTCAAAAAATTCTTTTCTTTTTTTTTTCCTTTATGAGAAGTGGATATATTAAAGCATTCTTATAGAATGCTCCTCAGTTATCTTAATTTTTTTAAAATAATAATGATATACTGCTCCTGAATTTTCCTTGTTTCCAAAGTAAATGCCCGATATTTTTTTTTCATAATTCGTATTGCAGACCGCAACTTTTCCTCGTCTAGGAGGAAAATTAGTTTCGATGCAACTATATCAGTGTAACTGCATCCTGCCATTCCACTGTGGGCTAACTTCTTAATTATGGCTGATTTTATCAGTGCCGGAAAGATTTCTGCAAGACGAGGGGGGAGAGGGGGGTGCAACCTTAATTTTTCCCGTCCCTCTTTCACCCCTCCCCCCTCCCTTCAATAAAGGTCAACAATAGTATTTTAGGTATTATATTTCTAAATAAATATTATCATCTCATAGCATAAACTCATTTTATTTACTGAATTAAAGTCAAAATAATCAAAAAGCAGAAACAAATATTTTTCTACTTAACCAAAAAATAGCATTTCTTTCGAAATTTGCTGCCCTCTAAATTCTGCCGCCAGGAGCAAATGCCCTTTTTGCCCCCCCCCCCCTTCCTAGATCCGACCCTGGGTTTTGTATTCATTGCCGGCTGTATTGGTATTCCGAATCGGCTTCTTTGGTATGGTATATTGCTAAACTGTCAAATATTCATTCCCAAATTATTGTGCCTTGAAAAAAAATTAATGAAAATAATGTTAAATTAGACTGATCTGCACGAAATACATTGGGTGCTATATACACACTTGCTACTGTTCTACAAGTGCACAGCCTTGTAAAATAATCGATTTTATTTCTTGGAAACATCACTAAGCCGGGACTTCTAATAATTCAATAAGTATTAATAATTCGTCTATAATACTAGCTGCAAATGCGCAGGCTCACTCCTAATTTACTTGAGCATGTAAAGCAGATAATTACCATCATAAAACTAAAACTAATGAGTCGATGATATAAAAATGTCCTGCCCGTGGGTAGGCCGTTGCTTAACGACATTACCTTAAATAGAAATAACAGTACCACGTCTATGAAATAATATGTTAAAATCCACCGGCGTTCGTGTGAGTCTACTGTTAGCGTTATGAAATGTTACATTTAGTTATGTAACTGTTTAATTTATGCAAGAAAGTGACAGCTCTGGATAGAACATGTCTTGGCTCTGAAGGCTTTCCTTGCATGCAATGCGAATCTATTGTACCCTTTGTGTAAAAAAAATGTATCTAATTTCACCATCTGTTACTATTGCCGGATAGTTATTAAATAGGCCTTGTGCTTTACATTGAATGTTGGACCATTTCAATGTCAGCTCACATTTTTAAAGAAAGCCTTTACTTAATTCCTACGCTGCATTGCTCCCCAAATCGGGAAATGTCTTAGCAGGCGACAGTGCTCAAGAGCATGGCGGTAAGCAATGCTTCTCCCTTCACCTTAGTTTGGTTCTTCGAAGCTGATTACTTTTTCTTATTCGGATTGCTACTAACATTTATTCGCTTATTAGCTGACCCTTGTTTTAATCAACCATGGAACCAAAACATTTTCTTCTTCAAAGATTCTTGTAAAACTGTTAATGATTTAATTATTTATACCACGCCTTACATTGGAGTCATGTATACTTATATTTATATTAAATAATATTTATATTTATTCATAAATATTTATAATTTTCATAAATATTTATTGAACTAAAGAAAACGGTACTTGAATAATTAATCAGACCATTCCTCTTATTCGCGGTTTAGGGATGAGTTTATTCGTAGGAAAGACTTCGTAGATGTACAGGATAATGAAAGTTAAAAGCATGTATTAGTCTGCTACTATTTGGTAGGCCTTGTCCAATCTTATATCTTAATAATAAAACATTAAAATTAATGTCCAATAACTTCGATTAAGAAACCTTATCAACCGGGAAGATAACATTCACGCATTGGATTTTTATTAGATAAAAGAGTTAGACGAATGAGTACGTGATTTCTTTGTAAATATCCAAGAAGTAAGAGTGTACATTTATAAGCATGAAACAATAAAGTGATCTATAAGGCATTTCGTTACTCCTCTAGTATTCAGCGGAAATTGTTGATGCAATTCGACTGCATACTGTAGGTCAGCAACTTAAAGGAGGACCTTATAGTATGCATGAGCCTAAAAATTACCTTTGCTATTGAGGTAGAAATCAACTTACGAATTATCTCACGCGATTGAAAGAACGTAAAACAAAACAAAATTATTTTAAAAAAATCAAGATGGTATATTTGACATGGTTATATAGAGGGAGAAAACTTTTCACACATTAAGCGTACACTCACGGCGCAGGCTCCGCCCTCAAAGTTTTCCCGTAAGTTCTTTGCCTATGCATCTACTTCGAAACAGCTTTGTCCATTCAAATAGCTACTGAGTTATTCGAACCGCTTCCTTAACATTCCTCTTAAACAGGGTGAATCAAGAAACCGGGTCTCAGCGGCCCATAGTTAAATGTACGCTCATCCAGATTTGATTATTGAGAATAAGAAAAGTGATACGTCAAAACACTCGTCCTATTTGGGTTGGATTGTTAAACCTGTCAGTCTTGAGACAATTATACAAATTAAAATAGTTGCTTTCTTTCCGGTCAATTATGGGATCATCCCTCCATCCGTCTCTGCGTGAGCTGTTCCATCTTTTTAAGAATTGACAAGAAATCTTACTAACTGTTTTGAAAATGCTTTATTTTTTTCAATTATATTGAACTTTGGAACTGGTGTATATTAATTAAATTAATTGTAATTTATTATTCTGATAATATTTCATTGCCACAGTCCTGGAAAAAATCATTAAGCATTTTGGTGGCCTAGTGTGCTGTTGTCAATTTTGAATTGGTAAGATACAGTAGGAATATTTTTTAGGCTGGAATCGTAAAATAAATTATTTTCATCGTTTTTAATTTTGAATCAGCGAAGAATTTCAAATTAGTGGATTACCTAATTGAGAATTTTATGATTTATTACGGTTACACATTTAATCAAATTTAAATGGGCATCAAGTATTTAAAATACCGGAAAGGGAAACGCAACTAGCAAAAAGTTGTTCGGCGCCCATAAAACCGGTCATCAAGCACACCACCAACTTCCGTTCCGCGGCAAAAACTTTTGTATAGACAACGGGTATTATTTAATTTTATTATCGTTATTACATAGGCATTGGTTTTTATCAAATTTTCCCCACCCTAATGTCATGAATATTTTCTGTTCTGGTGAGAATGCTTAAATGTTATCTACCCGGTTGATAAGGTTTCTTAATCGAAGTTATTGAACATTAATTTTAAATTTTTATTACAATAATTATTATTAAGATATAAGATTGGACAAGACCTACCAAATAGTATTAGGCTAACACATGTTTTTAACTTAAATTATCCTGTACATTAACGAAGTCTTTCCAAAGAATAAACTCATTGCCACAACGCGGATAAGGGGGATGGTCTGATTAATTATTTACTTCGTTTTAAGTACCGTTTTTTTATTTCAATAAACATTTATAAATATTTATGAATAAATATTAATATTATTTAATATAGAGATAAATATTTATGAATGCTTTAATGAATATTATAAATATTTAGTAATGTATTCAAAAATGATAATTTTTATTTGCTTTCTATTGTTCAAGTTAAGTTAAATAAATAAAATAATAATACTTCAGTACATGTTCTTCCAAGAATGTATGAAGAGTAGAACGCCCAAGTGCTGCACTCTGTTGAAAGTTATGAGAACCACTTGTCGGATGCATTCAATCATGGTCCAATGTTTGATGAAGGCAACTCGTGTTTTGATTTCTATTTTAATGTACTCAGTTAATAATTTTCTCAATGATTAAGTCTTAACAAATAGTTCGCAGTTATTATTTAATTGTTCTATGAGCAAACATGATATATAGTTATATTAGATATAATTATTATATATATTAAACTTTTATTCGTGATTCGAAATGATATTTAACATCTTTATTTAATAAATGTACTTTTTTCAAATATATTTTTGTACCATCTGTGAAAAAGTAGATTAGTAAAAGTTTTTAACTTTTTTTAGGTAACAACTTACACCTGATCATACCTAAAATCCTGTGTTCTTAGTTGAATTTTTTACTGATTTGTTAAATATATACATTTTTCTTACTATGCCTTGATAATCTTTTTATTCAAATAATTACTAAAATTTAAAACCAATACCAGTATCTTTTAAGTTGATAAATTGGGATTTTATCGATACAATACTGTGTTCGAATATTTAAAAAAATATTGTCAAGTGTCAACATTCGCAACCGGTAAGTGAAAAGTTCTAATCGAAATGAGCTGTGAAAATTAAAATACTTCATAATATAGTTCGGAAAATTAAAATATTCAATATATTTGGAAAATCCGGTCAAATTGTTGGGAAATATTTATTTTAGTATGAAATATCTATTTCAGTATTCTTAAATCGTCAACTAAAGTCGACTTCTTTCATTGTTTCTCATTTTTTAGTGCATCTGAATGTTTTTTATAAAACTTTTTTAAATATTGATTGTATATGGTTTAACAAGAAATAAAAACGTAACCAACGAGCTTAGCTGTAGAAACTAGCGCATCAAGTTCTTTCATTGATTATTCTTTTGTATGTCCATTTTTATTTGTCTAGAATTTCTACAATTTTATGCTAATGATTTTACTTCTATAAACAGTTAAATAGTACATTATTTATAAAATTTGAAATGTTAGCCATAAAACCGATTCAACTAATACCAGTCCGTTGTGTGCTAGTGTCCGAGTCAGAGACCTCTTAACTGATTTGACCTTGGATTCAAATTTTTGATTCGTGATCCATTTCTAGGAATTGTCTTGGGTATTGAGGGGGTACCGATTATCAATGGTTTATGAGTAAAATAGTTTAATTAAAAAACACTGCTTATTCCTACCTTGTACCTTGGTAAGATATATTGATTAAGATATTCCTCGGTAGCCCAGTCGCATCCACCAGATTTGGAACCCAAAGACCCGTGAGAGCTTAGACACAAATATAATATGCGGGGATTCAATGGAGACTAATTAGGCCATCAGTCTTCAATCCCTGACGGGTCATGAAAGGAATATTGACAGATGACGAGGAAAGACTGGTTGTGAGAAAGACGAGCTGGGCCTCTAATTCGAGAGGCAACTATACATTAGATAGCAAGGGGCTGATAATGTAGCCTTGGATTCAGTCGGATTGAGGAAAGGGTTGTTTATTAGGTTTTCACGCGGCTATAATAACTGATCAGGCCAGGAGATAAGCAGGGACCACATAACAGTTTTTTATTTTCACCAGGGGAGAGCGGGCCGGAGTATTAGCATCCTAATGGCCTCTCCTCGCCACATTCTTTTATAGAACCGCTTAAATTATATATCTTTACGGCGAGTCAATTTAGTAGCCTCAAGTCCGCCTCCAGTCCCCTCCCTACCTTCCGTTTTTCCGTTTCGGAAATTTACCGTTCCGTGTTATCCTATAAGAGAAGACGTTCCCGTCCGGTGTAGACAATAGCAGTCACATGAAAATCCCCTTTATAGCTGCCTCCATAAGTTTTATGCGGCTCCTGATGCAGCAGAGATAAGCTCTGATGAAAGCCACACCTCCAGTGTTCGGTGATTCCTCCCCTACTCACCCATCTAAAGCTGAATTGTCTAAAAACCTTGTTCCTTTTTTTTAATATCTCTCTGGGGGATCTGTAATTTTATCAATATCAAATATCAAATCCCCTTCTCATTTGCATTTAACTGTAATTCTGACGTTCTTGTAGAATTCTTTTCATAATGTAATACGGAACTAAACAAAATTATGTTTGTTGGACCTTTGTCGAAATTCATTATTCCCATATTTATACTTAAATTGAAGCAGCCAATGCTGCCTTCGGCGTTACAGGATTTAAAAGTCGATTTATGAACAATGAACCAGAGACTAACGCAACTTTGGTTTTTAGAGGTAACTTGACTTCATTGAATGAATTTACTTTATTATTTCCAATTAACTATAAATTTAATCTTTATCCTAACCTAAAGTTGGAGCAACCATCCCCCGGACGAAATTCCCAGAGATAGAGCCTACCCAAAGCCGATCTGTTTTGGAGGATGGTAACCGTAGCGGGCTACTGGTCAAGAGGGGTGGGGAGGGCTGAAATTGAGGTCGGTTCAAATATATAGGTAGCCTGTAGACCGTTAGGGGATCAGATAAGACGGGTCCCCACATCTTCCTTATCAGCCCTGTCTACATCCAGTTAGTAATCGCTAACTGTATTTCATATCTACTTTCCATAGCTCTTGTTCAGGCCGCCTAGCCATCTTCGTATCTCCTCCATCGACAATTCCTCTTAAGGTACAATCCGAATGTAATGTCTATTGACAATGGATTCGTTTATAAAAGTCCCCTCAGTATAAATTTAGCGATATGAAGGAGAGAGAAACTGTTGCTCATTAAAGGCCAGTATAAATTTTTAAATTGAATAGAAATGCTTGTAAGTGCCTGCAGTATGCTACTTCAAATCGTTATTGAGGACAAGGTAAATTTTTGTGAATACCTGCTCATTAAATTAAGAGTTTGAACAAATAACCCGTTTGTACTTGCCTTATTTAGAGTTGTGTTACTGAGAATGCCAGTCGATACAGAATAAATTTAAATATCAAAAGTATAACAATTATTCAAATTTGGAACCGGATTATTTGATTGAAGATAATAAGTGAACTGAGCTGACTTCCCTCTCACTTTAATAGGTGCCCCAATTTGAGCAAATATATACATATATGAAGTTTTAGCTTTTTGGAGGGCTTGTCAATTATACTTGTTGATTCATGTTCATGATCAGGGTATATTTATTATTATAATAACATAGACTCTCATTATCTAGTTTATTCTTGTATATTAATGACAATACAATGATTTACTAGACATTTGAAACGTCTATTTAGGCTCATAAATTATTGTTTGGCGATAAAATTAATTATAAGAAGTTTGGCACATATGAAAGTTTTTTTTTTTAATACATTACATAACTCAAGTTCCAATCATTTTTAGCAATGTTTCTCTTTGCGAATTCTTAAATAAAAAAATCCTAATTACTTAGATTAGTATCACGTTAAATTATTGCTATAAACTCATAGAAATTGGGCAATGTTGTAGGATCCACTAGCAACTTTTTGTTTTAAAGGACCATAAATTTTGGAAATCTGTATCTCGTTTTGTGTTACTATTGGTTTTTTTCTAAGAAATAATTTGTTTTCTCATATTTATGTTCATTACATAAAAATGTTAATGGCCATTTTTGGAAAAATTATAAGGTTTTTTTTTTTATGTAGTTAATTATTATACTTGCTTCACATGACACTAAGTTCTACTTGTTATTTAGTCTGTTTAATTGTATTTTTTGATTATATAAAAATCCCGGTCTTTGGCAATTAAAAATTATATTGAAATCGTTATCCTTCCGACACCGTTTCAGTGAGAACTAACCGACCAATTGGCAAATACGGTAGAAGAGAACATAATAGCAAGGGCTGAATGTTTGGCCCTGCGCTGTAGGTATTTGTTACAGCTCAATAAAATGTGATTGGCTGTTGGCCCTATCTTACAGTTTTAACCTGCAATGCTACCTGTTGGACCGGTTCTTGCAACGGTCAACTTGTGCGTACCTCAGGCAGCTGGTTGTCCGTTCCAGCTCCATTCTTCCCCGGCAAATAAATTCATTCCGTCTACGGCCGCCAACAGGTACGTACTCCCTCAAACGCCCCGGCCTGCCGTCATATAGCCTACCTCTCGGGAAAGCTGTTCCTTACATTAGAGTAATGAAGTAAATGGAGTATAAGAAGGGTTTCCCTGGGGATTTTTTTTTTTCACCATGGTATTATAGTAACTTATTTAGAAGACCACCTTCCCATTACGAGGCCATTTTCTTTTTTAACTTCAAAGGGATACAACACGCGAAGGCATGTTTCTTAGGAGAGGTAGTTATTAACGGCTGAATCTGTATAATGTTTAACGGTATATTATATTTATATTAAAGGCATTAAATAACTATGTAACACAACAGAAATCATTGAGGTTTTCAAAATTTGCAGCTAATTAGGAGTCAAATAAACTGCCACTTTGGCTTTTCTAAGGTTTCTAGGATTCATTTTTTCGGTTTTAATTTTTTTTTTTCAACCCTTCAGTTCGTCTCAAATCAGAGTACGTTTTGAGCTATTTAATATTTAAAAACGTTCAAAAATATAATTTTTTAATAAAAATTTTGTGAAAAGTTCACGCGAGTCACATTCTGTCCGAAGTGCATTTCGAAAATATTTTTTAATCAACAAAGTATATTATGATCTATCGGGGTTCATTGCACAACAGCAACTAGTCCTTCTAGGTTAGACGCAAAAAAACTTGGGATATATCAAGAAAAACAATATTTTGTGTTTTTTCTCGTGACTTAAACATTTTTTTTTTTTTTTTAGATACCTATAAAATTGAAAAATCGTAAAACTCGCAAACGAAATAAGATTTTGCACTGTTTGTCACTGGTACAACAACTATATAGGGCCCAAGGTTAGTTTTCATAAGCCTGATTTTTTTTTTCATGTTTTGAAAGTGGGAATTTATTTGAGGATCACCCTTAGGGAATAATCTGATTTAATGTTTGTTTTTACATATTTTTTTTACAGTTGCGTCGTTTATTTCCAAAATGAACCTAAATGATCAATGAAAAAAATTTAAGGCACTGCTAAAAACTACAGTTTCTATTCCAATTGTGATTTTTTTTTGTAAGCATATTAGAAAAATATATATTCTAGCACATATTTCCAAAAATCGTCGATTATATTAATATTAATTAAATAGCATTTAAATTTTAAACCGGTCGCGATTTCCAAAAAATATCGTTCGCTGTTAATTTTGGAAATAAACGACTCAGTTCGTTCAAGCTAAAAATTATACGTATATGATATGGAATTATAATTATATTTATAAGCAACCTCAATGTTATAAATCTATTTTTTTTTAAAGAAAATTTATTATAAACGTTTATAACACATGCCGAAATAAATAGTGAATACAATAATAATTATTATATTAAGTATAAATCAATGATAAGAGCAGAACTAAAATTTTGAGCAAATCCTCTACACAATTGATGCTATTTTGAAATCGAAATAGCGAAAACTCCAAGACTTAAAAATGAAAGTTATCCATTGCCCTACAGGCCAATCTGTGGCCAATTACTTTTTCTCAAGATCTTAAAATATTTGTTTAAAGCTGAGCGATACAAAATACCATCTAGGATTTTTTTTTTCTATAGGATTTGGAGCTCATTGAAAGATTCATTTTATCTTATTGGTAAAAACCAAAATTTATATTTTAGTAAAATAATTAATTTTCACTGCACCCATTCGTGTGATGCAACTAGAGCAATAAATTACAGTAGTATATCATGGTTCATTTCTTCGAAAATAAGAAAAAAAATTATTTGAATTCACAGAGTGTAAAATTCTTTCTAAAATACAGACTAAGAAAGGAATGACGAAATTCCTACTAGGACGTAGTATTGGAAAAATTATTCATAATTAAGAAAAATTACACCTTCCGTTTCACAAGACATCCAATTTGCGTTGATTCAAAATGGCGTGATTGGTGTTGGTCAGTTGAAGGATGCAACATCTTAATTGTCGGATAATAAGAATTTTAATTGGATAACTCTAAATTAGAATCGATAGAGTGTGGTCGGAATCGCGAACTTTCTCCTCGCAGTTGAAGTTATGATATAATTTCAAATCTGAAGTTTGAAAATTCAAGTTTGATATGAAATGATAAGATACGATTGGCCTGATTACTTTCTTTTAGCTCAGATCTCATTTCGTTTATATCAAAACGAAAATTGAAAAAAAAAAAGGTTTATCTCATATATATATATATATATATATATATATATATATATATATATATATATATATATATATATATATATATAATAGATAATAATTTAGAATTTATTGGAGTCATTTACAAGACGACACTAAGTCGGTTAAAGTGAAGGGTAATATCTGACCGCTTATTAAATTTCTACATGCATTTAAACAACTTTCAAGAATTCATTAGCGTTGGACTACATAAGAAGAAATTGATAATCAGAAAATATTTCGGCTGTTTATGTTGGTAAGAATTCGCAAACTAAGAAAACTCAATTTATATTAGAACTTAATGCTACGGTATTTCAAATTTGAATTTTGAAAAACAATACAAAATATTCACAGTGAGTATCGAATTTTATGTACTGAGATACCTCCCTTAATTATTTGTTCTAGTTTCCAATCATTAATTAATATTCCGACAGTATATTACGATACATAACAGATGATATGTAAATCAAATTAAGAATATAATTCAAAATTAAAATCGAAAAAATAAGCAAAATTAAAAAAAAAAAAATTATTAGATTTGACTCCATGATGGACAATTTATTTCGGATTTAAGCCTTTTAAAAATTTCATGGAAAAAGTGGTCAATGCTTAAATTGAATTTTAAGATTGAAGCATATTTTAACTTTTATCAGTAGTATTTATTACCATTCTGATGAGATTGGGTGGTTTATGAATATTAAAATCTTCCATTCGATTGTTGTTTTCCTACAGCTATATAATTGTCAACGTAATTATTCTATGACGAATTTTTCTTTTCTTTTCTAAAAATATTGAGCTTGCTATCAAACCTAATTGTTTATGATAGAGATAGGTTAGGTTTTCTGGCGGCTAAACAAAGTCAATGTTAAAAATAATGGGATTTGTGAGGGAGTGAGGATTTTAATGTTTAAAACTTGTTTACATGTGTAAAATTATTATTAAAGCTAACCCCTGATAAATCAACTTAAGATCATGGTTTATCCAAATCAATGAAAAAATGTCTGCCACATGCATAAAAAAAAAAAATCCCAAATTCTTCATGGGACTGAGAATTCCCTTTTTTCGAAGAATGACCCATATATTTGATGATATGTACATGCGCAATGCAAAAAGCATGATACACACCTTACATGAATTCATTTATTTTACAAAAGTCCTACCTGAAAGTAAATATATTATTAAATTATTGCTTTCTCAAATCCGAACAATTATTCATTGCATGACAGGCTTTAGTTGTAATTACTGCACATTTCTCCCCGATTGATATCAACCTAACTGGAGTAACGGTGCGATTTTTTTCTTGTTTTTTTTTTAACAGTAAGAAAAAGCATTTACTCTGTGCAATGAATGAGAAAAGAATCGATTAGGGAGGGTCGGCATTGTCTGAAGCGTTCTCCGGCGTCGCTTGAGGAGGGGTAAAACGTCGGTGACGTCTCCATCGTGCTACCCCACTTTCTCAAGGCCCCTATGAATGACAAATCATTAATCATTGTTTACTTTCCATTATATGATCAGGTAGCGCTCAGCCGCTTGTTTACTTAGCCTCTCTTCATTAATATCATCTTTTTTCGGCTTCATTTCACTGCACCCTTCGTGCCAGCTGTCTGCGCCAGGAGTACGTTGTTCCACCAGGCTAAATGAGATGTCGGTGCCACTTGTTTTAGCCTTTTTTATGAAAATTCGATTTCGTATTGTTACCGCCAAGCCTCTGAACCGATAAAATGTCGAAAGCATTAATATTATAGCTTGCAGTATATTTATATGCAATTATGTCGTTCAACAAAAATCCTAATAGCTCAAAAAATTTAATCGAATGCTTCAATTCACTCAAATATAAATTAATTAAAATAAATTTGTTAGTTACTTTTTGTACACACACACACACACATATATATATATATATATATATATATATATATATATATATATATATATATATATATATATATATATATATATATATATATATATATATTTTTTTTTTTTTTTTTTTTTTTTTTTTTTTTGAGTCGTCATAAAAAATATACAACGTAAGTAAAATAAAACACAACGGTAAAATAGAATAAGCAGACACAAAATAATCTGTTTAAGCACATTAAGAAAACCAAATATAGTTTTTGTACATAAATCATAAAAATCATCAACATCAAATGATTTATGTATTTTAATGAAAGTGTTTGAAAATTAAAAAAAATAATTAATTTAAATAGAAAACCAAACGTGATGTACAAATTGAAACGAACATAAATAAAAGAATAATAATAATAACAAAAACAAATGTACTTACTGGTTTTATTAGAGGTATATAATTTAAGGAGTATGTATATACATACTATCAGGCATAATATTTACATAGATTTATTATGCTAAGAAATAAAATATCCCTTTAAGTCGGCAACCTATGATTAAATAGTAATCATAATAATGAGGCCTTATATAACAGAAGGTTCAAACCTGACACAAACCTTCATCTAGAAAAAAAAATGATAGGTGATAATGATTATTATCATTTATATATATTTATGGGAGATCATTAAATCTATGGAATGGATCGAATCGATGGATATGGAAGAACACCATGAATCGTAATTTCATCGAACATATAAGTGGTCAACAACAACATTATATAAGCCTGACGATCTAAGTAATGTCAAAAATTAACTAAATTAATCATTAAAAAAAAGTGATTGGCAAGATAAGAAGTTTTTGATAATGGACAATTAGTCCGAAGCGTTAAATTTATTATAAAGGTGTGAAAGAAGACTGAAGGTGTATTATTAAGCTTCCTATATACTTGTATATCTGGAAAATATTATCAAGTCTTCAACAAGAAATAGAATCCAATATTATTTTTACTAAGGCATAATGTAATAATATATTTTTTTTTTATCAGCATATATTCAGTTATGTATTTAAACAATGTTTTTCTAGCAAAAACGGGATAATTCAAAATCTCGATTAAAATTGTAGTATGCGGTATTAAGATAATCAGCAATTTAATGATAATGATCTCCTATGGTATTGTTTAAAATTGATCGAACCACACAATGTTTATATGAGATATTTTATCTGGATTAAAAATATTACTTTCATAACTCGAAATGTCCAATAGCTGATCTTTGTTACGGAGTTCTATTATTTAATTCTAACCAATTGGAAAAATCAGTGAAAATAGAGCATAGTTTTGTGCTGAAGTGCTCTTCTGAAGCCGTATTATTGAGAGCATCACCCCCGCCACAGAGAACCTGAGACGGTACAAAAAAATACGGTGGAAACTTGGAAGGTGTCAAGGCTGATCAGGCGTTTCTCACAGGAGGGGTGGCTTGAGGCGAGAATAAAAAAAAATCATATTATCCTCAAAGATGAGGAGGGGAGCATTCATACGATAATAGGATGGAAAAAGCGGTGTCATTTATCAATCTAGGCAGCGTTGGCGACACCCCTTCATCTCCTCTACCTAACGAATATCGCAGCTAACCTATACATCCAGCGTACAGAAATATTTCCTTTCGGGTAATAAACCAGTAAATTTTCTTTGCGTTGCGGAATTGTGCGGCGGAGAAGTAAAAAAATTATAAAAACTCTCCATACTACTTCCTTTCGAAATATTATCTCTCTAGAGATACCTGTACGAATGTTGCTATAAATTTTATTTAGAACCTTTATGTATAGCTTAACGGCAAAACTATTATCCTCCCTACTGTTCTGTACGGGTGTGAATCATGGCCGCTAAGTTTCAAGGAAGAACAATGCCTTAAGCTCTTTGACAATAAGGTATTCCATAGAATATTTGTTCTGAAAAAGGATGAGTCCACTGGTGAATTTAGGAGGTTACACAACGCGGAATCGCGGAGTATGCACCCTGTTAATATAATTGCAGTGATAGCATCGCGACGGCTGAAATGAGCTAGTAAAGTTGTTGGGTTTAGTAACGAACGGATCCCTAACAAGTTAATAAACGCTAAGCCGACTGGTAAACGTCTGAGGGGTAGGCCGAAACGTATGTGGGAAGATTGCGTTTAGGGTTATCTTACGAATTTGGATTTGGACGGTGGTCGATGGACGGAGGTTTATAAACAGCGATCGAACCTTCGGGTTCGCTACGTCTTTTGTGTTATTATTATGTATAGCATTAACTATACTGTATTTGGTTCAGGTTCGACTAAATAGAAATAGTAATTTATTGCGAAAAAGAAGAAAGTTTTAAAGAAAAATATAATTACAATTACATACTCTACAAAATCCAAATCCTTAATTAAAATTGCGCTATAAGGCATTCAAATAATCAGCATTGTTATATAGTCTTGCATTTACTAATAATTATGTTCTATAGATGGTATAGTCAAAAATTATTTTTTTTTACAAACTAACCTTCATCTTTAACCTAACTAAATTATTTCTGGTGTAATTTTGAATAAATAATAATAATAATAATAATAATAAAAGGCTTAGCAAACCCGGAGGTTCGATGCCGATAACACTAATCGCTGTCTACAAATCTCGGTCCACCGACTACCGTCCAAACCCAAATTCATTAGATCACTCTTAATACAATCCTCCCACCTACGTTTCGGTCTACCCTTCGGACGTTTACCAGCCGGCTCAGCGTTAATTTTGAATAAATGGGTATTGTGATTGATTGAAAAAGGAACGAAACTCCGTAAAAAATAATTCAGTTCATCCAGCCCAAAACTTATAATTTAAATTGCCATTAGAGGTAATATAATTCAGCTATTACAGGTAAAATAATATTTGAAAAGAAATTGATTGGTAGTTTTGTTTCATTGACACTGTATTAGTGTATAAAAAAATTTAACTTTTGGAAATTTAGGATTAATTTATTAGGATAAATAATTTCTAATTTAGCTGTTTTTATTTTCAAATCATTTCATTTATGCATGTAAATAATGTTTTACAGAAAAAAGTTTTTTTTCTAAATCGCAATTCTGACTTCAAAAAGCCTAAAATGTTTCAATATTTGCATAGATAAAACATTTATAATTTTCAATGTCTATATAAATGTCATATTGACATACTGGTTGGATACAAATCATTCCTTTTAAAGTATAATAATAATTTTTTTTTTTAATTTAAATTAATTTTGAAATCTAATTCCTTTAATAAAAATTACTCGTTTCAATTTGCATTATTTTATTTTTTATTCATAAATAACAAAATAATCGTTTTATATAGGTGGTTTACTATATATTCCGATATATCCAGGCCTCGTGTTTTTATCCTTTGAAAGCAGAAGAATGGGATTGAATAATCCCATAAATTGAAGGATATGATAATCTTAGATTTGTAATAGCTTTAATAGCAATAATTAAATATTAATATCATAAAGCTCATCACAATTTTTTAAAACTAATTTATTAACATTTGTCAATGAAAAAAAAAAAAAAATTACATACTAGGAACTAGAGAAAACATTAATTAAATTACTAAAACATAAAAAAAGTAATAATAATAAAAAGGACAGAAGAAAATCAATATTGAAGGAATTACTAAATACCTATCAAAGTATTATACATAATAACATTTATTATTAAAAATATTCATTACTAAGAACTGGAGAAAAATGAATTAAATTGCTTGACATAAAAAAAAAAAAAATTTAAAAAGAAGGTAGAAAATCACAATTGAATTGATAATGACTGACTCCTATCAAACTGATAGATCTTTGCGACATTTTTTTGTTGGTTTATTTAATTCTTTTTAGGAAAAAATATTGGTTTCTGCTACTCGAATTTTAATATCGATATTTCAATATCGAGTTTAAACTATCGGATCTATATTTTGCTTTTAAAATACTATATTTCGATATATCGATATTTTCCCAACATCCTTAAAGCTCCCTCCTTTTATAGGAGGGGTTTTAAAATATTAAATATATCGAGGCCCGAAATATCTATATTTTTTTTCGATTCGTCGAACTACTATTTCGGTATATTCGAAAACTATCGATACATTATATGTCGATGGATTATTTCGATATTCACATCCCTATCATAAACTGTTAACGTGTATGTGTTGAACTCTTATAGAGTGATGTACTATCTCTATAGTTTTTTCTTTCGGCTGATGAAGTTAGATGTGCTATTTCTAGTATGCATTAAGGCGATCTTATCTCCTTTTTTAAAAATATATATCACTTACATTTCTTTGTTTTCAAAAAAGGTATTTTATATTTAATAGTATAATCAATATCAGGAATTTAGTTTAATAACCCTCTTTAGATTAATCATCTTTGTTTCTATACTTTTTCATACCAACAGCGTTTTGGGCTCTTTCCTTGTCTTCAAGTTGGTAACCCAAAAACATTTTCAAAATCTCATTACATGGTTTTTTCTTATTATTGTTATTATTATTATTGAATGGCTAAAACTTTTTTTAAAATTTATAATAATATGCATACTTGTATCTTTTACGTAAATCATGGTTTAAGTGCGTGACTTCTTCATTATTAAACGCTTTATGTTTATCCTAAGTTTCTACTTATTTGTCCTTTTTTTTTTATGTAATCAATTAAAATTGTTATTTGTTAGCTTAAAATATCGATAAATTAAAATTATTTTATTTATATATAACCGTCAATGAGTCTATTATTTTAAAATTAATTTTATCTTGTATCCATACTATCCCTCTTTATTTTTAGAAGTGTTTTTCTAAAAAGAAACAAACCATGCCATGAGATTTTGAAAATGTTTTTAGATTAACAACCTTTCGAGCCCGAGACGTTGTCGGTATGATAAGTAGAGAAATAAGGATGATTAATCTAAAGAGAATGATCTCGTATTTATCTGTCCTGGGGATGTCTGCATTGGCGAAACGTTGGCTGGCTAGTTATTTACTGGCGTTTGAGAGACTTATGGCTTTATTTGGGAATCTTCCATTATATACTATACATAATAATAATGAATCAGAAACAGTAAATCCTAATCAGAAATGATAAATAATAATAAGACCAAAATAATATTTTTTTATTTTAAGCCTAACGATCCCCAACGATATGGATCTATATCTTTCCTTGGTAATGGGGGTATTTTGAGCGTTCACAGAGTTAGTGACTCCGTGCCCAGGCACCCTTTCTTCGGAAGAAGATGAAGCAGAGGGTGAGTGGAAAGAGCGCAGTTAACAGAGGGAGAGCTGGTGAAGAGCATTTCTAGGACAGGACAACGCCCATCGCCGCATCGCTATTCCGTCCGCTACCTGCCTTTAATGAACCTAATAGAATGCAATTAAACTGAGAAAGGACTGACGTGCCTTCTTTATCCAAGCCCGGCCGGCCTGCGAAAAAACTGCTCCTGGAATGGGATGACGGGCACGTACCATTGATACGATGTCAGTCGATGGCTATAAGCTTTTATCGAGCCTTCGCTAAAGTTAGCTTTATTTAGAAAGACACCAGGCATCTTTTTCTTTGGATCATATACACCCCTGTCCAGTTCTACATGATGGTTGAGTTTGATAGATGCTATTAAAACTTTCTTCTCATAGCCCATTAGGCATTCTTTAAAAATTGATTGTTTATCAGAGGGAGATTCCCTGTCTCCCAGCAGTGCGCAGTGGAATTCGCTTTATTGGTGTTTTATAGAAAGAAAGTCAGCTAATAAATTTTTCCAGAAGGAAGTCTTCGACGCAGCAAGCGCCACGGTCTGGCTACCTTGCTGGAGAATTGGATGTTGTTGTAATTTATTCTTCCTTTACTACTCCATTCAAGTTAGATCGTTTATTGAATTGATGATATCGACTCTTTATTGTTCTCGAATTCTCGCAATAAATAATACATAATCGAAATTCAATTAAATATGGTATTTCACCACTCTCAGTAATTTATTAGCGAAGATAAGGTCTTCGTACCTTTACAGGGTTGCATACCATATGGCGCGTTCGAGAAAGCGTTTGGAGGAATTCTTTCACATTTCATCCGCAGGATAATATTTTGTGCGAAAGATTTCCGAGAGGTTGTCCATTTGGTTGTTCAGAGGTAAATCTGATGCCTTGGTGGTTGTCGTTCGATAGCTGAAATAACAGTATTGTAAGGAATTGATATTACCACAGTTATGACGCTAGTGAAACAGTACTGTCATGTAATAACCATTGAATAAGAATCTATTTATCGACTAATATTCATTTAGAATCAGCTTATACCAGTTTAAGTTCAGTAGCTCCAACATGGCGGTCGAGTCTGAAGTGACTTAGCAATCGAGACGGGTTCGACACGCTATCGTTGTATTTCGATGTTTAGGTTATATTATGTGGCTGGGGAAATGTTCGTCAGCTGTAGTCCCCACCACATTAACTTCTTCCTCGGAAATAAATATCGAAATAAACACAATTTTTGTTTTTCCGACCGACAATGATCACTATCCCCTATACTTTTTTTTTTTTATTACTAAGCACAATAATTACGAAGCTAGGAATTCAATTCATATAATAAGTAATTAAATTGAGAAAATTTATGAAAAGATTAAAAAACATTAAAGACAATTGAATAATTCACGAATAACAATTAATAAATAAAATGGTCAAGATAAAATTAAAAAAATAATCAGAATCCGTCAATTCCATGTATTTTTTATTGAGTAGTTTCAAATAGAGATGTTAACAAAAGTTCTTAACTTCTTATAATAATTGTAACTAAAACCTAACATATTAGATTTTCGGCCTCTCGTTAATATAATCCGTTTTTATTCAATTAAACTTTAATCTATCAAAGCCTGCAGCCATATAGTAGATAGATATTCTTATGTCGGCTCTGCAATTGCATGTGAATATGATTGTCAGTATCATTAAAATTTAAGTTGAGGTTAAGTTAGAAAGACGAAATGATGAGGAGACGCGAGTTTTTCCGAAATTAGGAGAAATGGCAAGGTTAAATATAACTCCTTATCGAGAGTTGCAGCGTTTCGCGGATCTCACCCTAATGTTGAAGCTCCCAGACTATAGCTTTACCGAATACGATATCAGCAAATAAGAGCCAGCAATGCTTAGTTACAAACTAAATCTCATTCAATCGTTATGGCCGTTGTAGAGCCTAAGCCTCAGTCTCGACTGAAAAACATTTGTAATTTATAAGACCAGATTTACTTATATATACCTGGGGGCTCCTTATTTAAGAATATTGACTAGACTTCATCCGACAGCCTGCAGTCATTATTATCGCGTGTAGGGAGCGCTAAAAATGGTCCGGGCCGACTCGGTTTCGAGAAAGTGACACCAAGCTTGTCGCTAGGTCGGGAATGAAAAGATTTTCTCTTAGCAATGATGCCCTGTTGGACAGATAAGTCTGCTTGTCCCACCGTTTACATAAACCTCTCTTGTCCACTTTCCCTTGCTACACAGCAGCCTATATATTGTCCACTTGTACACTGCCATATTGTGTCTTCGAGCACGTACACAGCATTTCCTTTTCAAGAGTTTCTATTTCGCCATAAATCAGATATGTAATCAGATTCATTTTCGAATTGGACACTATCCAATGGTAAGCGTTGGACAAGATACTTTTACATAGTTTGTTTTTTCCTCAATAATTCTTCTTAAAAATATTTTAATGCCACATAATTTAATGACGATTTTTAAGTACCGTTGAATGATTATTGATAAACTATAGCGGAGTATGCTTTCAATGTTGTATATCCCCTCCTGAATCCAGTTTACACTGTGTAGACAGGTCCAAGCTTCCATATTTGCTACTGGCCTTAAATTATAGTCTCAATTACAGGAACACATTACTGCACTTGAAATCGGAGAAGTCTAATCTTTACTAATCATTTAGTGCTGTGCCTGCCTTACAATAAACAATGCGAACCCTTTTTCGAACTGGTCAGGTGACTCGTGTTTTGTTATTACTGCTACAGTAAAAAAAAAACACCATAAAATAAATAACCAAGTTCTATATTCTTGCAACATAGAAACGACAACTATTGGGCTTACAGAACATTTCTTTCCAGATTCTTCCGATATTTTACAATTTGTCTTTTTTCTTCCTTCAATTTTATTTTTTCTAATGCCGGGGAACAACCGACAACGAAATAATGTAATGTAATACTATACTGAAATGTAATAAAATAATACTATATATATCGCATTTAAAATACATGATACTTTTTTACATATATTGATAGTTAAATTTGTTATATTTTACTTCTTTTTTTTTTTTTTTTTTTGGAAGCAAGACATTGTCATTTAAGGAGTCTATGTACCCTGGTTAATTTAGTTGCAAGCACTGTTGTCTCTAATGAACTTTTTTGTAGCAAAATCTTGAATGTGTCCCCCATTCCTTTCTGAGATTTATTACATGGCTAATAAATACATTTCCTGGCCTTGGCGGGAATCCAACCCACACAGGTCCCGAACCCTCACCCCAGCGCGCGCGGTCATCATGCCCACAAATCCAATCAAGTAAATTTTATGTTATTGCCACGAATTTTACTTTTTTTAAAATAGTATAAACTACCAATTTGATTATGGTTAGTAATCAGTTGTCATCCCTTCTGAGAATACTATTCAAATATTTCAAGATTAACTTGTATGGGTAAATCCTATTTCCAACTACAGTTTTTAAATTACTTTTAACTATTTAATTAAGATTACAAATTAGGTAACCTTTATAAGTAGATCTAGTTTTAGACAAACTGAATATTTGGTATTATTGTAACACTTTTTTTTTTTTTTAATGCATCTTAATACACTAGCATAAGCTACTTGAATTTGCAGCAGAAGTGTTTTAATACGTTTTTGATCGATTAACGCCTTTAGTTGAGAAAGAATGTGTTTATGAATCGCTGGTTAGTTGTCCCACGAACGTGACCGTTTTTCGGCGTATTTTAATTCGTATCAGATCTCTGAATAGGGCTTCTTGAAAGATTCAAATCCAATACTCAAAGTAACAGAGTCTAGATATCGTCTACGAGTAGTTGAGGAGGAAACATCCAGTACTGTGGAGGTCGGTACCGAACAATTATCTTTGGAATCGCGGCTATAGCAGCCTGATTTTCAGATCGTGAGCAGCCGGGTATGGCAGAAGAGGAAGGCTGGAGGATCTACTACGAGCATCCGTTGACAGCTGCTACCTCTGCGATGCTGAACATCAGCGCACCTCCGGACGACCAACCCACCAACTTCATCTATGAGTATTATAGCAAGGAGAAGCTGGGAGACCTCTGGCCGTAAGTTATCACATATTTCTTTGTGTCACTCCTTGCGAAGTGAAACAATAGAAAAAAAAAGTTATCATAAATGATTGTTGTGGTTTTGTTATATAGTTTTTCAGCATTAGATTCATTTCCTATGGTATAGAGTTAAAAACAGAACAAATAATTAAAAAAAGAAAAACTTTGATACAAGTCTTGTGAAATTGTCTGTATTATTATTACATGATTTCTATGTAGATTTTTTTTTTCCATAATTATAATTGCAGTGCATCTTTTGAATTTTCTTCGGGACTGATAATTTCATATTTAAAAGTATATTCCAGATGAATGGTCGCCTCTTTGTCTATAATTAATTCGATATAATCGATTAATTCTTTCTAATTAATGAGCATCCCGATGACAAAAGGTATCACATGTATACATAGGATTGAAATGTGAGAAATGGCCTTATTCGCCATCTGATTTATATTTTTTATTAATTCTTGTTTATAAATGGAACAAATTAAGCAGAGAATTAATAAAAAAAAAAAAATAAAGAAAGAAAAACAGGCTGACAGAATTATGTTAATGGCATTGTAGTCACAATATATTTTAACTGTTTATGATCCGGTTCTTCCAAGGACCTAATTAATTTTAAATTCTTCTTTTGACCAGTTTTCGATTGCCAAATCTTTCCCTTCCTCAAAATTTTTAAGGTCACTCTTAGTTACGCATTAATTCTAAGCGGTACCTTCAAATTCGGAAGTACTTACGCAATGCCTTTCAACACGAGGGGAGTGACGTTACGGACATTCACAGAGGATAATTTCAATAAAGTAACCGATTAAAATCAATAAACGGGAGATATCTGTGAGCTTTCTCCTCGCGAATGCGGTCACAGAGAATTCATTTGGACTGGATAGGATAGATGCGTTGATTACTGAGTTATAGCAACGCTCATTGATAGAGCGTAGGCGTCCGCTTTTTAATGCTCGTGGACCGCCAACCGCATAGCTGCTAGAAGCTCAATGGTTGAGGTTAGAATCGGAATCTGCCACACCCCTCCGGACCTGTCAATCAATGAAATTCCCCAATTTATCCTTCTTTAATAATTGTTTGCCTATTCTTTTCGTTGTCCTAGTCCAAAATAAATGTAAGTATAGCAAATTTCAATATGAATTAATACATAAACAAGATACGTTTTAAAGATCTTATTTTTTAGAAACTATAATAAAGAGGTTTGAGATAATTATAAAATGCTTAGCTTTTTGTATTTCCATTATTTTAAAAATATTTTACAGTAAATGTAGAATCATTGCGAATAATTTATATTTATTTTTTTTAAATTCATTTAATGTTTATTTTTGTTGTGGATGATTTTGCATTTTATGTAAGTTTAGGATCCGATAACAATTGTCACGTTTAAACTATAGGTAATTCACAATTAATTGGCATTTAAATTTTTTAATCCTTTCTGGAGAACTTTTCTTTTTCTTTTATGCATAACTTTTATTGTATGACATATATTATGTAATAAATATAGAAAAACACTTAGATTTTCCCCGAAACAGTTAAGGGCATGATTTATTTAATCGAAAATCGGTAGCATGAATAAGGCCCATCTATAAATACCAGTATAAAGCCCATGTATAAAGACCAGTTCCACGAATTTCACGACTACATGCAGATTTTATATATCAGAAATGACATAGTAACCCTTTACATAAAATTAACTTTAACTTGATTTTGCCAATCAGAAGCGCAAAAGATAATGCATAATATTTATCTAGTGCTCAAGGTCCATTCTAACAATTCCCATACCATTACATTTTTATAACTATATTTAGTAATTTTTATACCTGTAGTTATACCATGTAATAGCAACACATATCGTAAAAAAACTTTCTGAAGTGGCTAAAATAAATTACCCCTTTTATCTTGGTGAAACTCTAATTGCAGTTATTCTAAAAATATTAAAGCATAATAAACGGTGATAATTAATCTTTAACCACTAAAAAAAATTTCACACTCTCTCATTAA
Source organism: Rhaphigaster nebulosa (assembly GCA_948150685.1). Classification (NCBI taxonomy): domain Eukaryota; kingdom Metazoa; phylum Arthropoda; class Insecta; order Hemiptera; family Pentatomidae; genus Rhaphigaster; species Rhaphigaster nebulosa. Next base: position 149,279,545 of record OX411307.1, read on the forward strand.
GTTAACAGTTAAAATCTTTTTTTAAATTAAACCTGGGAAAGGAGCCAAATGGACGAAATCGTTCAGTCAAATTGATTATTATTTGGAAATTTGTTATATTAATTCTATTAATTTTTAAAAAATCCGGTTTCAGTTCTTCATTTACCAGAAAATGTATCATTAGTCACATTTTTCTCAATTATTGCCTTGAATCAATAGTTGTTTTTATTATTATATCCTTCTAATACTAATTTGTAAAAATGGCGTTTTCCTTTAAATTGTTCCGTTCTTACTTAACTTTAATTTTGAAACGGATGAAACATTAATTTTACCAATAAAAAAATTCAGAAAGGCAAAGCAGAATTAGCATATCGTCATGTTTTTTTTTTAACGTGTATGACTGTGGTTCTGTTATTAATGATTACGACATTTTATATAATGCCACAAAATTTAAATATTTTAGTCCTTATAAATTTTGATGAATCCTGAATAAGTTATTTAAAAACGTATGTATTGCAACAAAATTAGCTACCTATAATAAAAATGGAAGGAAAAAGAAAAAGAAATTATTGAGATTTGAGAAATTATACGAAATTTGAGTGTAATTATATTTTTCGATTTTAACGAATTTGTAATTATAAAAACAGCTCAGTTAAGCACACATAAATATAAAAATTATCTCCACTTAGTTTTAACTATAAAGCAATAATTGTTTTTGAAGATAAGAGCAGCTGAAGGGGGCGGCATTATCTGCCATGCCTGTGGGTGGCAGTACAACAAATTCTATTCTTAAGTCATCAAACAAAATATTTTATAATATTTCTAGTAGTTTTATTCTTGTTTTATTTGAGGGGCATCTTATTTTTATTTATCTATTTATTAATGAAATAAAAATTCAAATGGGTGAAGTGAAAAAATTTGGAACGGGTGAAAAGAAATTTTTGTAGTTGAAACATTTATAAACAGAAAAGAAACGTACCGAAAAAGAACATTTTTTTTATATATTATTATTTTTCTCGTAAATTTAAAATATTTGTTGATTAATGAGAGCAACGAAAACAAACAAAGCCTTAAGTCTCAAATAACAGTAAGTAACTAAACAACCAATGTTTTGCCACTTTAGGTGTCATTAGAACAGAAACCCATAACATTACGTAAATGCAGACCAGAGACAACACATCTCACATCAACAGTCTAAAAAAAACTGATTATATACAGACAGTACAACATATTAAAACATATGTGATCTTTAGGCTTTTTCGAATCTTCCAGTATTATCTTAAAATTTTGTGTACATTATTGGATCGGGCTAATTAATGATAATTAAACCAGTCAATGGCCCGCTACAGTTTTACCGACTTTGTTGGAAATTTCCCCTTGATTTCCGAATCATTCCCATATCGGTTAGATATCCATCCGATTTCACAAACGCCAGTGGAAAATGGTCCACGGATAGCGAGGAAGCGCACAAGAAAGTGGATAAACGGGGCAGAGGAGGGTTAGAAGGTTCCCATGAGGACACAATAGCTGGTGACATCTAATTTATTACTGTTGGTATTGGGGGGGTCTACCCCTTCCCTATCTATGCTAATTGGGAGACATGCCGCAACACTTGTGTTGTAATCAGATCTTGTGCCAGCTGCCGGGGCGTTCATTCGTTATGATTGCTCCCTGTAAACAATAAAGCAACACCTAACTGTTGCGCATCTTTCGTATCTTCTTTCTAGTCTAAGGGATTATCATTGAGAAGATTTTCGAATCCTTGGATGGTATCAGATTTTCTTAGAACGTCAACGTTTCGCGAAGCTTCTCTGTTTTTTTTTTCCTCAAGACAAGCCATAGCTATTTTTGTTTCTTTTCCATAGGAAACTAAATCTAACATTCATACTATCTGACCCACTACTCATTTTCATTTCTTTTCTATATTAAATCCAAGAGTAATAGCATTTGGTTTCGAAAATTAGGCAGCTGTAAAGATCGTAACACTGGGTATCTCTTTATACTCGGTTGCCTGGAATTGAGAGTGAGCACTAGAATACGGAAATAATCAGAAAATGTTTCTAGATAGCTTATATTTTTATAAATAAGTAAAAAGTTAATCGTAACAAAATTCAATTTATAACAAAAAAAAGTGTACAACCCATAAAATATCTCGGGATTTCGCAATATCTTGCGAGAAAAAATCATTTTTGAGCATCTAAACAAACTGTAAGATGGCCCAAATTATTTTGTATTTTCGTGTATGATTTAAAAATTTATTTATTTAATTCACCTCTTCCCATTGAAAATTATTTTATGAATTTCCGAAATGTACAATAAATTATAAAATATTTTATATTTTTACAATATTTTACATCTATTTTTTTTGTTTAATTTAACTAAAAGCTTCAGCCAATTATATATTACATGACTTGAAATATAAACTATTTAAAGTCACACGAGACCATGACTTTTGTTTTTTTTAATGACAGAATCATACCGTAAATTGTACATAGGATGTATTGTATATTATCTATACCATTTACTAAATTAAAGTATTAAAAATTTTATTTGTGTTTTAAGTTTAAATCAAAAGAATTTAGATGTTCTTAGGATAAAAAAAAAAATGAAGAAATGTCTTCAATTTTTTAAATAATTATAAATGACAATGCCCGTTCAAATTAAATTCTCACTTCGCTGAATTATATATATATATATATATATATATATATATATATATATATATATATATATATATATATATATATATTTGTATTATAAAAACCCATCCTTCTGTCAGCAGACATCCTGCTAAGAGGCCTGAGAGGTATAAAAACCAAAAGATCCCTAATGAAAGCATTTCATGTTGATACCCATTAGTCTGAAAAAAAATAAATGTACAAGGCATTAATGTGACTGATATCCGTAGAGATAGGGTAGGTACAAGGCACTGTACTCTACCTTCTGGGAGAAATAAAACAAATGATCCTACAGAGAAGATACGGGCTTGTCGGCCGTTGGCGATTTAGATGCCTTGTCGAAGTCTCTGCCGTAGTGTAGCTCTATAGCTATATTTCATCTGTAGTCTTCCACTCTTTGAGTACTTGCTTTTTTGTTTCTTAAAATAGAAGTTTTAGGTCCTTTGTAACTTTACTATTTTTATTTATCTCACCTACATTTCGGTATATTTTCAGGAATTTATGACATTTATTATTTATAAATCGTACTGCATTGGTTTAATAAATAATTAGTTAATTTATTTTATTTGTTTCTGTTGGCTTTCCAAACCTTGTACATCTTTTGCTGGATTTTACCACACTTAGCCTATACGGGTTATTTTCAGATCTTTGTTTAGTCTAGCTATCCAACTTTATGTTGTATACACCATATTATCATATATGGTCTAAATATGATATACATATGGTGTATATATCATGTACATATGTTATATCTTGCATAGTTCTTTTCCATATTTATAGCTTGGTCATCTCCTACATTGAACTTCTTCCAGGCTACACGTAATGTCTACCTTAACGTTTATATCGCTCAATAATGACTGACAACATATATATGTATATGTTGTCAGCCATTATAATATATATATATATATATATATATATATATATATATATATATATACACACACATACTTTATATTTATTTTGTGTATATTCGGTTTTAAAATCTTATAGTTTATGTATTACAAAGCTTCTATTATGGAATAAAAATATTTTTAAAGTATTGAATCTCAGTTTTATATTAATATTTTCCCCTCATATTCACTATTTTTAGTCAATATTCATCAAACAACAGTATTATATGATAATCTGTATGTATTGATAGTAATAAAAGTATTTTTTAATAAACAGTTTTTTTGTTATTGATTTCAACATCTCCCTTAATCCTCACCAATGAATCGTTTTTACAGTTATATTTAGTTTTTTATTTCTCTACAGTAAATTTATTTTTAAGTTTATATATATATATATATATATATATATATATATATATATATATATATATATATTTATATAAATGTGTCATCATCAGAAAATTAAACTCACTCAGTTTTCAGAAAAATGATTAAATGTTTACCAAACCTGCACCAGATTATGTAAGTCAGAAAATAAACTACTAAGGTGATAAAAATTCAAGACAACTTATTCAAAACTTGTTTTATTCCTTCTCCTTTAGGTTGGGGTAATAAATAAACAGGTAGAAAATTGAAACGGAATATATTATAGATATGTGTAAACAACTGTTTTACATAATTTTCATTATATATGTTTTGATTTTGATGTGTTCAATTGAAAATGTTGACTTTTACCGTCTTGTAAAAGTTAATATTGTCTCGTAGTTTTTTTATATATGAGATAATCGGTTTTCAAACAGTTAGCATATAATTTAGATGAAATTGAAAGAAATAATAATAACTTAATAAAGTAAATTAATTTATAATTAATTAATCGTCGATAGCATATGCCAATAAATTATCAGAAAATATGCAGCCAAATGTGTTAAAATATGCATAAATAGCCCAAACAAGCGCTTATTTGTTATGTAATGTTAATATAATTCGAAAATAACAGTACCAGAAAATAAATAAAATGCAAAATGAACTTTCTTTTTAAAAATTAAAATAATATAATAAATAATGAGTTGTGAAGGTAAGGAAGATAAAAATTTGTATAAAACAAGTATAATTATTTTTACATAAAGAAAAATGTATCTCAACTTACTACTTACCGACATGCAATGTTGAAATTTATTGATACTATCTCTTATTATTTTTACACGTATAAATGCATAGACTACAAAAATAAGAAAAAAGAAAATTGAACTTGCAGTCATGCAAGTTATATAATCTAAAATATTCATTTGAAATATAATCATGCCTTCCTAGAAATATTTTATGGCTTATAAATATGGGAATATACAATTTAAAAAAAAAAAAAATTGTATTGAATAATGAAACTCATTTAATAAAAAGTAAGTTAACTTTTAATAATTATAATATTTCATTTGATTTCCAAAAGCATTACAGTTTAGTAATTTTTTTTTTTTTTTTTGCTAATATGCATTTTATATTTAATTAAAATTAAAATTTAGAAGTTATTTAAAAACATGCTAATAAAAATCAGCTCATTTGTACCATTTTGCTATATTAATTAGGTCTGATAGGCAATTTCTTTTTTTCTTTTTTATTCTGTGGCTGTTGAATAAATTATTTTTATTTCTATTTGAATAATATAAATAAAATTGAAATAAGAAATAATAAACAGAACATTTTAGACAAAATAACTTATAAACTTATACTATATTTAAAGAACAGAGTATTTATAATAACGAAAGATTCCCAGAATGCTTTATTAAAGACCATTTTTCCTTTTACGGTATTTTAAATTTGTTAATTAATTTCTTGTTTATAAGCACTAAGATTGTTTATGAAAAATTAAATTCATTCTACATTGTATAAATATGAGGTATGAACATACCTAATTTTTTTTGTTTTGAAAATGAGATTTTTAAACATTTTATATTAAATTTTAAGAGTGTAGAAGAATAAATATATTTTCTTCACATATTGTTGTTATAAGAAGAAATTAAAGATTTGTATGTGTGAAATAATTATTAAATGCTAATAAAAATTATATTAAATGTTATTGTCAAAATCGTCGATCAGGAACGAGGAAAGAATTATAAGGAAACCAATTCACTTATCAATTCTAATCACAGTTTCGTACTACGATTACCCTTAATCATAGTACGAAATTTTCAGATTAATTATAGTTAACATTTAGGAGTATAATATCAAAGATATTTATAACTCTATATTTTAATTTGAATATGCCAGTTTGTGCACACAATACAATTCATTATAGATTTCATAACTTTATACTTTAATTTATGAGCTCCTCAGTAAAAAAGTAATTATTAAATTTATAATAATTTTAAACAATGGTGTGTAATAAGTCTTCCAATATTAAAAATACCACGTTCTATAATTATCTAATCTGTTTACAAGTTATTAGGAATTATTTTTTTCTAAAGTTGTTAATAAGTTGTTTTTGTTATTTTTTCTTATTTTGATTTTATTTATATGAATAAACAAGCATTTCTACTTCCTGAAATTGTAATAGTTTCTGTAATAGATACCGAATAAAAGATAAAAAATAAAATTTATTATTTGAAATAATGAATATGGAGTAATAGTGCAAGTTGATTTTTGTATGTATGTTATGAAATTCGTTATTTTCAAAATGAGAAAAAATAAATAAATTATAATGCTGATGGAAATTAAAATTAGACGAAGTTGACTTAATATTTATTCAATGAGTTTTACTATTCGTTAAAATTTGTCATCAAAAGTTTCAAGAAATTCATTTATTATTTTTCAACTGCATGTTTTAACTTTTATGACTGAGTAGTGCAATTTTGATTATATATTTTTGTTAAAAAAAAAAAAAAATATGGAATTGTATAAATATTTTTTACCCACTACATTTCATTTAGTAAATAGTAAGCTGATAAAAATATAATAACTGAAAAAAGTAATAAGTATTAATTGAGTATTCAGCCAAAACTATGATGCCCTATAAAGTTCATATCCTATTTTGTTTGCAAATGATAACTTTTAATACAACGTTTCTTAGTTATTAGTTTTTTATTTTTTGTTAAGTGTAAATTTCGTAATTTTTTTTTTGTCTATTAATAAGAATTTACACTTCATGAAATAAAAATTGCCTCAACAGCTACAGAGTAAAATAAAAAAAAACTAAATTTTCTATCTGAGTTAATTAAAGGAGTAAATAACATGATTTTTATTTGCATGTTACGATATTATCATAATATCACAGATAATTGCATAGATTTTCATTATCTGAGCACATAGGTATGAAATATTTATTTCATTATCATTTTTATTAAGTTTATTCACCCATAATTTATTCATCTATTGCTTGTAACACAAGTAACAGTTTATCTGAAAAATAATCTGAAATCATTTGGAATCCACTTATTCACTCCAGTAAATGTTCAAATCTGATCCACCCCGAAGCTTTCCCGGTGGTCCCGTATAAGAACGGGAATATCTCCAGTGACTTTTTGATCTTGTAAATAATTCATCCGTCGAAGGCTTCTGGGTAGGGAGTCTTCGGTAGGGGGACTGTTTGTACACACAAGGGCTTCCGCACCATTTCCTTCGGGCGTGAGGGACCAACTGAATTTCGGGACCCATTGATGCATCTCATAGCCCGGAGCAGTTCCCAAACCATTCTACCTCTGGAGATTATCTCTCATCTTCTAATTGCTCTGGAGCTAACGGAATCTTGACGGATATGCCCGCCCCGGACGAATGGTCGGTATCCATTAGTTAAACTTCGTCTTTGAAATAACTTCCGAAATAGGAAGTAATTAGAACAAAATATATATTCTGATTTAAAATACCTCTTATGATTCATAAGGTTGTGTCTCACTCAACTAAGTTCCTTAGTAACAACCAGGGGAATAGGTGAAATTATGGGCATATTGATCTTGGTCTAGCAGTACCAAGACAACAGACTCATAGCCTAAGCGTTTTAAAACATCTTATAATTATAATTGTTGCATTAATCATACTCTTTTATACATTCAACCATCGTTTTGCTATATCTGTATTGCATTTTATAGCTATTTTGTTTATTAAATTAGTAATTTTTCTTTAGTATTATATTTTAAGTTTATTATATTTAGTCTAATCCATAAAACTTAACCATAATTATATTTTAAGTATTTAATTATTTTTTCAAAGAGATGTATACATATTTGCTTTTAATTCGAATTATTTAAGCATTTTATTAATCTTTTGTTTTTTATATCGACGCCAACTTTATACGGCCAAAAAATTATACGGATTAAACCAGCTAATGTTTATATTGAAATAGTACCTGGCGTCTCACATGGTATCTTCATCTGCATTCTCGTACTGTTATTTTCATTTAGAAGAAAATTCTAACCTTTCATGGAAGCAGTTTAAAAGTTTTATCAACATGGGCGGTTAATATTAATATTTATAGTCTCAAATTCCACGTATTAAAAAAAAATAGTGATAATAAAATCATCACACATAAGTGTTTTCTTTATCACACGCGTTTTAAATACTTTCAGGTATTTAAAATGAGAACAAAATTGGAAATAATGAACCGTTAGTTTAGTTTTATTATAAGTTGAACAGTAAGGATATCTGCAGATAGATTTTATCAACTGTATTATACATGTATATATAAATAAATATAAATTTTGAAATTGTTATTAGATTGTTTGTTTCCTCAACATAAATATTTCTTCTGTATACAACAATAATTACAAAGGATATAGACTGCATTAATTGTTTCAAAGAGATTTTATTTCAAAGACGTACCGACCTATTTTTTTTTTTCCTATAATCATGAACCGTTTTAGTGTGTCACAAATAAAGTTATCTTTAAAGTCCTTCCAAGCTCCTGTGTTTTAAACACGATTTGGTTCCTGGTGGTTCAATGGGTAATTTCCTCTGAAGTAATCTTGATACTTATCTCTGCATATTTGTGAAATTCAATTAAATAAGGATTATATCCTATGTTGAATAAAATTGAGAAATCATATTTTGTTTTAAATTAAGAACAGATATTCTACAGGCTTTGAAGATTTGACTAGGCGTATAGCTGCGTTGTGAGGCCCTAATGACGGCGAACTGTGTAATAGCACACCCCACGCTTTTACATGACTTATTACTTCTAATCAGTGTAATTTCCTCCCCTCTCGCCCCCTCCAGCTCCTCAAGAACACAGGGAGTCTTAACCAAATGAACCGGGAGAGAAACCCTCCGACGGCGGGCGCATCAATTTCAACCCGGGGATGTACCCGTTCTATTGCCGCTAATGAATGGTCTTAGGGGGTTACCGTTATAGTATCGATTAGTAAGCGTTAAATTATCGTATCAGGTTTTTTTAGAGTTCAAAATACTTATAGTTTATAATGGAAAAAAAAATGTTTAATAATAATTTGAGAATACCACATGGGAGTACTTAATGAATGTCTACCAACCTGAATTGCGTTACTCCCATTGATGCTTTAGTCCTAAAGCTATTCTTAAACTGTTTTAAAACCTTAATAAATTTTACAGTATTCTTAGCTAATACAAATAAATATAATCAAAAATAAGTAGCCTCTACTTTTCTAACATATTATTTAAAATCCGATTTTTTTTTTTACTTTATATTAGTAATAAGTTATAAATTATTGTTATAGAAGTATGAATTTAATGAGTTTTAGCATTGATATTTTTATGATGGTTATCATAATAGTTACCATTCTGATTCAATAAAACTGTTTGGCATTTTTTAATTATTTAAGTATGATAGAATGTAAATTAAAATCTAAATATGTCTTTTTCTTAATATGAATAAATCGTGCACAGTTTTGTAATTAATAACTTGATATAAGCACTTGAAGTATATATATTTAGTTCTAAAAGAAAATTCTTCGCTCTTAAACAAATCCCGGCATTACTCTAAACCAGTGGTTCTCAAAGTGGTTCTAAATAATTAAATAAAAGTGAGTGCCGTGAATTTTGTTTAATCGTTTCAGGGGGCCGCTAGACAAAAAAAATTGAGAACCACTGCTTTAAACAATAATATTCCTTTAAACAATATTTATTTTTAATTCAGAAAATCTTCTATTACCTGTTCTTCTTACACTTATCGAATGCTTTGTTATAAACGAATATGTACCTAGTTAGAACTGTAGTGATATCGATTTTCTACACTTATATTATTTTGAAAGAACAATTTGTTTAAATGAGGATTCCCCTTCTTACGTATACATCAGTGTCATATAACTGTTTAAATGTAAATAACGAAAGATAAACCTATGAATTGAAAGAGAGGTCCTGGATGGCCGGAACGAAAATTGTCATTACTAACTGTCAGGGGTTGTGCACCTCATCTTCCCAGTTAGTAATTTACAAGCGAATTAACACACGCTGTATTTATCTTTACTAAAATTTTCTTAATAGATGGCATTTTTGTTTACAAGTCTTAGGCACCGTTATACGGATAGAAGCGGGGTTTTTTTGCGTGTAAAAATTTTAAAATTATATGAATATTTAAAAAATAAATGAAAACTTGGTGAAAACGGTTGGTTAATTTTTTGTCGCTTAGGGCAAAAAGACAAACACATAAAAGAACAAAACAACATTTGAATGGTTTATTTGAGATGGTTCATAAGAACAAGATACTTCAGCTCCTTCCATAAAAAGAAATTTTATAGAAGAAATAAATTATAATCATTATAGGAAGATTGTCAGAATTGACAGAGAAAGGGATGTGAATTGATCTACTAGCTGCTATTAACAAGCGACACTGTTTACAATTATATTAAAAAATATTGCAATCTATGACTATTAAAGTGAGTAGAAGGTCTTTTCACTGATAATTGTCCCCTTTGGAACATTAAACATTAATAATTTTTAATTTTCACTGTTATACAGATATAAAATTTAAAAAAGTCGAATTTCATATTATTAATTCAATTAAATATTATATTACTTTACGCCACATCCTTATAATAGTGTATTTAAATTATAGCAAAGACAATTAAAAAAACGAATTGGGTAAATGAAGGTTCATATCAATCTTTTAGATAAATGTTTACAATTTGCATTTCAAATTGTAAAAAATGTTTTTTGTTCGAAATGCTGATCTATTTAAGTTTTGAAGCTATCAAGTTAATTTTATGAAACTTATTTTTATGAACTAAAACTTCTTGGATTGCTTCATAAAACCAATTCTTACAAGAATAGACTATAGTTGAAACACATTCCCAGCAATTAGTAATAATTCACCGTGACGTCATCTTGGGAGTGTCGGACAGGCGTTTCTCTCTTAAGTTTTTGGACAAATTGTTACCTTAAAAGTTCTTCGAATTTCTTTTTGAACGCCGAAATTTAGACGGGTACTAATTATGCAATGATTAATATTATAGTTATAGATAGATATACTATCATATTATAATTGCAGGTTTTTAATTTTATAATTATTTCTAATAGAGATGTATAGGAAAAAAAAAACTATTGATATTAATTAGCCATATTATATTTCTAAAAGTGTAGTTTAAAAAAAAAATTGTTTTCCTCTACTGGGATACCTATTTCAGGTCAGGGGCAGGTAACTAGCAGGTGGCAAGGTGGCAAATGCCACGGGCCTCGGCCCAAGGGGGTCCTCGAATTGGCCTTTATACCAAAAAAATATGATATCAAATTGTATATATTTGTAATAATACAATATTATATAAAATAATACAATTAATAACTATCATTGTATAATTATATATAACACGCACATTTAGAGAAAGAAGCTTAGGGGGGCCTCAAAACTTGGATGCTGCGAGCCTACAACTTCATACTTACATCACTTGTAGGATTTGGTATTACCAATTAATAAATTTTTGGAAACCAGATGTGCAACAATTAGTTTTGTGTCTGGATATTTTGTGTTTTAGATATTTTTTGTACTTCTAAAGTGTATTTTTCATGAACTCCCCAACAACAAATAATAATTCTTCAAAAAATTGTTGTTTTAATTGTTTGGTATTTGAGTATAAATAATTTAAACATTCTATTAGATTGTTTTTCTTCAAATATTACTTCGTTTTGGAAGACTTATATTTAAATTGATTATGGGTAATTTTGTGAAGAAATTTCTTTTATTATTTTCATTACCCTATTAGAATTTCCCTTACAAAGAAAATTGTCAATGTTTGGGAGTTTTTCCCCATTGTCAGGAAAAACTCCTCATATCTTCTAGTAGGTAAAATTTAACAATATTTTTATTCACACTCTTTGTCATGATAATATCCATAAACTATATAATTTCGTCTTAATTTTTGCAATATTAAAACCTTATTTTTTCATTAAATTCTTATAATGAGAGTGTCACATTATTATATCAATTTCAGGTGGGATCCATTTCTGCGCACTTGTATATGTGTGTGTGTGTGTGTGTGTGTGTGTGTGTGTGTGTGTGTGTGTGTGTGTGTGTGTGTGTGTGTGTGTGTGTGTGTGTGTGTGGGTGTATGTGTTTGTATAATTGTATTGAGTGTTTCCTTATTGAAGATTTAATTGTAGAATGGTTCCAATCTGATCCATATCGGCTCGAGATGAATCCAAACAAGCTCAAACATTTACTATCGCGCATAGATGATGACGGTCACTTGATTCAGATAAAAGAACGCCGAGAGCTAACTGGTCCATGTAGACGTTAACGATGGCTAGCATTGACAGGAGTTGTCAGCAGGAGATGAGCTCTATGACGCGACTACAATGAGACGTCCTGACTTGACGATGTAGTATACGCTCGGAGCATACCATTACACAATGAGGGTTCCGAAGGGTTGGGGTACCAACTTCCCCGGTGGTCCCACACTTGGATGGGGTCCAACACCCTACAGGTAGCACTCATACATAAATATATTAATATTTATTGTGAGAAAGGTCTGTTGTTAAATCAAACATTTTCAGCCGAGGCTTATAGGGGCATTGTGCTCATCCGAAAATTAATGGCTGAGTTTTAGGGCTTTTGTATTCAAAAGGGTCTATGATATACTGGATTCAATAGTAATCCATAAAGAAAAGGGTTAGGAATTGAAGTTTTAAAAACTTCTTTTAAATTATCAATTAATTGTGATCAGTGTTAATCTCTATTTGATTTTTCTTTTTACTTGTTTTTCCTCATTAGTGAAACCAGCAGAGGAAATGCGGGGGTTACATACATTTTTTTGTTGACATCCATTTTATATTTAAAACAGAGCAGTTGGAGATGGGGAAAAAAATTAAGACAGATAGAAAAACATAGGAATGAATCTCTTGCTAGCCTAACAATGTGTAACAAAATAAATAAAACGAGAAAAATAATGTTTCCATTATTATGTAATACAACAACAATTATAATAAAAACAATTTAATAGTAGTTATAGAATAAATAAAATTTAAAAAATAAGGCCTTAAATCTTTGATAAGGCTATGAAACATATTTCTGAATTAAATTTAATCTCTTCGAATTACGGTTATACACACACATGAAATACTATAGTTTTTAATATGGACGCCATTCTATTTTTTGTATATGTAAATATTTTATTAAATAGTCATAATTACGTGATACGTTATAATATTTCTCATATATCTTTTATATTACCATTATAAATATTTTAGATTGCTTAAAGAAATTTATTTGCTTGATTTAATTTTATTTAAAAAAAAAATGAAACAGCAAATAATATATTCAGATTATCTGATAATCTTTCCGCAGTGCCTTGATTCCTTTTCAAGCCAACAAGGACTCGTTTCAACATATCCAGATGATATTTGACGTGAATACATTAATTAAATATATATATGAATTAATTATGATTTGTCCTAGATTATGATTTAGCTTTCGTTTTCTCTTTATAATTTGATTTGCTTCATTATCGATTCTTATTATATTTATTTATATTTATTAAAAATTGGTCAGGAATTAAATTATTATAATTTTTTTTGCATGCCATTCAACGGTATTGCCAATGACTATCAAAGTTTCAATAAAAAATTTAAAACTGTTTCATATACCGGAGAAAAGATCTATGATTTATATTTTTATTGAGATTCTAGTGTGTTATTTCTGATTTAATGATTGCAAATAATAAACAAAACTAAAAACTAATGAAATTAAATTAAAAATTGTATTTATATCTAGTTAACCTCAATAGAGAATAATTTAAAAATTACAAAAAGAATAATATTACTAAAATAATAATGAAATAAATACTTCAGATCAAGTCGTGAAAATATTTAACGGGTAAAAATAGTATATTAGGTAAATAAAAAAAAAATGTAACGAAAACAACGCCATTGTAGGACAGACAAGTAATATTGAGTGTATGTAATGTATAGATAATTATATTTATTTATTAGCAATGAGATTGGAAATAATATAACTCTAGATTTTCAGGGCTTTTTAATATTTATCTAGACACTAATTATATTTTTTTATTTTTGTAAATCAATTTTAATTATTTGTCTTTTTAGAATATGTAGTTTCGTAATACTTTATAATACTTTTTAATTTTTTTAATTTTGTCTGATCGTCTAACCAAAAAAAAATTAATCCTGTTGATGAATTCTTCTCCTGACAGACAAGTCTAAGATGACACACGTCAGTCCTGAAAGCTGGATTAGGACCTCTGTCAAAGAGATATCTTATGGGAAAACATATGCCATGTGCTTCCATTTTTCTATTTATATTCAATATCGCTGAAAATTCGCTTTTTTTTACCTTATTCCATTCAACAAGGAACAATACGCGTGTTGACTAACGGAAACGCGGAGTGCACCTGTTACAACATCCTCTCAGTCATACCCCACTGGGCTCTGTCGTTATTGTTTAAGTACTTCGTGCTTAGTTCACGATTCTAAGTCCGATGACGTTGGGGATGCGAAGTACGTTATAAGGGGCTGCTTCATTCCCATAAGATGTTATCTGCCTTTTTATGCGATTGCTAGCTTGGGGTCACAGGTAGCAAGCCCACTGGTGCACCAGTTAAAACAAGCCTTTGGTAAAAAGAAGACGGACCAGTTTTTTAGCTTGTTTGATTAAGGAATGGTAGCGGGGAGATCGTTCCCTGACTCCACCGGAACGTCCTTTACGCAACGCACCTTGGGAAAGGGTTGATTTCAATTTAATCATTATTTTTATTATATTGGATATAAAGGGTTTAATAATAAAAATTTATTATAAAACATACCCATTCAAATAAATAAATTATTCAAGCAAAAGGTCAACAATCTTCTAATAACTTCTTTATTATATAGTTTTTATAATACGTTACCGATTCGGTGATTTATCCTTATTCTCAGAGCATATTTATTAAAAAAACAGATAATTCCCTATACCAAGCAATTCACAATTTTTAATTTCATTAGGTTTTACAACTATATAAAATTAATTATCCAACAATTTTGCAATGAAGTTTCCATTGTCACGAATTATTCAATTTTAGCTAGTCATATTATTGAAATCACTTTGCCAGATATTTAGCCATTAGCTCAATTTTTCCATAGATGCATAACTGGAATGTACACAGTGGACTTTGTCATCTTTAAATTCATTTTACTTATATTTATTATAAGGTTTAATTGTTCTCAAACAAGCATGTTGTTATAATTATTATTTCAACTAAATAAGAGATTTTTTTAAAGAAACAATTCAAAATATGTACAATGGCCCGCTTCTTCAAGGTATAACTACTTTTATTTATGAAATATTTTTTTGAGGTAAATTAAAATTTATTATTAATAGTAATTATTACAAGTAAAAATATCAACGGATTAGAATCCTGGTTAAAAACATGTTTTATGGTATAAAATTTTTTTTATATTTGTGTTGTATGGCAATGTTTTGAAAGTTAAAAGCAAACATAAAAATGATCATAAAATCAGAAATTTTAATGAAATGCTTATCCACTTAATACAATGTTTTATTTTTATTTATTTATTTTTTTTAACGTAAATGAAAGGAGGTCAGGGAAGATATGACGGCTATATATCTGACAGAGGACGACTGCATTGTCAAAGATCATTGGAGGGAAGAGGTACTGAGTATCGGAATGGATGACGTTTGCAGGATCCGAAATAATAATAAAACATTTTTAATGGTACAAAATATTTTTCGTCTCGGACATGGTAAGACATGTAAAAGAGCGGCTTATCCCAGACATTCACCTTCTGTAGCAATCGCAGCTACTGCCTTTAATGAATGCCTTACGAAAGCTTTTAGGAATAGCTGAATTTATGGGGCTTAGTCGGACCATAAGTCACGGCATCGCCCAGGCCAAACTATGGAACCATCGGAATAAATTATTATAAAAATATCGCGGACTATCCGTTAGGAACAGCTAGTTTAGAAATACTCAATCATAGGTTGGAATCGTACCAAGCATGTGCCTAGTTTTATATTCCCCATCAAGTACGTTCAAATACCATACTTTCATTAAGATTACAACTAAACTTCATTTTGTGATTTAGCAACGGAGAGGACTTTCCAAACAGTGTAGTGAAGTAAAAAAATTGAATATTATAATAATAAAATATTCAATTCCTTATCAGAGATTACCGCAATTAATTAATTTTAAACTGATTGTGAGTTATAATGAGAAAAATATTTTCTGAATTTAGTAGTTAAGGAAAATTTTTTTTTTCTTTTAAAACTAAAAGTTTCCAGATCAAAATTTAAAATGCGTTAAAAAAAAAATGGCTAACATTTTATTGAAATTTCGACCGAATAAAGTTAATTTTCAAATGCAATTTAAAATTGTTAGCCTATCATGTATTTCTCTATATTAAGGCATTGGTTAACACTATATTAACCATCCAATATGTGTATTAGGTATGCCAATACAAAATCCATAAAACCCAACTTTTCCTTAAAATATTCTCAAAACTGGAAAGTGAATTATGTATAATATCATATAGTATAGATATTAGGACAGTAGCATTAAAACAAAGAGATACCAAAATCAAATTATGGTTCAATTTGTCGAGAATGAAAACGAACCTCCGATTCCGACGATAACCAGCAGAATGTTAGTAGAGATAAAAAAATTATGCTCTGAGTCATTTAATTTTTTTAAATATGGATAATTATGTATATTTTATGTAGTATACATGCGTCCAATTTAAAATGATTAAATTTTTTTTTTCAAATCTTCCAACTTGAATTTTTTATGATGCTGGGAACTTGCTTGATATATTCACACCAATGTAATGAACTAGTTTCATCCTGTATTATTGTTATAAGCAATTCTAATTCTTTACCAATTGTGTTCAACTAGTTTAATTACTAATTTGATGATAAAAATATTTAATTTCTTTTTTGTTTACAGGGCGGGCGGCGGAGGGAGTGGTGCATCCATCCTTTCCTCCCAGCTGAAAGGTGGAAATGGTGTGATTGGTGGTGGTCCAGGAATCGAACCACTCACCGATATCCAAGGGTTGTTCCTCGGCGGTGGTGCTTCGGACGAGGTCAAGAGGGAACCGGAAGACCTCAGCCACCACAGGCGGGAGAAAGACAGGCATAAGGTAATAATTAGAATTAACAAAATAATTAAAATGATATTAACAACTTATAAAGAAACAAAATGAAACATACTCGTATAAAAGATAAATGTGAAGCTCGACTATAATTTAGTAAAATTATTAAATAAAGTAAATTTTGGGGGATCATAATCCATTGATAAAGCCTGCATATTATTACAGTGTTCATAATGTGTAATTTATATGCACAATTAACGATTTAGAGAAATGTTCAACTCATCAACATAAAAAACACTTGTATATATATATATCAATGGTCAACTTCACAACACATAGAGTTGGACACTCTTGGAAAATGTCCAATCTACATTATATATCTATTTGAAACTAGTATTGTAATAACATGAAATTAGGCAAATTTACAACAAACAAAAATAATTAATAAGGAATTACAGGATGCTAAAAGCAATCTTGAATATTTTTTTACTCGAAACCATAAAATTTGTACTAACATCTGCGATATTGGCCATTGATACATAGTATGAATTACAGGTTCAGATACCCATTATTTTATATACCCAACCAAATCTCTCAAACGTGTTTTGATTTATAAAATATACGTAAATGATTACCAAATTAAATATTAATATAGTCAGATCAAATTTAGTTTAAAAAAAAAAAAGTTTAACTATTTGAAAAAATATATACTCTTGCATCAACATATGGCCTGTTTTGCTGAAAGATAGCCTTCAATAATAAAAACGGGCAAGTGGACGACGTCTGTATTAGACGCTTTGCTTACAGGTTGTTTTCAACGATCCCAATTGGACGGTAATAAAACAGTAAAATGTGTAACTCCTAATGCCGGGTTCGAGTCAACGCATCAGCATTTTATTGCCTTATAAATGGAAGAGAGGGAGAGAGAAATCTTATCGGAAATGCGCAGCTTTCGACTTCGAAAGCCATGCTTACATTTTTTTGTATTTAAATGATGTAGTTTTCGGTACAATGTTTATGTGGCTTGAAAAAATATCAACCTTTGATACAATCTTAATAAGTTTATAAGGCGTTCGAAACTCCCTTGTGAATGTTAAATTTCATTGATTCTTTTATCTTAGAATACTTATTAACTTCTGTCCATAAAATTACATATTCTTATAATGGCAACTAATTAATGAAGAAATTATATTAAAATGATAATATATATTTCACTTATTTTTTTTTTAATATGATTTTATTATTTAAAAATATATATAATAAATCATATCATTAGAATTCTTTTTCCATGTACGGACAGGCTTCTTGTGATTCGGAAGACAACTCTTTTATGATGGTCCCCCAGAATTTCACTCCAGCTATCGCCTCTTCCCAGCATTGGACTAAGTATTCCGAACCTGGAAGAACAGTAATAACCATAGAAACTTACTTATCTGGAGGGTTCAGGAGACTGGATTCTCCCTAACTCTCATTCTCTTTTACAATAATCCTATGAGACCGAACTGTATATGTGTCATTCTGTTTCAGGTGCTCCTTGTGACGAGCGAGGTCGGTCATCAAGACCTTGTCGTTGACGTCGTCAATAACAACACCGCCCCGATCAAGGACGAATTCGTCCATTCCCCCCAGCAGCCGAGCAGGTCGATGAACGGTACACCTTCTTCGACCTCCTCACTCATCACCCCGGAAAACGCACCGATCGAGATCATCTCTGCAGAAGGCCTCAAGTCGGGCATCACCTACGGTGGGCACATGTTCGGTGGTAGCGGCTCCCCCTCGCCGATCCCCTACACCGAGCACCAGTACACCACCCCCGGATCCCAGGGTGGATCTGGATACGTAACCACCGCCGCCGGCAGGCCATCTGCCTTCTCAGACCCTTACTACAGGTAATGAATGACAACTACCCATAACTCAATATGAAGTCACATAGATGTTACAGGTTAGCGAATAGCTCAAGACATTTGCATCGAACATGGACCTTCCCGAGCGATATATCTAATTCTCATCAATCACAGCTGCTGCTTCCATCTTCTATACTAAATACGTAATATTTTAAAACATATTCCTTTCCTTAAGTTCCTTTCTTTATAAAAATGATTCATTGAAACTTTATTTAGTTCCTCCACCTCCTTATATTGATTGAGCTTTCGTTTCAATCAAGCTGATTTTCCAATTTTTTTATCGGTTCATCTGGAGTGACGAATTATAACAAACTATATCACAAAATTTGATTTGCACTTCTTAAAAAAAAATTCATAACGAGCATTTTAGATCGTGATGAGTCAATGCGGTTTACTCATCTGAGAGAAAGAGAGCTCGAGTCGGTAATGAAATATCAATTTTTGCATTGCCCAAGAACTTAGAACGATTGGAAGCGATTGAAATTTCTGGAGAAATGTTTTTAATGAGATTTGCTTAACCCAGAATTGAGATCTAGTCTTCCGTTATTAGCTCCCTGGACTGAAGCAATCTCCTGGGAGTCACGACCGGGCTACAGGTGCGCTACTCTGGTGTTGCGAGTATTAAGCAAGATTACATCGGCTATTTCAAATTTTGTTGACAGTCTTTGGCTGATGGATTGTGTAGTAAAATTTGTGGATGTAGCGAGATTTTAGTTAGGACACTCAGAGAATTGGAGGTTTATTCTTGTACAGAATTTATATTTACATAGTATGTAAGTTTAGGTTTTTAGAACACATCCTGTCATCACTTTGGAAAAAGCATCGTATAATTATTTTTAAAAATAACTCATTAGTACAGTGAATTCTGTAGCAATAGATGATATTTAATAATGTTTAGCCAATAGCATTAAAAATATCAAATAAACGAATATCAAAAGTAGATATAATCTTGTAATGTGGCCAGTGTTGTAATTATTTCGATAATTTAGAGCATTTTATTGTTCATACAATACCTATCCTCCCCTCTCTACATTCCCATCCGTTCATTTACCTTTTCTTTCATCATTTATTCAAAACGTTTTGTCGAATTATGTACGTTTTCCTATTAAATTTTCAGAGATCTTTATCCCAAATGTCTCCATTTTAGCTTAAAACATCAGGATAAATGGACGGCAGTCAATATATTGTTTCCATATTGTAGAATAAAATTAGGTTTGTGACAAAACAAAAAAATAAACTTCCAAGAAAGCTTCCAGATTTCCTAAAGTCATTTAACTTCGACTTGAATTTATTCAAAACAAATGCAATGGGGATTGGTTCCCTTCAGTTAAATGCCGTCCAAATCAAGCTATACTTAAAAATTAAATAGTAATCAGATGGAACTCTGAATGCTACACATGCTGCAGAAATATTAATTAAAAACTATTATTTGTGAAGTTTTTTGTTTCACCCATTACATCTTCTACTCTTTCTGTTTAATATAAATGATTAGCTGCATTGCTACTACCTTATTCACTTCAATTACAACGATAACTTCTATTCCAGAGAATACTTCTCCGAGCAGTCACCGTATCAAGGTCAACTGAGGCAGGTCGCCAGCTTTGCGGAGGAAAATGCCGCAACGGCATCGTTCGTCGAACGCTACGTCCGACAGAGCTCAGCCTACCACAACAAGGGGGTCATCGCTGCCGCAGGCCTCACCGTCGACCTCCCTTCCCCGGACAGCGGTATCGGCGCCGATGCCATCACCCCCAGGGACCAACCTCCCATCCAGCAGGTGAGTAACGCTGGACTATGTTTAAATCTGGAAGTACACTATCTTTCAATAGAGCATACTTTAGGTATAAGGAACTAGAGTGTTGTTGAAATAAGCAATGGAACTCATACAGCTCGGTCAGCAATACATTTACGTTCATATTATTAATTCCAATTATGTTGAAGGTGAAGTTATTAAATAATGAATATTTAAAAATATATTTATATTGAATTATTTAAAACTTGAATCAGTGCCCTCATTGTTGGACATCTTTTTAAAAGCCCTTCCCACGTCCGAGTGAAAAGATTTTTTTTTTTGTTATCTTTCTTTTCAGAACGCCCTCATACTTTTTATTCAACGCTAGGCATTTCACATTTGAAAAAATAAAACTCGATTTCACCCACAAATATGGAAATTTTATTTAATCCCATCGAGAGTTAAATGAGCTGTATTTTCGTTCCGTAATTTTTCCAGGTGCAATAGAAAGTCGAGTTCGTTCGCTGTTTGCAGTCAAGATGGATATCGTATGTTCTTGTTCAGTCCAAATAGCCAAAGTAACCGTTAAGACTTCGAATTTTTTCTCATATATACAAGGAGGATCATTCTGAGAAAGAATGGTCGCCGATCCTTATCCAGAACGGGTGTCTCTATAATGGTCGGATATAGCGTCGTTGTACGAGCTGGTCTCCGCTTAAGGTTTCAGGATTGCTTTATGCGGCATCTGTCGCTTTTTTCCTTCCTATGACTGGTCGATAGGAACAGTAGGCGACACTTAGAGATATAAACGCCTTAACGATACGGCCCTAATTACTACCATTGTCGGCTTTACATAATAGGCTAAGAGATTGGTTCAAGGCTGCCAACCTGACCGACGTAATTACTATCCAGCTTTTTCTTTTTCCCTTTACATACAATATTTATTGAAATTTAGCATGCAACCTGAGGGAGCCCTTATGCTCGTAATACATATCTGCGTTCTTTGAAAATAAATAAATTAAAAAATATATATTTATTCGAGATATGAAATAAAACCTGCCTTGAAGTAATTAAATGCCAACTGCAGGCAAGAACTATTTTTTTTTTTTTTAAATAATTTAAATTGGTTCAGTTATAAGCTGCAGATGCAACTACGCATCAATAAATTTATTAAATGCGCTTATCCATTATGTTAGTACTCATTTAAAAGATAATACAAAAATTGTTTTTAAAAACTTATTTTGTACAACCGCAAAACTCTGTGCATAAATTTTGTAATCAAGTATTGCTGACAGTGAAAAAATAATTTATGTGCAGTTAATAGCGAAACTAATTTTTGTTGAGTTTATTTTTTCTTAAGCAAACTAATAATTATTCACATATCTAAATCATTATATAAACTTAATTGGTAGAAAATATGTTAAAAAAAAAAAATATTTGAAACACTTTAATGCATCAATTAGATTCTTTGACGACTTTCTTAAAGAAATACAATTAATTATTAAAATAAAATTGAGTTAAAAAGTCGCCGAGAACTAAGGTACATAAATAGAATATCGTTAATAATTTTCATTACTACATTTGTTTCAATATTTTATTTTTATAACATAGCTTTTTTAAATGATGCATTAACAAGTAAAACATTGTGTTCATAAGTAAAACAAGTGTAACCTTTTTTTTCAGTCTTTCGACTACTCGGAAATGCCTTCGCTGCTCGGTGAAGGGAGGGGAAGCCAAAGCTCTCCGGCAGCTAGATCTCGCCCTTGGCACGACTTCGGGAGGCAAAATGATGCTGACAAAATCCAAATACCAAAACTGTGAGTATGCAAAATCATTTATTTTTAAAAAATTGTATCTAGGGGAAATGATATAACTACACTAATAACTTACAAACAAATCAAATTCTATTTGATTTTATATTAGCATGCCATTTAATTGTTAATATAAACAAATTAATGAGTAACTTTTTTGTTATAAGCTATTTATTATTAGTCAAGAAACTATTTAGCCCATTTTCCTTCGAAGACTTTCGTAGTTTTAAAGATATTTATAGCTTATTTAAAATAAATAAATAAGAAATTAATACAATATATATATATTCAGAAATAAGAATCAAATGAATTTTTCTATAGATCTAATTTTTGGATAATTAAATGTCAAAAAATTATATAAATGTAATTAAATTAGTGAATTTATATGTTATTGTTTTTTTTTTAATTTTATCTTGTTCAATAAAATTATTTCTGTTTAAAATCTTGGTAAATTCTATAATTTTGTGTTCAAGTATGCTATTCAAATTAATTATACTACTTTGTTTTGTTTAAATTTTTTTTTTTTTTCATTCACTACATTTTATTCCTTTAATGATATCCTAGTATTTATTATCAAAATTGTCAATTACCTATGTCTCAGTTTCAAGCAGGATTGTATTATTTAATTAATTTTTTTTTTTTTAATAAATACTAAAATAACCCTTAAACTCTTCAAAGGCTTTTTAATATTATTTTATATTTTGTCCTTACGTAATAAGGTAAAACATTTAGCATATAAAATAATGAATTTTAAGTAGATAACGTAGAGTCAGAATAAATTTGATTAGTCTATTTAGTATGGTATTACAATTAATTTAGCGACTCTGTATTTAACATTTACTTTATCTGTTATAAAAACATGGAGGTGGGAGAGGTTCAGACATATCACTACTTTAAACTTATTTTCACGAGAAGCAAAATGATATAGTATGCAACCAAACCATTGACTTTTTTCCAAATCCGAATCCCTTAGTGAAATTCATAAACTCTAAACCATCCTGCAGTGACTCGTATATTATTTTTGCTCTGGATCAATTTATTACGGTTTTATAACCCTCAAAAAATTGACAGTTCCTTTATTGGTGTAACGACTTAAATCGGCCGAGTCGACTGTGTTCTAGGCTCACTTCCCGAGGACACCATTAAATGAACCCTTGTCTCCTTGGTCCCTTAGCTCAAACACTACAGCGCCGCAGATCGGATTACAAATCCTACCGAACATAAATATCCCCTCTGACATGTCCAGCGTTGCGTTTTCCATTCGATCCGAACGCGTCAATATACGATACCCATCGGTGGTATAATTGGTCCTGGCGTTGGACAGACCTTACGCCGCGGCCGTTGCATTAGTATGGGAGGCAACTTCGGGCAATGACTCAGTTGGACATGTTAGCGTTTTGCATATTAATTGGGTCAAGACATCGCCTCACCTAGCCACCTACTCGTTTCTCAAACCAGATATCGATATTTATTTTTATTTTAATTTCAGATTTCTATTCGGAATATGTGTACCGTTTTCTAGAGAAAGTTTTCAAAAACCACAGGTTGATCCGTTTAGTAAGTTGTTTGTCTAAAAAGTCGACTTTAAATGTCATGAGAAAAACTGGCTTTCAAATGTGTTGATTTACATTCATTTCGATTCCAGTGAAATAAACAAAAAAACAATCCACATATATGCACTTAAATTTAAATATAAAAAATAAGATACAAAAGAATATGCCTTTTTGCTTTGCGAAAGGATTCAATATTTATTAATCACGTATTTAATCACTTTTATGATTAAATTAAAAACGAATGGGCTTCAAATTGTATATAAATAAAAAATAAATTAGTTTTATAGTATAGGTTAGATATTTTATTTTAGTTTTAGACGCTTGAATTCTTCTTAAATGGTAAATATTTTAGTTTTAGGATAGCCCTGATTATAATTTTATTTAATAATTTGAGTTTTTATCTAAATATTGTGTGAAATAATGTAAGATTATCCTTACTTTTGAGATCTTTAGAGTCTTAATTTGCCCATCTTCAGTCCCAGTAATACTGCCAGATGGTCGGACTGAATTAATTATGTAATAGACTCTTACAAAGTTTTATAATAAAGTATTCCTGTGCATCATTTATGTTCCTTCAAACCAGAAACTCAAGCAACGAAATTTCAGTTTTGTTTTTTACATTATAGTATTAAGGAGATAAAGAATGCCCTACAATTAAATCGCCATTAGAATTGCGGAGTTTCTTTACTTAATGTAAATAGCGGAGATGTTTGCTACAAAAGGCAATAAATAATGTCCCCTCGGGTACAGTTAATCGGAGCTTTTCTCTTAAAAAGGAGTCCTGTATCAGAAATCGAGGGGGCAGGCCTTTCGAGCTGGCCTAATTGGACCGATGGGAAAAAAAAAAATGGCCATTCCACTCTCCACGACAAAAAAATGTTATTTTTCTTTATTCAGACAGATTTGATATTCGTATTTCATTTAGTTCCGCGTGACAATGAACAAAGTAGTTTCCAAAGTACCTGATTGTTATTATTTTTTCAATGGTTTATTCGTATATTCATGGTTTATACATACATATATAACCGCAGCTTTAGAGCAGAAGCAGCTTAATTCCGAAAATTAAATTTTACTTTTTGTTTCATCGTTTCATGATTTGAATCTATAAACCAAAATTTTGACTTTCTAGCGTACCCCTAAACTTGGCAGAATATTTTTGTGAATTTAAAAAAAAAAAAAAATTAAAAATAATATTCTTTACATTTTTTTTTAATTTAAATTTTTTACAAAAAAGGTACTAAAAAATACAAATCCCTAAACTTGGGAGAAAAATCGAAATAGAACTGTAAAAAATATATAAAAATCTGTTAAAAACAGAAAAAGCCAAATTTGGTTGGCATCCACCTTGCAACGGAAATGATGACTACACGAAGTGTTGCTTTCATTACTGCCAATATTCCAAGCATTCCTGTAAAACACTTTAATTCATGAACTAACATTCTAAAACCAACGAAAATTGTAAAACACATTAGGCACCTACTGATTTTTTCAATGCGATAACAATAATGAATATTTTCTTGCGCTCAATAAAATGTTTTTAAATTACCAAAACATTGTTTTTTCACTTATGGCCTCATGTTGCTTCCGAGCTACCGATGATAGCGGAAGCCATTATAACCATTTTTGTGAGCCGAAAATTTTTTGTCTTCCAAAATCATAATTTTCTCTCTTATTTTACGTTTTACCTTTCTGAACAAATTTGTCTATCGGTTTTTAAAATATTTTTCCTTGTTTCAAAAACAGCCTAAAACCAATTTTGATAAAAATAACACATGTTGGTTTGGAATTCGATATCCGCCAGTCATTTTGAAAATCATACCAAATCCGGCAATTCACCAAAATTCTTGTGTTTTATCTATAGAATTACTATTGATCTTATTCGACGCCAAATCTTATTCATGATATTGGTTTCAAAACGTTTTTTTTATGCAATGAGTCGTTTCTTCATAAATTACCAAACTTGTATAAAAACGTATTTTTTCATGTTTTTGGTTTGAAAACTTTTCAAATAAAGACTTCATTTGCTGACCCATGTTCATAGGAACTTTTTGGTCCAGCGTTATATTTGCTATAAAATCCCTAAGGGTTATCCGTTTTTGTTTTTTTTTTTTGGGGGGGGGGCACACTCAAAAAAATATATAAATACAAAAGTATTAATAAAAAATGCATACTAATGGAATATATTTACTAATCAATGTAGCAATCAGTCAGTTTAAATATCATAACACTGAAATACCCTAATCAGAAATCTTCGGCTAACGGTTCGTACGCCGACTGTTCAGTCCATCAATGACTTTTTGTTGTTATTCAGCATCTTCTGTTCACGTGGCCATTTTGTCTCCTTTCAATAAATCTTGCATTTTCTTTCAGTACAAAAACTCGAATAATAAGCGTTTTTTTGTCCTGATTCTTGGAGATGTTCGGCACGGAATCTTTGACGTTGGTTCTATCTTTAGTGATGATGGATTTATACCGAATAATTCTAACTAGAGGCAACTAGTCCTTGAGGCCACCTGTCCTAGCTGGGCAGTGGCTACCTTTAAACCAGGTCCGTCTTGTGGCAATTAATTATTTAAAATCCAGGGCGGTGGAGGGGAGACCAGCCATCGGGGGCGTGGCCAACGCCACGTAGAAAATTTCTTCCAACATCTGTCTAGAGCTGCCCACTTCGGAAGACCATTCCAATCTTTGAAATATTTCAATTATATTGTAGAAATAAGATTTAAGGGTCAAATAGAAAATTCGTTTGTACCGGAGACTCTAATCTGCCACCTGTTCTTTGAAATGGGATAAGTATTATTTTTAGAAAAATCACTCCAAGAATATTAATTTTGAAAATTAAAAACCCGAAGTTACCAAGTCATACAGTGGGCACACTTTAATACCTTCTTATAAAATCAGCACGTAGTAGAGCAATCGAATACCCACAGTGGAAATTCATTTTTAAAAATATACCGTCTTTGCCGCCGAGAAAGCTCTTATGTTACCAAAAATCAGTTATAAGATTTTGATTTTATTAGAAACAATATTTTATCTCCCATGTGCTGGTGAAAAGCACTCACGTATTAAAAAGTGTTTATAGCAATCGTAACAGTTACCGCTAAAAATCACTGATGAGAAACTTTCTAGACAGTCTTTACATTGATAGTTTCAAAGTTATCTACTTACCATATTGGAACTTTTATAATTAGTTTTTAAAACTATATTTTATAACATTTCTTATAAAGCAATTTTTCGTTGTCCTGTAAAACCTTTTGTTTGGCACTTAGGAGGTTTCACGGCGGCAACCTATAAATGGTCATATTTTTGAAAAAAAAAGTGGTTCATTTCTATAAAGGGGACGTATTAATTAATTAATGACGTAACAATAATCCTGTCAAATTCCTTTCAATTTTTTTTTTATTTATTAAGAAGCGTTTCAGGAACGTCGTTCACTTCCATCTTCAGGAGTAAAATATGTATACATTTTTGAACAACGATAACTTTTTAATTTCGAATTAAATAACAAGAAGAATTTACAAAATGGGAGATTTCAGAATGAAAAGCTTTAAACAGCCAAATGAAAATTGAACAAAAACGTTCTGGTGAATTGAAAAAAATATTTTACTGCTATATTATGTTGCTTTCCTACGGTGACATTCATTCATATAGATCTATACAAATACGATGTTTCAAACCAGTCGACGCATAAGAGTATCTTAGTCTTAAATACGGACTCAAGTCCGAATCAGGAAGTTCTTGCAAAACTTCATTAAAACCATCATTTTTCAAGCTTGATAACTGGTTCATCAAACTGTAATCGAATAAATTCCCTCCCTCCTCTTTCCACGTTTTGTGATCGGAACTCAGACATTGTCAGAATTTTAAGTCTCATTGTTATCAGTGTTTTTATCCGTGGTAGTTGTTCCCCATACTAAATAGTGTGTTGTTTTATTTTATCTATTTTAAAATGATCTGATGATTTACTGTTTACGTTTTTCTTCTATGAATCATGTTTATGAAGAATGTTTGTATAATTCTTTTTGTTTACTTAATGTTATGGATGTTTTGTGTCCAGCGATTTGGTTTGTGATTCAAATCACATATAATTTTGAAAATAAATTAAAATGATTGACCTGGTTCATGAAATGATTAGTGTTTGATTATGAATGATTGGTGAATGATTTTAGTGGACTATATTGGTTTGATGAGGTTTATTGGAACAAGTAACATGAATTCTGGAAAGGCCAAATTATAATACAATATTTTAGTAAGTTAATGAATTTAGATGATTTGCAATGAAATATAATTCAGTCTTGCTTAAATGGGCATTTGGTGCCTTGATGAAGTCTTTGTTTGCCGTAGGTTCTTCAGTATTTTCTCTTCCTTCTCATCCTCTCTCCCGCGGCCTTTAGTTTTACTGGCTCATGGTGAGTAACTGGGTAATTGCGTGAAATAAAAATTTACGTGCACTTTCAGTACCAAGGTTCGAGCCAAAAGTTTTTTTTTTTCACTTATTTTATCCAGCTGTTCAGGGATGTTCCCTGAACAATGGGATAAAGGTGTTCTGTTAGTGTGTCGGATCTTATTAGGTTAAATGTTATAAACATAAAATTGAGGCCAATAATTACTATACGAAAAAACCTCTTTCGCCATTTTGTTCCTTACTACTTCAAATATAATGAGTAAAAAAATATAATTATTTCAACGTAGTAATTTTTTGGGGGTATTTTTTCCTAGATTCTATTGAAACCGCCCATTTCACCAGGAGAGAATTATATGATAATTTAGAAATTCAGAGAGATGAAAATAGTTTATCAAAAGCTTGAAGAATGATGGGTTCAGAAGAGTTTTTCACAAACCTGTTGATTCAGACTTTTTTTCCGGTCTTAAATTTCAAATAATCTTTTGTGCGCCGACTGGTTACTGGTTTGCCATTATATCAGACACTCCTGGCTTTTTGTATGAAATTTTCTTTATATATCCTAACAATTATTGTATGTCTCTTTTAGAGTTTTTGTTCTTCTATATTACTATATATTTACATATGTTCTTACTGTTTCTTTGAGGCCGATTATACTCAAACCAAAGTTAGTGCTGTAAAAAATCGAACAATAAATTGAAGAATTCCGTTGGATATAAATTTTCCGAGTAGGTTTCTCAACGATGACTAATGAACTCCGAGTCTAACGAAAGGGCTCATTATAAAAAGAGAGCATGATATACAAGACATGCTTTCGTGAGGGAGCATTGTTTTTCAAATCAGACAAGCCAGTAGTCCGTGTAAAATATGTTCCAAAAAATAACTTCGCCTTGGATCTTGTACCCACTTTATTACTCCTTCTCCTTCATTAATAATAACAATGCATACACATCTCTTTGTCTCCTTCCCATCCGTCATACTAACACCTCTTGGTTTTTTATATAGATTCGACCAGTATCCATTTAAGTTGCTATATATTTTATTTTATATATAAAATAAATAGATATGTATATTATAAATATATATATATATATATATATATATATATATATATATATATTTTATTGGTGTCGATGTATTGATAGTTGGCAGTCATTATTAGTGCTATCAATAGTCAACGAATTATGACTCCCCCTCCCTCTCCGTTCATTTGAATTATAATTAAAAAAAAATTGAAAGCTTTTTTAACTTTAATAGTTGATCTTTGTAGATTTTTATGTGCTGAATCTAAATCTGGCCTTAATTTTTTTGTATTACCATAGTTTTCCGTAGGTATCAGGCTCATCAAACATCTTAACTTTTTAAACTTCTGTAACATGTTAGCTACAATAGAAACATACTCTGTCTTTTTCATTTCCCAAGAACTTTGTAACGACTTGCTTGAATGATACCCATACTTCTTTCTCATTTAAGGTCATTATGGATTCAAACTTAACATCAAACATCATTTTTCTAATGTCAGGTCCGATAAAGACGCCTTCTTTTAGTAGATTCTGAAAGGCGTGGAAACTTTTGGCAGAGATACTTGGAACATGGTCCATCTTTAGGCAAAGCCTTTACAAATTGTTTCATGAGGCCTAAGACTGAAAGCTGTTCAATTCTTTAAAAATAGCTTAATTTAATAAATTTAACTATAAAATGTGAAGAAATTGTGGGTGATACAGCTTTTTTAATATTATATTTGGATTCAGCACCCTAAAAACTATAGGAATAAGGAATTTTCAGTACAAAAGTTTTTTCATCGTTGGCCTGTGAAGCTGTTCAATTCTTTAAAAATCGCTTAATTTAATAAATTGAACTATAAAATGTGAAAAAAATTGTGGGTGATACAGCTTTTTTAATATCATATTTGGATTCAGCACCCTAAAAACTATAGGAATAAGGTATTTTCAGTACAAAAGTTTTTTCATCGTTGGCCTGTGTTATTAACCAAAATATATTTTTTTTTTTTTTAAATCCCACTATACGATTTTTTACAATGGTCTGATCATTTCTTATCTCGTAAATTTTCTTAATGTAATCTAATTATTTTACTAAAAACATTCCATGTTTTGTTATTTTTATAATTTACAAGATCACTTCAGCCTGATAAAACTGATTTTTCTATGAAATCTCTTTCTGTATCCTTCTTTCACAGCCTGTTAAAACTTTTCGCAAATAATATTTCCCACTAATAGGCAATCAGGAAACCTCATTACCTCTTGATATAATTATTTAAGAGGATTTAAAAGAAATAAGTATAAGTATCATTATACTGCCTATAAAAATTATGTTAACCTCAATGTTTTTATCTATTCACTTTTAGTGTTATATTACATAGTTTTAGATATTTTTGTAATTATTTACTAAAAGTTTATGTAATCACAAAAAATCTATCTAATGATATCGATCCCCTCCAAATAGAGGTTTATTAACCCAATAGAGTACCATATTTTGGGAGTATTTACTCCAGTAAAAACAAATAAAAAAATTCTAATCCGGTCGTGTTCAATTTGCAATGATAAAACCACCGTTTGAAACGAAATTATTTTTATTCCTTACATTATCCATATTTTAAAAAAATAAGTGTAAACAGATCAGATCACTTCAATAGATTCAAAATCAATTTTTGTGTTTATTACCTAATAGTATTTTTAAAATATCTATTCTGGTTGTGGAAAAGTTTATCGCAGTTTATTAGATACATATGGTTCCTAAAAATGAAGAAAGTAATTAAAACCGTGACGCAAATCTTAGTTATCTGATATATATATATATATATATATATATATATATATGTGTTTTTTTTTTTTTCCTATGAATATAATTTATAAAAGCATGAAACTTTTTTTTTTAAAACGACAAGAAAAATAACTTTATAAATAACTGTTATTATTGTTTTACTATTTTGGAATAATTTTAATCCATAAAACTTAATCGTTCAGACAGCCTAATGGATCGAACCCCTATTTCCCTCAGCAGGTGTTTTGTGAGGATGTCGTAAAAAAAGAAAGAATAAAAATAAAAACAAACAGTGTTATAAAAACAGAACGGAGGCGATGCTGTGGTAGAGATAAGCAGTGGTCACTGGCCAAGCTTTAAAGAGAAACGGAGAAAATAAAGAAAGTTGCCGTCACATCCCCTTTCACCAAACGGCCAGCACAGATCCCTTATATCTCACATACGGCCGTCGCTAACCCTTCTGGCCTCCGCGTCGTAAAATAAAACTTAGCGGTGTGTTAGTAGTTCAACCAAAAAAGTTGTACGAAGTAATGATACGCCCCTGTAACGGGCAATCATCAGTAATTGAAATTCCCTGATAAGAGAATTCAAACGAAAAAAATATTGCTTTATGCTAGTCCATTGAGATAGAATATATATATATATATATATATATATATATATATATATATATATATATATATATATATATATATATATATATATATATCAGTAATAAAATAATGACAACCGGGAACTATGTGAAGGATTGGTCATTCTGTTTCATAAGCCGCAAATATGATTGCTGATGGAAGACGGTATATACAGCTCCTGATTTGATTTAAAAGTAAATTGTATTAGTCACCGAGTTTTGTAATTCTGTGTCTTCGGGACCCAGCCAAGCAGGGGTATTTGTCAGGGAAGGTCGTTAATGATGTTTGAAAATAATATATAATAACATATGGTATTACTTCTAAACATTATATTCTAATATATTACTGCTATGGATGAGTTATATGCTTGTGTCTGGAAAGCAATATACGTTGGGTTTATATATTGTATATTGTTCAAATTTTAATAGTATAATACCTTTAGGTTAAAAGTTATATAAATCGCGAAAAAGGTGTTGGCATTCGTATAGAGTGATAACTAACAAGTATTGGACTGTTCTAAGGATTCTGGAACCTTAAGATTTGATTCCTTGCAAGGGTAGATCTAAGATTTTCCTATGGGATAGGGTATCTATAAACTTTAGATTAGGATATAGTAAGCTTTTACGCTTAAAAAGGTACAATATTAAATGAGTCTATAATTAAGCCCAGTCTATATAGGCCAAAAGTGGACTTAGTCTTGGAAAAAAATAAAATAATTTTGAAACATTACTCATTTTTAGTAGTCTTGCGATGAAAATCCTTGAAGTCCTAACGAATCAATTATTGAATAATTATTTCAATTATGCTTAATGTTTAGACTGACTTTAAAAAAAATGTTTTTCATGTTATAAAACTTTGAAAAAGTTTAAAAAAATCTTTGCGTTCATTAATTTTTGTTTTTATTATGAGAAAAATGTTGAAACCATCCATGGAAAAAGGTAGCATCTCAAATTCTTGTTTGAAATAACAACAAAATATTCCCCCACCAATGGCCGAAAATAAAATCAACTGACTATGGAATTCTCGAGGAATAATTTAGGAAAGAATTAGGAATGTTCAAAAAAATTTTATGAGGAGGTATTCACAGCTATAGATTAAAAACTTTAAATCTTCTTCCCCAGCAATTCCGAATTTTGAGTTGTACCTTTATTCTAGACGGGTGCGATATGTAGGAAATTTGAAAGAAGCCGGTAAAAGACGAAAGAGTGCAGGGTCTCATTGACGGAAGGCCATTGATGCAGAACAGTGAACTACAGCACGTTGGGGATGGCACCGGGTTATCTGGTCACGTTTTGCCATTGAGTCGGATCCCGACCACCCTTTGAGTAGCCGACGTTGTCAAATTAACAAATTAATCATGTTTACGTTGATAATTTTAAATATAATCATTTCCTTATCAAGAAAGGGCAGTTTACTGTAGAGTGTGGGCCTGCAATAATTATTTTAAAGCTGCAGTTAAACGTTAAATTTCATAAAATCAAAAGTAATATAGGAAAAAACAATTTTTATTTCTCTCTCTCTCTCTCTCTCTCTCTATATATATATATATATATATATATATATATATATATATATATATATATATATATATATATATGTATATATATGTATATATTGCAGAAAAACTTCGTTATAACGCTCCCATTTACAGCGATTTTCCGGCTATAACGCTCCTTGGTCCCGGTCTCAGTTAGTGGTTTTCCAATTAAACTGTATTCCTTATTTATAATGATCCAATTTCCCTGTTTTAACGCTCTAAATGAATATTTTCATTAATAATTTCTACATTTATAAAGTTTTGTTTTGTAAATATGAGACGGGTTGGCTTGAAGTTTAGAATACAGTACCGGAAGTAAAGATCTTATATCCGAAGAACGGTTCACTAATTTAAAAGGTTTTGATGATTTCGATGACGACCTTGTTACCAACGAAGTTTTTTAGTTTTTTTTTATGATTTCCTGGTATATATACATATATATATATATATATATATATATATATATATATATATATATATATATATATATATATATATATATATATATATATATATATATATTGTAAATCCAGGAAAATCAAATAACCAGACAAATATTTCATTGCATAAATGAATAATTGTATTATATAAGACAATTTTTTAAAGCTTTTTTTATAACTTTAGAGTTTCTTTACTTTTTCATTTAAAGGCGGTTTAGAAAGTTGCTATTGAAAGTACCAGTATGAATATTAATATTTAGATAATTTCTAATTGGGAAAAAAAAAGAAAAAAAAAATCAACAAAAAAACTTCACGCTTTCTTTCTGCTATTCGGAATTGTCTATATTTGTAATGCGTTAATATGTGCTCGCCGTTTATTTTTTTTATAAAGTACGGGCTTGGCTGTGCAGACTAAAATAGATTAGTTGACAAGAAAATAATTCTGATTTCACTTTAAAAGTTTTAATTAGCTGATTTGGTCATTAGGGGCAGAGATTAGTTTGATACTGCATGATATGGCTTGTAGATTTGTCGTTACGGCTTCCGTACCCTTTACAATAATATTCGTGGTGTTAAATTTTCTTCATAAACAAAAAATTATATATTAAAGAAAGGTCTTTATTTCGTTTTTATTTTAATTTTAATAATAATGAAGAACAAAAAAAAAAAAAACATAAGAGACAAAAACTATTATTGGAATACTACAGAACAAAGCCTTAAGTCTGTAAAACAGTAGTAAATAACTAATCAATCAACGTTTTGCAAATTCAGACATCATCAGGACTGATAAACATCAGATTACATAAACGCAAACCAGAGATTGCACATCTCACTTTAATATTCTAGATGAGACTAACCAAGTGAAGGTAGTAGAGTAGTACATCACTACAAAACAGTTCAACAAATACTCTAAATTTTGTTTAATTTACATATTTTATTTACATATCATTATTTCTGAGTAGTTATGCTAAAAAAACAACAATGATTTCAATATCGAGATTTATTACTCTGTTAAATGTTTCAACCCCTACCACTCTTTAACAATAAAAAAAAATGCCAAAACCCATAAATAAAAATGTAATAATATTAAAAAATATTCTTAAGATGAAATTGAATTTATTGTTGCAATATTTTTGGGGGTCTGAACCTCCTTTGTCCCCATGGATTTGAATCGGTTGGACAGTATTAGAATATGTTATAATTAAAATTGTCTCTTTTTAAAAAATATGTTAATATATAAAATCTATCGATTATCAAAATTATTTTATTGCAAAATGGACGGGCTAAATTGTCTATGAGCTAAAGAAACAATTGACTATCCTGAAAGAGCTCCAATGTCAAGAATTCCTAATGAAATCGCTCAGAACTAAATGAAAAGAGTTTAAATTATAAAGTTAGATGAGATGAAGGGGGTTGGGCAGCGATAATGACCAGTTTGCCCGAGTGTTAGTTGCCTCGAAGGGTTAACGCCCCTCAGTTTAATATTTCGTGGCTTCATTGCTACCCTCCTACCACCGCACTGTAATCTCCTCTTGGAAGGATTTATTTGTGAGGCCTAGGAACCCGGGATAAGAACTCATTTTAAAAAGTTAATTTGTATTCGTATGAACTCTGTGAAAGGTCCGTATCGGCGGAGCTAACATGGGCTATCGTAATCGAAGGCCGTTCGGAATCAAATACGTTTTGACCTGTGCCTATTGCATTCCGTTTAATGATAAGAAAACACTTTTGTCGATACATTAATTGAAGAAACGTTACTGCACCTTTTTCAAATTGCACGCTATTATATTACTTTCAATTTACGATCAAGAAATTGATTACACAATGATGAGGAAGTGTAACAAATGAAGTAGTACTTTCCTTTCAAAATCTTGCTTTGACTAAGATTATGGAATTTTAAATATTATTTCTCTTGTATTTAACTATGTGAACTTAGGTCCTTTTGAATAATTATATTCTCATTAATAGGCAGTATTACGGATTTCATTCAGAAATTAAGGAAGGAAGAATTATATACGATGGCTCATTAATGTAGCTTTAAAGCAGTCTAGTTTAATGATCCTGTTTTTTGTTTTTATTTTTATGTTGGAAGAGAAAAATACTTTACAGTTAAATTCAATTTTTATTTATATAAATTTTTATATACTTCCGAAATCAGTCCGTTTTGAAAGAATGTTCACTACAGTTTAATGATACAATCTAGAAAAAAAAAAGCTGATCTGGAGTAATGCCATTAATGACTTGCAAACTGACAAATCTAATTAAAATAGATTTAATTTATAGGAAGTATTATTTTATAGTAATTCAACTATTTAAAAAAAAATAATGTTGCAGAAAACTGGGTAGAACCAAATCCTTAGCAAAATGAAACATTATAATGAAAATAAAAATAACATTTTAATATATATATCGAAGTTTTTTTTTCTAAAAAGGCTGAAGCGCCATCTAGCAAATTTCGCCGGAGACACATGAAACGTTTTTTCTCCAAATAATAATTTTTTTTTTAATTTTATCATTTATTATGTACTGTAGGAGTTTATTCAGGTGGCAAAACTTTTATAGTTAGAATATATTTTTAAGGCTTCTATTACAAGTGGCGGCTGTGAGTCTTCAGTATGTGGTGCTTACGTCATCAATAGTTGATGTTTTCCAATTATTTTTTTTATGTATCGTGAGCGGGAATCGATAGAGTTGTCTATGGCCCATAATAATGGAAATTTCGAATTTTTGGCGCTTAAGCCTTTTTCAAAAAACGACGTCGATATATAAAAATAATTTATTACCTATTACCTATCAACAAAAAATTAAGAATTCTATACCAGGTTGTTTTATAGATTATATCCAACATTATATTTTAAATTTTCGGACGAAAAAGACATGTAACATTAAAAATTCTCACCACTTTAAGTCAAAATAAGGAACACAATTTTTTTTTTTTTTAATTTTTTACATCCTAGTTCAAACAACCTTATTTTTTTAACTAGTAAGTTTATGCCTTTGTCAGTTAACGTTGAATCACGTTAATTAAATGTAAATACAAATGAGATTCATTAGAAATAAAAGATATTAATAAAATGTATGCTATGATGTATTAATTTATGTTTATTAGCAGATTAAAAAAAATCAATTAATAGATACTAAGTTTTAAATTTATGTTAGACACTTTAAGGTCAGTTGATTTTTTTATATAAGAATGAAGTTATTTATTACGGTTATTTTTAAACTGCTTATATTAGTGTATTTTTATATTATTCTAGTAATGTTAACTTTCTTTAATATTTCTGTTAATTTATTAAGAAATATCTTTTCTATTATATTTTAATTTACCCACTTTACATTTATTGCCTATATTTTTAGGAGTAAAAATTCCTTGTGAAGTGGTTCCAAAAACCTGTTTCAGGAGTGGAAATCGCCGAAATAAAATTAATTTTTCCCAGTTATAAATCTTTAATTTTTTTTTTATTTTTAGCCCGCATTTGAAGAATATAAATTTTATTTTACTAAATTTTTTCCCCTTCCCAAGTTGAATTCAGTTTTTTGATTTCAGGATATTTTCAAATTCAGAATTTCAGGAAAATTCTTCGATGTGCTCTATAGAAATGGATCTCTGTTTTGCGCACTCTAGATCTCTATCTGGATATGGCCATTACATCGCCGTAGTATTTAAAAAATCACACCAAGTATGAGGCAAAGCAAAATTGAAAAAAAAAAATATATCTTAAATTTCAGTCAGTTTTATAACTTTAGATAGAAATGTGTAGATTGTGTCCAATGCGGCATTTATAAATATCTCACATGTGTTTGAGGGCCTAGATACTTTCTGAAGAAATCGGTGAATAGAGTATTGAACATAGGTGATCACGTACAAATGTATAAGTGTCCTCACCCCTTAGAAGTTTTATAATAAATTTCTATAAACAGTAAATAATGTTGTTTATTTTTTCTTATTTTTCATACTTCCCTTATGGGAAGGATATGCCTGAATCCACCTTTCAGTGGTTTCTGAGATGTCTTTTAAGGATACCTATGGTCCCTCTCAAAAGTTCAGCTGTACCACTGGATTCGGCCTGAAGACTGGGCGGTTACACGGATCCAACAAAGTTCTTAAGTCCTGAGCACCATGTCAGTACTAGCGGTTGCACTTTACCGTGGATGCTCTTTATGGCCTACTGTAAAGTAGACCTCTGTTGATCGGAGTAACGTATCTCGAGATGTATCGTCAAAAGTCCAGGTGGATTGAACGAGCTAAGTCAAGATGTGGTACTTTACTGTGCGCGGAAGGTCTTGGCAGTAGCTTCTTTTTCGAGGTCTATTGAACCAAAATTTCCTAGATCTCTCAGCTATCTCCTGGGGGTAAAGTCCAAACCCTAGGTCAGCCGTTCAACTCGACTCCTTGGTTTTTTATCTACTTCATAATTCAGCTTCATAATTTTCAACATTTAGTGGATTTTTGGGCGCTGGAAATTGGTCCTTTCAATAAATTAAAAGTTTATGAAATATTTTCCATATATTATTTATTTTTACGGATCCGACTCTCCAACGGCGCGTGCGACTTACCAAGCGACTTGGACGCGAATTCGTAACGGTCTCCTAATCCCCCTTAGCCTAATTTATCCACGAGTAAAAATCTTCCAATTAAAGTGGACTACCCACCAAAAAACTCTCGACTTTTTTTTTTAATTGGTTCTCTGTCGAACACTTAAGCTATCTCAGTAATTAATGAGAGCTAGGTTGAAAGATAACTGGACTTTAGCTCCCTTCTATAATTGCCGTCCTTTACAAAGCTCTTACACGCCAGCCCCCATCTGGTGTGCTTTTAGAAAATTATACATTCAAGGAACAACCATGGGCTTGGGGCTCTTGTATGCCGGCCGGACCAATTTTAATAAATTTTACATGCCTGATCCTTAGAACGGAATATTCAGATTTACATATGCGTAATCATGGATTAGTACGGCCTTAAATAATTATAATAAAGATTCCATTTGTTACAGCCATCTGTGTGTCAGCCATATTCGAAAAGTATTACTATGATCAGAAAATACTTGTTTCATTACCGGGTTTAAGCCCTCCTGCACAGGTGAAAACCTGCACCTTAGGAACTTCGTGGATTCTTATTGCTCTATTCTATTTATGAATCACTATCTTGTAAATAACATTACGCAGAAAGTTTTCTTTCCCTATGCAGCGAAGAGATTCACTAATAACGACTATTTTATATCCTATTATATCATATAGAGATGCCAAATCAGATGACACTAAACACTCGTCATTTCACACGTGCTCTTATTTTATAATTCTGTTATAGCAAACAGACCACATATTTGTAGATTGCATTCTAATCCACCAAAATTTCAAACGCACCCATTTAGTATCTGTCGAATGTCCTCAACACCAAATATGTTTGATTTATTATGAACTGCTCTTCTCATAGTTATTATTATTTCGATGTACATGTAATGTAGTTAATTAATATTTTATGTGTGTGTTCAGGTACTCTGAGTACGGTTTTAAATACCACCTAGAAACGCCGATTTCGACGAACCAACGGAGGGAAGACGATCGAGTGACGTACATAAACAAAGGTCAATTTTATGGTATCACGATGGAGTACATCCCCGATCCGGACAGACCGCTCAAAGCACAGACAGTCAAAGTAAGTTAATTTTCGATAAAATTAATTAAATTTTATTTGTAGTATATTATAGTTGTGATATTTATGCATAAGGGTCTTGTCTGGTACATACTCATCTAAAGCTCCCGAGGAAAGCTAAATAGATATTCAAATGAATTCTGGATCATGATTTATAGTCTCCAAAATGGAAGTTGCAGTTTGAAGGAATTGGGTATAGGAAACCGTACTGCTCCCTAGTATTTCGTAATTTTAGTATACCTTGTCTCTTTATTGGTTATAGCTCCAAGCGTTCTTAATTATTAAATGTAATAGAAGGGCGTCAGTATTTTTAATGCTTTGTTGATGTGAAGTACTTTGACTTAACATTTTGGCTTAATTATTTTTTAATTATTATTATCTTATTTAAATTTTCGCCTGATTTAATTTTTTTTTTTGTTCCAAGTGTTTTTACCGTTATATCAAGTTTTATGTACTTCTAATTATGTTTTAATTTGGATGATAATCTCTTAGGGGATTTCATTAAATGTTTGTATCAATACATATTCATTTTTTAAAAATAGAATAAAACGCATTTAAAATATGTAGATGTATCAGAGGTTTTTATTTTTTAAGGCAGTAATATACGAAGGATGTAGTCGTATTTTTCTGTTTAAAACGGTAATTGGACTAATTTGAAGTTTTAGAGGGAACAATTTATGTCAAATCGTTTGCTTTTTTTTGTGTGTGTGTGTGTATTTAAAAATTCAGACTTCTTGACTGCAAGATATTGAAGCTTTCTGTACGACAGACCATTTCGCGGAATACTGAAGCGATTGCGATTCTTGCTTCTTTTAGGGAAGTTTTGGGGGTTTCGGCCAACAACAAAGCACAAAACATAAACAAAAATTTTTAATGACTGCTGTATAAAGATTGGGAAAGAGGTGAAGATACTGTTTGACTAATTTGAGGCGAGCGGAGGATAGAAGGGAAGGCAGCGGGCTCTTTCGGATGTTGGTCACGTCCCCGTGCGAGGAATGTGAAACTTCCAACCGTTTTCTTCTGATTAAAACGAAATATTCCTCTTTTAGAAGACAAGTGATCTTTTTTTCCCCCTGCGAGAGGCCGCCCATGCATTATGTATAGAATTCGTTTTTGCAGGGAGCTTGCCTCAAGTCCCTTCACAGTTTTCATTAAATGATTTTCCTTGGCCTTCGGGAAGGGTTCTGCGGCTGATACGTAGTTGCTGTCCACTGTTCCCACTCTTGTTTCTACACGGAACGTCTTATTGTTGTGGAATATTAAGTATAGACTTTTTGAAACTGAAGATTCAAAATAGTTTGAATAAATCCACAATTCATCCTTTTATTCCCTCTTCTTAAATCTTAAATCCTAAAGCAGCTAGTCTAATAATTAATTAAAGTCATGAATAATCATAAACAGATAAAACCAAAATTATCAAAACTGGTGACGATCATAATAATTAAAGTTTAGGGGTACTTACTTCGAACATTGTATTACAATTACATCCTTGGAGATGCTTAATAATGCATTCAAGAAGTGATAAAAACTGCAAATAACTATTCCAATTACGGAAACTATCATCCTTATTACTTCTTCCTATAAATAAAATCTATAAACTACTATACTGTTAGCATTTAAGGATATGAGACGTGTTAATTCAAAACGAATGAAGAAGGGTATCATGCAATATTCAGTCTGAAACTTAACAAATGATTTTATTATTCCGATTAGAACAAAACGTGCAACATATGGTAGATACTAAAAGGTATCACTTGCAGGGTAGGGACATTGGTAAAACAGTTTATTGGAAGGGAGGGCAAAATTTAACATTTCCCATCAATTTTGACCGGGTTCCCCAACAACTATTTTCTTTTCTATTAAAACACAACGTTGTATTGATAAAATACCAAGTTCTTAACCTAAATATCTTATTAAATAACTTATTTGGTATTGGTTTTAAATTTTAGTAGCTCTTTGAGTACAATGTTTTACCACAATTTTCGCATTTTGAAGTAGGTTCTCAAATCTCTAATTTCCTAACTTTTTGGGTTTTCAAATTATTGGGGAGAGATACCCTCCTATCCCTCCCACAGCGACGTCTCTTTTGCTGGGCTACACAAGTATTTCAAAGATTTTAACTTCTTTGCAACTGTTTTCTGTAATCCAGGTATTTCGAACGGAACTAATCGAAGCTTATGTAGCATACTTTTTAGTAAACCTCAAATATTCGTTATTCCATCGAAGTCGAAACATAAAAAATGACAGCTCTGCTACGAGAGAAAACTGAATGAGCTTGAGAAGCAAGATACGAGAATTTATTGGAAAGTAATGGCTGAGCTGGGATTTGAAAGAGCCAGTTAATTGGTCCATATTTTTGGGAGCAGACTCAGCAGTGAGTCCTACATTAAAAAAAAAAAAAAAAATGTGGCAGAACTCGTGATTTTGCGTTGAACTGTAAGTGGCTACTCATGTTTTCAGACTCATTTAGATAAGCAGATGTTATAATATTATATAAACTTATGACTAAATATTATAGAATATAAATTAAATTAAAATAATTTTGTCTACTGAATATGTATAGGTAATTGGAAAAAAAAATTAATATTTTTGGGTACGCACTAGTGTTTTTAAAATATTTTTTTTTTAATCTTTTATTAAATGAAAAGGTTATTCTCCCAGAATTTTCATTGGACATTTTTACTCCAGTAAAAATTTAGGCAACAGAATATTTTTAAAAACATAAACAAGTAAATGTATTTAATTAATTTTATTTCATGCCCAATGTATCGGACAGGTATCGAATATAAGTTTTTTATTTCTACATACACGAGTTAGAATCAATTTTTAAGTTTAACTAAAACCGCAAATTATAGATTTAGTAACTCATAATCACTAAAAATGTCAGTTATATTGTCGAATCCGTTTCAACCCTATTTTTTTCTTTTGATTCTTTGATTGACCGAAGAGAACAGAGAGGTCCATTGATAGATCGGCGTAGTTTTTGTTTTCCTTTTAATAATGTTTCGTTAGGTGAGTGTTATTACCGGAGTACGTGGCCAGCATAAGGATTTGTTTAATCAGCAGTCGCTAGTTCTTCTTATTTTCATCTTCTTGCCGGGGAAATAATTGGACCAATGATCCAACCACGATTAACGAATATCATTAAAAAAGAAGAGAAAAAAAAATCTGCGCTTGTCTGAAATCATGCCCCAAATTCTAGAAGTTTATTTTACACGTGTTTTTTTTTTTTCGTGTTTTTTTTTCTAACTCAAATATTGCTATAAAATATTATATCACATGTTTTAAGGTTACGACACCATTCTAACCAAGTTTTTGTATAAAATAAATATCGCCATCGAATTAAAATTATTTTTGAAAGGGGCTTCTGACTGCATCTTGTCTTTCTTTAATATCCACTGCCGTGTTTCTGATGCGTCGCATTTGTGCACTCGTATTTTCCTTTGTGCGCCTCTTTTTTAAAACCAACAATAAAAAGAATAGTCTATTATTGGTCGATGCCCCGGATGAAAAAAAATTATAGAGAACAAAAGCGTGAGGGATTTACTCTTCCTTATTTTATTATAGGTTCATGTTACTAAAGAAATGCACGGCTTTCATACTATAAAGAAAAACCGAAAAAATATTAACTTCTTTATTTATTTTTTCTTATATTTCCGAGAAAAATGTAAGGTGGCAAAGTTGAAATTCGTAATCAACACTACAAAAAACATTAATTAGCAATTTTTCAGAACTTCTCCAAAACTTTCCACCGAGGCTCCTTTCTGCTGCCCCATTTGATTGAATTCTGGCCTCCTCTGTTGTTGTATCCCAAAATGAAAGGGCCAATTATAAAGTTGTCAACACCGTGAATGTTCCTTCATTATTATTCCAACATTTGGATTCAGCAGCCGTGAGGTTCTAGCTCATATACACGCTGCAGATAGTATGGATGCAAGCCTTGATTACTCTTATTCAAATATCTTACGCTATATTTATAATGCTATATATTTTATTTAAAACTTATAGGGAAATATTCCAGTGTCTTATAGTTTGTTGCAGTGTTGGGCAAAATGTAATTCCAATTGCAATTTGCCCAACACTGTAGTACACACTGTGTATCAACACTGTGTACTGGTTTGTAGTACACTTTGACAAATACTTTTATATCCCGATTTTTGGTTAGTAACGTAGCATTCACTTGGTAAAGACCGTTAAAAAAATACCACATTCGCGCAGTCAAGATTCGAATAAGTGTGTGGCATTTTGTAAGACTTCATTATAGAATTTAAATATTTACATTTCATGTTTATGAGGAGTTTTGCCGAGCCGTTTACGCTAACTTCAAAATAAATACAAAAACCAACATTTAGAGTTCATTTCACTTCTTCATACCTTCCTGACTCAACCTAAATATATATACGTATTTATATTATCTTTAACGTAGAAAAATGTTGAATGTTTTATACTAAAACCGCTAATTCAATATCGCATATCAGGTGGAGTTTAAAACTTCTAATATTTCAAAAGCAGACCACTAAAACCAGACACCTCTCCTCCAGCCGTACAGCGAGTTGAAGTCCTGTAAAAGTATTTTAGGTGGACAAAATTCATGTTGAAATTAAAAATTTCTTCTCTGGGGGAATTCATGTTATATCAATACTGGACTTCAAAGGGAATCATTTTTAAAGCTAAAAAGCTTAAGTAATCTTATGAAGCTGTTCCAACTCGGCAAATCTAGATGTTGAAAAAATTATTCAGTCTTTGTCTTTATATCTTATACAGCTTGCGGTTATTACGGATGTTTCCAGCACATTTTGCCACTTTCTTATGATCTCCTGGATAATAGATTAATCCAGATATTAAAGTTGTTTTTTTTCATTACTTAAAAAAGTTAGTCGAAAACATATCTATATCTAAAACCATCAAAAAGTTTTTTTTTTTTTTTTTTTTTTTTTTTTTTTTTTTTTTTTTTTTTTTTTTTTTTTTTTTTTTTTTTTTTATCCACTAACAA
Source organism: Rhaphigaster nebulosa (assembly GCA_948150685.1). Lineage (NCBI taxonomy): Eukaryota > Metazoa > Arthropoda > Insecta > Hemiptera > Pentatomidae > Rhaphigaster > Rhaphigaster nebulosa. Next base: position 149,324,024 of record OX411307.1, read on the forward strand.
TTTCAAGGAATTAAACATTTTTTAAGCGATTGTTCATGCTTTTGGTAGCCATTAATTTTTTTGTTTACTAAAACTTCTAAAAAATGTTGTTGATAAGTGACCTAACACAAACAAAAATCAAGAACGTTCGAAATTTCAAGGCTGTTTTTCAAAACGCGAGGGTCTCTTTTGGTTAGTTAGGGGTTTTGAACCCATGTGAGACGGAAAAATTATGCATCTTAAATTTTAAAAAATATTATTTACTTTAAGGTTAAAACTTATTATTTTCTTCTAGGTTAAAACCTTCATTTGAGCCGTTTAAACTGCTCGGTTAAATTAAAAAATCAGAGGGGCATAGAATTTTCCAGTATATATTTTTTTAATCATTCAAGAATACTGATATTTAGGCATTCGTTAATTTTTTATTATCATTTCTAGAGCGTGGTTATGCTAATGTTCAGAGAAGAGAAAAGCCCAGAAGACGAAATCAAAGCTTGGCAATTTTGGCATGGTCGTCAACACAGTGTTAAACAGAGAATCCTTGATGCAGGTAAGATTTTTTAAGTTTTTTATTGTCAATATTTCTTTCATTTATTTTTTTATTAACAATTCAACTTTAAAATGTGTGTAGTAATTTGAATACCGACTTATTAGTTTAAATATTTTTTGTTTGGTCTTTTCTAGTGATTGTTTAGTTGTATTAATTATTTTGCCTACTTAGGAATCAAATATTGCATTTATTTTCATAAAGTTAAATAAAACCGATCATAATAGAAGTATTTAAAATTCTCACGTGATTGTACTCAGAAACCAGTAAATGCATCTGTGTTATAGAACCGCAATATAGGCAACTAATATAGGTACTTTATGACTTAATAGATATATATGAACTGCCAAAAAATAAATAGTAGAGATCATATAAAACAAATTTAGAAGATAAATAAAGCTATAAATTAAAAAATATACAACTTTTCATTTTTACTCTTTAATTTGCTGTTAATATAATTAACTGCAAATTTTTTTTTTTTTTTCATTTCGATTTAATGATTGAATAATGAGTCTGTATCATAATCAGTACATGTTTACACCGAGTTTAATAAATTATAATATCTAAGCTAGTTATTATAATATAAATAAATAGATATTACAATTATAAATTATGATATCTGCACAGGATGCAACTTTTTTTTATATGCTAATAAACTTTATTGCTATAAGTTTATTCATTTATTAGCTACGAGTTTATAAATTATGATGCCTGTATTAATTATGATTATGATTATGATTGTGATGAATAGTAATTTCAGTAGATCATTATAAATCAGGAGTTCCCAGAATTTATGCCACTGCGTATCTCTTCTCCTTTTCAGATAGTTGGACATACCTGATCTAATGATATCAGTTTTTATGATATTCTTAAAAAAATACAAACTGATCTACAAAACTTTATTTAACAAACAAAACTACATGTATTACCTACAGTAAATTTGCTTAAGAAAATAATAAATTTAAAATAAAGTTCAAAAATACAAAATAAAAAAGTTATCAATTTCACGTAACAACAGCAAGATTCACACAACAACTCCAAAACTTCTGCATATAAAAGTGTATCCATCAAAAGTAAGAAATTTGAACATCTTGAAGAATAGCATCAATATTTTTCAGTTGGAAGCATGTCTGTTGTTTATTGACAATCACAGCATCACAATGTTAGGCTTGATGGAGCTCAACTTGTCAAGTCTTCAACACGGGTCCTTTCGTCCTTACTAGATCGTGTTTATTCATTTTATAATTGATAAATTCAATAATGATTTAAAAAAAAAAAATTGTATCCCTAAATTAACGGGTTAAAACGATGATTTTTTCCATAACTTATTTTCGCTTGTTTGCGAACCACTTGGAACGTCCTTGCTTACCACTTGTGATACACGTACCACCGTAGGGGAACCTTTACTATAAATGATTCATAAAAAAAAAAAAAAATTATTTCTGAAAAATATTTCTGTTAACATCATTACTGAATTAAAATATTGTTAATTCTGCTCAGTTAGCGATGTTATTGATTACAGCGAGATTTTTTGCTACTTATAACTTAATGCAAAATAAAAAACTTTAGTTCGAAATCAAATGAAGCATGTTAAAGTTGTAATAAATATTTATTTTTGATTTAATTATTACACTGTTATGAATTTAAAAAAAAAAAATTAGTTGTCAACACAGTTCAAAAATTACTTTTTCATGACCTTTAATTTCTAATATTTAAATTTTCAGCCATCTGAAAAAATAATCGGTCACATCGTATTATTAAAATGTTATCTAGTTTTAGGAAATTAGGCTTCAAAAAAAGTTCTTAAAGTTTATAAAATTTTCGTTTGAATTCAATCATTAAAGTTAAAATTTTGGTTTACGAAGATTTCTTTATCTTGTTCCTGTTTGATGGCAATATTAATGTAATTCATAAAAAATTAGTAATTCAAATATATAATTTTAACGCTTTGCCATATTTTTTGTTGAAAAACCTCATCAGCATTTACTTTAAAAAAATTATCATCTTCAGGCAAAAATGCTTACATAATGGATGCCATCAGGGGCTGAACAGCTAATAATTACGGGTTATGCCGAGCCATGGCGTAGGTTGAGGTGGTAAGAGGACGTTGCCCTCTGCATCTAACAACGAAGATATTTGATGTTATATTGTATAAAATAATTATATATACATATATATATATATATATATATATATATATATATATATATATATATATATATATATATATATATAGAAAAGGATTAAAGTTTTATTGTGGTTGGTAAAGATCATTCGAATGAGACAATTTAATTTCGCTTACTGCAATTATATATTATTTCGTAAACGAAATTATAAAATGTAATCCGATCTAAAAAAAAAATAAGGAAGGGGTAAAACATAGCAAATTGGAAAACTTAGGGAATGTATTTAATTTTTTTCTTAAGATTAAAAAAGTTTGTTTCTCGCCTTTGAAAAACTTCTTTTTTTTAATTTATGTTTACTATAGAGTCATAAAATAAGACTATGGAACAGATTAATTAACAGTTTGAAAAAATTAATTTATCAGGTCAACAAAAACATTAAAATGGTCATTGGCTCTTTCTTGATGAATTATAGATTTTAATCTAATTAGGATGTGAAATATATATATTTATATAAATAAAAAAAGTATACCTATAAACATGAATATAGAATAGACTAGTGTGTGTGTGTTGTATATATATATATATATATATATATATATATATATATATAGTAAAGTAAAATTTAACTTCTTATTAATATATATATATATATATATATAGTAAAGTAAAATATAATATATAAGTAAACTTATTTATAGTATATTTATATATAGTAAATATATAGTAAAACTTTTATAACTATAACTTATATAAACTATAACTTATATATAGTAAAATATAATATAAGTAAAGTAAACTTCTTATTAATATATATATATATATATATATATATATATATATATATATATATATATATATATATATATATAGTAAAGTAAAATTTAACTTCTTATTAATATATATATATATATATATATATATATATATATATATATATATATAAATATATATAAATGTTAATACTGATGTAAAAAAAAATCAAAAAAGAAAAATATAAAATTATATTTCATGTTAAATGCATTGAAAAAAAGAAAAAACATAGTTGTATTTCTTATTAATAGAATCGTATTATTGAACTATTTTAGTATATAAACAAATTTTTTTATATAAAACCTCCATTTTATGTTCAATGGATTGCATCCATTTTATATTCAATGGATTGCATCCATTTTATGTTCAATGGATTACATTTTTTTTGTGCATATGTTTAAAACAATATTACTGATACACTCCCCCCCCCCTCCCAATTCTTTTTTTTCTCTATGATATCATGGTATCTTAATTCGTTAAGAAATTTATTTACATAAATTATTAATTCATTCATTTACTTTATATTTGATGAGTAATGCCAGGAATCGAGATTTCAGTAAAAGATTGATTTTGATATTATCTGTGCCGATCAAAATTGGATCATAATCTTGTACGATAAATTGTGGATTTTATTACATTCGATTGAGGAAAGTTAACAGATAATCCAAAAACAGATTCTATTCCTAAATTTTTTGTATTAAATAAAGCATGTATAATGTACTCTCTGGTCTAGGTTCTCATAGAATCCAAAATACCCTGGCTGAAATTGCGATGTTCAATTACATTTTGTTTCTATATAGCGTTTTTCCAAATTTATGACTTTAATTATATGTTTCACGAAACAAATTGTATAATTATGGATTATTCAATTTAAAAATTTAAGGAAACTATTACATCTCACTGTGAATTGTGAAATATAGATTTATCTCTCAGAGAAAATAAATGAGTAGCCGAAACCATGAAACTATTAGCATAGTTATTACGAGCTTCTGAAGGAAACCGATCAAGAACCAGATTTATAAAACTTTCAATTTTTTTAGGAGCCCTAGTAGTCATAAGCGTACTCAATTTTAATTTTTGATTTGACTTCGTTCTAAACTGAATAATTTTCACTTGCTGATTTGAGGCAAAATAACTGTTTTTTAACATAACATTTCGGAGAAGGGGAGGGGAGTTGGTCACACATTCTTAATGCTTATTCTTCATTTATCTTGGTACTATTATGAGTACCAATAATTATAGTATAATTATTGTATTATAAATAAACAATTACACTATAGTTTTCTGTGACCAAAAGTACTATCATCATAAACAGCAAAATACCTACATTTATTTATATTAAGCTAATATTACTCAAATCATAAAGAGATTTTTTAATTCTATTTACAGTACCTTTTATTTTATTTTTTATTTGGGGTTTAACGTCCTAACTCCAATTAAGGCAAACAGGGTCTATTTACACTAGCACTAACTTTTTGATCATTTAACTGTTTTAATTGTTAGATTTCAACAAACACATATAGGCAATTTGTTTTTATTTTTAGCAAAACCTGATTAGCAATCTATTTCCCCATCCATATAAATATTCACTAAAAAAAATAATAATAAATTCTAATTAGTGTAGCATTGTTATTAAGTTTTTTAAACATCAGTTTGATTCAATAGAATATCTGTAATATAATTATGCTGATGTAGAATGTAATAGAAAAATTACTTGTTTTGTAATATATTAAATATAGTTCCGTGTGTTATTAATGTTAGTAATTCTTTGTTTTCTTTTTAACTAAGAATCTTACTTTCCAGACACGAAGAATAGTGTTGGATTTGTTGGATGCATCGAAGAAGTTGCTCACAATGCTATTGCAGTTTATTGGAATCCTTTGGAAAGTTCGGCCAAGGTAAATTACTAGGCATTTTTATTTTTATACCTATATATTTTAAATTCTTAATGATTTTTTGTTTAAGTTTTCATAGATTTTAAAAATGTAATCTGATCATCGTTAAGACATTTATTCACTAGTAGTTTCATGTTTTCCATTATACACAGTAAAATTTGGATAAATATCAAGTAATAATGTACTTGAATGAATTATCTTGTTAAATATATATGTTATGCAGATGTTGTTAAAATATTAAAATCAATTCATTTTTAATACAAAACAATAAATTACTACAGATTTTATTTGATAAAGAAAATATATTTAGGAATAAATATTGACATCACACCGTCATTGATTTCTTGTCTAAGAATATATAAAAATTACATAACAGAGTTTTTTTTTTTTTAAATATTGGAATTAAAAAAGGAGAATTAGCTATCTAATTTTGTTTTTGAATGAACAGTATTATTTTTCAAAATAATGTAAGTATGCTGCCTATAATCAAAGTTTGTATATTTTATGTATGTATTTCTAATCTGCTTGTTTTTGTTGTAGCTGAACATAGCTGTTCAGTGCTTAAGCACAGATTTCAGTAGCCAGAAAGGAGTCAAGGTAAGCATCAAAGTTAAATATATATATATATATATATATATATATATATATATATATATATATATATATATATATGATAACCATGTGAGCACACAAAGTTTATCTGAATTAATATATTAAATTTCTGTAAGTTAATGTATTTTTAATTTCCTAGGGGCTCCCATTACACATCCAAATAGACACCTACGAAGATCCAAGAGATGGTCCTGTTGTACACAGAGGATACTGTCAAATAAAGGTTTTCTGTGATAAGGTGGGCTTTTTTTTATTTTTTTATTATGTATGTTCTTCCTAATTTGATGTCTCAATTTATGTTCTCCCATAATTCTGAAGTTCAATTTGCCATCAACATATTAATTTAAAAAAGAATATTTATTTAAATATTTATTTTCTTATATTTATGATACTATAATATTTTCTAATATTATTGAATATAGGGAGCTGAAAGAAAAACAAGGGATGAAGAAAGAAGAGCTGCAAAAAGAAAGATGGCAGCAACTGGCAGGAAAAAAATTGAAGAATTATACCATCCAGCTTGTGAAAGATCTGAATTTTATAGCATGGCAGACCTTACAAAACCACCTGTTCTATTCACTCCAGCTGAAGATATTGATAAGGTGTGTAATTAGTTTTTAAGCCAAAATTAATCCATAACATTTGAATGTACATTGTAACAGCATGGTTTTCTGATGAAATAGGTACTGTTTTTGGTTAATTTAAGGATTCAATTAATCTTGATATGAAGTTTTTGAGAGATAAAAGTTTATTAATTTAAAAATAATACAAGCTGCCACACTCAAGAGCAATAGGTATTAGTGCTGTGAGAATCCAGTCTTACTATATATATATAAATAGACAAAAATAATAGTAAAACAAGTAAACCACCAAGGCAAACAAAATTTAAATCAAGTAATAATAAAGTAAATCACCTTGAACACATTCATACCTATATACAATATGTACAGTATGAAGTAGACACTTGTACTTCCCTATCTATAGATATCAGTAAAACAATATTAATTCCTTACTACAAATGAAAATACGTATAATTAATTTCAGTACACAAATGAATGTATGTGTATATATATAAAACATGAAGCTATAAAGCTGTTTTATTTCATCTACTACTAAAGTTTTGTAACATAAATCTTATTATGTTTTATTATGTAATATTAAGTTATTTATTTTTATTATTTTTTAGTTGACACCCATGGAACTTCAAGGATTTTACAGTCATGAAACTGACACATCAAGGTAAGGTTTCATCAATTTCTTCAGAAAATAATGAGAATTTATATTATTACAAAATTGCAATGAAATTCTTTATTGAATAATACTTGTGAAAGTACAATTAGTATTTAAAAAACTGTAACTGATGCTAATAAATTATTTTGTTTTACAAACTGGCAGGTTTTCAAATCAAAATACTGATATGATACTTTGGTATATGTTTAAGTCAAATTTTTATTGTTTTATAGAAAAAAATAAGTAAAAAAGTAAACAAGGGGTGGGTGTTCAAGTCCTGCGATGAGTCCGCTGCTCTTTGGTCACCTCTTGTTTAGTTATTTATAAATTATTTAACAAACACTTTTAAATCATAATTTTTGAGTAAATTTTTATACTATGATTTAATACTTATATCTTTTTATGATAAATGCATATAAAATCATTATTCATTATAACATTAACATATTTTTCAATTATATTTGTCAATAGTATTAATACCTTTTAGGTATCTAAACAACATGACTAAAACCACCTAAGATTGGATCTGACTGAATAAATTAGGTTCTCTTCCAGAGGTCTCCAAGCTACTTCCTTCCACTATAGTTATCTAATATTGATTGTTCAAAAAATATCAGATGATAATATGCCAAACATATTTTGTTTTTAAGTTGTTTTTTTTTTCGTAAATGCCTTATCTTATAACGTATAGTTATTTTTAAGGGCATGTCTTTTGGAAAGTATTTTCATACTAATGAAAGTTTATCTTATTAATTTTATTTTATTTCAATGTTTTTTCAATATAATTTATACAATAATTTAATTCAGATCTAATTATTATTTTGAAACTTTTTATTGCTGATCATGAACATTTTTATTGTGAAAAGAATATATAATATTATCCTAAAAAAAAAATCTTTTTAAAAAATATATATTTTAGAATGGCTTCTTAAATTATTAAGCTGAATAAAATAAGATTAATGAACACCCACTTTAAGTGTTTTAGCTGTGAGAATTCTAGCTTGGGAACATTGCCATTAATGCAGAATATAAAATTTAAATCTTGAAGGACACGATTGATATTTCAAAAAGTACAGTCCATTTTTTGAACCAGTCTTTAAGATTTATTTAATATATACCAAGTGTTTTTTTATAATATGAAAATATATATCAATACCTCAAAATTATGCATATTTGTCTAAAATATTTATACTATTATTGTATTAGATACCTTTTCAATTTTGAGTTTGTTTTAATTAACAACATGTATTTTGGTTATTATAGTTTGTCAAATGGAGAAGCTGGTTCAATGAAGCATAGTTCCCCTTTCTTACTTCATTCAGTATCTGGAAAACCTGGGCCAGTACCAACTCAAACACTCAAGTTTCACAACCATTTCCCCCCAGAAACAATTAAGTAAGTCGAAATAAAAGTTTTCAATAATTTATTGCTTTAAGGTTCATATTTTATTGCGTTTCCAAGTGATGACTCATTAAATATGGGGTGCCATTGAAGTGATGGATTCTTCACAGGACTTGCACTAGTTTCTTTTGTTTTTTTCTAATAATCATGAAAAAAAAACCACTTATATTTCATTCTTATACTTTGTCTTTTTAATGCTATACATGAAAAAATAAATTATGTTTATGAACTTTAATCATAAATTTTTCTTGTGAAAATACGATTTCTAAAAACATTTTAAATCTAAAATAGTAATGTAAACAAAAATAAATATTTTTAATGAAGCTGTCTGTATTTAATATTTATTTGTTTTATTCCAGTGATAAAAAAGAAGATGGACTAACAACAGATGGAACAGTCTTTTCAAGCCCACCAGTGAAAAGACCAAAAGTAATACCCCCACTCTCCGAAAGAGTGATGTTATATGTAAGGCAGGAGTCAGAGGATGTTTATACACCACTTCATGTTGTACCACCAACAACCACTGGACTTCTAAATGCTGTAAGTTTTTGTTAATAAATTCATAATTGCATTAATAGATTATATGTTTACTTTAAAGTATTATTTAAAAAAATTAAAATTGTTGGATAAAACTTCAAAAATATAATTCAGAGTTAGATATATCTACATTAATCACTTATTTGTATAAATTTCGTTTAAATTTACACAATATTTAACAACAGAATTAGAGCATGATATGGTAATGAGGTTAACTTGACTGTTCAATTAATAAATTAGTTTAATTTTAACAAATAAATAAATAAATTCAAAATGCAAATATTAATAGCAACTTTGATATAAATTATAGTCTACGAAAAATTTAGGAAAGAGGGTCTGTTCTAACTTAAAAATAATTTTAACAGAAATTTAAGTCAATAACTATATTCTACATCTCCTAAAGGTCACTTCTAAATAATGAAACTTTGATGTCAAAGAGAAATATTTTATTAATTATACATATCACAGTGCACCAATATGTGATGTGATTGTGTATTTTTAATAAATAAAATCATCAATGATATTACTGTATAGAAGTAAAAATTAAAATTAATAAAATTATTTCTGAATTCAATTTGATATTCCTTTTTCGCCAAATACACATAGTAACTGAAGATCTTGCATAAATATATTTTTTTAATTAAGGCAGTAATCATTAGATTTTGATGAAAATTGTATTTCCGTGTGTATTTATTCATTACTTGTTCCATAGATTTCATTAGGATACACAAATATAAATTATTATTGGGTCAATTTTTACTTTGATTCAGATAAATTTATTTCTTATTGGAAAATCAACTATCAAGTATAGTTAACTATTGAACTTATAGAATAGTATCCCTGAAAAACTATGGAGAGATTTTAAACAAGCAATACATTTTATTTATTCAATATATACTTCAAAATTGAAATATTTAATTGCAGTAAGATATTCTAAATATTAAAATTAATGATTATCAACATTAAATCCTTTGACTTGAAGTTAACAAAGTCTGTTCAAACTGATAGAATCTGATGTTGAATAATGGATCCAAAAAGTTGATTTACTTTTTTTGATATTATATGGATTACATAATGATTGAATTTTTTTTAAACAATCACCACTCCAAGAAAAATATTTTAAAATAAATTAATTAAAATTAATCTATCTGATAAAAAGTAATTATGGGAAACAGTCTCATTTCAAGCACTTTTTTTTTCTTTAATTGTTTAAAGTTTCAGAGATGTTTACCTTAATTTTAAAACATTTCATCATAAAGATAGAAATAAATAATAAGAATAAATAAATAAAAAGAAATAACTAATTTGCTTAAATTCAAAAAAAGTATTAAAATAAAATGCTTGTTGCATTCTTGGCAGTTCGGCAACCTTAACAATCTCATTCTATTTCCTTCTTATTCCTAAATCTGATCTTTAGGAGTACTGCTAATTCGATTTTATACGTAAATACATTTTACCAGTTAATATGTTTATTTAAAAATACTTCTAGCAGATATTTTATTATAACTCATTTATGTTTTACTTCAATTCTGGTTTGGCATTATTAACTTGAATGTTGGTTACCAATATAGGTATCCTTTCCCTTATATTTCCTAAAAATTTATAAAACTCCTAACCTATGCAAATACAACAGGATATTGATAACAAGTAGTGAAACAAATAAACTTACAATTTCTTTTTATGTATATTCATTCTTTCATTATCTGCTATTCTTTCTTTATACCATATTTTATTAATTGTATAATTATTTTTTTCATTTCAACATATTACTTAAGTAAAACCAACACTGTTATCTTTATCGAAGGAGTTACCTTTTAGTATCAATGCTTGTCTTCTTCCTTAATGTTTTATATCTATAATTGTTTTATTAATACTGAATTTTCAAAAATTAGTAGATGTACCCAATTTACTATTTATTAAACATAGTGGACAATTGAAGAAGGCAAGCATTAATCTGACTTCTAAAATTCAATAGTATACTATAATTGAAATCGCATACTGAACATTTTTTTTTTTCATTTTTAAGCTACAAAAAATTAAGATTAAATTTTTACACAAAAGAAACATAATTCATAAAAATAACAAGTAAAAAAAACATAACTTTCCTAATCTGGTTATTTGTTCAGAAAATTTCCTATATAATTCAACAAAAATATCACAGGAACCAAGCACTTCTTTTTTAATGTAAAAAAAAAACTATGTAATTATTTGTATGATTATATTTTATCTGTGAATTTTATTTTACCTTGAAGTATTAGCTATCAAATTTTAATTTAATAATAGAATTACTCAATTTTAATGTAATTTATTATTATAGTAAATAAATAGTAAATAGTAAAATAATAAATACTTTGAAAGTTTACTTCAAACTTGACTGAAACAGGGGAGCATTATGAATAACATTATAAAACATGATTTGTTTTTTGGTAGAATGTAAATAAGTAAATCAAGTTCTTAAAAGTTAAATAAGAGGAGATAGAATTGCTAATTTATTGAGGGCTTTATTGGTGCAGGGACTAACAAAAATATTTTTTTAAATAGAAAGCTACAATTTAAGTTGGTAAGTTTTAAGGGTGGCTTATGGCTTAGAAGAAGTGCATGATTAGGGTGAACTAACATAAATAAATGAGCATGGGTAATATCGTTTGTAAAAAAAAAAATAATAATGAAAGATACTTATTAAAGCCGGATTATTCAATGAGTAAAACATTTGAATTTTCGCAACAATTAAGTGATTTGACTTCTTTTTGTCGGTTTAATTTGCATTCATATAGGAAGAACTTCCCGATATCAGTAGAAGGAAATATTAATTTTTTTTTCCTTATTTTGCAGATTGAGAATAAGTACAAAATTTCTGCTTCGAGCATTAGTAACTTATATAGAAAAAACAGAAAAGGGTAAGTTCGTTTTATATTTTACTCCTCCCTTTTGGCGTTTCCTTTCTTACAGTCTTCTTGGTTCTGATTATTATTATTTTCTTTTATTTTATATTTGAAAATAAATTGATAAACACTTTTTTCATGAAGTTACTTTCATTGAAACATTTATTGCTCAAAGTATGCTTTGCACTAACTTGCAGCTAGTTTTTATGATGGTTTATTAACCTTCTACAATATTTGTTTGCTTTTCATTCAATTAATGAATAATTATATATGTGTAGATTATGCTCATTAACTAGCTTCAAAAATGGCATGTTTAAAATGGATAATTTGTTGTTTTAACCTCCATTTCAAAACAAAATATTACTAATAAGACTATAGATTTTATAGAATAATCTACTATTCGTACTAGAAAATTAATTTCACGTTCCTTTTTTTTTACAGAATTTTGGCGAAAATTGACGAGGAGATGTTAACGTATTACTGTAATGAGGATTTGTTTTTGCTTGAAGTTCGACATTCTGAGGAGAGTGAAGATTTGTTAGATATAATCCTAGTAGAATTGCCAGAGCATTAAATTACTCAGGTGGAAATAAAAAGTTATCAGTGTCTTTCTCAATTTTAAGGGGATCCTCAGATTATCAGATATATTATTGAATTTATAAATATTTTGTTTTGCACACATTAATAACTAAGGGCTTTATTTCTTCTAAAGAAATGTTATTTTATTATATAATAATCGTATATATTTTAAATATTGTTAATTGATTTTTGTAATAATGTTTCATCTTTATCTTGTTGATTTATGTACTTAAGCACTGATGTGTTTAATTGACAAGACTAACAGTCTTGACCTGGATTGAACTTTTATAGCGTAGAATATGAGTGGGTTCTATGTTAGTCAGTATGATTTAGTAAGAAGCTCAAAAGAAAATAATAGAATAAAAAAATGCTCTCTAGATTTCATGTTAGTTTTAATGATGTAGAATCATTTTTCAGGAAAAATAATTGTGATCCAATAGGCATTGATATTAGTTAATAACATATATGGAATAAACATTATCCATACTTTTTTAAAATTACAGTTTGGAATACTTGATTGTCATTACCCCCATTCAACAATGCCATAATAGTATAAAAATAATTTTTAGCTTCTTTTAATGTAATTTATTTGAGACTTTTATTATATCTATCTTTAAATTGTTAAAGGATTTAAAAGACTATATTAATTTATAGATTAAAAATTATATATGACTACCATCAATATATTTTTAGCAAAAATAAGAAGTATTAAGTTAAAAAAAAAAATCATATTTTAAAATTATATTTGCAAAAAAAAATTGAAAATGACTACATCTGAATATAGATACTTTTTGTTTTTCTTGTTTCTTTTTGATTTAGAAGATCATAGAGTTTCAGTTTGGTATTTAAGGCAAGCTCTCTAAAATTGGATTTATTGATATTAAAGAAAATGAACTTCATTCATAAGTGAAGTTCCATGTCCATTTTATATTATAAGATAAAAGTGATCTCAATTCTGGTGATGTATTAACAACTTGCCATATAAGAAATGAATCCATTGTATACATGGTTCCAACTTAATCAAAATATTTAGTTGTAGGTCATCTTTATGTAATTGAATATGATTATCGCTCAAATAGTAAGTGATATGAATCAATTCTTGCCACAATGATACTAATAAAAGCTCAAAAGCATGTCTAAACCTTTATAGAGTACCTGAAAATATGTTTTATTGTTTGATTTGTTATTGAAATTCTTTCTTATGTTTTTGATTATTGTGAAAGAAGGCATGCTTTTTTTTCTTTTAGATTTTAATTGTTTACTAAAATTATTGTTATTAATATATTTGTTAGAATACGTACAAAGAAATTATTTAAGAGGTCACTGTATATTTTTACACATCACAATAGTCTGAAATAATGTAGAAAAAAATCAGTTTGTATAAATATGAAAACTAAGTCTTGCCTAATTTATTTAAAATTAATTTTATGGAAGGATAATTCTTCCAATATAGTATTTAGAATAGAATAATAGGTTAACTTTATTCTTTAAAGCTTCATTGTTAATAATATATTAATAGTCCAAACAGATATCAAAAGTTTTTTAAGCTAGACCCATGTGTACATTTCACTAATAAGAAATATAGTTTGGAATGTTCATACCTTAGTTGTATATATTAGGTTATCTCATGGAAGAGGAAGGAGTAGTAATATACAATGTTCTCAATCAAATCCTTATAAAGTATGACTGTATCATTCTACTGGTGCTTGGTTTAATAGATATGCCATTTATTTAGCATTACTAATAAACACATAAAATTAAAATTAAAAAAAAAAACTGTATTTCTTGGCTGATCATAGATATGTGAAATAAATGTATAAAAAAAAAAATCTTAATTTAATATCAATGTAATTTGCTCAATACTAATTTTAAGGTCATTTAAATTCAATTAGCAATGAAATATTCTCTAAGCTTTGATTAATGAAATTGGAAAATGTACAAGTGTAAGTCTAGTAGTTTTTACATTGTAAACGGTTACTATTGTCATTGTAATATAACTGTGACATTTGTTTTCAAGTTTATCTTGATGATTTGATACAAGAAATATTCATAAAATTTTAATGTTAATTTTTTATTATTATTATTTTTGTAAATATTTAATTTTTAGTATATATTTGTTGCAATATTTATGTAATATTTTTGCCATAAGACAAATGCTAATGTATAGCATATTATTTTTATAAACATAGTTTTATTTGATTCTACGTAATGTTAGTAGAATCATAGGAAAACAGCTTGGATTCAAATCTATCAATCTTAAAACATAGATTTGGAAGATGTGCCATTTTATTATATTTTGTGGTATAGTTGAAAAATACATGTGTTTATATACATGAAATGTTCCACAATATAAAAAGTATGTATGTTAAAATATTTTTAAAAAAATACAAAGTATGTTCCATAATGTTAAACAAATTAGTAAAGAATATTTTAATGTGGAAATAAGACAAGAGTGTTAATAAGATATTAAAGTATAAGTGAGAGATGTGATTAATTATTATTTTATATTGGTTAAAATGATAAATTCAGTGCGGTGCCAGAAGTAGAATATGGTTTTTACACTGCCAAGCAGTCAAAACAAAAATAAAAATTTATTCAGTATTCTTTCATTTAGCTTTACCTTAGCTTAAATTATATGAGGATTTATACATTATAAAGCTTTAAAGATATTTTATTTTTTAGATAACATAAACATCACAATATGGCAAAATTATAATGTTTTTTTTATTATTATTGCATATTTGTGAGTTTAATTATTATATATTACATATTTTTAGAAGGAAAAATTAAATATGAGTCTGCCTTTGTATGTGTGTATGCATGTGTTTGTGTCTGTGTTGTGCTTGTGGATTTGTAATTTTGTTTTTATTCTACTCAATGCTATTGTTTCAGTTTGTTTACATCCCACATACATACTATGTAAAAATATCATTCATAAAATGTACTTATGGTTGACTAGAATAAATTAACTAGTATTCCTGTTAATAAATTGAAGCTTCCATATTCTATTTTTATCAAATTACTGAAATAGTTACTTTTTAAAAAATGAAATGAGGCGATAAAATGACAATTAAAAAAATTAGAACAATGATCATTTAATTTACTTGACAACATAAAATGGCTGTATATAAAGTATGTTGGCAACACTTGCTATTAAATTAGATCATATTTAATGTTCATACATAATGTATATTTAAAATATTGGTTACATTAAAATAAAAACAATTATTTTATTATTGTTACTCTTAAATCGTTCCATTTATTTAGTTTTTATTTGCTGATAGGGATGCTCAACTTAAATCCTTCACAAACAATTGAAATGAAATTTTTAATTAATCAAGTTATAAACAGGTGTATTTATTTAATTATGATATAGTAAGCTTAGCTAAGAGTGTTTAACAAAAATACCCTGCATTATAATCACAAAAAATTATCAATGACATTGAGTAAAATCAACTATTCTCAACCATGGCAGCTGATATGATGATAAACAAAGTTCAAATATTGTTCAAAGGAGAACATCGAAAAAATCATTTAATCACATTTCATTGTTTAGTTACTTAGAAAATAGAACATCCTGATGAATATCTTTCATCCTTAACATGAATTATCTTTCAGTTTGGAAGATATGAACTATATTATAAGGTATTACCTAAAAGGTATTCAAAATATCAGATATTTATTAAATAATGCACAACCTACCCTACTTCCTCTCAATAGATTGTGTATTATGGCATAATCTGTAATCTAATGGCAAGATAATTTCTATATAACACATCTACAATAATCAATTTTAAGTACAAGATAAATTATATTCTTTAATTTATTTGCATTTCTTATCCCTGAAATGCAAAGAGGTTACATTTAATCCCACTCACTGTGATTACTAGAAGTGACTCCATTTGTTTTTCAAATAAGATCATTTAAAGAAGGTGAAAAAAATTCCAAATCACTATCAGGGAAAAAATTAGATTTAGTTTTAAAAAATATATTAAATGATGATCGAGAAATTATTAGGTTCTGGAAAGTATGTGCACTAGGGAAGCAAAGATTGCTTGAATTTATTAATTTATCCAGATTAAGACCCACAGGCTTTGCAAACCTTAATGTCAAAATTTAAATTTGTAAGAAAACATGAACTAGTCATTAACCCTATATTAATTTTGGCTTGTTTATATATAATAGACACCAAAACAATATTTTTGGGAAATATTTGATAAGAAAATCTTTGGGAAAAGAAAATATAAGTTCATGTCTCTTTCTTCCTCAAACCTTCTCAATAATGATTACAAATATATGATAAACACCAAAGAAAAATAAATATAACTACTAATAACTATCAAAAGGCATGCTCTACAAGATCGTAAATCTCGGAATTGTTACAGTCTATATTGAACAAAACGGTTCTACTATGAAAATAGTTAGCATTTGACATCTGTAACAACTTTCAGTTTTGAGAACCACATTTACTTCTATCAACTAAATATAGTAATCTAACAACATAGGGAAGAAAGCATGGAAGTTCTGATTAATTTAAACTAGCACTTACTCATTTGGCTCAAAGTGATGGAAACTAACAGTGTAAATTTACTCAAAACCAAATGTATCAATTAGATTAATTATTAAAACTACCAGAGTGAAATCTAGCCTGTGGGTATTTCATTTTTAGTCCCAATAAGTACATTATAAATAAAGATTTACAATTTTAATAATGATTTCAGGATTGACAGGGTTCAACAAAAGGAGGTATCTATGCAACTATTGGTGGTGATGTGAGCATAGAACCTTTGGGTTTTCTAGACATTATTATAATCATAGCACAAAACCCATGGTGGGTCTTGGGTGTATTTCTTTATAACAGAGTACTGTTTTTTGATGACTAACTAGGTCTTTCCTCCAAACCAGGGTGTTAGGTTTTCACTTTATAGACGCTGGGTGAGCCGATATACATCACATATTCAGAATAAAAGGTGAAAAACTAAAAAAAATGTGTTTTTGTTAAAACGAACATTAGACACAGATTACGTTCTATACAGAAGCCCCCAGGATATTTGCACCAACACATGTTGCTACTAAATCATCTATTGTCTATTGGTTTGGCCTAATATTTGAGGGCTGGCTGCTCTTGGAATGATGGAAAAACTGACCTCTGCAAGGACCCCAAGTCATATTTTACAAAATTTCTCAGGACCAGCACCATTTTAATCTTCAAGGAGAATAGCATGGATAAGCAGAGCTGGATAGTGATTAAACCAGCAGATTAGGACCCCAGGTCCCCTGACCTCATAGTTAATCCAGAGCTGATTATAAATAAAATAAAGTTTCAATCACAAACAGGTTCAAACCCTGGCCTGGGGGTTGGGAACCAGTGTCTAAACCTCTGAAAAGTAGATAAACTCACTAGTGAGTTGAGGTAAACTCAGTTTTTTATTGATTTTTTTTTTTAGAAGACAACATAATTTGTTTATTTTGTCTAAAAAGGAAATGTATAAAAAGGGGCATATACAATGGTTTTAATATGATTCTGTTACAATATTGCAGGCTTTATCTCTATTTTATACATAAACATAAACACACATAAATGCGCGCGCACGCACACACATATACATATAATTGCATATATGCATTGTTTTACATATTTTTTCTGCTTCGCATGTACAAAGCAGGAAAAATATGTAAAATATTTGGAAAAAATCTCAAAGGGAGTTTTGAACAGCCCTTTGGTCAGCTGTTTATTAGCAAAAAAAATTTTTTAAATTTCATAAAAATTTTAAATAAACTGTTTTTTGGGGTAGGAAATCCAAATCTGATCTCTGTTTATGAGAAAACTAATGTTTACCTCCAAAAAATCACTATTTTGAGGGCAGTTTTGGTATTTTTAATATTTTTACCAAGCATAATACTTGCATATTTTGATGTCTTATTTTTTTTTTTTTTTAATATTATTTCGCTCGGAAATAGGAATATTTTGGTACTAAACTCATTCTTCTACCTTTAATAGAACCAGAGATATAAAATAAAATGTGTTTTGCATATGCTAACTTCCCGATTTTTTTCCAGAGCCCTTGTGCGATCCTCTCCTTGTTAGAACATTTGAAATTAAGATATATACATAAACATATATATATATATATATATATATATATATATATATATATATATATATATATATATGTTTATGTATATATCTGGTGTTTATATGAGTGTTCAATATAAATTCGATCAAATGCTTCTCACGGTTAAACAGAAGAGGTAATAAAAATATGCCAGAGGAAAAAGTAGTAAGTCTACTTCTATAGTTTCACCTACCGCTATTACTTTTTAACTTTGAGGCAATATGTGCGGTTGATGCACGGCGAAAACATGGAGTTTGCTAATAATACCGTTTGTTTGAACCCAGCAAATCGCAGTTTGATATCTTCAAAATTAAAGGATATACACCATTTTAGAATCTTGTATTCTGAACGTCATTATTATTTTTTAGGCACTTCATAAACTGGAATTTTGGAAACATGATAAATCATCTGTATGATTTTTTTTTTTTATCGTCTTTCTATTAAAAACATTGCCAAGCCTGAAGGTGTTTTTCAAAAAATGCAAGAAAGTAGTTTCTGGAATGATTTCAGCACTGTCACAAACCTTTACATCCTGTCAGAGAGTTTTCTTTAATAATGTTCTGCTCATCCCTGTTGAAGAGATCTACTATCAAGCATAGGTGCAGACTTTCCATTTTGATTGGGGGGACGAAAAATTACTCTCGCTCCCTCTCTATTTAGGGGGGCGAGAGTATCATTTCACCTTCCCACCCAATAATTTGATGTACAACCAATTAAGAAAATAGGAAAAATCGAATAGCTGGAGTAGAATCTTATTCTGTAAGTCTAGATCAGCCCCTTGTTCGTTATTGCAGGAATTGCATTAAGCAGTAAATTTAACAAACAACGGGTTGAGCTAGACTTACAAAATTCGATCCTACTTCAAATTAAATCTTGATTTTAAGCCTTAGCCAAGCCAGGGAGCAAAATGATGTTATCGCCCCCTCTTTCATAATTGAGGGGGATCGCCCCCCTCGCTTTCCCTTAGTCTGCACCTACGCCATCAAGTATAGGCAAGCAACTTAAGAAAGAATCTTGTGGGTAGAGCTTAGACCAGGAGGTTATGCTCAAGGAGAGGAAATCCTTCTTCCTCTACATAACTTCAGACTGCTATCTTGTCAAATAGTGACCAACTTGATTTTTATTGTTTTCAATATTTTGAAATTTGTTTTATATTCTTTCAATTGCGTACACTAACTTTTAAGTTGATTGCCATTTCAATAACAAATGTTATTGTTAGGTACATGTGCACTAAAAGGTTCTTCCTTAAGTTGTTTAGCTATAAAATGGCAAGTGATCGATTTGGAATCCTCATACAATACTAAAATGGCATTCGGGTCCACTAATAATGAGTTTCATTTGTTCGTACATTTATTTTGAATGCTGACTTAATCAATGAAGTTAATCCTTTCCAAAGTACAAAATGTTTTGATTCCAGGTTGTTTTGGGTGTAGTAATTAATTGTGGAATAGGAGCACAAATTAAAAAGTAAATATATACATGACCACTTTTGTACAATGCAACTGCCTATTTTGCAGATTATTCAGTTTAAATATAGAATAGAAGAATAACTTTATTCTGGGACTAGGTCCCTTAAAAATAACACAATTGAACAAATATCTGAGCACACGACAGAAACAATATCTGGCCATAAGACTACAAAGTAAAAATCCATTAATGTTTACAATATTTTCAATAAAATAAATAAGTAAACAATCTAAATTCTTGTCTCAAAAAACATAATTAATATGAACAAAAAAAAATTTAAAATGAAAAAAGAGAGAAAATAAAAAATACAAAAATAATGAGTTTATTAGCAAAGTTGAAGCTTATGCGTTAAAAATTATTATTTTCTTCTGATCTAGATGTTAATCTTGAATTGAAATTTCGTAATTAGAGAGCATATATTTGGAAAGGAAGAAGGTGTTGGAAAAGGAATGATTTGAATGAAGATAGAGAAGAAGCATGGCAGATATTAGAAGAGAAGAAATTCCAGAGGGTAGAGGAGCAGGCGAGAAAGGAGAATTCGAATGTTTTGGTGCTGTGGGAAGGTGTATAGAGGTCAGAAAGGCACGATCTTGTTTCCTGTGAATGGGCCGAGGATTTGAATAGAAGGCTGCAGATGTAGGAAGGGTGCTGGGTGGTGATAGTTTGGTATAGAAAAGATCCGAGGAAATATGGTCTACGGTTGGAGGGGCAGAGCAACTTTAATTTGCCGTAAAGGTGGGACACATGAGCCCATCTCGAGGTACTGAAGATAATTCTTAAAAAGCAGTTCATGATCCATTTCAATCTGTCCTCGAGCACCTTCGAGAGGCCTCCTTAACCAAACAGCCATAGTCAAAGTAGGGTAGATAAGAGAGGATACGAAGAGCTTGCGGGTAGGTTGTGGAAGATTTCGAGAACGATGGAATAACTTAAGGGTACTTACTGACCATCGGGAAATTTTGGCGATATGGGATTTCCAAGAAAGGGTTTGGTTGATAGTAATACCCAAGTTTTTAGTTGAGGAGCTAAAAGTGATGGGGTGATCGTTTAGGATTAAAGCAGGTGGCATAAAATCTGAGGAGGGATTTGGAACATATAACAATGGCCTGAGTTTTAATAGTGTTTAATCTTAATCTATTCAAGTTTACCCCAGCACTGATCCTATCTAAGTCTTTCTGAATACTGTCAAACGCTACTAATAGCTCAGGATGAAAGGATAAATAGATCTGGAAGTAGTCGGTATATACGTAGTGGGAACAGTGGTGGATTGAATTAGGAAGATCAATGGTATATGAATTGAAAAGGTGTAGGGAAATACTTGAATCCTGGGCTACTCCTGAGAACAGGGAAGAAAGGAAGAAGGGATTGATTAGGAATATCTGCTTTAGTCTGATCGGAAAGGAAAGATAGAAACCACTATAAAATATAAAAAATAGAGCTGTTGGAAATGGATAGTGATTTTAATTTGGCAAAAAGGATAGAATCAAAAGCTTTAGAGAAGTCAAGAAGTATTAATAGTTAATTTTTTTTCGACCATAGCAGTATGTATGTCACTGGTGATTTTGACTAGAGCGGATTGTGTGAAGAAACCGGGATGGAAACTAGATTGGAGAGGATCGAGTAGTTTGGACTTATCAAGGAAATTTGATATTTGTGATTGGACTATTCTTTCTAGGGGTTTGGAAAGGTTAGAGAAGATGGAAATTGGGCGATAGTCTTTAGGACATATAGGGTTGGAGGTTTTGGATGATGGACCAAGGCATTTTTTCATGTGGTAGAAAATAATGAAATTTGGAGAAAAAAAGTATAAATGAAGAGAAGAACTGGTAGGATTTCAGGGAGGCATGATTTTAAAAATTTAATGGGTATTCTATCAACTACCCTGTGAAGTTGGCGTGAGATTTCATTATGGAGGAAATAAGGTCAGCAGAAAAGATATAGGAAAAATAAAAAATATCGGAGTTGAATGATAGTACTAAGGAAAAGCAGGAAGAAGGGGCTGGAGAAGTGTTAGAGGAGTGATTAGAGGACTGATAAAAAGTATGAATTGAATTCATCAGGTGAAACTGAGAAGACTAATGAGGGAGAGGATATACAAAGAGAGTTTGCGAGTTTGATTTAGAATCGGGAGCAGAGAAAAGGGCTTCATGATAGTAGTTGGATTTCGCTTGCCTAATAGTTCCCTATGTCAAATTGCGGAATACCCTAAACGTTTGGTGGTCATCTGCTAGCCTTGTACATATAAAGCGCCTAAGGACTGCCTCATGGCTCCTCTGCATATCTTTAATTTTTTAGCACATCCAAGGAGCAGGCGGGCAATGGAAAGTAGAGGTTTTGAATTGGGCATGGGTATTAAGGATATGGATAAGATTAGAGGTGAGGATGTCAACCATGGAATCAATGGGAGAATAAATTAAGGGTTTCAAGATTAGATAAAATGTTTTCACCGGTGAGGGCATCTAGGTTACGAAAAGTTGTTGCATTAGAGAGGATCGCAGAGTTTGGATATTGTACGATATTTGGATTAAGTCATGAGAGGATAGGAACAGAACAGGCAGTTGAGAAGAGGAAAGGAGATTCTGCACTGAATCGATGACATCCAGGTCTAACCAGGTGTCGGACCGGCAAGTGTAATAAGTAGGAGAAAATGGAACAATGAAGAGATAGAGAGAAAAGAACAGATTTTCAAGTTTGAGTCTGTCATTGGAATCAGATAGGAGATTGGTTTTAAGATCACTTGAAATTATTATAATGTTGTAGAGAGGAACATAATTGTAGAGGATTGATTCAAAGGATGAGTAGAAAGGAATCAAAGGAGGCCGGTACACCACAGCATATAGGAGAGGATGTGCATTGCAGGAAATTTCAACAACAAGGAATTCATTATGAAAATGATCAGATGGGGATGAGATATCTAGGATTCGGAATTTCAAGCTGTTATGGACCTGAAGGTTGCACCTCCACCAGTTTGGCCCATCCAGTCATGGCGGATAAAGGAATCATTAGGTAGGGAAACAGAAGAGGAAGGAATGTAGGGCTTTTGTCATGTTTCGGATACTGCAATAGTATGGTAAAAGTTATGAGTAAAATAATGGAGGAATTCGTCATAATGAGCTGGTAAAGATTGGGAATTAACGTGACAGGAGGCCAGAACACTAGACATGGAAGGGAGATAGGACAGTATACAGTATTTGGAGGGAAGATGCTAATAACTATGACGATTTGAAGAATAAAATCTGAAAAGAAGTAAATAATGAACATAAAAATTAAACCAAAAGAGCTACTAAAAAAAAACATGAGAAGATAAAAAAAATTACATCTGTTAAAGTAAAGAAATAATAAAAAATAAAGAAGCCACGAAATACAGCACTGTGTTTAGCTATTTGTATTTAACAGCTATTTGATAAGGTAACTGTCTGAAGTTATGTAGAGGAAGAAGACTTTTCTCACCTTGAGCGTAAGCTCCAGGCCTAAGCTCTGCCCTCAAGGTTCTTCCTTAAGTTGTTTGCCTATTCTTGATAGTAGATCTCTTCAATGGGATAAACAGACATTATTAAAGGAAAATCTAGGACAGGATGTGGTAGGTTTGTGCGATTAGAAAGCTTGGGATGCAATGGATGGATCATTATAGTGACAGATCTAGACTTTGTGAGGCCCTGGGCGATACAATATTGCAAGGCTCCCCTTGGTTAGGAGGGTTTGAAGGGTACGGATACTGGTACTGGTTGAGGTATGAGTCTGACAAGTGGGCCTATAGAATATCTCCCAAGTGGAAGGGAGGGTTTGTCGTAACTTGAAAATTTTGAGGCAAAATAGCAGCATTTTGTCATTTAAATGCTATAAATTTTCTCTCAAAACTCATGTACCAGGAATGTAAATATGAAACCGGAATTTGCCAATAGAAAGCGCTAACTGTAAATGTAGTTACCGTGAAGTCCCGCTGGGGGCACCATTTTGTTTTGTTATCATCTGTGAAGGTGTTTCAACTCACAATTCAGTTGTCATACAACAGTGTATTTAGTGAAACAACAGTAAACATGTCGAATTTTGTATCTGGAAACTACGATTTGCGGACAGCATTGATTTTTTCTTACCATTTAAAGAAAACAGCAGCAGAATCCCATAGAATGCTTGTTGAAGCTTACGGTGAGTATGCTCTTGGGAAATCACAGTGTTTTGAGTGGTTAAAAAAATTTAAAAGTGGTGATTTTGACATAAAAAACGAGACACGTGGAAGACCACCGAAAAAATTTGAAGACAGTGAATTGCAAGCATTGTTGGATGAGGATGACACTCAAACCCAACAAAAACTAGCAGATCAGTTAAGTGTGACACGAGAGGCCATTTCCATTCGATTGAAAGCCATGGGAAAGGTTCAAAAGATTGGCAAATGGGTTCCACATGAGTTGAACGAAAGGCAGCAGGAAAATCGCAAAACCATTTGCGAAATGTTTTTGAAACGAAATGAAAAAGTCATTTCTTCATCGAATTGTGACTGGTGATGAAAAATGGATATATTTTGAAAATCCAAAACGCAAAAAATCATGGGTAACTCCAGGCGAACCATCGACATCAACTGCAGTGGTCTTCCACGTGTCTCGTTTTTTATGTCAAAATCACCACTTTTAAATTTTTTTAACCACTCAAAACACTGTGATTTCCCAAGAGCATACTCACCGTAAGCTTCAACAAGCATTCTATGGGATTCTGCTGCTGTTTTCTTTAAATGGTAACAAAAAATCAATGCTGTCCGCAAATCGTAGTTTCCAGACACAAAATTCGACATGTTTACTGTTGTTTCACTAAATACACTGTTGTATGACAACTGAATTGTGAGTTGAAACACCTTCACAGATGATAACAAAACAAAATGGTGCCCCCAGCAGGACTTCACGGTAGCTAAATTTACAGCTAGCGCTTTCTATTGGCAAATTCCGGTTTCATATTTACATACCTGGTATTCAGCTTATACGTAGTTATGCACTTTAGTTCAAATTTTTATGATTTTTTGTTCAAAAACTAATTGGCACAGTTCAAATTTTATTTTTGTATAGCGATCAGATAGTTAGGTGTTAGGCTCTACCATGTAAAGTGCATTCATTTGTATTTTATAATTATATTATTTAATTTTTGTACAGGGCTTGGGGCCTCTAAATCTTCAATATTAACTATAAATTTGTCCATAATGTATAAGTCATTTATTTAAATTTTCTATAGCATGGGGCCCCCAGGACGAGGGGCCCTTATTCACAAATATCATGTATGTAGCATTCACAAGATAGTGTACATCTAAGATACATTTGATAACATCAAGAATGATGGGTTCACCATGTAGCCATTATATTTTTCGATAAAAAAACTTACTTATTTGCTTATTTATTTTACTGAAGATATTGTAAAAATTAACTGATCTGTATTTTGTAGTCTTATGACCAGATAATGTTTCTGTTTTATTTGTTCATTCAGATTATTCTTAAGGGACCTAGTTCCAGAATAAAGTTCTTTTATCTATCCATCTATAAAAGAAGGTTAATATTTTCAAGGAAGCAAACAGTATAGACCAGCTGCCAGAAAGTTTTAAATAAATATTATTGTCCTATTTTTATTAATTAACTTTTTTAAACTAACAACCTTTTGAAAAATTATAGTTCATCTTAGATTAAAGTAAATTCGATATATCATTAATTCATTAACATAAAACAATTTACATTGAATACAGATATGTGTGAACAACAAAATATTATAAATTTCTACAAACAGAATCAAATAATATTTCATAAATGTACATAGTTTATAGTTTTGATACCATTAGTGGCATTTTTTAACTCATTATGTAATATCCTACAAATTTCAATGCCAACTTAATGTTTTTTAGCATGCATAAAAGGCATCAAAAAAGGTTAAATCTGAGAAGAAACATATCTATATAATATAATTTGTAATTGGAAAACAAAAAAAAATAGTAAAGGATGATCAAAGGGTAATTTTTTTATACAAACACGAACTATAATTATAGAAATAAATAATTATATATTTGAAGTAATATGTTACACAATATTATACAATCTTCACAAATATTAATTACATTAAAAACTAATTCTTGTAAAAACAAAATAATACTCTTTATACAGCACAATTTTTAAAACATTAAAAACTAAAACTTCTACAACAAAATTATCATTCTTTATACAGCACTATTTTTTAAAACCATAGTCCTAAAATTTAATTTTGATTAAGAAATAAAACAATTTAAATTAAATTACTTCAATCGGGTTAAAATAAAATGCTTTGCATTATTATATTATTTATAATTCACTTTATATAACCATGGCTTATGTTTCATAATCTATGTCAATGAAAAAGAAAACAAAAACTTTCCTTGTATAATATATAAAAGTAAGCATACATAATTGATATACAATCATAAAATAATTTAAATCAGATAATTGCAATCAAAGTAACACTGAAAAGTTTTTATTTTAATGAAATATTTGTTTAAGGTATTTAATAGTTGTAGAGAGGAACATAAATGTAGAGGATTGATTCAAAGGATGAGTAGAAAGGAATCAAAGGAGGCCGGTACACCATAGCATATAGGAGAGGATGGGCATTGCAGGAAACTCTGCCTGCTGTCTCATTCAGAGTTAGTTGCCGCTCCCAAGCCCGGATAAGGAGGGTTGGTTCGGTGGGCTAACTACCCACCAACTGGCAAAAACCGTAAAGTTCAGAAAACAACACAAATCCTCGGATATATGGACTGTCGCAATGGCTATTTGACCCCGGCAAAGAAACATGGACTTAATATAGCTTCTTGGAATGTAAGAGGATTGAACTGACCTGGATCGAGCAAAAATCTGGAGAGGGAACTGGATAAATATCAGATTGATATCGCAGCTCTGCAGGAGATACGTTGGAGGAATGTAGAAACCATGGACTTGGAGAACTATCTTCTTATCAACAGTGGATACCATGCAAACATGATCAGGAAATCAATCAAGCCCACAATGATACAGTTTAAACTTATCAATGAAAGAATTTGCACTGTACGACTCAGAGGAAGATTTTTCAAAATGACAATTATAAGTGTACATGCCCCCACAGAAGATAGTGAAGAAGAAGAAAAGGATATTTTGTACGAAACATTGGAAAGAGAATATGATTTAATCCCGAAGGATGATGTGAAAGTAATCATAGGTGATCTGAATACGAAAATAGGGAAAGAAGAGGCATTTAGACCCACAATAGGCAAAGAAAGCAAGCATCACTATTCTAACGATAATGATAATGGCCACCGTATGATTCATTTTGCAATGGAAAAGGGACTGATTGTCAGTAGCACTAAACGTGAATGATAAATGGGAAAAAGTGAAAGAGGCAGTGATAGAAAGTGAAAAGGAAGTGCTTGGAGAGAAAGAACCAAAACGTAGAAATGACTGGTTTGACGAAGACTGTGTGAGAGTGATGAAGGAGAGAAACCAGGCGAGACAGAACATGCTTAGAAGAAAGACCAGAGGAAGTTTGCAGAATTTCATAATGAAAAGGAGGGAAGCCAAAAGATTGTGCAGGCAGAAGAAGAGGGCACAAGAAAGAGAAAGATTGGAGAAGTTGCAAGAGTCCTGAGATAGCAAAGAATCAAGGAAATTTTACAAAGGTGTAAAGGAGATAAGGAAAGGATTCCAAACTAGGGTTGAATTATGCAGAGGGAAAGAAGGAGAACTGATTTGAGAAAAGTCAGCCATTCTTGAAAGATGGAACCAGTATTTCAGAAAATTACTAAACACAAGAACCGCCGAAAAAATATCAGCAGAGAACAGTGGTCTCAATGAATACCTGGGGAACGCACAGGAAGGAGCAGAAGAAGTGGAAACTCCTGAGAAAGAAGAAATAATTGACATAATAATGTCAATGAAGAATCACAAGTCGCCAGGTCTGGATGAGATTACCCCAGAGATGTTAAAATATGCTGGAACTGAGCTATGGGAAGAAATTTACAAGCTTATTTGGGATATATGGATGGAAGAATGAATGCCTGAAGATTGGACAAAAGCAGCAATATGTCCAATATACAAGAAAGGAGACAAGCTCGAATGTAATAATTACAGAGGCATTTCCCTATTAAGTATGACCTATAAGATACTGGCAGTACTTCTATATAAAAGGTTGACAGAATTCTCTGAAAATATTATAGGAGAATACCAAGGAGGCTTCAGACCAGGAAGGTCAACAATAGACCAGATATTTTCTCTTAGGCAAGCAATGGTAAAGTGCCATGAATATAACATAGACATGCATCTCTCCTCTTTGTCGATTTCAAACAGGCATATGACAGTGTAGATAAAGAAAGACTTTTGAAAGTCATGATAAATGTGGGCATACCCAAAAAATGAGTCAGACTATCAAGAATGACTCTATTTAAGACTGTCCGTCGAATAAAACTAGGTAATGTGCTGTCAGAAGAGTTTGAAGTAAACATTGGCTTGAGACAGCGTGATCCTCTAGCCCCTCTCCTTTTTAATTTAACCCTTAAAGCAGACATCCGAACAGTAAAAACAAATCCAGGAGGAACTATATACAACCGCATGTCCCAACATCTAGCATATGCGGATGACGTCGTCATTACTGCTAGAACCCAAGCAGCATTATCAGGAGCATGCCAAGAATTTGAAAAGGCAGCCATTCAACTGGGTCTTAAGGTGAATGAAGATGAACTGTATATATGAAAAACTAAAAATTGGAAAATATGGCAAATGAAAAAGTGAATTTAAGAGAGCACAGTTTTAGAACAGTAACCCAATTCAAGTACCTGGGAAGTGTGATCACAGTTGATAACAAAATAGAGAGTGAAATACAAGCCAGAATAGCAGCAGGAAATAGGTGTTATTCCTCACTACAAAGAGTGTTTCAGTTAAAATCATTCTCTAAAAGAATACAAATTCAACTGTACAAAACCATAGTAAGGCCGGTAGTCACGTATGGGTGCGACACATGGCCCCTAACCAAAAATCAGAACTTATGGTCAACACATGGGAAAGAAAAATATTAAGAATATATGGAGTAGAGTGGCTGAAAATGGTGTATGGAGAAGAAGAAAGAATGAGGAGCTGATGGAGCTATATGGGGAGCCGGACATGGTGGCGTTGATAAAGAAAGCCAGACTGAGATGGATGGTACATGGGAAAGAATACTGAACCACAGGATAGCGAGGAGAATACTCAATGAGAAACCGGACTGTAAACGAAGCAGAGTATGTCCTCGGATCAGATGGCTAGATGATGTCGAAGAGGACCTGAAACTGCTGGGTGTGCGAAATTGGAGGAGGATAGCACAGGATCGCGGAGATTGGTCGGCTGTGGTATTGGAGGCCCGGGTTCTTGCAGGACCGTAGAGCCAAAATAATAATAATAATTTAATAGTAACCAAAATAATGTTTCAAGAAAATTACAACAGCTTTAGTAATTCTACTCAGGCAGGGAGTATTGTTCAATAAACAAGACAACCTATAATTTGCACCAGAACAATCTTGTTATAGCAAAGTAACAATCTTGTTAAACCAAAGTAATCATTTTCATATTAATTGGTCCTTAATAGTTATTACGTAAAATCACACCATAGTTAACCAGTTTTGCACAAATCAACATGCAGTACCTACAAATGTCTTCATTATTTCTTAAAATTAAAAAAATCTAACATTCATTTCACTTCAACATTGATTATAATTAGAATAATGTTTAGTGAATCATTAACAATATAATGAATACAATAATAAAGGTGTTCAAAATCAGGCTAAAAGATGAATTTCTTGCTAAAGCAAAATTAAGCTGTGGATATCGTCAAGTAAATAATAATACAAAAAAATAAAAGGTCTTGTTTACTACTTTATCCAGAAATAAAGTATTTCAAAAAGCATATATTATATATAAGTGGGAGAATCTTTTAAATTTGTTCCACAGGCATCACATAATGTTACTCCCTTTTCATTGACAAGGGTACACTTGGGACATTGCCTACCACCACTGATAAGAGGCTGAACCTCATTTCCTAGAGTTTTACTTTTACTACATATTTCACAAACTTCTTTCTCATTACTGTTATGGTAAGTACAAGCAGAACACTCCCATTTATCATTTAATTTTACTTTTAAAGACATATAATTTATATCATGTTTTTTAATATTTTCACGTCCAAGTGTTTGTGTTGAATTCTGTAGTGTACTATTAAACTCATGTTTAGACTTTTTTCTTGTAATTTTATTTTCGGATGATTTCAAATCAGAAGTAGAACAGGAAGGCTGTGAATCCTCCATACTAAAAGCCTTTAATGCTTCTTCAAGTTCTTCATTTTTAATGAATTCTTCATTTGTCCTTTGTCTTTTATCAATCGAATATTCATACTTATGATTTTTTATTTTATTTTCAGGAGAATGATATGAAGTTCCTCCTTCCCAACTATCCCATTCAGGATCTTTAGATTTATATTTTAACAAATTTGAATTGCTGTCATTCAGGCTGCTATTACAAATTCTACCATCAAATTTATCAATGTTTCTTTGATTGTCATTATCATAAATATAATTATCCTTTCCCAGATAAGATGACTCTAACTCAATAAGTTGTGCGGTAGGAACAGAACAACTATAATTTTGCCGTAAAGATGGACTAACAGCAAAATCTTTTTGACAAGTTGCACATTTGCTAACAGAATTAATCGTAGAACAGGAATGAGATGATAGAGGGATTCCATTAGAAACATTACCAAAATAAGGTAACTGTAAATTATTAGGATATCTATAGTGAGGATGATTATAGCTATGCCTTTCTAGAACATTATGAGATTTTGAATAACAGTCAGGTCTACAAGGATTTAAATATCTTTGACTATACTGAAACATCAATCCATGAAGTGCCTGCTCCAGAGAACATGGCTGTAATTCCCTGTATTCTAGAATCTCGAGCCAAGAACAATCAAAACCACTTTTGATTAAATCAGCTTTTAGTGAACACAAAATCTGAAAAAAAATAAAAAAGATATTCATATAATCAGCAATTAATTAAGTCTAATAGTTACTAAAAGTTTAATCAATAATTCCAACTTATATATATATATATATATATATATATATATATATATATATATATATATATATATATATATATATATATATATATATATATATATATAATAACATACTAAAAACCGGCTAAATTCAAAGGCAATCGCATATATAAACAATGCTTATTCCAAATTAATTATTAGGATCTTCAAACAGTGAAATTAAAAAAAAAAATCCTTTAAAAGCCAGTTAACTTGAATTTAAAAAAAAGAAAAAATTAATAACAAGGAAAAATTTATAGAAGAGTTTACAGTCAACTAGAAATCGACAAAAATAAAACCTCACCATAAATTAAAATTTAAAAGGAACATTAAGTGCATCTAAAATCATTCTGAATACAATATAGTCCAGACTAATTAAACATCCACAAATCTCAATAAATAAAAAACTGTAAGTCTTTAATAAAAATGTTAGCACAAGAATGGGGCTTTAGAATATATGAGGAAGTACAGATATTTTTTTAAACAGTTATTAATAACTAAAATATTGGAAAATAAATTTCCAAAACCCTGACTGTTACCTGATCTGAGAGGTTCAATAGAACTTTTCCTCTTGCCAGAATAAAGTATGCACTTTTAGATTATATGTGGGTTGAATTTTCTTATCATTAAGGAAAAGAAAATGTAAAAGGAAATTAACTTGATAAATCATTAAATAAAATTAAAATTGAATTTACGAATTATTCACAACTAATGGCAATAAAAAGAGAACAAATACACAAAAAAAGAATGCAAATTAATCAAAATTTATAATATAAAGTATATCTAAATATCTAAATAAAAAATAAACAACTAAAAATTAATGAATGAAATTAAGGCTCCTTTTAAAATTGAAAGAAAGAATTTAATGTGATTAATTTACTCATAGCTAAAAAAAATAATATCTTTAAAATAATTGAATAATAAATTAAAAATAACTTGTTAAATATTGAATGTGCCCAATGTAAAGTTCATAATGCTTATTAAGAAAAAAATTATAGGGACATTAGCAGTAAGTTGTGAACTCACAGATGGCCGCCCAGTACGTGAAGAGTGAGAACCATGCTGATGAGCTAAGAAAAGTTTGTTGTTATAAAAATGATTATGCCTCTTTATATGGCGAAGAAAAACACAGTAAAGGTTCGAACTGAAGAACTTTGCAAAAAATAAAATAAAAATATTTGTCCTACTACTTGCTTATGCAGGGAAAACATATTTTAAGCTGGGATATCTCCCCAAGGAGTTCAAGTGTGGAGACTAAGCATAAACAAACTGTGAACAACCGCATTATCTGCATTGCTTACTGGTAGCAGTGAACTATACGTTTGAACTCAATAACTTAAACTAATAACAAAGGTATTTTTAAACAAATATAATTGGTACTAAGACCGAAGACTATGAAGAAATTGAATTAATAAGTTTTTATAAACAGAAAAACAATTCTTTAACAATATTAAAAAATATTTTTTTTTTAAGTGGCTTCAGCACCGACTAAACTATGTAAGTCAATATTAATTGACAAAGAAATACCAATAAATAATTAAGATAGCAAGCAAGCTTGGCAGCTGGCTCATCAAACTTCAATCGAAAAAATTTCTCCCCTCTTACCACTTCTTGCAAAGTCAATTGGAACTTAGACATTTACAGAATTTTAAGTCTCACAGTTATCAGTGGTTTCATCTGTGGTAGTTGTTTCCCATACTAAATAGTGTGTTTATTTAAGTACTTAATTTTAGAATTATCATTTTATTGATTTACTGTTTGAATTGCTCGAACCATTTTTATGAAGAATGTTTGGATAATTCTTTTTGTTTGTGTCGAGTCTTGTCGGATTAAATGATGGTTATAAACATAAAATTTAGGTCAATATTAACTATATTATACAAAAAAAATCTTCCACCATTTCTAAAATAAATATTACTTTAAATATAATGAGTAAACAAATATAATTATTTCAATGCAGTCATTTTTTTTAGGTATTTTCTCCTGAATTCTAATGAAACCATCCAGAATTTCACCAGGAGAGAATTTAATGACATCCGGAAAGAATTCAGTGGAATGAAAATAGGCTATCATGCTTGAATAATGATTCTATGGAGTTTTTCACAAAATTCCTGATTCAGAATTTGTGGTTTTAAGGTTCAAATACTCTTCTTTTAATTTTTGTGAAAATGATATTGTAATCGCTTTTAAAACCATTTTAAACTATTTTTGTTTTTAGTCAATTGATGGATTGTTTATATTGATAATGGGATGCAATAGTTCCATTTTTGTCACAATTTATGACAATAAACATATGTGAAAGAGTGGGGGAGGGGATGATTGAACAGGAACAAAAGTGTGCGCACATTTCGATAAAAGACGGTAGAATAAATATATATATATATATATATATATATATATATATATATATATATATATATATATATATATATATATATATATATATATATATTTAAAAATCAAAGAAAAGTAATTATTTATTACTATTTTCATAAATTGGTCAGAATAATTGCAATAATTGGTCAGGTACCACAGCCACTAGAGGTCCATTTCCTGGTAAACATCCTCTTGCTCTGTATTTGCGTCAACTTCATCTTGATCATAAATTGCCAGCTCACTTTCAGTATTTTATCCCATTTTATCATCATCAGTTATTATTTTGTCAGCTGCCTCAGTTGCCACAACCATACACTTCAGTAAATTTTTAACTCACACACATGGTCATGCAGTCATTTGTGCAGCTGCAGCTGATTAGGTACAATAGGTTATCAGGAACTAGTGCCTTGAGCGTGATAACTGGACGCCTATTTCCAACAATGATCTTAAAGCCTCATACTGTTGTGTCCATGTGGGTTCCATATTTAAAATGATTTAAAAGAATATATGCTCAATTTTTGCAAAATGAAAATTTTATCCTATTTCCTGCTATTGTATATTTCAGAAACGAATCGGGTTACAAAAAAATGAACTAGATCTTTGTTGTAGAGAATTTAATTTAAATAGAAACATTCTGGCTCTAAACCTCATACATTCTGAGAAATTGGAGAAAAAGGTGCTATTTTCCGACTCTTCTCTCTACTTCCCCCAAAACCCGATGCTAGAACATCTCAGACTTTTCAGAGCTTACTAAGGGGAGGCTTTTTTGTTTTGATCATTTGTTTGTCTAATGTCACTAGACTATCCATGAAACATATAAATAGAAGAGGGCTGAGGCTGTCGCCCTGCCTGACTCCTTCATCCATCTGGAATGTGGCAGTCTCCCTCCCACTGATCTGCACTACCTCTTTTGCACCTTTATATGTAGATCCTCTGGGATATTTTTATTCTCAAAAGCAATCCATATCTCCTAATGGGGCAGACACTGGAAAGCAGCCTTTCAGTCGAGGAAGGCTAGAAAAAATTTCTTGTCCCACTCCAATACGTCTCTAAAGGCAAATTTGTAAACCTGCCTCTGTCTTCTGGATCTAAATCCAGCTTGTTTCGACATGAGCTGTCCCTCAACAGTTCGTCTTAGTCTCCTTTCCAGAATGCATGCGTATATTTTACATATAACCTAGATGTGAAAGATCGGCCTATAATTTTTGCATTCTTTGGGCAGCCCTTCTTATGAATGGCACTAAAGTTCCAATCTTCCGGTACTCTTTCGGAATGTCCTATTTCTTGAAAAAGCCCTTAAAGGGCCTTCAGCAATTCTTGGCCACCATATTTAATAAACTCAGGGGCAATACCATCTCTTCCTGGGGCTTTCCCAACCTTCATTTTCTCGATAGCATCGCCTATCTTGTTCTCTTCTTTCTTAAAGAATTCCTCAAAGTGGACTTTCCATCTGTTGAGGATTCTTTCATTCTCAGAAATTATGTTCCCCTTGTCTTTTATATTTCTAACAGGCTTCTTATGTTTTCCTTTCAGGAGCTTAACTGTTCGCCAGAATCTGTTGGTATTCTCCCAATTATCTTCATCAAGACTCTTACCAAATTGTTCCCATGTTCTTCTTTTGAGCTCTTGCACTGCTAACTTGCAGACATTCTTTGCCCTTGGATACTCAATCAGTTTTCCCCAGGACTTATCTTTGAGATATGATTTCCAGGCTTGCTTCTTCTAGCCGACCACTTTCTTTATATCATCATCTCACCATTTAGTACGCTTTCCTTTTCCTGTCACCCTGAGCATGCTGCAAACTTGTTTTGTTGTTTAAAATTTCTTGTTCTAGAGCACTCATCATTTCCCTCTAGGCTCAAAACCCTAATCCTTTACTCTAGTTTGACAGTGTACTCCATCCTTTTCACAGGTTCATCTAATGCACGAACCTTGATGGTTTCATACTTTTTGAGTTGAGGGTAGCATCCTTCCAAGATTGAGATATCTGCCACTACTAATAAATGGTCGGATGTAATCTCTGCTCCATGGATAACTTTCACGTCGGTGAAGTATCCTATTATACAGCGATCATAGATTAAGTAATCTATGATGCTGTTTCGGCCTTCGCTGGAGAAAGCTATTTTATGAATCCTCTTTTGTGGGTAGAATGAGTTGCGGAAAAGGAGGCTGTTATCGACGCAAAAGTAAATTACTGTTTGGCCATTCTCGTTCTTGGTGCTTTCTACACTATACTGCCCTATGATTCCATGTTCTATTCTGATTCCACCCAGTTCAACCATTGAAATCCCCACTCAGGATTATGAAGCTTTGTTTGGCCCTGCATTTGTCTATAGTTCTTTGCATATCAGAGTAGAATACCTCCATATCCAGGACTGATGAATTTTCTGTTGGTGCGTACACTTGGATGAGAGAGACTTTTTCAATAATTAATTTTAGCTCAGCCACTATTATTCTTGGAGATATTGGTTCCGAGTTATGTCCCCTACTGCATTTTTTAAGCTGAAAGACTGGGAACCAATATCTCCAACAACAAACTAAGGGGCTTAATAAGTCATGAAATGAATAACAAGAATGGAGAGGATGAGGTAGATGGCATTAAAAAGGAGATTAATAGATGGTCGGCTATCTTTCTGGACTTTCTAATGGGAAGTAATTTTAATGCTGCGGATTTCGACAAAGTGCTGGGCAACTTTTTTTAATTTTCATAAGAATATTAATGCAGAATTGCCTGGCCCACAGTATCCAGCTGTTACATTCTATAAAATGAAAAATGATAAAATAAAACTGATAAGAGTGCTGTAAAATATCGAATCTGCAGGAGCTGTCACCATGAGTAGTACCAGTGCAAAGTGGCCCAGTCTAACAACTAAAATAGAAGAAAAAAAGTGGTACAGAATATAATGAATGCCGATGCTCCTTAGCAATGTCCATTGAAAGTAGCTGATATTGAAATACATTTCATTTCAGGAGCCTCTTTGATAGGGAGAACCTCTGGAGAACTAACAAATTGTGAAAAATGCATTCCGATGACAAATCAGATGTCAAACAATGTCCAATCAGTAAAAAAGCGATTAAGTCAATACATTGGACACATCGCCGGGGTCAGACGGAGTATTAATCCATACAATAAAATATTTTGATGTGCATGCATATGCATATGAATATGCATCATCAAAGTGATTTCAGAGATCATGCTGAGGGGGCTTATTAGTCCAGTCAAATTATACATCCATGCATGTAAAAGGTCAAGTAGTTCTATTTTTTTTAAATAACTCCAAAACCATGAGTCTGACAGAAAAAATTGTCTTATTATTTATTAAAGCCGATAAAATTTGTTACAATTTGAGACAAAATGAACTCTTTACAACCTTTGCTTTCTAAGTTACAGCTAATATACAATTTTATTGTCCATTTTCTCCATAAAGTCAAAAAATTTCATAATCGTCTCTTATTTTGTGAAATATTGTCAAAAATATTCGTTCTACAAGAACAGTCATTTATAATAAATTTAAATTTAATATAATTAGCTTTCATTTCAACCCATAAGAGAAGGTTTAGGCTCAATTGGTTCACTTAAAAATTGCTGATAACAAAAAACATTGAAAAGTGGATTTTGAGAGAAATACGAAGAAAAAAAAAAACTATTTAAGTGCTAATTATAGATTTTTTATTAAATTGTAATAAATGTGCAATAAATAAATAAATAAATAATTGATGTAAAGAAGCCTATGAAATGAGCTTTCTTACAATTTCATAATTGTTGAAGTCCCTGGCTGAGGAAATGTTTCTAACGAAGGAGCCACTTCACTGCCATATATATATATATATATATATATATATATATATATATATATATATATATATATATATATATATATATATATATATATATATAATAAAGTTTTTATTTACAACTTAACAGAAACAAAAATTATTATTTTACATGATTAAGGATGGCACGTCCTTACAATCAAGCAACTTTAGATTTGATCTTTAACATGAAAATAAAATTTGATTTAAATTATAAGTTTAACATAATTTTGAGTACTAATAGTAGGAAAAATTAAACAAAAAACAATAATAATAAAAAAAAATAACAAAAAAATAAATTAATATAAATAAATAGAAAAGATGAAAATAATAATAATTTAAATTAACAATATTAACGTACATTAGTAATGCATGCTTTGTTCTTTTATGAGTGTACCGTTTAAGAGAGGATTTTTTTATAGTTTCCAATTTCTTTAATTAATGGATTTTCAGAAGCTCTTGTTTTACTGAAATATGAAGCAGTTTGTTTTAAGACAAGTTGTTGTATTGAAGGGAGTTGCAAGTCTTGGTGCATGGTAGATATCTTTGTGTAGCGAGAGTAGTAGTTTATAATACTCATAGATAAATTTTGTATTCTTTCCAGTTTTCTGTAATTTGTTAAACGAGTTGAACTCCAAACGGGTGAGGCATAAGTGATCTGAGGTCGGATAACTGATTTGTATAGGATTAATTTATTTTGAGAGCTTAATTTGGATTTTTTATTAAAATATGGGAACATTTTGAAAATTATTTTTTTTGCTTTGTCTATCTTTCTATTGTTATGTTCTGTGAATGTGAGAGATCTGTCCAGAGTTAGGCCAAGGTATTGTACGAATTTTGACCAAGGGATGAGTGCTGAGTTTATGAAAACATGATTATTTATATGTGGTCGGCGCTTTGTAAAAAGTATGGCTTCAAATTTACTTGGATTGATTTTTAATTTCCATTTTTGACAATATTTGTTAATTTTTTTTAAAGTTTTGTTCTAAACGGTTAGCTATTGTATCTATTCAATAGGAAGATGTGTACAAAGCTGTAATTGTCTATTGGATAGGTACGAGTGGATGATATGGATCAGGTACGGGGGAAATTCCTATGTGATTAATTTATGTATCAGTCCAATATGTCAAACCGTGTCGAATGCTTTTTATAAGTCTAGTAGAAGCATACCAGTGTGTTTTCGTTCGTTGAAGGCTTTGGTTATAAAGTCAATAAGGCATGCTAGTTGGTCAACAGTAGAGTGGTGTTCTCTGAAACCAAACTATTCATCTATTAGGAGGTTATGCATTCTGACATGTCTGTTTAATCTTTTGAGTATTAATTTCTCTAAGATTTTGGAGAGTATATTCAGTAGGTTATAGGTCTGTAATTTGAAATATGACCTGGGTCTTTATTAGGTTTTTTTACTTCACTGTCATTGCTTGTATAGCGAGCAGAGATATGGTTTAGGCTCAATTGGTTCACTTAAAAATGGCTGATAACAAAAAACATTGAAAAGTGGATTTTGAGAGAAATACGAAGAAAAAAAAAACTGTTTAAGTGCTAATTATAGATTTTTTATTAAATTTTTTAATAAATGTGCATAAAATAAATAATTGATGTAAAGAAGCCTATGAAATGAACTTTCTTACAATTTCATAATTGTTGAAGTCCCTGGCTGAGGAAATGTATCTAACGCAGAACATTTCTACTATAATTTTCTTCATCGTTTGAATCCTCAAGTTTGAATTCTGCAGCATTCATACAAGATTTGCCACGCCTAGCTTGGAAAAAGGCATAGCACTTCAGTCCAGTTTGACAACAGCCTACAACCCTTCTTGCACTTGCAGGAGAATTCACACAGAAGCAGCTGGGGAACAGGATCCATTGTGGTGGTAATGGGGGTAAGCCCTTGAAATTTGGCCTTCCATCACAAACTGAATTTGCACCTGGTGAATGCATGAGTGAACAGTACAGTTCTTGGTGATAGGTAAGAGTGTCAGTGGCTGGTTGTACAAGGTCGTGGAGTAGCAACAGCAGCCATCTTTACCTTTGCTAATATTCTGTAAGTAGATGTTTGCTACATCAGCTCCTAAACCATTCAGTAGAATGAGCAGGTCCACATCACCAACTGCAATGACTTGAGCAGATGAAGGGCTTTTTGATGACGCCATCAGAATAATTTCCTGGTTCGAAATGTTCTATCCTTTGCCAAGCTTGTGGTGGCAAATCACGCATGAATATTGCAGCAATCGACCTCGCTTGAATACCAACTACAGAAAACGCTGCAAGCCATCATGCTCGCAGGTGTTACTATTGTGATGGGTGTGCAGTGTGGACTGCAGGAAGGTTATCATCACACAGATGGAAGGGAGCAAAGAGGTTGTGTAAAATAGATTTGCCACTGCTGCAATTATTCTTAACATTTTATTTCTACTTTATACTTATTCAATACTCATTTTCATTTAAGTATTATTTATTTTCTATATTATTACAATATTTTACAGTTAGTATTTACATATCTTTCAGTGGCAAATTCATTAGAAACCTCTTGCCAGCTGCTGTGTTTTGGTTGGTAGTTAGCTTTGTTTTGTTGTGAAAAATTTCTTTTTTATTGATATATTGATTGATCTCGACCTGGAACTTGTTATTGACTTGGTATAGTGAAGAATCGTGAAGAGAAGTTGATGTTATTTTCTATAATCACCCAAATAACACTAAACTATCAAGTGCCGAAGTGATTGTGTGCAATGAAAAATCCAACAGATTAGGAATGGAAGATCGAAATTCAAGGGTTTTCACCACCACCATGGATACAGTTCCCAAACTGCTTCTGCACAAATTCTCCTGCAAGTGCAAGAAGGGTTGTAGCTATTGTTAAACTGGACTGAAGTGCTATGGCCTTTGTCTAGCTTGTGGTGGCAAATCTTGTATGATTATTGCAGCACTCGAACTAGAGGATTCAAATGATGAAGAAAATTATACCACATCTCAGCTCACAATACAAGCAATGACACTGAAGTATGATACTGAAGCATCTTTTCCTTGGAAACATTTCCTCAGACACGGACATAAAAAATTATGAAATTGTAAGAACGATCATTTCATAGGCTTCTTTATATCTATTATTTATTTCAGGTACATTTATTACAATTTAATAGTTACCACTTGAATAGTTTTTTAAGTTTTGAACACAATCATTTCTTCCAGATATGTACACCCGGCTTCCATTTTTTATTCATTCTTTTTATTAGAAGTTAATAAAAATTTAATAATGACCCTTTGAACAGTTTTTTGGTATTTCTCTCAAAATGCACTTATCAATGTTTTTGGTTAGCTGCCATTTTTGAGTGAACCATTGAGCCTAAACATTCTATTATGGGCTAAAACTAAAGCTAATTAAATTTACTTTAAATTCATTCTACATGACTGTTCTTTTAAAAAGAATGTTAACGATATTTAAAAAATAAGTGACGATTATGAAAATGTTTGACTTTTTGGAGAAAATTGTAAATTTTTGAGGAAGCAAAGTTCATAAAGAGCACATTTCGGTCTTAAATTGTAGTAGATTTTATCCAATTTAATGAACAATAAGACAAGCATTTTGTCTGTTGCAGTTTTGGAGTTATTTAGTAACAACAGGTCTTTCAAAGCTGCAAGTTTCTTACTATTGATTTGGGTCCTCACAACATATTAAAAAATTATAATTACTTGACCTTTTACATGCTCGACCCCTTTTTCATGTATAATGTGACTGGACTATATGTACCAGAATCTCTTCGTCAGGGACGTACAATCATTGGCTGTTGAATTATTGTCCCCACTGAGATAATAAACATAATACAGGCTATGTATGATGAATTCAAATATTTTATAAACCATTGTGGTAAATTAACCAAAAATATAACAAATATTAGAGTGCAACAGGGTTCCAAACTATAGCCCCCCAAATATTGTTGATTATGTTAGAAAAAGTAATGAAATTTATAAGAATTAAGATGCATACAGTAAATTTATATACAGTTTCACCAATAGACAAGTAACAAGAATGGATTTGAAACTAACTTGAGAAAAATAAGAGCTATTAATAAATCAACTAAAGGCCTGAGAAATAAGAAAAAAAGCATGCTGGTAGGAGACTCATAAATCAGGTATAATCAACAAATAAATGCTTGGGAGAGATTTTGGATTCAAGGATAAGTATTAATACATTCAATGCTGATTATCCATGACTAGTAACTTCCCTCGAGCACAATATAAAAAAAAAAAAAAATACTAATAACTTACCTTCTTAAAAAGAACAGGTGAAATGTTATCTAAGATAGAAATGCATTAAGTTCTTGGAAAGTTTAATTTTACTGAATTAAATAGAAAATTTGTTGTATAAAATCCCAAATTGTTCATAAAAAATAAATAAAAAGGCTCAACATTCTTGAACTAAAGGTGCCCAATAAGTCAATATAATGAATTATGTATATGAGTCACTATATGAACTATTTGAATATATAGCCACAATAGTTAATACAATAGTCACTACATAAGTCAATATATGAATGAATAACACCACCCTACAGTGTTCTGGAACTATTTGTGAATGAATTTTTGTAGAAAGAAAACTTTGTTTAGATAAGCCCTGTCGGCATGCCAAGAACATTCTCCTTAAAACTAAAATTAGAATTTTCAAAATGTCCTATATATCTTGTTACACAGGATTGTAAAAAATGGTCCAGTATGGTGATCATAAGGCAAAAGTGCAACAGGGTCCCTAACCATAGCCCCTCAAATTTCGGGGGCCCAAATTGGCCAATGAAATATATTTTGGGTGTAAGGAGACTGTAAATGCTTTCCAATGAGCAGTTATGAAGAAGGGCAAGATAGGATACAACCCTAAATGGAATAGTGTTGCGAGCATTGCCTTCATTTAAGTAGATTCCTCGAAGAACTTCTATAACAAAAAAGCATGTCTATTGGTCTATAACTCGAACAATGTCAAATGGCATAAGGCCATGAAAGGAGGACATTTGTTGAGGCCATATGATCTCTCAATTTACTAGTTATATCAATATTAAATATCATAAGATGTCCCTCTCTTCAAATTAGAGCGAAGCCTTGATTAAATAACAGAAACTGAAAATCAGCATCATTAACCCATTGCCTACATTTATAGATATAGACTTAATAGTTTATTACAAGAATATACAGCTTATTGGGCATATAAATAGCCTATGGCATTACATGTGATTCTTTTAACATCATTGCTCATGTGAAACATATGATGCATGGATGTGGTAATCACATGTCCAGTGCATCATAAGTAGTACAAAGAACAGTCAAAAGACTAAATAAAGAACATACCTGACATTCGACTAAAGCAACAAGTGAGTCCCGAGAGACACTGACAACTCTATCAGGGTCCACAGGTCCTTCTAGTATATATGTACCATCATCTCCAATTGGTCTGTATCCCATTAATGTTAACATCAATTCAGCACCTGATAAGCCACTCTCAATATTATGCTTAAAATAGCCACTATAAACCTGAAAGTAAAAAAAAAAATTTTTTTTATACGGGCACAACTTATACTTTTAGTTGTAAGAGAAGACCAATTTTATTAATAATTCCAACCTTTATCTACATGGTTGGGATAAAAAGTTAAAATAAATGAAAGAATAATAAAAATTTCCAATCTCTGCCCTCCTATGAACTAACCTCAACAATGTAAAGGGAAGTTTTGCAATTTTAAATCTAATACAGTATAACTTCACTTAACAAATATCTCTCATAACGAGTATTTCGCATAAAGAGCAAAATATATTGAAATGGCTCCCTTAGCAAGTGGAATTTCCCATAACAAGTGAAACAGAAAACAGAAGTCCATATTTAGCACTTGTTGCACTAATTTTCAATGCCGTATGTGATTACATCATATTTTAATAATAATAATAATTAAAATAATCTATATATTTGGGAAAAATTGTTTCTCTTAACGAGTGTTTCACATTACAAGTAAGATTCTGGAATGAATTATGCTCATTATGCGAGGTTCCACAGTAAGATTTATATGAAGACATAAAAATTCAATGAATATTATTTTCAGTATTATCCATAAGCAAATACAATTTTTTTTTTTTTCATGAATTGATCTCACAAATTTTGCCAACTAAGAAAAAAAGTTTCTGAAGGTGTTATATAGTATTATGAATTTAAAGAGGAAAAATGTATGAATAATTAATATAGGAAGTAAGCATTTACATGGTAACCTTAGTCAAATAAAGTTAAGACAAATTAGTTTGTTCAAATTTATTA
This sequence comes from Rhaphigaster nebulosa, assembly GCA_948150685.1. NCBI lineage: Eukaryota > Metazoa > Arthropoda > Insecta > Hemiptera > Pentatomidae > Rhaphigaster > Rhaphigaster nebulosa. The sequence continues at coordinate 149,367,771 of OX411307.1, forward strand.
TATGGTTTTTGGATGTCTAAACAATGCTCCCCGCAAGGTAAGCAGAAGCCATTGGAGACAGAAGGCGAAGATGAATGTATCTGAGAAGTAATGAATATGTCAAGGATATCGGGACGTTTTTAAAGGGATATAGGCCAATAAGTAGGATTAATGGGTGAAAGGATGGAATAACTATTGGAAGTTGAGACACGGGAAAGAATCCTGCCACGAGTGTTGGACATTCGACATCCCCACCGTTGATCTTTAGGATTGTAATCTCCTCCAGTAATGAAACGCGGACCAAAGGATCGGAATAAGGAATCAAGGTGATCATAGGTCAGGGAATTACCAGGCGGGCAGTATACAGCTGAGAATTTAATGTTAAACGGATGAGCGGACAAGGTTATAGAGATTGATTGAATGGTGTCAGTTGGAGTGGATGGAATCTGGGAATGAGGTAAGGATTTATGAATAAGGATACAAGAGCCTGTGCGGGATGTGTTGTCTGGCTGATCTGATCTGTATGTGATGTAGTCACATATGTAAAAGTAAGATTGTTGTGAAATGGGTTTCGGTCACCAGTGCAATGTCTATAGAATTTTCATGGAAAAATATGTCAAGTTCATCTCGATGGTTATTAAAGCCATTTGCATTCCACAATAGGATAGCTAGGGGCTTCTGGCTCATCTTGGGATATTGAGCGGGATTTTTGTAAGGACTCTAGTAAGGAGGGAGATGAATGGTCTGATCACGTCTTGTAGATCAAGAAGGAAGGATTGAAGGACTGATGTTATACCGGATGAGATTTGGCTTGGATAGGAGTAGAAGGTAGTGTCTAGGGGTGGAGGATTAATTAGTCTAGTTGGGGGTTGAACCCCCCTTTGGGATCGTTGTATAGGTTCCATGTTTAATGGAGTTTCTGGTTAGGGATTGAACTGAGAGGAAGATTGGGATAGAGGTGGAAGTTTGGAATTGATTTGTACTGGAGTCGGGGGCGGTAATTTCACTCTTAGTGAAACATTTTTAGAGGCTATGTCATTTTTTGGTATTTTAGGATGAGGATGGGAGGTCCGAGTCTGAGGATAAGAGGTCTAAGGCTGAGGATGAGGGGTCTGGAGTTGAGAGTAGGAGGTCTGAGGCGCCTGTGGTTCAGGTAGATGTTTTGTGGTGACATCTGAGTATAATTAGGGATTGATAAATTATTTATTCAGTAATAATTTATATAATTTATCAATACCTAATTATATTGATCCTTCTATGTCATCATGCGGATGTCAACTGACATCTGAGTATGTTTTAACCATGCTTTAGGAGTTCGTGGGTCTTTTATTCGTATTTATTCTTGAAATACGCTGAGTCACAAGGTCACTCCTCGTTGAAGGGCCAGGTATTTCTTCTTCAGAAACTATGTTCCTTTGATTGTGTAGTTTGAAAGCTATGCTAACAGATTTTTGTCTCAGCATATTTTTATATACTATGCATCCTTTATAACTTGCTGAATGGCTTTCGTCGCATAAAGCACATTTTGCTGGTGTGTCATGAGGATTTGGACAAATATCAGATGCATGCAGACCAGCACACTTGATGCACCTGGCCTGGTGGTGACCATAGGCTTTAGTATGTCCAAGATTTTGGCATTTGGTGCATTGGACGATTTCCGCTCTTTTTCTGGACTCTTCGAATTGTATACTCGAGTATACAAGTCTATTTACTTTAAATATTTCAGAATTGTTGGGAGCTGGCTCCAGGCCAACAAAGAACAAAGGCAATGGATACTTTTCAGTTGGATGGATCAGACCAGAAACATGTCACACATTAAATCCTAATTCTTCGATGTCATTCTTGATGGCAGTAGTGGGGGTAGTGATGTGTAGTCCCCTCAAAACTACTCTGTATGGCTTTTCTTCTTTTAATTGGAAACAGTGGAAGTCAAAATTTTCTTCACATAAATGATTAATAAGTTTTTTGTAACTGGCTTTATTGACTGTGTTAATTTTAATAACATTAATCCTGGAGAAACATTTAAAATTTGTTTGTCTAATTAATTTAGAGATTTCTTTACCAAATACCATGAAGTCGTGAATATTGGTAACAAATATTGGTGGTGGCTCAGGTTCGGCGGATTTCTGTGGTATGGATGATTCAGTAACAGTGTTATTTAGGGCTGTTTGATTGCTGGTAGGAATGGCTGATGTTGTTGGGTTTGATTAAATTTGGTTGACTGAAGATTTACTGAGGGTTTCAGGTGGTGGTAAAGTCTGCTTAGACTTTCCTTATTTATTCTACTTTTTATATGGCGAGTTCCCAGCGTAGCCAGGTGCAGCATTTCTTTGACGTTTCTGAAGAGTTCGTCTTTTCAGAAACTATCGCTAATTTCAGAGAAGGCGGTCTCTTCATCCGTTTCCATGCCCGATAATTTATCAGTAGACATTGTGAATTATGATTAAAAAAATAAAAATAAAATAATAAATAAATAAAAAATAAAATAAATAAATAACTAAAATAAATAAATATAAAATTAAAATTTAACTTATAAATATTTATAATTATGTACATAAAGAAAGAAAACAAAAATAAAACATTCTATGGAATTACGGGAAAAAAAAAAGAAAGAATAAGTCTATAGAATCGAACTCGTGACAATCAGATGATGAGAACAGGTGTACGACGCCTAGACCACTGAGCTACCTGAGATCTGATTAGATACTGTTCTAGGCGATGATAGCCAGAGGCCAGTAGCGAGCAGGCAACAGACTGCTCTGCAATTAAGGTGATTTCTCTGGTCTATGAGCACAACTTCTCAGTATTAAAAATTAATTAGGAAGCACTCACCTCACTCATAGTTATTATAACATTGTTCACCTTTGTATAAAATCAATGTTTACAAAGTTTCTGAGAAGTATGTGAGCTAATACCACTATGATTGCTGGATCAGTGCAGAGTGATAACTAAGTATTATTTCAGTTGTGGCCATGATACAAATACTGCAATTCATTTAAATGAAAAAAAAAAAAAAAAACATAAATTCATCAAAGACTCAGGAGTTAAATTAATACATCACATTGAAAACAATCTCAAATTAAATATATATAAAGCACTTGAAATAATAAAACCCATCAAATCCAATCCAGATTTTTGCTTAAATGACCGAATAAATATCTCCAATAGTCCAATCTTAAATTTATTCCCATCCATAACAGAAAAAACAATTACTCACCGGAATTCCTGGAAAAACCCCAACCCCTAAACCGTTTACCTATACATCCCTCCTCTCCTTTCTTCCATTACTAGTTTAGTGCGAGAACAAACCAATACAAACTTTTCTGTTTGATATAATTTACTTAAACCTTGGTGAGTACCAACATGTATTTCATTTCTTGTCTTAATTAAATTCCTAATTCATAAATGTTTTATAATACTAATTTAAATTACATTTAATTTAATATGTATAATATCGCCAAACTGTATTTTAAATTACTTATTTTTGAATTGTTGTGTGTTTTTAGAACTGAAGATGAATGTATAATATTCGAAACTAGTTTTCAATAAAAACAAAATTATAGAAGTGGCAAATAATTTATCAATTCCTAATTAGGTTGATCCTTCTATACCATTATATGGATGTCAACTGACAGTAATAATAGTCAGTGGTTTGTATCGAATCAGAAACCAAATTATATGTCATGCCATGAAATTCCTAATTGGTCTTTGAAGCTTGTGAGCATGTTAGGATGGATTTATACGAATGTAAGCTGAACGAACAAAGTGAGGTTTTCTTGGTATTGATGAATAATTCCAACTATTTTGAAATCGAGGAAATGACAAGTCACTCAGCAGCATCTATCATACAGAGAGCAATGAAAAAATTCTTCAGACACAGGGTACCAAAGGTTGTTACCAACGGCAAAGGAACAAACTTTGATAGCAAAGAGTTCAGAAAGTTTGGAAAAGATAGAAATTTTTAAATTAAATATTGCAACCCCAATCGTCATGAAGGTAATGGATAAGCAAAAGTTTCAAATAAAAATGAGAAAGCACATAATAGAAGCAAAGAGTACCAAAGCTTTGAAGACTTACACATTTTACTTGAAGAAAGAGAAAAATAGGGGATTTCAAATAGTTTCAAATATTTATGTGATTTTTATATTTTTTTAGTTTTATTGAATAATTATGCCAATTTTTTAATTTTCTGAGATGTATGTTTTGGTTCATTTTCAATGAGTCTTAATTCAAAATAATTAAGACACTAAAAAGTACAAAATCATATAGGATATTTCATGACACGTAAAATATTATCTTGTGATAATGATGATATGTTTAAATTATCGATATAAAGACTGAGGTTTTACGTTGTAGCCCGTGTAAAATAAAGTTGAAGCAATTCATTTGTGTGAATTTATTTATTTTTTAATGATAACGACGATATGTTTAAATTATTGATATACAGAATGAGGTTTTATGTTGTAACTTATGTAAAATAAAGTTGAAGCAATTCACTTGTGTGAATTTATAGCAAAAGCTATGGGTGCAATTGCTTAGATATAAGTGATAACCATAATTGAACTTAAAAGAAAAAGGCAATTATTTATAATTGCTAGGGCTTTGTAGACAAAATTAAATACCCAAAATAATTTGAAAAAATTTAATCTACCACCTATCTAATAGAAATGTAAAATATAGATGCACTGAGTTTATCTATCTATCTGAGTGACGCTACAACTCGTTGCCGAATCTTGACCTCCTCCAATAACCTCCTCCAATTGTCACGATCTCGTGCAGCCACCATCCAACTGCGGAATTCTAGGATACTTCGGGCATCAGCAGTAATGCCATCTACCCATCTTGCTCTCGGTCTTCCAAGCCGCCTTCTTTTACCATAGATTGGCTTTCTCAGGAGCTTTTTTGGTATTTCGTTTTCTTCCGTCCTGGCCACATGGCCAGCCTACCTCAAGCGGGTTAGTTTAAAGAACATTATAACATCAGGTTCATTATATGTATTGTACAACTCCTGATTGGTGCATCTATGCCACTCATTTCCAATTTACAATCCTCCTAATATTCGACACAGAACTTTCCTTTCAAAAATGCCGAGGTCTTGCTCTATAGACTTAGTGGGTGCCCAGGACTCTGATGCATACTATAGAACTGGCTGGATCTGAGTCTTGTAGAAATTTAATTTAGTTTTTCTTGATAGGGCTCTACTTCTAAAGTGCCGTAATAGCCCGAAGTTTGCAGCCTAAATCCTTTTCTTTACCTTCAAATGTGGTACATTATCTTGTGTGAGCATTGAGCTTGTACTGGTTAAAGTTAAACTTGTACTGGTTAAAGATAATCATCTCTCTTGGAGTTGAGTTGGGGTCTCCTCCGCTATCATATATTTAGTTTTCATGGCATTGACCTCAAGTCCAAGCCTCCTGGCAGGGCCAATCAGGGCTTGAAAAGCTTCAAGTACTACTCCATAAGAGTTACCTACAGATCTATCAAATATTGTTCCACCGATTGGATGCTTCCCTTACTGCTTTCTCAAGTGAAAGATTAAACAGAAGACAGGCCAGTGTATCTTCCAGCCTCAAGCCCTTGTCCGAGGAAAATTTTGGGGATACTTCGCTTTTAATTTTAGCTGCGCAGCACACATTCTTCATTGTGATCTTCACCAGCCTGACTAATTTTACAGGAATATCTAGGTCATATAAAGCTTTATAGAGTTCTCTGTTTATATTGTCGTAGGCTGCCCTAAAATCTATTAATAAACGGTGCGTCTTGATGTTATATTCTCGTCCTCTTTCGAGAATTGCTCTTAAACTGAAAATTTGATCCAGTGTAGATTTGCCTTTTCTAAATCCACATCGATAAGGACCAAGTTGTTCTCTTCAAATGGTTATAATCGTGCGAACAGAATATTATAGAATATTTTATATGCAGATGGGAGTAGTGAGATTCCTCTGTAATTGGCGCAATCTCGTTTGTCACCTTTCTTGTGTATAAGACATATGAGAGATGAGTTCCATGTTGTTGGTATTTCTTCTTCTATCCAGATAAAGGTAATAATATTCTGCAAAACCTTAAAGAGTTCGTTGCCACCACATTTGAACAACTCAACTGGGAGCCCATCGGGTCCAGGAGCTTTATTGTTTTTTAGTTTGTTTCATGGCGTCTATTAATTCGTCCTTGTCTGGTGGTTCACGATCTGGTTCTGAAGAAGATTCACTTTCCCTGTTACCAGCTTCTAATTCATTATCTTAGTCGAGTGGCATAAGAGTAACTTCCTCATTCAGAAGACATGCGAAAGGGTTCTTCTACTGGTCCAGTACTTCCGCTCTATTGCATGTGAGGTCATTGGCGTCATTCAAGCAGCAGGAATATAGAGGTCAAAATGGTTTCCTGCTTCTATTCACCTTCAGAAAGAAGTCATGATATTGTTTGTCACCTCTAAGTGCTTACATTTTCAAATTCCTTCCGCTTGTACTGCCTCGTTTTACTCTGATGCAGGTGTTTCTCTTCTCTTCTCTTTTGTCAATATGCCTCCACTGTTTGTCTGGTGCTCCTCTGTATCATAGACCTCTATGCTTCATTCTTGGTATTTGTAGTTATTCTGTATTCTTGATCAAACCAAGGAGATCACACTTCTATGTCATCGCGGCCAAGGACAAGCTCAGCTGCCCTCTCTATAACCTTGGAGCAGTCTTCCCAGAGAGACTCCACGCAATTCTCAGTCACAGCAGTATTGTTTAGATTGGTGTTGACAGCTTCTGAGTAAATGTTTTGTACATCTGGGGACTTTAATTTCCTTAGATTAAATCTTTTGATTTTTTCCTGCAGTGAGGTATTCCTCTGGGTACTAATTCGTACATATATGCTGGCTACTGAGAGAAGGTGATCAGAGTCAGCATTTACACTTCTGAATGCTCTTACATTGATCAAGCTGGATTTATGTCTCCTTTCAACCAGGATATGATCTAGCTGGTTAACAGTGGTTCTGTCAGGGGAAATCCAAGTCCCTTGATGAATGTTTTTGTGAGGAAAAAAGGTGCCTCCAATAATAAGATCTCTGGATGCAGCAAAATTAATGAGCCTCTGTTCATTAGCATTGGTTACTTCATTTCCAATAGTTGGGTGATAAATGTCTTCCTGTCCAACCTTCGCATTAAGATCTCCTGAGATAATCTTCGTGTCAAACATAGGACATGAGTCGATAGCTCTTTCTAGGAGCTCAAAAAAAGTGTCCTTCTCATTATCATCAGCAACTTCTATCGGAGCATGCACACTAAGAATGCTGTAATTGTAAAATTTTCCATGCAGCCGTATTACGCATATCCTTGGACTTATTGCCCTAAAACCAATGACTAGGTTTCGGTACTTTCCCCTAACAATGAACCCTGTCCCAAACTGATGATTTCTGTTATCACAGCCATGACCATGTGATGTTTCTATTCTAGTATCCCTTCACCAGTACAACGTATTTCTTGTATGGCAGCAATGTCAGATTTATAGTGGTCATCAGTTGACGTCCGCATGATGATATAGAACGATAAATCTAATTAGAGATTGATAAATCATTTGCCACTTCTATAATTTTGTTTTTATTGAAAACTAGTTTCGAATGTTATACATTCATCTACAGTTCTAAAAACACAAAAATTCAAAAATCACCAATTCAAAATACAGTTTGGTATAATTATACAAATTAAATTAAGTGTAATATAAATTAGTATCATAAAACATTTATGAATTATGAATTTAATTAAGACAAGAAATCAAATATACGTTGGTACTCACCAAGGTTTAAGTAGATTATATCAAACAGAAATTTTCTAAATTAAATTCATAATTCATAAATGTTTTATAATATTAATTTATATTATACTTAATTTAATATGTATAATAGTACCAAACTGTATTTTGAATTACTGATTTTTGAATTTTTGTGTTTATAGAACTGAAGATGAATGCATAAAATTCGAAACTAGTTTTCAATAAAAACAAAATTATAGATGTGGCAAATGATTTATCAATCCCTAATTATAGTGGTCAAGTTGTTCAAGGAGCATTTGTAGTGCTCCAGGTCCGTGCAGGGACAAAATGTGCCAAAATCCTAAATTACAATTCCTTTTGGAGTTGCCGGGTCGTTTCCGTTGATGTCTACTACAATCTGAGACTTTATTGTGAGGTTTTGTGATAATTATGTTTCGGGTAGTGGCGTTATAAACCCTCTCTATGTATCCTAGTCATGTGAAGGGGTTGCCTCCTCTGAGCCTCCTGACCTGCTCTCCTATCCAGGACGGCTTCCCAGGGAAGGTGTCTCTAGGGTATATACTGTTTATGACCTTATGTTAGTGTTAGCGAATTGTTATAGTGTGATTGATAGTGTGAGTGGTGCACTCGGGGACTAGGGGTGCGTTAAGGGCACTGAGTTTAATGAGCAAATAAACTTTCAATTAATTGAATATTAATAAAACTTTATATATTACATTATTTCCAATTAATTTATCTTCTATTGTAACCTCATAGAAATGCATCCCCTTTTTACTTTCACTTACTTATATATGTAGTAAGGGAAACATTGTGATTGTGAAAAATTTTGAATCTGAGTTTTCAACAGATAAAACTAAATAAAAATTTTTTTAAATTTATTTCAAGTAGTGTGGTAAGTGAAAGTTTTGTGATACTCGCACCGCACCAGATTTATTATATAGATAGAGATTACAAAAATCAAAGCATAATTCATGCATGGCTTATGACATTTTAGTTTTTATACAATTCTTGAAATAATTTTTGCAATCAAAACTTCAGTGGAAAATAGCAAAGCAGTAAAAAAAACAAAAAAGCCAAAACAATTCACTGGCACATTTATATTATAATAAAGATAATGTCAAATTAAATACTTTTTAATTCTAACTAACAACTGACCAATTAAAGTGTTAAGACTTTCATATTGAAGGTAATTACTTTAATTTCCCTGAATTCTTTTCTCCATGATTGTGCTAAAAGGTTATGGGCATAAGCAGCAATAGCTGTCCATGCAGCAGATGCTCCATATCCACTGAAATGTTCCTTTGTTTCGGCACTTTTATGAAGAATATGGCTTGTTTCACGATAACAGAACTTTTTTTCATGTGGAGCGACCATCAAATAATCTTTTATGTGACCTAAAATATAAGTGTTGTAATTAATTTAAGAGGAATTAAATCAGAAAAAGTACAAATATCTATAAGGCAAATATTTAAACGGTCAGATAAATTAAAAGATATTGTTCACTTGGAAGATGAGTGCCACAATACGAAAATGTTGTTTTTGCTTTTTTTTTTTTTTGCTTGATGTCAGATATTTAGTTTCAATACATAACGGAATAAAAAGGTATTTTTATTAGTGTAGATGTAGTTGACCGTACATGAAATTTAAAGAGAAGTTGGTTGGGGGTTGCGGTCAATGAAGAAAAATCGCTAATAATTGTAACTTATTTTTTATAGTGAGCCAACGAAATGTCCTTAGAGTTAAGTAAAAAACAAACAAGATAACAACCAGTAAAGTATGAAAATTTACAGATAGATATAAAACATGAAAATTCATAAATAAATATCAGCAGACAGATATAGATAAATTACACAATGACATGAAAATGTAAAAATTTGAAAATTATAATGTTTTGTGAAAATAATCAAAATTGGATATGAAAAAATAAAATTAAAATAATAAGAAATGACTGACAGAATAAGATATGAAAGATATAGTGAGATACATAAAAATATATAAGCAAATTAACTAAGTGTAGATACAGAAGTTATGTACGCCAAACTAATATGAAATAAGACAGATATATAAAAAGATGAAAAAAGGGAGGAGGATTGTAATGAGGAGTTTAGGAGTAGGTAGGAAATTAATAAATTAATACTGACAGACTTACCAACTATTAGTGCACAGGGTGACTGTCGGAAAGGGACTGGTAGCAGGTAGTTAGTAGCGTCACCTTCCTCATTATGGAAGTGGACAAAAAAGAAATGAAAAACAGCTAAGCAGGGGTAGTAATAGGCCATTATAGACAAGTGGTGGTTTATAGAATTAAATTTAAGTTATGGTTAAACTACCGATATGAAGGACTAGTTAAACCTATTGATTTACATATTGGTTGAATGTGAAATTGTGGTGAATGAAAGAATGGGATGAGAATAAGAATCATGAGTTAACAATTTATATAAATGTGGGATTCTGGTGTGAGGAAACTAAAACTGGCAGAATGTGGAGAAGTAGATTTGAATCTTAATTATATGAGCTGTCAAAAATAATTGAGCTGTCATCAATTATTGAAAGCATCATTATTCATGTCTAAAATATTATTCTAATATAATATAAAATATTATATATATTAGATATAAATATAAAATAGAGATAGAAATATAATATATATATATATATATATATATATATATATATATATATATATATATATATATATATATATATATATATATAATAATAATATATTACACATTCAATAAAATATTGAACATATGTTGATAGTGAAAACTATTTATTGTGAACTCAAAGGAGATTTTTGGTAGCACAACTTAATTATTACATCTATCTCTAGGAATCAATGCTAATTCATACTTTCTTAATATTTTTAAGATTGTAGCTAGTTTGACAAGACAGTCAAATTTTACTAATAAATATTTTATTGCATTTTTGTTTAACAAAGTTTGAATTCTTTATTTGTTTAGGTTTAATCAAACACTAAAAATACCAAGAAACAAATCAAAAGTTTTAATTAAAATATTATCATCTTCATAAAAGCACAATCCACAGAGGGTCATTGTCTCCCATAACATCAAATAGCTCACACTTTGGCATACAACTTATTTCAAACATACTGAAGGCCTAAAAAATGGGCTACATCACTTGTTTTAAACCAATATGTGATTCTTCTATCCCAAGTGGTAATATATCCCATTTAAATGATCACTTATATCTGATGCACAAGTTTAAATAATATTTAAATAAAAATATAATTTGACAGAAGAGACCATGGTGGCCAAGTATGTGGGGGCAGCACCTCAGCTCTCTCGAGTCAGAAGCAGCACCTATTTGAATCTAGACTGAGATGATTGGATGATTGACAGGCCTACAAAATAAGTCTCCACCTTCTCACTTTGCGTCAGTAACCGATAGAATACACCTTCCTACCCTAGTTATAGTACACAAGGAGTTTATAACCAATAAATAAATATAATTTAGTTTCATTAATAATTTAAAATATTTCATATATACAGGATGAACAGCGTAAGAGCCAGGAAACTTCAGGGGTGGTGATTTAAGTTACTTAAAATAAAAATATCATGAACAAGAGAATAAAGCAATGGCAGACACTATTTTAATGGGGGCAAGAGTGCATAGTATCCTCTCTGGTCATTTTGAAAATTGATTTCAATAAGGATATTTTTATTTAAAGTGTGTTAAGTATTTTTATTGTTAGTGCAGTAGTAAAATTATTTTCTTCACAGTTTCATTTCATAATTGTTTTGGTTAATCAATAGATATTTTTTCGATAATGGTTTGTTTTATTTCACAAAGAAGCTTTTTATTTTGTATTTTCCTGTTATTTTAATGACTAGAAACAAGGAGAATTTAATAAATTTAACTCTCAAAATACTTCTTTGTCCTGGAAACCTAAATTCCACACCACACTATTTGGTAAATCAAGTGCCAATTCTAGGCCAATCCCATAAAAAACCTTAACTTCATTTATACAAAATAAAAGTTTAATAAAAGGAGAAGGTCCCTGAAAGTGGGGTATCTGTAGCTCAGCAGGGTACTGGGAAAAACATTCACAAGTAAAGTGTGATTTTAAGAATAAAATAAAACTTTTCCCTATTGGTCCGCCCAAAAGCCCCCTTGCAATGGATTTAGTTAGTGCAAACCATATTTCTGAAAGGTAATTTTGTCTACTTTACGATGGTACAATTAGAACTTAATTACCTTGAATAGTTTTTGAGTGATCGCTTTCTATTCAACAAAAAACGTCTGCCCATGGTTAATATGAACTTTTTTGTTGCTCTTGAGGTGCAAAATCAGCCCCTGAAGTTTCCTGGTTCTTATGCTGTATACTTTATTCCAGAATGGGAAGAAAATGAGTTCAGCTGCAATTTACAAATTCGTACAACAATGCTTAATAGACTTCAATTAAAAGACCCTTACTATCTTATTTGCTAATATCAATCCCAAAAACAAAAAACAGATAAATATATGGTTCTGCAAATAAATTAGGAGGTACGAAAAAAAAAACTGAAATTTTTTTTACTAAAATTAGCAATCCCTATAAAACAATATATATAATTGCTTATTTATTATAATTTTTATTAAAAGCTCCTAACTCATAAGAATTGTGGATAACTAAGAACATGAGACAGATTACTTACCTTCCAAATGATTTTTTTCATCCAACTTCCTTAAGCTTTCATGGGCAGAAAGGTAATTATAATGCAGCTTGTCAATATTGACCATCATGAGATCTAAGAAATCACCAGGATTTAGGTTGTCAGCCATATGAAGCAATTACATCTACAAAAAAAAAAAATTCATCATGCCAATTTCACTTTAAGCTAAAAACAGAACTAATAACAGTAGCAAAATATTAGTTTTTAAAAAAAATTGAATTCACAATAACACACTTTTTATAGATTATTACTTTCACTTGCTTATATATATAGTAGGGAAAGTATTGTAATCGTGAAAATTTTTTAATCCAGATTTTCAACAGAAATACACATTTTAAGGTTCCCTAAGTCCAAATAGCCAAGTCTCACAAAATGGTCTCTGTTTATGTGTTTGTTTGTCTGTATGTAGGTGACCAACCTAGCTCAAAAACGAAAAGTTATTTGAAACTGAATTTACGTATTTAAGGTATGTATATGCCTGGGATGTTACAGCAACTGTTCGCTTAAATCGACTGACCGGAAATGCCACTTTATATTACGGATTTTACACTTTTTTGCAATTTTCTCTAAAAGGCTCAAACGATTTTGACTAAACCCGTTATATCAATGTACAATTAAATGTTTTTTAATATTAATTAGGTATTTTCCTCATTGAAATAGTTGGCTTAAATGCCGAATTTTCAAGATGGCTTCTTCTAAAGTACCTTTAATTTTTTTTAAAACTATTAATAGTTTTCTAACACAATTCTGATATTAAATATGGAGTCAAATTTCAGTAAAGATCTCAGGGGTGTCATTTAGCTAAGGAATGATCCACACTTTACTTAAGAATAAACCTAAATTCAACAGATGTTAAACACAATATTTTTACTAAAAAAAAATGTTAATATTAAAATTTACAACACAACTAAATATGGTGAATAAGACTAATCTACCTACCATGAAAACTACTTAAGAGAAACTATACAATAACTTTAAAAATGCCTTCAGTTAATCTTTTCAGATACTCATAGGATAGCAAAAAATTGAACAGGAAGCAAGATTATGAACTAAACCGATAGTGCAGGTGTAAGTATAAAATGTAAGTATCTATTTTAGGTTGTTGCAACATAAGGATATGAAGATCATTAAAATAATTTTATTTATGGTATAGTAATGAATGGCTGAGGATTTCGCAAAGGAATTTATATTATTGGAACTGAGATGGATTTACAGTAGTGAATTGCAAATTTTGGTACAACTTTACAATCGGGGCACGTTATCACTGGCTCGGGCCGAACTTACCCAAAGGTCACCGCATTACCACTCTCTGGCCCCATTTGTTCTAACTAAGTGCTTTGTATTAAATTCTAACATTCGTATTCATCGGAATTATTAAAATGATTACTGGTTTAATTAGATATTAATTAACATTATTAATGCTATTAACTTCCGCTCACTACGTTCGTCCAGGATGTAAAAAAAACAACAGTTTTTTCCTTTTTAGTTGAGGTCGGGGCCTTACTATAATTTCAATTATTATTGCTTTAATTAGATCACAGCTGTCGACTTCCGCTCGTTATTCTCGCTCAAGAGATATACAAACCTCCAAAAGTTCCTTTTCAATTGAGTTTGGGACCATATCCTAATTTAAATTATTATTACAATTTCCCCAGACCACTGGAAGTCGGCAGGACAAATAATTATAAATAATATCTAATTAAAGCAGTAATAATCCCAATGAATACAAATTTTAGAATTGAATAGAAAGCAGTCGCTAGAGAGTTGTAGTGCGACGACCTTTGGGTAAGTTCGGCCCGAGCCAGTGAAAACGCGCCCTGATTGTAAAGTTGTACCCAAATGAATTTTCAATGCATGCAAATGTTGAAATAAATGCTTTGTTGCTTAAGTTTTTCATTAGGATATTATTTGAATACCATTTCAAAATGAAATACCAATGAAGCAGATTAGTTCTACACAGACATGAAATACATTATAATAAGGTACCAGAAGGCAGGATGTCCTGCATTTACAACAAATGATATAATTTATTTTGAATTTCATAATTTGATCCCATTGTTTAAAGATTGCAATGCTTGACTAGAAAAATTGGAGTATAGTAAATAACTTCAAAAGCATCACTATCGACAATGCCATGTCTTAATGAAGTATAACTAAAAGGCTTTGGCCTATAATTGGATTCGTTCTACAAATAGAAAAAACTGAGAAGCTGATTATACATAGATATGAGTAATATTAAAAATGGCCTGTCATATTTGCTTGCTTTCTTCATCCTTAACAGGGCCAAACTAGAAATAATTGAAAAAAACATTTTTGTTTTGCCTACGACTTTTCATATAAGACTGAATACATTACATTTCACTCATTTTTTTTTTTTTTTTAAATAATTAGACTTTCATTTTTGGATCTTTTAGGATACATAGCCCTCTAAACGGTGCATCTTCATGTTATATCATTTTTCAGAAATAAAAAAACAAAACAGTTTCATTGAGGTACTAAGCATAATCTAACCTCACATTTGTAAGCTTAACTGTGGCTTTAGCTGATCGAACAAAGCTTACATTGTCTCTTTTCAGAGAAAATATCCAAATAACATGTGTTGTCAAATTGAATCGCATTGGAAGGTGTTGCAGTTGTGGACTTTTTCCTTTTTGGTGGAGAAAAGTGGCAGGGCGAAAGGACGAAAATAGCAGAAATTGTTTAACAAGCAATAATTTAAAATAAAAGACAAAAAAAAAAAATAATTCCATACAAATAATTGTTTTAGGAAATGACCTAAAATGTGCCATAAATCTCTTAGGATACAAATAACTTATGAGCATAATAAATCAAATCAGGCTATATATCTTATAAGATACAAATAACCTAGAAGTAAAATTTATCTTATAGGATACAATATTTGTTTGAGCCTTATTTGTTACCGAAGCAAATTAAAACTATACAATTACGCCAATTAATTAAAAAAAATAAATGAATAAAACGACTAATATTTTTAATAGCAATAGAAAACTAAATAAATAATACTAAACAAATATTAAAACTTAACGCCATTGTTGATTCTTCCATTTTGACTGAAGTAATGGAGTTACAGGAAGTTCTTTGTCTTTCTTAGCATGTATACCAACATAACACCCTGAAAATTCCACAATTCTACAATAATGACAAAGAAGAGAGGCTGAAATAGACCCTCATAAGCCTTTTAAAAAAATGGAGTAAGTCACGTATACTGTACAATATATGGCCGGTCAAGAGTTGATGAATCTTAATGTTATGTTTTGGGTTTACTTCTCTTAATTAATAAACTATTTCATTCATATCCAAAAAACGATGTGGTTTATACTTCAGTAAATTATTTATATAAATGTATTAGAAATCAATCTGTTACTACAGAATATGCAGTTCTTTGGCGATGTGATGTCTTCTTTAAGAACTTTATGAATTGTGAGGCCATAGACAGACTGGTGGGTCATTCAATCTCTAGATGCTGTGGCAGCATACCCACCAGACTAACCAGTTTGGGACTAATTTGGCAATATCCATCTCAAAACTAGAAATTAGCTTTTATACAGCAGGTGAAATTTAAAGTTAAACACAGTCCAGCATGAAAAAATATATTTAGATTGGTAACCGCTTAACAGGGAGGGCATTTCCATCTATTCTCAGATAATTCCATCCTACTTCCAGTGTGGCGTAAGCCAATCTATCAACTAGGAGTAATTCCAACCAATTAGGTATATACTGTGTATCATAATCAGAAATTATAACAATGTTTTTTAAGCAGGCAACCTATCAAGAGAAACTATTGCCAAAAGGCCCTCCTTTAGCATTTTATCATAAAATAATACTGAATTCAATAATACTTAATAGGTCCTATTAGACTAAACAGTCAAATACTTCTAAATACATTCTCATAGTACAGTGATTACATATATTTTTAAAAAAGAGAGGAGAAAATAAAGGTGCTTTATCAACAGGTAGTTGAGTAAATAACAATTGATTTATAGGATATTCATGATGTAAAAACAGAGTTGCTTAGTAGGATTATTCGGAATTTTTATTAAATAAGATATGTCAATTGCATAGGAATCGACAATTTCAAATAGGATGACATTGAATGAAGAAATAGACCATGATCTAACGTTTTCAAAATAAATAGTAAATTGATAATCTTTAATAATTCAATAAAGAACATCAAACATAACATATATTAAGTACATTTAACAATTTAGTACATGACACTATGCATTTTCACAAAATAATGAGAGGAAAAAATTAGGAATGCATCAAAAATAAATTTACAAAGGTCCAGAATTTATTTCAGAATAGTAAAAACTAAATAGCGTTTAAAAGCTACTGAAATAAGACCAAAAGTAAACTCACGAATATTATAGGGAGAAACCAAATTTTTAAATGTTAAAAAAGTCATTAAAATAAATTTAAGGCCTCATTCAGTCTAAACTGACAGAATCGTTATCAATTATCACATGCCTTCTAAGGTTACGAAGAAGTTTCCAAAGAGAAACAATTTCTGAAAAACTTGTCCCGATGAAAATCAGAAAACTTAATATACTATTATATTTTTCACCCTCCGCAACGATATGAGGTTCTTGAAATGCTATGTTTTCGACGAATATAGGGATGAGTCATGCTGTATCAGATACTTTGTATCAAATACTGAAAAATATCTGATACAAGGAGTTGATCGAATCGAAATGAACCGGATATAGATACTCAATGAATATTACTTCTGGGTCGAGCCAATTGAGTATAAGGTATATCAACTGTCTCGTACCAACTAGGAGGTCAGAAGAGTAATGGAGATGACAAATGCACTGAGTAGGTCGAAGCCGAAGAGAGAATGTGTTCATAGTGAGCAGCAACGACCAATCTACTCCAACATATCTTCCTAAATTTGGGTACTTGACATCCCTCATTGATTTTTATTTGGAACTGTTATTTAAAGTTTCAGATATTCAATCGAACCTCACTTATATTTCACGATAATAGAGTTATAGAGCAATTATTCGCCAACAAATAGCGCTTTGAAAAATTGCTCCAGGACCATTTTGGACCTTGCTCAATCCGTATTTCAAGACCACAGGTTTTTACATTTTCGCTATTTCTGCGATTAGTTATTATTATTTGTACATTAAATTTTTATTGTAGATAGGGACCAACAAAAGCCACAATTTAAATCCCTAAAGAAGTTCCTATGGCAATTGCAAGCTCTGTAATTAAATGTCCAAAATTGTCATATTTCACGGTTAATTTTTTTTGCAAAAAGTTGTTGAACGATTTCAATTGTCCAAAGCTTATTATTTTCGTATTTTTAAGCGCTAGTATGAACTATTATTTGTTTTTCAAAGTCAAAAAACGAAAATTTCAAATCTGAAATGTAAAATTACAACATTTCGGTATGCATGAGAATTTTTTTTTCTCACTACACTGCTGCATGCCGATTTTTTACTAAACATTTACAATTTGTTTCTATTATTTTTCTCCTAATTATCACGTTGATAAAGTCCATTCAGGATTTATTTAAAAAAATGAACGTTTTTTCGGTATCGCACCTGAACTATTTACCTGCGAGTCCATGTCTAGTGAGTTGCTAGAGCCCCATGACCTAGAAGAACTTTGTACTACCAATTCCCTGGTCTCTACGATGTTCACACCCTCTGTAAATTGTAGAATGATTTGGGGAAAATGCGCACTAAATTTTACAAATTTTAAATTTACAGGACTGTAATTTTATTTTTATTTTTGAAGCTAGGTTTTCCTCTTTTTTTTTTTAAACGTTGCTCACACAATTATGTAGTGTAATTATCGTTAAGTTTTGTGATATGACGAAAATGACTTGTTTCGTATTAACAAAATGATTTCTTCAATACCGCTCCTGTTTTTTGGAGCTTGTCTGTCCGAATGCGACTTGCCCCCGCAGTTCAAAGGATTCGACGATTTGTTGTTATTCAAAATCAACTGGTATGGAAAAGATGTTGATATATTCGTGAGTACTCCTAACACAAAATGTATTCATTATTTTCTTCAAAAGCACTAAAACGAATTCAACTTTCTTCTTTAAAAATATATTTTCTCAAAACTTATTTCATATCAACGTAACTCAAATGCATTTAAGTTGTTATATCTCTGTACTCAATACTTTAAATAATACTTAACCACCTAATACATTCAATTGAAACCTCATTTTTTTGTAATAAGTACCTTGAATGAGATTACATAATACTTTAACTGAAGTCAGTAGGTTAGGTTATTCTTCTGGCTCATATTAGATCAAGTACTATTAAATTAACAGGACTGTAATTTTTTTTATTTTTTAGCTAGATTTTCTCTCTTTTTTTTTTTTTTAAATGTTGCTCACACAATTATGTTTAAATATTACATTCAAGCCTACTTTTCAAGCACGTCCATTTTTATGAGATTGGTAATTTAATTGAGTAGTATTGAATACGCACTTGCCCTTGCCATAAGGGGAAAGTGCTTACACGGTATCTGGAAGATTCATTATTCAAGCAGGAGCGGTTATGGGGCAAATGCAAATTAATTCGTTTTCCGGAGGATTATTATAGAGTTGCAATCATCGAAAAAAGTTAAAGCTTGTCAGGGATTCACATTTTACTATCTTCATTGAGTTATGAAAGTGAGACGTGGAATATAATTGAATAAATGTATTGAAAAAAAATATAGCAAGGGTAAGTGTACACTGCATACGATTATCAAACAACAGAGTCTGCACTTGCCCCTACTATCTTGTTGTGTTAGGTAACTGCGGACAAGCGCTTAAAAAATAGAAAACTGTCAAAAAGAAATGTAAATCAGACTGGAACTAATATTTTTACAACACTTTATACTTCACTTTTAGCTAACTTTCGTGGCTGATTTCTGATACACCCGAGTTTAGGTTTCATGCTCTGTAAAGGGTAGCTCCTACCAGTTGAGCGTTTGGATTTAACGAGACAATTACACACTTACCTCACCTTACTTTTTGGATACATATACAGGATGATTGGGATACATTCATTGAAAAACTCTAAATTCATTTTATTGTCCATCCTTACAACGAATAGTGCAGAGACTTACATACTTATTCAAAATTGCCAACACCAAAAAGACCGAAGAATCTTACGGTTAAAGAAATTTTATATTAATGTCTGAATACCTAAATCCGAAAACATTGGAAAGGCGTAAATTCAACAATACACCACAATCAACATAAAAACAATAAACGATTGTGTAGCTAAAGAGCTTTTTGAAGAAAAAAAAGTATCTATACATTTAAACATTCCCGATGTTGAAGTGTCTTTAAGAGATCAGTTTGTATGCGACATAAATAATCATGAGACAGGAGCTTAATAAGTTAGAAAAAAAAAGTAAGGTGGGGTAAGTGTGTAATTGTCTCGTTAAATCCAAACCCTCAACTGGTAGGAGCTACCCTTTACAGAGCATGAAACCTAAACACTGGTGTATCAGAAATCAGCCACGGAAGTTAGCTAAAGTGAAGTATAAAGAGTTGTAGAAATATTAGTTCCAGTCTGATTTACATCTTTTTTTGACAGTTTTCTATTTTTTAAGCGCAAGTCCGGAGTTACATAACAAAACATGACAGTAGGGGCAAGTGCAGACTCTATTGTGTAATAAGCGTATGTAGTGTACACTTACCCTTGCTATATTTTTTTTTCAATACATTTATTCAATTATATTCCACATCTGACTTTCATAACTCAATGAAGATAGTAAAATGTGAATCCCTGACAAGCTTTAACTTTTTTCGATGATTGCATCTCTATAATAATACTCCGGAAAACGAACTAATTTGCACTTGCCCCATAACCGCTCCTGCTTGAATAATGAATCTTCCAGGTAACTTGTAAGCACTTTCCCCTTATGGCAGTGGCAAGTGCGTATTAAATACTACTCAATTAAATTATCAATTTCATAAAAATGGACGAGCTTGAAAAGTAGGCTTGAATGTAATATTTAAACATAATTGTGTGAGCAACATTTAAAAAAAAAAAAAAGAAAAAAAAAGAGAGAAAATAAAAAAAATTACAGTCCTGTTAATTTAATAGTACTTGATCTAATATGAGCCAGAAGAATAACCTAACCTACTGACTTCAGTTAAAGTATTATGTAATCTCATTCAAGGTACTTATTACTAAAATATGAGGTTTTAATTGAATGTATTAGGTGGTTAAGTATTATTTAAAGTATTGAGTACTCTCTGTATATATACTGTAAAGTATATCTCTTATAACAACTTAAATGCATTTGAGTTACGTTGATATGAAATAAGTTTTGAGAAAATATATTTTTAAAGAAGAAAGTTGAATTCGTTTTAGTACTTTTGAAGAAAATAATGAATACATTTTGTGTTAAGAGTATTCACAAATATATCAACAGCTTTTCCAGGCCAGTTGATTTTGAATAACAAGGAATCGTCGAATCCTTTGAACTGCGGGGGCAAGTCACATTCGAACAGACTAAGACAAGCTCCAAAAAACAGGAGCTATATTGAAGAAATCATTTTGTTAATACGAAACAAGCCCATTTGTCATATCACAGAATTAACGATAATCACACTATATAATATACGTGTCAAACTGAAACCTACCGGTGCGAAAGGATCTAGTTCGTCTGGTCCTTACTTGGCTGTGCTAGTGTCGTCGAGATAGAAATTATTGTTTAATTTTGTGATTATTAATTAACTATTTGTTTTGTTTTTTGGTGGGTTTGATTTATTTTTTTGTGTAGAATGATTTGTGTTCTGTTGTTTCGAAATAAAATTTTGAAGAAAGAGTTGGTTGTTGAGTAGTAATAAATAAATTGTTGTAGAACTCTTGCAAGTTGGAATAGTATAGTAAAGGTACTATATAAAGAAGGTGGAAAGAAGTAGTTGAACGGAAGTGTGTGTTAGGTGATGGCACAACTGAACATTGATCGTACATTGAATAAGTGCAGATCTGCTCAGTACAGTGTTATCACGTGGTTTCAAGAAGCCAAAGTGGAACTTCCCGATGACTGGGCTCTCGGTCGAGATCCGCTTCTGGGCTCCTCGAATCACCGCGGCTAGTCTAAATTGTAGAGCTCTCCTTCTGTAATTTAGTCACTTCCATTACTCGGCACTACACGTTATAGTAGTCTGCCTTCTTTTTTTTCTTACTTATAATATATATTACTTATTTTAATAAGTAACTCCAACCTATTTGTATTATTGCTCATGAACTACAAATACTATTTGTCCGAAATATAAGTTTTTCTTATTTTTGTGTTTATTGACCACAACCAATCAACTACGTACTCCCAACTACATACATTTTCCACGGTCAACCATGCTCTCACCATGACAAATACTATTGCTGATGGAGTGCTGTTTACATTTTTAATGTTTAAAAGCGACAACTTGCCGTTATTCCAAATGAAACGATGGAATGAAGAGACAGGAGTAAAGACGATTTCAAGGACCCCACTGACGATCAGGGATGTATTAAGTATTGCATCTCATATATTTGTATGAGATATTAAGTAAGTATATCTCCCTCCGTAATTTCGACACTTCCATTACTGGGCACTACATGTTATAGTAATCTGACTTATTTTTTCTTATTGTCATTGTATCTTATTTTAATTTATTATTACTGCTTACGTGTTCCTTGTGTTTTGTTACTTATTATTGTAACTTATTTTAATATAATACTGCTTACGTAAGATAACCTAAATCTGGGCCTTTGCGGAAAAGACGTGCTAGTGATTTAATAACAATCTAACTGCTATCTAAGTAGTTAATGCTCATAAATTGATATATTCTAACGTTATCACATGTTAACTGAGATATTGTTTTATTTGTGACATTAAACTGGAACATGATGAATACATTCCAGTTAAGTGAAAATATATATGGAATTTATATGGAGGAGGAGGTATGAGAAGGAATGCGTGTTTCAAAAGATCTTGGAACACATCGCTGAATTTTTTCCTGAGGTTTAAATGTAGTTATTATTTTTGTTTCATTTTTGAGTTTATCTGTGAAAATAAATATGTTTTCTTTTGAAGTAATGTGTAATTTATTTAACATGATATCAGTTATTTTAAAATATAAATCGGATGTCTTTTCGACAAAAGACCCCAAAATTGCTTCAAATGTTTAAAAGCGGCCACTTGCGATCACTCCAAATAGAACGATTGGAATAAAGACGATTATAAAGGATCCCATGACGATCTGGAGTGTATTAAGTATTATAATAAGTATTTATCTACGTATTATTAAGTTTTTTTTCCTTCCTCTTTCTCTAAATCCTTTCTTTTTACTTCGTTGTGCACAGTAAAGGAAGTATTGTGATCGCAAAAATTTTCGGTTTTCAGATTTCAACGGAAATATCCATTTTGACCATCCCTGAATCCATTTTGACTAGTTTCGTCATGATGTTTGTACGTTCGTTGGTATCTCGCATAACTCAAAAACGGTTAATCGTGGAAAGTTAAAATTTTGTATCCAGGATCGTTGTAACATATAGTTGTGAACCTCCCTTTTGGT
This sequence comes from Rhaphigaster nebulosa, assembly GCA_948150685.1. Lineage (NCBI taxonomy): Eukaryota > Metazoa > Arthropoda > Insecta > Hemiptera > Pentatomidae > Rhaphigaster > Rhaphigaster nebulosa. The sequence goes on from OX411307.1 coordinate 149,390,724, forward strand.
CACTACATAATAACCGGAAGTGGTGCTTTACTTGAAGGTCATTATTGATTTTCATCAAACATTAGATTAAAATATAATGTAAAACATCTCAAATTTAGTAAATAGGACTTTTATATCAATATGAATGTATTTACTATGCATTTTGATTTTTGGTTAAATTTGGTGAGCTGAAAAGGGTGCTTTACTTAAAGGTCATAAAAAACTTATATAAAAAATTGTGATCGTATGTTTCGATATTAAAGGTTACAAACGCGATTTTTCACACAATTTAATTAAACATTTTTATTACTTGTTTTAAGTGCCAAAATCGGGTTTATTTGTTTTCCTCCCTATTTGTGAGCTGAACAAGTCTCCAGCAGGAGAATAAGATATAATTTAAGTGGGTTCTTCCGCTTAAAATTTCGATTTTCAATACTTTATCTAGTGATATTAACAGTTCTAATGTTGTCACGGACCACGAAATCTCTTCGGAACTTGTTACCTACTGAAAGAAAACGACATAAAATAACGGAATGAGACCTCCAGAAACAAGAGCTTGTGTGTGTGTGTCGAAAGTTGGATGTCGTGACGCTGAGTGTCGTTTTTGAGATATTGCAATCTTCGGAAACTAGTAACCAAAATCAGGATCACTTTTTGAACCACCGATGTGTAGTTTAATAGGCGTACAAAGAAGTCATGGGGTGTCCACATTAGATATTTGTTTGTATATTATAGTAACCTATTTTAATATATTACTGCATACGTACGACAAATATTATTGCTGTTGGAATGCTTCAAATGTTTAAATGCCGTCGCGCTTTCTCTCACAACCTCACGAATTCCACCCTATTGTTCACCAATCTCTCCGAAAATTCGTCGTCTACTACATTATCCCCACTATTCCTTCTCCTGTCGCGCAGTCCAAAGAGTGTCTTAAACGAAGAAAATCCTTTCGTGGAATGTATGGTGTAGTTAGATGCTGCTACAGCCCGTGGCATGGCCATACTCGGATCCAAACCTGGTTCCACGAGATATACCCGGAGGTGGTCCTCCCGGAGCTGTGTATCCGCTTCATCCCCCTTCTGCTCTTAGAATGTCCCGGGATATTGATATGCCAGCTGATGTCTAAATTCCTCATCTGCTTCTTTACTTCTGCATTATCAAATTCCCTCCCTCTGTCTTACGACATTCTGTCCGGTATCCCGTAGAATTGAAACGAGGTTCTCAGAGCCCTAATCACCGCATTTGAGGACCTCTCTTGTACTGGGTAAGCCATGGTGATCTTAATAAAAACATCTATCACCGATACTCATTTGACCATTTATCCAGGTGAACGTGTCTACTAGCAAATCGTTGAGTGATACGCTCGTTGTCGGCGTCTTCTCCTGTATCTCTTTTGGTGGGTGGTGATTGTACTTCTTGGTCTGGTACACCTTGCATGTTTCGACTTTCGTCTTCCTCATCCCCAACAGAAATATCTCTTTTTTAGTGCCTGCAACGTCTCGTTCACCCCGCGGTGTTTTGTCTTCCCCTGGTTGTACGCCCGCATGACCTCTTGTTGCTGTCCCAGTTCTCTGATCGGTACGACCATAAACCTGCAGCAAACAAACGTTCGGTCGACGCCTATCTTTTTCGCCCTCTGTGGTCGTTGAATCTGCTCCCGGACCGATCCGTTTCCTAGGTATAGATAATGTGTTTTCCCCGGTCTGGAGGCGTCCTTCAATACTCTGGATATTTGCTCCTCTGTAACTCCCGGATGTGACCAGATGATCGTAATCTTGCACTTGCTGAACTGAGAGCATTCGAACTTCGTTAGGCCCGAGGTTCTTGTTTTTCATATTATCTGTTGTTTTTTTTATTAACAATCTCCTCTCTTTCCTCCATATCCATCGCCCTTCCACCCCCGGAACTCTCCCCTCGTGTTGACTCCTGTTCGGTCTTCGAACCCTGCGACTCTCCTTCTCCTTTCCTCTCCGGCGTCCATTCTCTCACGAATTGTCGGATGTCCGCCGAATCCTCCCCTCTATTGTCCTCCATCGCGTTGATCTATATTGCCCGTGACAATCAATCTGCCATACCATTTTCTCTCCCGGGCTTGTATGTCACCTCCGACAACTCCTTCAGCTTTCCCACCCAACGCAATGGGCGGTGATCTGTGTTCACCTTAAATTTCCGGCCAAAAACTTATGGCCTTAAATCTTCCACCGCCCACATTATATCAAGAAGTTCTCGCTCTAAGGTACTGTACCTCGCTTCCATTTCCATAAGTCGTCTGCCCTCGTAAGCCACCGGTTGTTCCCCCATTGTTCCTTCCTGTGAAAAAACTGCCTCCAAAGCGTATTCACTCGCATCTGTGGTGATCATAAACATTTTCTTGATATCTGGGAACGCCAGTACCGGACTTTCCTGTAAGCGCCCCATGCACCTCCTAATGTTATCTTCGATTATCGACCTTATTACGAATTGTTTTCCTTTATAATTATTTCCTTATTAGGTTATCGAGGAGTACCAAATACTCCGCCATCTCCGGGACGAATCGGCGATAATTAATTCAGCGTGCCTAGCAGCCTCCGAATTCTCCTCACGTCTCTAGGTATCGACATGTCCCGTATTGCTTCAACTTTCTTTTCGTCTGGCCTTATTCTCTCCTTCGATATGGAATGCCCTAAAAAATTGATCTTCTCCTGGCCTCCTGGGTCGACTTTTCCGCCGATAGCTTCAGCCCGAATTCTCTCATCCGGCCGAATACCTTCCTCAAGTGCTCGGTATATTGCCCTTCGTCCATCCTTATCTAGTGATAACCAGCCTTCAAGTCCAGGGTGCTGAAGACTGTAGCTCCGCTCAATCTTTCCAAGATATTCTCGAATCGAGAAATTGGATACTTTTCGTCCAACGTCTTCTCGTTTAATTTCCTAAAATCGACGACCACTCTGCACTTCTAGTTCCCATCTGCCGATTTCTTCTTTACTGCTCTTAGGGGGTAGTTATACGGTGATGTGCTATCTACAATAATACCTTGTCTCTTGAGACTCTCCAGCTCTTCTCGTATATGCTGACGCAGAGCTTGTGGGTACCGCCTTTCTTGAACATATGCCACCCTCTCCTGTTTCTGGGGAATGTCGTGTACCGTTCTACCCGTAGCTCCCAGAATCTCCCCTTCTTTAAAAAAAATATCCGCATATTCATTCTTTAATTCCTCTCTCCACTTCTCCGCCTAATTTGGCCTTGTCCCCTGACGGAACCTTCCTCCCCCTATACTTCTTCCCTCCAATTCGGATGTCCCATCGCTGTCCCTTATTCCGAATCCTTGTCCCTAACTTGCCTAATAGGTCGCACCCTATTATCCCCGTATTTCCTCGGCCTACTTTCCACTATGTGTATCCGCAGGCTCCCTTCCTCAGTTACCCACAGACTTAATCCCAATTCTACTTCCCCCTCTACCTTGGAGGATCCACCCAAGGTGATCAATTTACGCTTACATACCTGCAATTGGGGTATTCCTTCTCCTTTACAAATTGCTTCAAACGCTCTGTGACACATAATCGTATTTGAGCTCCCCTTCCCCTCTCCTCATTCGGCATCTCATCTGCCACTCTCCGCCGATGTTCTTCTCTCACCAATCCTCCTATCGCTCCTCCCTACTCGGACTCGTCCTTCTCTCCTGGTTCACTCCCTTCTTCCTCCGTTCCCGAAGACTCCTCCGTATCTGATGTTGCTCCTCTCTTCTTCCACACCCTTTGCGTATTTACCTCCATGGGCTTCCCGCGGACTATTTCCCCTCGTCTTCTTCTTACCGATCCCGGGTTACGGCGCCACTTATGTTCTTACGGAAAGGGAAGTTGGGATACGGAAAAACATACACGAGTGCTGGAAAAAGACTACTTTATTCTTTCTTATAATCTCTTATTTAGATAGCATTAGGCTCTGTTTACATTCCTGATTATAGGATTAAATCTGATATTGTCCTATCCGCTATCTTAACTTATAAATGTATGTATATATATTAATATATTATAAATATATATATACAATATCATATGGAAGGGGGCAAGGTCTCTTTTTTAGTACCTGGCCCGGCATAGAGATGTGGGGTACCTTCTCCGTAGTTTCTTCTTTTGTGTAACTTCGCAATATTTGAACCTAAAGTTTCCTTAAATTATCTTAAGAATCGCTCTCATCGGTCTTCAAACTTAATTCTCTCAAATTTAAAACTAAGTCTTGTTATTTAAGTTCGTACACCCATGAAATAGCCGTTTTCTCACTCATCAGTATTTCCAATTGTACACTACTTTTTATTAATCTGATCCTTATCGTCAGTTGCTATATGTAGGATATCTAAAATAATGAAACAATTTTATGATAAACAATAACTCATTATTCACGGCCTTAAAGTTTGCAATCTTAGCTGCTACTCCATAACCAGCTTCTACTGTCTAGCTAAATTTACACATCAAAAATATCACAATTGTTTGTTATTATAATGCTTGACTGATCTCATTATACCATCAGTCAACAATTATCCTTACTTCTTATTTATTAATATGAAGTAATAAACTAAAAAATTACATCAAAGAATAAAAACAAAACTGCCTTTCTTTTTATTTCAATGTAAAGTACTGGTTTGGCACAATTGAGGATTTTTTTTTTTTTATCAATAGTTAATATATCCACTTTTGGAAAATTATTACAAAAAAATTATTAGAGGGGTATCTCATGGAGGTAAGGCAAATTTTTATTGAAAATGTTGTTTGTAATGCCTATTTGACAGGGAAAAATTATTGATTTGAAATAAACTGAATAATTTTTGGGTGTAGAATATTTATTTGTCAAAAAAATCTTCGTTTTTGAGAAGTGTATATAATAACTTTCGATAGAAAACTATTCAATTATGTTTTGTGACCTCTTTTACTTTAACCCATTTTACTTTCCATAAATTAGCTCTTTGGAATTGTGTTTGGAGGGAAAGGTTTGTTTGGGAGTTTGTTTTTACAAATGTTAAGTTACTGTGTTTTTATTAATTATTTTTAGTTACCTTTTTTTTTTTTGCGTTATTGTATTGTCCCATATATATCGTAAGTACTTTTTATATGTATATATATTCAGTTTTCTTAATGCGTTTATGGTTTTTAATTATAAATGACTAGGAGAATTCTTGACTCTTGAATGTTTTTAGCTCCCCTGTTAATTAAACAACAATTTAATTATTAATTATTTTACTCCACTTACATATGGAATTAAGATTAGTTAGTTTTGACTTTATTAATGTCAATACTTGGATTGTTTAGCTGGATTTAAATCAGTGTTCTAAATTGCCATTGTAAATGTGTTTTTTAAATATTTATTACTATTATGATATTTTAATGATGCGATTATTTCTGGAATTATGCCATGCTGTGTTCTTGAATTTCTCAGTCACTAGTAGTTTAGTAATGATACCCCTTAAGATGTTTGTTTATGTTTTATAAATGGTGTGACATTTTTTTATCCTGGGCAAATTCAGGCATACTCATCTTTTACACCATTACAATCTTCGATGGGTGCTTAGTTATTTTGACAATTCATGATATTGAAATATTACTGCAACTTGGGGTGCGAAGGCAGCTGAAGCTAAGATGTAATTGGTTATAAAGTTGTCATGAATGTTTTCCTCTTCTATAGTATTACACCTATCATAACTTTACCTACTTAATTTTCAATCTACCACCACCATATAATAAGTATTGATTAATGTTTTAACAAATACTTGTTGCCAGTAGCCATTATATATTAATATGTAGTTGATGAAAATATTTTTAAGTACAAACAGCCAGACAAATGTGCATATCGTCGTTGTCACCTTGAAACCTCCTATGTGACCAAAAATCAGTTATGTGATTTTGATTTTATTTGATACAAGATCTTATCTGCTATGTACTAGTGAAAAATATTCATGTGTTAAAAAATTGTAAAATTATTTAAATTTTTTTTAAAAAAAATCCTATAGTCAGTTTTTATCGCATTCGCAACAGTTACAGCTAGAAATCACCCATGAGACACTTCCAAGAAAGTCTTAATTTAGGTGGTTTCGCAGTTATTTACCTATTATGTTGGAATGTTTATAATTATTTTATAAAATTGTGTTTTTAATATTGTTTTAAATCAATTTTTTGTTTGTTGTCCTCTAAAATAATGTTTTTGACTCATAGGAGATTTCACAGCGACAATGACGATATAGTCTATTTGACTGTGTTATTCTTTTGGGAAAACACCCCAGAGTTACAGTTATTTTCATTTCATTTATCATTATTTTAATTTATTAGATGAATTTTTGTGTCATTTGCTTCTTGGATTCTTATTTATGTTATGCATGTTTATAGATTTTATTATTATTTTTTCAATAAACATTTTAGTATAATTACTTAATCAATGAACCTTTCATTTTTCTATTAAGCTTTAAGAAATCTGTTCTTCATTAATTATAGTAACTTCAAACCTAGTAGGCCATTTATATTTTTGTTTTATTAATAATTAGTGGCTACACATTGGTTTAGTTGTGTTAATTAGTTGTATATTACTGTTTTTTTAATTATTTTCACCCAAAAAATATATTAAATAATCTCTTATTACATTTTTGGGGAGTTATAAAGTAATTGAGAATTTAAATAACATAAGAATTATATTTTATAAAAATCATTAAACAGAGTAAATTACAATAGTTCAAATTAGGACGAGGTCTAAATCATGTCGAACACTGTTTTATATGTATCGGTTTTAAAAATAACAATTAGAGTTTAGAAATCACATTTATTCCTTTAGCAAAAACAAAAAACCTAATATTTTTTTTAATTTTTGAATGAATTTTTAATTTCGTTTTGGAACTTTTTTGACAATGATATTCAGAGTATGTACATTCTTTTTATAAGTTTTAAAAAAAAGTAGTGACTAAAAGAAGTAAGACAAAATAAAATCTATGGATTTTAAGCGATGACAAAAAATAGTGGAGAAATGATAATAATAATATTAAGGAATAATTCATATGAGTTTTTTCCTGAAAACAGGGAAATTCCCTGAAACGTCGAGAATTATGTGATGCATTTGTTAAATAAACAGATAATTTGAGGAAGAAATTAACTTCATAAAAAACTACTTAAAAAAAAAATCCTATAGCCTTCCATCCACAGCCATCTTCATAATTTCATCTATTATAAATACATCATATTTTTAATTAGAATAAAATTTATTAACATCTGTTGTAGAAGGCTGAAAGGATGTTTGGTGAACACTTATCATATTCTGGAAGGTTTTGTGTTAGTGTCTTACAATTGTATTAATTAATGACTATTGTATAAACAAATACCTATTGCTTGTAACCATTATCTATTATTATATAAGTGATGAAAATATTTTTAAGTATGAACATAGCCAGACAAATGTATGTTTCGTCATTGCCACTGTGAAACTTATGTGACCAAAAATCAGTTTTGTGATTTTGATTTTATTAGCAACAAGATCTTATTTCCTATGTGCTGGTGAAGAACATTCAAAATATAATTAATAATCTCTTATAAAAATTTTTGGGGGTTCTGAAGTAAACGAGAATAAAAGTAATATAAGAATTAAATTTTATAAAAATCTTTAAACATAAATAAATTACAATACCTCAAGTTAGAATTAGGTTTAAATCATGTTGAATACTGTTTTATATGTCTGGCTTTTTAAAATAATAACGATTAGAGTTTAGAAATCACATTTATTTCTTTAGGAAAAACAAAAACCCCTATAACCTTCCATCCACAGCCATCTTTATAATTTCATCTATTATGAACATCTGATATTTTTTATTTTGAATAAAATTTATTAACATCTGTTGTAAAAGGCTTAAAGGAGGTTTGGTAAAAGCATGTCATATTCTGGAAGTTTTCGTGTTAGTTTCTCACAATTGTAAAATTATTTTAGTGATAGCTGTCTAGTCCTCTCTTTTTGATTATGTTAATTTTTTTTTTTCTTTAGATTATGCGTACGGAAACAAGAGGTGAATTCCACTTGAATTACTCTACTCCAGATCCAATATCTTGTGTAACATTTGCTCCAAATTCATCTCAATTCCTTTTAGTTTCATCATGGGACAGAACAGTGTCCCTAATGCATATTCAAAGTAATTCCTTGCGTGCCAAATATTATCATTCAAGACCAGTGTTAGATGTTTGTTTTCAGGTAATGTAATTCACTGTAAGATCTGTTTATGTTTTATATGTTAACTATAGAATCTGTTTTTGTTTCATATATTAACTATAGTATCTGTTTGGTGTTTCTCAAACTACAGACCAATTTCAACCGGCAATATTTTGTATTTTCAACTTTATTCTAAAATAAAAAATTAAAAAATTGTGATCTCTGGGAGCCATTGACATTTGAAAATATACCTTGGATAGAATAGTCATTTTTAGCCTTAAATATTAAAAATTGTTAATATTAGGCCATAGTAATTACATATCTTGCTATGGTAATTAAATTTACAGGCTTATGTTTCCATTAAAAGTCCTTCTATCTAGAAGGATATGTATTATTTATCATTAATTACAAAGCAAGAAAGGCATAAATAAAATTTTAGAAACATTCAAGTATAAATAATTATTAATTCAAATACTAATAGGGTTTTCTAATATTATACACAAATTACTTTATATCACCCATTCAAAACTAATTTTTATCTCCAAGCTATTGTTAGGGTTTTTCCTTAGAAGGATTTTATTAATTTTACTTCAAAATGTATATCAATATCAACATCCACTTGCTTTCACTCAACTGACAAGAACCCAGGATTTCTCTATCAAGCAGGGCTACCACCCTCCTCTCCTCTCCACTGGAAATAAGCCAAATAACCTGCACTTCCTCCAAAAAATTTCTGTTTTTATTTTTTGACATAAAAAATTACTTTATAAAGTAAGTAAATAAAGTAATTACTTTTTTTTGTAAATGGCTTTACGATCCCTTCTGCATTCACTGATCGCTCGAAATTCACGCCTTCTTTTAATTTCTAGCCATTTCACTTCTTCACGTGAGAATTCCACAGTACTTAAACTGAAAGACTGAGGTAAAAATATTAAAGGACACACTTGTAGTGTAAAACCATGTTTTGGGACAGCCACGGTAATTACATTTTGCAATTTAAGAGGAATAAGAATGTCCAATTTATTAAATTTACACCCGATTCAACATTAGGGCTCTCGTAGATGAGCCACCACTTTAAACATTAAGCTAAAAATTTGGATGGTATGATGACTGATTGACCAGTAATCTCTTTGGGACTCGATATTGGTCTGTAGTTCGAGAATTACTGATTTATGCTTATTTTTAATTGGTCATAGGTTAACTTCATATCATTTGGAGTTGAATCATTCAATTTCATATGCTTGAAGGGATTTTTATAACTACAGTTTATTTTGTAAATAAACTAAAGTTGATAATAATTATAATTAATATCAAAGTGTGTGCCCATTGGACTATTTTTCTAAGCTTGAAGTTCCATATTGGCCTACAATTTGTTTTTAAATAATTTTTGTGGTTTTGAAACTCGTAATCATTATATTATCATGGTAAAATATCCAGAAGGAAGGATCCAACCAATAGGTCAAGAACCTTCTCATAAAAGTTTATTTTTCTCTCTGAAAGCTATGTTAAAACTACCATAATGTCCTATCATAGCACTTTTTTGGGTGTTAGCGGAAATTTTTCACATTAATTTATGTTTAGATAGATCACAACTGTCTATTTCCACTTGCTAGACTCGCTCAAGAAATGAACACAGCCCCAAAGGGAAATTGGATCTATTTTATTAGTTCTATATTTTTTATTTTAAATTTACTTATTAATTTATGAATTTAATAGTCAATAAGATATGATATTATATTATAAGCGGTTTATACAGTATCATTTTTATGGAAATAATGAGACTGAGAAGGTGACTATCATAATGTATGACATCTAAACTGAAATTCCGCTTTTTTTCTATAGTTTTAATGTGTATAAATATGTTTGATTACTTTAGTATATGATAGTATAACCATGGCTTGCTTGCATTCTTCCTTTGTTTTAAACATGTTGATATGTATATATATCTTTAACTTCTTGAAATTCATCCAGAAAAAATCCAATATTTGAAATAGTTTATCAACTAGCACCTGATTTCTAATTAAATGTGTCACTTCTGTCGTGAAGTTGAGTGGGGTGTAATTTTTTTTTAGTTTTTTGGATAGATTACGAAAATGATGAACAGAGAAGTCATAATAGATAGCTTTATTATAGTTTAAGTCAAAATACACTGTAAAAAAAGCAATTTTTTTTTTCATTTTTTCCAGGAAATATGCATTTTATCAAAAACAGTTTCAAATAAAAGTTCAGCTTAAGAATACCCACAAAAAAGGTCCAGTTACATTTTGAGCCAAAAGTTAGGATAATGCCCCTTTGGAGCATCAAATCCTGGGAATTTTTTCAGTATTTTAAGAAAAAAACGCTTATCATGTATTTTACTCACTATTAATTCGTCAAACTTATTAAAATAGATTGATATTCACAATAGTTAATTAATAGGAAATAGAGACTAAAATAAATGATATATAGTCTCTTTAAAAAAAACTAGTAAATACAATTGATTCTCGTTAGTTCAAACCTCGATAATTTGAATTCCTCGATAACTCAACCTTTGGTCCTTTCAAAAACTCCTGATAAACCGAAGAAACGTTCTGTATTTAAATGCATTTAGTAACTCGTAATGTTCTCGTTCCTTGGCGGATTACGAGCTCTTTATAACTCAATAGTCAATCGATATTCCCTCTCGACAGATCAAATTTTTCTCAGAACTACATAGGTTAATAAACATTTGGCAAATTCTTTTGGAATTCCTCTGTATTCTTTCAACATTTCTCAAAAATAGAGAACACGTTTTCCAAAGTAGTCTACACGATATCACATTCGGCTCACATCTCAGTCTACCAGAACAACAGGAAGATAGAATATTCTTCCCGAAATTGAGAAAAGCTCAACATTTTATGATTATGTTCATTTTGGCGACCAGGTCGCATTTTTTTTTTTTTTGGATCTAAAAGGGAAAAAATTACTTTTGTTATAGTACATTTTGACTTAAACTATAAAGTATAATAAAGCTATAAACTATAATAAAGCTACCAATTTCGATTTTTGGATCATCATATTCATAATCTATGTAAAAAAAAAAATTACACTACACTCGACTTAATTGTAAAAATGAGCCCATTTTTTCTAAAAGTTGGTATGCTAAAAAGTGAAACATTTGTTCTCAACACAATTAATCATAATATGCTTGATGGTATTATGATGTTTATTACCTATAAACATTTGTGTGGTACGAATATTTTTGCCCCAAATACATACTTTGTCACAACCATATTTATGAAAATTCAACATCATGTGTCGTGTTCAGCACAAATTTTTATTCATGTGGACTGGGCTTAAAATAAATATTTAGTAATAATGCTATTTATTGCAAAAATATTTTAAAATATGAAATAGTTATTTAGATTTAAAGCTGGTTTTAAGTCTGTTTAGGTACATAGTACGGTCCATAAGTTTCCAGCCTGCACTCTCCATACCCAGTGCGGGTGCACTTCCTCAGTCCATATCTAACCTTGAAGGAATCTGCGCGTTTTAACAATGTTCAATATTGAATACTGTACAGTTATTTAATTCTTGTGTGAAGAGAGCCTTACTCCTGCACAAATTAATGAGCACTTGGATGCCGTGGGGAGTCCTCCTCTTATTCCACTGTAAGAGAATGGGCAAAATTATTTAAGTTAGGGTGAGAAAGTATGGGTAAGACCCACGTCCTGGTCGCCCATTGGAATCTGTCACTTCTGAAACAATCCAACTTGTGGAAGCTGAATTGCTGTCTGATCAGAGCATGTATACCTATGTATATATCTTTGCTGAAAACCAAAGAAATAGCACCAAAGTTGGGGCTTTCAAAAACAAGTGCTCTGAGGATCATTAAAGAACATTTGCATATGAGCAAGGTCAGTGCAAGATGGGTTCCAAAAATTCTTTCAGCTACTCAAAAAGAGAAACATGTTTGCTGCTGCAATGAATTTTTACGTGCGTATAATGCTGACCAAAATAATTTCTTGGATTCAATTTTAACAGGGGATGAGAAAATGGTTCTATACTATGGCCCATTCAGTAAATGGGAGTCCATGGAATGGAGAAGGCCAAGAGAAGCATCTCCGCTGAAGCCAAAAGTCACGCAGTCGTCAAAAAAGATAATGGCCACCATTTTTTGGGATTGTAGAGGAATACTGCTGATTGATTTTAAGAAAAGGAACACCATAGTGAAAGCCGAGTATGATGCAGCCTTACTTCACTACTTATGAGCCGCCATCAAAAAGAAAAGATGGGGGAAGTTGAGCAGAGGTGTTTGACTTCTTTACGACAATGCCCTTGTCCTCACAAGGCCGCTGTGAAGGACTGCGGATTCCAAGAAACCTCCCATCCACCCTACAGTCCAGACTTGGTCCCTAGCGACTTTTACCTTTTCTCAAAGTTTAAATCTGACCTTCGTGGGAGGAGATTTAACACCGACGTAGAGGTTCAAGCAGCAGTGGAATATCATTTTTCTAACAAAGAAGAAAATTATTTTTCCATGGTATAGAAATGTTGCCTAAGCATTGTATTAAGTGTGTAGAACTTGGAGGAGAATATATTGAAAAACAATAACACCAGTTTTTTTCTTTCACATTTCCTTCTTCCTCAGGCTGGAAACTTATGGACCTTACTACGTAAAAGGAATAACGGTCTCATAGTTAAAAACAAAATTTATTCAAAGAAAATAAATATATCAAATATTATTTCCAGGAATTTTATTATGGAATTAAATATTTATTTAACTTTTAAAAAATTGTTTCTATTAAAAAACCAACTGAACTAATTTTATGACATGTCCAAAGCTTACAGATTTTAATCTTAAAAAATAAAAGATACGATTTAGTTAATATTATATACTTTTTAAATACTCAATGTATATTGAATTGTGGAATACATCTGGGGTCACATGGGTTTCTTTTTCCTGAAGATCATAATCTTTGTCTTCTCTTCATTAATTTCTAGGCCAAATCTCCTGGCCTCCCTTTCCAGCTTCCCAAAAGCATCTTTGACATCAAGGAGAGACCTTCCAGCTATAATCACATCATCGGCATATGCTAATAATTGGGCCCCTTTGTAGAAGATATTGTCCCCCTCATCCAGACAGGCTTTTGCTGCTATAGTTTGTAGTATGATGTTGAAAAGTAGTGGGGCTAGAGAATATTTGATCAATGGTTGATTTGATCTGTTGGGTCTAAAACCTCCTTGGTAATCTCCCAGCTTGCGCTCAAAATATGGCAGTAGGCGGTTGTAGAGGGCTATATAGAAAATTTTGTACGCTGTGTTCAGCAGGCTTATGCCTCTATAGTTCTTGCAGTTATAATCCCCCTTGTTTTTATAAAGTGGAATGACTGTTGCTTCTGGCATCCTCTCTACTTGTCAAATGTGTGAAATTACGACAGTCCATGTATCTCACTGCCTAATGACCCATCTGCCACTTTTAAAAATTCTGCATGTATTCCATCTGGACCACGAGCTTTATTACTTTTTAACTTCTCCACAATAGCTTCGATATCCTCTTTATCTGGTGGGATATCTTCGTCATCATCACCAACACTCGCATTATTTACTGGTCTCGTGGCTTCATCAAATTTCTCCTTTGCATTAAATTATTACACATAATTACGAAATATTTAAAATTAATTCTAAATAAAAGTCAAGTGTACAATATATATATATATATATATATATATATATATATATATATATATATATATATATATATATATATATAAATACATATATGTGTGTGTGTGTGTGTGTGTGTGTGTGTGTGTGTGTGTGTGTGTGTGTGTGTGTGTGTATGTGTATGTATATGTATATGTGTATGTATATGTATATATAAATGTATATAAAATGCAATGTATACATATATATATATATACATATGTGTGTGTGTATGCATATGTATATATAAGTGTAAAAATGTAAAAATGCAATATATACATATTGAATAATCATAATTGCCATTCTTTGGTTTTACCATTATTCAACCAACTATTGATAAGTATTACTTTTTTTTAAGCTACAAACCTGATTCAATCTTTGTATTCTCTAGGATGCGATACACGTGTATAGTGGAGGTTTGGATAATGTTTTGAAAACTTTTGAACTTAATACTCAAACAGGTAGGTTTCATCACATTTATGAATTATTAATAATTTTAATTGATCAGATATGGTTACTGTTTCTTAGAATTGTGCCCAAACAGATTTTTTTATTTATTTGTGATTTAGCATCCTTACCAATTCCAACCTAGGCCAACAGGATGGATTATCCTACAGGTTGCTAGACTATTTTAGCCTGAGTGGGAAGGTTGTGATTCATTCCTTGGGTCTGCCACGAAATAAATTTCAGGCTCGAGGTTTCTCAGGTGACGCCTTAACACTCAGCCACCATGGCCTCTAAAAAAAAGTTATGGATTCTGGTATCAGGAATCAAACCAAATTGATTGTATTAATGCGTTTAATACTTTTGCCTAATGCACAGGCCAACGATATTTCTTTTTCAGCATTAATAGCTGATTCTTATTGTTTCCTTTTACTTTCCCTTACCTTTGTTAAAATTTTAGAATTAAAGTTTTCAACAGAAATACATGTTTTAAGGTCCACCGAGTTCAAATATCAAAATGGTCTGTATTTCCGTTTGTCTATGTGTATGTGAATAGTCTACCTTAAAAACGAAAAGTTGTACGACGCTGAAATTATGTATACAAGGTAAATATATGCTTGTGATGTTACAGCAACTTTTTCGTCAAAATAGACTAACCAGATGTACCACTTTATATAATCGATTTTCCTATTTTCTCGAAAACGGCTCTTACGATTTTGATAAAACTTGCATAAATTATTCTTCCTAAAGCCCTTTAACTTTTCATATACATAACATATCACCGAGGAAATGCAGGGAAAAAATTTATGATGAAAAGAATATTTTATTAGCGTATAACTCGAAAAGTATGAATTTTATGTTAAATTATATTTACAATCATATGAAAGGTAATTAAGGTATCTAAAAAATAAATAATGAATAATCAAAATCGGACTAGTATTAGCAATGATAGAGCATATCGGACTAACCGGAAGTGTCAAATATCATCGATTTAACACTTTCATAAATGGCTACAATGATTTTGATGAAACTTGTTTAATGTCTTCTCCTTAAAGTTCATTAACTTTTCGTATATTTAGTACATCACCGAGTAAATGAAGGAAAAAAGTTATAGCTAACAGAAAATTTTATTTTTGCATAACTCAAAAAGTATGCATTTATGGTAAATTGTGTATACAATCATATGCATGTTAATTAAATTCTATAAAAAACAAAAAATGTGTATTTTTATAGTATCGGACCAGTAATAGCAAAGATACAGTGAATCTTATAAGAACTACAAGACTCTAGATGGAAAGCCGAGCGCGTCCGGAAGGACCTATATTTCTTTCCCCATAAGGAATCAGACCTTCTATGGACCAAACCTCCGGGCGGCTATTTAACATCCTTGAAGACCACAATGCGATTCACAATTTAGGTGCATGAGGTAGGATCATCACTCCTACACCCAGTCTGGGTGAGTTGCCTCCAGTAGGCTGACGGGCCTCAGATACCCGGGAGAGGGGGAATTATCGCAGGCTGCATGGATTTTCCCTGGTAGACGGTCACCCATCCAAGTACTAAACACGCTCGACGTTTCTTAACTTTGATTACCTATTGCAAGCCACCCCGGCCCTCTAGTCCTAGAGCATATAGTAAGAAGAAAATACCCGGCAGGCCATCGGTATTAATTCAGAGGCAGAAAAGATCCATTTTGTGTGTGGCATCAAACAGCACATTGCATATAATGCTGGAGTTAAGATGAGTTAAGAACGTACGAAGACTTCTCAGAAAAACTGTTAAGAAAAAGATGAAGAAGCTACTCCCACTCAAATAAACTCATAAGAAGCATCAAAAATAGTTTGCTCATGAATATGTTCAGTGAACTGATCAATGAGAAAATGTTCTTTTTTCAGATTAGAATAAGTTCAATCTTAAAGGTCCAGATGGCTGGATCTTATTATTATCATGACCTCAGGAAGGAAAAAGAAATTCTCTAAGGGACAAATAGATGGGAGAACTACCATGGTTTTGGATGGTGATAGCATCGCGAAGGTTGAAATAGACATGTAAAGTTATTTGACTTATTAGACAAACAAATCTCTAAAAATTTAACAAGCACTGAGCCGACTGGTAAACGTAATAAACGTAAACGTAAAAGGGATAGACCGAACTGTAGGTGGGAGGATTGAATTAAGGTTGATCTTATAAATTTAGGTTTGGTGGACGGAGATGTATAAACAGTGATTGGTGGTGTAGGCATCGAAACTTCAGGTTCAATAAGCCTTTTATTAATATTATTAAAACTAACTAAATAAGAGAAAACTTTGTTATTGTGAATAATAGAAGTACAAATACTAACTACAAAAAAAAATTTATTGGCTATTTTTTTGTCCCGAACTTAATTGTATGGATCCCTTTTTTACTTTACTTACAATCTAGGCTTATACTAGAACTTGGTAACAACTTTATTGAATGATGCCCATTCAATATTCATTTAAAATCGGTTTTTTATTTAAAATTAGAATTTAACATCATTTTTCAAATGTCAGGTCTGACACCTTTCTATTTTTCTTTTGATGGATAAGGAAAGTCCTCCCAGAGATACTTGATAATATCAATCTTTGGATTTATTTTTCATAAACAATCTTGTCAGGCTAAATTTAAATGTGTCGAGGTGGCAGCAGAATAAAAAAGAAAATGTTTCATTGTTGACCAGTGTAATTAATAAATTTAATTTTGTTATTACCGTGTGGTATTTTAAAAATTAGTTAGGTTCTTTTTGTATTGTCCTATTCATAGGAGTTGTGCTAATTTAGCAAAGATTTAAAATTTCAGTATTTACCTTAGAAATCTTTACCACTTGTATGATTATTATGTAAAGTTGTATAAGTTCAATTACCACGTACAAACACCTTACTTACTGTAAGCTCCTTTAAGGAACCGTAGAGCTTAACTTTTTGAACTTCTATTATATATTGTGCCTGATAAATAACTTGCTATTTTTTTACATCATGTCCTGCATTACTATTTAATTACCTTGCTTTATCATTTTTAGCATACATAATTAAAAATTTATTTAAAAACTACATGATTAAAGTAATAATTGGTAATAATACTTAGTCAATCTTTTAACTTGATAAAATAGTGCATTTATTTGTAAACATTTCTTTTTCTTGCCTTGCATTCATTTTATATTTTATGAGCTTGCTTAATAAAGTATTTTAGATCAACTATATATTATTATATTAAAGGCTTTTGGAGTTATTGATTTGATGTAACATGAGTGAAATAATTATTTATATGATTATAAATCAAGTTTATTTTTTTTGGTCCCAGCTTCATCTGAATTTATTAAAACTTCAGATCTACTCATGCTTTGGACAAAGAACCCTCTTGTTATTAACTCTTTAACTGTGTGGCGAATGTTGTGCTTTACGTCTTTCACAGCACTAAATGGGATGGCTACCCGCCTACTCGCCTGTGTTACATACTTTTTACCTGCCTTCTATCCTTCATTACGCCCCTCTACTACTATCTTTTAACGTATTTAATTGTTTCCATCCTCCTTTTTGATTCGGACTGTGGACTCCTCTGGAGAGAGGAGTTAAAACTTTTTTTTTATACTCATTGTTTAATAATTTAATTTAGTATGGTATTCTTCAAAACATTTTGTCTATACAAAAACCAACTTTGCAATGTCGGGATTCAACTTTTGTATCGCACAGAATTTTTTTCTTTGAAAAATTGTACCTTAGTAGTAGGAGTAAATCTTCATTTGATCTTTTTCCTCCCCAGATTTCCTTCTTTCTGTATGGAATTTTTCCAAAATTTCTCTTATTAGGGATAAATGGAACTTATCCATTGTCAAGTTTTGTCTTGTGCAATGTGTGAGCATTCAACAAAGACAAATCTAATATGTGAAGAAATAATTTCTTGTACCATTTCAAAGTTTTTCTGACCGATTCTATTGAGCTTAGAATCATATCCACTCTATCCACAGCTCCCATATTTTGATTATAATATTCCACTATACATTTTGTTTTTTTTATCATTTCACCAGTTTTGTAGTCTTTTTTTCCTGTTGGAATGATATCCGCATTGTGTGCAGTGGATAACATCCTGTCGATCTGACCACTTCAGAGTTATTAGTGTGTCTGTCGACCTAAATTCAATTTTTCCTTTTTTGAGGCGCTCCTCCATTTTCTGGTTCTTCTTATCCTTCCGCATGCATTGGTTGCCATATCGTGTAACCAACAAAATAGTGCTGGGCTGGTATACCAGTCGTCGACATGTATAATATGCCCATTTCTCAAATATGGCTCTAGGAGTATCAACACAATGTTGCCTGACTTGCCCATATTTTCAATATTATTTGAAGTTATTTGGCAGTTGAACTGCTTTTTATCCAGTGTACACGATGAAATCAATCACATATCCAGTCTCGTAGTCACACAAAATGTAAGTTTTAATTCCAAATCTTGCCCTTTTAGAAGGAATAAATTGTTTAAAAAATAAGTTTCCTTTGAACAATAAGAGGCTTTAATTAATCTATGTACACATTTTTGAATGGAAAAAATGATTCTTTGAAGGCTTTTCTAATCTTATCAACGAATGGCCTTATTTTGAACAACCTGTCTCCTTCTCTGGTTTGGTTGTTATTGATGTCTGAAAAATGCAGCATTCGTAATATCATAAGATATCTGTCTCTGGAAATTATTTGTTCGAAAATTTGGGAATGTAATAACGGATCTTTGGACCAATAATTGCTTTATGATTTCTTCATGTTGTGTGGCATCAATAGAGTAACAGCCAAAAAAAAATATCGTTTCACTCTGATCAACGTCTTTCCACTTCTGCAATCGAGAATGAGTAGAAAATTATTTTTTTGATGTCATAAACATGAAAAAAATTATTTTTTTCTTCAACAATATACCTTATAACGTCTAGAGAAAAATATATTTGGAAAAATTCCGAAATAGTCGTGTTTCGGTCAATATTTCTTTGGCAACCGGCTTTAACTTGGCCAATGAATGGGTAAATTTTCGGGTCTAAATTCTTCTTTTTCCAATCAAATTTCTTATCCCTCTTTTGAGGATGTTCTTCTTCATCTTCAGACTAGGAGAAAATAAGATAAATGAAGAACCCATTTCAGAGTTAGAACTGCTCAAATAATTTTTTTAATTTGTAATTGCATTTTTTAATTTTATTTTACCATTGATTATTAGTTTAAAAATATACTTGAAGAATATCTCACTGCTCCACGTACTTGAGAAGTTGAAGATGTAGATGGAGCCAGTGATGTAGAAGGAATCAGTGACGTTGAAGGAATCGAAATGTCAATATCTGTTCTTTTACTGTCACTCCATTTAGAATCTGAAGTCAAGAACTCATCACCACTTTCGGCAGTAGTTATAAATTCGGCAGCTTCCTCAGCACTAAAACATCGTTTCTCCATTTCAAAAAAAAAAAAAAATATAATGAAACAAAAACATTAAAAAGTAAAAAAAAAAAATAACTAACTAAACCAAAAAAAAAACTAAAATAATTAATGCTGTACGGCTTAGTAACTAACTAAAATAATCCTATTTGAACTAATTTCTAACTAAAATAATTCAACCTAACTACTAAATAAAATTTATAGAAACTAAAGGCAGTTGAATTGAGGGTTTTTTCACACAGTACGCAAAAATAAGAGTGCGAATGGTTACCTGGCCGGAGCAGGTAGCTACCCATAACCCTAAGCAAACAGTTTATGAATTCTACAAGAAAAGCTCCAAAGCAAATCCCCACGCCATCTGTTGGCTCTAGTTAGAAGCTCTATTTCACTGGAAAATCAGCAGAATGAAGTAAGGTCATGTCGTCTATACTCGGCATTAGCAAATGGAGAGAAAAACAGTGCGACGGTATATATCCTCATTAGCACTGAGGGCGAGTGTTAGACACTTGGCTGTAAAAATTGATAAAATATGATTCTAGAGATGATATATGCATGTGAGTTCTCTCAGGTTTGCTGAAAAAAAAGCTGTTCCCAGGCTCTTAGTTTATAAACTATTAAAGCAGAAACCAATATTTGATAAGTACAAGATAGTTTGGACACACAAAAGAGAGTTCAATGATCGGAGTCAAATCTTCAATAACTTTTGAAAATGTTTGTGATGGATTTTTTAAACAATTTTTTCCTACCAGAACACTTTAATGATAATATAAATTGATACTTCTTTTTTTAAGGATAAACACTTTGCAAACTACTATTTTTGCTTCTGAATTTGATTTTTATTTATTATTTTTTAGAATCTATTATTGGCACTCATGAGCGACCTATTAAAGTAGTAGAAAATTGCCCAGATCTCAACTGTATTTTAACTGGGAGTTGGGATACATTAGTGAAAATGTGGGATCCACGCACTAACCGATGTGTTGGAACGTTCATGCAACCAGATAAGGTATACTTAATACTTCTGTGTTTTAAGAAACAATTTATATATATTTAACCAATATAAGGAGTCTTTTTGTTGAACTCTTGATGAGAAGAAATATAGTTTTTTGGTAGTAGTAGAGGCTACTTTTGAATTTATCATGTATGTCATGGTGTTATATATTTGGTGACTATGCTCTGATAATGATCTGCCATATTTGGCCTCTACTGTTTAAAGGAAAATAAAGAATACTCTCACTAATCTCAACCCTTCAGTAATTCAAACTACCTTATATTTTAAGTATGTGGGGTTGTTTTTTAGAACAAATTATTAATGTAATTCATCTAAATATTTAATAAAAGTGTATAACGAATATGTGCAGATTGTTAGGAAAAAATAAGATAAATTAGAACTCCTCAAATATTTTTTTTAAATTTGTAATTATATTTTATTTTACCATTGATTATTAGTAAACCTTTTTCACTTTATCAATCTGTTGTGAATTTCTTTATTATTAATACAAATAATAGTTTAGGCTATTCAAAAATAATTTATCATGAGTCTTGAAAGCATAAAAACATATTATCTCAATCATAAAACAAACATAAAATCTTTTTATTATCTCTCCACCATTTCGCACTTCTCTATAACTTGCATTGCCATTTTTTTTCCTATCAGTTTTAAATTTTCTTTTGTAGTGTTTACTTCCTATGTTTTAATTTATGTTATGCAATTTTACTAAAATTGAAAACATCTGTACCGTTAGAGAAAAAAGTAATGATATTAAATTGTGTTTGATAGAGGTGAATTCAGGAAAAAATTTATAAAGGAATTCATTGTTGGCGGGTCTAAAATATAATTTCAGCCTAGTTTTCACGACAATTAATAATAAATTTCAACTGATTAATTAGTAAAATACAAATATATTATTTTTATTTTTTTAAATTAACATGTTAATATATTGTCTCCCTTTCGATAATCTGAATTTTCTGTTAATCTGAACCACTTGGTTGTAGTTAGTTGGATTAGGGAGCGTAGTGCATACACTATATTTTTATTAATGCATCAAGTCGATATAGTCATCATGAAATCATAACTTATTATGAAAGTTTTTATTTTTTGTTCTAGGTTTATACTATGGGAATATGTGGAGAAAAGTTTGTAGTTGGAACTAAAGAAAGAAAAGTTTTTGTTTGGGATTTGCGTAATTGTGGTTATGTACTTCAAAGACGTGAATCCAGTCTAAAATATCAAACCAGATGTATCAAGTGTTTTCCAAACAGACAGGTAATGAACACAAATATTTTTGTTTGATTGATTTCTCTCTCTTTCTCTCTTTTTTTTTTTTTTTAAATAGCTATTTATAAAAATGAATATCATTCAAGTTCTATATTCTTGATCATGTTTGATGCTTAGAGGAAAGTGAACTGTTGATGGGCCTCAAGTAAAAATGAAAATAGTATTAGTATTATGCAGCATATAGCATGTTCTTGATTCTCATAAAATGCATTTTTCTGCAAGTAATTTTTAGCTGTGCCTCTATATACTGTATCATCAATAGTCTTCCATGAGGTATAAATAAAGTCAAGCATGTTAAAGTAGTTGTTTCAGGTCATGTGGGGGTCTATGTGATCAAACTGATTTATTTAATGTGTAAAATTAAGTCCAATTGGTTGTGTTGGGGGAACCCCTTTTTGCATTACATTGCAGTATCGTATGCTGTCTTGTTGAGGATCAGTTGTTTGTTCCATTGATGCTGATGGTATCTAACTTAGCAGAGTAGCTTGAGGAATACTAACATGTTGGTAGACTGTTTATTATTATAGCATTTCGCTTTTACGTTGCTATTGGAGATTTCCATGATAAAGGGATCGTTTATTAGGTTTTTGAGGGTTCTGATTCCATTTTTTTAGTTGGGTTTTAGATCGCGCATGCGCGTTTGGCATATCCGTTACTGTTGGATTTTTCTATGATAAAGGGATCGTTTATAAGATTTTCGAGGATTCTGATTCCATATTTTTAATTGGATTTTTGATCGCGCATGCGCATTTTTCATTTCCGTTACTGTTGGAGTTTTCTATGATATAGGGATCGTTCATAAGGTTATCGAGCATGTGCATTTAAAATTACTATTAATGTTGACATCTCTTTGGTACCAGTATCATTTATAAAGTTATCAATCGTCATATTTTCGAATTAATAATCGGATTTTTGATCCCGCGTGCGCATTGCGATTGACTGTTCTTAATGAACTTTTCTTCGCTTATAAGAGCCGTTTATTAGATTTTCAAAGTTTCTGATTTATTTTTTGGATTTGGATATTTCATCGAACATCCTCATTTCGGATAACCGTTACCATTGACCTTTTTTCTGTAAAGTTATTGTTTATTAGCTTTTATTGGACGATATACTCAAAAAAATGTCAAATATAATTATATAGGTAATGCACATGCTCAATAAAAAATAAAATTTGAAAAAATAAATTAGAACCCGCAAAAACCTAACTAACGATTTGTGTAACAAAGATAATATCAATGGTATCAGAATATGGAAGAGCGCTGGCGCAATCACAATTCCCATTAACAAAATCGAATCAGAACCCTCGAAAACCCAATAATCGATATCCGTACCAAAGAAATGTCACTGTAATTGTAATTCGAAATGCGCATGCTCAATAAAAAATTCATTTAAAATAACGGAATCAGAATCTTCGAAAACCTTATGAACGATCCCTATATCATAGAAAACTCCAACAGTAACGGAAATGAAAAATGCGTATGCGCGATCAAAAATCCAATTAAAAATATGGAATCAGAATCCTCGAAAACCTTTATCATAGAAAACTCCAACAGTAACGGATATGCCTAACGCGCATGCGCGATCTAAAACCCAACTAAAAAAATGGAATCAGAATTCTCGATAACCTTATAAACGATCCCTTTATCATAGAAATCTTCAATAGCAACGGAAATGCAAAACGCGCATGCGCGATCCAAAATCTAACTAAAAAAAATGGAATCAGAACCCTCAAAAACCTAATAAACGATCCCTGTATCATAGAAATCTCCAATAGCAACGGAAATGCAAAACGCGCATGCGTGATCTAAAATCTAACTAAAAAAATGGAATCAGAACCCTCAAAAACCTAATAAACGATCCCTTTATCATGGAAATCTCCAATAGCAACGTAAAAGCGAAATGCGCATGCGCGATCGAAAATCGGATAGTGAATTTGGAAATAGCGCCCTTGAAAACCTAGTAAACGATGCCAATACCGAAGAATTTTGAAAACTAATAATTAAGTAGAAATGCTCATGCCGAATAAAATTTCGGTAGTATATTTGACATTAACAACTTCGAAAACCTTATGAACGGTCCCCAAATCGATGAAATCCACCCTCCCCCCACTAAACAAATAAAAAATAATAAATATTTAAAAATAAATAAAAGACAATTTTATTTCAAAAATTTAAACTACCTACTTGAAATTAGCACCTAATATCAATTATCTAATAAACGAAATAAATGTCGAAAGAATATGCCGAAATTATTTCAAAAGTCATTAATGTAATTAAAATAATTATTTTTCAATAATAAAATGAATAATATTGAATTATTTCATGTCCGCTTGGGTTACAATTGAAATGGAAAAAGTTACATTTGAAATGGAAAAGGTTACAATTGAATTGGAAAAGGTGACAATTGATTTGGAAAGGGTTACAATTGAAATGGAAAAGGTAACATTTGAAATGGAAAAAGTTACAATTGAAATGGAAAAGGTGACAATTAATTTGGAAAAGGTTACAATTGACGTGGAAATGCTATATATACATGATACCCACAGGACCCTGGTAAGATACATAATCACTATAGGTTACTGGATGTGGTTGTTAGGATAAGCTTAGAATGCCTTATGTCCTTTGACTAGGAACACTCTTGCTTTACAGCTATTTGTTAAAATAGCCTTCAAATGGTTCAGCTATCGACAGATCACTGGGTGGTTTCTTTTCTCTTCTTTGCTTCTTTGAATGTAGTTTTTTATATTTATAATACTGTTCAAGCCCAGATAAAAGACCATATTAATTTTTTTTATTATCCCCCTTTTCCAGTGATTAGTTTTCTTTGAGTCTTTTACTATATATATATATATATATATTGAAATTTAAAAGATGTTCATTTTCTTTTAATAAGAAGATTTTTTTAATAAAGGAGATTAGAAGCATTTGTACTATTTACTTGATGTATGGTCGAACATTGTTGTGACTCGGAGGATTAAGACACAACACAAACAGGCTGATAAGACTCATCAGTCAGTTGAGATAGATTTCTGAGGCACTACACCTATGTTAGTTGCTTGAGTCTCCAGCGCCTCACCTGCTCATTGCCATCTTTTTAAATACAGCTGATGATTGGACAGCCTGCGTCAGTGGAAAATCGATATACACATATTGACCATCGAAATCATCTGCTCGATCATAATAGGTAACCTCGGAAGTAGGGTTATCTACCCGCTAAAAGGCATGTTGTTTATGGTCTTCATATCACTGGGATTATTATCATATTTTTTGATAATGTTTTTGGTACCTAGTGCATGTATTTATATTCAGCGTTTTCATTATCTTTTTACACAAGAATGTTTTTGTTTAGTGCATGTCATTTGTATTTATTAACATTTATATTTAGCTAAAGCTTCCTGTATTAAGTGATTCTAGATATGGATCACTCTACCGACTCAAAAACTTAGAAATTAAATTCGAAAAAGACTTCAAATTACAACTTGAATATTCCAAAGTCAGTATCCCCCCTTTTTATTTATCCAGGAGTATTGTGATAAAGACTATATATGAAATGCCATCCCACCAGGAAAATGTTATCTCCCACACCATTCAGTTATAAAAGACAGCTCGTCCACTAAACTTATATTTGTGTTTGATGCATCAGCAACAACAAGTAATGCGTCTTTAAATGATCATCTGCTTACAGGCCCAAAATTATTGCGTGACATAAAGGATGTCATACTTACCTTCTGTAATCCCCACATTGCCATGTCAGCAGACATTTGTCAAATATATTTCCAAATAAGATTGGTCACCGTAGACTGTGCATTTCAGCACTTCTGGTTTCCAAACTACTGATGCCTTAACGGAGTATAAGTTTAATAGATTACCTTTTGGGTTATCATACAGGCCTTTTCTTGCAATGTGCGTAATTAAACATCTTGTATTAGATTAGATGATGGCGAATATTATCCTGAAGCTTCCCATGTCTTGTTAGAAAACATGTACATTGACAAACTGTTGGCTGGGAAGGATATAATTTCAGAAGCCACTGCCCTGCAAAAAGATATAATACAGCTATTGAATAAAGGAGGGTTCGAACTTAAAAAAATGGAGCAGCATATGTTCACAAATACTCGACATTGTATTCAGAAACATTAGAAACCCAGGTTTCATTTTCGAATATGGAGGACACCATTGGATCTAGTGGGAGCCTAAACATGACTGTCTGTCTTATAAGGTGCAACCTAGAGCATGCATGCCGGCCAAGAGGAGTATCATGTCCATCATCACCCGAGTATATGATCCTTTTTTTTTTTAGAGCATCCATCGAGTGTCACGATTGTGAGATTTCCAAATGCATCCGAGTTAGGTTTTGCCGCAGTTGTATACATGCCCAGTTGGAATTTGCCTATGGAATACCGAACAGGTATAACTTAACTGTTTACAAAAACACATCTGGCATCCCTTAAGTTTTTATCCATCCCTCGGCTTGAGCTGTGTGCAGCTGTGCTATTGGAATGTGACTCCTATCATCTCATGCTCTGATTCGTCAATCGTCTTATCTTGGCTTCACTAACCTTATTCATGGTTAAAACTCTTTGTAGCGAATCGAGTCGTAAAGATTTTAGAGTTTTCAGAGCTGTCTTCCTGTCATCATGTGGTGTTAGAAAATAAAATGGCAAATGTGTCCTTCTGAACTTCCTTGCCACGCTACCTGGTGGAACAGACTCAAGTGGCTCAGTTGTCCGAAAAATGAGTGACCAATCTATTCTAAGTCTATCATTAAGGATCTATCAGAACTGCCTGAAACCAAGGCAGTTAATACCATTGCAATGTTAGTTATTAATCTATGAGAAACTGAATTGGATAAAATCTTGGAAAGATTTTCACCATACACGCGCATGATCAGGATGTTTGCTTATACGATCCAGTTTAAGCATAATGCAACTAATCGTGACTTGGTAAGGTCGGGTTCACAAGGTATTAGTAGTACTAGTAAGTATTAGTGAATTAAACAACATAAATATTTTTTTCTGTTTTTACCTTCTTTTTGTCTTACATATCTTTGCTAATTCATATTTTTTTACTTAGACAATCATAATCTAATAATCTTAGACTTGTTGCCTATCTGCTAACAATTAACGATGATACAAGGTGTGGATAGAAAATAACTGGTATATAAACATTTTTTATATAATTTTCTATATGCACCCTTTTGTGATATTTACTTTCCTTCTGAAGTGGCCTTTATAGCCTCCATCACTTATTCTTCATTGGGTCTACAGATTCAAACATTTTCTTTTCAATTTACTTATGACTTTAGAAAGCAAAAAAAAAGTCACATTAAGCAAGGGTTGATTCTCCACCACAAGAATTCCGTTCTTGGCTGAATTCAGCACCATTTTTGAGCACACTTTGTATTTGCTAAAACTGCCATATAAAATTTGTCAATAGATTGTAAGTGTTTGTTAATTCATTATTTGCTCTTTTACACTAAAAATGGTTTTCTTTAGCAATTAAACCAATGGCTTTTTCGCTCCCTCATTTACCCTTTTAGTCCACACAAAAATTTGACTTCAAGATTAACAATCTTTATTACTATACACTTTTTGCAATAAATTTAATATTTCGCTAACACATTCTCCAAGTTTAATTAAAAATTTTACATTACTGTTGCTAAACCTTAGCATTTCCAACACAGAGAAAATGCTCTTTGCTATTCAAATGAGAGCTGCCCGCAAACTATTTACTGCATATTTATCAAATTGGGGTAGATAAATAGGTCATTCAAAGTCATTGCCTGATCATTACCGATTGTCTGGATTAAAAAATATCATCGATATACAACATTCATTCCAGTTTTTTAAAATTTCATGTTGTAGATAAGCCCTTATTTTATTTCTTATTTTCTCTTGTTAACTTATGCATTTATTTGTTCCAGGGATTTGCCTTAAGTAGTATTGAAGGAAGAGTTGCTGTTGAGTATTTAGATTCAAGACCAGAAATTCAAAAAAAAAAGTATGCCTTCAAATGTCACAGAATCAAAGAAGATGGCATTGAGAGAATTTATCCTGTTAACACAATAAGGTGATAAATATATAGTATTATGTTTTTTTTTTCTTTTATATTAGAAATAATAATACAATTAAAAACCTACAATCGTCTGTCAAAAATCTTTATATGATATTTATGATTACATAATTAGTACTAAGCTATTTTTTTGTGTCCACCAAGAAAATTGAAGCTCTTTTGAGGTAAACTATTTGTCTGATGAATTAAGCTGATCGGAATGCCTGTCCGACTCTGAAGATGACCTCATAGTGAATTATTGCTAATCACTGAGGTAAATGTTTTAGCTATAATCTTTTCTTGTAGGACTTTGTACT
This sequence comes from Rhaphigaster nebulosa, assembly GCA_948150685.1. Classification (NCBI taxonomy): domain Eukaryota; kingdom Metazoa; phylum Arthropoda; class Insecta; order Hemiptera; family Pentatomidae; genus Rhaphigaster; species Rhaphigaster nebulosa. The sequence goes on from OX411307.1 coordinate 149,419,026, forward strand.
ATGAAGCTCTCCAAAAACTTTTAGTTTGACAAACTATTGGTAATATGTTGGCTTATTACATGATGGCTCTCAGACTCAGGGAACAATATATTCCAGAATTGAAGTTATTTTGCATCCATTCAATAACTTGAGCTCAAAAGAAAATTTATGTATGCTCTTCATTGAAATTATGTCACTCAGAATGGTTGCCTAAATTACTGGCCAGTTTCAAACCTTTAATTATATCAATTGTTAAAATTTGGGTTATCTTAAAGCCATTGTTCCGGATTTTTTTAGGAAATATCAAGAGAGCATTTAGCATTTTAAAAAAATAGCTAAGAAATTTTTTTCTTAAACACCAAATAGAATGATTTTTTTTTTTTTTTTTTTATAGTTTTCACCAGGGATATAATACGTTTGCGACTGGAGGAAGTGATGGGTATGTGAATATTTGGGATGGCTTCAATAAAAAGAGACTATGTCAATTCCATAGATATCCAACTTCAGTGACATCTTTGGCATTTAGTCATGATGGTATGTAATTATATTTGTGTGTGTGTGTATATATATATATATATATATATATATATATATATATATATATATATATATATATATATTGCTTTTATCATGTTTTTGATATTATAATAATGAATTTCGCACTTCCTCAGAACTCAGAAGAGCTAGGCTCAGCTTGTGTTATTTTATTTCTGGCTGTTTTAGTAGCTCCTAAAATAATTATGTCCTTAATCTATTCTAGTAATTTTTTAACTGTTCAAACTTGTCATTAGATCCAAGAAAAACCTAGTGATCAATTGGTTACATGATTGGGGAAATTCTATAACTCCTAACCGAGGAGCTCCTGTTTTATATTTTAAAAAAAATTATGTAGTTTTTATTCTCTCATTTACAACATAGCCTATATACATGCTATATGTTCTTTTTAGCTTTATTTGATTTTCTGTTGATATGTTTGTAGATGTTGAGGATCTGTCCACATAGGCCAGGCCAAAAAGCAGGTGTATGCTTACTAATTTTTGGAAAGCTGGAAACTGTTTTAATCTCTTCATTTTAATTTAAAAAGAGCAAATTGAAGTTTGCACCAAATTTTAGTTTTTGCTTTATGAGGGGTGCCCCAAAAGCCTCAATATTTTCTGTTGACATCCGCATGATGGTATAGAAGGATCAATCTAATTAGGGATTGATAAATTATTTGCCACCTCTAAAAATTTGTTTTATTGAAAACTAGTTTCGAATGTTATACATTCATCCTCAGTTCTAAAAAACACAAAAAATTCAAAAATAAGCAATTCAAAATATAGTTGGTATTAATATATATTATTATATATAATAATATATTTATAGTAATATAGTATATTTCATGTAGGAATACTAATTTGAATAGCAGATGATATTTTCATTTACACTTTCTCAGTTTTTAACAAGATTGGAAAAATCGCCGTTTTATTACAGTGGTTTTCCACTACACCTATTCACCTAATTTTTGCGTTTGGATACTCATTTTAAGCATAATTTAATGTTTTTTAATTTATTAAAGAATAACTTTTATGGTTAAATGCATCGTTTAGGAATTATTGTAGAAAAACCAAAAAAACATTTCGAAGTTTTTGGGGCACCCCTCATAAAGCACATTCAGAAATTTGCTGCAAACTTCAATTTATTCTTTTAAAATGGAAATGAAGAGATTAAAACCGTTTTCAGCTTTCTGACAATTATTTAGCCTACAAACAGTATTTAACTATACTTAGTTCTAGATCAACAAATGATAGGATTATGTATAAATGATTTCAAAACAATCACGTTCTTTTTCTACTCACTTTTCCCAAGGTGTAACCCATTTTTGTATTTCAGAACTGTAAAATTGAAAATTTCTAAGTTTTGGAAAAATGTAAAGTCAGAAAACATTTTTTGACCTGTAAATCATTTTCAAAACTTTTATCTTGAATAAAGTTCTCCAAATTCCTAAAAAAGTGAAATTGTATTGAAGGAAAGTCTGGAGAATAAGGTGGGTGAGGAAGAACTTTGTTGCATAGTTCCTTTAATTTGTTAACAGTTTGTTTCAAAACATGAGGTCTGACGTCTTCATGTAGGAATATAGGACCTTTCTGATTTATTAGTGCAGGCTGTTTAGGAAAAAGTTTTTGATGCGTTTAATCAATTTCATTTCAGTAAGTTGTAGAAGTGATGGTTTTACATCCAGGCAAAAAGGAATAGTGAATAACTTCAGCCACTGACCACTATATGATCAACAGTATTTTTTTTGTTAATTTAATTTCGGCACGTTACCTGGCTTTTTGTCTACATTTCCCTACTGACCTAACCGATACCAGTGTCATACTCAATCCATTTCATTGCGAGAAAACTATGTCTTGAAACTGTGGATGCACTTATATCAAGATGTGCTGAGAGCCCTCTGACAGTTTGATGAAAGCCTTCCGTGAGGCCGGTTTTTAAGTTATGTATCTCCTGCCAAAACCTTCTCAAACTGACGGTTGATGGTCCATTCATTCTTACTCTCTAGCCTAAATACTATTAATATTTCTTGAAGCCTAAGCTATCAAATGTCTTAAGTTTAAACTCATAAAACAATATAGTACGGAAATCACGTCTCCATGGTTGTATTTAAAAGTATAATAAAGTGTAAGTTATGTATTTGGGGAAAAACAAGTATCAACAAAAAATAGAGTATTAATAACTGTTTATTATAGTCATTAATCATGTTGTTAGTAACCAACAGGAAACCATTAATCCTCTATAAATTTCTAACATGACATGAAAATGGTCAACAATAGTATGCATTGCTTGTAGCAGACTCTGGGTTCATAATCAAAAATTAAATCCTAATATTTATTTATTTAAATCCTAATGTTTATTGGGCAATTTATTTGTTGTATTCTTTAAATAAAACATATATTCTAGTAAGCTATTTCTTGCAGGTTCAGTTTTGGCAATCAGCTGTTCATCGGTTTACGAAGAATCTCCTCCTGAAACCCCAATTGAAAGTGCAGTTTATATAAGATATGTAACGGACCAAGAAACGAAACCAAAATAATATATTTTTAATATATTGTTTATTTGTACATATAAAATGTTAGTTAGTATAACCCTCTTTTAAAAATTTATAATTTGTCCATTTGGCTGTAAAAAACATTGTTTATCATTTTATGTTATATTTTCTAGGGTGGTATAATCCTTTCTGTTATAAGTCCATAATTAGTGATATTTCTTTAATCCTAAGTATTTGTTTGTATAGAACTATTTCTTCGTCATTATATATAATGTATAGTGATAGTGATTAATTCTTTCAAAAATTTGATCTGTATATATATGTACCCATATGTATTTGGCTGTATAATTTATTTGAACTAACTTTTAATATTAATTTTCATTTAGTTTACAATTAGGATGAAATAACCAACACAATAATATAATTATCATTTTTATAATTTCTACTATTTTTTTGCAAGAATGTATTGTATGTTTTTAAAACTGATTATTTTGGTTATCCAACATCATGCCACTCTCCAATCTCCCAACCCTGTCAAATAAGGGAGGGAGTGCCTTCTGTATCTTTTTTTTTCCCCTGATACAAAATGTTATTTTTAACTTGGCTTTATTTGTTATTCCCTTTAGAATTTTTTTTCCAATGTCATTTATTTTGGCACTTATATCCCTTGATATAATTAATTCTATGAGAATAATATTTCATTTAGCTGGTTGATATTTATGTTTTCATGATTATTTGATTGTAAGCCTATCAGCCTTTTTTACTACCAGGATAAATGATTTGTAAAATAGCTTAGTTTTCTGATAGACTAGCTTTGGAAAGAAATTTTTTTTTGAAGTGAATTAAATTTCTCATATAGAAATCATATATTGCAGCTGATGGTCACGAGCTGTTCAATTAAATAGTTGTAGTTAAATAAGAATGAATTTGATTTAAAGAAAAATTTGTTTTTGGAGAAAGAGCATTGAAAATTCATGTAGTTGGCTGTATTAGGTTCTTTTCTGCTTTATGCAAAAAAACAATCTATAAAGTCTCTATTATTTCACAAATAATCTAGTTTTCAACTGGTGTGTTTGTATACATGTTACCTATTTATGTGTACATTCTTGCATTGCTTTTTTATTTACAGATTCTTTAATTTCTTGTTTAGTATCATATTAAATAATATAGTATAAACTGAATTGGACAAATTATTTATGTTTCTACCACTAGTTTATGAATAAATATGAACTTGTATAAATAAATATTCTTTGTAAACAAATATTTTTAAACTTACCTTATATTAACTTGTTCATAATTATCTACTTTTATATTTATGATTTATTGTACACAGTTTTCTTTATGTATATTTAGGTCTAGATTTAATCTCCATGCGTCATGAGCGTGTCTATCAGCTACTAGATACAATGACTCACTTCTGCGGTTAAGTCCAGCATGGTGTAATTTAAAGTAAGCCAATAATGGACCTACAGAGCGTCAAACCTGTGAAATTTTCAGTATTTCAAGAAAAAAATCTGCTGTAAGTGGGTTTTATTTTTTCTATAAATCTACATATGATCAAAAAAAGTTGTTCAACTTAAGATCACCTACAAAAAAGATCGAGTTACATTTTAAGCTTAAACTAACAATAACCGCCTCACGGAGTGTCAAATCTGTGAAATTGTCGGTTCGGTATTTCGAGAAAAAACCTGCTTATCGCGAACTTTACACTCTACTAATATAGATATGACACTATACTAATAACGGTACAACTTTACACTAGGGGTGCGTTATCACTTGTTCCTTCCGAGATCACCCGAAGGTCGCCGGACTAGCACACTCTAGCGCCATTTGTGCTAACCAACTGCTTTGTATTCTATTGTAACATTCGTAATCATTGAAATTATTACTGCATTAATTACATATTATTTAAAATTGTTAGTGCTGTCGACTTCCAGTGATCTGGACAAATTTTTGTAATAATTTAAAGGAGTAATATTTTAAATTAGGGTAAGGACCCAACCTCAACTGAAAAGGAACTTTTGTGGTTTGTTTATCTCTTGAGTGAGCAGAAGTTGACAGCTGTGATCTAATTAAAGCAGTAATAATTGAAATTACGATAAGGACCCAATCTCAACTGAAAAGGATCCGTTGGTGTTTTATTTAGTTCTTGGGCGAACGTAATGAGCGGAAGTCTACAGCACTAGTAATTTTAAATAATATCTAATTAAAGCAGGAACAATTTTAATAATTCCAATGATTACAAATGTTACAATTGAATGCAAAGCAGTTAGTTAGCACAAATGACACTAGAGTGTGCTAGTCCGGTGACCTCGGAATGAACAAGTGATAACGCGCCCTAGTGTAATGTTGTGCCTAACAAACTTATTAAAATGAAAGAACTGGATAGATTTTGTCATTTCGTACTCCCTCTATCGGCATAAGCGGAAAGGCAAGCCAAGAGTCTTATCTTGTAGAAAGTTCTAGTTCCTTCCAGAACTTGTTATTCTTTCCTTCTTTTATTGATTATTTTGATAAATTATTGGTTCAAATTAGTTGTACTTATTCATTACCAATGGAAACTCCCAGCGGTAGGGTTAAAAGTTGCAGGCTCTTTTAACCCTAACTGCCAGGAGTTTCCATTGATTGTTCCCAAATTGGTTTCACATGGGTTATTCCCATTATTAGCAGTTATTGCAGGTTTTCTCTCTGCTCAAGACTCATTGTATGGCCATTATCATTTGTTTTAGCTTAAAATGTAACTGGACCTTTTTTGTAGGTGATCTTAAGATCAAAAAACTCAATTTCCAGATCATCATATTCATAATCTGCGCAAAAAACTGAGTGTTAAGCAGGTTTTTTTGAAATACCTAAAATTTCACAAGTTTTACGCTCCTTAGGTCCTTTATCATTAGTTTTAGATAAAAAAACGTAACTGAACCTTTTTGTAATTTTATGGGAAACAATATTTGTTTAAAACTTTTTTCTATAAAATGCATATTTCCTGAAAAATTAAACCAAATGATTTTTTTACAGTTTATTTGGGTAAAACCATAATAAAGCTACCGATTTCGATTCCAGATTATGATATTCGTAATCTATGCAAAGAAATGAAAAAAATGACACCACTACAGAAGTGAGCAACTCACTTAAAAATCAGGTTCTAGCTGATTGACTACAGTATATTTTTTTTTTAAGTTTAAACTTCTTTTAATGTTTAAACATAACCAACAAAATAAAATTTTCAATTTAATATGTAAATTTTGACTTATCCTTTTTCTTTATTTTAAGAAAATCATACTGTTGTACACATTTTTGTGACTTACTGATGATTTTCGTTATAGAACATCATGCTAGTCTCGCAACCATCCCAAATGAAGGAGTTTCTATTATTTCTTGTATTTTCAGATACAAAATGTTATTTTTGCATTAGATTCCTTTTGATATTCCCATCACAATTATTAATATTTTGGGTACAACTACAGAGGAGCGGCGCACTATCTGAAGAGTCTAGAGACTGAATCGAGTGTCGTATCACTAGCGATCTCTGGGTCCATTCTTGTTAACTACGTGCCTTCTTTTTCTTATAAATTTGGTTTTATGCTCACCGCTTAAAGCTCTTTTTTTACAAGCAATTTTTCGATTGCTATGAAAATTCGTATTTAGTAGTTTTGGGGGGTGCAAAAAACGAATATCAACTTTGTCTCTCCCTAAAAAAAAATATTTTACCCCGCTTTGTTACGTCGCACAAATTTTATTCGGAGTTGCTACACCCATTGTGATTTAATTTTGTTAGATTCTAGTTTGCACCTATTTATGATAGTTACTGGGTAATTTCATGTTTTTTAATTATGAACTTACTCATTTATAATCATAATGGATAATATTAACAGTATTTATTTTTGTAGAAAATTAAATTAATTATTTAAAAAATTCAATTGCGATAGTAAAGTGGTAATTTTATGGTTTTTAATTATGAACATATTCATTTACCTTATTTTTATCTAATTAATATATAATTAGATAATTAAATTAATGAAATTAATTATTACAAATGTTTATTAATCATGGCCTTGAATTATGAAGATCATTTAAAAAAAAGCATTACTTGATTAATTATTATTTAATTGTATAAAAATAAGTGAAATACTTATATTCTTATGTGAAAAAGGAGAAGATGTTAAGTACATTAAAATAAAAAGTAACTTTTTTCTTTAAAAAAACAAACAAACAGTTATATCCAAATGAGAATCAATTTACAAACTGTGAAACAGCTTTAAGCAATGAGCATAAAACCAATTTATAAGAAAGTGCTGAAAAAGGAGGCACGTAGTTAACTAGAATGGACCCAGAGATCGCTAGTGAGGCGACATTCGATTCAGTCTCTAGACTCTTCTGATAGTGCGCCACTCCTCTGTAGTTGTACCATATTTTGTTCACTATCATCTTTCTTTTGAATCACATATGCCTAGATTATCCTTGATATTACAAACTTATAGGGAGTAATATTTCAATTTGTTGACATCTCCGATTTCATGATAGCCCCAACCAAAACAATGTCTCTTTGTATGTAATTGTCCCCAATTCCACAAAGCCTCAGATACCTATCTTTGTTTCATCATCCAAGTGCGCATGTATTATCAAGGGAACTGTATTGTGTTTTTACTCACCTAAACTATAGTTGTAAATCATAAAATTTATTTAACATCTCCCTAATGCTTATACTCCCAGTCCCACATTCTTTCTTTAATGTTTCCAGAATCTATGTCAGTAATTCTCTCAAACCTATTTTATCATATCTATCCATCCTTACTTGGTTGAATGTCCATGTTCCACATGTATTTTAAAGGTAAGACATCCTCCCCCAACCAACTTCTCTTACAATTCAATTATATTTCCAGCAAAATTTATTTTATTTTATTATTATTTATTAAAGTGATAAATTATATTGGACCATCTCTGTCCAATGATAGTTAACATAACTGATTTAAAATCTTGGAGAAACAAATGCTATTTCAGATGAAAAGAGTTAAGTCTGCAATGGGATCCATTTATTTATTTAGAAAAAAGATTAAGGCTGGTGAGGAATTATATATGGTTGACTAACATTTACTTATTACACCAAATAGTCATTGCAGTGCACCCATCACTGGCTGACAACCAATTCAGTAGGACTTATGAGAGTTTTCACATGGTTTGATATATCGGATGTCTGGTATCTGACTTATCAAGGGAGCGTTTGCCTGCAAGAAATGTAGGATCCAACGCTTAGTTGGTGCTTGACTATACATCACTCTAACCTAATCTGTGTCTTCATTTACCGCACCATTAACCAAGCTTCTCCGACATATTTCCATGGCCAACCATACTCTCATCATCAAAATTTGTATTGTTTATATTATTATAAAAAGTTACTTTTAAAATTGATGCTTATATAACTACTACTGGTTGAGCTCCTACTATTTGAAAATTAAGAGGAAGAAGGAAGAGTTCTGTTTTTTCAGCATAAAACTTATATTTTCATCAGAGCTATCTTTAGCATTTAAGATTGGTTAAATATAGTGATTACTTTGTTTCCCATTAACTGAACTTTATGGGAGTATGTCAGGTGTTGCTATGTGGGGTCTCTTGACTTTTTTTTCACACAAATCGATATACAAAATATTTTAGAAGTTACTTTATTGTATTTACAGTATACTGGGCGAGCGGAATTACAGAACTAAAATTTCAGATGTTTTTATTTTTGATATAGGGCAGAAAAATATTAATAAGCTATGTCCTGATGTGCAGTTTACCTGATTAATAAGTTCAAATTTTAAATAACGATTGTCTTAAAGTTACCCCAGTTTATGGTATTTAGTTTAGTGGTATGGTTAGCATCTCCAACAAACCATGGAGATACAGATTTGGTTTCCGCAATCGAAGATATTTTTCCAATTGGCTTGGACTGAAATAGGGTCCAGATTTTTTTGAATAACAATTACAATATTGTATCACAAGAAATTTATGTTTAGGTGGTAACACTAATACATATTAATAAAATATGAATGAATACAATACTAATTTGTTAATTAGAGAAGAGCTTTGAAGAGAAGGCATCAAACAATTTTATACTATTTGTGAATATCTATTTCAATACTGACCATGCAATACCTCCAAGACTTATATATTTTATATATATATATATATATATGTGTTATGAACTAATATATGTTACACTCCAAATACAATTTTTCTTTTCAATTCTATGCATTCAATTATATCTAAGTTGATGACAGGTATAAGAAAAAAAAAAAAAGGATTGTTATGATAAATATTATCTATGAAATTACATAAAAAAAAGTATTTTTGATACCTTGTAAGAAAATAAATTATCTTGTTTTGTATTATATTGTTCAATGCTTATCACCAATATTATTGTATGTTGATGGTATAATGTATGCATGCAAAATAATTAATTTTATTTGACAAAGAAAAAACATGATCTCACAGGGCTACTATCTGAAGGAAATCAATAATACAATAAATTTGCTCATAAGTTATTAATAAAAGTATTCAATAATAATAAACCATTGAAATTATTTATATAATAGTTCAATAATGCTCCTCTGATCCAGTAAATAGTTTCATCAATAAACTATGAAGTAACTTCCTACACTTTGTAAATAAAATTAATTAACTACTGCTATGAAGATTAATACATTCTGTGTAATGGGTATAAATATGACAGAATGCAATTGAACAAAAACAACTCATTGCTTTAGGTAAAATAAGATAACCTTATTAAAAAAAAAAACACAAATAAAAACAAAACACAATCACATAGAAATATTAACACAACTTCACTTATCCTCTCTTGAGCTTGTAGGATTCAGTTCAACGGAATCAGGAGAAGTGGAATTTAAATGTTTGAAAAATGCAGACAACAACACTTTATTTAAATGGTCAGTTTGAGATCTTTCTCTCGTTATTTCATTTACTAATTTATTGTCATCTTCATTCACAGGTGGATTAATATTGTTAGTTTTTTCAGGCATTTTTCGTAAAAAGGATCACAGAAATCTACAGGCAATAGATACTACAGCAGATCCACCTTCAATTAAATTAAAAGATAGTTAACAAGATAACCTCATTCAAAAGGTTAATTATGTTTAGACATGTGTAAGACATCTAAGAGGATAGAAGAGTAATGGAGATGACAAACTTACCAAAATATATTTTGCATCATCCTAGGTAAGTCCTGAACCAACTAGTTCAAAAGAACTATTCAGCAAAAGGTACCGTAGAGAACAATGAATGGTTTTAAGTCCGAAAGTTAAAGTGATCAGTGTACGGTGTAGGGGAACCAGAAAGCCAAAAAATTGTCTAAAATACTTTTTAAAAATTGTAATTCTTATTTAAAGTGGAAATTTGAATACATTTGTTAGCTCGCCTCTCGACGTCAATATTTACTACTATGAGCTTATGATAATCGGGATGAGACGAGCCATTGTCAAATTTCCTTTCAGGATCTCTAGAGGTTTTCACGGGAGACAAGAATTCGCTCCTCGGAAGTAGCCAGAGATGTTCTGGTTGAACTTCTGAGGTCAACCAGATCGTCTCTGGCTACTATTTCAAGGGTATTTGGTGTTTCATTCGAAATTCTTTTCACATTCTTTATTTTTGGATCCACAAGTACTGAAAGCTGGTTGTAGGTTGTATTTTAAATTTAGTATAAATTGAAAAACAAATGTTTTGGTGGAAAAACTACGACGATATCATTTTCCAAACTCGAAATAAAAAATAAAGCAGTTTCAGCGTTTTTTTTTTTCGACTTCTAGGGCCCAATGGAACGAACGCCGGGACACATGTCCAATATTTTTGATTGCCACAAAAACTTTGGTTGAAATCGGTGGCTCATTGACTGTGCCCTCCCCGAAGAGGATTTAAGGCCATCGACACTCGCCACGGTTGATAACCGCTGAAATTTGTGAGTACTGATTATTCTTCAAAATGGTGCAATGCTCAATCTACGATTGTGCTATTATGAGGAAGGACAAATGTAATGCGAGCTGTAACAATTGCCGCTTGATTTTTCACGACAGATGCTGCAATTTCAATGATTAGGAAATTGAGGCCCTGAAGACTCCAAAAAGAAGGATGGTTCTATAAAAAATGTGACCAAGTTAAACAGACCGGTCTAGTGAGAGAAAAAAAACCTTAGTCCGTCCAGAAATTTTCAACAGCAGGCTGCCGGCTTAGCTCCCTCCTCAACTAGGACATCAAAACTTAGAAATCGTCACTTGAAAAATATGGCAAGCTAAGTAAGAGACTTTCAAAAATAACCACCTCGAGGGTCTGTCAGAGCTTATGGAGGTCTGACTGCCCTCAAATACTCAATAAGGTTGAGCAGGGCTTACTATCTAGGTCGGTCGAGATAAGCGGCATTTCGGTCCGCGCGGGAGAAAATCCTGCGGCCCTGGTTACATACATGAGAGCCGGTATCGGTATCAAGATTAACGTTGAGGACCTTGACTGAGTAGAACGGCGCAGACCCAAAAAATATGACCCCCGATCGCCATCTCTCATTGCCTGTTTCGTCTGGCAGTCTGTATGGGACGAGTTTGTGCAAAGAAGAAAAGTAAAGAGAGACTTCTCCACCCGGAATATTGGCTGGCAGGAGAATGAATCCCACCGCATATATCTCAGGGAAGAAATTCCTCCTACTAATAGGTGTCCATACTGGCTCGTTCGTCAGAAGAGAGCGGCAGATAGAGTGCGCTGCCAGAAGGATAATGGCCACTCCGCTATATACATTATCCATCCTCAAGATCTCGACTTACGTTTTGGCACCCCTCTAACTTCTTGTTGGAATTGAAAAATGTCAATGGATCCCAACCCTAAAGTACAGTGCTGTGATTCGTGGCGTATTTATTTAAACAGATGTATTTTTTTATCTTCTCATGTTTCTTTATAGCTCTTTTTGTTTAATTTTTAGGAGTTTTTCCGTTTCGAGTACCGCAGTTACTTACCGATTATTTCTGTGTTAATGTCTATTATTTTGTATGCTTAATTTTAAACATCTGTAGTAATTATCAACTAACCTCGTTACCTTTTCTGTTTACACTCCAAAGTTCTAAATTCGGGTAAAATGAATTTCTCTACACTTGTTACTGATTTTAATACCGATGGTAGTTGTGTTCGTTATTATATGGATCAGAGTGCCATTCCTCATAGAAAACTGTGTCCAAATGGACACGATATGAGCCTCTCTATCAAGGAAGTTTCGTCTGTGATTTGGTTTCGTCTGTATAGAAGAAGAACGTGCTATTCTACTATCCCTCTACGAACTGGAACGTGGTTTGAAGGCTGTAAGTTACCTTTAAGACGTCACTATGGTGTATATACTCTTGGGCAAACGAGTATTCTACAATAAAGTTGTGCGAAAAGGAGTAACAAATAAATCATAATACCGCAGTAGATTATATTAATTACATGCGGGAATTGTGTAAAATTAGTCTTTTGAAAAATCCACTAAAAATCGGTGGCCCGGATGACATTGTTGAGGTGGATAAATTATTTTTTTCAAGAAATAAGTACCCTGAAGGAAGTACCCACATTAGTGAGTTTTCGGGGGTATCTCACGAAATACAAAACAATCATTTCTAGTGTCAGTTGAAGCAGAAGCGCAGCTACACTGACATCAGTTATAAAGGAGTTTAAGTTACCTGGAACAACGATCATATCAGACCAGTGGAAGGGATATAATAGGCTTGGGGAAGAAGGTTATACCTGCCTAACGGTGAACCATTCATTGAACTTCGTTGATCCCGATAGCGGCGCACATGCTAATAGTGTTGAGGGATTGTGGGCGCTTGCCAAAAGAAAAAACAAGTTAAAGAGCGGTACCTCAAGAAAACTACTCGACTCCTACATGTGTGAGTTTATGTGGAGGCAAAGATACTGGAATGAAGACCGTTTTCATTGAGGCCGTTCAAGAAAATCATTGAGGAGATGACCCATTTTGAACCTGAAGATTCGGATCTATAAAACTTTTTATATTGCATATTTATTTTATGGTTTAACAATGTAAATAAATGTTTATTTTTGTTGGTCATTGCATACATTATTAATAACCTAAACTTTAGTATCATATATTATACTAGTGATCACGTAAATCACCGGTTAGTAACTGCGGTACTCAAAACGGAAAAGACCTAATTTTTATATTCACTTCTTTTCAAATTGTATCCATCAAATTGTCATCGTTATAGCATCTTCCCTCCAAATACCGTATACTTTACTACCTCCCTTCCAGCATGTCTTGTGTTCTGACCCCCTGTCACAATAATTCTCAATTCTTACCAGCTCATTATGACGAATTCCTTCAGTATTTTACCCATAACTTTTACAATACTATTCCAGTCTCCGAAACATGACTAAAGATCCAGATTCCTTCCCTACCAAATTATTCCTTTATCGACTTTGACCGGACAGGACGGAATGGTGGAGATGTTGGTCTTTACATCGATAATAGCCTGATATCCCGAATCCCAGATACGATGATCCTCACCAACATCTGATGATCCTCACATTGAATTCTATTTCGCTGAAATTTCCTGCAATGCACTTCCTTTTCTATACGCTGTGGTGTATCGCTCCTTTGGTACCTTTCGACTCATCCTTTGTATCAATCCTCTGCAATCATGTTTCCCTCTAAAACAATATAACAATTTCTGGTGATCTTAATACCAATCTCCTTTCTGACTCCAACAACAGACTCTAACGTGAAAATATTTTCTTCTCCCTCCATCTCTTCATCATTCCATTTCCTCTTACCCATCACACTTGCTGGTCCGACACCTAGTTAGATCTGCATGTCATCGATTCAGCGCATAATCTGCTTTCTTCTTTTCAACATCCGGACCAAAAAATAATACCCCTTGTCTTCTCTACAGCTATTGATTCTCTGGACCATTATATCCTTTTTACCAAACTAAAATCACTATCCTTTTCTAACAGCTCCATTCTCTGGTTTCAACCTTATCTTTCCGACTGGATTCGAGCAGTTTTCATTGCTAATCAACCCCTGTCTTCCTTCCTTACCCTGTCTTCAAGAGTAGCCCAGGGTTCGAGAATTTCCCACTCCTTTTCAATTTCTAGATGATCTTCCTAATTCAACCTATACGCTGACGACTTCTAAATCTATTTATCCTTTCCTCGTTCTGAGCTATTAGTAGCGTTTGTAAGTATTTAGGAAGACCAAGAAAGGATCAGTGCCTGGGAAAACCTGAATAAATTAATGTTAAACGCTATGAATGTTATAGGTTCCAATTCCCTCAGAATCAATTCCACCTCCCCTACTTTAATTCTAAACAATCGTCCCATCACTTTCAGATCCTCAGTTAAAAACTTGGGTATTGCTGTCGACCCCTTTCCTGGAAACGGTCAACAAGTACCCTTAAGCTATTCCATCGTTCTCAACATCTTCTTCCACAACCTACCCGTAAGCTCCTCGTGTTCTCCCTTATCTTTCCCCACTTTGGCTATGACTGTGTGGTTTACGGGGGCCTCTCGAATGTGCTCGAGGAAAGATTGAAGCAGATCATGAAATGCTATTTAAGATTTGTCTTCCGTACCTTAAAACGATCTCATGTGTCCCACCTTTACGGCGAATTAAAGTTACTGTTTCTCTCCATCCGTAGACAATATTTCCTCGGTTCTTTCCTATACCAAACTATCAACACCCAGCACCCTTCCTACATTTACAGCCTCTTAGAAATCTTCGATCCACGCATAGGAAACAAGATCGCGCATTTCCCTTCCCACAAAACCAAAAAATTCCAACTTCTCTTTCTTGTCCGCTCCACAACCCTCTGCAATTCCTTTCCTTCTAATATCCGCCATGCTTCTTCCCTATCCTTATTCAAACCCCTTTTTCCAAAATCACTCTCCGAAAAGATGCTCGGTTAATCATAAAGGTTTAAGTTTAGCATCTTGATCAGAAGTAAATAATGGGTTTTAAGTTTCAACTTTGCTAATCATTTCATTATTTTTGTATTTTTCGTTTTTTCTCATTTTCTTTTTTTCATTTTTGTTCACATTAATTATATTTCTCGCGACAAGAATTTATTTTGGTAGCTTATTTTTTTATATTGACATTATAGTAAACACTAATTGACTTTTATATTTTAGTCTTTTGGCCAGATTTGTTTTATTGGTTCAATTTTGTTATTCTTAAGGAACCTAATCTCAAAATGAAGTTCTTCTTCTGTCTTTCTATCAACCTTCCGTACAACTTAAGTAGTTTTCAACTTATGAGTGCATTTCGTATCTAGTCAGGTTTTTTTTTTAGATTTCCTCTAACCATATTGTTACATAAACTGGGTTTCTTAGTACATTATCTTATGTGTATGATCTTATGGCCTAAATAACCGGGAGCTATTTCCTGTCTTAATTGTAAGAGAGGAATCAGTAAGGTAAAGGAATTTTAGGTTTCGTAAATATTTACTACGTAACAAAAAAGGATGTAAATCAATGAATCTTCCCAACTAGAGCCTATTGTTTGGGAGGATATGTTGTTCCAGCTTATCCGAGGTGCATTAAGAGATACCAACATAACAAACAATTGGAGTCCTAAAAACCATAAACCCATATAAATTTGTTTTATTTCTTGGATAGTTGTTCCCAAGAAAAAGTTTTATAATTATCATTATTTCATACATCGAACTCAATTTCTTCCAATGGGACCTTAATCATCTCTATTATACATAAATACATACATCCTTGGCGCTACAGCCCTGTGCGTGCTTTGGTCTCCCTTAAAATATTTGCACATTCCTCTCTGTTTAGCGCAATGTTCCACCTGGCTCATTGCACCTAGTCTTGCGCCTTTCGGCCTATCTAGTCCATCCAGAGGGCTTTCGATTTTCCAATCTTGCTCTTTTCCATTGGTGTGTTTGGCTCATTTTTTTTAGATGCCCTACCAGCGAAGTTTGTTGAGATTGACAAAATCCACTATAGATATGTCTCAGAATTCGGAGTAAGCTCCCTGTTGTGGCGTCTCCTCCAGCCGCCATATATATTGGCTGTAAGCTGGTACCGCTTTAGAAATTCAGTGATGTTGCTGCACTTAAGTCCTGTGGTTACAAGGGTTGAAGTTTTCTCTTAGTCTCTACGGATGAGTGCGCAGTCAGCAGTAGCTGTGGTTGTAGTGTTGATGCAGAGCTGATTTTTTTAAAATATATTTTTATTCTCCAGTCATTACTACGTTATTACAAAAGTCTTTATGTATAGAATAAGTTTTATTTAAATTTCAGTATAAAACCTACAAATAAAAATTATTCTTCAAAATATAGGCCATCATTGCCAATTATTTTAACCCACCTTTCTATCAGAAGTTGAATTTGGTTGTCCTTGGTTTTCAAGGCAGAAAAATCACATTCTGATTCGATATTCTTGTTGTTTTTGAAAAACCAGCTTTTAAAAAAATGTGCCATTGACCATAAAAGACCATAGCCAAACAATGCCAAGGTTATAAGGAGGTGGGGTAAGATGCTAACACCTTCCATTTCTGAGAATCTTTCTTTGATTAAGAGTGAACGATGGATACGAGCATTGTCTTGCTGAAACATCGCTTTAATATGATTGGCCAAAGCAGGGGACTCTTCTTTTAAAACTCTATATGCTCTTTCGAGTTGTTCACAGTAAAGCTAAACGTTAGTAGCCCTGCCATCTGGAACCAGATCAAAGTGCAAACCATCCTCATAATTCCACCAAACACAAAGCATTACCTTGAAGGCTATTGTTCCCAGAATTGAACCGCCTGAACCAAAACGCTACTGCATTACGAT
The DNA here is from genome assembly GCA_948150685.1 of Rhaphigaster nebulosa. NCBI lineage: Eukaryota > Metazoa > Arthropoda > Insecta > Hemiptera > Pentatomidae > Rhaphigaster > Rhaphigaster nebulosa. The sequence goes on from OX411307.1 coordinate 149,435,844, forward strand.
GCACCACATTTTCACCTTCCACCGCACAAATTTCCTCAGTAGCTGCCTTCGCACTTAATCCTTTTTTCCAGTAGTGCCTCAGAAGAGCACGAATGACAATTTTTTCTTCCAGCATTATCAGTGAAATTTATAAAACGGAATGAGACATTTGGTATACATAATTAAATAAAGAATTTGTCACCTTTAATTTGTCTGTAACCTTGTTGGTATACATAATTAAATTAAGGATTTGTCAAAGTAAACAACGATATATGAATTGTTTACATCAGTATTGAATAAGGATTCAAATGGAGACTTTAATGTCAGCAATGAAGTAATGCACAAAGACTTTTGTAACAACCTAGTTTCGGAAAAGATGTCACAGCAATATGTGAGATCTCGTCGGACTCTTGATCTTGTCGTGCTATTGATCACGTCGGGGTCACCAATTGTCGAGGTTAGTGCGCAAGGATAACCAGAAGGAATCGAACAATGCGAGTCCATGTTGGACAAAAAGTAGCTGGACGAATGTAGGAGACGTTTAGATAGGATGATCGGAAGGCTAACCAACGTTACTTACACATCGTAGGATAAAAGAACATCGTAGGATAGTTACCACTAACGAAACGTATTCGCTTCCTGACTTATTGGATGAAAGAGATATTCACCCTCAGATCTGCACATTAGGATATTTTAAGAAAATGAAAGAAATAGGAAGAAATAAATCAACCATGTATTGGCCAAAAATAGGAGGCTGATGCATTGATCTATCTCAGGTCTCAGCTCAGGAGAGACCGAGAAAGAAACTTGATTTAACCGGTAAAACTCTGGACTATTTATACCGTTATGTCATTCTATGGACATCGAGAATTATTACAATTTATTATTGTTTTGGAGTAAGTTTTGATGACCGTAGATATAATTAAGAAAGAAATTGGTCGGGGAGTGCGTTAAATGACAAACACATTAATAATTTTAACTTATTTATTCTGTGGCAAAATTTCGGTCTAAGTTTTAGGCAATCATCAGGGCTAAAAGAAAAAAACAAGATAACAACATTGAAAACAACAGAGGCAATCCCAGTAACAGTATAAAATTAATAGTAATAAACAGAAATGACAAGCATGATAAAAATATATGAATATTAAGAAAAAATATGTTAATAAATGTTGTAAATAATGAAAAATTAAAGTAATGTGAAAAGAGTGAAGGAAAGATTATGAATTACATGAAACAATAAAGTACATTATACATTATATAATAAAATATCTGAAAACTATTAATTAAAATGACTACTAGTATAAAGATTTGGAAGTATGTAAAGCATTTCGAGATAATTATATTACAAGTTTTGTAAAATTATTAATAATTTTAGGTACTTGTGGGTTAGCTTGAGGCCATTGTGAAACACTGTTTCATCTTTGGATGCTTTTCAGTTGAGGTCGTGGCCTTACAGTAATTTCAATTATTACTACTTTAATTAGATCACAGATGTTGATTTCCGCTCGCTCAAGAAATATACAAAGCCCCAAAAGTTCCTTTTCAGTTAAGGTCGGGCCCATGCCATAATTTATAACTTTTACCTGGCAGTCATTCCAAGTTGATTTCCGGTGGTCTGGGGAAGTTGCAGTACAATAATTTAAAGCAGTAATAATTTAAAGTGTGGTATGGGCCCGTGTTTGTATATCTCTTGAGCGAGCGCAGCGAGCGGAAGTTGACAGCTGTGATATAATTAAAGTAGTAATAATTGAAATTACGGTAAAGTCACGACCTCAACTGAAAAGCACCCGAAGATGAAACAGTATTTCACAATGGCGTCTAGCTAGCCCACGAGTACCTAATTTTAATTAATTTAAATGTTTGTCATTATTAACAATATATATATATATATATATATATATATATATATATATATATATATATATATATATATATATATATATAAACATACTTTTTCTTTATACTTCATATATTTTTATCATGCTTGTCATTTCTTCTTATTACCATTTTTTGTTTACTGTTACTGGTACTGCCTCTGTTATTTTCAATGCAGTTATCTTGTTTTCTTTTAGTCCTGATGATGGCCTAAGTTTTAGGCCAAAACGTTGCCACAGAATAAATAAGTGTAACTTAGTGTAGTTGTCATTGACCCCACCCCCCTCAGCCCCTCCACGGATCAACTTCTTCCTTTATTATTATTTTGGCTTAGATCAGTACACCTCTCTATCATATCTTTGGTATCAGAATACACAAAATATGTGCATATTTACAAGAAAATATATAATACAAAAAAATAATAATGTATTTAAATAAAATATAGTCTTAATGGAGGGAGTTATTGTTGACCGTATATTTATATTTAAAGGGAGAAGTTGATCGGGGGTGCGGTCAAAGAAATAGACTTAATAAGTGTGGTCTTATATAATTGTGCCTACGTTTCGGCCTAAATTTTAGGCCATCTTCAGGGCAGCGAGGCGTGTGGTCTAGTGCCAACTGAATACATCATTCAGTTGGCACTAGACCACACGCCTCGCTGCCCTGAAGATGGCCTAAAATTTAGGCCGAAACGTAGGCACAATTATATAAGACCACACTTATTAAGTCTATTTCTTTGACCGCACCCCCGATCAACTTCTCCCTTTAAAAATATAGTCTTCTTTTATATGACAGGTGACTGTGTGGGTTATATCCTAGCACTTCTAGTAGTGGGCCTCAGAACTAGCTGAAGGGATGGCTGTGTGCCATCTGCTACTAGGTGATGCCCATGTACCCTTTTTGTATGTTCTAGTGACTAAAGACTGTTCCCCCGACTGAAAAGTTGTGGCTTATTGCAAATTTAACCAGTTGAGATTCTTTATCAGATTGCTCCTCATGCACGATGTGGCTACCAATATTCCTGCATATTGAAGGGTCCTTACCAATCTTAGTGTTCATATGAACTAGTGTAATTTTTATATCACAGAACATTCTTCAACAACGTCCCCCTTGTCCGCAACCAAATATTTACCAGGCAAGAGCTTGCATATTCGCAGCAAACCATCACATCTGATGGCCTTTCCACAATCCGCAACCCCTGGACGCGCCTGGTAGCATGGGGTTGCATCTGGGAAGGGGTCCCAGGGCCAGATACCTCAATTATAATTATTATTAAACGGCAAAATTTATTTATTAAATTTTTAAATTCATTTATTAAACAGAATTTATCATTCCTATAAAGACACCTGATGAGTTATATCCAAAAAATTCAAGGCATCTGAGTGTTGCATAAAGCTGGTAATATTATTATTAGAAAAATTCTTCCTCTATATATAATTATTAGGTGAAATTTAAGAGAATAATTCTCAGATGGTTTTGGTTATGAGATGGGCTATTTACAAGATTACACTTTGCTATTTGCCTTGGTGCCTTTTTTGGCTGCAGTAGGATCAGGAAGAGACTACATCGGAATGGTGTCAAGGATTTCAAAACCAGTGGGAAATGAGTTCAAGGAGGGAATCTAAGGACAGGGATATGTAATTAGTGAAGATTGGATGATCATGGAAGAGTCGAAGGTTCTCAGTAGATAGTAGTGCCATCAGAAGAAAAAAATGTGAGCTTAAGTAAGAAACTAGTATTTTAACATGTTTTTTAAAACATTTTATTTAATTGTTATAATAAATATACAATAGTCCTTCAGCTAAAATATTGACCTATTATTTTAATTTATAGATTATTTTACAATTATATACACCATCTATTTACAATAAATATATTTAAATACTCCTTAGTTAACAATTTTATCATAAGATTATTCGTTGAGATGTGAAATTCCAACCGTGAATATATATATTCATTTCAAAGCAAATCTAAGGTTTACAGTGAATCTTATACAAAAAAGATTTTAAACATCAAGGAAGCAATGTATTTCATTTTAAAAAATAATGTGCTGTTTATAGTACATGTCCATGTACCAATAAACATGCACACACTCATAAAATCATAAATCTACACAGATATACATACATAAACAAAAGGTTCTTATTAAATAAAAAACATGATCTGTAACAGAACAAAATGCCTTAAACTGTGTTTTATTTATTTTGCAATTTAAATTTTCATTTTGACTTCTTTGAGACCATTTTATTCTCCTTGATTTATTTGTTAGATTAATCTTTCACAATATCACAAAAGATCCACATGGGTCGTGATGAGGGAGTATTTCCCATCCCTCAATATAATAATAATAATATTTCACAACTTTATACATGATTTTGTAAATGAAAAGCTTAATATATACAATTATTATTAGTACTGATGTAGAATGCATTTAAGGTATACAGGGTTTACAAAATGAACATATAAAGGATGATCATAAATACAAAAAAAAAGTACACCTATGGAATGATACACATAAACAATGGCACATAAATCATAATTAACATTGTTACATAACTCACAATTCGATTTTGCCATACATAAAATATACATATATTGAATAGTTTAAAGTGATTCTTAAACTATGTAAATTTAAAATGTTTGAAAAATTGTCTGGAAAATAAAAAATAAAAATAACTAATTAATCAAAAATTCATAAAAATATGTAAATGTCAATTTAACTAACATTCATACACTTTTGACTGAAATTTTAATACATTTAAATATAAATAGTTTTTTTAAATTTAATATTTAAGTAAGGTGGAAATTAAATTAAATTATGGCTCATTAAACTTACTAATGATAAAATAACAATAATATGTATAGAAGATTAAATTTTTAAAAATAGCTTATTCTATCCCTGCACATGCCTTTGGGAAAAAACCAACTTATATTTTATCACCGTCTGGTAGACTTAGTGACCAATAACAACTGAAAAATCTAATGAAATGATTAACAAACTATAATGCATAATTAATAAAATAATTTAAATTCCTTTATGTTTTCCACATTGGTATTTATATTTTTCTTTTCTGTGTAGTTTTTTATCTATATTTTTGTTAGTTATTTAATAAAATAATATGAAAATAATTTTTTTTTTAGAAACTAAAAAAATATAAAGGCAAAGTAGGTTGATGTTTATATATGAGTTTGAAATAACTTCAAAATATATGTTAAAGAAATAAATTCACATAAATGTAACTATAAAACAGACTGTTAATTTTTTACTTAATTTATTCAAGGGAAGAATTCACTAAAGTTAATATTGTTAATGCCAGTATACCCCAGAATCTCGTTACCATGAAACTGCTTATGATTTAAAACTCATGGATTATTATTTTTTTTTTTTACAATAAATATTTAAAAAAAAAAATCTTGTATCAGTAACAAATGTTTAAAATGCAGCTTTGAGTACATTTCAAGTTATACCAATGATTACAAATGCACTGGATTTTCTATTAACAGTTATCAACACTCAAAATAAATAATCATGCCAGACTATTGATAAAGAAAAAACTATTTTCTTTTATTACTAAGGAAATATTTTTAAAAACCTGAGATGCATAGCAGTAACATAGTAGTTCAAATAAATATTGTCTATTTTTTAAAGCAATGTGAATCATTATGATTTATTCACATTTAGCGAAACTCTATTAAAATACATTATATCAATTAATTTATTAGACACCAGATTAATATTGTAAATATCCTTTCTATTAAGTAAACATTACATGTATATTCAACTTCCAGATAATGACATAGCTCTATCAACATATATAACTTTTAGCCGAAATTATATAAAAGCTATTTCTAGGAAATGATTGCTGGGAGTGCGGTATAAAAATAAAATATCAGTAAGTTGATTAGTGTTTCAATGAATTTTCCATTAATTTATTGCATTAAAACAATAATAAATTTATTGTTTTTATTTTTTGACTGTACACAACCCCCAACTATCATTTCCAAGAATAAATCCACAGACAATAATGTCTACATAATTAAAAAGCTATTTCTGGCTGGGCAGATTGATTTAATTTTATTATTCCAACTTATTCTTAAGGCTAAATTTGATAAATCCCACTTTTTAACAAGTAAAACAACTGTGAGGTTATATTAAGTTCATTAAACACGTGTAAAATTAGTAAATTAATCCTTGATTTTCTTGCAGTAATTGGTGGTAAACAATGTTTATAAACAAATATAATAAATTAACATCCATAACATTGCAGTGCCTGATAGAAGTTATTTACAAAAATTAAATATAATGGGAAATATGTGATTAAATTAGAGAAAATACAATTACAGCCACACCTCCTTAAATATGACAACACCATGTATAAAATTGGTATTAACATTTGGAACATTCCAGAAGGCCTCCTTACATATAAAGAATCACAACCAATTACGATGCATCATGAAAACGAGATACATCTACCAACTAAATATTTAAAATATTGGGTGGTTATTTATAAAAATAAAAGTCATTTATCTGAATACACATTATAAACAAATTAAAACAAAAAATCCCCAAATTTAAAAGGATAAAAAAGTAATTCAATCTTTTTTTTTTTTTTTTTTTATATTTAGTCCCATGAAATCATTTATTAGAACAGAGTATTCATTATTTACCAGCATTTGTTTTCAAGAACTTAGAATTTTTATTTGTAAAAGCTTTCGTTATATCATAAAAAATAAAACCATATTTTGAAATTAAACATGTATATATGTGCACATATATAATAAAGAATAAAAAATGTTACTGTTTTTTTTTTTAAGGCCTTAAAGATTCAAAAAAGACGAGAAACAAGTTTACGAAAGAGTGATTAACAATCACCACATCAGTCAACATACCTTGGGTCATTCATTACTACTTTGATAATAATGAACAAGATGATATTACCAACAAAATTAGATGAATCTGCAAAAAGCCATTTGGGAAACCAGGAACAGGAGCATTCCATAGATTGAGATTTATTTTTAACATTCCCGAAGTAGTGTTCAATTTTATTTATTTGTATATATTTTTTTTTTATCTTTGTTAATACTACATATTTATATTTTTAGTATATGTCTTTTTAAAACATGAATATACAAATTTTGTATGCTAAAACTTTGCAATTATATAGATAATTTGTCCCATTTTAAAATTAAATTGTGCATGTCTTTAATTGTAAAGTTTTTTCTTTATCACAAAAAAAGTACCTATTCAAATCTACAAATGTAACTCTTTAACTATAAATTCATCTTACTACGAACGCCAATGATGCGAAATTGCAATGTTTATATTTTTCCAAATTCTATGCATCTAGTTTTTTTCAAGAAACCTTCAGGTTCGATATATATATAAAGGTTCAACAGAATAAACATATGTATAAAGAAAATCTAACATTCAGAACTCCACAAGAACTTATTTGAAAAAACCATAATGACTTTCTTTAATGATAAATATAATGTAAATAGAAAATCTCTTTGAATAGAGTTCAAATATGTTTATCTGTCTGTTTATCTTCATAAGTATGAACAGCATAAATTATAGCAAGTGAGAAAAAAAAGTTAGAATTAAATTTGAACAAACAAAAGGTATTATATTAAAAACACTAGGTGAAACAGAATCAAGGAACAGTTACAAACTTTATATATTAATTCAAAGAATCAGAAATTAAACTTTTTTTTGTCAGAAGTAATATTTTCCAGAATATGTCGAATAGAAAATCGTGATTAAATTTTGTCCTCATTAAATTGGTCAGTGCATACTGCCTAACCTTCTTTTGAATAAAAAAATTGAACATATTCTCTTTGAACAAAGACTTTTTTTAGGATTCTGTAAGAAATGATCTTTAAATTATGACCTAAAAAGGTCAGTTTTAGCGAGAATATTGCTTTAGAAAAAAAAAGCTAGCTTAAAAGAACTTTTAAAGTTAACTAAGAAATCATTTCTCTAGTCTGTGTTCATTCAGTACAAAAATAAAAAGGGTTCATACTAAAATAATTATATATTAAACAATCTCAGCATAATTAGTCATAAGGAAAAAAAACACATTCTGGAATATAACCTACACTAGAAGGTTAATACTGGAACTAGTATAGGTGGGGGAAACCATTCCGGCAAGTGGGTCTTGTGGTCTTTTTGGCCAACCCCTGGTGGCTACCCTTAGGTCGCCTCTCAGTACTGACCAGAGTGGGAGAGTTAAGATTCATTTTCCGGGACCACTGCAAAAAAAATATTGACTGACCCAGGTGGAACCGAGCATTCTGGGATTTGATGAGACAACGTTCTGAACCGAGCACTCTGGGACCCTCCCCCGCAGCATGCCCGGCCGCCACGTCCGCTAGGAGGTTAATAAGTGTCTAGTAGTTACATAAATCTGTTCTTGCCTGTTTTCATTAGAAATTAAACCCGCCAAACTTATTAACATATATTTAGTGTTAGACTAAGTAATAAAACTGATTAATTTTTGTGGTCATGTAATTGATGGTAACTATTGAATTTTATTTATCATTGAAGTACAAGGAGAAACACTCCAATTAAGTTTGAAAAAGTAATATATAAAACAACTTTGTGTTTGAAAAAAAAAAAAAGTTACAGCTACTCTGTACACGCATTTATTTATTTTCTTTTTCGCAATATAAATTTATATTTAAAATGGAACAATGTATGCTTTCAAACATATTTTGATGATGCTTAGTCTACTTAAAATGGATTTTTGAAAGTTACTATTTATTTAGTACAAAAACATATTAAGGAACATTTTTTTATTTATTTCTAAATGAAATAAATCAAAAAAAAAAGTTTAAATTAGCAATTCATTTTTGCTATATTTCTCTGAAAAGAAAATGGCATCAGGACCTTCTAATATGGAACTGTCATTGGAGTAATACCAATGGATAGTTTTTTCACAAGTCAATATCATGTCAGATTAATCACGCAGCATATTTACTTATCATATTTTTGTTAAAGTTGGAAATCTCAAAGAAAAAAAAAATGCAAGACTAGCTTTAGCCTACTAACTTTTATGAATGATCTTAGTGTAACAAATAATTCTAAAATAAATTTAATAATAATTACCATGAAAATCTTTAACAAGATATATTGTTATAATTTAAAACATTGAAAATGACCACAACCTTTTAAAAACAAGGTGTATCTTGAAAATTTTTAGTTTAAATCAGGGATTGAAATTGAGAATTATTTTTTTAGGAAAAAAATCAAATCATGACTAGATTTTTATTTTTATAATCGCATAATCATTTTTTATTTTTATCAAGAAATAACTGATTCATTTGACAACAGATTAAAAATCATCTCATAATAATTATTGTTGAGTGAAAAATTTTTAATTAAAAATAACTCTGCTGACATCCGCATGATGGTATAGAAGGATTGATCTAATTAGGGATTGATAAATTATTTGCAACAATTACAAACTTTTTTGTTTGATATAATCCATTTAAATCTTGAACTGAGGATGAATGTATAACATTCAAAACTAGTTTTCAATTTATAGAAGTGGCAAATAATTTATCAATCCCTAAAAATAACACTTATTTTTTTTACTCAAAATGCTATAACGCTTAAAATTAGAGCTAGTGAATTGAGAGTTGTTCCATTTTATTTAGCCTGAAAAAAACTATTAAAAGATGGCCATTTAGCCACTGTTTTACTAACACGATATGATGAAAAATAAACTACTGACAAATCAAACATAAACCATAAATTAAACAATTATATTTGTCTACCGATTTGATCTTTAATCCTTAGTTATTGTTTCAAAATATGTTAAAACAAGTTGTTTACCTCTATTCATACAAATGTTTATATATATCTTCCTTAATTCAATCTAACTTAAATGCTCTCCTCAATTCCATCTTTTTTCTTCATATCATCTTGATTCATCAGTTGAGCTTGTAAATATAACCAAGTGGAACATGAAAAAAATAATATTTACGTGCCTTCAAATATAGTTCAAAATGTTGTACAAGCAAGATTCTGATAATTTGTATCAACAATCCTATGAATTGAAGTAAACAACTTACAACATATTTTGAAACAATAACTAAGGATTAAAGATCAAATTGGTAGAAAAAATTTAATCGTACCATGAACGTTTTATATTTGGTTTGTTAAAACTTCATTTTTTACCATAGCATATTAGTAAAAAAGTATTAAATGACCGTATTTTAATAGTTTTGTTCACGATCATACCATTATGATGAGCCACTATCAATTCATGAGCTCTAATGTTTAGAGTGTTTTGAGATTTCTTTTGATTAAAAAAATATCGATCAGAACTAAGTTATTTGTGACCTAAAAAAAATCCTCTAAAAGTGATAGTTATATTTTAACTGAAAACAAATAATCATTTAATGATATGACATTTATTTCAAATAAATATGTCATAAATTAACAGTTGATTTTTTAAAAAAACATAAATTTTAACCATTAATTTTAACTTTTATCTAAAAATCAAGGGCGATTTTTGTAAAAAATATTTATTACACTTTAATTTGACCAAAAAATTAATTCTCAAATTTAACCCCTGATTTAAATTGTTTCATTACTAGTTCTAAGATTTTTTTTGTATTACCTTATAAAAAAAAGCTGTTATTTTTTTTTTATTACTGTTAAAACAAGTTTCAAATGAATATTATCGGTCCAAATACTGAAGCCATTTAGTTGAAGAAAAAATAAATTCAAGTCCTCTCCAAATCAAAATAATTATAAAAAGGGATTTTTCAGCAAAAAACAAAGAAAGGAAACAATATATAATAGCTAATAAACATACTTAGTTATATATAATAGAAGTGTTAGATATCAGAAGAAACAAAAAATGAAAAGCATTCATAGGTTAAATAGCAATACTTTAATTTGGCTTCTAAACCATCTATAAAGTAATTTTCAAGTTCAGTCAGTGTCAAAGTTATTTTTTTTACTCAATACTGTCAATATTAAAAATGTCATCAAATACATCCACAGCTTAATAATTTATATAGTTAGAGATAACAAATAAATAATAATAATAAAATTGGAAGGAAAAAGGATTTTCTTTCGCATTAATATCAATCCAAGTTTAACATTTTTCATTTTTTTTTTTAATTTTTTCTTTTTTAGCAAAAATACATGAGCACCTAAAATAAATTACAAACAAAATTTATCACAAACTTTATTAAGTTTTTTTTTGTGAATGTAAGGTTGATTTCTACAATTATAAACATCAAAAATTGTATTCCAGGTTTGAATACAACAAAATGATATATGAAAAAAAAATATTGCTATGAAAATTATTAATGGATGTGAAGAAAAACAAACCATTTGTTCAAACAAAAGTCTATAGGTATCACACTAAAAGTGAATTAAAAGGCAGTCATTGATCTGTGAAAAGATGGTACCCCAATCGTATTTATCAAGTTGGAAAACAAATAAAATAAAAACTTTAACAATTAGGAAGGTAAAATTATAAATCATCTTTACAACAAGTAAAGTAAATATATAACATCAACAATACAGAAATTAACTGCATAAACTATAAATAATGGAAATAATCAGAGTATTTAAAAGATAAAATAATCTTTATTATTAGAATTAAATTTTTGGCATTAAGAAAATAAATTAATAAAGTAAAAGATTAAAACTAATTTTGCAATTATGAATATTTGTAGACTAAAAAAACAAACAAAGAAAAACAAATTAAATAAATAACAATATTGAAATAATTAGTATTTTGCTGCTAAATTTTAACATTAGATAGCAGCATTTAAAATGCAAACTTTTTTTTTTTTTGATTTTGGTTCAATATTAAATCACAATAAATTTATTACTATAACTTATATACATATTCATACAAATGTACAGGAAGAAATACAAAGTTGATTTATTATTTATATTCCCTTGTTTAAAACAATTTCTTTTGAAATGAAAAAAAAAAAAAAAAAAGAAAGAAAGTGAAATATTTAAAAAGTGCAACCAAATACTGAACACAAAGAGACTCAACTATGTATAGTCAAAAAAATCAATCAAGCACTAGAAGTTCACTTTCCATTAACTTTGGCTTCATTTATATTTGTCTCTGTAGTATCCCTAGACTGGTAAAAAAGTATATATCCAGTTTCAGATGATTTTTGTATATCTGAAGTCAGTCCATAGAAATCATCTATTGCTGATTGATCTATTTTCTGTAAAATAAAAAAATAAGATAAAATAATTTGTATTTAAAATATAAACAACTTTTTTCCTGTCGTCACTGTGATAATTTTAAGAGAAGTATTTAAAGAACTAATGCATAACAGCTAAGTATAAATACATAAACAAACACATTTGAAAAGCGGAAAAATAACTGATTTAGAGTAGGTCAAACAAAAGACCAGTGAGAGGTGAGGTAGCTTTGCTTTCTTTCCCATCTCAGGACCAATCTTTTTAACCCTTTGATGACGGCATACTAATGGAGTAGTATGTATGGAAGTGATTCTTGTGGACGATATACTATATATATAGAGCACTTTTTCCCTGTTTAGCTGTTGACAATAGCAGTTTGACCTTAGAACCATCTAGTAGAGTTCTAGAGAGTTAATAGTACCTTTTCTAGGTGCTAGATAGGGTATAACTTCAGTTTACAAAGTGTGATCAGTTTCCTAGAACTGAATACCATCAACTGTCAAACCCTTTTCAACTTTCAAATGTTTTCTTGAATGCGAAATCAAAGCAACCTAGGCAAAAATCAGATCCGTATCTGTGAAACTAACAACCTTTCAATTCATGGAAACATTTCATCCAGCCAAACCTAAACATTCCTAGGAACTATGTTTGTAGAATCAATTAGACTGTTGTTTCTGACCACTTTACTGTTTCCTTTCCGGACTGTATTCAAAACTTCGATCATATTTACAAAATAAAATGAAATAAATGTAAGAAAATATAAAGAAAAATTCATTCAGAGCGTTATAACTGGGAAATCGGATCGTTATATATAATAGTTTCTTAGGAAAACCAACAACTGGGATCGGGACTGAAGAAAAAGAGCAATATAGCCAGGAAATCATTATAAATGGGAGCGTTATAAAGCAGTTTTACTGTAAATATAATATCATTGTACACACAGGCACATCTAGAAAGTAGGAGTACTGTTGCCCTCTCATGCTGTGAGAATTATTTTTCAAAGATCAGCAACACTGAGTGGTAGTGGGAGGTGCTCCTGAACACAACGAGCACCGCCTGACCTCGTTAGTGCAAAAACTCGGCTTGTAGTACCCATTTGTGTGAAATATTGGGAGTACAAATTAGTTCGGTCCGTTTTAAAAAGATGGCATTGGCTATTATGAACGTTTCATAGTGACAGCTGATTTTGGCGGTTTCAGAGAGGCTAGAATTCTGTCAATAATATTCAGTTTATATCACTTTGAGTTTCATACAAAACGTTGTTTTTTAGTGTGTTAAATATGCCAAATTTTGTGTTAACTAAGTACAGGGTGTCTAGCGATAAGGCATGAAAAAATTCAATCATAATTCAAGGAATTCCAGTCTATGAACTATAAACCGTAAGGTGTAAGGGAAGAAAAAAAAAGAAAGAAGAAGGTTAAAACAAAATTGAAGCCATAAAAGTAATTGGTTGTCTCCTGATAAAATATACAATAACATGTTCAAAATGAATTTGAATAATTATAAAATTTGTATCTCTGTTTAATAATGAAAAATTGTTATCTAACTTATAACAATGAGGACTCAATGCAATATTTTCTAATTGTTTAAAAAAAATAAACGCAATTAGAAAATACAGCACAAAAACAATAATTTCAAGTGTAAATAAATAATATTCATTTATTGGAATCAATTTCACCACAATTTTATTCACAAACTTTTTTTAAATAACAAAACAAAATATACATTCTATTTTCTTATAATTTATTGTAGAGACTAGGTATCAGACGGAGAGATTAATTAATTATAATGTAAACAAATAAACAAAAAAAATAATGAGCCCATACATATTTACTTTCAGGCTGGGACATTTGAAAATTGTCCGTTACGAGATTTCACTATGAACAGGATTAAATGAATAATATTGTTAATTATAATTGAACGAGAATATGTTTAATTTTATTATGCTTGAATTGCGTATTTTATAAGATTCAAAACTTCCTGAACATGAGTAATATAATCATCACTCATACTCATAATTATGAGAATAAAATGAATCATGGCAATCCCTTATCCTTGTCACATCACCCTCTTATCCAAAGACAAGGGGCAAACTGTCGAACATATTATAAGAAGATGAGTGTAAATTGTTTGAAATTGAAACTCGGAATTGTTTGGAGCTAAAGCGCTTAAGAGAACCTAGTACAATGGCGGAGCAGGAACTATAGGAGCTAATACTTTATTTTAACGTTCCATAACATCTCTAGTTCACTTAGCTACAGAGTGAGCCATGAAAGGTGAGAAAGAAAATAGAACGAATACATGTTCAAACATATTTCAAAACAGACATACTGATAGCAAACGGTAGTGGACAGAAGATTTTTCTAACTTTCTAGGAATAAGATATGCTATGGTAAACAACTACGATATTAACCCTTCTTAATATTATATACACTTGTCGCCAAGTACTAATGGAAAAATGGAATTATTAGACTAAAAACTAAAGATTCCGAACGACTGACTGTTTTTCAAGGATAATTCCTGATTTTCAAGGAATTCAAGGCTGCTGGACACACATGTAAGCAGCATTTGCAGGAGGCTATAGTTTTCTGCTTTAATTGAAGGAAAAGTGCAGTTGAAGCGCATCATATGCTTGCAGAAGTTTATGGTGACAATGCTCCAACTGATAAATCATGTAGGGAATGGTTTCGACGTTTCAAGAATGGTGATTTCAGCGTTGAAGACAAGCCTTGCTCTGGACAGCCAACAAAATTCGAACACGAAAAATTGGAGGCATTACTCGATGAAGATCAGTCTAGGTGTATACAGGTTATCGGTATAGGCTACAATTGATTCATTTGAGCTATGCATTACCAGAAAAATGGCCGGAATACGAGCAAAGACATGACAAAGTTATTCTTCGGCATGACAATGCTCAACCTCATGTCACAAAAAAATATTTGGAAACACTTAAGTGGGATATTTTACCGCACCCGCCATATTCTCCGGACATTGCTTCTTCTGATTACTGGTTTTTCCGATGGATGCAGCACGATTTGGCAGGTCGCAGATTAACTTCTTTCGCAGAAATCAAAAATTGGCTCCTAGCTTGGATCGCCTCAAAAGGCGAGACATTTTTTTGAGATGGAATTCAAAAATTGCCTGAGAGGTGGAAAAAAGTAGTAGTCAGCGATGGAGAATACTTTGATTAATCTGTTCATTCATTTTGTTCTGAAATAAATGCATTTTTGAACAAAAAAAGACGGACTGAACTAATTTGTATTCCCAATATGTTGACGAGAAATCCCACCAACTGCAAGGTGCATGCTGTCATCAGATTTGTTCCCGCAGAAGGAAAAACACCACTGAAATTTTTTCACAGATCAAGACTGTTTATGAAAAAGGTGATATAAACCGAACAAATGAGTTCAAGTGAGATAAGTGGAAGACCTAACCGCTGGGTTTATACAAAAAATCGAAACACTGTTCATGAAGGTCGCCAATTGACAGTGGATAAAATTTCTGGGGTTTCTGAAAATTTTGAACAAGATTGGTCCAAAAACAACAGAGAGAGCAGCACAAACTGAACCGGATTGCTAGCGATCATGAGTTCCTGAGTGATTCGAATTGGAAGGTGAGGATTTTCTGAGCTCGATTGTGACTGGAGATGAAAAGCCTAGTGGATCATTACACTCCTGAAATAATAAGACAGTCATCACAGTGGCGACACACCAGTTCCCCATCTGCCAAAAAATTCAAAACCTCAATTTCGGGCAAAAAAACCATGGAAACTATGTTTTGGTACCGAAAAAGGAATTATTTTGATTGAATTTCTGCCTCAGAGGGAGACGAATTATATAACAGGATATTCTGAGACCCTTAAAAAGCTCAAGAGAGCAATTCAAAACAAATGGAGAATGCTGACAAAGCGAATGTGCTTGTTGCACAATAATGCCGGCTCACACACGACCAACGCCACCAAGGTGCTTTTGGACTCATTTGGTTAAGGCATTTTGAACCACTCTGCATACTCCCCTAACTTGGCACCTTCAGACTTCATCATCTTTTTAACTTCCTGAAGACTCACATGGAAGGAAAAAAATTTCAACAGATGAGGAGATGAAACAAAAGGTCCTGAACTGGAAGAATGCAGATGATGGGAGAATTCTATAAGGAGGGCATCAAAAAGCTTGTGCTATGGCTCACAACCTGTATAGAATGGATAGGCGACTATGTGGAGAAATAACTGACGTATTTGCCAACAAAATATAATAATTTAAAAAAAAAAAAAATAGAAAAATTGGGTACTCTTACTTTCTGGACGTATCTCGTAAATTAATATATTACAAATACAGTGGAGCATCGATTATCCAAACATCGATCAACCGAATGCATTCTAGGAGGTGAAATTCAAATCTCCGCGTCTTCCACAGCAGGAGTTCCGGGGTGAGGACTAGGAATTTCTCACTAGTGACCGGGTGTTTCCGCCCGCGACCGCGCAAGCGCATAGCTTCCTGCCTATTTCATCAGTCGTCCCGTGAGCCTAGTTTAGAGTGACGTATAAATATGTAAGTGCAGTTTGTCGTGCCACACAAAATGGAATCAAAACGTAAACGTGTTGTTTATTACTACTTTCATTTGTTTTTCTATGCTCATTTAACCGTAGTAGTAGATTTTTCTAAAATGATCGGTTATCCGAATTATCATTTATCCGATCACCCCCTGTCACCTATTAGTTCGGATAATCGATGCTCCACTGTAATATTATAATATACTTTTTATATTGCTAATAAATATAAGAAAATAATATATTCCAATATGTGAGTTATATATAGGTTTTTCATGTAAGTTATATGATAGGGTAACAATAGACGATATTTAAAAAACAAAAATAAATACACGAACAATTCGTCTGAACGTTCCTTAACAAAGGGAGCGTCGAGATGGTGGAAAAAAGGATTCTGTCTCTGTGGACATCTTCCTTCTGAAGGTCTCTATCCCAGCAGCAAGTCCGGCTTGCCCTCCCTCCCATCATCAAAGGGTTAATACCCAAGGTTACCTTTTGTTTGTTGCCATACCAACCAACCAGCACAAATTCTTAAATACAGTAATTCAAACGAAACCATTTTTAGATTATGTACATACCTCATGGGAGGGCATAAAATAAAATTAACATATGAAAATCCCAAAAGACCTTGATGATGCTGTATTCCTTTATACTGTACAGGCAGCTGCCTGGACTGTCTCCTCCCCCAGTCCCCAAAACTGTCTCCTCCCCCTATTCCTAAAAAATTTATTACCTTAGAGTATCCCAAGCATCTTTCCAACTCATTCACCCTCATCCGGAATCCAATCCCACAACAGTAGAATTCCTTATTGTTAATCCCCCTGAAGTCAAATATCTTTTACAACTAACTCCCCATAAATCTCCAAGGTACTCTCTTCTAACCCCTATGATCCTTTGACAACTTCCACCCAAAGCTAACATATTCCTTAGATACATCTACTCTTCTAATGGGAACATTCTTTTCCTAAAACCAGGCACACCTACCAACAAGATGACATCTTATAGACTAATTAGCCTATCCCCAATCCTTTCAAAAATCTTCATAAGAATTCTCCTCAAAAAAATCAGACACATATTCGAATCTCAAATTCTTTCTTAAGTTCAGAAAGATCAGTTAAGATTCCATTCAAAACATTCCATAGTTCAACGAGGACTCTGAATTATTGACCATATTTCCTCAGCTCTTGAAAGCAAACAGTATTGCTTCATTTTTGGAAATAGCACAATATTTTGACCAGGGATGGCATTCTTGTTTTCAAGCTTAAGCCCATTTACCTCGAACCCTATTCCTGATTTTTCATTCATATCTCTCAAACCATTTTTTCTGAGCCTAATACGGTTAAGAATATTCCAACTGATATTCAGTAGAGGTCTGTGTTCCTCAAGGTAGTGTTTTGGGTCCTATTCTCTACATCTTCAACACTGCAGATATACCTACTATTCCTGATACCTTCCTTGCGAAATTGCTGATGATATCACCATCCCACTCAATTCCCAAAATGACATCCTTAAACCTTCAAAAACATTTCACCCTAATTGAGAAGTGGAACAATGAATGGAATATCAAAGTAAATGAATCAAAATCTCACTATCACCCTCTGGCTCAGATCCTGTTTATCTGTCCATTTTTGCACCATACAGCTTTTCAGACACAGTACAGTATCTTGGCTTCCTCTTAGATAAAAGACTAAAGTGGAACCTACATACCTACATGTCAAACCTACATACTAGACTTACAATAGTTTAATTAACAATATGAACAACTACAGTAAAACTTCGTTATAGCTAGGGTTAGGATTTTCATGTAATTAAAAATGCTAAATATGTAGATACATATGAATAAATTTTAAAACATATATGTAAAGAATATGTGAAATATGTAAGTATAATAAAATTATTTCATTTATATATTTAAAAAATCAATCTACTCATTATCAGGACAGCAATTGAAAAGAAAATGCCTTTTTAAATTTTCAAGCTTAAAAGTACCTCGATCGGGCCTTAGTACCAACATGCATCTGTTGAATGAACACTCGTGTCAATAGTTTTTTAATAGAGGCATGCTCAGTAATTCAAACTACGTGATAATGAGATGAAAGTGCATTGTTGTTGAAGAAAGTCAGATAATTTTTCTAAATCTGATTTTCCAACATTTTCTGAACTTGAGATATGGCTGCATCTGAATCACCACCAAGCTTTCAAACAACATCCTCTATTTTGTAAAAGTTCTTAGTTCTGTACCTACTCAGTAGCCTCCAACCAAGTTCCGCATTTGGTGACTACTGGCTGAGGAGGTAAGGTCAGTTCAGGGCAATTTTTTTTAAATATTTACACTCAGTTTGGAGCTTTTAAAAAAATGTGTTTAACAGATGAAGTAGTAGATCCAATTTTAGGCTACTTCTTTCTTTGTGTGGTTACTCATTTATCCTTTATTTCAGACATATACCTTTTAAATTCCTGAGTTCAAAAATGATTTTCTACATCTTTTTTTTAAAGTTATAATAATTTGTTTTATTTTTCACACATTTAAAGCCCTTTTCATGTGAAGCCCACCAACTGGGACCAGAACTGAGAAAAAAGAGTGTTATAGTCAGAAAATCATTCTGAACGGGAGCTTTATAGCAAAGTTTTACTGTATATAGATTATTAAACTAAAGGCCCACCTTTAAATTGATACCAAACTGCTAATTTACTATTCTGAAACCTAACTGGACCTATAGACTTGAACTGTGGAGAACAGAAATTTTTTTGAACATCAGATGCATTCAGTTCTTTCATTCCAAAGTCCTTCGAAGAATTGTCAATGCTCCATACTACGTAACAAACAATATCATACACTATGACCTCAACACACCATTTATTTAAGACCTTATTCCATCCAAATTCTCCAAGTTTTATCAGATCCTTATTCATCATTCTAATCATTTAGCACAAACCCTATCTATCCCCATTCATTCCAAAAATCCTTTTCAAAGGTTGAAATAGCACAATGGCCAGCTTCTCCACCCAAGTCCCAAACATCTGTAGTTATAGCGCCTTCACTGGTTATCAACCAAGCTGGTCACGGTTGAGAAAGAAGCACTGGCACTGGGGTCTCCTGGAGTCCTGTTTTTCATACAAACGTAGGGAGACAAGCTTGGTTTAGAGTTGTCTAGACTGAGTATAAGTATGGATGTGTTTAAGATGTTTATTTTAACTTTTTTAATTATAATTTTTAATTTCTTGCTAATTATTTATTTGTATACATTATTTATTTATATTGTCTATAATATGGAGTGAATTGAATCCTTTAGCAATATTACTTAATGCCCTTAATTGAGACAGATAAAAACAGTTTTTCTTTCTCAATTTAATTTAATAATCCGAGAAACTTAAAAAATAGTCTGTTCACTGGTACTTACATCAACCATATCATCATCAAATAATAACCAAAAGTCATGGCTTTTAACAATGCTTATATAATGGCCTCTATTCGGGCCACTTCCACAATGTATGACCACAGCAACTAAGTTATACATTCTATCTGGATTCACTGCATCATCAGACTAGAAAAAAAGAAAATGTATTCATAAAATTTGTCTCAATTTAGAAACACAATATTGCTAATAAATTGTCTGTTATTATGAATTGGGAGTACAAATTAGTTCGGTCCGTTTTTTTGTGGTCAAAAATGCATTTATTTCAGAACAAAATGAATGAACAGATTAATCAAAGTATTCTCCATCACTGGCTACTAATTTTTTCCACCTCTCTGGCAATTTTCGAATTCCATCTTGAAAAAAAGTCTCGTCTTTTGAGATGATCCAAGCTAGCAGTCAATTTTCGATTTCTGCAAAAGATGTGAACTGGTGACCAGCCAAATCGTGCTGGATCCGTCAGAACAACAAGTAATCACAAGGAGAAATGTCCGGAGAATACGGCGGGTACGGTAAAATATCCCACTTGAGTATTTCCAAATATTTTTTTGTGACATGAGGCCGAGCATTGTCATGCAGAAGAATAATTTTGTCATGTCTTTGCTCGTATTCTGACCATTTTTCTGGTAATGCACGGCTCAAACGAATCAATTGTAGCCTATACCGATCGCCCGTAATGGAATCGCCAGGTTGCAGCAGATCATAGTATACAACAACCCTTTTGGTCCCACCAGATACAGATCATGATTTTCGAATCATGAATATTCTGCTTTGGTGTTGATGTTGAGGTTGACAATTGACTGGGCATAGAGTAGCATTTTTTCTTCTTGGGGTTGTAGAATATCCATTTCTCATCCCCAGTCACAATCTGATGTAAAAAAAAAAAAAACCCTTTCTTTGTTGCCTTTGAATCAACTGCTTTCAAGTGAAAAATCGCCTTTCAACATCTCTCGGTTTCATTTCATGAGGCACCCAATTGCCTTGCTTTTGAATCATTCCCATGGATTTCAATTGTATGGAAACTGCTTGTTGAGTCACTCCACATGATTCTGCAAGCACCTCTTGTGTTTGATTCGGATCTTCATCGAGAAATGTCTCCAATTTTTAGTCATCGAATTTTTTTGGCTGTCCAGAGTGAGGCTTACCTTCAATGCTGAAATCACCATTCTTGAAATGTCGAAACCATTACATAAATGATTTATCAGTTGCAGTGGAACCATAAACTTCCACAAGCATTCGATGCATTTCAGGTACACTTTTCTTCCAATTAAAGCAGAAAACTAAAACGTCCCACAAATGCTGCTTAGTTAACAAAAAATTACTTATTTAACATAGTAAAAAACAAGGTTTTTGTATGAAACTCAAAGCGATAATAACTGAATATTATTGACAGATGTATAATCTCTCTGAAACCGCCGAAATCAGCTGTCTCTATGAAACATTCATAACAGCCAAAGCTATCTTTTGAAAACGGATGAAATTAATTTGTACTCCCAATATTCTTTACATTTCTTCCTTTAGAACATTAACCTATATTTAATAAATTTATAGATTTACTAGAACTACAATGTATTGTTATGAATGATAAATGTTATTTCTGTAATTATTAATTCATTTAACACTAAGTAAAGTAAATAAATCTGTGTCTCATAACCCTTGAAAAGAACAAGGCCAATGAGACATTGGAGGTCTGGAGACATTACATGAATCAGTTTGGTATTGATGACCACCATTCAACAAATGGAAATGGAAACTGGAATGAAGAAGAGTACGACAAGGTGATTGAGGAAGAGGAAGTAGAAAGAGCAATATACAAAATGAAAACAGGAAAAGCGCCAGGAAGGGATGGCATAATAGCTGAATTAATAAAGAATGGCAGCCCTGAGTTGGTGCAATCATTTCCAGAGAGCCTGGGATGAAAAAAAGGATTCCAATGGATTGGGAATATAATATTATAATACCAATTCATAAGAAAGGATGTCAGGCAGAATGCTCTAACTACAGACCCATATGTCTCTAACCAGTTGTGTAAAAGCTATACACATCCATATTGGAGGTTTGCTTAAGACCACTAGTTGAGCACCTAATAGGAGAAGAGCAAGCTGGATTCAGACCCGGGCGCCAAACCCATGACCACATTTTCTCATTAAAAAATATCTCACAGAAATTCTGGGACTCGGATAAAAATATATACCTGGCTTTCCTTGACCTCAAATCTGCCTTTGACTCGGTTCCACGAGATGAAATATGGGAAGCTCTCAGAGCGAAGAAGGTCCCCAGAAACCTGACAAGAGGCGATTAAATCTATATATCAAGAGCCCAAAGGAATAGTCAGGCTGAACGGGCTAGAATCAAATTATTTCAATATTGCAAAGGGGGTCAAACAAGGAGACAGCCTAAGCCCTTTTTTATATAAGCAGTTCAAAATATAGTTTGATATTATTATACATATTAATTAGAGTAATATAAATCAGTATTATAAAACATTTATGAATTATGAATTTAATTAAGACAAGAAATCAAATACATGTTGGTACTCACCAAGGTTTAAATGGATTATATCAAACAGAAAAGTTTGTACTGGTTTCTTCTCGCACTGAACTAACAATGAAAGAAAGGTAGTGAAAGAAGAAAGAAGAAAGGTGGAAGCTACATGCTTCCAGTTTCGATCCGGTGGTTCCAGGCCTCCGATTTGTTTTTTTAAGTGCGTCATAGCTTCTTTCTCCATGTGTTTCTTTTCACAGGCTGGTTAGTGATTTTTTTTTTAGCTACCTCCCGGATCTTCAAGGAGATTCCTCCCAGGCGGCTGATTTGAGCTACCTATTTCTTCTAATAATCACAACAAAAAGATAGCACAATTTATCTCAAGTTAGTCTTGTTTATCCGAAACTAGTGGATTGTTCACCTGGGATGTTTATAGGTAAACGGTTTAAGAGTCAGGGTTTCGCCAGTAATGCCGGTGAGTAATTGGTTTTTCTGTTATTGATGCATATAACATTTAAGAATACATTTAAGATTGGACTATTGGAGATATTTATTTGGTCATTTAAGCAAAAATCTGGATTGGATTTGAAGGATTTTATTATTTCAAGTGCTTCATATATATTTAATTTGAGGCTGTTTTCAACGTGGTGTATTAATTTAACTCCTGAATATTTGATGAATTTATGTTTTTTTTTTGCAAAGTTGGAATTCTCTATCTTATTATTATATGCACGTATATGTTCCTTTAATCTCTGATTTAGCGATCTTCCAGTTTTTTCCATGTATTTGGCTGCACAATCATTACAATTTAGTTCTTATTACAATGTATTACGACGCATATGTCATCAAAATACCAATTGGCTAGTACCAACATGTATTTGATTTCTTGTCTTAATTAAATTCATAAATCATAAATGTTTTATAATAATGATTTATATTACATCTAATTTAATATGTATAATAATACTAAACTATATTTTGAATTGCTTATTTTTGACTTTTTGCGTGTTTTTAAAACTGAAGGTGAATGCATAACATTCGAAACTAGTTTTCAATAAAACAAAATTATAGAAGTGGCAAATAATTTGTCAATCTCTAATTAGATTGATCCTTCTGTACCATCATGCAGATGTCAACTAAATAAAATGCACTTTACAGATTGCACATCTGTTGTGTTGTATTGCTGTGCTAAGCACAAAGGGGGTAACTGGCATTTTTGGGTGAATTGCGATTTTGAAATGTGTCCCTAGGTAGGGAAAGGTCCTGGCTTAGAGTGACTGTACCAGCCTGCCCGACATGTATCTTCTCACCTCCCTTCCGTACTCTCAACAAATTCTGTATTTTTCACTTTACAATTGCACTATACATGCGATAATTACACAGAATGTGCCATTGCTTCAGTGAACATTTCTGGAAGTGGCTATAATCCAGCTTCTTTTTTTTAAATTTGGTTACCTGTATTTTCTAATTTTAGTTTCTTAATTATGTAATTGGTACCCTTAAAACTCAATTAGCGTGGACTTAATGTTAAAAACAAATAAAATGCAATTAGGGATTGATAAATTATTTGCCACTTCTATAATTTTGTTTTATTGAAAACTAGTTTCGAATGTTATACATTCATCTTCAGTTTTAAAAACACACAAAAATTTAATAATACTGCTCAGGGACCCTTCTCCTCTTCTTTCTCTGTGCTACGGTCCGTGTGGGACCTGGGCCTCCTCTAAGATTCTTCGCCACTCTTCTTGATCCACTGTGGCAGCTCTCCACCGCCTGATACCAAGTCGTCTCAAGTCCACCTCCACGACATCTATCCATTGGAGTGGTGGCCTGCCTCTCCTTTTTCCTCCTCCAGGTTGTCCATACATCACTTTCCTTGGCACCCTTTCCTCCGGCATTCTTACCACACGGCCAAGCTATCTTATCCAAGACACCTAGATGAAGGTGAAAATGTCAGCCTTACCATATAGTGCAGTTAGCTACCGGTTGTACCTGGCTCTCCAGACCCCTCCTTCACATAAAGGTCCATATATCTTGCGCAGGATCTTCCTCTCCCAAACTTCCAGCATTCTTTCATGTTCGGTCGTCATCGTCCATGTTTCGCTACCATAAGTTACTATGGGGCGTATCATGGTCTTGTACACCACTTTTCGTGCCTTCCTTGACATACCGCAAAATTTAAGTTCCCGCTGAAGGGCAAAGTAGCATCAGTTCCCGGCGGCTATTCTGGCAGTGATTTCAGCCTGAACGTTGTTACTGTCTGTCACCAAGGAACCTAGGTACTTGAACTCTTTGCATACTGGGAAATTATGGGGGCCGATATTTATGGGATCATTATTCTGCAAAGGGTGGCGTCTGCTACTCTTCATGTAAGCAGACTTCTTTTCATTTATACAAAATCCCCTCTCCTCTGCTGCTCAAGTTCCTCTAGGGCCCCTGCCAGTACAGGAAGGGATCTGGCCATGATTTCCACATCGTCTGCATATGCAAGATGCTGTGCAAGGCGGTTAAAGATTGTGCCACCCGGGCTTGTCTTAATGGCACGCACAGCAATTTCCAAGGTCATGTTGAAGAGTGTGGTTATCTTTGTAAGATTCCTTCCATTATTTGGAACTCTTCGGATATTACTCCCTGAAGCTTCAACCAGCCTCTTGTATCTCCCATTGTCGTTCTTACCAGTCTGGTCAGTTTCCTTGAAACACCCAGGGATAGGAGATCTCTGAGCAATGTTGACCGGTCCACTGAGTGATAGGCTTGTTTAAAGTCTATAAAAAGGTGATGCAGGTCGACGTCGTACTCCATTGTCTTCTCTAACATCTGGCGGACTGTGAATATTTGGTCTATTGTGGACCTACCTCGTCTGAAGCCGCATTGATCCCCAAATTCCCTTTCCATGTGGGCGGCAAGTCTCCGGTTAATGGCAGTGGACAGTACCTTGTAGGCCATGCTCAACAGTGAGATCCCTCTGTAGTTGAAGCACCAGAGCTTGTCGTCTTTCTTATATATTGGGCAAATGACAGCTACTTTCCAGTCCTCAGGGACCTCTTCTGACCAGATATCATATATGAGCTGGTAGAGCTGGTCCCAAATTTCATCTCCACCATATTTCAGTAGCTCCGCATCTATCCCATCTATTCCTGGGGCTTTATGCAGCATTAGGTTGCTCACAATCTCCTAAATATCCTCCTGGTCCGGCGGGATGTCATCCTCATCTAGTTCCCCCGGCTATGGATTCAAGATCCTATCAAGGTCAGCTTCCACTTTCTCCCTATCGTCGTTGGCGTGATCCTTACTTAATAACTCCTTGAAGTGTTATGCCCATCTTCTCACAACCTCTTCCTTACCTATCACCAAAGTTCCGTCTTTACTCTTACAAAAGCTAAGGCGAGGTTTAAAGTCTTCCTTCTCTTGTCGCACATCTCCAAAGAATCCCCTAGAATTATGATCTTCGAATTTCTCCTGAATATGCTCCCTTCTTCCTTTCCCAGATTCTTTTCTTCTGTCTGCAGGTCTTCTTTGCTTCCTCCGCTTGTCACTACACTCCTTGGCTGTACCTCTGGTGAGGCACTGAATCATCCTATGCCTCGATTCATTCCTTGCTTTTAGTTTTATTCTGCATTCCTCGTCGAACCAGTTGTTTCGTTTCTTGTTGGTCTAGATCTTTCGCCAAGCTCCTCCATCGCTGCTCTATTTAAGACTCCTTTCAAATGGTCCTGGAATCTGTATTTCCTTGGTTTATAATCAGATATTTTCTAAATCTAATCATAATTTTTTTTCAATGTATAAAATATGGAAGAAAAAAGAAATATGACCTATCAACAAAAAGGAAGATCTGATTCAGCTCAAGAATTAATAAAGTATCTCCCTCCTATCGACTAAACACAAGATTTTTTGTGATAAGCGATATTAGTGGGTCTTTTCATAAACAAAAAGGAAAACAGGAGTCATATGAATATGATTTTCAAAGGGGAAAGTCAGCAATAGATATAGATTCTATCTGAAAATTATTCTTTAGAGAATTTCAAGTCCGCATATAATGATATAAAGAGATTTGGCCTTATATGGCAATGAAGGACTTAAATATTTTTTTTAACACACCATTCATATAAAGAACATAGTCAAAAATAAAACTAAATTTAAATTATTCCATAAAAAATATATTGGATGGATAGATAAACGAAATGATGAAAGGAAATTTTTTTTAACTTCTCCCTACTTTATATATTATTATCTCTGAGTTTTTGTCCTATTGAAATCAACTATTATAACTCACATTAACTTTAGGTTATTAAAAAAACAGCAGTAATACGTTGTTTTATGACATATGGCACAAATTTGTTCAGTTTTTATATATGGTATAGTAACATATGAACAAAATAAATAAAAAAAAAAAGTAAAAATAAAGGAAATTAAATTTATTGAATTTTAAACAATGTACATATTTAGCTCCAATAATAAGTATCACAAGTTATGGAAGAAATCATAGTTAAAATATATTACCGTGTTAAAAAGCCGCAGCTCCAGAGGAAAAACAACCCTGTGAGATACTTTGATGTGTCTATTATATTGCTCCATATACTTAAACCTTTTTAAATGTAGAGCGAGTATCATAGGTAGTTTTTTAACTCTCATACATTTCTAAACAAAAAAATTAAAGATTATCAATTACTACTGTCAAATAAAAAAATATGGTTGACCATAATATGGTCCACTATAAAATAACATAGTACATAAATGAACATTAAAATATTTGGTTGGACAAAAATATAAATGAAAACTTTGCTATGGAGTTGTAGCAATGAGTGGATGGAACAGAGGCAGACATCGGGAAGTTGTCTTACCTCCCTATCCATTTAGGGAGCGGAGAAGACAAGCAGGTTAAATTGACAGCCATCCGCAATACAACCATTCGATCAAACCTCGGTGTCGAACCTGCAGAAAAGCTTGTTGAAGAAAGCTGCCTAAGGGTAGACTTTCGCTGCTATTGCCCACGGTTGTGGTTGACAGCGCTTGCCAACCGTTACCGCTAACAGTTACTGTTTGTATATTTTGTTGAAACTGCTCACCAATCATTTTACATTGTTAGAATATATGATACATATATTAAATCGTTATAGCTATATACTATATCGTTAAAACCTTTAAAACCATCCATTATAGCCTTCGTGAAAGGAATATATACATGCAAGTTTGCAACATGGATGTAATTCTTTTTTATTAGAAGAGGAAGATGTAATTATGTTATAAACAAGACGTAATGCTAACAGCATATTCCTAACCCAGCAAAGTGAAGGGATTTATGCTAAGTTAATGACTGGCTATTTAGGGAATGATGAGCAGAGATTCAGAAACTTTTTTTGACTAAATAACCCTCAGTTTAATTTTTTGTAACTTCCTCGAGTCCTTGATTTGCGTTTATGAAATTTTATTTTGCAAACATGCTTCTGATAATTCAGTAAAAGTAAGGAATTCAAAAAATTCAATTTTTCACATCCGCTAGTTATGCATGGTGGCGACGATATATTTATCAATGTTCGTTTGCATTTCTGGAAAATAAGATAAAATCCTGGGAAGAAAAGTAGTTGATAAATGATTCTATACTTGTTTATTAATTTTTTCCAAACAAATTTTTATAAAGAACAAACAAAGAAGTTTATTTTTATTAATTTTTGTTATATTATCATAAAATTTCAAGAAACAAACAAATTTGTTTGTTTAAAAAGAAATAACATCTACTTGTTTGTTTGAAAAGAATTAAACAAAGTTTGTTTTTCTTAATTGCTGTTATATTATTATCATAAATATTCAAATCCTGAATGAACAAGAACTTTCAAGAAACAAACAAATAAAGAAGTTAATTTATTTTATTTTTATTCATTTTTGTAATATTATTATATAAAGAACCTGATATTCATTAAAAAATTCTACAAGACACTCATCGACATTCTTATTAAATCTCTTCTTTGGCATTTTGCTAAACGAAAACAACCAGGAACCGTTGCGGCCGTGGCAGTATGACTCCTGAAGCGATTAGGGACGCAGCAGTAGAGGTATGATGCCATACCTAGACTGCCAGGCAGTGCCAGCGAAATATGTCCCTATCTATTCAATCAAAGCAGTAGTCAACTGCCAGCAATCTCTGCCAGCTGCAACCACGGGCATTACCAGCGTGTCTACCTTAAGGTAGTTTGGACATATTTTAAGGATGAACAACAATCGTCTTGCTAGGATGACATATAAAGCAAAGGTTGACGGTAGAAGGCCCAGAGAAAGACCCCAACGCACCTGGGAAGGAGTACAGGAATGCTTTGCATAAAGAGGACTGGATTGGAATAGGAGAAGGGAACTGGTAGAAGATCATGGAGTGTGGTCCAGACTTTAAATAAAGAAATCTTACACTACCTAAAGCGGTGATTTTAATACAATTATATAAATAAAATAATAAATAATAAGTGGCATTTCTGGGAATTGTATTCTGTATCTTAAAAGATCAATAAAAATTTAAGGAAGAAGTTGGTCAGGGGGATGCGGTCAAAAACTAACACTATAATAAGTAATATTCATTAAAGTAATTTTTTGACTGCACCCCCTGACCAACTTCTTCCTTAAGTATATCTACGGTTCATTTTTTTTTTTTTTTTAAACTCATTTAATATTTTTGTACTTTGTACTACGTATAATAAAGTTATGTATTTATAGTTATTTTGATATATTAAGAACTATTTTGTTTTGTTTTACCACTTGTAATTTAGCATTAGCCTATTGGTGGATGCTGTTTATAATTAAATAAATAAATTAACATTAAGAAATTTGTTTTATGTACACAATTGGTTATAGAATGTAGCAAAGGCATTTTGACAGTAATTTGGCTGAACAGCCAAGGACAGGCATTGGCTAAAGAAGATTTTTGCATTAACCCGATAATATTAAAACAGAAAAAATAATGAAACCTAACAAAACAGATACACTAGACTCATTCTTAAAATATCAGAAAACAGGAATTGGTATGTTTAGGTTAAATTTTAAATGAAACAGCCAAGTTCACCAAAACATGATAAAAACAGTCTTTTTATCAACCCATTTAATGAAAAAACTAGAAACATGAAAAGAAATTAAAACAATATAAGAGGGTTTCAGTGAAAGATATCAAACTACGAATTCCCTAGTAGAGCAATTTAATTGAAAAATTGAATGATACTGAAAAGACTTCTCTTGGTTCTATCCTTCAAGAAAATTTTTCTATTTGGATTTCGTTTTTTTCAACACCAATTAACTTATGTATCCACTCATGATTTTCATTTATTTCCTTTATTTAATTAAAATTAAAAGAAAAATATATAATATAATCCATTGTAAATAAAAACATTTACATACAATAAGTTATTAACCACATATTAAAACTATCAATATATATCTTATAGAACCGAAAGCAGATATTACTATAAACAGGCACAAAAATAAATTAGAAAACATGAATAATTCGAACCTGAGCTTCCTGATAGCTTGAGCAATGATCACATTTGAATTTATTATCTCCACAGAGAGTTTCCATACTGCTAAAACATCGAAGGCAGTGCGTAATAGAAGTATTTTGATCAATATCTACCTGAAGATCAAAGAAATCTTCATCCTTGCTACTCATCTAATATTTTAGAACAATAAATACATTTTATTACAATATGACAGTAAATAAAAACATAAAAAAAAAAAAAACAACAACAACGAAACCAACATTATCATTGTTTGAATTAATTATAATACAAGGAATATAAATTTTTAAACTATAAATTTTGTAAATATTTTAAAACTAAATAAAAATTAAAATAAAAAAACTGATGGTATTTCATATATAATTATACAGAAAAAGTTTTGTTTTACTATACATCCCTGTGTTTACTCTACATTGTAAGAATGAGAAAATAAATTCATTTGTACTTATGATATCTAATAAAGGGCAAATATATTTTATAGGCATGAAAATCCATTCTTGTTCATTGAAAGTGCAAGTGCTTTTTGCTAAATCAGTATTTGTGACAGCATATTAGTTATGGACTTGATTATATTAAAATTAACAGCATATTAAATAATCCGTTCTAAAAAAATATTTATGTTAAGGAGGTAAAATGATAAAAGAAAATTATGAAACTCGACAATGTAATTTCTAAAGAACTGCTTGTGTCTGTATAATTGCAATTCTCTTATTTTTACTCTTTCTTGCTAATGCATGCCAACTTGACACCATGCTTTACCCTGTCATTTTTGAGAAATTTTCTGGTTATTTTGGAGAAATCTGAATGGTTATTTTAAATGGGACACACCTTTGACAATTTTGAAGAACAGTTGAAGAACAAATCATAAAATATAATTAATATTATGATATTATTATTATAATAATAATATTAATATTATTATGATTTATATATGGAAAAAATCATGATAAACATGTCCAGCAAATGAAATTTTTTTAAATCTGTAAACAGAAAGGAAACTTCAATTACCAATACAACTATAAACTACTCACTGTTTCACAATTTAAACATCTTGTTTCACTTGTGAGAATTCCTTGAAAAATTTCATGAACCCATGTTGGCTCTGGGGTTGAGTTACCACCATCTCCATCACCATTTTTCGATTTTTGAGGCCTTTCCGCTGTAAATAAAATAAATAAAAACATGGCAATTGAAGTATGAATCAACTATTTGGTTAATTTTATCTAATCATAAAAATGTAATTTTGAAGAATGAAATAAGTAGTTATCAAGAAATATAAATTGCATTTTTCTTCTTGTCTTTCCCCAACATTCTTCAATCTCTTCATATCTGACTTTCCAACACACCTTAAAGTAATGAGGTCCTTATAAAGCTTTATATACATCATCCTATCGAATAGATACAATAGTTGACAGTTAACAAATAAACTTTTAAAAAAATAACAAATATTGTCTAAAATGGAAGTTAAGAATCAATCTAAGCAAATCTGAAGCTATACTTTTTATAAAGCGCCAACCACAAATAAATAATCATTAAAAGTTTAAAGTAAGTTTATTTCATAAACTCAGCCCTCATCTCTTGGTCAAAAGCAGTACAATACCTTTGTTATACCCTGGACAGATCTCTCAAATTCACAGAACAGACCAATAGAAAGACAGATAAAGTAAACAATTTTTTTTTTTCAAAATGCTCCCATATTTTAATTTAAAAAATCCAAACTAAGCCCCCAAAATAAATTAATCCTGTACAAATCAATTATCCGACCTCAGATCACTTATGCCTCACCTGTTTGGAATTCAACTAATTACAAGAAACTAGAAAGAATTCAAAATTTATCCATGAGAATTATCAACAATTGCCCTCACTATACAAAAATAACCACCATGCTTCAAGACTTGTAACTCCCTCAATATAACAACTTGTCTTGACAAAAAATTTCAGTAATACAATCCATTAATAAAATAAATTAGCAAAAACAACAAATCCTTTCTTAAATGCTACACTCATAAAGGAACAAAAAAATAAGTTGCTAATGCAAGTTAATGCTGTTCATTTAATTTATTTTTATTTCATCTTTGTTCATTTATTTATTTTTAATTTTTTTTTGTATAGTTCGTTTGTTTAATTTTTCCTACTATTAACATTTAAAATTGGGTTAAACTAATAATTTATATCAAATTTTATTTACATGTTCAAATTATCAAATCTAAAATTGTTTGATTGCAAGGATGTGGCATCCGTAATCAGGAAAACTAATCATTTTGTTACAGTAAATTTGTAAATAAAAGCTTATTATTATTATAAATTGCATTAATATAATGCATAAATAAATATTGCATATTCTTTAGAATCAAAAAGAACTAAGATTACAATAAAACCACAGTGATACTAAGTAACATAAAATATATTTCTGAAAATTCACATGTAATAATGTTTATGTAATCACACATTATTAAGATATTTAAATTTGTTGAGAATTAAAATCAAATCTGCCGCCATTCTCGGGATTCCTCCCACCCTTTCGCTTGCCCACTAGTGTTCGTATGACACGCCCTCTGTCTCTTTGGTCTCCCAACACATTCGCAATCATTTTGGATAATTATTTTACAATTTGATGCTCAGTACGTGCCTGACAGGCGTCCAAACTGTGAGGTTCACAGATGACCCTTATGTTTATATACACCATTTTAAAAGGGAATAAAAGTTAAAACGAATGGTGCAAACCGTATTTCGATATCTTAAATTAATTAAATTTCCATTTAACAGAGAAAATATTGCCCCTATCAGCTTGATAATATTTTTATTAAAAAGAGGGTACAAAAATACATCAGAATCATGTATCATGTTCTTGTAAAACACATCAAATTGGCCGCATGTCAGGCTCATACATGGTGTCAAATAATGGGCATGGGAAAACGTCATGGTCTACAATATTTACCTCTCGCATTTTTCTCTCTGACCAATTGTTTTTCCATAAAATGCATTTGAGCCATCTTAAAATTAACACCCTTTTTAATAGAAATAAACCATAACATAATTAAAACATATATAGAATGAAGTACTTACAAAGTATAATTTCATTAATATGATTTATCAAAAAGTTTAGGAATTCGTGAGCATCTTGCTGCATGTAGTTGTCAAAATCTTCTAAAAAAACAAATAAAACAAATCACTCAGCAAAAAATATATAATTTTAAAAATTTCATTCATTTGCTAACAACAGTTAAATAAAAGAAATGAGACAGTATTTGAAAAAAAATAATTATCAAAAAGATGAAGAACTTATTCTATTACATAATAAATTAGAGAGCTTTAATTGACATGAATTGATAGCAAAACATAATTTTAAATCATTATATAAATACCTTTTTCTTTTCTTAGACGAGCAATAAATTTCTTTGGGGCAATGGAACCCACTTTTTTCTTTTGTGTAGCAATGCTGTGAAATAGATCAGCTAAACAAGAAAGTAAAGTTTCTTTGGTTCTTTTATTTCTTGCCTTGTACTCTAAAACCTTTTCCCGAAATGGTTTACAGAAATATAAAGCTTGCAATACAGAGTTGCTATAACAGGTATTCCCAAACTGCTAGAAAAAAATACAATAACAAACAAATATTAATTGAATTTCATGGAAAGTTCTTTATTTTATTATCATTTTTTATAAAATTTACAGCAACCTTTAATATGATAGTAATGAGACTAATGGCAGTACTAAGACCCAACAAATATTCAGGTATTAACAGCGTGATAAAAACTAACCTCTGGACTATTGTATAAAAAAAAAAAAATAATTTTAAAACAACAATTTAAAAAAACCTATAGCATGAATCAATATGATCTCAGGCCTAAAGTAATCCTTCCATCTATGTTTTGGTCAATTCCTCAGTTTAGCACTCACCTTAATTTGTTCCTTATCCACCCAAATAATATTACATGTCCATTTCAGTCGCCGTGATGCTAGTAGTTCAATTACATTTACTGGATTCAGGTCACAGAATTCTGTTTTAAGTAGCCGCCTAAACTTTCTAACCCTTCTTCATCATCTTTATTCAAGCCAATTTATATAAATATATTGTAAGGTAATTTAAAATTAAGTTAACCCGCAAGGACTACCAAGGTGAAAGGCTAGCGGGAATTAACGATCTCCCAGGCTTTCCAGTACAGTACAGAGCACTAACTAACATAACGTCACCTATAGTACATACCCTCTTGCATTACCTTCTCTAGGTAACTGTTCCAGATGGAAGCGCAAGCCAGTGTTTTAAGGAGGCAGTCCTTCCACCTGACTTGGAGGGGGTAAACCAATAGACCCAATCTCCTTTAATATACGATATCAACAAAACTAACAAAAGATTAGCTGGACTGATTCATGGTACAGAATTCAGGAATCCTCAGCTGGACTACACTATTACCTTTTGGAATGTTTTAACCCACTAAATCACTTCCTAATACTTTTAATGACTACAATATAGACATAAATACCAAGAAATCGGGTGGATTAGACAAGTTATTAGAGACTTGGGAATCTAGATGGCAGGAACTCTAAACTAATCAGTCAGGTTTCGGAATTAACTAGTCATTCGCTTGGGGAAGATCCTTCTAAGCAGTAAAGGAGGCTTTAAAGACACTGGAGAAGCCAGTGCAGCTGTTTGGTGCTGGGCTAGTGGGACTTGAAACTTTGACATTTATGGCTTGCTTAAACTCATACACTTCCACACAAAACATCCATTCCTGATATACTCACGTTAACAAGTCCAAAGTAATGCTCATTTGGAGGAAATTGGTCAGATCCTATATCCCGTTCCAACTGGGAAATGTTTGCTCCCTAGAAAATGAGAGGACACAAAATAGAAAACAATATTACAGAAAAATTATTTCCATCTTTCATAACAGAGTAAATATCAGTAAATGATTCCAAGGAAGAATAAATAACTTCTATATTATACCATAATACATCAGTAAATTAAATGAAAATAAAGGTTATCCAGAATAAACATTCTGTAGAAAGAACTGATAAAATACAAAATCATAAATAAAAAAAAAATATTACAGAAAAATTAAAATAAATTAATTCAGAAATATATGGACAAATTTCAAATGATTCATTAATATTTAATTACTTCTATTAGGAACAAAGCATATATTTGTGAATGCATTAATACATTATGGCTAAATATAGGAAAAAAAAAATTTTTTTTTTGAAAAATCAAATCTATGTGATATCAACAAAACAAGTTATCAATGACATCATCCATGGGCTTCTTCATTGTTCATGAACACAATCATTGTAGATAAAATAAATAATTAATAAAATAAATTATGTATATTCAAGTTTTCACTGGCATCATATAACAATTTTGTTTAAATTAAAATTAGCAGTAATTACAAATTCAATCTATACTAAAAAAAATTATAATTTATTTTATTTTTAAATTTTCTTTATTCATAAAAATACCTCTTAATATATGTTAAGATAATCTTGATTACATGTCAAAATAGAAGTTTAAAAAAAAAAAAAATGCAATGGACACAAAACATAAAATATAAATATACTAGTCTGTGTTAAATACCAATATAATATTTGAAATAAAATTACAGAAGTATGGTATTGAAGAAAGTGAGAAAATCTTTCACAAAACTTTGAGCCACAGTTGGTGGAAGGGAAGACAAGATGATATTGTCTAGTTTATAAAGTTTTCTCATTTATCTGTTGAAGAGAGGATAGAAGTCGGAAAAGCAACTAGTAAAGACAACTGCTAAAATTAATAAAATCTATAAAATTAAAATCAAATCTTAATTAAAATCTTGGAAACTATCTCCTTCAACTATATATATGATCCTTAAGAAATGAATAAACAAGAAACAAATTTAATCACAGATAAGACAGTCAAATCAATTACAATAATTATAGCTAGTATCCTTGAAGTTAATAACATACAAAACATAAACAAGGATTCTAAAGTAGAGGTGGTTTCAGACCAATAAAGTATTTAGAAGAGAAGACAGCATTTATACTAGACCCTAAATCATAAAACCATTTCTCTTCATATAACTTCTATGGATATCATAATTAATTTAACAAAAAAACAACTGAACTGCCATAACCAGAGTTTCGATTTGAATAATGAAATTCATAAAACCAGTCTTAGCACCCTTTGTACATAATGAACATCCCATCACAAGCAATAGTTCCATGGACAAAGAAATAAATGAAAGGATAGGGACAGTAGAGAAGGTTTTTGATGCATTAAGGAAATATTTATTAGCAAAACAGAAATCATAAAGTCTTGAAACCGCACAAAGAAAAATAGAAGCAAGCTTAAGGCAATTTAGATATGACACTTAAGAAATGTTATGGTATGGCAATGATAAATGAAAGAAAAGAGGAGTTGTATGAAACAAAGCCAGTATTAAAAAGAAGAGGGGACAGTATCTTAAAAGGATTTCAAGGAGAGTTGGAATAGCGAAAAAGAAGAGTTTATGATGGACTGGGAAAGATAGGAAAAGCTACATATGGCCACTAAAATACAAGAGCTGTAGACGAGGAAGGTTATATACTTATAAGTATATTAAAAAAAAAAAAAGGAAAAAAAAAAGTGCACAATTGATTACTGACCATTTTAGAACCTACCATAGTACAATCTCTCCCCTTTCAAGAATGTGTTACGTTGGTCACCTAACAACGGTCTTTTCAGTTTCCTCTTGTAGTAGTGTTTTAAGAACTCTAAAAGGAAAAAAATAATTATAAAAAATTAATAAAAACAAAAGAAATATTAGGAACATTTAGGTATGAAGCATAACTTCTCATAATACTATAAGTATATATCAATATTGTCTCTCACCACTTAGAACTAAAATAGCCCTGATAATGGCTCACATGTTTGAACCGAAACGTCAGCTCAACCTATAATCCAAAAATCGAATATGGCTTTTCTCCGAGACTACTGGACCGATTTTTCTCAGGTTTGACACCAAGTCACCCCAGGATGACATACCGCATTCTTCCAGCCAGCCATTCAATTCAGACTTCAAGAAAATCTAATACATTTACTGTTACTTAACAGTAAGGCGAAAGAGAATGTGTAAGGTGAAACGAAAGCCAAAGGCAAATAAAGTAATAAGAGTCCCAAACATGAGCATTTGATGGAAGAAGATGAAGCAATAAATAAAATTCTTAGTGCTGGAAAATCAAAAACAAACACGACTCCTTCTCTAATGAAACAGATTTATAGTGCAGAAAGAGCTGTAGAATAAGTTAATTTCTGTGATATATCTGATATCGAGGTTGCCTGATAAACAAACAAATACATATGCATTCACTTATTTTAATTCAATGAAAAATAATTTGTTATGGGTATTGACCACTATTAAAGTGCTTATTGTTATTTTAAGAATAATAATAGATAGTATATGTTATATTTAATGTGTATTTTTATTACTACCTGTGTTGCTTATGAATTGAATGGGTGGCTGGAAGAATACGGTATGTCATCCTTCAGGTGGCTTGGTTGGAAAAATATTAATTTTTTTTTTTAATCATTATACCAAAGCCTTAAAAAAAACCTAAATAAATTTTTAATTTTGGTTTAATTAATTTTGATTTTATTAAAATCACTAGAACAACACAAATTCAGTTTTGTCCTGAAGATGGGTAAATTCCCTGAAACGTCGAAATTATGTGATAAATCTTTTAAATAAACAGAAAATTGGGGGAAGAAATTTACTTCATAAAAAACTACACAAAAATACATTTTAACTGGCCTGAGAAAGCATTAATTGAAAAATCGTTCAAATTCAGTCTCTACTTGTGGTAGCAGTCAATATATCTTGAAGTCCTTAATATTCACAGTTTGAAAAGCACAGATATTAAAGCACGAATTTTTCGAAAACGGCTCAATGGATTTCCATGGTTGGTGAATAAAACTATTGGAAATTACATTAATTACATTTTATATTCTGTTCATATTTGCGATTAAATGAATAATTTTGCAGATAATTACATAAATGAAAGGAAAACCCTATAGGCGTTTGTATAAACCTGGGCGTGGTCAAATCTTCATTTTTTCTTTGAGGAAGAGAATGGCATGTCACCCCCTGGCTTTTAGGGCTCCGCTGATCGATGTGACAACGCTCCGTTAACCTTAGAACATTTATTTGAATGTCAAAAATATGGAAGAGAAAGACAGACGATGAATATTGACAGTTCTTTTCCATATAAAGAAAATAATGGAATCGAGAAAACAATAAAGTATCTAAAGCTATATCCTTCATCGGATTAATTTAAGAACAGCAGTCAAAGCGACACACAGTGGGTCAAACAGCAATTTTAGCACGAAAAAATTCTAATTTTAATATTGAAATAGACATTTTTTGGAAACTGCGTTATCTATGATAACTTCGACTTGGGTTGATGAACGATGAAGCATAACTTCTCATAATACTATAAGTATATATCAATATTGTCTCTCACCACTTAGAACTAAAATAGCCCTGATGATGGCTCACATGTTTGAACCGAAACATCAGCTTATATAATTAAAAAATATACTTTGTTGACTGCATCCTGATAATTTATTTCATCAAAATCTATGAACCTTTTTGATATATGAAAAAACTTCACTTATTTATATAATGCATAAATCATTATAGAACAAAACCTATCTTTCCTATTAAATAAATTTAAATTAAAAAGTATTGTTATTTGTTGATTTTTCACATTGAAAATTTCTGAAATAACAGAATTAACAAAATTAATACAAGCAGTTAGAAAGTTGTAATAGCCCTAATCATAGTTCTTTCAGTTCAATTAAACAAGTCAATTATCATATAGGTCTAGACCTAAAAATAGGACCGAGAACTCAAATATGAGCATAAGTGTTTATATATGAAAGATAATCTCATAGTACTAATCATCAATGTGATTCATGAATAATTGTTTAATTTAAATCCTGACATTTGTCTGTTTTAATAGAAAAATGAGTATAAGTTTGATATTGCATATTGAACCATTTACAATGGATAATTATTATATGTTGGAGATTCAAGCCAAAGCTTTGCTTATAAAATAGCGAATTGGAAATATATTAATGATATTATATGGAGAAATCAATGGACACATCATTGCAGATTGATTGAGAAAATGACATAATACTTAAACAGATCTGGAGTTAATGGTTTCATTTTGTGATTTAAGCCAAATTAGTAACTTTGCTGCTAATGACGTGACTACATCAAGCAATGGAATGGGTGAAATAGAAATTAAAAACAGCGACACTAAAATGAACCTACCTGGCACTCCTTATGTACCCAGTTTGTCAACTGCCATAATAAGCTAAAAGATCCTAACTCCAAATAATTTTTTTAAATACATCTTTGTATTGTACCCGAATTGCTCTAAACACTACACCTTTTTACGGCATTAGAGAGCCCTAAATCCAATGGTTAGATCCTAATAAGTTTTTGTAGCAATTTGAGTACAATACAAAAATGTATTTAAAAAAATGATTTGGAGTTAGGGACTTTTAGCTTAAGACGGCAGTCCACAAATTTGATGTCTGTTTCTGAAATATGGATTATGAATAAAGCAACAGCTGAAAGACTCGATAGCTTTGAAAGGAAAGTGTTGCGAAGAGTGTATGGAGACGTGTGTGAAGGAGATGGGAGATGGCTCATTAGAAAAATTAAGAAGATTTACAATCTATTTAAGGATCTGCGCTTATCTGACACCATAAAAATGAATAAGTTGAGATGGTATGGGCATGCTAATCAGATGAGGGAGAACAGGCAGGTGAAAAAGATTTACCAAGGCAGTATCTTCGCCACAAGGAAAAAGAGGCGGCCAATGGCACAATAGAAGGACAAAGTGTTGGAGGATATGCAGCGGGTGGACATCAGTATGGTGAAGGATAGAGGTCTGTGGCAGCAAATGTTGAAGCAGACCAAGGACCACTTTGCTCTGTAGTGCCAGAAGAAGAAGAGAGAAGTTCCTGAAATAACCGATAAAGGGTTTAAAGTTTTTTATTTCAGAGAAATAAAACTTCAGTTATCAATTTATTAGAGAAAACTATCCTTAAAGCAAATATAAAAAATGGATTGTATAGTATCAAACCCATTGATGATTAAAAATTGTCTGAAAAGTGTAATGCAACTAATCCATATAAAATTATGGAATGACTTCGTAAGCTAGGCCATATCAATTTCAAGGATCAAAATCTAGTCAATAAATATAATTTACTATAAGGCGTTGAGTTTGTATCAAATGGAACTAATCATGAATGCGATGTTTGAATTTTAGGAAAGTTGTGAGGAATACCCTTACCAAATCGAGAAGATGAGACAACTAATAAACTCTGATAAATTGTACACCTGTCAAAGTTGCATCAAACGGAGGCCGCTCCTAATTTGTTAGCTTCACTGACGACTATTCAAATTATTGTGAAATCGATTTTCAGAAGAAAAATAATGTAGTTTTCGAGAAATTTAAATCTGGCAAGAATATTATGTATCTGCAAACTGATAATTAAGTATCCGAAAATTGGAATCACCTATTAGACAATTGCTTGAAAGAAAGCAGAATGATTCAGTATAAACTGTTAGCAAAATAGGATAAGTGAAAGAAACAATCATACAATTATTAAAAAGGCAAGATGTCTTCTGATTGATTGATCCTAATCTCCCAATGTCATTTTGGGCTGAAGCTGTGAATACAGCGGTGTGATTCAATGATAAGGCATGCTCAGAAAGTTTTAGATGGGAGGGATATAGGAAGAGATAGAGAATTTGCCTTGAGATATGAAGGTTTTTAGATGATTTTTGGTCTTGCCAAATATAAGAGAAATTACAATGGGGAGTAGAACAGAAGAGGATAGTACAATATTGGAGTGTAGTTTGAAGCGAGATGGAATATTTTAGATTTGTGTAATGTTGAAAAGAACCCGAACACTGTAAATAGAAATTTCTGGTTAATTTTCAAACATAATTCAATCAGCTGTATTAAAAATAAATACAGGAAGGTAAACGGATTTTTTTTTAATTTTCTTTATTTTTAATAACATAATTTCAATAATTTATAATAAACGTTTAATTAATTTTGTGTACCCGGGCTCCTTAGTGACCCAAGATGACGGGAGAGCTGAGATGAAGAGGAGAATCGTCTCTGCTAACCGATGTTACTTTGGGCTAAGAAAACAGTTCATCGGGCACATTCTTTCAAGACAGACTAAACCTGACTAAAAATAGAACCCTGATTCATCCTGTTTAGCTATATGGCTCAGAAACTTTGACTCTGACAAAAGCCAATGAACAAGATCTCCTTATCTTCGAAAGATCCTCCGAAGAATGTTTGGTGGAGTGTTCGTGGATGGGATTTAGAGAAGACGGACTAACCAGGAAGTATACCAAGCATTTATAGAGCCTGACATTGTCCAGATTTTAAAATTAGGCAGATTGTGATGAACGGGACATCTGGCACGAGCCGCTCCATGGAATCAGGAGAAGAGGCAGACCTAAGCTGAGATGGATCGACGGAGTAGTAACAGACTCGAGGGAAATCCTTGGTATCAGGAATGGATGACAGCTGCAGAGGATCATGACGATTGACGGAGGCGGTTGGT
Source organism: Rhaphigaster nebulosa (assembly GCA_948150685.1). Classification (NCBI taxonomy): domain Eukaryota; kingdom Metazoa; phylum Arthropoda; class Insecta; order Hemiptera; family Pentatomidae; genus Rhaphigaster; species Rhaphigaster nebulosa. Next base: position 149,477,434 of record OX411307.1, read on the forward strand.
GGAGGCCAAGACCCGTCACCGGGTTGTTCCGCCACAATAATAATAATTAATTAATTTATAACTTATTAATTTTATTTTTACTAAAATTAAAATGAGGGAAATAATGCCTCAATATCAGATAGTGTTTTATGTAGAATCTGTTATTTCAAGATACTTCACAATTCTAATGCAGTCATTAGAGTTAAATGCTTTAAAAATGCTATGTAGTCAAAGTATAATAAAAATAACCATTACACCACATAGTCTAAACAATTATTTTTTATACTATAAATTCAATGGAATTGATATAAATATCAAGTTTACACAAAACTATGTGTAATAGATAATAATTTTGTACATATCACACTGTTGATTTTTTCTTACCATTCACAGAATCTTTAATTCTGGCTTGAAAGGATGAAAATTAAAACATAAAATAGAACTATCAATATAATTAATAAGCAAAATACTTTCATGCGATGAAAAGTAATGTTCACAAACAAAAAATAATAAATAAAACAAGAAATTTATTTCAATAAGAATCTTTTTGATTTTGAAAGATCAAAATATTACATGTACAGCAAAAAAATAAAGGACACCTATTACATTCCTTCTAGTTTCAGAATTTTATTTTTAAAATCTCTTTGTGCAGCTTTCTATAATACGACTGTGCTGTCCAGATATATATTCAACATACATTTTGTTGGAAATGGTATGCAAGACTTGTATTCATAAATTTTTTTATATTCTATTAGGAATTTAGCCCTTAACTATGTATTTATATACATCCTTAGTACTTTTTTTTTCCCTCCCCCACATTTGAAGATGTGGAATAACCAACAAAAAAATTATATACACTGGAACTTTTGGATCATGAACAGTCCATGTAGAAAAAAAAAATCAACTGATTTCATAGTTTCAAGCAGATGCCTTAGCAGTAAAGACAGCATTCATCATAAATTGGTTCTACTTAAGATATAAAAGTATTTTGCAGATTGGTTACAAAACTTTTATGAAATTCATTTCATAAAATGTATGGTGCAAATCAAAGAGGTATATTAAAAAGTAGCAGAGAACTTTGTGAATTAATTGCATATCTAGTGGCTATTGAAAAGTTTCTACCGTAATAAGTGTACATGGCAGTTGAGACTGCTCTGTATTGGTATTGTTGGCCTCCAAAAATGCTAAGCTTCTGAAATAAAGTGTGGCTCAAGTTGCAGTATAATAAAGGATATCTCAGTAGGAAACAAGAGAAGATAGGTTTAAGAACGAACATAAATATAAAGCAAAATAAAATATGATGAAAAGAAAATACGTAATGAACCCTCTAATCATTATTTTACATTACTTGATTTTATCATTGATTTAAGTACTGAAGATCTTAAGAAGAGAGAAATACGAAAATAATAAACTGAGAAAATACAACTTAAAAAAAAATGTTATCAAAAATCTGACTTACATAAAGGATATACTACATTTTGAGGCATTAATATCAGCAAAACAGGCTGTAGGCCAAAGATTGTTTTACAGCTTAGATGCGAATCTAGAGGAACAAAAGAGACCAATAGAGAAACTAAACAATCTGTGTCGCACAGAGGCAAAAATGGATAGCATGCAGAAAAGAGGAAAAATTACATGAATGGTGCAAGGTTATCAGTAATTCAATCTATGATCATGATTTAACATGCAACAAAGTTGATGGAAAGGTATGACAACCCTTTAGAAACACTTTGAGCAAAGTAAAAAATGGAAAAGTTAAAATAGAAGATATGGAGTATAAGCATATCACTAACAGGCTTGAAATGCTAGGACAGCAAGCAATTGAGGAGTAGTCAGGTAATAATGAGAAGGTAATTTCTAGGTATTACATTTCATGTGAAGACAATCATATTTACTATAGCTGCAACCTATTTAGCTCTGGCAAGCTATCACAGCCAACTTGAGCGACTGATCATGCCTTAATATAAAAACAGCAAATCCTAAGATGTCATGTGGGTTGTGTCTCAGATTTCCCAAATACAGTTTTAATGATTCTAAAAGTTGCTACATTGCTTCTAAATGCTTTGGATAATTTCTGTCTTGGATCTTATTCCTAAGAGTTAGTTAAACTTACCTAGGGCGTGAAAGATGGTTAAGTTGATAACTCATGATTATCAGATTTTTAAAAGTATAGAATATAATATGATATCCCCTAAATATGCTGTGTTTTTACCCTTGTAATATGAATTATAATTAAGAAATATTTCATCTGCCAGTGATTGAAATTAACTCTTATTTTTTTCTTGAAGTGCAAAAAATCAAAATTTTATCTCATTTTGAGATACTTCTAAACAATAATAATAATCTTCGCTGAAATGTAGATTTGATTACAGTAGCCGGCAGGAGAATAGACAGCTCTGAAAAAATTCTGAGTAGCCAACTCTCGTTCCACAACCTAACTCACCATTAACTGATGAGAGTTTTTGAATTCTTTACCTGTTATCTCACAGTTTGTCCTAATAAAATATAGATTGCTCAAACCAATCATTTTAATGCCTACACTATTCTTAAATAAAAAAATATGAATTAAATTAAGATTATCATTTCTGGCAACAACAAACAGGTTGAAAATTAAAGCACATTATTATTAAAAAATGGCCAACAGATTTTAAGCCTTAATCTCCAAATAACTGACAAACCAATTAAAATAAAAAAAAAATGCAAATAATTTTTTATAATAAGGAATCTATCTTTCTGATTAAAACTTTCTCTCATAACTTTATACTTCCTCTATGTTAGGCAGTTGAGGAAGTCAAAAAGTTACAATACTGCTTGAAAGTACGAATCATACGTTGAATTATAAATTGAATCATACCGTTGTTATAGATACAAAGGGAGTGCACGATGTGTCCACTGACGATTTTGATCAAAATTTTTTGGGTGATTCTACATTGAAAAAAAGTCGACCCATATCCTACCGTTTTGTCCAATGGGTCCTAGGAGCTGAGAAAAAAAAATAAAACATGCTTAAAATGCTTTATTTTATATCTCGTGTTTAAAATAATGATATGAACATGTTTTTTTTTTTTGTTTTTTTTCAGCTAAGCATTTGTTTTTTAGAATATATTAAAGGAAAAAATAAATATTAAAAAATAACTGATATTTGGCCAAATAAATTTAAAAAAGTGTTTAAAATAAGTAAACTAGCCTCATAGATTTTTTCACACAAAAAATGATGATAGATTTGGATTCAGTACATCAAAAAACCGTAATGCTGAAAAAATCATCGAAAACAAAAAAGAATATATTTTTTTTCAGTACCAAGTATGCTTAAAATTTTGAAAGCCACAAAATTAGATTTGGGTTTGAAACCCTGTATATCATCTTCAGTTTACTTGATATAGATGTTCTTGGACTCATTTAAAAGGAGGGAGTTTCTTCTTTTTTTATACATATAAAAAACTAATGTATTATCATAGAAGGCCTGAGTAAAAAAAAGAGATTACCATGTAAAAAGAAAATTGAATTTTTTTGCGGATTAAGTTGGTTGTAAAGCACGTAGGAACATTACGGTTAAAGCAATCGTATAGTTCAAGAACCTTTACCGAAGCCCCAAATTTGGTTTGAATTGTTCAAAGGGTTTCTGATTTATAAGCAATTTTATTCAAATCTTTAAAAAAATTTGAACCCTTGACAAAATTTTTATTTTTAGATTTGTTTTAAATTTCAATAGAGGGGGAGTTTTTCACAGTGCTAAAACCAAATCCGACGCCAGCTTTGAATACAAAATTCTGTTAATATACTTCACTCTGGAAAGAATACCATTATTATTAAATATAAGTCAATATCCCTTCAGATCACTCTAAACTTCAATTATTTTATTTTAAAAAATTAGATCATTCTAAAATTTACTATTTCTGGATCACGAATAATGTTTTTATTATTATTAACACAACGAATAAATTATTCGTGATCCAGAAATAGTAAATTTCAGGGTAATCAAATTTAAAAAAATAAAATAATTGAATTTTAGAACAATCTAAAGGGTATATTGACTTATTTAATGATAACTGTATTCTTTACAGAGTGAAGTGTATTAACAGAATTTTTTTATTCAAAATTGGCATCAGATTTTGTTTTAACACAGTGAGAAACTTCTAAGACAATGCAATAGTTTTTTAAATGCATGGAAAAAAGGAACTCTCTTCTTTTTAACGAGTCCAAGAACCCCAATATCGGGTAAACTGAAGATGAGACACAGAGCTTCAAACTCAAACTTAATTTTGTGGCTTTAAAAATTTTGAGAACTTGGTACTGAAATTTTTTTTTTTTTATTTCAAATTATTTTTTCAACATAACGATTTTTTGATATGCTGAATCCAAATCTATCATCATTTTTCGTGTGAAAAAATCTATGAGCCTAGTTTACTTAATAGTTTTAATACTTTTTAAATTTATTTGACTAACAATAAATTATTTTATAACGTTTATATTTTTCCTTTAAAATACTCTAAAAAAACAAATGTTTAGCTGATGAAACCATGTCGATATTATTTATCCAACACCAGATATGAAATAAAGCATTTTCAGCATATTTTATTTATTTTTTCTCAGCTCCTAGGACCCATTGGACAAAACAGTAGAATTTGGGAAGACTTTTTTCAATGTAAAATCAACCAAAAAATTTTGATAAAAATCAGCGATGGACCGATACATCGTGCACTCCCCTTTTTAGTCAAAAATTAATAGTTAACATATAACAGCTTTGATGCATTAACGCAAAGAAGAAAAGCCTCAAACTTTGAAATTTCTCTGAAAATAGTGAGAATGAGTACATGCTTTTATATACCCCCACCCAATCTTTCTCATTCCATTGGTCAAAAACCAAGATAGTGTTAAATTTTCATTGTTTTATACATTTTCATACACCTTGGAGTGGAGTAGCACAGGCTGTAAGGCACTGGAATTCCAACTCCCTTGCCCAACTCCAGTCTCCTGACCATACCAGTACCAGTTTCACTGACTTTACTATTTAATTATTTCGGTCTAGAAAAGACTAATATCGCAGGTCCATAACTTATGCTTGTCTCACAGTTTCAGCTACTAGCGGGTAACACTTAAATAATATTATTTTAAGAAATTCCTTATATTTCATAATTAAATACTAAGCTGATTTCAAAAGAACATACTTAACTATTTGATCAGAACAAAATTATATTCAGTTCTAATTACTTAACACAGATCATAAACAAAAATAAATACACTAAATAGAAATTCATAATCAGTAAAATATTCATTGTTAAAGTAAAAAGAGTTGTGGAAAACAAAAAATTAAGCATCTATTGTTAGCATAAATGAAAAACTAGGGATCAATCATGATGAAAATTAAAAAAATAGTAATGTCTAAAATAAAGCATAAAAAGAAAGGAGAAATACTTACCGAACAGAACTCCATAAACAATCCTTAATTTCATTAACATGGAGGCATTCAAACAATTGTGACATCCCTTCTTGCTTTCTATGTTTTCTCTGCTTCAATTTAAATTTGTACAAACTGAAAAACGTATAAATATGAAATACTTCATACACACACACACACACACACACACTAAATTAATAAATTAGGATAGTTTGGGCTAATTCCTTTTATACATATATTTACAAATATTTATGTTTTTCTATGGCTTAAGTAAGTTAATAAATATGTTTGTTTATTGAGATCTTTGTATCTAATGTAATGCTATAATCCCTAATCTTATAAATGGGATTATCTCATTAGCTTGGAGCACTGTAATACAATATGACATTACAATACTGGATTGGTCCTAGCCACCTCAAGAAACCTTTACAAGATTGCTCTATCCTGTAAAGCCTTCTCAAATCACGGACATTTGGAGACTACCAGCATCTTCTGTAATACCATCAACCAAATGGAATCTTGGTCTACAACAACTTAGGAGGTACTCTCATACTATCATATGCCCTTCAGATATCAATGAAGAGGAGATGTGAAGGCATTTCATATTTTATCGACTTCTCGAATATGATCCTAAAGGCAGCCACTGACGATCACTCCAAATGGAACATGGAAAATTGAATTGGAACAGCAGGAGTACTTGGAGTGAAGATGATTTCAAAGGCCTTACTGATGATCACTCCATTATTCCATTTTACACTGGCAGATAGAGATTTATGCTCACGTAAGCATGCATTAATGAGCCTTATAAGTGGCTCTACAATAGCAAAGACATTAAATAATTTAATCTGGACCACCTCTTGAAAAAATATAAAAAATAGTGAAGATTTTATGCATATTAGAAATTATGAATCCACTAAAAATGTTTATTTACTTATAATTGGCTTATAATTTACTAATAAATGGCTGTTTTTTTATCTTGATCCTGAGTATCCTGGTCCAACATTATTTCCAAATGTCACACTAACATGCTACTAACATCTACTTCGAGAAGAGTAGCAGAGATGAAGCCGGCTGTTGCCATTTCTAAAGTTCCTTATTCAGTCATCTACCCATTCAACAATGTGGATTCAGCAGGTGTGACACAAGTTTTCCTGCAGCCAGACTCAAGTATGGTGGCCATAGCAAATGTTGGGGAAAAATGTTTTGTATCTTGGGTGAGATTTCTGAACAGCCAGCCACCTTGAATAGCCTCTGCTACCAGATGCTCATTAGATCTGCAGTAAAATCCAAAATTAATCTTGCTCATTTGCCTCCTACAGAGGATGCAACACACCGCCATGCTTAAAGAACTTACCAGTTAGTTAAAAAATGGTTGGGAGTTAACAAAAATCCGACATATTGGGGGTAGCTCGATGATAGGGGGCATTTCATATCAGGGGCTTACCCCCATCAAATGCTAAGCCCTCTGTTGATTCTGCGCAAGAAAATTTTGTATAAATGTCCAATCTCTTCAACTAAAGGATTCTGATTATGAGGAAGACATCTACATTCCTAAATTTAACGAACAGCAAGATGAGCCTCCACATACTCTTTTTCTTGAGAATTCCACCGATGAGGTAGTACCTTTAGAGGAAAATTTCATCAAGCCTGTTATACTTATTTATGTTCAATTTTCTTTTTTAAAAAAAACTGTACCACTACAACCCATGAAGGGTCTTGGGTTCAGTACTTGGTAAGGACCATCCTGCTTCTAGGCCAACAGATGTGGAAAGAAGGTGATTTGGCTGAGATCACGCTCGACCACCAATTAAGGGTACCCACTTTATAGAGGCTGGGTGAGCCCCAGGAGGGATTCCCGATCCCGCAGTGTCGATACACGGGCTGATAACAGAATAAATAATTGTCTGCCACAGCCTGTCTCAAACCAGGGACCAGGAGCAAGGTAACACAGTGCCTTACCCCTGAGCTACTCCGTTCCCAATTTTTTTTTTTAATCAACCAAAATTTCAGTTAATACTATAAATGTTCCCATGAACTATTTTCATTCATTTTTATCGAAATCCATTTTTCAATATTTTCGATTATATGTTAATTTTGAGAAAAGCAGTGAGTCTACAGGCGTCCTTCAAAGCCCATATTAAAGCCAAATAAATATTCTTCAAGCTCATTCTAGATGACTTTTCTGTGGAATGGGATGAGTATTTTTGATATTTGACAAATTTAGAGACCAAAATGAAGTTTTTCCACTTTTTGGAAAAAATGTTCAACCTCTTGAAGATTAGATCCAATCCAGATTTTTGCTTAAATGACCAAATAAATGTCTCCAATAGACTGATTGATTCCCTAATTGATTGAGTTCACTAATTGATTCCCATCCATAACAGAAAAAACAATTACTCACTCGTATTACCGGGGAATCCCCAATCCTTCTCCCTAAACCATATCATATACCTACAAGCACCTAACCTGACCTTTCTTGCATTACAGTCATTTCCATTAATAGTTAAGTACGAGAAGGAAACAATGTAATATGTTCTGTTTGATATAATCTACTTAAACCTTGGCGAGTACTAACATGTATTTGATCTCTTGTCTTAATTAAATTCATAATTCACAAATGTTTTATAATACTAATTTATATTACATTTAATTTAATATATATAAGTTTATGTATTTAGACGACACATAATTTAATATCTATAATAATACCAAACTATTTTAAATTGCTGATTTTTGAATTTTTGTATATTTTTAGAACTGAAGATGAATGCATAACATTTGAAACTAGTTTTCGATAAAAAACAAATTTATAGAAGTGACAAATCATTTATCAATCCCTAAATGGTTCTTCCGTAAGTTATTTATCTAAACCTGCATCTATGTCTATTTTTGGTTAATCATCTAGTTTTTAGTTCACTAATTACTTTGCTGAAAATGTGGTTAACTCAATTTGTAAGAAAAATAAGTTTAGTGAATGACAGAGCAGTAAAAGTTGATTTTTACATTATACCTATGTGGCTAATTAGGAAAAAAGTGGTGGGGAAATGTCACAATATAAAATTACAATGTTTAAATGGCTGATTTTAAAATAATAATAAAGCTTTGAAACTGCTCTCCTCAAAAGTTGGAATTTTTGACGTCACCAATTATTCAGAGGCAAATGCATGAAATTATTTATTCAGTAATTAATATACACTACCAAAATGGAAAAATATTAAATCAGTCACCAATTATTCAGAGGCAAATGCATGAAATTATTTATTCAGTAATTAATATACACTACCAAAATGGAAAAATATTAAATCAATCTTTTTGAAAAGCTAATTTTATATGGTCAAGACAAAATTTTATCAAGACAAGACAAACAAATTTAAACGGCCACAAAATAATAGAGAAATAAATAAACTACTTAGTTTGCATTAACTGCCAAGAAAACCAAGCAAACATCAAAAACAACAAAATACAAGCGTGTACCACACATACATTTATTCTAAATCATAATTATCTCTTATCGGCCAATACTACTATAATGATTGGAGTTATTAACAAACTTCAACAAAGGATAAAATTCTCAATACATTTATATTATTTTAAATATTACATAAGTACTAAGGCATACAAATAAAACACAACAATCTAAACCATGATTCATAACTTAAACTTCAATGATTATTGCTAACAATTAATACATAAACATGCGGGCATATTTTTCTCGTACTAAGTTATTATTCTAAAAAATGTTTAAAATATAGTTAAGATTACCACAGTTAGATTTCTGGTCTCCTGGAACATGATTATCACATCAGGAAAAACAATTTTAATATTCTTTAAAGTGTTAAACTGGATTTCAGATTAGGAGTGCTTCCCCTGAAAAAGAACCAAAAATTAATTAATAGAAACAGAAGTTACAGAGATTGAAATCGATAAATTAAATGGTTATACTTATCTTTTGATATTTAATTGGCATGAAAGAAAATTGTACAAGAAGGGATTCAAATATAAATAAGAATTTACTTATCTAATTTTTTTCTGGATATAACCAAATAAGGAACCATATTTTTCCATAACACAGATTTTTTTTAATACTATAAAAGTGATAAAAAGCATTGTGCCATGTAGAGAGTCAATGAAACGCTAAGATCTTCACTCACACATCATTGTTAATTCCCCAATGCCAATCTCCTAGTATGAAGTCATGACCAAAAGTGATAAATTTCTTCCACAAGAAACCCTCCAATATTTCATGAGTTATGGTCTGCTATTAATATGGCACAAAACAGTCCAGGATTGGTATTGTCTTTTTGTCTAGGAAGCAGCCTAAACTTTGTCAAGGAGTTGGCAGTTGTATTCAGCCTTTTTGGTTTGCAAATCATATAGGATAAACAGAATGAGAACTTTAGAACAAGGCTTTTGTCTCTTTCACTTCCTTCCTTGTTAATTCCCTAAACTAACAGAGCAATATTTGATAAAACCAATCAGCCACCTCAAAGGAATTTGATAATTATGTGCTGCAGAACGACATGCACATAAGGCACATTATCTTAGTCGGTAATTATCGGAGTTAGATCTTTCTTTTCCTGCAGTATGAGGGCATTTATAGACGGTTTGTAACTTAGCAAAATCAGTGAAACCCAAGTGTGTGACATAATTAAAATTCAAAATGAAATTTTACGCTTATTTCACGAAAATTCGACAAATAATGGAGTGTGCCGTTTTATTAGAAGTTATCGAAAAAACAGTGCAGGAATGGTTAAATTGTGTCGAAAAAAAAAGAAAGAACGTATTAGCATCCAATGGGGCAATGTTTAAATGCTGATGAAGTGGCCAAATGAATAAATGCAGAGGGTTTCAATTTTTATCGACATGAAAAGTTAATGTTAAAAGTAAAATAAGTGCATAATTGTATAATTTCATTTTTGAGTTCTTCTTAAATTTACCCCTTCTCAACGGACACCTTCCCGATAGGTGTCCGTTATACACAAGTTTCACTGTAATACAAAAAGGAACCCGCAGTATTCATAGGAAAAGTGGTTACAATCAAATGCACTGAAAATTTGCAGGGAGTAAGTTTTTGTCATTCTGAGCAAAAGTCTCCATAGGCATGAAAAAATTCTATAACAGGATTGTGAGTTATTCGCGAACGAAGGTCTCATTTTACCTATAAAATAGGTAAAATGAGATCGTACACTAAATCGAAGTCAGATCTGACTCCGATATTTATCAGATCTTGTGAAAACGCTCTAATGGATAGGGATATTGGGTTAATGACTATACTGGGTTTCTGAGAAAATGAAGGAGAAATTCCGAAACAAAACAATGTAAAGGTTCATGGAAATTCTAGAATTTTTGGAACTCCATACAAAAATTCCTGGAATGAACGATTAAACTAATTGTATACCCTAAAAAACAAAATGTATTCTCTTCCTTTTCACTTATTTTAATACATAATAAAATATCTAAATAACTTATATTTTCACAGAAATTTAATAGAAGAATCGATTTGCAATTAAATTAATAGGTACATATGCAATATTTATTGCATGCTTTTAATTTAATATAAATTTTCGTTAATGCTGTATTATAATCAGTAAAAAATAGTTTTTATTACTTAAAATTTTTTCTCAAAATAAATAACCCACACATTTAGTTCTGAAATTGTAAGTTTATAGTAATGTAGATACATAATTTACGACTTTTGTCTGTTATAGAGTAGTGAAAAGTACTGATGGGGAATACAATTGGTGTCCACGTCCGGACTGGAGGGATTTCCATATAAAGGGGTTCAAATTCATTATACCTCGTTGGCAGGGACGTTAATAAAATTGTCCGTTAAGAGAAGTTTCACTGTATTAACAATTATAAACATAAGTTAAATCTTATGAAATAACGGATTTCTTCATTTTTCTATAAAATAAATTTCATTACTGCAGTAACTAACAATACATGATCAATAACCTTATAAGATAATACAACAATTTTAAAAATTACTTGAACTTAAAAGTGGTGACAAAAAGGTTAAATTTAAACAATAACATTTCATTACAAATCTAAAATAATTACCTAATACATTTATAAATAACATAATTCATTATACCACAAAACTTACAGGAACACTACCCCCAGTCAGCATTATGCATTGCTCAGCAAGTTTATAAACAACCTTTTCCTACAGCATTCATTGTGGTGGGTGAGTGATGGAGTCTTGGAAAGAATTATCTGTAAATTTGAAAGATGAAAGTTGTTAGTAAGAGAACTTGGTAAGTAATGCAATATAAAATAAAATAAAACTTACTTAAACTTTAGGCAAGCTTGATATCAGTTTTTATTTGATTTAATTTTAAGCAGCAGAGCAATAATAATTGTAAGCTTCATTCATTCTTAACCTAAGAAAAAAAGAAGAAATCATAACGAATTATAGCTTTGCAATAATGAAGGCAAATATCTGCAAGATATGACACAAATAGCTTTTAATTTAAAGAAAGGTCTATTTAAATGAATGTTGTTACACTAAGCTATCTATCATAAATACTTCAACAAGGAATTTTCAACAGATAAAAATAACTTATTTCTTGTATCTTCAAATTTAATCTCATTCGCCATATTTTTACAATTTTCACTAATTGAAATACTTCTCTGAGTCAAAAGCAGTACCTTAAAAACAAATGTTATGCATTTAATTGGTTTTTCCACGGCAGAGCAACTATAAGTGATAATTTACTTTTAAACATTGAAAACAAACCACTGAAAATATATACAAATGCAATATATGTAACCGATTCAAATGCACAAGGTTTTAGATTGATCGATAAGTTTAGATTTAGAATATACAAGATATTAAAATAAATATTAACCTTTCAACTTACTTCCATAAGAATATATTTAATTCAGAACAGATTAGTTGTCCTGTCAAAATAAATACATGATAGCAAGTTTGGGACAAAATGATGACACTGTTCTGAAGAGTCACAAAACTTTCTAAATCCAATTTTGAAAATATGGCCCCAAAATATTTAACAACTTTATTTCATGAGTAAAAACTCTCAATTACTTTTATTTTGTAATTCGAACTATTGCAATAACCTCAACTGCCAAACATTTTGTAAAAATAAAAGTTAATTTTACAAATTATTTTTCATAACAGGCTAATAAAATTACTAATTTGTTGATATGAAAAAAAGTCATTCCAGAAAATGAAAAACAAGCTATTTCACTCAACGTCAGCACAAACAATTACAGAATTATTTTGATAAAAAACATAATAATCACTGAGTACAGACACTAATTATAAGAGTATAGGAATTGTAAAATAGATTAACAACAAAATCAAGAAGTGCAATACAGAAATAAAAATCACAGAACAATATAAATAGAAGTTTCAAAATTCGAAATGAGTTTAAACACAAGAAATTTTCAATATTTTACAAAAACTTATATAACTAACCTTAATAAAAAACATTTAAATCTAAGAATAACCATCATAAAACATATTAAAAACATGAAACTAAGAAAACTAGAGAAATTAATATTATCAAAACAGATGTAAACAATTTTCATAACTGAATTGAATCAAACTTAAACTTTCATTGCTATTTTTTAAGTAGAATCCAATTAAAAACATTCACCTTACTTAGGTGATAAGCTATCACCACCTGAGTAAATATATTACTTCTCTTTCTCAATTATGAAAAAAGATAAATAAAGAAAACATGTTTATCAAAGAACATAAAGATAAGAAAACAGAAGGACTACACTATAGAGGAACCCTCTTGGTTAATAAAAAAATAAATAATTAACATGCAATCAACTTACATCCTCACTTTAATTTAAGCCAAGAAATGCAAGACGAAAATAATTAATAAAATGTTACTTTGCCAAATACACTCAACTGACTTCAGTGATTTCAACTAATGCACCCATTCTCATAACACAAAGTAAGAGCAACTTTGTACTTTAATTGAGTAAATGTATTTATAACGATTTATTAAATAACTCCTCTCTAATCGACTATTAAAAAATTAGATAGGAAGGCAACAAGTAGATTTTTATGTCACCAATCAATATAAACATCTAATTGGTAAAATCTGCAGATTAAGAAATATACAATTATAGTCAAGTTAGATTTTAAATAAATTTTATTCAAATGAGAATAATTACCACGATAAACTCGAATAACGAAGTGTGTTTATCACTCCCAACGGTATAACAGTCGGTAAACACAAAAGTACACATTTTCAGGCTGTTAAGATGCCACAGTTTAGGTACTCAAGCTTAAAATACGGCTATACAGATGTTGGAGAAATGTTCTTCTAATTCATGTCAATATGCAAAAGTAAACAAGCAGTATTATACAAAAAAAAAAAATTAAAAGAAAAATATTTATAAACTTTTATGAAAATAAAAAAATACTTTCTTGTTTATAACAACCTAAATTATATCATTATTTGAAATTAATTTCATACTTTCACTATATTTTATTTATTTTAGTGAAATTCTAAAACGTACACATATTAATTTACCAATAAGTTTCATTTAATTAATTTTTAGACGTATTGTGACGGTTCGTTTGTGAGTGTATGTGTAAATCTTATGTGTGGACCTCGACGTAATTACTTGACATAAAGGATTTTTTTTTAATACAAATAATTAAGCTTTAGTCTGTATTTATCGCTAAAAGAATTCAGGCCCAAACGGAACACCAAAAAATTAAAAATATGCCATCAGAGTTCTTTAGCTTAATTAGCAACATCCAAATACCTACAGTAATTTCCCTCTTATCCACAATCTTTATAATGCTCTTAAATAGAGCAGTTTAGCCAAAAATCGTAAGAGCAGATGCTGTATCCTGTATTAGAGGCCTTCGTTATAGCTGTACTGACTGTCGTCCTGTTAGTATCTTCTTCAGCCTGAAAAACTTGAATGTTTTTTATTTCTATTTTTGTTTTCAGCTGCTGTATACATCTTAAATTGTTTATATTATTAGATAAAACCTTTTATCGTGAAATCTGAGGTGTGGTTGTCTCCTCAAATATTAATTCTTCTTTTTTTGAGCCTCTGTTGGGTACCCGTCAAACACTACTACCACGTTCCGACTATGCCATGCATCGAGACATCGGGTGTACCAGGCAGATATCAACCATAGAGTACAGAATAACACAGAGAAGCCTTCCCAGCATAAAATGAGTGGTGGGGGTGTGCTCACTACTCCCACTCTCATCGTCTTCAAGGATCAAATAGTCTTATTTATTCCAAATATCCCTAACTAACACAGATTTGTCAACAACTCAATCGGCTTTTAAGCAGATGAAGTAGATTTTTATACTTTATCTGCTATAATTAAAAAAACAAAAATCTAAACTAGTGACTACAAGTGATACAACAAACTAGTCTGTTGTTTTCAAATTTATTGACATCTTTATTATTATTAGTAATTGTTTCATTGTGATAATTCTGTAACTGTTTGTGTTGACGTTGAGTGAAATAGCTTGTTTTTCAATTTTTGGAATGACTTTTTATCATATCAACAAATTGGTAATTTTATTAGCCTGTTATGAAGAACAATTTGTAAAATTAACTTTTATTTTTACAAAATGCTTGGCAGTTGAGGTTATTGCAATAGTTTAAATTATAAAATAAAAGTAAATGAGAGTTTTTACTCATAAAATAAAGTTGTTAAATATTTTGGTGCCATATTTTCAAAATTTGATTTTCAAAATCTTCCTGTCCGCTGTTCGCGGTTTTTTCTCGAGACTACTTGAGAAATCTATTTTTTTTTTTTTTTTTTTTTTTTTTTTTTTTAGATTTCGCACCAAAGTTGCAGGTCATCTCAAGATGATCTTCGAAACTCGACATCATCTTCGGCCATTTTGTTCCAAAATGGTGGCCGATTAGAAGTTTCATTCTCGGTAATTTGTGAATAGAGAGGAAAAATATAAAGTATTTTAGAATTATTATACCAAAGCCAAAGCAAAAATATAGCCATTTTTTAAAAATTTATAATTATTTCGAAACACTTTTACTTTCACTTATTTATTGTTTATCTTGGTAATCTATTTGGATATAATAATATTGTGCAGGTATTATTTATTTTTGTTGTACTTATTCCTACCTACTTTCATGAATCTTCCAGAATGTATTCAACGCTTTTATTTATCCTACAAAAATCAATTATTGGAATGAAGGGTACGCAGCATTTTAAAGTAAGTAACTAAAGAATCCAGCGAAAAAAGGTAGGTAATAAAATAAAATTGCTCTCAACATCGTCTATTTTCCCTGAAGTCAGTGACGGGAACTTACTGATTTATCAATACTATCGATAGTTTTTCATCGATAGTAGTCAACTATCGACTATCACCCATCCCTATTACTGGTACTACTCCAGAATCGTGACCCCAGTATGGCGGGTGAGCTAATATTTTGACGCTGTTTGTAATTCCGAAGGTATTCGGGTTTAGGTTAGTCTTCTATATCTACCTTGCGAAATTGATGGAGTGGAACGATGGAATACACTTTTTAGGCCGTGCTATAGTATTTATATCAGTTAACCGGTCCGGATCAGTTAACCGGTCCGGCTTTCTGTGTGACGTCATTTCTGAGCGGTAAATGAAGCTACCCTTGAGGTTTTTTGTCCAGCCGCTTGGACTGAAGTGGAGCCCACTTATTGCGCAGTCCGGATAAAGTGGCCCACACACGATCAGTTATCCGGACTGGCTTTCTGTCTGATTCATATTTGAACGTTAACTTAAGCTACTGCGCAGGTGTTTAGACGAAACACCTGGGGCAGACGGCCCATCCGGCTTTTTTGGGCTCAGCTTTGGGGCGTCAGTCCATTACGTTTTCCATACCTCCTCTTTAAACAGCTAGAAATAATTCTATCGTCATGGCTACCGCGAAGCAGGAGAACATGATTTTTTTTTCATTGAAAGTTATCGATCTCTTGCCGCGTTGTGGGATTTAAAACATACAGATTACACAGATAAACTAAAAAGAAATCAAGCGTACAATCTCCTCGCAGAGAAATTAAAAATAATTGATCTGAATAGTAATCGGGAATCTGTTACAAAAATAATTAATAATATAAGGTCTTCTTTTCGAAAAGAATATATTGTCCACACTTAGATGCGACTTTCCTGGCGACATCGCTACCTATCCCTTTCATGTCTTGAAAATTTGAGTTCCTTTTATAAATTATTGCTTTAATTTATTATTATCAGTGATAATAATAAATTAAAGCAACAAGTTATTTAACAAATAATTTATTTGTATTCCAATACTATCCTAAAACTATATACCTAATGTTTTTTTTAATTAAGATATTTCAGCCGTTTATAGGCCATTTTTAAATATAAAACATAAAGGTATGCTTGTAGTGTTATTTTCATTATACAATTAATATATTTGTATTACTTTCTAAATTAAATTTAAAAAACTAAAAATAAAAAAGTACGAGGTAATATTAAAATGATTGTTAATGAAATTGTTTTTTACCGAGTAAAGATATTGTATTTTTTATCTCATTAATTAATAAATTCAATTAATTAAACTTAAAAACTAATGCCAAATGTATTAATTTTCTAATCAGAATAACACTATAAGCAAACCTTTATTTTTTATATTTAAAAATGGGCTATATACAGCTGAAATATCATATTAACTCTGTATATCCTACATATAATATCAATCTCTGTATATCATTAAAAACATCGAAAGTCTGTAATTGATATTGTTACTTTATTTCCTATAAAATTAACTAATTTAGGAACCTTTTCGCTGTTGATTTTTAAAAATTAAAAAACAAAACATATTTTGAGTTCATCCAGCAGCCTTATTTTAAAAAGAAATCCAACAAATTTCCATAATCTTTATTTCTATTCTCTAAAAATTGTCCTTTCTTTAATTATTAAAAATAATCATAATTATTGACGTTTCGGGGTTATGTCCAATCACGATATTTTACTAATCTGTCCTTTTTTATTATATATAATTTCAATATTAGCTATTAATCCTATTTGTCCCTTTATCTATATTATTATTTCGTTATTTTATTTACAATAATTACATAATTTTTATGTAAAACTAATAAATGTTAAAAAGTATTTTCTAGCTCTGTATCAATTTTATTGTCAAACTGTATGATTAGGTATTAGGAGTCTTAATAGCACCTATATAAGTGATTTATTAAATTAATGGGCCTATATAGTAAATTTTACGGTATAATCATGATAAACTTTGTCGAGCCGAGTTGGAGGTTCTCGCGGGCCATAGTTTGGAGAACCCTGGTTTAATACATAGATTAAATCGCTTCATAAACAATTTTTTAGCTTCTATCGTTGTGTGTTTTATCATTTGGTTTTATCTAATTATCCTCTATTAATTTTAAACACTCATCTAAATAGGACGTTAGTGAATGGAGATTTAAACTATCATCTCCACATTTTTATCATATATCTTTTTGTTATTTAAAACGTTTTTACTCCAAAGAATTTTTTAAAACAATCATTATTTCTATTAAAGTCATTTAGATATGGGCTTAGATATTTTGATTGAGCTTCTGTTGGACAACCAATGTTGTTTTTACAGATATTAAATTTTGGTTTATTTTATGTTTTTATATAAGCAGATGTATTCTCGGTATACTATTAATCAAAATCGTTATACTATTATCAATTAATCGGTATACAATATTATAAATTATATGAAATCCATTTTTTTTCAATGTACCCATTTTTAAAAATTTTAGTAGCATATATATTAATTATATTATTTTGATCTTTAAATGAGTCATTGTGTAATTTACTCTAAAAATAATGTGTCTAGAAAAAGTCTTTAAATAATAATACTTACTTTTGCCTTAACATAGTCTTTCAACACCATCGTTATTGCCCCCGCACATTTCCATTATGACTTTCTCCAGAGCTTGAGGTAATATTCTCAAAGAGAATTTTAAATCCTCAAAGTTTCTTCCTATAGCTAAAAATCTGAGGGTAGCAATGAGCCTCATTTTAGCAGGAATCGGTTCTCGCATGCATGTGCTTTGCTTTTGGATAATTGGCGTAACCTTACCTAACAGACCATTAAATTCAGTTTCATCCAGTCGAAGATAATTGACGTAATCATTTTCTTCTGTACTGCATAATTCTTCAAGGAGATTTGCGTCACCTCCTATGCTTCTGTCCAGTCAATCCTTTCTCCATTAATATCCCATTAATTCTCAAGAGTTATTGTAATCTGTTCATTGAAATATTTGTAGCCTGTAAATATTATGAAATACTTGTTTACCAACTTTTTACATTTTATTGAAAAAAAAATTGTGATCAAAATTATCAATTAAATACAGAGAGGTCGTCATAGGGCTATGAGAGGTATAGCCCTCCCTCCCTTTCTCATAAACCACTATACATATAACCATGCTGAATTATAGAAAACAAATTCTATAACAACGCAGTTTTTACCCTTAAAGGGTCTGTCAGGCCTTGATCTATCATTGTTGACTTAACAAGTATGTTGAAAGTAGTGGAATAACCAGCCAGCAGACTGTGCAAAATGAAACTTGAAACTGCATAATGTTCAGTGTGGGTTTACAGCAGGTATACGGTTCTTCTGTAATGCTGAAACTGGATTGTTATAATATTTGTGAAGTAACTATCCCACAAAGGCTATTGGCCTGATTATCAAGCGGTAAAAAGTAGGCCGCCATGCTACTATACCAGAAAAAATAATTACACTTTGCTTTCTGTTTACACGCATCTTCGTTACCGTTACTTTACTACTTATCTCACTTTCAGTTCTCTTTAAAGTAGACAAACTTTTATTACTCGCAAATTTTAAATGATTTTTGCTCTTTGGATTACTCTAAAAACCTTCAATATTAATGTATTCTGTTGTCATATTGTTTAATCTTCTTAATAATGTTCAGTATAGTGTTCTATCCTAAGATTTATTTTAATTATCATTCATAATGTTTGTAATAATATAATATATCATATTAAACATTATTTTGGATAATATCTTTGTGTAATATTTTTATAAACAATTTTTTTGTAGCCATGATTATGGAAAATGTCAACAATACTTCTGATATGAATTCTGATTCTAATACTCATGACAGTTCAGACAGTGATCAAATTACCAATGATGAAAGTTGGAAAAATAAAAGCCGACATATATTTATCTTTAGTTCTGCTGGAAAGCCTGTTTATTCGAGGTACTAACTTTTTAAATGTGATTTAGTTTAAAATGTTACAGTAATATCTGGAGTAATATCTACAGTAATATCTGCTATCACCTGGGTATCAATGGCTTATCAATGCTTTGCCTATCATTCTGTTCTATAATGTATTATTTGAATTTATTCTTTGAGCTGGTATGGTTGTATATAGGATCGTGATGGATTTGTAGTGTATATCATTATTACAGCTCAGACTTACAATAATGTTTTTGGTTAGTTTTGAATTAAGCTTTATCACATATTTTGAATTATCTTACTCCTAGGGGGATTCTTATGATTTATGAAAGATTTATTTATGTTAATCTAAAAACTGATGTATATCACTGTTAATTATATGTAATTTTGGTACAACTACAGAGGAGCGGCGCACTATCAGAAGAGTCTAGAGACTGAATCGAGTGTCGTCTCACTAGCGATCTCTGGGTCCATTCTTGTTAACTACTTGCCTCCTTTTTCAGCACTTTCTTATAAATTGGTTTTATGCTCATCGCTTAAAGCTGTTTCACAGTTTGCAAATTGATTCTTATTTGGATATAACTGTTTGTTTGTTTTTTTAAAGAAAAAAGTTACTTTTTATTTTAATGTACTTAACATCTTCCCCTTTTTCACATAAGAATATAAGTATTTCACTTATTTTTATACAATTAAATAATAATTAATCAAGTAATGTTTTTTTAAATGATCTTCATAATTCAAGGCCATGATTAATAAACATTTGTAATAATTAATTTCATTAATTTAGTTCTAATTTAATTATCTAAAAATAAGGTAAATAAATATGTTCATAATTAAAAACCATAAAATTACCACTTTACTATCGGAATTGAATTTTTTAAATAATTAATTTAATTTTCTACAAAAATAAATACTGTTAATATTATCCATTATGATTATAAATGATTAAGTTCATAATTAAAAAACATGAAATTAACTATTAACTATCATAAATAGGTGCAAACTAGAATCTAACAAAATTAAATCACAATGGGTGTAGCAACTCGGAATAAAATTTGTGCGACGTAACAAAGCGGGGTAAAATATTTTTTTTAGGGAGAGACAAAGTTAATATTCGTTTTTCGCACCCCCCAAAACTACTAAATACCAATTTTCATAGCAATCGAAAAATTGCTTGTAAAAAAACAGCTTTAAGCGGTGAGCATAAAACCAAATTTATAAGAAAAAGGAGGCACGTAGTTAACAAGAATGGACCCAGAGATCGCTAGTGATACGACACTCGATTCAGTCTCTAGACTCTTCTGATAGTGCGCCGCTCCTCTGTAGTTGTACCGTAATTTTTAATTGAAGATGTCTACGTCATTCTATTTTAATGCAAGATTTATTTGTACGACTTTTTAAAGGAAACCAAATATTAGAGGGCCTTTTCGGATATATATGATTTTTTTCTCTCTTAAAAAACGTGGTTGGAGTTCTTTCCGGACCCTCATAGTATCATACGTGACTTGTTTTATCTTATTTTATTTATTTATATATTTAAAAATTATTTTATAATAAATTAACAAATGCTCAGTACACACGGAACGGTGCTGAGTGGTCAAAGGAAAGGAAGCAAAGGCACACAGAAATTATGAGAAGATACTGGGAGAAAAGAAAAGCGAAAATGAGATAGGAAAAGTAATGATATTCGTGTGGTCTTAAAAGGCCGTTTCTTGAAAAAAAAAAATAATTAACAAATGATTTATCAGAAAAAAATAAATATATTTCTCATAATAATTTTTTACAAATAACTGGATACAAAAAGGAAGCATGTACAACACACACTGCCTGAGAAATATTACAATTTTTCAAAAGGCAACATTATTATCAACTATAACAATCCATAATGATAATTAAACTCTTTATCATGTAGTAGTATCAATATAACCCATGCGGTGCGCTACGTCTTTGGTCTCCTGTCAGTTTTCCAAGTTACCAACGACATAAAATAGGCTGTGGAGGATATGCGGAGAGCACACCAGTTTGCGAAAGCTATCCCATGCTCGTCAGCAACTTGCCTCTTATTTTTTAGCATGACATTCATGTAAGCTAGACAGTGTTCATTTATCCTAAAGTTAAGTGGGCAGTATTTGTTTGTTGGTTGTTGTTTGTTTCGTTGAATAGCATATACTGTGTGACTTCGCACAACTGTGTAGTGGCGCCCAGGGAACCAGGAACCAAGTGCCGACCAAAGAGAATTATTTTTTTCTCAACTCTTTTAACTTTTAATTATTTATTTACTGAAGGACTTTATTTTATTTGTGTGTATATATATATATATATATATATATATATATATATATATATATATATATATATATATATATAATTATTTTATATTTATATTATTTTATATATATATATATATATATATATATATATATATATATAATTATTTTTTTATAAACATTATATTTTTATTTTGAAAGTGAAGTTTTTTATTTTTGTGTTGACAAGCCCTTTGGGTTTTTTCTAAATACAGTTACAGACAAGCCTTGTACCTACAATCATAAGGATCTATTAGTGTAAATAGGTAATTAATATACCAAAATATTTCTCATTTGAAGGATTAAATTTTGTTAGAAACTAGGCTTTAAACACTTCCTAAAACTTTTTGTAGGGATTCGTTCCCCTTTGTTTTTTCATAAACTTGGTTATTTACTAAGAACTCAATTTAGTAAATTGTTTGATAAAAAAGTGTTTCATTTTTACAATAAAACTTGTTGGTAAATTTGAATTTATTTTTTACACTCATGCTCTCTTTATTTACTAGTATAAAATACTTATTAAATGTTATGTTATAAATAAATATTAGATTTAAGGAATATTGGATATTCAAATTTTAAATTAGTCTAATGCAAAAAAATGAATTGTTTTATCAATGAGTTCACAATCTAAGAAGAAAAAACAATATGCAATTTTTATTTATTTTTGGGTCTAGGAAAGAAGATTTCCAAACCTAAAGGTGAAATTCATAATCAGCACCCAAAAATATGCAGAAGCACCTAGTTTTAACTTCCTATTAATTAATGCAAGATTGAAAGTGGAATAAATACTTTGGGGTCCCAGAAGTATGGTTCTTAGTGTTTCACGAGACCTGTGGTACTAGAAGGGTGATCTGTTTGTAGTAATAGTGATGTGATCTGTTTACTAATATTTACAATGATAGTTTATTTATTCTTTTTTTAGGTATGGCTGTGAAGACGAATTAGTCACACTTTTTGGTGTTATGCAAGCACTAGTCTCATTTGTACAAGATAATGATGATGCGATTGAAGCAATTTTTTTCGGAAATAAATTACTAGTTTTTTTAATAAAAGGGCCAATAATTTTGGTTGCGGTTTCTCGTAACAAAGAAAGTGTCAAGTTTCTGGTCAAACAGTTAATGTTAGTAAGTACATACTTCTTTTTTAATTAATCATTTATTTTTCTTTTACATTGATTTTCATAATAATAATAATTATTTGTACAATTGAAGTACAGGGTGTCTAGCAACCTGCACAACCGGGAAAAGTCAAGAAATCTAAGAAAAAAATGTGAAATAGCCATTGTGAGAAAATTCATGGTTAAACCTCAAAAATGGATATAATCTACAGTGTCATATACGCATATAGTAGGTCATATACGACATCGAACTTTAAAGACTAAACTTTGGTATAATGATTCTAAAACAGTTTTAATATTTTAAATAAATAGAGAGAAATTTTAACTTCCAATAATATTTCTATTTCTATCTTTTTAAATGGTTGTGATATGGGTGTACGAAATCCCTAATCGGCCACCATTTTGAAACAAACTGGTGGCTACTAATGTCAAGTTCTGAGGATCATCCTGGGTGACCTTAAGCTTCATCAAAATCCTTAGTGCCGTTTTGGCACTATTGCACACTTTCTTCAGTTATTGTACATATGGTGCCCGTTTTGGTACACCGGCATTGGAGGTTCGAAACCTTACAAAACTAAAAAAAAAAATCAGTTTACCTGTTAAGAGATAATTGGGTACAACTTCACAATCGGGTCACATTATCACTGGCTCATACCGAAGGTCACCGGACTAGCACTCTAGCGCCATTTTTGCCTACTGTTAAATGGAAAATTATGGGATTTTCTTCAAGCAACTTGCTAGACACTCTGGAAATAAGTGAATATTTTCATAAACTGGCAATTTCATGCCTGCTTAAAGGTAATAAAGATTTGGCAAGAGTTTAATGTTCCCTTATTTTATTGTAGCGTCTATTATGTTATGGGTAAAATACCATGTTGTTATGTTATGGGTCAAATATTATGCTAAGGGTGCTGTTGTAATTATGATTTTTTTGGAAGGAAATATTTATTTTAATAAAAAGGGATCATATTCCCATCAATTTGGTGCTTTTTATAATTCCATGTATGAATTTCTACACATTCTTTACCTCTTTAAAATTGCTATGACTATGGTAATTTAGATTCTATTTTCAAAATTTATGTTTTTAGGGCCTGAAATGTCTCCTATGGCAACTATGTATTTGATAATGCCGTTAACTGCAGAAAGTAAAATAACTTGTTCTTTCTTAGGTGCAGCTGATGTCCAATGGTTGATGATGAATTTTGGTAGTATTTGCAAATGTTTTCTTGTTGGAGGGGTTCTCAGAGTTTTCATTTTGACTACAGACATATTTAGTAACAAGCTGGTATCATTGTTTAAAGTAAGGTATCCTTAAATAGAGACCCTGTGGGACCAATAATTACTTTGATACTATCTAAATTACTTGAAATACTTAAAAACTTACTTTCAGTTTTCTTCAGTAATTCTGCACTAACGTGTTTCACTGTCAGGTGTTTCACATGAATCAAAATTAATGTTTAAATAAAGTTGTTTGTTGTGGGGTTGGTCGGATGATTTATAGATTATTTTTTCAAGAATTTTACCTCCAATAGTTGTTCTGGCGAATTGATGTCATTGCCTTTCTTCCTAGACCAGGAAGCAGATCCTGTATCTTTTTGTGGTAAATTTTGAATACATTTCAAAAAAAGGTTATATTAATTTTTTTCTTTTTCAGTAGTTATATTAATTTTTTCTTTTTCAGTAGATTTTTACAGTTAAATTTTTCAATTCTGCCATTGTCAGCTAAGTTGTATCTTTTTGCAATAGTTGATGAAGACTCATTTTTCGTAATTGTTATAAATCAATGTGGTATCCATTTGTTTTAATTATTAAATCTAATTAGCAGAAGTGTCAGTTGAGACATTATCTAATTGTTAAGGATATTAGTGATGTACTGCTGTACATTTAGGACTCATCTCTGGAGCATGTTGAGGTTGTGCTCCTATATTCCTGGATTTTAGGAAAGATTTAATTTTTTTTTTTATTATTCCAGATATTTTGAGGTGCCTTTTATTTATGGTTTGATATTATGGTCATTCAGCATTACAATTGTTTATTTGTTTAATACTCAATTTTTAATACCCATGAAGAAAGAAGAAATGCAAGTTAACTTCATATCCACACCAGTTTCAGTATTTATTTGGGAATTGTTACAGGTTTAATATTCCTATCTTATAAAATCATTGTTTCTAGTTATTTTAACTGTTACCATCTGTGACAGATTTACCTTTCATGTTTCTCCTTAGGTTATGTTCCTTCTATCTTTTTATTTTTAATTATGTTTTATCCCATTCCTTCCACTGAGCAAATTATCATTTCAAGTTATGTGATTTAAGTAGAGGCTATCAGTTTCTCGGAGTATTTTTAAAGGGTAAAAGTTCGATGCTGACTTCTTCTTAGGCTAAGTAGTCCACATTTTCATTGCACTCGATACCCAAATGTACTTTCACCTATCCTAACTTGACTGATTCCTTCCCTCTAAGCAGTTATAATATATTTAGTATAATTTTCTTCCTAAATGAGTCATATATGTTTGTGCTGTTTACTGAGTGTAGCACGTTTATGTTGTTTATTTAGCTATATTGATATGTTTGAGTGTGTATTTGGGGAGAGGGAGTAGGTTAAAGTGCTATAAGGTATTCTAAGGTCTTAAAGACAGTCGTTGGAAATAGTTTAAATTAAACCACACAAGTAAAGTGAACCTCTCAATGATTTGATAACGAATCTATTGGGATATTAATCAACTATTTTTAATGTTATGACTTTTCCTCCAAGACTACGACAAATTTTTTGAGTGAAATGGACGTACTCTTGTGACATTTCCTATCTATTTTCAGATTCTTTAGCATTTTTAATCAAAGAATTGTTAAAGTATGCAAATATTTAACACGTTGACTGCGGTAGTGTGAAAAGTGGTTTATGTTACTATGCGTTATCAGTCCCTGGGGACCGATATACTTAATTTTATACAATGGGTTCTACAATGTTCAAATCAAACTAGATTTCTATTCCATCCATTTTGTTTCTTAGATATGTTTTAACTTACATCATGAAACGCATTAGTCTCCGATGACCAAAAATGCAAACAATTTTTTTCGAAATTGAGGTAGATATGAAACTTAGAACACATGTTTTTCCTTAAATTTTATTTAAAAAAAAATTATTAGTACCTGTTTATAACCAGCAACTATTAATGAAAATATAATAGTTCAATTTATTGTTTGTGCCTCTCATTGAAACAGATTTTTCGTGACATCTATCGAGTAGCCCTTTTAGATATAGGAAGGTTATCGGGTTGTATTTTGTGCTCTCTTAGTAAGTCTAATGCTAATCATTATTAATTATTCTTCATCTAAATTAACTGATCAGGTATCATTTTCTGGTTTGATAATTTATTAAAAATTATCCACGAATTCATCGCACATAGAAGCTCAAATATAACCTTCCTCTACCATTTGAGGGCCTTTCGCAACCCTGAATGATATGTCGACATCTGGGTGCTGTAGTCAACTCCCTTCTTGTTTTTTTTATAATCTAGGATGTATTTTGGTTTGTAGATTGTTTCAACCTCTCAGGATTTTTTAGCTGTGGGCTCATAAGTCAAGTCATGTGATGGGTTTTTGGTTTTCATCAACACTGGTTTCTTTGTCTATCCATTTTATAATTTTTATTCAATCCATCTGTTGGCCATGTACCCCTTCTTTCTTATTTATATGCATAGGTCTCCGAGGACCGATGCTGCACAAGACAATTGCAGATATCAGTTGAGTGTGGTATAGGTCCTCGGGGACTTTTTTTTTTAAATTCTTGTGAATAAAAAGCTTTTAAGATATATTTGCTTTTTGAAACATTTATTTGATCATTATTAATAAAGATACACCAACCGCGCAGGAGTAAAATTCTTGAAAAATCCTGCTGCACATTGTAAAATATACCCCAATATACCCCACATATAAATATGCCCCGGGGACTGATGCAGTTGTCAGCGTGTTAACTAAATTATTTTTAAACTTATTTATTTCAAAATGTTTATGTGATTTCTGTTTTATTTGGTGATTGTTTTGTAGTATTTTATTTTGTTTATTTAGGTATGTGTACAACCAAGTTGTTAGTGTTCTTACTCTTACTAGAGTAACTAGAATTTTTGAACAAAGGCTTAATTATGATCTTCGTAGACTTTTGGCTGGATCTGAAAGATTGATAGATCATTTATTAACTTTTACGGAAAATCAACCTGAGTTTTTGTTAGATGGCATTTCTTGTCTGCCATTAAGTTCAGCAGTAAGGGAATCAATATCGCAAGCGATTATTTCTACATGCACTAAAATAAAGGTATTATATAGTACACTATATTTTACTCATATTATTGTTGGATGGAGGATATATCATATATATGTACCTTATCGAGAGTTGATATGACTGTTAACATTTTTTTTTTGCTTCTCAATATTTTCTTTTTACAACTTCCTGGTTATATTAATATTTACCTATCACCTATACAGTATCTGAAGGCTGCTGTGTAATAGTGAAAAACTTATTTAGAGATTTTTAATTTATTAATTATTTATTTTCAAATTTGTTTTGATAAATAGAAGTATTGTCAATATAATAATTTCAGTTATAAGTTGCTGTATAATTAAAAGTTTTCAGCATGTCAACTGATTGTTTTAAATGTTTCGCTGCCTCATTTTTATCCTGCATATTAAAAATAAATTAGGATTGTAAATGTTTAATATTAAATAATAAAAACACACCACTACGGCCCATGAAGGGCCTTAGTTATTGTTCTGATTCTTGATCAACGATAGGTAATACTAGGAGTTGATGTGGCAATCATATGCTTAACTACCAGGTTTCTCCCCTCTTACTCATTGAAAGGTCAGTTCTTGTCTTTATAAAGATTTGGACCTCAATATCTATAATATAAAATCAGTGTTTATGATCCACCATAAAAAAAAATAAAAAAATAAGACCCTTTATAAAGTTTATTTCTTTATTACTCACTGATGATATTGAATATCAACAGATTCCTGTGATTGATTTGATTTATTGTCTGCAACTGTGAAGGATTTTTTTTCTCACTAATTCCATGTCTTCTAATAATTTCTCTTTTTATGTTCTATAATATTGTCTTGTGATTGCATCTTTGTGTTGTTCTCTACTGTTTTGTTCATCAGTATATATTTAGTCATTGGCAATGGATTCTGGTCTTTCTAAGATATTACCTTTTAAATAAAGAGGTTTTAAGGTCAAAAAGATGGTAGTTCTATGCTTTCTGTGTTTGCACACATATTGATCTTTAAATATTTTAGGGGGCTACAGGATTATACATTTCTCCAGTTCTCTCACATTCCCAACAATTATGGTATGGTTGCCTGTCTCTTAATTTTATCAGTTAATATAGGATGTTTTGTTAACATGTTGGTGTAACCTATAATGTGAAATATATATATATATATATATATATATATATATATATATATATATATACACACACAGTGTAAAAATGTTAGACACACTTCAAAAATTGTTATCCCTACCCTCCCATCTTTTCAAATTACCCGTAAAACAGTATTAAAATAATCTATCACTCACCTGAAGTTAATCAGCAGCCTGCTTGTATTTCGGTTCTCAAACCAAAAATATATACATTTTTTTTTATTTTCAAATTAAAGTTAAGGCCCATCAAAATGTTAGACACGCTCCCTGGTAAAAATAAATAAAACTCAGTTTAATACTTCGTGGCCTTTCCACCACCATTTATTAATTCAAAAATTCTGTTTGGTAATGAATCGTACAATTGTTTGATTGTTTCTTGAGGTAATTGTTCCCATGAAGCCAGAATTGCAGATTTCAAATCCTCAATTGTTCCAAACTGTCTTGACTCAGAGTACACCCTTCTTGAAAGAGTTCCCCAAACATTTTCGATAATGTTCAGGTCTGGGGAGACAGCAGGCCAGTCTAATTTGGCAATTTTGTTGCGAGTAAACCAGTCTTTAATAATTTTTGCTGAATGTATTGGGGCGTTATCTTGCTGGAAAATTGGTGTGCCTTCAGACATGTCATTAAAAGTCAACTTTTGTTCCTCTAACAAATTTTTATATTCAGCTGAGTTTACTCTTGATGAAACAAATACCAAATATCCTTTCTTTTTGTAACCAATTGATGCCCAAACCATAACTTTTCCTCCCATTTGACGCCTTGATAAAATTTTTTCTTCTTTTATTAAGTCATGAAAATAATATGAAAATCCATTTGGCCCATCCAGATTGAATTTTTTATCATCACTAAAGATGACTTTCTTCCACTCCTCAGTCCATGACATCACCTTACGAGCAAAGGCCATCCGGGCTAATTTTTGATGGGTACTCAAAACTGGCTTTCTTTTCAATTTTTTTCTAACTATTGTTTTTGACTTTTTTAATAATCTTTGGACATTCCTTAGTTTTGTTTGAACTCCAGCTTCCTCAGCAATTGCTCTTGCTGTTTTACAAGAGTTGGATGCGATTCGAAGAATATTCCGTTTCTCTCGTAATGTCAAAGCAGGGGGCCTTCCAGTTGAACGGTGGGTTCCATATGTCTCCCCGTGCCGAATAAACTTCGCGACCGATGAAAAACTCCGCTTGATTCGGCGGGCTATTTCCCTACAACTCATCCCGTCCTTGTGGAGTGAAGAAATCAGCCGGCGCTCTTCTTCGGAGAAACACTTATTTTTTCCCATAACTCACGTTCTTTTTAGGTCCATTTTGAAACAAATTCAAAACTGCACTGAAGTAGAAATGGTATTTTAACAATTTCAACTCTACAGGATTATGAAAATAGTAAACAACAGCAAGTGCGTTTATCATTTTGACGCATATAAAATGTCAATATTTACTGATATTGGATTTAAATAATCCTAAAGGTCTGAGAAGATTGTCCCCATTTCAATATCATAATTTATACTTTAAACTGTGCTTAAAAAATAATATCAATCAAAAATAAAGAAAACTGAAAAGTTTTTTTTAATTTCAATGGGCGTGTCTAACATTTTGACACTGAGTGTATGTGTGTATATATATATATATGTATAAGGACGGTCTTGAGGTTTAGCCAATAAATACAAATATATTTAGGCGATTGTTTTGAGACTATTGTTCTCATATTATATACGCATACTCATATGTTTATTTAGTAATATGAATTATGATTTTGTTTAGAATCTTGTGTTCGCTATACTAATAGCAAATGATAAGCTCGTTACTTTAATTCATATGAAGAAGTATGTTATCAAACCATCAGATCTACACTTGATTATAAATATGGTGAGTTCCTTTGAATCTTTCAAAACAGCTGAGAGCTGGACACCAATATGCCTTCCAAACTTTGATTCCAGGTAAGAATGAATAGATACTTCAGTTCAAATCCTCTTTTTGTTCTGTACTTACCATATTTTTACTTTCTAATGCAATACTTAATTTCTGTTTTGAATTATGCTCTTTTTGAAATGCATCATGCATGCATTCTTCACAAAATTATACCAAATGCAATTTTCACATTTATTTATTATAAATTATGGTGGATCCTTGTTATAACAAGGGCCTGGGAGAAATGAAAGCACCTTTGTTAAAGAGTTTCCCTCACTCTAGCGAGGGAAGATGAATATGAATCATTTGAGGGTAGAAATTCAATAAAATATACATATGATAGGTGGTGTTTTGAATTTGTTTTCCTGAAATAGAAAAATCTCTCTCTCTCTCTCTCTCTCTCTCTCTCTATATATATATATATATATATATATATATATATATATATATATATATATATATATATGTATATATTTTGTCTTTTCTGTATTTAATTTTTTTCTTTTAATTTTCTTTCTTTTTTCTTTTTTTTTCTTTTCTTTTTTCTTTTTTCTTAATTTTATTTCTTTTTTCTTTTAATTTTTTTTTTTATATATATATATATATATATATATATATATATATATATATATATATATATATATATATATATATATGTATATATTTTGTCTTTTCTGTATTTAATTTTTTTCTGTTTTTGTCAAAATAATAAGTGAATGCAATTTTGCTAATAGCTTGTCAGTCACCGGTAAAAGGATATCAGGCTAGGATAGAATTTCTACTATTTCTGGTAAAGTTAATTGAAAATTTTATTCAGGCAGGATGTACCAGAACGTATGATAAAGACATTCATCCTAGCGATGCTCCAGTAGCCAATTCTTTCATAAATTTATATTGGCTAGTCCTGATTTAAGGACCATAATTGTACTTTTGTTTAAGTTCATACAGAATAAGGAATATACAAAAAAAATAATGTTGGTATAATATATTCGTGGATCTCATTACCGCTTAGGGGAGCATCCCACGGGTGACGGATGTGGGGATGGTCGGTGGAAATTCTTTGGAAGTCCGACTGACTCGATGACCAACAATGAGAGTGCCCCTCGAGGCTTGCTGGAGGGTATAACTTATGTTTGAATGCCCTACTAAATTATGTTTAGTTCACAAAATACCACAAAAAAGTCATGGATCTCTCTGAGGTAAAATGCTCATTACCTGTTCGGGTCTCCAGGTGGGGACTACTTCAGGGGATTCATGGCGCAAGTTGAAAATTAGAGATTTAGGTATAGGAACATAGAACGTATGAAGTTTGAATACAGCGGGTGGGTTAAAATCGGTGGCAAAAAAGGTTAAGGGTTACAATGTAGATATTGTGGCATTGCAAGAGGTTCTCTGGCCAGGGGAGGGTTTGTTAACAGAAGGGAATTATACTATTTGGTACAGTGGGAGCGGTAATTATTGTTTAGGTGCTGGGTTTCTGATTAGGAATAGATTGCTGTCCGCATTGAGGGACATTCAATTTTTTAGTGATAGGATATCGGTGGCCATATTTCAGTGGCGGTGATTTAAAATCATGTTGATAAACCTACATTCTCCTATCAAAGACAATGAAATTTATGATAAACTAGAGTGGGTTTACGATAAACTACCGCGAAACTGCATGAAAATAATATTAGGAGACGCAAACACAAAGGTGGGAAGGAAAGAAGTATATTATCTGAAGATCGGTAAAGAAAGTTTGCACGAACATAGTAATGATAATGGGATCCGACTAATAAACTTTGCTATCTCGAAAAACCTTAGAATCAAAAGTAGTATGTTTAAACATAAGGATATTCATAAGTATACGTGGACATCACTCTAAATAATCCAAGTGATAACAATGTTGCTAACTTCCGAGCCTTAATGAATGAAACATCTAAATTCCTCAGAAACAAAAATGAGAACATCTTAAAAACAAAATAATAGAGATAGAAACTAATATAATTTAAAACAGCGTAAGAGACATATACAAGGGTATTAACAGATTGCGTAAATGGTTTTGAACCTGCACTGAATGGAATTAGAGATGAAAATTACAATATCTTGGCCGATCTGGGGGACTTTGTGAATAAATTTTAAAAACACATTGAAAGTATTTTGAATTCGGGAAATAATAGTCAATATCCTCCTTCTGAATATCAGAGTGCTGAACCGTTAATTGAGGAACCGAGCTAGGAGGAAGTCGAAATAGCCATCGGAAAATTAAAATCTCATAAAGCAGCGGGAATTGACAACATTCCTAGTGAATTAATAAAAGCGTGCGGAGAAGTTGGAGTTTCTAAAATACATCTTTTGGTTAAAAAGATCTAGGGAAGCGAAAAAATGCCCAAAGATTGGAAAGAATCTATACTTATTCCGATTCACAAAAAGGGACTGAGGATGGATTGTAATAACTATCGCAGAATATCACTCCTCCTGGTATGTTATAAAATATTCTTGTTGATCCTAACTAGTCGAATTACGGAATACGCCAAGGAAAGTATCGGAGACTACCAATGTGGTTTTAGACGGAACCGGTCAACTATCGATCAAATATTTTCCTTACGGCAAATATTAGAAAACAAATTAGAA
Organism: Rhaphigaster nebulosa; assembly: GCA_948150685.1. Classification (NCBI taxonomy): domain Eukaryota; kingdom Metazoa; phylum Arthropoda; class Insecta; order Hemiptera; family Pentatomidae; genus Rhaphigaster; species Rhaphigaster nebulosa. The sequence goes on from OX411307.1 coordinate 149,510,351, forward strand.
TACAATGGTGTAGTTCATCAGCTTTTTGTCTATTTCAAAAAGGCTTACGATTCCATTGGTCGCCTGAGACTGTATAACATTTTGATTGAGGAGGGAATACCGAAGAAGTTAGTAAATGTAGTAGGGATGTGCATGACCGAAACATTCAGTAAAGTTAGAATTGGTAATTATTTTTTGGAGAAATTTGAAGCTTGCTCGGGTTTAAAACAAGGTGATTCTCTTTCATCTGTTCTATTTAATTTAGCACTAGAGTATGTCATTAGAAACTTGATCGGTACCAAAAGGGGTTTAGTTCTGGGCAGTAAAATATCCATGCAGATGATTTGGTATTTTTAAGTGAGGACACGGAAAATATAAAACTGAATACAAAAGTGTTGATGAAAGCTGGTAAAGAGGTTGGCCTCAAAATAAATACGGATAAGATGAAATATATGGTTGGCAACAGAAACAAAGGCAATTTTGATGATATAGATATAGGAGGAAATAGGTTTGATCATGTTGAGAAATTTAAGTATGTGGGGTCCATAATTACTAGAAAAAACCAAATTCAAGAGGAAATAAAGGTGGGAAATGCTGTTATTTTTCAGTCTCAACATTACTTAGGTCGCGCATTTTTTCCAGAAACTTGTTAGAATAACTATTATCCTGCCTACTGTTCTGTAAAGGTGTGAAATGTGGCCGCTAACCTTGAAGGACGAACAACGCCTTAAGGTCTTTGAGAATAAGGTATTGCGTAAAATATTTGGTCTGAAAAAGGATGAGTCAACTGGAGAATTTAGGAGGTTACTCAATGCGGAATTGCGGAGCATGCACCCTGTTAATATAACGAAGTGATATCATCTTGACGGTTGAAATGGGCTTGTGAAGTTGCTGGGGTCAGTAACAAACAAATTCCTAAAATGTTAATAAATACTGAGCCAACTGTTAAACGTCTGAGGGATAGACCGAAATGTAGGTGAGAGGATTGTGTTAAAGGTGATCTTACGGATTTGGATTTGGACAGTAGTCAGTGGACCAAGGTTTGCAGACAGCGGTTGGTGGTATCGGCATTGAGCCTTTGGGTTCACTAAGCCTTTTATTATTATTATTATTTTAATATATTCCTCCTTTAGTGTGACATATTCTTTCTTCAAGGTTTATTTTTCATAAAGGGGGACATGTTACTGTAGTTAGTAGTTATGTTATGTTAAATTATTATAAAACTGAAAAATGTTAGCATAAAAAGAAAAATGCACTTTCTATTTTATTTTATTATTTTGTTTTTTTGTTGCGAACAGGCCAGCTAGGGACCATGCAAATATCAGTTATTTTATTTATAATATTATATTTTTAAAATTGATTTTTCCTTCATCATTATTCTTTCTCATCTATTTAAAAATGCTACATATTATTTCACAATGGTTTATTATTTCCAAATAGTTATATTTCAAAAATATCTGGTGTGTCCATACACACGACTTTCCTTATCGCTTTGGTTTAGAGTCCATAAAATTAGATTTATTTTCAAATCTGGTATGTTTTGGGAGATCTAATGTTTTCAAGTTATCAGATAACTAATCAAAAGTGAACGATCTGGTTTCCATAGGAATATGTGAAGAATGCTTCATAAAATATATCTACCAAGCTCAATAAAGCAATTAACAGTGGGTAATAGAGCCTAGTACGTAAAACTGAAACTTCTCAAGTGTTGTCTAAAGCAACGAAATTATGGAATGAAGTTATGGACCTATGAAGCGGAAACTTAGTGTTTGCCCCAAGATGATTGCCATAAACTTAGAGTATTCGAAAGTAACTGTATCAAAGCAAGTAGGCTAAGATGGGCAGGACATACAGGACATAGGAGGCGCAGAAAATCCACAGATGACTTACAATGTATGACGGACGGAATTTTTTTTTTTATTCGATATTTGGATTCTACATATCTTAAAATGTAAAACTTCAAATTTTAGCTAGAATATGGTGGAGGGGGAAGAGCATTTGACTTTAGGAATTTGTTGAGGGTATTTAGGAAGTAAATATACAAAATGTCCCCAATCTACTCTTGCTGCTTCATGGAGGGAAGGGCCCTTTCTTGGGTTTTTCACTAATATCTAGAAAACAATGCGTCTCACAGAAAAATGTGTCCTATCCAATATTAAAGCTGGTAATATTTCCTTTAAGAATGTTAATATTCATTTTATTCATATCTGTTATAGTTTTCGAGATAGTCGCTATAAATGACCTAGTTAAGGGAGCATTAAATCTCTAATTGTCTGCAATTTCGAAGCAAAAAGGCGAATTGTAATGTTGTGTTCCGAAGATCATCCTGTCCTGTGACTTTGGTGCCAAATCCCATGAATATCAGTTCACTAGCCCCAGAGAAATCGGAAAAACGGATGGATTTTTTTTTTAATTCGATATTTGGATTCTAAATATCTTGAAGTGTAAGTAAAATCTCAAATTTTGACCGAAAATAAAAAAAAATTCTTAGTCGATACAAAGGTTCATTATTGAAAATAATAAACCAAAAGCAGTGAATATTGAACTGAAAAAATTAATTAAATTACAAATTACTGGTCATGGTGTTAGCTTTGTATCACAGTATATGCACTTTTACATTTTTTGTAATTTTTATTGTATATAAAAATGACTAGTTATTTTGTTAGCTTTGTTTCAAAAGAAAACTACTGTAATAAATTAATATACTGTGGAGTCTCACTTATTTGAAACTCACTTATACAAAATATTCAGTCATATGAAGAAATTCACATTCCCCGGCGAAACTCCATTTAGTCCTATGTAATTCAGGAGCAACTTTTGAACATTTTGTAGAATTGGACAACAACCTGGCTGTTTGCACATCCCATGAAATTATTGCTGAAGTCACCCTTAAAAAACAGAAGGAATCTTAGACGATTCCCAATGTTTAGACAACAAAGAGCCAGTGGCACCACCAATATTTGCCCAAACAGTTGTTGCATTAGAGGTAGTGGTGCGTTTTGTCTATTATAAAGACACAAATGAAAAAGATTCGGACATTTTTGTTTATTGTGAATGAGTTTTACACAATGTAGCTTGTGGAAAAAATAAGTGTATCGAATTTTTTTTAGCACAATTTAAGATTTTCTTGTTTTTTATTTGAGAATTTCGAGTTCTGTTCTTATTTAAAAGTATGTATAAGAAATATTTTTCAATTATTTTTTGTAAGATTTTAAATTGTTTGGTGTAGGAGTGAATAATTATTACTTGCTTTTTTTGCTAAGCATATTTCTTTATTTAAAAAACACAAAACCTCCCCCTGTTCACTTAAACGAAGTATTCACTTATACAAAGAATTTTGCGGTCCCCCTGATATTCGTATAAGTGAGTGTAATTATCTAAGATAAGTATTCACAATTGACAATTGTAATAGTTAAGAAATAAGAATGCTTTTTTAAACTTTTTTGTAGAATATGTAATAATTTTATGACCCTTGCAACAAAAACTTTATTTATTAATTAGCCATAATTTACCTTTTGATTAAAAACAATTTTTATCAAAATAACACACTATTACGTTTTAGTACAGGTCTATTAGCTATGATGAGGTCACATATTTTATTGGATTCCACATATTGCATAAAATAAATTTGTCTGTGTGGACTTTAAAATATGACTTTTGGTCAAGGATATCTGCAATGTACAGGCTACATGCTTAGTTTTTTTTTGTTGATAAAATTGGTTGTAAAACATATAATAAGTCCTAGCATGTTACTTAATAATTGAATTAATTACAGTTATAATTTTATTTATTTTAGTGGGTACCTGCATGGCCATGTTTCTTATTTGACTGAAGAGTGTCAGGCTTGTTTGTTGCTTTTGACTGTCGATGCTGATCTTTTTCATGAATTATCTGAAGCTAAGAAGAAAATAACCGAAGTAAATAATATTACTAGTCCTGTTAAAATGTCTTATATTTAGTTGTTACCATATTCTTAGTACTCATATACTCAGAAATTCTTAACACAAAACCTAAAGAAAAGCCTTGATATCAAGAATATGAAAAACCTAAGTTTCTTAATTACTGTTTTTTTTAGGATTTTAATCATAAAGATATTATTCGATATCTGCAGAAGTATTTTGTTTTATATTTGACAATTAGCATTTTTGACTTGATGGAATTTGTCATCTATAAGTGATATTAAAAGTGGCATAATTTATTTTGCTTCCTAGATTTTTGATGAGTATTTAATGTACTTCATACTGAAATATTTTTGACATTATGCTGCCAATTCTCTCCTTAACTTTAATTTGTTCTCAAATTTAATGATTACTTTTTCTTCTTTTTTTTTTGTGTCTTTATTATTTTTAATATTTATTCTTGATGGCTCCACTTAGTTCTTATAGTCATGCTCATAAAGTCACTAAAACTCTATTTTTCCTCTGTTAGGAAGATAGTTATTTAGAGTCTTCGGCTGGCTTAAAAGAAAATTTAGAGTTTTTAACACTCAAAATAATCAATTTTTATTTATATAAATTAATAATAATACAAAACAAGTTAAAAAAATTGAATGTTTACAGCACAAACATGTACAGTTTAACATTACAATTAAAACATACATATTAAATAATAATTAATGTGAAATTATTTCTGTTCATCTACGCTTTCATACTTATAAAAGAGGCTTACTTAGTAAAGCAGAGTTTAAACTTAATTATTATGTCTCAGTTAATTTTTAAAAAGAAAACATACCTTTTTCCAATTTTACTGCAACACTTCCATTGGTATTTGACTTGTTTTTTTTGTTAGATCATTTCATTGTTTACTTGACCTTTCTAAACAGTCAATGTTTTCTTCAAGATATATCAGTTTACTTAACAAAATGTAGTTAGAAAGATGAAACTTAGCAGATGAATGAGAATTCTATGTCATGAGAAACGTAAACAAGTAATTCAACAATAGAATGTGTAAAATGAAGTATACATATAGAAAGTGTAAATAAGTATACATATAAGCATAAGTTTAAGGTTCTAATTACAACCTGATGTATTGGAAATGACATGTTGATTGAAACACAAAAAATAAAATGAACAGTTAATTCTTACTGTTAAGTTAATCTCCATTGCCTAGTTCTCTGGTTTAAAAATAATATAGGAAAAAGTTGTCGTTGGGACTAACCACTGATAGTTTCTGATAAAGATTACCTCATTTTATTTAATTTAAGACTGTTTTTCAATGGAACACCAATTAATTGTACCTGTATATTTAAGCATTGCCTTAACTGGAGTTTTCTCCATAACAGTCATATCACATTTTACATTGTCCATTTTATTTTTTTGTGTTTCAATGAACATGTCTTTTCCAATGCATCAGGCTGTAATTAGAACCTTAGACTTATGCTTATAATTTAGCTGCTTCCTCTTCCTTGTGGTCTCAAATATGTTTACTTTATTTTACACATTCTATTGATTGAATTATTTGTTGAAGTTTATCAGGATTTGAAATTCTCCTTCATTCGCTAGATTTCATCTTTCTTACTACATTTTGTTAAGTAAGCCTGTCAATTAATATTTTCTCTTAAACAAACGTCATGGATAAATAAAATCATCATTTTAACACCTTCAATGAGGAATAACAATTTGTTTTAAAGTATTATTGAATATATCAAATATAACATCAAAAGAGAAAAATTAAAAACAAATAAAGACAGACACTAAAGACCCAAGCAGTTGAGTGTCCATAAGAAGCTTAACCTTAACCTTGAATATATCAATTATAAGAGGAATAAACATGATCTATAATTAATAACAATGATTCAGGATGGTTACCATAATAAACACGAAAACACTCAGGGTTAAAGAGGATTTGAGAATCAAGTTGAGCTCTATAAAGCCTATCTATCATTGATGTACTGATAGTAAATAAACAACATGCTTTCAACTGAAAACTATTGATGCTTTTCTTCACTTTGCTCAACATTATTCCTTTTGATGAATACCCTCCCATTTGCAGAATATTGTTATGTGAAATTGATAAACTTTTGATTTTTGATTTTTAAACTTTAATTTATAGCAAATTTACTGTTTCATCAGTTTTTATTTTTTTTATGAAGATGAATCTTTAATACTAATATCATAACATCAGATAGTGGTATGCCATACTATCTGAAAAGTGGAAGTGGTATACAGTGACATAAAGTTTAGGAACCCCTGCTCTAGGCTATGTAGCAGGAAGTTGAATATTGCTCCTTAGTTTAAGCATAATGACAAACTAGCATCCCTCCTGACCTAATAGTAAATCCTCTGCATTATTCATCATGCACTCTTACAAATAGCATATTCCCATCATTTTTACAAGTCGCTCCAATTTGAGAGCTGTATCCAGATCCACTATTGTTTTATTTATCTGGTCCTATTTACCGATGGGCCATAAGCTTCCTGGAATTCTTAGAACAAGTGATGAGTGGCTGTTCGGTATTCTCTTCTTTTTTTCCAGTATTGGAAATTGTGAACACTTGTGTCATAAGCAGGTTTTAGAAAAACTGAGTTGACATCCACCGTGCTTCAGCAATTCTGCTGGAATGTTTTCAGTGCCTAATTATGCTTTCTTAATCATGTTTTTTAAATAACAATGGAAAAGTTTTTAATAATTTTAGTATTTTTATCTTTAGCAACAAATATGACTTAATGAATTGCTTTTTTTTTTATTTAATTTTTTTATATTTTATACATTTTTTATATATTTAATTTATTTATTTTAATTTTTTTATATTTTCCCAGAAACTACAGCGCAACCAAAGCATTAATGTCATCACTAATGTGATTAGCAATCCTGTACTTACAATGAATAATGTTAATATATCAACTGTGAGGCATTTTCTGTATAAATGCAAGAAAAGTTCACATATCTTAGCCCCTCCTATGCCTCCACCTTACGATACTCCAGAAAATTCTAATGAACTTCTGCAACACTATCAGATATTGCATAGTACTATGAAAGATGGCAGCTCTGATTTGAGGTTAATATTTCAGCAGTTTAAAACTGAAGTTATGTTGGGATATGTAAGTTAAATAAATATTGATTTTTAGCTTTTAAGCAATGACATTATTTACATGCTGCATAAGGCTCTGTTTTTAATTAAAGGTTCTTTATGCTTTAATTAATGCTCATTTGCTTTATTATTTAATTATTTTCTAAATTTTGGTAGAAGAAAATTAAATTATGTGAAACTTATTTTTTTAAACTGTTTCATTTCTCAATACCGCAATATGCCCCTGTTAAGAGCACCAAATGATAAAAAAAATTATATATGATAACTTAGGCGATTGGGTCACACTCCTGATCATATTATGACCATTAAGTATCAGGTAAGAGTGTTTCTAGGAGCTCCTGAACCACAAGAATACTTTTAAGTGAAGTATGGAATACCAGATGGAATACCTTCGTTTTCTAGAGGTTGATTAAACCAGTGATTCTGGATACAGAAATAGCTGTCAGGAGGTTCAAATATAATTAGGCATAGAGGATTGGTGACTGAGAATCTGTAATAAGAGCCTAAGTACTATAATCAATACTGAAAATAGGTAAAGAAAAAATGATTCCAGCTTAATCTAGTCCAGGTCTAATCTTTCGTCTACCCAAAAAATAATGTTTGGTTAAACTTAGTAATTATTTAAGGATAACACTTCTAACAATTGCCAGAGACCACCTGCTAAATTGAAATGAGGAAAGGGCATGTTTGTCCATATTTTCATTCTTATGTAAATACTTTAAAAAAAAAAGCGTAAAAAAACAATGGGAATGGACTTCAGAGCACACTAATATTTTATTTACAGAAACTACCTTTGGGAAATTATGGCTGAAGTCGGTTAAATGGTAAAATAGATCAGGACATGCATGAACAATTACTGATGAAGATAAAGTATCTGAAGTTTTTCGGCCATGCTGTTCACTTTTGCACTGATAAAAGTAATTAGAGAAACTATAGGGATGAGTATTGGAATAAAACCTAATAATCTTGGGTATACAGATGTTATAGTTGTTTTTGGATATAAACAGGGTATTGAGCATCCTGCTGACACAGACATAAAAGCAGAACAAATCAGCTTTCAATCAAATGGTGATATAGTACAATCGATTATATAATAGTTAGCCTAAAAATGTACCTGATTCACAAGATGAATGTGGATTAAAGAATGTCCCCAAAAGTAGTAAGATCTTAATACCCCGGCTGCACATTAACATCAAGATATGATTAAGCTGTTGAAACAAAACAGCATTAAACATTATAAAGAAAGTTTAAATCAATTGAAGCCTTCTCTTCCTTCATAAATATCTCAAGAAACCTTCAAGAAAGATATGAAATGCTGTAATAAAGGCTATTCTGATAAACTGGTGCAATTTCCGATTTCTGACAAATACTCTGGAAAGGAGAATCAAGCTGTTCAAAACTAAAGTTCTCCCAAGAATAACTAGAGCAATCTGGAATCATGGCTTAAATATTTATACATATAAAGGAGAAGGAGGAGAGAGAAATTTAGGAAACTAGTCTGTCTCATAATATGAAAGCATGGAGGATAAAATGGTGGGGGAGGGGGAGGGCTCTTTAAACAATCCACAGTGCCATGAGTGACACAGGTGTTGTCTGGGTAGAGACAAAAAAAAAAAAAAAAAAAACAGAAGATGGATAGAGTGAATAAATGAAGATACCAAAACTTATATCTCAAGATAGACCAAGGTTAGGTTAGGACAGTTTTGGCACTGTTAGTTCTACAGGGTCTGTTAAGGCAAAAGTAAGAATGTTTTTTTGTGGGTGTGCATAGTGAGTTAATGCATTAAGTAGAATTGTTTAATTTTTTTTTCTAATACCTGTTGAAGTTAGTAATGAACTGTTTATTAAATTAAAATTCATGTTTTACTTTTTTGAAATAACTAAATTTTATATTTTTAATATATTTGTTGTTTGAAGAGTGATTTCTTTGCTAAATTGAAATAAATTTTTTCAGGTCACTGAAAAATTTGAACTTTATGTCACATTGGATCCATTGATATCAAAAGCGTCAAGCACTGATGCTGTGGATAAATTAATTAGGTGGATACAAAAAGAAGAAGACAAGTTTTTTATTCCCCATGTGCCAAATTTTTAATGCTGGATTGTTAATATAAAATATCTTATTATCAATTTGTGAATTATTATTTCATCATTCATTTCCATCAAAACCTAATTAACCAAATTTTAAATATCATTTAATTAATATAAATTTGTTTAGTATTTTAATTAAATGGGGCCTATAATTTTTATTCATATACTCATGAAATTATATTATTTGATCCACGCTGTCATAAATGACACTAGATGGGTTGTTGTATTATTATTATTATTTCATTTTAAAAAATTGGATAATTCTAAAATTTACTATTTCTGGCTCACGAATAATGTTTTCATGTTACTTTGAACACATTGAACTCGGATATAAATATTCAAATTAAATTTCAATATACAATGACATCTACTGCAAGGCTGGTTTATTAACTATGTACGTATTATATTATAAAATATATTATATTATATAATATTTATTATAATTATATAATATAATTTGTGATCAAGACATAGTAAATATTACACTTTGACATCACTGCTATAAACATTATTGTAGTAAAAAAATATATTTTCACACTATAATAATATTGTTCTTATTACATATAATTCAATAGATCTATCAGAATGCCCCATAATATAATTAATTCATTAAAAAAAATTGGTCACTCTATTTAATATTCTTATTTTTTTACTATGATAATGTTTATGTGATCCAGAAATATTAAATTTTTGAGAGATCAAATTATTTAAAATGAAATAATTGAATTTTAGAGCGTTCACCAGATCGCTCTAAAATTCAATTATTTCATTTTAAATAATTGGATCTCTCTAAAATTTAATATTTCTGGTTGTTTCGATGGGAAAACCACATCAATATCATTTTCTCGTTGGGAGATAGAAGTTTCAGCGTGTTTTCTTTTCTTTCCTAGGACTCACTGGAGCGAACGCTGGCACACTTCCAATATTTTTGGATGTAGAGTCACCAAAAAAATTTGGTTAAATTAGATGACCCGTTGACTGTTAGTAGATGCGATAGAACCTCCTACCTGCACCCTCCCCTCCCTCAATGACTAGTGATTAATAAAATACGAATGTTCCCATGAAATTAAAATGGCCACAAAGTGCCAAAGATGGCGGACATATAGCATATGTCCATATAGATATATTTATTTTATAAAAAACATAAATATAATACAAATTTTTAATTTATACATATCAAAAAACTATCTATTCATTATCAGGAAAAGTTGAAATGCTTAATTTTTCAAACGTAAAAGTACGCCGATCGGTCTTAGTACCAACATGTATCTGTTGAGAGAACGCTCGAGTCTACTGAAGTAACTGAAGCGTTTCAGAAAGTTGCTGTTTCAAAAGATTTTCATTCAATTGTTAGTTTCGATGACATCTCCTTTCTACTAATGACGTTGGGAATATACAGCGTGTCTTTTCAACCGGGATTGCCTTTAAAACATATTGCAGTTTTGTCCGGATTCTGTTTCCTGTCTCCCCTGAGGCGTCTTCCATTTTTCGAATTGCCTCGTTAATAAGCTCTATGTTTTTAGAGGCACGCTCTGTAATTCAAACTGCGTGCTAGTGAGTACAATTAAAGCGCAATTGTTGGTGATGAAAGTCAGATTATTTTTTAAAATTGGATTTTCCAACAATTTCTTAACTTGAAATACGGCTACGGCTGATTCACTATCTAGCTTTGAAACAATGTCCTCTGTTTTGTCAAAGTTGTTAGGTGTAGTACCTACTCAGAAGCCTCCAACCAAGTTCCGCATCTCGTGACTACTGGCTGAGGAGATAAGCTCAGTTCAGGGTAATTTTCCTTGAAAATTTGTACTCAGTTTGGAGCTTTAAGTCTGATTAGCTGATGAAATAAACAAATTTACCTCCAGAAATTCAGACCGAGCAATTTCGGAAACACGATGGATCGCGTGGACATGACATGTGACATAAAGCATTTTAGGATAAACTACTTTAATGGACTTTCCTGCTTTAACCATATACGGAGCGCTGCCTGACTAAAAAAAGAATACTTTTCAAGTCACACATTTTGGAGCAAGTGGACTCATGGAGTCGTTAAAAAACCGCATTATTACATTTTTCAATTCTTGGCAATTTAGGAGAAATGGCTTTGAAGAGGAATCTGGGAAGAGTGTACCAACGATGATATTTGCAATATACTGGCCTTCAACATCAGTTGACTCGTCAGTACGTCCCTCTTTGATATTATCTCGACTATTTGCAAGGGTTTTCTGGTTTACATCATGCAGATAGTTTTTTTTCTTAAGGTGGTTTGATCAGACATTTGCTCCGCCGATATATATTTTTCAAAAAGCCTTTGAGAGAGGGGTTATTTATTTGGCTCAAAGGGATATCGTTCCTTAAAAATGCGCTACCCAAATCTATGCAAAAACGCATCTCAACTTGTTGTAGATGGCGTAATGGAACTTTGCTGCAGTACTGATTGTTTTTCTTTGTTTACTTTGTGTGGAACTGTACCAATATGCTGAGTAACTTGGAAATGTTGCGTTGTAGAAACAGACTTGTCACAGCAAGACCAATATAAAATATCTCCATCACTCCTGAACGTTTCATTCGGGTACTCGCGAAGATATTCCGCTACCCGATCTTTAGTTTTTTCTCGACATTACTCATTAAGAAAAAAAAAAGAAGAAAAATCATGACACTGGGAATTATGTTTTAAAACCGTACGAAGTTCTTCCGACACGCAGATTGACTCTAAGCCATAAACTACGTCGCTCTGAGTAATAATTAAAGGGGGAGGAACTGAATAATAGCGGTAAGAAAACTACGACCAATTCTAGTTAATTTGGTTAATCACCTTTGAATGTCACCTGATATTTTAGGATTTTTTTTCTCGGACTCATCCTTATTCATGATTTGATGTAAATATAAATAAGAAATATGAATTGAAATGTGTAACAATACATGATATATGTATATTAAGTGAAATATGTAAATTTAAATTGGTTTAATATTTTTTAATTTTTAATTTTTTTTTATTATTATACTTCATAATGTCGACTGATAAAATATCGGAAATGGAAACGGATGATGACACCGCCTTCTCTGAAATTGGTGAAACCGATTCTCAGTATCTGAAAAGACGAACTCTCCAGAAACGTCAAAGAAATGCTGCTCCTGGCTCCGCTGGTAACTCGCCAAATAAAAAAAAGAATAAAAAAGGAAAGCCTAAACAGGCTTTACCACCACCTGAAACCCGCAGTAAATCTGCAGTCAACCAAATTGAATCCAACCCAACAGCATCAGCCATTCTTACCAGCAATCAAACAGCCCTCAATAACCCTACTACTGAACCAACCGGACCATGGAAATCATCTGAGCCTGAGCCACCAACAATATTTGTTACCAATATTCGTGACTTCATGGCATTTGGTAAAGAAATATCTGATTTAATTGGACAAACAAATTTTAAATGTTTCTCCAGGATCAATGATATCAAAATTAACACTACTAATAAAGACAGTTACAAAAAACTTATTAATCCTTTATATGAAAAGAATTTCGACTTTCATTGTTTCCAATTAAAAGAAGAAAAGCCATTCAGAGTAGTTTTGAGGGGACTACACATCACCACCCCCACTACTGCCATCAAGAATGACATTGAAGAATTAGGATTTAATGTGCGACACGTTTCTGGTGTGATCCACCCAACTGAAAAGTATCCATTACCTTTGTTCTTTGTCGACCTGGAGCCAGCTCGCAACAATCCTGAAATATTTAAAGTCAATAGACTTGTATACACGAGTATACGATTCGAAGAGCCCAGAAAAAGAGCGGAAATTGTCCAATGCACCAGATGCCAACATCTTGGACATACTAAAGTCTATTGTCACCATCAGGCCAAGTGCGTCAAGTGTGCTGGTCTGCATGCATCTGATATTTGTACAAATCCTCGGGACACACCAGCTAAATGTGCTTTATGCAGCGAAGGACATCCAGCAAGTTATAAAGGATGCACGGTATACAAAAATATGCTGAGACAAAAATCTATTAGCATAGCTTTGAAACTGCAAAATCAAAGGAACGTAGTTCCCGAAGAAGAAATGCCTGGCTCTTCAACGAGGAGTGACCTTGTGACTCAGAGTATTTCAGGAATAAATATGAATAAAAGACCTACGGACTCCAAAAGTATGGTTAAAACATACTCAGATGTTACCACAAAATATCTACCTGAACCACAGGCGCCTCAAACCTCCTTTTCCCAGCCTCAGACTTCCTACTCTCAATCCCAAACCTCTCAGCCTCAGCCTCAGACCCCTTATCCTCAGTCTCAGACCTCCCATCCTCATCCTAAACTACCAAAAAATGATATACCCTCTAAAAATGTTTCACTAAGAGTGAAATTACCGCCACCGACTCCAGCACAAATCAATCCCAAACTTCCACCTCTATCCCAACCTTCCTCTCAGTTCAATCCATCACCAGAAGCTCCATTAAACATGGACCCTATACAAAGATCCAAAAGGAGGATTTAACCCCCAACTAGACAGAATAATACTCCACCCCTAGACTCTACCTTCTACTCCTATCCAAGCCAAACCTCATCCGATATAAAATCAGTCCTTCAATCCTTCCTTCGTGATCTACAAGACACGATCAGACCACTCATCACCCTCCTTACTCGAATCCTTACAGAAATCCCGCTCAATATCCCAAGATGAACCAAAAGCCCCTAGCTATCCTATTGTGGAATGAAAATAGCCTTAATAACCATTGAGACGAACTTGACACATTTCTCCATGAAAATTCCATAGACATTGCACTGGTGACTGAAACCCATTTCACAACACAATCTTACTTTTACATACGTGACTACATCACATACAGATCAAATCACCCAGACAACACATCCCACGCAGGTTCTTGTATCCTTATTCATAAATCCTTACCTCATTTCCAGATTCCATCCACTCCAACTGACACCATTCAATCAACATCTATAACCTTGTCCGCTCATCCGTCTAACATTACATTCTCAGCTGTATACTGTCCGCCTGGTAATTCCCTGGCCTATGATTACCTTAATTCCTTATTCCGATCCTTTGGTCCGCGTATCATTGCTGGAGGAGATTACAACGCTAAAGATCAACGATGGGGATGTCGAACGTCCAACACTCATGGAAGGATTCTTTCCCGTGTCTCAACCTCCAATAGTTGTTCCATCCTTTTACCCATGAACCCTACTTATTGGCCTACATCCCTTAAAAAACGTCCCGATATCCTTGACGTATTCATTACTTCTCAGATATCCTCCTTACAATCTACAATCAAATCCATAGATGACCTATCCTCAGATCATAGTCCAGTTCTGCTTCTCATGCATTCAAATCCGGTTGCTAAACCTTCTCCTCCTCTGATTACAGGACTGGTTAACTGGGACAATTTTCGTTATGATCTAGAAACCAAACTAGACTTAAAAATTCTGTTAAAAACCAAGTAACAGATTGACTCCGCAATTGAAGAACTCACAATATCAATAGAAACCATCATCAATAGCAATACGTCAAACCCTAAAACTAGAAATTCCCGTGAAACTAACTTACCACATCATATTCACACCTTATTAACAGAAAAAAGGCGTGCAAGAGCAAAGTGGCACAGAACCAGATATCCATCGGACAAAACTCATTACAATAAATTAACTAACAAACTGAAAATAGAAATTAGGAAATACAAAATTCAAAACTTACAGAACTTTACAGATAACCTTTCAACTATTGATAAATCTTTATGGATCACTACAAAAAAGCTACTGAAATTCAAAACCTTTAATCATCCACTCCTCACTGAATCTCAGAACTGGTCACGATCAGACGAAGAAAAATCCCAAATATTTGGTGAACACCTTTTCAAAATTTTCAATCCTCATCCTGACATCCTTAACCCTATCCACCTTAAGCATGTTGAAGCGGAATTAACTATGCCACTCCAAATGTCCCTTCCTCCTAAAGCGTTTCACCCTTCTGAAATAATCAATATCATCCACAAATTGCCTTCCAAAAAAGCTCCCGGCCACGATCTCATCACATCCCATATCCTAAAACAGCTTCCTCGAAAAGCTATCATACTTCTGACCTATATATATATATATATATAAATTAACGTTTTTGAGACACAAAAAATAAAAAAAAAGAAAAGGTTTAAAGAAAAGCACACTCAGAGAGATCGGTTACAACTGACTTTATTTAACAAGTAATCCTCTTTATATAAGATCTGGGAGTTGTTTACACTCATGAGAGGGATTAAGCTCTGTTATTACCCGGCTCTGGCTCTTAACTCCCCCCCTCCAGTTTCCAGACACTTTTGGAAACTTAAAAGGGTGACCAGTCCGAGCAATGAACATCATTTATCCCTGTACAACGTTACAGCTCCTAGAAACACTAAATCCATAAACTAAATACATAACAATTTTCTTCTATAAAAACAACTGAAGTATTCAAAACATAAAACACAACTAAACCACGACCACTGTTGCACAACAATTTATACGCAAGCACTGAACTACAAATAACAAAAAGCTAAGAGATACAATAAAAATAGAAATAAAACAAAAATACACTCTTGTTTACAATATTTCCTCCGGTTGCACAGGCGAAGGCACTCCAGACCCCAAAGGAAACTTCAATTGCTCGATGTGGACTGTCCGCCGCCTCTTAGGGTCTCCAATACTTTCGATCGTTACCACGTTATGTTCGCGTATAACGACGACGCGGAATGGCCCCTCGTATCTCCGCGGTTCTTTTCCCCTATTCGATCCAATCCGCCGGTATACTAGTGACCCAATCTTTACCTCACCGCAATCCCGTACCCTTGCGTTTTCCTTAGCTACCCTGGTTCGTTTTTCTTTGATTATTCTTTTCCGCGCTTTTTCCCACGACTCCCGCAATCGGACGTGGTTTGCCATGATTTCCCGGGCATTCTTAATGTCCCCTATCGTCGCCTCACAATCCCTACTGGGCCCTCGAACCCCAAATAGTACTTCGAATGGCGCAAATCCAGTAACTGAGTGGATTGAATGATTGTACGCTGCAATCGCCTTCCGCATTGCTATGTCCGGGGTCCACCCCTGTTCCACGTGATACACTCTGAGGTGGTCGCTTAGGGTGCTATGTAACCGTTCTACCCCTCCCCTACCCTTCGGGTGTTCCGGAGTGTTAAAGTGCCACCTCAACAACAAACACACAAAAACACCCTTAAAACACCCTTTCACAGGTGACTTGTGTAAAAGGTTTGTACAGATTTGTATGCTACTTTCAGGTTGGTAAGTAGTCAAGACTGTGGGAGTTGAAAAACAACAGAAAAGACGTTTGATAAACACTGAAACATTTTTTCTTTTCAGAGCAGTAACCTTACATATTTTCTTCTTCTTCAGATTCTGTTTTCTTCAGTTTCGTTCAGCTCGTCTTGTTTTTGTATTATTTCATTTTCACTCTAAACTTTTTAGCCATTATAAAAGTTTCGTACTTATTTTACAAATTGTTTCAGCTCTATTGATAACCGACTTCTTTCAATTTTACAAAGTCTAGAAATGCAACAAAGGACATCTTTTTGGGAAACTCTCAAGTTTACAATTTCATTCAATTTCTTTGGGTATAATCAGGAATAATCTTTCTAAATTTCTTGGTTAGGACCGTCAAAGGTTTTACTTTGTCAATATTTCGAAACAGAAGATATAACCAGAAATAAATCTAGTAAAACAATTGACATTAATAGGTTTTCTTATTTGGACCATTGGCTTATTTCTTTTAAAACGATAAAAAAATTGAATAGTCAAACTTTAGAATATAAATTTCTCTTCATCGCTTTTTGGTTTTGTTATCAGGAGGCTATGAAAAAATGTTAGAATATAATATTGAGATTGAGGTGGATGTTTACACAAAAACAAAACAATCCAATGTAAGGTTATAGTTGTGCGAAGTAGTGCTACTTTTGCTGTTGTGGTGTATTCAATAATATAATATATGGATATGCTAAAAAGTGTATTAGTTTAATTCATCTAACAAAAACTACCATAGCCGTTTTTTAGAGTTCATTAAAACAAGTCTTGATGAATCTCAATGGATTTATAAATATGCTTAGGAGAAACGTCCTGTACGGTAATAAATGTAGAATGTCTATTATTTTTTCCTCCGAAGACCATACATCAGGCTGTACACTTTGTTAAGCCAAATCGAATACAATAATCATTTTCTACAATTTTTTCACCAATAGCCATCAGTCATTAAGAATATTTTTCTTTTCCAATTTACGATAAAAGTTATAGTCTAATCACTAAAACAAAAGTCAAACAAGCAAATCAAAAGTTTTTGAGACTCGATAAACAGTTGTGCTTTCTCGAGCTTTGGAAAAAAAGAATAAATATTGGAAATCAGAAATAAATGTCCAAGATGACCCACAAACTTCACTAAAGCCTCCACTTTAATTCGTATTAGATTTCTTCAACTGTTCAATTAATCGGTGACTCAACAACCGAGTACGGGAGGTACTTATGAGATAATAAACTAATTGCAACTTTCTTAACTGAATTTGGTGTTCCATTGGGACTCAAAGGCTGACTTTGCGATAGAGATGCGGAACTAGTTAACTAAGTGTTCAAACTATTTTCTTTTCCTTTCTTGCCGATGAGTCTGCAGAGATGCTGCTGTGCTAAGTGTAAACATTAACTGGTGTTTTAACAATAGCTTTGTTATTGTCCAAAATTGGTTTTGGTGGCTGAAAAATTAGAAAAACCCAAGGACAGTACGCCGATAAATAAACCTGTTGAACCTAGAAATTTTCTTAGGATTACAATGAACGATATATTTAAACGAAACTTCAAAAAATCGTTAGGAGGTTGAAGGTGTTAAAGAAGACGGAAAATTTGGGCAAATGGACTGAAACTCTTCCATAGATTGAGAAATGTCTTTATGATAAATGAAAATAAACCTCGCCTGTTTGATATTAAATATGTAAATATAAAAAAAATAATAGCTGATGTCCCCTTAATTTTTGGTTTTGGTCTGCAGCAGATATATCAATTTTCTTATTCAATCGACATTGATTTTTAATTACTTTAAAAAAACTTTTATTGTTTTTGATTAAATGATGTAATGAAGCTATTTTAAAATAAATTATCCCACAATTTTAAGTGTTTCGGTGTTTTTTTATCCTGTTTAAGTCCGATTTCTAGAATCCAATACTCCCCTGTAAACTCATTGTTTTGATAGAGGAAAATTGGCACTTGAAGATAAAAAAAAAAGAGCTGAATAATTTCGATAAAACATGAGTGATTAAATATTCTTAAAAGTTTCCTTAAGCGTGACGACTACTAGTGCTTTTACCCTAATGTTGTTACTATTTTTAGTCTATGCAAACAATTTGATAAATTATTTTATTTTTATTCTCTTTTTTTTATCTTGTGTTTATTATTAGTGTATATAGATTTTAAATAACGCGGCGATAACTTTTGATGCAAGTATGCACTGGATCACCGATAGGACGCAGCGTCCATGATAAGATTGCTCGCAAGTGTGCTCCGGGCCTTAGGCCGCTGCTTGGTCGAAGATATTATATTCAACTTATTTCCAATACCAAGATGCATGATGCCGTCCATTTCATTTTTCTTAAGGTCAAGTCGTCCCAATCTCTAACTGCAAAAACATAGGGGGAAGGGAAGAAGGGGGAGTCGAAGCTCTCCTTACCCATAATGATGGACGCCCATGCTTTGTGGGCTATTTAATTTACTTAATGCATCCAAGGTACAAACATTTTATAGTCAAATTATTTTCATAAGTTAGGTTATTTTATGCGATAAAATTAAAATTGTTATCATAAAGATTATTTTCTTAACCGACCCCCTCCTCTACTCCCGTTGTTTGAAGAGAAAAAACTCTTAGGCCTAAGAGTGTTGAACCTTTAAATCCAACTCCAATGTTATTTCTCCCTGGCAAAATTACTCAGTTAGCCCCTACTTCCCTGAAACTGGAAAGTTAGAATTTATAAAACTATTATTTTCCAATTCTTCTATATGGGTGCGAAATGTCGTGTTTTAATTTTCAGATATTGTTTAAGGTCATTTACTTTCAGAAGAATGACGCCTTGGGGTCATCGAAAATGTATATCCGGTCCGAAGGAGGGTGAGAATTTAGTAGGCTACAAGAAGCGGAACTGCGGAGCATGCATCCTGTTAATAAAATTGAAGCAATAGCATCGCTGCGGTTGAAATGGGCTTAAGTTGAAGAAGGACTTAGAAACGAATAGATTTTTAAATAGGTGATCGGCGCTGAACTGAAGGATAAACGTCCGTGGAGTAGACCTAGACGTAAGTGAGATGATTGTGTTAAGGCTGATCTTGACCTTGAGGAATTGGGCATTGACGGAGATCGGTGGAGGGAAGTTTGTAAACGATGATTGGTGGTGTCAGCATCGAACCTTCGGGTTCGTTGAGCTTTATATATTATTACTACGTAATAACATATTTTTAAAAAAATGAAATGAACATGGGAGCGTAGTAGTAGTATTTTTTTTGTAAAATCTATTAATGCTTGTTGAAAAAAAAAAACATATTATTTATTCATTAATTTATTTGTGAAATTTATAAAAATATATTTTTCCAATCAGCTGAGCTATTGCGACGAATCGCCAATAGCAGGGTTTAGAAATTGACGAAAGGGCTTAGCCGCGCAAGTCCCTGGGAAGCAAGGGCGGGTTCCACAGATCAATGCTTGCTTCCACTTAGCTCCTCTCGGCTGCCTGGTAAGTCCTCTCTACTTAACCTCATAATCTAGTTAGGGACTTAATTTTAATGGTATATTTCAGTTTTAAACTGTGCCAATGAATATTAAGTGATATTAGATCATTCGTTTTTTCCTTTCGAATATACAAATGAAATGTAAGGTTTCATGAATACTATTTCTACCAATGGTGTCAGTCAAAAGACACCTATTATAATTTTAACTTAAAATTATCCTCTAAGTTAAATAAAGTTAATTTGTTTGAATGTTTTCATAATACAATCAAATAAATTCGGTGTTATCATTTTCCTCCTGCTCCTCCTAGATCTTATTTACATTGCATACCTATTGATACCACGAAGCATCCCATGACACTTTAACTATTTCTTAATAGTGTCTGATTTTAAATACAACTATCAATTGGCATCACCTTCTCAATTCAAATCAGATCGGAGAATCGCAATGTCAGTAGTGATTGAAAATATAGGAATATCTTGTATGAAATTTTCTATCGGCTGTTCTTTGCAATTTAGCGTTTTACTGTAGATTATTGTAATGATTAGTTTTTTTAGTAATACTGATAGTCTTTTCCATTGTTTATAATTTATTTCTCTTTGATTATTATGTCAAAATAATTGAAAGAGCTCTTCTTATATGTCAATAATTAAATTTGAATTTTTTTTTTAGTAATTTTCTTTTTCATGTTTTTCTTTAAAAAAAAAAAAATCACACATTAATTTAACGTTTCGCGGTTTCGCTCCATCCTCATGTATGCACTAAAATATAATTTAAATTATTTATAAATTATTGGTACATTTTAAAATATTGCAATAAATTAATAACAAATATTATCATATATAATTTAAATCAATGTTAATTTATTCACCTTATTATTCTAGATTTATCGCTTCAATTTGACTAAAAATCCATAGTTGATAATATTCACCAGTAGTTTATTCAAAATGTTTGTCCATAAAAACTATTTCGACACTTATTGACATATTGATATTACAAAACAATAACTGTTAGGAATGTTTTTTATAGAAAAATTGCTAGGTTACTCTGACCCATTGAAGGTTTAAGCTTATCCTTGCAACGAGTATTATTTATGTCCTCTTCTTTTTCTTCCTGACATCTTTCTCTTTCTTCCTGACGTGAACCTCTGTTTGTTTTTGACTTACCAGTGCTAGAAATGAAAAAATAAAAAATTGCCCTGTAATTATTGTATGGTAATTACTAGCTTTATATCTTAGTCATACACTATAAATTTCAAATTTGCTCTCCTCCAACCACCAAATGAGCAAAATTAAATTTTATAAAAAATGTCAAAGTGGTGCCTCTGACTTGAGGTGGGGTAATATGGAACCCCTAAGTGTTTTTTTTTTTTTTAATTAATTTATTTTTTCGCAAACGAAAAATATAACAATGGTTATTAGTCAAAAATGAATTTTATTGAAAGAATATTATTACAAAATGAAACAGAAAGTTGGGAAAAATCGCAAACATAGCTGTTGTCCATTGACCACTCCAACATATTTATTGCCAGCCCAACATGAGCATACCAACCACCGTACCCACAATTTTCCATTACTATCTTCTGAAAATTTGAGACCGCACAATAAACGTATTGCATTACATTCTAGCCGTTCTTTTGATTCACCAACAGGTAAATCATAAGATAGTTATAATTTTTAAATAAATTCTCCCAGAATTTACATGAATCTCATGAACTACACGTATATATTACCATAGATAATGGATTCTAGATGACATTGTATTCAGAAATACTAATTTGAATAGTGAGTGATATTTTTAGTTTCCAGTCCACTTTCTCTAAAATTGCTATTTCAATATTTCTCAGCGTCTGTTCAGAGTAACTACAAATGTTTTGTATGAATCTTATAGGAAATTTAATACTATACAAGGTTAGCCATGAGGCATTTTTCACTAAACTGCACTAACAAATAGTTATCAAGTTGAAACCACTGTCATATCCACGATATTCACGGCCCCGTATCTCAGAGTAGCTCTTCCGAATATTCCAACACGTTTCTTATAAAACTTCCAGGAAATGCAATGTTCTTTAATATTGGTAATTACAACATTGTGCCTAAAATAACCTGGAAGCGAGTTACTGAGGAAAAACTGAAAAAGTCCTTGTTCTTAGTGTTTTTTTTTTTTTAAGATGGCGGAAAACTTACTAGGTGTTGGAGGATGAAAACTTGGATTTTTCATGAGGGGCAATACATACAATACATCTGAAAATAAAAATTACTCCACCTTTTGCAATCCAAAATGATATCACCACTGGACTGAGCAGGGAAATATTTACAAACATATTTTATAGTATTTCTACAATTTGTTAAGCTTATATTAGGAATAGCGGTGTTGGTGATGGATATATTGTTTTAAATATTTAGGGAAATTTGCCTTGAAAAGAAATGTATTTAGGTGTAAATTTTCATTTACCTAAAAAAAGTATAAAAAATGGGGGTTTGACCACTTTTTTTTTTGCGATTTCGTCCCACTGTGTAACGTATTGATCTGGGCACTAGTCAAAGAGTCAAATTTAAACCATTTTTTACTTTAGTACCCTATACTTAAACATCGTCTATCGAGATTTTCCATTCCAATTAGTGCATTTCCTTCCAAAATATTGTAAAATCTGTTTATACTTTATAACGTAATATTTACGTTCTGAAACTTTTAAAATGCAATCGGTATTTGAAGACAATTTGACTGTGACAGATATTGGAAAAGAGTTACGAGCATAACGTTAGTCTGCATCACTTATTTATAGATTTTAAGCAGGCGTAGGAATCGGTAGAAAGAGAAAAGGCGGCTCGAGTTATCAGGTCCCTGAGGGCCCCACCGAAGTTGGTGAGATTAGTTGAAATGACGTGGAAGGAAACTAAGTCTCAGGTAAGGGTTGGTGGAGCCCTATCAAACGAGTTGGAAATGAGACAAGGTGCCCCACTGTTGTCCATAGTATTCAACCTGACCCTCGAAAAAGCTATAAGAAATATTTAACCCCGTAGGAAATATTTATAATAGGCTCGCACAACATATGGCGTACGCAGACGATGTAGCCATTACAGCGCGCACATTACTAGCACTTTCAGGAGCGTTAGAAGAGTTTGAAGCGGCGGCAGCGAGCAAGGGTTTAAGAATTAATGAAAATAAGACGGAATATACGAGGAGGTCAAGAACACAATCAGATAGAAAAGAAGAAGTGGAAATTAATAGGCACAACTTCATGTGCTGCAAGAGCTTCAAATATCTAGTGACAGAAGAAACGATATAACTGCAGAGATCAAAGCCAGAATAGCGACTGGTAGCAGGTGCCTTTTTGCGCTGAATGAAGTGCTAAAATTCCGAGAATTGTCTCGACCTGCAAAAACCACCATTTATAAGAGTATAATAAGACCCGTGGTAACATATGGGAGCGACATCTGGTTATGACTAAGAAGAGCGAGATGATTCTGAAGGTTTGGAAAAGAAAGATCCTCGGAAAAATCTTCGGCCCGGTAAACGAGCATGGACATTGGAGAATCAGAAAAAATAGCGAGCTCGAACAGTTCTTTGGCGACTCTGATATTGTGGCCATTATCAAAGAAGACTGCGGTGGCTAGGCCATGTGCAAAGGATGCCGGATGAGAGGCTACCAAAGCAGATGAAGAATGGCAGACCAGGCGGAAAGAAATTGAGAGGAAGACCAAGGCTGAGGTGGTTGCACGACGATCTGAGGCGGCTGGGAATGAAGCGGAATAAACAGAAATGGCTATCAATTCTATGTGAGCCAAAGCCCCAACTGGGACTGTAGTGCCAGTGTAATTCTAGGCAAAAAATACTGATATATATATATATATATATATATATATATATATATATATATATATATATATAAAAACCTGTACCACTACAACCCGATAAGGGTCTTGGGTTCTGTACTTGGTAAGGATAATTTTCTTAAAAGGCCTGCAAGATCGCGCATTATTCCTGCCCCTAACTACTTGAACACATTTAGAATGTGTCCGTAAAAGTTTCCTCTACTAAAATAAGTCCTAACTCCTTGAAATTTTATTGGATTTGGATCAAACTATACAAAAATATTCTTGGTCTCAGAATAACAAAAACTTTCTGATAAGGATGAAAATCCGTAGATATTATCCATTAACGACATTTTCGTCTTTAACAAAAGCCTAACAACCTTCCAAGTTTAGTGAATATCCATTTAATATTATAGGAGAAAATGATGGACTACTGAATTTGAAATTAGGAAAATTTGTTTTATTTGGCTGTCACTTGAATACAAAATTTCGAGAGGGCAATTACTGGAAATAATGGCTGAAATATGGGCGTTTTATTTACTAAAATTTTTTTTATGATGCTTATAAAGGCAATTATTGAAAATGATTAATTAAAATTCAAGGTTACGCATTCGACGGAAAGCTAAATTGTCAGCAACAACATGCTACGGCATACGATGAAATAATTTTCAAAAGAAAATTTTCTCTCCAACTAAAGCAACGAGCAACGCCTAATTTTCTATACTCTGTGGGAAATTGGAGCTCGAAGAATTCGTTGTGAAGGTGAACACAGACTCGTCATAACAACTTCAATTGAAATGGAATTGACATAAACTTGGGTTATGAATATTGGAGAGGACGCAGCATTCCTGTTTTACTCACAGCACTGGCGCCAACATCGTCCAGCATTGTGCTAGTAAATCCGATACGCCCACTACAAGTTTAAGCTTTTAAATTAAGCAAAAAAAAATACTATTTCTTCATACCTTCAGCGTATGCGATACATCATTCTTCAGGCAGGGAAAAAATAAATTTGTGAAGCTCCTGGAAAAAGCAATATTTTGCTGGGCGTGGCAGAATATTCTTTTAGACGCTTTAAATTCTTTTAATTGATAATCTATTTTCAGGTATAATGGGCAGCAGATTTATTCCTGAAAATAAATTATTTATGGAAGATAATGTCACAGAGGATGAGGTACGTTTAGGTGGGGAAAAATTCCTCTTAGCCCTGTACAGTGGCAAAGAAGGTGAAAAATTTCATGTAACCAATACGTCTACTTTGTCAAAACGATATGACAAACTTGAACCTGGCAAACCTCCCCCCCCCCTACTCTCAGGCTGCAGTCTTCACTCCCTTAGGACATATTAATTAGTCCAGATATGGCTAGGACAGAAGAAAGGTCCCCTTAATTAGGGGTGGAGATAAACCAAAGAGAAACTGAAAAAAAAAACACGAAAATCTGGGAGTCCCCTCTCCCCATTCCCGCATTGGCTCAAAACTTAGGGTGCAATTATGTGACGTCTAATGAATAGATTAAAACCATTTCCAGCTTTCCAACACTTATTTTCAACAAGATTCCCTTCAACCCTTCAACAAGAAGGGCTTAAGATTAACCGTCCTATTATGTTTTATGGCACTTTTATTTTATATATTTTACATTATTATTGTTAATATATTAATAATATTAATATATAGTATTATTTATTATTATTATGCCTTATATTTTATGGCTCTCTGACTAATTATCAATGACCCTATTTTCTACTCAAAAAGTTTCTAAATATTTATTTTTCAATTTATCTTCATATAAAACTTACTAAAAAATAAAAAAAAAATCCATTGTTTTTTAAGATTTCATGAGCCATTCAGCACCTAAGCTGATTTATTTATTGCCTAATCATAGAACTTGAATGGTATAGCATTCTTCAATCTTCAACACTCAAGTTCTTCTGGACGAGCTTCTGCCTCTTTGTCCCAATCTTCGTCAGTAATACTTTAAATAATAAGTCAAAAATACTTTAATACTTTAAAATACTGAAATACTTTAATAATAAGTCTGTGTTTAAATAGAGCTCTATTTGAGAAACACAATTAATTTTTAATTTTTGATACTTTATCCACAATCAAGAACAATACTATGCTTTAATAATTATAAATAATTACATATATATTTACAGGTTCGCCGTTATTAAAGCTCAAGAATTAACAACATGAAGATTATAATTGTCATTTCCGATGATGTAACTATTACACTGCGATTCAGATCTGACTCAAAAATAAAAACAAGGAAATCAAAAAAAAAAATACGACTCATAAAGCAAGAGAAAAGTAAAGATAAAATAAATGAAAGGTAAGCAAGCATTTATGTGAGGTAATTTTAATTTTTAAATTTATTGAGGAGTATTTTGACAATTACTTTATTGAATAACTGATGGTTTATGGCTTAGTATTTTATAAAACTATCTATTGTATATAAAGTGATATTTTTTATTATAGATCGTTTCCTAAAAAAAAAAAAAAAAAAAAAAAAAAAAGAATTTACTTTGTCATGTATATTCATGAAGATCCTTCCTGGCTAATTTATACAAAATTTTCTTTTATAAATGACGCTGATGATTGAAAATAAATAAGTTAATAGTCATTGTGATTCCTATACTAAAAAGTTGAATTGCCATAATTTAAAAACGATACTTTTTTTCGATTCAGAAAAGTATTTCCAGAAATGCCCTTCCTACAGGTCTTCACCGCGTATATTAAAAATATATATATTTATATTTTCTCTATTCCTAGTTTTAAATGGTATTTGATGAATATGAACCCGTTTAGAAAATTAAAATTGAGATTGAAAGGAAACAAATAAGCTATTTAAAAATGTATAGAGATATGTTCTAAAACTCTATTTATTTATATTAAAACTTATAATCATTGTTGTATTGTTGTAAATCTTAATGAAGAAGTTGACAAAAAAAATTGGTTAGAGAATATTATTATTTAGGTATCTAAAAAAATAAATTATAATAATAATTTTACAATAAATTTCATTTAAAAATAAAATAAATATAATTTTCATTTTAAGGTAAAGTGCTCTCTCTATTCGTCCCACAGTAGCTCTGCGTCTCCTTTAAATACTGTTCATGGGGTTCTCGCTTCTTCCCATAGGAATTTCCAGCCAAAGCCCTTTTAAAACGTCATACAGTTCTTGGAGCAAGTTCGGATAAATAACGTTATTTGATACTGTCACACATTTTATTCACACCTCTCTTACCAGAAGATCCAATGTAATCCAATCCGGTAGGAACTCGGTTCCTACCAGAGTGGATTTAGGAAAAGAAGATCCACCTCGGACCAGATCTTCTGTGTGCGGAACATTCTTGAAAGAGGTCACGAATATAAAACCGAAACTCACCATATTTTCTTAGATTTCAAAGCAGCGTAAATTCTCTGAAGAGCTGTATTTAGTAGCTATTAGTATTTAGCAGAATTTAGTATACCTGAGAAACTTATATGCTTGATAAAGCTGGCTATGAAGGACGCGAGATGTAAGGTTAGGATAAATGGCGAAAGATCCGAGGAATTCCGTACAGAAAAAAGACTACGGCAAGGGGATACACTGGCCTGCATATTGTTTAATTTGAGAAGGCTATAAGAGACGCGGGCTTACGTGGACGAGATATAGTTCAAGGAAACATATTTACTAGGCTTGTGCAATTGTTGACCTATGCTGATGATATAGACATTGTGGGACGCTCTCTTCAGGCCGTGACTGAGGCTTTTCTGGCACTGAAGAGCCCATCCAACAGACTTGGAATTGAAGTTGGTGAACCCAAAACCAAATTCATCGCAACAGAAGAGATCCTAAACCAGGTTGGACAGTTACTATTGTACCTCATAACTTTGAAAAAGTATCGGTGTTTACTTACCTGAGATCTGTGGTCACCCAGGATAATAACCCCGATATTGAGATAAGAAATAGTTGGTGATATCCAAATAAGATCAAATTCCTGCCAAGAAGTAGTAACACTTTGGGAACCTCTTCTAACGACACTCTTATCTTCTAACGACACTCCCTGTTTTCCTGTTATTATAATCAATCAAGCGATCTTTAAATAATTATTTAAAGATCGCCACTACAATTTGTGAAACGCCCATTATTCCCCCTATGTCGATTTGAGAAAAACCATTGGAGCTCAAACTGACAATCATTTCTTCTGTTTTTTTTTCCAATGAAAGATGTTGTCTTTCCATTAAAAAAAAACAGACTGATCGAAAATAAATATAAATGTTCAAGAAACAGAAAATATTAACAAATTAATAAATCCTTATTGGATTATTCTTAATGTTGCTGACATCGGTCAACGTTTATTTTGTATTGGTTTGCATTTAAAAACACTTTTTGTTATTTAAATATATAAAAAAATAGTAAAAATAACAATATAAAAGCAATATATTTTTCCATAAACATACCTACATTTTTGATTAAGTTATTACAAGTTCTGCAGACTTTACTGGTTGATACCAGCAGTGTCTGTTCCAGGTGACCTTAAAATAAACTTCTCCAGGACAATATGAGTGTTTTGTTTTACTTTTCTCATTACTTTGTTGTACATTAATCCTACGTTTTTGAAAAATATTTTGTAACACTCTAATAATCACCCTGGTGATTGCTTTCTCTATGGTATTATTTGTTGCAAGTTGCATTAAATCTTAAAACTAAAACTCCTAATTTCGAATTTCTTCTTTAAACAAGTATTTTGGTAACTCTTCATATCAAAATTTTTAAATATTCATTTACATAAATTATCACTTTAATTTACTTGTAAAATTAATGACATGCACGTTTTTTTCAGTGATGACCTTGAAACATTTGAAGCATTCAAAATTCATATTAGAACATAAGAAGCTGGAAGGAAACACTATAATTTTTGTTGTCTGAATTCATGTTTCTTCAATATTAATATTAAGGTTGTCAATGTTGGTTATAAAAAAATAAAAAAATCGTATTCTGCTTAATTTTAACTATATGACAAATATTCTTTATAATTAATTTTTTTTTAATTTAGGCTGTTAATTGGAGCAATGAAGGTCATTATAATTAAAATGTTTGGGAAGATTGTATGGTAATTTCTACCAAAGATCCGTCTGCTAGCTCCAGTTCTCGAAAGCACAAAGTCTGTTGTAATATATTTTCTTTCCTATTGATGTTATTGATGTTATTGATGTTATTGATGTTATTGATGTTATTAATGTGACAAAATATCCATGAAAATCACCAAAACTTAATCTTGGAACACTTCATCCTTTGTAAATATTTTCACGTTTATGTTGAAATTAAGGTTCGTCGTTATTCTGGGATGTCATCCATCGATGAGCTTTACCTATAACTCAAGTACATCTAAAGAAAGAGCACATAGGCGAAAAACCATGGGAACAGATTTTCTAATTAGCCCAGAAATAAAATAAAATATATTAATGTATTTTTTTTTATTTTACAGTTTTACAGAATAGAGAGGAAAGCTATATTTCAAACCATAAAATCAAAATAGAACTAAGCTTCACAAGGGAATGTTGATAATTGGAATAATATTTTAAATAATTTATCAGTACAATAAGAACTAATATTCCGTTATTTTTAAATGATACTGATAAAATAATTTAATAAAGAACAGGGTTTTGTTTCCAGTGTAGGTTTTCAAATTGTTACTAAAATTACCTAGCATTATGATGAATAGGAGTGCCGATCATGGTAATAAGTATATCCACTAACACAGGTAATGTGTGCTTTATTAAAATTATTGTAATAAATTTTAGAGACAAGACACTTGTTAAGCAATTTTTTTTTTTCCTCAAGATTGGACTGTGAGTTTTGGTGAAGCCTGGTGATGAGAACTCTCTTTTCTGGAACTTCGGAGGCACTCTAACATCGGAGATTGAAGCGAATATACGTTTAGAAAAAAATGTTTGCTAATTTTAAAACTTAATTACGATTAATAATGGCTGTTAGTGAGTGTCCAGTGGTAACATTCGTTTTGAATAATGGGTAGAAGAGTCCAGGGTATTGAGATAAATGCCGTCAGGACTTTGGCTGTATAATCTACTCTGAATTTGATTGCAATTATAATATTATTAAAAGCGTTTGAAAATTAATGAAATGACATTAGAAATTTAAGAGAAAAAAAAAAAAAGAAATTCTTATAAAATTATAATTAAAAAAATCAACACTATTATATCTGCGCCTTGAAACATAAAAATATAAATTATTTTTTAAATAGTTTACTTAATAATATTAAGACAGGATTTTGTTTTATTCGACAGTATTGTTTCTATTCTCGAGGTAAAAAAGATTGTTAAACTTGGTTCTTCATAAACATACAGGTATGAATCATTTCAGAATTCATTGCTTAGAAATACATCTTAAATTAAGATAGAAATAATATTTTATAATTATTAACGTTTATTAAATATTAATATAAACATATATATTTATAATATATATAATATTTGTTGAGTTCATTTAGAAAATCATGAATGCTTCTTGAATGTCTTTTGTAATATTGTTTGATCTGTGTTTTGGATGTATTTAAGCTTCCATTGTAGCTGGAGGTAATACTATACGTCGCATTGCACATATTAAAATAATATTTGGAAGTATTTATGATACGTGGTTGTTTCAAACGCGTTTGATATCACTTGTGTGCACAGTTTTAATTTATATCGAAAACTTTTTAAATTTATATAAGCATACCTAATCATATCCTTAACGAATACAATTAATTTATTATTTTTTAAATTAATTTGTATTTCATATTTTCAGAAATCTGAAAACTTAGAAGACATATATAAGAAAGAAGTTGAAAGGACAATGCAGCAACTTCAAGATAAACTTCAGTTAAACATTATCCAACAATCGCAACTTGTACAGACGCACGATAAAACGAATAATGTCGAAACTCTTCAACAAATGGTCGTCCATCAACAGCAAATCGTCCAACAGATACAAATGTCACAGAGGCAGTACGCTCTCCAACCTGGCACGTCGCAACACGAATCTGGAAATAGTCAAGGGAAACAAACAGGTAAAGATGGTCTTTCTGCTTTAATTTCCGGGCACAGATATTAGTTATAATATTAGTATGTTTGTATTATATTATATTATATTTATATGATTCTATGAGTTCTGATTTTACTTCGACTTCTTTTAAGGTTAGAGGAAGTATTGCAATCAGTGAAAATAAGTTGTCGATGAATTACTTTATTTACCCGTTTCAGGATTCTTTGAGTCCAAAAAAAGTGATTTTTTGGACAAAGAAAAAATGTATGGTTCGGTCGTTGTCGTTCTCCTTTATTTCTAAAGATTTTTCTTCTTCCTTTCAACAAAAACCTAAACTTAACAGATGGTGCAGGATTCCCAGTGAATCTAGAATAATGGTATCTACCATGTTTAAAAATTACTCGTAAGAGGGATGGTTCACCTACTTCGGAACCAAAGCCCTTTTACTGAAAATTTTCTTTTGCCAAATACCTCTCTAAATTTTCCTAGTAAGGAATGGATATTATATTAATGTCCTCTTTCTCTACTTGTTTCTTGACATAATGATCCTGATCATTCGTTTCGAATCTTATTGTGAGATCTATAATTAGTGCTTCTTTTTCTGTTACAATAGGTGCACTCCACTTCTGCTGAAACCTCGTACGCCAGAAATGGCGAGGTAGGAGAAATAAAAATAAAAAAATGTTTCAATAAATGCCAGAACATCTGCAAACCTTTTTGAGCCTTCGGTATCTAGAGAATACTTCTCTTGAAAATATTAATCATTTTTCTTCTCCAGCAGTTCGGCTATTCGCTTCTTTATATATTTTTTTTAAATTTTACTTAAAACACGAAATGATACTTATCATATTGAACTTAGCATAAATTGTTAAAAAAATAAACCAGATAAAAAAAAAAAATTAAAATAAAATGATCTTTGGAATTATTGTTAACCAAGTTTATAAAAATAATTTTATTAATTGATTTTTTTTTTCAGTGGGTCACAGTGAAAGTGAGGAAGGTTCGACAATGGGAAAAATAAGCAGTGACGATGATAAACTTAGTGGTGAGAAAGTCCCTGGCATTGCTGGTAATTCAATTATAGTGACAATGTTTTGGATAATATCTTTTAGCTATTGAAATTTTTTTATAAGTACCAATAATTTGTTATAATTGATGAAAAGTTGGATAAATAAACCAAGTTTTAAAAACCAAATAACTCACCCAGACCAACCAGAAAAAAACAACTTTTCGATTGTCCTGGGCTCCCGGGGGCTACAGAGTATGGGAGCTCCAAACATTTTAGAAGATTTGGACTTTTCCATGTATTTTCAATTGTAAACATTAGTGTAATATGCTAATGTACTTAGTATGGTTAGGTGGTTAACATAGTTTTTATCCACGTCCTTTGATAAATCCTCGTGCCATAAATAACAATACAACTACCGCTTGACATGTGTGGCTTGAACGTTTTCTGGTCACTGGCCGGCTCTTTCGAGACTGGTCGCGCCTCTCGCTGCATACTCTTTCGGCTTCGGAAAGTGGGTATCCCCAGCTAGATCTAAATCAAGCTTTTTATTATGTAGATTATTAATAATAAATTATTTTAATTATTAGCAATACATTTTCACCAGAATAATTTGTTTTTTGTTTCTTTTGTATTCCTTAATCTTAATTTATATTATTTTTCTTCAAATTAAAATTAATTTTGTATTTTGGCTAAATATGGCCTTTTTTGTTCAAATTTTTATTCTTACGAGACCTAGTCCCAGAATAAACTTTTTTTCTACCAATCTATCTATATTTTTTCAGGAGCGGTAGGCCCAAACAGAAGGGAATGCGTGAATGGAAGCTTACCTACTCTGAAAGAAGAATTAAATATTGATAATAAAAGTGAAAAGGTACAATTACTGTTTGGTCACGGAGTATGCAAATGGCCCGGATGTGATACGCTTTGTGAAGATATGAAAACTTTCTTAAAGTAAGTATTCTCAACTGGTTTGGAGTAAAACTTCTTTAGGTGTACATAATAAATGTTTTGCTTTTCATTAAAATTGTATTAAAAAATTTCCTTTTAATTGTTTCAGACATTTAAATAATGAACACACTTTGGACGACAGATCAACTGCTCAAGCTAGGGTGCAAATGCAAGTGGTCTCACAGTTAGAACTCCAATTACAGAAGGAGCGAGATAGGTTGCAAGCGATGATGATACATCTCCACATGTCTAAGCAGCAGTCTGCACCCGATCCAGACACCAACACTGAAATTTCAAATGTAAGAAAATATCATAATTTTGTGAACATTAACTCGGAATCGTAGAACCAGTTCTTAGGTGATCCACGCTATAAATCTCGACTGTCAGCCTGGTTAGAATTGGTTGGTAACCTACCTACTTGGAGTACATAGGGACGTTAAACCAAATAAACAACAAACAACTAAAACATCAACTCTATTTTAGAAATATCAACAGACTTTAAATTTTCACAATGTAAAACGCTGTGAACTGATTTCTGTTCTGAATGGATATCATTTGTTTGGTAAAAAGTTATCCTTGTCTGAAAAATCAAAGATCTGTTGACTTGGTAAAATGGTATATTTAAAAACTAATATTTCAGTTGACTGATACAGAAAAAGAACATTGTGCCCTGTATTATTTTAATTTCATCTGTGGTTTTACGTATTACATGAAAGCACAAATATTTCCAGTGTATGCTAAAAAATGTATCGTTTTAGGTATTGAGGAATTCTAACGTACCCAAGAGAAGTTCATCTCCTGGATTCATAGGTGCCAATCCTCAATCTACACCTGCCAGATCTCCCCTCAGGCCACCGACTCCAAGCTCGACGAAACGCAGAATATCCGATAAGTCAGCGTTGTCAATAACTGGAGGTAAACCATTAATATTTTATAACTTATTTTTTCTAATATCTTTAAAGGTTTTAATATATATTACATTTGCGAATAAAAAAAATCAAATAAAAATAATTGCCATTAATAAGGTGGGTTGATTTCAATATCGAGAAGTATATAAACAACTTGGTCCATTGAGGTGTCACTTCTCGATAATGAATCTTTGCAATATTAATATATATATATATATATATATATATATATATATATATATATATATATATATATATATATATAGGAACTAATATTAATATTATATAATTTATGATTTCTAATAACTTTAAATTCCTCTATAAATATTAGATTCTCGAATGAAAAGATAAAAAATAATATAAATTCTATTGTTATCAATAAGGTAGATTAGGTTCAATGCCGAGAAGTATTTATGTATGTGTCATAAGGATACATAACTGTCATTCACCAACTTTAATGAATCATTGCATGGTTGTAGAACCACGAGAGATATTTGACACGTATTTTTATTTATCGGTAAAGGTTCTGTCTGTTAGGTAAAAACAAGTTCTTAATGCTGTGAGGTAAATTTAACAAATGGATTTATGATAATTATAAATTTAACATTAAGTGAAATGAGCAGAAAATCTTATAAAATAAAAATTGAATTGGGGGTTGCTGAAATTAAATTTTAAGTCAACAACATAAAATTCTAAATGGGCGACCCTATTAGGCGTCATAGAAATTTAGACGTTTTAATATGTAGATGAATTTTATTGTGGTGCTAAAGAAAGAGAAATATTTTAATTTCAAGCTATGCTGCTCAAATACATTAGGTTGCTATAAATACACACAGCATACTTATCAATCTATCGAGAGAGATGATAAATATACTTTTTCCATTTGAATTGAACTGTTTACTACTATAGATTATTATAATTATTATTATTAAATTATAATATCTTTTTATTTTTTTTTTGTCTGTTTATTTTAATATCTCTATTGCATTCTTTTTTACTTTATAATTTTCTCCTCCACACCATTCTTCATTTAATAATAATACATGATTTCATAGCATGACAAAATTTGTATACATAATGAAAAACCTTGTTGGGCGTTGGGAGAAATATATTGAAGCTAACAGAAGTTATTTTGAATAAATATATTATCGTTAAAGTTTGTTTTTCTTCATCATATTCTAGGCCGCCCTAATATATTCGGCGCCCCTGGGCTACTAAAAATAATGCGCCCCTCTTCGTAAGATATGCATTCATCTAATATTTCCTATTTCATTTAGAACTGGTTATTTTTGTCATGAAAAGGTTTTGAATAAAAATAACTGCATAATAATATTAACAAAAAAATAAAACACCAATAAAAATTAGCGTTCCCAAAGGCTCCCATTTAGCCCAGTAGTTAGGGTGGCCCTGTAGAAACTAAAATTTAATGTCCCAATCCAACATTTGGGCGCCACATATGGTCGGCCATTTCCAATTGTATGCTTTTGCCGTATTATTCAATTTCAGCGATCTCTATATCTCTCATGACTATTTTACATAATTTACCAATTTGGACTCCTACTAATGCTTAGGACATGCTTACTGGATTAACTGATTTCATTGTCATTTTCTTTTCTATCAAAATAGTACTTACCTACATAACTTTTTGTATTCGATCGAATCGTAAGTCTTTATGGAATCGATGAAAATCTGTTGAACATTAAATTTGTGTTCTAACTTTTTACCTGATGTTTGTCGGAGTTTATATATTTGATCACTGGTTAATTGGTTACGTCTGAATCCACATTGATGTTCTACAATAATTACCTTGGCATATTCGGCTGGTTAGAATTGGCGTAAATAAATTAAAACATGTTGGAAGGAGTAAGACTACCATAATAGTCTGTTGGTAGTTGCTATAATAAGTTCTCGTTCCTTTTTATCCTTCCATTGCTACATGGAAACGATTCTGTTATTTTTAAAGAGTACAGAATAACACAGAGAAGTCTTCAGGAGGATGAATGTGGGCTCACTCCTCCAATCTCATCACCTGCAGGCAGCGCTAACCTTACATGCGATTTGTGCGTCTATTTCCGATTTTTATTGTCTGTTTATTTTTTTCCCGAGTCTTTTATTATCGTTTTATTTTAAAAATGGATATGCATGTTGCATATGGATTTGACAGCGGTATATAAAGATAAAATAAAAGGTGCATCTCAGAAAAATATAGTCACTAATACAGCCATTGTTTTCAACTTTATTGCTGGACATAATTGAATATACTGCCGATAATGTGGATTATTTTTTACTTTTAACTACTGTAGTGTTTTCGTATAAATCTGATGTCACATTTTCAGGGTATATTCTACGAAGACTCCCAACAATAATTAACTGCAAAGAGTATTTGATGGCAATTCCTGATGATGCACAGAATTGCGAAAAATTTGATATAATAAAATCGAGGAGGCCTAGTCTAAACTGCATTTGATGTTAAAATTTGAAGAATGTGCGGCAAAATATTTACAGCATCATCGAATTCAAATATTTAAAATGTCTTTCCTATTTTATTGCAACTAAGAGCGCATTTACGGAATCCAAAATTATTCGAATTTCAGATCCATTTCGTAGAGGAGGTGGAAAAAGTCATAAACAGTCAGTCATTAATTGAAAGCGTAGGCAAAATTTACTTTTCTGTGAGAAAAAAAAAACATGTCAGATAATTGAATAAAAATATTCAAAAACGAAAATTGCGGCACAAATTAACCAAAATCATCTGATTCAAAGGAAAATAAATTTTTGTTACCAGCAAGCATCATTAGTTTGTTTGATGTATTACCTAAGCCTAAATCAAACATGTATTAATATAATAACAATAGGTAATACATAACAAATTAGTAGCAACAATAATAACAATAAAGCAATTACTAATAATAAGAAGAATGTCAATAAATTTAAAAACAACTGAGCGGTTACCACTCTTCTAGGCAATAATGAAGTTTAGATTTTTACCAAATTTACTTTATCTGCTCGAAAGGCGATTGAATTTTTGACATATTTCCTTAGCTGTATGT
This sequence comes from Rhaphigaster nebulosa, assembly GCA_948150685.1. NCBI lineage: Eukaryota > Metazoa > Arthropoda > Insecta > Hemiptera > Pentatomidae > Rhaphigaster > Rhaphigaster nebulosa. Next base: position 149,546,951 of record OX411307.1, read on the forward strand.
CTTTATGCTATACAATAAAGAAGTTAGAGATCTTTTAACTAAATAAGTCTGATCCTTTAGAGAATGAGGGTTCGGTGTGGGTGATGGGAGTGGGGGTTAGAGCCCACCCCCTCCACTCATTTTATATTCATCTCTGTGTTTATTCTGGTATATCTGTGTTATTCTGTACTCTTTGGTTGCTAGGATTATTTTAGTCCTTTTGACAACTCGAAAGCAGAGGACAGTTCTGAACACTGTGTAATTTACTGGGCCATCGACACTACCAGTATAATTAAAAAAAAATAACATACAAGGTGTAACTTAATTGATGTCCGCCACTTTAAGAGGTGATAGTAGACCTCAATTGCAACAGAAAAGCACATTTGGGCTATGGTCCAATTTCGAACAGAAAAGGAGGAAATTTAAATTTTGTATTTTTTTAAGGTGGTCTCGTTTTTTGTTGAATTGGAAGTGATAACTAAAAAAATATTAAAGTTACGTAATTCATAATTTCAGCATCGTAAACTAATCAAAATGTTCTTTAAAAATTGGTCTTTGTTAAAACCATTTGAAGAGGGATTTCGAGTGGCTAAATTAGGATAAGTTCCTTTTTTCGTATAAGCATGTATTATTCGAGATTTTTTTTTTTTATCAGCTTCAAATTACAGATTCCCCACTTTCAGAAGATCTTCCTTGTTTTATAAGCTTCTAGTCCAAAAATACCTCAGTTCAAATAACATGGGCTTAAAGCTTATTAAACAAGGAAGTTCTCCTAAAATTAGAGAATGTGTTGTCCAGCTGGAGGTTGATTAAAAAAAAATCGCGAATAATCAATAGTTTTAAGAAAATCATAACTTAGCGTAATTTAGCCGATCGAATTCGTTATCAGACGGTTCAGAAGTAAATTTTATTCGCGAGGCTACAGTTCAAGGCTATCATTAATTATTGATACAACTACCCGCACTTGTTATGCAAAATGATTACATATTTACTTTATCGAAACCCTTGTAGTAAAGTTATATCCACCTAAACATATTATTATTTTTATTAAATAAGAGTATATTAATTAAGAAACTTATATTAAAATTGTAAGGAATGATAAATCTCCACTTATGCTTAGAGTTTAAAATATTTTCAACTAGGTTAGCTTATTGCAATTTCAAATTTCGAAATATTTTTTTTACGTACGTTACAGTGGATTTGTGGAGGCAAAACTGGGTTATAACCTACGATTTTTTTTATATGCTCTGTATATATGTTTTTGTTTAAATGGAGGGCTGATTAATCGGTAAACGGACTAAACGGCTGCGTAAGGCCAAGGATAGCAAACGAGCTACGAGGTTTTAAAATGCATACCTTACTTAAAGTATTTGGAAAGGACCGAAAAGGTTAAATGAAACCCACAAATTAATCGAACAAATCTAAAAAACAAAATGTAAAATATCTACGCTTCAGAGCAGAAGTAGCATAACTCCGAAAATTAAATTTTACTGGAGGCGTTTTTTTTTTAACTTTTTGTTTTATTGTTTCCTGATATGAACGCATAAACCAATTTCTGTCACTTTCTAGCATAGTACGAAACTTGGCAGAACGTTTTTGTGATATTTTTTTAATATATTCTTTACAAATTTTTTTTTTAATTTTATATTATTACAAAAAAATATTTAAAAAAATATATGTCCCTAAACTTGCCAGAAAATTTGAATATTAGAACTTTATCATGAAAATAAATGAATAAAATAATTGTGTCATGTGTGATGCCAAGTTTAGTGTTGAGTATCATAGATCGAGATAGGCTACTTTTGCATCAAATCCGCAGTAGTCTGAACTATCTTAAGTGATAATAATCAGAAAAAGCCAAGTTTGGAGATTGGATTGTTCTGTACTGAAGCGACGATATATGGTCTCTAAGTTGCACTTTTTAACTGTTTAATTCATTAAATATTTAATAATCACCATTAATTGTTTATAAAATTAATTATAGTCATTTTAAAATTTACGTCAGATCCGAACTTGATCTTAATGTCTAACCTGAGTCGGGAGAAATGTCGTTTTCTGTTTAAAAACATGCAAAACGTTATTTAAGGGTACTATAGGGGAGAAGGATTAAATATTTCTCATTAATATATAATACATTAATCTTTAATGATTAATATTTAATCATAAAAGATTGAAAATAGTTATTCTTTCTATAGAGCAGGTAATTTTAAGCCGAATTAAAAATGCCAAAATAATTGATGAATTTGCATGAAATAAAGCCAGACGGAAATTCATGAAAAATGTTGGCTTTTTAATATAGTATGGAATTCTTGATTACTTTTCGTTTTGATTTATAATGAGAGTTTTCTCGAAACATTTTTTTGTGGGAGGAGCCCGAAATTTACCCTTAAAAATACCCCACTTGTCTTGATCCGCCTCTATGTTAAGTGTGTTATGGTTATTTATTTTTATTATATTTATGTATATAAAATAGATCTATGTCCAGACTTAAAAAATAATCATCGAGATATCACCATTGTATTTCAGTTGGATATAAAATCATAGCTTAAATGAATACAATTTTAGGTATAATACGACTTATAGAGGTACCTAATGTATTTGATGATTTGTTTCTTCAAGTTGCAGTGATAAAGATTTTGGTCATTCAACTCAAAGAGATAAAATTCTTTTATCTTCTTTCAATCGATTTTTTTTCCATTTATCCCCATAAAACTACAGAGCATATTTATATATACAGAAAATATTTATCTATTTTGCGACTAAACGGGGTTTTCTTCAAGGGTCGGGAAATATCGAGTCAAAAAAGAATTATCGTTTAAATTATAACTATTAGCAGCTTTTGAGAATCGGTCTTAAATTTTTATAATCTTGTGCTTACAGATAATTCCTATTATGTCTTTTGTTTTAGGCCTTCCTTACATGTTGGAAAGGGCAGGATTGGACGTTCAGCAAGGTATATTTTGAAGAATTTATTAGTTTCTTTATTATATCAATTTATTCCAGCTTCCGAAATTTTATATGATAATCCTTGAAAAGATCCTATTTCAAATTCTGTAGATTCATTTTACTTACGTTATTTATATGTTGTAGAAATTGAGAGGAATAGAGAATTTTACAAAAACGCCGACGTCCGGCCACCGTTTACGTATGCGTCATTGATTAGACAGGTAAATATTTTTTGTAGAATATAAAATAATAATAATGATAATAGTAAATATTTTTTTATTTTTAAATTCTTGAGGTAGTTATGGCATAAAACGACACTTTTGGAGGAGACTTTAATAAAATTTGAGTAAATAAAATAGCTATTTACTAATTATTTACTTATTTATAAATTGTAAATTAATAATTAAAGCGTGATTTTAATTTTGAAGCATAAGAATGGACGAAGTTCTTCATTATGCAGCAGCTCAATCAGGAACCGATTACCTAGTTTTCAAACAAAAATGACACGCATTTATTTCCTTTCAGGCTTATAGCAAATTAATAAACTCGTTTGGAAGCCAAAGAGTATAGTTTGAATACTAAAATTAGGTTACTAATATTATTCCGCAAGAAAATGGCATTTTATGTTTTACTACCTGATATAAACTATCGTATAATATAACTAATAAAAACTATCGTGGTAATTTTACTAAAAATATTTTTGTTTTTCTCCAGTCCATCATTGAGTCACCTGACAAACAGTTGACATTAAACGAAATCTACAATTGGTTTCAAAACACCTTCTGCTACTTCAGGCGAAACGCAGCTACCTGGAAGGTAAAAGCGATTTTTCTTACTTTTTTTATAATCTCCATGGTTTATAATTTGTTGTAAAGATGACAATTTTTTACAAACAAATATGTATTTGCCACATAAATTATATTGAACTAACAAGACAATATCGTCAATTACATTTACGCAAATCAGTAACAAATGAGTTTTATTTCTACATTCTTGGTGTTAGTTCTTAAACTGAAGACGTTTCAAAAATTCATTATTTTATCTATATTTTTTATTTTTATTATTATTCAATGCAGAATGGGATTTACTATTTTTCTAGTTTCTGGTGAATATAAGAATAAGTAAAACTATGGTATTATTCTAAATTAATTATTTTGTCATAAGTATATTTTTATGTATGTCATCTTATTATTTATTTATTTAAATCACAATTATGAACCCTGTTTTGGATATTATTGCAGGTGAATAAATAACCTGTAGAATAAATATTTTAAAAAAAATATTTTAATTTTTTTGTTTTGTGTTCTTAATAATTGGGCATTTTTTAATTTATTGTTTTATTTATAGTGTTCGGAATAAAATATTTTGTGATATAAATAATATCAGTGGGTATTTGACACAGCGAAGCTTCTGATATATAATGCAAAACCTGATATAATATTTCGAGATTGTAATAACTAGAACGTTGAAATAATTTTAGAAATAAAACAAAAATATTATGTTACTCTCGGAACAGCTTATAACGAAAATTTTGCGGTAAATTGAAGGCAGTCGCATAACTTCAGAATCAGAAATCCGTAAGTTCATCTGATTGTAATGATCAAGAACTTTATCGAAGTTTTTCTGGAGAAGTAGGATTTGCTGATGGGCATTATTTATGCCTTAAGGTTCGTTTGACATAATGATAGTGGCATGAAATTTACAAAGTCTATACCTGATGTCAATTACAATTGAGGGGTTCCTAGCAAAACCCCCACTAGTAAAAAAAAAAAAAAATAAATAAAAAAAAAAAAAAATAAAAAAAAAATAAAAATTAGGGGCGGTATTATGTAGTTTTCAGCATTACGAACATAATAACACAACCGATTCCGTTAAAAACACCACAGGTCGTACTGTATAAGGCAATTTGGCAAAAAATTCAAAAGTCTGGAATGCTTCTAGCAAAAACGCCACAATCCCAATGCCTTTTCCCTCTTCACAGCTTGAGAATATAATTCGGTATCACTCAATTAGTTCCGATAACATTCCTTGGAAAAAAATATAGGATGAAGATATGCGTTTTTTTTTTTTGTTTTGTTTCCTTTCTGACTAAAACAACAATTTTTTCCCCAAAATTGTGATTTTCTGACAAAGAATTTTTGCCGGTTAAAAAAATATCCTTTCCACGAAATATCGTCTTAGAATTTCGATATTGGAATAATTTAATAAGATTATAAAAGCCTTAGAATAGAGATTTTATAAAAATATTAAGTAAAATTATAAATATACTTTAAAAAAATAATTTATGATAGTTGAATGCAGAAGTTTATGATTATTATCTGAAGATATATTTGGATGTAATATAGCTGATATATAGATAGTGAGGGGGTTGGCATGCTTCCATACTGGTCGCCACCACATCAACATTTCAAAAGAAAATATCAGAAATTAGCATTATAATAAATTTTGTGAATAATAAAATAGGATATGGATAATCAAAAATGTTCTATTCACCTGATTTGTTTGAGTTTAACTGTGTCAATTACAGCAGATATTATGATTTTTCCATAAGATTCAGTTTTTGAAACAGGTTATTTATTGATGACTAATTACAATTATGTGTGTTTATTATATTTTTGTTGAATAATGATTTTAATCAGGAGAGGCAGAAATCATTGGAGTTATAAGCGTTGACAGTTTTCTCATGAATTATAGAATGCAGTCCGGCACAACCTATCCCTTCACAAATGTTTCATGCGGGTGGAAAACATTAAAGGTGCCGTATGGACTGTTGACGAAGTCGAATTCCACAAAAGGAGACCCCAACGCTGTACCAGCGGGTATGTCAACAACGAAAAGGTTTAAACAGCTACACTATTACCTTCTTCCAAACATACCGATTGGGGGTCTAAAATATAAAACACATTTCTTTTTGTTAATTGATTATAATATGTGTGGCTTAGCATGTTTTGGCATCAAAATCCTAAGTATACAAATATATCATATACATACATCTATATATACACACTGATACATACACCACCGAGAACGGGATCATCGAGCGAAAAGGAGGGGGAAGGAAGCTGAGGCAGGTAAACCCCAATCGGAAATGTATTGTTAGACAGCGAATAGTGGCAGCTTAGTTTTTCTCTTTTTCTTTTTCTCTTTTTTACTTTTATTTCTTTTTGAAACTTTTACCCCTCTTCTCTGTTATGTTCGTGTCGGGAGTTTTTGTTCTACAAAACTTGTGTTCTCTGTGTACTTTATACAGAACGCTATCCGCACGAATCTCTCTCTTCACAAGTGTTTCGTCAGATACGAGGATGATTTTGGTTCGTTCTGGATGGTGGACGATGCAGAATTCGTCAAGAGGAGACACTTATCACGGGGCCGCCCAAGGAAATACGACCCTGCCACCGCCCTCCCATCTCTGTAAGGCCACAACAGCCAATCACTTTCTCTCTCTTTCGCCTGCCACTCTGCTTGTCTTACTCTCAATATTATGGCTGCTATAAAGCTGTATTGGATGTGCCTTGCATATATGGCTCCTCTTCTGCAAATATTGGAGTAAACCACACACTGGCCAATGTTTCGTTTCCTCTCTATTTGGCTAATCATTTGCAAATCGGGGTCTTGTTGGGAGAATCATAATTTTTTTCATTAATAATGATTGAAAAACATGTCATTTTTTAAGTGAGTCAGAAGGTACATTGCGATTACATTCATTCATTAATTAATTAATTCATTAATTATTGTTCCAGTCTTAAAAAAAAGAAATACTATAGTTATTCGCAAATTGTACCAAGTTTATAATTAAACAACAAACATGATTGTGTTATATAAAACAAAGAGTGGATTAGACATCTCAAGTAGAAATCAAATATCGGAGTGGTAACCGCTGAGAAGATAGTGAGTGAGTAATGAAGTGGTAATTTCCGAATTACTGTCGCGAGTACTTACCGACGACCTCATTTCTTCACCAAGCAATTCTTCCTCTTCGTCATAAATGCATCTTTGAACCTCTCCAATTCGAGAATCAATGATCCAGTCTTGCAATAAACCTCTTCACGTATTTGTTTTACTTAGAATAATCAAGGCCAAACCGAAGAAACCATTCGTATTGTCAGTCATTATTATTCTTGGTCCTAAAGAAGTTCTAGATTTATTTAGTAACGAGTCGTTATTCGTTCCCATCCTTCCCTGAATTGGGCACAATTATATAAGCCCATTTAGTCAAATTTCACAAGTTGTAGGCATATTTTTTTTTTAAAAATCCAAGAAACTATATTTAGGATTCGTAGTAGTCTCAGTATATCTGAGAAACGGTGCGGTAGTAAACGTTGGGAAAACGAAAAATGTAAAATATCTTTCGGATAAAGGATTTTGGGGAAATATAAAGGAGAAAAATATTCATCAGATATATTTGTTGCATTTAAGCTATACCATTGATATACAGAATTAGGCCATTTAGAACTCACACACCCTTTACAATTTACGGCATTTTGTTTTCATTCATTGTTTCGGTAACACGCATATTTGTCAAATCAAATATATGATTAAACTCGTGATTACTAGTTTTAATTATCACAATGATACTACTTGTTTATGACATCTTGTACATTCAAAAAGTTTCCAAAATTTTAGTAGTCACAGCCTTCGAGACAACATTAACGGATAATGTATTTATTATTTTTAGTGAGTTTAATCATTGAATTCCAGTCTAAGTGCTTCTCTTCGGGTCTAGTTCATTAATTGGAGATGATTATTTTTTGTAATGTACGTTTGAAATCATGTATTGAATGTTAGATCGAGACGATAGCAATCAGCAACAATTGACAAAAAGCTTAGAAAAACTGTAAAAGAGATGCCAACCGGCTACCTTTTCTTTTTTTGTTTTTAAATGCAGTACGGTGAAGAATATAATTTATATTTTTTCGTAATACCTGTATTACTTGTAATTTTTATAATTAAGACAAAAGAAAAATTAATGTAATGAGGCAATAACCAAAAAAAAAAAAAGAAAAAGTAGCCATGTAAAGTTTTATAAAACAAAAGAGTAACTCAATGGAGGATATAGTTTATGTGATAGTTTGGGTAAAAAATAATCCCCAATAGACCAAATATAGAACAGGGACTTATATAATAATATTTATATATACATATATATATATATATATATATATATATATATATATATATATATATATATATATATATATATATATATATATATATATATATATATATATATATATATATAAAGGATTTAGATGCGGACCTAAAGAATATATTTCAAAAACAAAATAAATTGACCGTAAGAAAAGCTAATCGCGGTTTTTTAATTAAAATTGCTGTTATCAGCATTACATAAATTGACAAGCAAGGCTCTACTTTTCCATTTGCCAGAAAACCTTAAATATTTTAGTAATAAATTTTAATGTTTTCATTTGCGTATGTCGCGAGAATTCATGACAGTACGTACATAACCGACGAAGGGCATAATTATAATTTTATGATTAAATATAAGATCCGTACTGTGCAAGTTTGAACGCTGAGCGATTAAATGAATACTTTGCTATTCTGGTGCATCAAGGAAAGATATTATTTATTTTATCATTACTCTTCGTATACTAGAGTATTTTTTTCATGTTCAAATTGTCCGAGACCTGTACGTTTGCTCATTAAGGTAGGGGAAGCTGCCATTGTTTCCATTGGTCGAGTCCTAATTACGCCCCCCACAAGGTTTTTCAACTCGTCCCGGAAATCTGGAAGATCACTGCTTTGGGTGATTACAAGGATTCTGAAATTCCTCACCCTTTGTTTATGTTATTTTTCTCCCTCTTATTTTTAATTAAACATTTAATTATAATCAATAATGAATTATCACCTTTTTGAATAAAATAATCAAAAACTAAATTTTTTGAAGTATTTTAATTTAAATATATTTCGTTTTGGGGAGTTATTTGACTTTATTTAAATATCAATGACTTCAAATAAATAGTAAATTGTGAATTTAATTGGGATACGAAATTACGACAACTCTTTTAAAATCCTAACACATAGGTAAGTGTTTCTTTTTTTTTTGTATACTTACTAAGAGGAAATATTATTTAGTTCAGCCCAATAACGTTAGCAACATATGTTATATATATATATATATATATATATATATATATATATATATATATATATATATATATATATATATATATATATATATATACATATATAAAATAAAGGGAAGATGCACAAATATCGTCCCCCTAAGCCAAATTCAAAATTTTAAATATTAAATTAAAGTTTAAAATTCCCAAAAAATACAAGCAGCTTTGCTCTATACCAACATATGTTGGTAACGTTATTGGGCTGAACTATATATATAATATTTAAATATTAAATATCATTAAATACAACAAATCATTCTGATAATGAATTGGAACTTAAAATATATAACGATAAAGCCTAAATATATACTAATAATATAACATAAATTTGATTAGTAGGACTGATAATGGCTACGGTTGGGTAGGTATCCTAGGACCTAGGATGTTTTGTATCTTAATGAAACCAAATTAAGAAAACTGGAATCATGTATAAAATCTAGAAACGCTCGATACTTTTGCATCCTAAAATTACTCGATTTGGTAATAGTGTTCAGGAAGCTGAAAGTAAGAATTTACAAAACTATTAATACTTCCTTCTGACCTTGGTGAATGCGAAACTTGAATGCTTGCGATTAGAAGAAGAATATGTATGCTGAGAAGTAGATGGGAGGATGTTGAATCCTGCATTGTAAATTCGGAGGAATTTGAATATATTGGATTTAAGTTTGATAGGGAGGAATTTGATGGTTTCGCCTAGCACTACAGCTCAGTACCATTTATCCAAATATCTAGAAGATTTTTATTCTATTAAATTCTGATTTTAGAGCGGTTTTATAGTGTAATGCAGTCGGAATAGGAGAAAGTTTTCTGGTCTTTAAAATCTTTCACGAGGGATTCGTGTAAATAGTTGGTCAATTTGTTGTCCTTAATATCGGACCTGTACAATAAGGTTAAGTCAAACATTATCAAAAGATACGCTAAGAAGGTAAGTTGGTTTACAGAAATAAATTCATAATCTTTTCTCATCACGATTTTGTTTGATGTTTAAAAAATGAACCTGATTTTTCAGATTATTAAGGGTTTTTATTTCATATTCAAGTTAAAAATCGATAACTTTATTATCTCATATAAAGAATAAAATAAATATTTAAAAATTTCATTTTAATTGAAGTTCTGCCGTAGTTCAATTTTGTTAACTATATGGCATGTAGGACAGTCACGAATCGGAACACTAATAGAGGGAAGAAACATTGGCTTTGTGTTGCTACTATTATTATAACAGGCGATTTGTTGATATATGTTCAAAAACTTTTTATCCTAGAAAAGGAGAGATCACTACAGGCCAGCGGACCTCATAAAGGGGAAAATTTCTAATAACCCCAAGGTAGGTGGTTCATTTCTAAAGTTTGTTTTAGCTAGAATTTTGCTTAGAATTGTTGAATAGATAATAGGAAATTCTCGATGTTTAATAATTCTAGATATAATAAATCAATATGTTTTCAGAATAGCCAGGTTTAATATAAGTAATTATTGACAAACGACATAGTGCTGTTGAATTATGAACAATAGCAGGTTTGATAGGTACTTTTTATTGTTGGTATAATCAATAAGAAAACATGGTTATTTGGAGGCTGCTAAATAAAACTGATGTGTTCCACTACTGGAATCGGTATTTAGAGGATCCAAATGAACAAAGGAGAGATTGATTTAAATTCTTACTAATTCAAGATTATGTACCAATAAAAATTAAATTAATTAGTGATTCATATTTTAAAAATGTTTCCAAAACATTACAAGGCCATGAAACTTTTATCCATATTCTCATGTCCACATTGCTGGACTCGTGATGCTGTTTTAAGTTCAAGTCAGGAAACTACTTATGCATAAGCCTTAACTACCGTGCATACTTGCTTCAGCAGTGCAACCGTTAATTTTCATTCCATTCTATCATTCTCGCCTGTTATATTGGATTCTACCCTTTATTTCACACTATGCGAGTGCTGGAGATTGGATTTTGCACCTCATAGATGTGTTGATTATCTTATTGCACGGTCTTAGGCATAGCATAGGAGATGCGATTTCGGACATATGCCAACATCAATATTGCCTTAAAACTTTAAATGGAGTTTTTCGAATAAGTTATGCTTGGAATACGTCATGATTTTGGTTTTCACTACTCATTAGATTTTCCACTACTGTTTTGTTCGACCCATTCTGCCATGTTGTCTTTTGTTCTCTAATTGTTCCAACGTAGACTCAATTCGTTAATTTTTGCCTCCATATTTCCATTATCACCCATAAACCACCTAAAGAAGTAGCTGATGGAGGTTTGAAGTGGGCGAGAGATGTTTTATTTTCATACAGGCAGAACTTTGATTATTCATATGACGTTTTCGTTAAAGAGCTTAATTTTCGCTCTCGCGTAATAGGATTTCGCCATCCAATATTGAATATAGTTTTACAATAGCCATCTTTGAATTTTTTTTCTACGCTTAACATCTACTATTTCCTATTACAAGAACGGTTATTCTACATCTGTGGTTTGTTCGCGTTGATCGCAACGGCATTATAACTTACGGAATTTGACTTTTTTTTTTAGATTAGCGAAACGTTGCGCTAGGAGACAAAATCAATTTATGTACCTAAAATTTAAAATCGTAATATACGAAGGGCGGTGGGAATATTGACGGGGTGGTATTGGTTTATGGCCAAATCTTTGTAGTAAATGTCTATCTTTAAGCTCTGGAGTAATGGTGTGCAACAAAATTTGGGTATGGTTCATTTCATATTTCGTTATAGACGTGTCAATGCTATTGGCCTAATTGGTAAAGTTCTATATATACAAATAAATATATCAAAATAAAAATTTAAAAATTGGTCCCTGATGCATGTTAGCATGCAAATACTTACTTGCTAATACTTTAAGTCATATAGGTTTTGTAATTGTATAGTTTTATGAATTGTGGCATTTGATAAAATGTTTTACTTCTTCTCCTTTTATTTATGATTAGTAAATTATAAATAAATGAAGAAAGATTAAAAAACATTTATTTTTTTAAATTTTATATATTGATTGGTATTTCTATTTAGAATGTTTACCGATAAAAGGAAAGTACATTTTTGAGAATGCTATCATCCAGATTGATTAGTTGCTTGAATTTGGCTGTTGAAGTAAACATTAAAATGATAAAAAATAAATAAATAAAAAAGCAACGCTTTTGCTATGCAATGTAACATTATTCAATTTCTTCTCCTATCAATATGGATCCAAAACTACAAAGAATCCATTATTCAATACCGTGTTTCAATGTGAGTAATCAAATGAAAGGTATGTATTTTATGTGATATAATGCTATTTTCATTTTCAAGTTCCTTTTTTTCATACTGATTAGATATTCATGCTGCTGGAAAGACATGAATCCGTCACATTTCCCATATATGTGTGTTTAATGGCATTTTTATGAATTTCCAGGGATAATACACAAGATGACAACTCGTCAAAATGTTCAAGACTATACAGTGACACAATTAACTCTACTCTACAGGTAATTTCTCAAGTGTTTTTACTTAAAAATCAACTGATTCTTTTCTTATCTTTTTCATTCCAATGAAAAGATAATTATTAGTTAATTTATCGAGAAGAACAATGTCTATTACTCTATATCCCAGGATAAAATGCAACTATGCACTACAAAACGAAGATTGAACCAAAGGAAGGAAGTGTCAACATCGATAATATTAGCTCAAAAATGATTCCTTACCAAGGAACTATTAAATTATCGACAACTCTTACAACTTTTAATGGCAAAAAAATGTTTGACAAAGTTAATCTGCATCAATGATCGTTTGCCCTGAGTTACCTGAGTATGGTCCCATTCGTTAGTTGCCTTATTAGGAGCACCGTCAGCTTCTTCAGAGTCCGGGCCCGGGGCAAAATAATACAGCGGGTCCCCTCTCACTCAACTCTTTCATGTGTTTTATTTTTCTCAATAATATTAATATATTGATGGCTTTATGAAAACGAAGCTTACTACAACATTATCTAGTATTTCCAGGTCAATTGCAACCTTTTCCAAATTGGTTGTTACCTTTTCCATTTTAACTGTAACCCTTTCCAAATCAATTGTCACCTTTTCCATTCCAACTATAACTTTTTCCATTTCAGTTGTAATCTTTTTCCATTTCAATTGTAACTTTTTCCATTTCCATTGCATCCCAACCAGATGTGAGTTAATTCTATTTTAATTATTTTATTATTTAAAAATAATTATTTTAATTACAATAATGACTTTTGAAATTATTGTGGTATATTCATTCTTTTTTTGTTTATTAGATAATTAATATTATGTGCTAATTTCAAGTTGTTTAGATTTTTTTTTGGGAGGGGGGGGAGGGATTTTATCGATTCGGTGATTGTTCATTAGGTTTTCGAAGTAACAGATACCGGATTTACGTTCGGTGCTATCAGATTTTTGATCGCGTATGCGCATTTCGATTTTCCATTTGTGTTTATTCCATATTAGTATTCTATGAAACAGGGATCGTTTATTTAGGCTATCGAGGGTTCTGATTCCATTTTATATATTGAATTTTCGACCGCGCATGCGCATTTAGAATTATTATTACAGTTGACATTTTTTTGGTATAGTTATCGTTTATTAAGTTTTCAAGAACTATATTTTCGAATTTACTATCGGATTTTGATCGCGCTTGCACATTTCGATATACTGTTCTTGTTGAACTTTTTATCAAAATAGAAACCTTTTATTAGATCTTCAAGGGTTCTAATTCGGTTTTTCGAATTGGATAATTTATCGAATATTCTCATTTTGAATATCCATTACAATTTTCATTTTTTGAGGCGAAGTTATTGTTTATTAGGTTTTCAAGGAGGATATACTAAAAAAAAAATCAAATATAATAGTAATTTGAAATTATTCTTTAATTTCATAATTTCAATGATAATTGAAATGATCATTAAAAAATAAAATTTGAAAAATGGAATCAGAACCCTCGAAAACCAAACAAACGATCTCTACATCAAAGGAAATTTCAACAGTATCATTGAATAGAAATCCGCTTGGTCAACCAAAAGTCCAATCCAAAAAATGGAATAAAATTCCCACGAAAATCTAAGAAACGAATCCTATATCACAGAAAACTTCAACAGTAAGGGAAAAGCGTAATGCGCATGCGCGCTTGAAAATTCCATTCAATAAATGTAATCAGAACCTTAAAACCCTAATTAACTATTCCTATATCAAAGAAAACCTTGAAAACAGTAACGATAAAGCGAAATGCGCATGCGCGATCGAAAATTCAATTAAAAAATGGAATAAGAACCCTTGAAAAAGCAATACACGATCCCTGTATCATAGAAAACTTTGACAATAACGGAAAATCGAAATAAGCATACGCAATCGAAAATCCGATTGTATTTTCGAAAACAAGTCCGAGAAAGCCTAATAACTACCCTATACCTATATAAAAGGATTTTTAATAAATTATAAAATGGTAATAATAAGAAATGCTTCGACAGTAAATTCGACATTAGCAACTTCGAAAGTCTAATGAACGATTATCAAATCGATGAAATCCACTCCCCCCCCTCTAAAAAATATAAAAAAAATAATAAATTTTTAAAACTAAATAAACAATTTTTTCTCTCAAAATTTTTAACTAGGTACTTAAAATTAGCGCTTAATACCAATTATCTGACCAACGATAAAAATGTTGAAAGAATAAGCCAAAAGTCATTATTGCAATTAAAATAATTATTTTCAATAAAAAAATAATTAAAATAGAATTAATTCATATCCGGTTGGGTTACAATTTAAATGGAAAGGGTTACAATTGCAATGGAAACGGTAACAATTGAAATGGAAAAAGTGACAATTGATTTGGAAAAGGTTACAATTGACGTGAAAATGCTATAATAACAAGAGTTTCTTATTTTACGTAAAATACAGCACAATTTTTTTTTATCAAATTATTCATAATGATGGTATAGTTTTATAATTACTTAAATAAAGTGTTCATAATAATACTAGTAGAGCTTGAACTATTTTTAATTTACAGTATCAATTATTCACTACACTCTTCTTGCCTTATTTTTTGTGAACGTTTGAATAATCGAGCCAAAATTTAATGTTCTTGGTTCAATAGACAATACTTTCTTTTCTCTGTAAACTATAAACAACATACATAAAAAACGAATACATCATCTCTTCTACATCAGATATATAATGCACTTAGTCGAATAAATATTGTTCATTTAAAGATAATCGAAAACATCCAGGTAATTATTTTCTTCAGAAAATCATCTCCAAGAAGTAGAAGTGGTCATCATGAATTGCTGAAAATGCCAACTACAGCTTCGTATAACAGTATATGTAATGGCAATCATGACGGGAATATGACATTAACCAATTTCGTGGGGGTACCGCGGAAAAAATCTCGGCCTTCCCACTCTGGCTAGAATAGGTTGGCAACCCTGGAAAAGATAACCCGTTGTTAGTGCCCTAGTTGGAGTATATAAGGGCGTTAAACCAAATAAAGAGCAACAATGGCCTCAAAGAATGGAACGCTCAGAACAAATACTTCAGAAGAATATGTTCTGCTCAGAAGATTCAAAGTATCTCTGCACTGAATGGCTTGAATAGTTTGCTTTGGATTGTCGGAACCTGCATTTGAATATTTCTGACTTTTGTGGTCAGTTTGGAAAAAAATATATACCGTTTTTCACTGTGACATAGAAGAAATCGTGGGAGAACCGTGATTTGTAAAGCTTATTTTCGTCTCATGATTTATAAAACATTGACATGCAATTGCTTGGTATAGTATTGTTTTGTTTCAGGCGACAAGGACAGAAGGGTCTCCGTATAAAACTCTGCTCAGTCATTCTATGCCTCCTGTACCTTCGTCTCAGCCTGACATTGACGAAGAGCCCCCATCGCCGAAGAAAAAGAGGTAATAATCAAAATCATCCGATAGATTGGTAAATTTTGTTAATGTTCTCAATGGACATAAATATAACAAGTGCGCTACAGTTTGCTATATGGTGCAAGGTGTATTCGGTATACCAGGTGCATACACAGATTTTATTTTTTTTTTGCCGGGGGGATTTAAATTTTATTCGGGGGAGGATTTAAGAAGAAGGAAAATAATCATCTAAATGTCTATAATAGCCAAACTTTGCGTAAGTATTAAGTATAAGCTTGAAAATTGGAACAAAAACTATTGTTAAAATTACCAAAAATATTACTCAAAATACAAAATTTACTTTGGTGGGTATGAAAATCTTTCGAGGCGGGGAGGGGGGGTATATCCCCCTGATCCACTCCCTGCGTACGTTTTTAAGAAAAATTAAATGAAAAGAAATCGGCAGCTTGGAAGAATTGTGGAAGATATTCCTGAGGATTATGTGAAATAAAAAATATATTACATGAGATTTTATACACTGACAAAAACTTTCGCTTTTTCTTCTTGCTCTTCACAGCATCATCACTTTTTAAAAACCAACAGTAGCCGCCCAACGAAGATGGGTTCCAGCGTCCCAGGTGTCTTGTTTTCGTCCTAATGTCCTGGTGAAAGCCCTCTCCTTGTTTGTCGCTTACTGCGCCCAAATTTTCAACAAAATAATTCAAATGGTAGTGTAAAAAATGCATTTTTAAGGACATACGACACCCTAGTATTTCATAGGCTTTCAAAAGTTCATCTTTGAGATTTTTAAAGTTTTTATCTTTCTTGTTGCTGAGAAATCCTTTCACTACTCTTACGAAACACTTCCAAGCTGCCAATCCTTCCAATTTATTTGTATTGAAACCGGAAATCACCTAGAAGGTTCCATATTTGAGGCCCAATAAATATGTTTTCTTTTAGTTGAAGTACATAATTAGTCGCTGTGTGATATCTCATCTAATATATTTTTTATTCACATAATCCTCAGTAATACATTTGCATAGATTAAACAAGTAGCTGTAATTGCATTTTTTTGGTACTCGGTATTGATGACGAGTGGATACGAGATACGAATGATACTGTTGGAACCATTCCAGTCCAGATTTATAAATATAATTATGTAACTAGAGTTACCATATAATTATGAATAATTAAATTAGAGTTGTTATTTTAACATTTCATACACAATCCCCTCGTAAAAAAATCCCGCTGCATAATAGGATCCGTATTTCTTAACATGCATTATAGCAGTCTCTCCCTCTCTCTTTTAATTATTTTTAATTGTTTTTCCTTACCATACCACCATGGATTCAGGTATTTTCACAAGTATTTCTGCCTAGAAGACAATGATGACTTCTTTATGATTCGGTGAAATTAGGAACAATGGTCAATACTAGGAAATACAGTACTAAAAAGTCCCATTCAGAATTGGTATTGGCAGGAGGGAGAAAAGGAAGTAAAAAACGTATGTGTTTAAAATGTTTCGGCTGCATCTCAAAAATTCTAATTTTGGGGAGAAATATTGGGTTTTTTTTTTTTTTCAATTTTTAACAAGATATCTTTTGTGATAAATCTAGTAGCTCTTTATATAAAAGGTTTACGAATTAGGCAAAAATCAGTTTCCCTCGAACATATTACACAAAAAAATTAAAAACACTACTAATTATGTACCATCACTTGTTTTATGCTCAGGAGGTGGAAAGAATTTCCACAGAAGTTCATCTCCAGGCAAAATCCAACCATCTTCTTATCAGAACCTGTCAGCTGAAATTTCCCTCTATGAATTGTGCACTAAAATATTCTCACTTTTCAATGGCGCTAGTTTTATGCTTTGGTATCATTCATACTTTTAATTTTTTTTAATTTAAGATAATATACCTAAAATCGTATCAAAGGATTTTTTTTTCTCGAAAATTCCTCTTTGTAACTGACGGAATCCGGTAAAAATTTGTGTTTTTTTATATATAAAAAAATTTGAGACACATATTTAAATCCGTATGTTTTACATTGGGATACTAATTATTTGAATGAGCTTTTTTAGTAGAGTTACCTTGTTTTAAAAAATTGAGATTGATTGTTATTTAAAATTTATGATGTTTAATTATGAATGCAATTATAATTATGGGTGCAAGGTGTACGCACTTGACATCAATATTTTTGATTTAAAACTATCATGCTAAACGTTTTATACTCTTGTTAGACAAGATTCCTCTTTAGGTTCGTATTTTTTAAACAAGGGAGAGAAACGTCATTTCCATCTAATTCAGGAGTTCCCACATTTAATATCACAGAATATTACTACCTGAATTTATAATATTCGTATTGAAGATTAGTCTTCATAATAAAATACAAACAGATTAATAAAAGTTTATTTAACGAACAAAACAATATAGGTGTATTGCAGTAAATTTGCTTAAGAAAATAATGAAGCTCAAAATTCCCAAATCAAAAGTTTATCAATTTCACATAAACAAAAAGCCAGAAATTCTGCAAATAAAAGTGTATCCATCAAAAGTAAGACATTAGGATATTGTGAAGAAAAGCATCAATATTTTTCAATTGGAAGCATGTTGTTTATTTATAGTCAGAGCACCAATGTTAGGCTTGATGGAGCTCAACTTGATTTTTAAGTCCTCTTCAACACCGAGTGCTTTTGCCTTTACTACTGTAACCATGCTGAATTATTTTTATCACGCTAATTCATCTTAAAATTGATACATGTAATAACAATTTAAAAAAAACGTTTCCTCATTAAACGTGTTAAAAGGATGATTTGATCCATAACTTTTGCTTGCTTGTTCGCGAACCACCTGGAACGTCCTTGCGTACCATCTTCTGAGAACCCCTGACCGAATTCATATTTTCATGAAATACGTTATCGATTTGGAGTCACATATACATAAAATCTTTCGTTATTGGATTTAGTTCATAAATGGGACCTGGATGAGTCATTCTCTGAAATTTCATTAATTTATTATTTATCAACTAATAAAACTAATAAGAAATTACATCCATCATTTAGTAATGAATAAAGACAATTTTCAAATGACTTTTCTTATTCATGTTGAATTCGTAGCCTCTATTAATGGACAAGGATGTCTAATCTACCAACTCTGTCATACTTAAAGTAGGTGCACCAGTAGTAGACAGTGAGCCAGTACTAGACACTACGAGTTTAGACTTTAAAAAATAAGGGTTTGAAAAGAAGCAGAAATTCATAATTGGTGGAAAAAGGAGTGTGATCTTGGTTATTGCTAAGAGAGATTCCCGCCAATATTCCTAGCAGAGATTACTAACAATAAACTTTAGTTAACACAGAGTGTTGAGTTCCGTTCCCTGTGTCCTTCAGAACGAGAAACGCATTCAGGAGGTAATTAGATTTTACCATGTTTAACCGTGTTTTTTCCCAATTATTTTGAAAATTTTGGCGATTAGTTGATTAATGAGGTTCCGTTTGTCGATAATGATTAATTTATTTATCACTTTAAATAGAATAATTAACAATTAGTAGTAGTGTACTTCTGGTTAGAAATTTGTATGATTTTCCAGTAGTTGGCACCTGTGTCTACTACTGGAATCTTGTTTACTTTTTTTTTTTTAGCTTAAATTAACTAATTTAGTGACATTAAGAATGCCAGAAGTTTGATCAATGCCATACCAGAGCCGGATCCAGTATTAGACAGGGGGTGTCTATTACTAGATTAAAATGTGTCAACTACTAGCACTTAATATTCATAATACTGCATTTTCTTTTAATTTTAACTTTTTTCATTTTAATTGTAACCCCTTCCATTTCAATTGTAACCTTTTCAATTTCAATTGCAACCCAACAGATCTTGAATTCATTCTATTTACTTTTTTTTTTTGTAAGAGGAGAGGTGTGAATTTCTCTGATTTCTTGATCGTTCATTAGATTTTCGAAGTTGCTAATGCCGAATTTAACTATCGAAATTTTGTTCGAGCACGAGCATTTCTAATTAATTATTAGTTTGCAAAGTTCTTCTGTATAGATATCGTTTATTATTTTTTAGAGGATGATATTTTTGAATTTACTATCGGACTTTTGATAGCGCATACACAATGCGATTTACCATTGCAGATGAAGTTTTTTCTTTATATAGGGATCGGTTATGAGGTTTTAGAGATTTCTTATTCTGTTTTTTTAATTGAATTTTTGATCGAGCATTCGCATTTCGAATTACCATTACAGTTGACATTTTCTTCGGCATAGACATCGTTTATTAGGTTTTCAAGGACGATATTGGTACTTACATATTCTGCGGTCGACCGACATTGTTGTATAACCTACCCTGTTACTTTCTTATAACTTATGTGAAAACTATTAGAAAATTTATATGGTGGCGTCTTCTATAAAGAAGAAGACACATTTATAGCCATTTTGGATAGCATTAGGAAATTTTCATCCCCTGAAATAATGTTAATTGTTCTTACATATTTGGTTCTAAAATTAATTTTATTAATGAAATATAATTAAGATTTAATTTTTAACGCCGTAACATAAATTCCAATAAATAGGAAGAAGCTAGGCATTATCAGTGTCAGGTAATGAGGAACGTTACCACTAACCTGGTAGACCGAAAAATACGTAAGTTCCACGATATTTTTTAATTTACTATCGGATTTTTGAAAAAGCAAGTGCATTTAGATTTATTGTTACTGTAGAAGTTTTCTTCAATACAGGGGTCGTTCATTAGGTTTTGAGGGTTCTAATTCCTTTTTCTGAATCAGATATTTTATCGAGCATGTGCATTAGCATCACGGTTGACTTCTTTCGATGTGGGTATCGTTTATGATGGTAATTCTAAATGCGCATCCTCGATAAAAAAAATCAAATTCAAAAACGGTATCAGAATCCTCAAAAGCCTAATTAACGACACCTATTTCAAAGAAAACTTCAACAGTATTAATAAAGAAAAACGGGTATGCGCGATCAAAATTCCGATAATGTCAAAGATAATGGTAATTCGAAATACGCATGCTCAATCAAAAATTAAATTCAAAAAATGGAATCAGAACCCTCGAAAACCTAATAAAAGATCTCTATATCAAAGAAAACTTCGACAGTAAAGGCAAATTAAAATGCGCATACGCCATAAAAAATCCTATAGTGAATCAAAACATAGTCTTCATAAAATATTGTCTTCCACAAAATAATAACAATCCCTATATCAAAAAAAAAAAACTTCAATAGTAATAGTAAATCGAAATGCGCATGCGCAATCGAACATCGGGTAGTAAATTCGGAAATAGCGTCCTTGAACACACAATACCTATACCGAAGAATTTTGCAAACCATCAATTAATTAGAAATGTTCGTGCCCGAAAATGTCGATGTAAATTCGACAAAAACTTCGTAAACCAAATGAACGATCACCAAATCGATAAAGTCCATATCCTCCCCTCTTCCAAAAAATAAATAATAATAAATATTTAAAAATAAATAAACAACAATTTTTTTTTTAAACATTAGATATTAGCACTTAACATCAATTATCTAATAAAAGAAAAAAATATCGGAAGTACATTTCAAAAGTCATTATTGAAATTAAAATATTTTTTTTAAAAGAAAATAGGATTAATTCAAGTCCGGTCGGGTTACAATTGAAACGGAAAAAATTACATTTGAATTGAAAAAGATAATTAAATGGGAACCTTTATAATTTAGTTTAAATCAGATTTATGACAATTATTTCGTCAAACAAACTTTATTTACTCAATAGGTGGCAAGGTAGCAAAAGAAATATTTACTTAACTTCTTGTGTCTACTACTGGGCCAGTACCCTGTTTACTATTGGGATTTTAGTGTCTACCATTGGGTGTAAAAAACATTTTTAATTTTTAGTTATACCAATTTAACCATCTCATTTTCTTTTTTTAGATATTATCCAATTAATCGATCTGAGTGGTCAAAACAGTTTTCTAGTTTATATTTATTTTCCTAAAAAACATTAAGTAGATATCCTGTCTGAAAGGTGTCTACTACTGGTGCACTTACCCTACTCATTGAGCCATTTCTTATATTTCAAGGATAATTCCTCGCTTCGACGGTAAGTGATTGGAACTGTTGAATCGGAAAGAAAATGGAGTTTTCAGTCGAATATCTTCTATATTATGCGGTTTGTATGCTTGTATCTACATACCTAATGCTCTTCACATTCCTCTTTGAACTTTTTTTATTTCTGCTATGAGCACCGAACATGAAATTGTTAAAGAAATTTACTTTTAATTATCGATTGTATCTATGAATTCCAGGTTAATACAGGAGAGAATTTCGTCGTGTGATATTGGTTTGAAGGTGGAGTCTGGTCGACACATGTACAGCGAGCAAGATATAGAACCCAGTGAAGCACACCATACAGATTATTCCGTCAAAGATGATAACCAAGGAATTATTGACAATCCAGTTCAAGACTTATCCATTAATGAACAATTAACACAAAGTGATATAAATGAATCATAACAGTGACATTTTAAACAACAAGAATTTTTGTGTAAATATGTATCTCCCGAGATATTTATAAACATTGAAATCATTTATCATTATTATGAATTATTATAAATAAAGTTTATACTTTTTATACTTTCAAAGTGAGGTACAAACTGTAGTATATATCAATTAAAATAAGAAAATATGTACATAAATAATACCGAAACAAAACTCGTTAAGAGATTTTGGAAGGGTATACTTGTAAAAAATTAGAAACAATTTCTATTTCGAAAATAGGATAAAAAGGTACGTAGATTTTAACTTTTTTACCTATGTAAAACTCTCAAATTTCATTTTGTACAGAAATGTTTATAAATATATTCTTAAAATGGGTACGGGTATAAACAAGATTTTGTTATTATTGGTTATTTATTGTTTATAATTTCATTTAGGAACGAGTTGATGTGAGCATTAAATGCAAAAATAAACTTTTAAAGTAGAAAATGAAATGTGCTATTGTCAAGCACAATAATCCATAAATTATTGTCCTGTCTGTTTGACTAGCCTAATATAACTACAATACAATCCTTTTACAATATATTTGTTTATTGAACCTGTGTTTTCGATAATGTAAAAAAAAATTAAAATATTAAATATTGATTTAGGAAATTAGATTCATTGTTACTGAGGTAATGGTTGGTATTTTAAATGTAAATCGATCACTGTCGCGGTATTATAGTGTGAATAATAAAGAAAATCTGTCATTTGAAAGGTCATTTCTGCTTTTTTTTATTGCTTTAACGTCATAATTTAAAATAACCAACAAAAAATTGGAGTGTTCAAAACACAAAAGTTATAATGCGATTTGGTGTATGACTAAATATAATAAATAGATTTATTTTATGAATTGTGAGTTTTATATATATTCAGTCATAGTTATTCCTTACCGCATATAAATACTAGGTCGTTACAAAAGTCTTTGTGCATTAATTCTTTGCTTCTTTGACTCTGATGCAAGCAATGTTTACTTTGATTAATCCTTTATATAATTATATATAACAACTGTCTCTGCCTTTTATTCCCTTTTATCAATTTCACCGAATATAGCGAAGGCAAAAATTGTCATTCGTGGTCTTTTGAGGCACTACTGGAAAAATGGAACTAAGTGTGAAGGCAACAGGTAAAAATGTGGTACGTCGTAACACGACAGTCACAAACCATTTTTGTATCAGGCGGTTCAATTCTGGGAACAACAGACTTCAAGATTATGCTTTGCATTTGGTGGGATTATGAGGGTGTTTTGAACTTTGAGCTGGTTCGAGACGGCGTTCAGCTTTACTGTGAACAACTCGAGAGAGTATATGGAGTTTTAAAAGAAAGTAGCGCTGCTTTGGCAAACCAGAATAAAGCGATATTTCAGCAAGTTCCTGCCCATCGTTCCCGCTTAGTCATAGAAAAACTCCCAGAAATGGAGGATGTTAGTATATTGCCCCACCCTCCATTTAGAACAGACGTTGTACCATCAGACTATGGTCTTTTCCGGTCAATGGCACATTTTTTGAAAGGCCGGAGGAAATTCGAAAACAACGAGGATGCCAAATCAGGATGTGAGGAGTTCTTCGCCTCGAAAACCGAGGGCAAGTATCACCACCAAATTCAACTTCAGGCAGAAAAATAGGTTAAAGTAATAGACAATTATGGCCAATATTTTGAAGAATAATTTTAATGTGTAGATTTTATACTGAAATTTAAGTAAAACTTATTTTATACACAAAGGCTTTTGTAACGACCAACAAATAAACATGTCTCATTTAATACTGAAACTACTACCACCCCATTGTGATTGAGAGACGCACAAAGGAGTATTTGAGCCTTAAAATCCGACAAAGGCCGAATCGAGAAGTGTTTGAAAAACTCCATTAAACTCATCAGCCTTCAAGCTTGACAACTTTTAACATTTCCATCCCTCGGAATTATTTAAAGATTCCGTATAATTCTCTCCTAGTGAACTTCTGGACGGTTTCAATAGAATCTAGGAAAAAATAGCCACCAAAAAATGACTAAGTTTAAGTAATTATATTTTTTTTTTTTACGAATTATATTTGAATTAATAAAAAAAACAAAATGGCGGACGATTTTTTTGTATATAATATAATATTGGTGGGTTTGATAGTGTTCCTTTTTTTGATTCGGACTTTAATCCGGTTTTAAGGCCCAAACACTCCTATGTGGGACGGTTTGTTATGCGGCATGGTATATCTAAAGTATTTTGTAAAGAAATATTCGAAACGTATGAATGAAAGATACAAAGAAGGCATTCTCAAAGCTTAGAGAATGGAGAAGAAAAAAAAATATCGAAAAAATATATAGAGTGAATGGATATTGGGGTGATATCACCGATATGGTCCAAACAAGAGCTGAAATGAGATAAATCTGACATGTTTTAATGTCAATAATAATACGAAAATAGCAAGAAAATAAATATTAAATGGATTCACCAAGAGAATCTATAGATTAAGATGGTTTAATAACGTGGGGTCTGATACATACTTCAAAATTAAAAACTACCTTTCGAATCAGCTGCTATTAGAAATAGAGATATTTCTGAAGTTGCAAACTTCGAATCGAGTTATTAGACCCTTCTGTCCTGTACTCAACTAATGTCTTCATCGTTAACACGAGAACTTTGGTTATTAACCCTTTTTCGACCACCCATTAATCCCTGAATACTTAGATGTAGCAAAGATGCTTCTACCTTTATGTAGGAGAGAAAAACTCTTGAACTAATGAAAGGGAAATTGAGGTTCCCCTTGGACGAAAACGGGTTAATATTCAAGTACAATACAGCTAATAATGATTGGCTGTATAATGCAGGTTCTCACAATAGTAAGAGAGGCTCCTGTATTCACGACTCGATTGCGTGAGCGTGTGTCTGTGTCGGTGTGTCTGTATGTAAGTGAACAGTCTAGCTCAAAAACGAAAAGTTGCACGAAACTGAAATTATGTATTTAAGGTAGGTATATGAATGGGATGTTACAGCAACTTTTTTGCTAAAATCGACCAACCAGAAGTGCCGCTTTTTTATTCTATACATTTTTTTTTCTTTTACAATTTTCTCGAAAATGGCTCCAAAAACTTGTTTAAACTCTTTATATCAATGTACAATTAATTGGTCTTTAATATCAGCTAGGTCTTATTCTCATTGAAATAGTCTAACAGGTCTTAAACGCTAACTTTTCAAAATGGCTTGCTTTAAATTACCTTTAATTTTTTTTATTTGAAATAATAAACGAATTACCATTGTTAGTAGTGATAAAAAATGGGTAAATATTAAATATGACAGAATTTGATAATCAACGAAAGGAGAAAAAAAAAGAAGGAATATTTTTATAGGTTGAAAACAAATTTCGAGAAATAAGAATAGTAATATATATAGATGTAACTATAATATACCGTTGGGAAGCCAAAGATTTTAGAAAAATTAATATCTAACATATAAAGTTGTAGAAGGAGCACGGAGTGGTCCACTTCTCTAACGGGTTTAAATTTTACATTACAAAATGCAATATATACATATACACATATATATATATATATATATATATATATATATATATATATATATATATATATATATATATATATATATATATATATATATATAGCATCGTTGCCCGATCATAGAATTACCCACATCATGAAGCGACCGACCATTTCATGAAATGGTGGCATTTAATGAAATATTACACCAATGGTGTACCGTGGTCTTCGTGCGCCCGGAGCGGTCCATTCTCTAACGCCCGCTTTTCACTTCATTTTTGCCCCTAGCCCTGACTATGACCGGATGGACTGCCCCCCTCGCCACTACCTTGGCACGTCAGTGTATTATACTGTCTATTGTCTACATTATCATGTGCATTGGTAAGATCAATGAATTTAAAACGTTTGTCGATATGTACAACTAGACGTACGGCGATTTTATGATATGGCCAAACATAAATAAACATATCGTAAAATAGTTATATGATCCACCGCTAGAGGCGATGACAGAGCTTGATTTTTATAAATAAATAAATCACTTTGTACTTTGAAGTGCCACCAAAGTTTGTCATGCGTCAACAAATAACAGAGAGAGCTTGAGATTGCCTTTCATTTATTTATTTTTATTTTTCTGTTTTAATAATAATAATAATAATAATAATAATAATAGATTCTTAATTTATTCCGGGACATATCTCTTTAGAATAATATTACATGTAAAATCAGTAGAGCTTTAGAGCCTAGAGTAGAACAAAAAAGAATATGATATTGAGTAGATAATAGCATAAATAAACAAATAAGAAAAAATGAAATAATAATGACATAACATTTAAACCTTTAAGGAAAAATACACTTGCAATATTAATACATTAAAAATAAATACAGTGAAAGAGAATGAATTTATATTAATAATAAAAGTAAAAATATTGCATTAATACATAATTGGGTGCAAATTTTAGTTGAAAATAATGAGTACCTATTTCCAAATCTTTTGGAACTGCATGGACATGAAGTGACTGAATAAACGGGATTTAAAGGTGGGAAGAGTATTGGAGCAACGGATGGAAGAAGGAATGGAATTCCATAGGGATGAGGATCGGATAAGAAAAGATCTGTCAAAACCTGGGTATTGGTGGGCTGTTATATATAAATCTGAAGACCGATAACGGGTATGACGAGAATGAACAGAGGATTTGAATGATGGACGGCGGGATTGGATGACTTGGTAGAGGAAGGATGCCAGGAAGTACTTACAACGGTAGGAAGGTTAAAGCCACTTCAACTCTTCATAGAATCAGGAGACAGAGGCGTCCCTCGGGATCACGAAGATAAATCGTACAAAGCAGTTTATCAATCGTTTTATTTTGGCCTCGAGGTTCCCGGAGACGCCCCCGTATACCGTACAACAGTAGTCAAAGTGGGAGAATATTAAGGAGATAACTAGGATTTTTCGGGTTTCAAATGGGAATAGGTGACGAAGGTAATGTAGTCGGTTTAAGCTGGAAAAGATACAACGATAAAGATCAGAGACATGTTTTTCCAAGATTTTGGTCAAAAGTGATTCCAAGATTTTTTATGGTTGGATGGAACTTAATGGGATTATTATTTAGGAACAAGGTTGGAATATGAGGAACAGTTTTCAAGAGGTGATGGGAACCTATTACAATTGCCTTTGTCTTCTCTGCATTTAACTTCAGCTTGCTAGCAACAGCTCAGTGACTTATTCGATTCAAGTCCTCTAGAGTCTTTTTGTGGCTAGTAATAGGTCAGAGGGCGGGAAGGACAAGTATATTTGGAAATCGTCAGCATAGATATGGTATTGGGAGTGATGGATAAGAAGGAGAAGGTCATTAATATAGATAGCAAATAGAGTAGGAGACAAAGAGAAACCCTGAGGGACACCAGAGGAGAGGGACAGTGTCTTGGAAGGAGGTTGACCTGGAACGACTACATACTGAGCCCGATTTGAGAGGAAAGATTGGAACCAGCGCATAACACTGTTGGATAAAGGAAGTCTTTGTAGTTTCTTAAGGAGGATGTTATGGCCAATTGTGTCAAAAGCTTTGGAGAAATTTAAAAGGATGAGGATGGTCAGGTTTTGGTGTTCAATGGCGGTTTGGAGATTGTGGGTTATTTTCAGGAGAGCAGCTTGAGTTGAGTAGCAAGGTCGAAAGTCAGATTGGAGAGGGTTAAGGAGGGAAAGTTCTTCTAGGAAGTTTGAAAGTTGAATTTGTACTAGGCGTTCCAGTGGTTTTAAGAGGTTAGAGAGGAGAGAAATAGGACGGAAGTTATGGTGTGAGGAAGGATTTGTAATTTCATTTAATGGTTGGACTAGGGCAGTTTCCCATGAAGAGGGGAATATGTAATTTTGTAGAGAAAATTTGTAAATATGATAGAGAAGGGGCATAAGGGTTGGGAGACAGAATTTTATTAGCTTTACTGGGATATTGTCAGGACCATAATCATTGGTGTGAGAGTTTAGAATAATGGAAAGTAATTCGTCATATGATACGTGGGAGAAAAAGAAGTTTTCTGGATTGAAGGTATGATGTTCAATACCAGCAATAGGTGAAGGACTAGAAGTAGAGGATAAGAAATAGTCATTGAGATCGTCTGGAGTGACTGGGAAAGAACTCAGGTTTTAGGATTCTGGTACGGATAGTTTTCGAAGGATTTTCTATCTGGATTTGGAATCAGGAGCATTGGAAAGGGCAGAATGGATGTGGAGCGATTTGGCACGTCGGATTGCGGATGGGGTTTCATTGCGCAGTTGTTTGAAAGACCACAAAATCACCTGAAAAACGAGTACGACGAAATTTGCGTCTTGCTGCTTCTCTTCTTCTTATCATTTGCTTTATTTCAGGGGTTAGCCAAGGAGCAGTGGGACCGCGTAAGGTTCGGGTTTTAAGGGGAGCGTGAATGTTTAATACGCATTGTAGGTTTGAGGTAAGGATGGTAACCATGGGATTTATAGAATTATAGGAATATATGATGTCCCAGTGGAAAGTATCCAGGTCAGGTTGAAGGGATTCATATGAAATGAGGTCCAAACTACGATATGAAACAACTTTTGGAGTAAAGGATTTGACGGGTAGGTCGTATGAAATCTGGATCAGGTCGTGTGATGAAAGAAAAGGAACAAGAAGCTGGGAAGAAGAGAGGATTTCCATGGGTGAATCAGAAATGTGAAGGTTTAACCAAGTATCGATTAAAGCTTCGTCTTCATTTCCTAGACCTCCTCCGTGAGAGCCCTCAATAGGTCAATCATTGAACTGGTTTCTTTGGCTGGTAGCGGTGCAACTTCACAATCGGTACATATCCAGTTTTTAGAGCTGTCAAAGTCCGTAGATTCGGCTTGAAGACATTTTAGGTGGAAAAAAATTTGACAGATGACGCAAACTAATCTAGCTTTGTCATCTCGGCCAGCTGATTTATTGCATATTTTGCAATTAACCATTTCTATAAATATGTAATATTAAAACTTTAAACGGCGAAAGAAAATAATAATAACAGTATAAACCTGTATATTTATACTGCGACTAAGTGGATTATGCTTGCCGAACAAACTGTCCCCCACTGCTTCAACTGACGAAGTAATCCTTTTTAATTTTCTTAAAGTTTTATCACTATTTCTAATAATGATCACTAAAATAGAGCATATCAATAATTCACTGATGTGCTATATAATGAGAATATACAATAACTACGTGAATTTTCAACCGGAGTGTAGATAAATAACTATTGAAATAGAATAATAAGATAGAGACACGCAACTGAGCACTTAAAAGGACCAGAGATACTCTAAGGCAGAGATTTTATTGTATCATTTTTCATGTGAAGTTTTATATCTACTTAATACGTACTTAATTTTAAATAATCGTTTTTGTGATAATTTGTGCTACTTTTATAAGATATAAAATAAATTTGTGTTTAATTTTATGATGCTATCTAAAAATAATTAAATGTCATTATATGAGTATGTATCTTAATCATTCCACTCAATTAACAAGTCATGTCAGATGCCTTTTCTAGTACTAAAAATGGCCTGTATGAGCTCTGAAACTAGAGGTTCCCGTAGAATCTGTTGTAGAAGCAACCTCATAAGTTAAAAAGATGTTAATTATTAAAAATAAATGTTTTTTCTAATTTTCCAAAGATTTCTGATTACCTAAGATCTCCGATTTTTAGTGATAATTTGTCGTTTTAGAGACTTTTTTTTTTTTTAATATTTCAGATTAGTATGCGATTTTTTATGTTAGCATTCTAGCTATACCTAATTTGTTGTTAAGAACTTCATTAGTACTCAAAAGTACTTATAAGAACAATAAATAAATTCCTAATATATTTGGATTTTGATTACATCTTGTATGGACATTTTTACTACATTAATGATAAGTTGGTCATATTATGAAATGCGACTATTTCATGATTTGGTCGACCATATCATGATGTGATCAATTCTACGAATGGGCCATCACATACATTACAAATAATAGTAGCCTATTTGGAGCATGGAAACTAAATGGAATTTCCATTAAAAATTGTAAATGGAAACTTTTAAAATATATTTTCTACTAGACGAACCAAAAATATATTGTGGATAGAATTGTCGTTTAAAAAACTATTTTATTGCACTTTTGTGAGAGAAGACGTTAAAAAGTGCATTCTGATGGAAATATTTCAAGTAGTGTTTATGAGTATTCTTTAAAATAATTTTAAAAAATGGATAATTATTATAGGGTGGTAAGTGAAAGTTATGTGATGCGCGCACAGAACATAGAATACAGTGGAAGGAACGCTCCAGGCTTCAAGTTGACACAATGGCCTCTCACTTCATCCCCACTCCAACTGCCTCACATCGTCCTAAAATTCGAGCCAAAATTCTCATCTTTCTATTATGTTTTGTGATAATATTGCAATTGATATTACATTATGTTGAAAACACGCCAGCACCAGAAAATTTGATAAAAGCGCTGAACCGCCCATAACTTTTCACTTGTAAGTACTCCTTATTTACCAATTCATAATAAAACTTGGTTGATATACTGTTATAGAATTGTTTACTCGTTGAGATCGTAGTTTGTTCATCGCATTGAATTATAGTTAAAAAGTTTCTATTTTCGACTAAAAATAGTGGGCTGAAATTGTTAAACATATCTCATGTTCCTCAAAAATAATCAATATTTATTTTCATATGAATAACGTAAAACTATTAAGTCAAACGACACTAATCTTTCCCTTTTATATTTTTCTTTTTCTCAAGTTTTCAAACTGATCCCGAAGAGAGAAAAAATGGATCAATGCCGTTAGGAAGGACCAATAAGAACCCTAAAAAACTAGTTGGCTTTGTTCAAAGCATTTCATGCCTCAAGATTCCGATAGGTTTCCATTTAAAATAAATCAAAAAAAGGATTGGTCCCGTTTATTTTTGATGCTTTTTCTGGTTCTTTTTAAAACTCAAAAAATCCAAGGTAAGTAAGTATTCAACAGCTCCTCATTATCCTTAATTTCTATTAAAAACCGTGTGCGGTTGATAACTTCGACCAAAGATGTTGCAATATGCAAAATGTGTGAACTAATTTACCGGACGAAAGAAAACACCAAATTAATGATTGTAGAAGGTTACAAACATATGTAGTGCATATTAATTCAACAGTGCGTAGATAAATTTTTGTTCTGTAATTCGAAAAAAATATAAAAGAAGAAAATTTCTCAATTTGGATCAGGACATAGGCACACTCTTTTAAAACGATAATTTATCATTATTTAAAACCGTTTAATGATGAAATTCATAAACAAAAATTTAGAACGATGTTTAACAAAATCGTGCTATTTAAATACTATTTATTTAACAATAAAAAACGTTTAGAATTCGGATAATAAGTTGTAAAGTCATATTTATTACACTTAATTGAATATTAAAATTGTATGTAAATGCATACTTAAAACTGTTTTTTTTTGTATTGTTATCACATTATATTAATTAAATTACATAAATAATTATTATTAATTAAGTATAAATTTTCATATGACATAGTATATTTATCCCTCAATTGCCCATAAAAAACAATATGTAAAGATGATTATGTTCTTATCGTAGATTAAGTGCGAGCACGTCCGAAACGAAAAAGCGTTTGATTAAAAATATTTTAAGTCACAAAAAGTAAATCAATATTAGTTGAAGCGTTTTGCGTGTAATGTAATAATTTAACAATAATCCATATGTAAAAATTAGATAAGTAATAAATAGATGCATGAAAAATAATACTTAGTGAAAAGAGACCCAAGAGCTAACCTAAGGACTGTATGTACACATTGAACAACCTGCTATTTCTTTAAATGTTTAAATTGGCGTGTAAGGATGGATTTTCCTGTGAAGATTATATAAATAATATAGAGACATATCGCAGAGTCCAAGTTGAACCCAACGTTTTCCCTAGTATGACTCAAAATTCATCAATAAACCTGTTGAAAAATATGAGGGAAGAATGGAAAGATTGAGGTTGAAGGAGTGTGGGGAAGACCCTTCTATTGTACTGCATGTTCTGTGGATGCGCCCACCGCACCAATTTTTTTTTAATCTTATATTCAAACTTTTCATACAATAATTTATTTATTTTCGAAAATGTATTGTGTATACTTACTCATGTAACTGACATGAATAAAAGATCTTTCATCCTTTCATTTTCTTTCCTTAACATACTTATAAAAAATTAATATTGAAGTGCAGATAGAGGATGACACCGCATAAATATTTTTGGCAGCGGACATTCAAATTCTTGTTTGTGTCACATCGTAACTTCTTCTCCTATAAAAATATGCTGTATTTAATGATTTTTCAAAATATATTTTCATTGAGCCCAAATAAAACATCAAATAAATACACAATTTTTTTTCAATTTTTCAACAATAAGACTTTAAATTCAATATTTTTTTTTCATTAAGAATGCCTTAAGTTGAATAATAGTTCAGTTTAATCAAATAATACACAATATTGACACTTAGCCTAAAGAAGCTCCGAACAAGAAGATCCCAGCGTTTCTCTTCCAGCCGAGAGACGTATTGAAAGACAGTGGTGCCTGAGTGAGGGTACCTGCTTGAGCCCCGGACTCTCAGGACTTTCTACTTAACTTTAGACACAAAATAAGCGTTTTTCTTCGAAAAATTTCTGGGATGTTTTCCACCTTTTCAAGTATGATATTTAATTATAGCATTTCTACCTGATAAGGAGGATTCAAATACCACAATGTCAAAATGACTGCTGGATTCAAATACCAGGCTAGAAGAGTTAGAAATTAAAAAAACGCAGATAGGACTTATTTAATAATATTTCTCAAATCGACAAGCCACAGAATATTAAATATAGAAATAAAGATGTATAAATGCTAAAACAATAAGAGATTATGTCGCAAGGAAAGATAAAAAAAAAAAATTAGTTTAAGAACTGGATACAGTACTTATCAAATTTACCTATAAATTACTAATCAAACAAAAAATTATCATATACAGCTATTTGTTAAATCCTGTATGGACTCAAGCATCAAAAATTTTTGGACCCGCCAAAATAACGCAGATTCGAAAAGAAGAAACCTTCCGATCTAAATGTCTAAGACAGATTACATACACATCTACGCATGTGACAAACGAAACTCTACGTACAGAATTACGCATTCCGACAATCATCGATCACATACGTACAATCTATAAACATTTTCACGGCAAACTACAAGGGCACAACAATGAGGTACATGATAACAGTCGAAATTCCAGGCACCACTCGGAGAATACTGAAGAGGAGTTGGACTAGTGATTTCCTAATCTAGCCTGTAAAGTATTAACAAGTCTGGAGACTGTACCACCACTGCAAAGTGGACCGAAAAAATAATGTTGCGGACGAAATTCCATAAATGACAAATGATATGAGGTAAGTAACAATTGGTATTGGTATTGATCATCCTTGGTTCGTGCTGAATCAAACGAAATGTGGGTCTTCCTGGGTCTCAAAAACTTACTTGAGAATTTCAGGGCGTAAGTAAAAAAATAAAATAAATTATGACTGGCTATCAGAAGCGTATCAGAAGAAGGGATGGGCTATAATTCCCAAAAATAATTTTTATAATTTATTTTTCCCTTCTTACTTACGCTCTGAAAAGAAAATTTTATTGGATTTAAGTCGAACGTACGTTTAAATAAGAAATCATGAAATAATGTATAAATAATAGATTCGATATCCATCGATACAAGCAAAGTATCGATACTTTCCTTTCGATACCATGTAGTTTTGTTATATTCTGTTCGATACCTTAGTGGTATCGAATAATTGATTGAAGTGCTCGAACGAGTCCTAGTATCGAGACTTGATCAGTATGGTATTTCGCTAGAAGCAGATGACCTGGAATTATGGCAGGGCGCTGCAGAACCGGTACTAGGATTTTTATTAGAGAGGAAGGGGTAGCAAGCTTAATTTTACCGCCCCTTCTTTTACTTCCCCCCCCCTCCTCCAATAGAAGTCAACAGTTTTATAACGGTACTTCAGGTAAAATATTTCGAAATAAATATCATCTCATAACATTAACTCATTTTTTGACTAAATTAAGTACAAAACTATCAAAAAGCAGAAACAAATATTATTTGCTTAATCTATTAATAACCTTTCATTCAAAATTTACCGCCTTCTAAATTCTACTGCCCGGGGAAGTGTCCCCTTTGCCTCCCTAGTTCCTACCGTGGGGGCGGCAATCAAGTTTGCCCCGGGCGCCAGTTGGCCTAGCTACGCCACTGCTTATGGTATTGCTTAAATTTGAAGCCAAAAAAACCGATCGTAGGATAGTTTTTGGGAGTTTTAAGGGATGTTCCGAATGTGGTTTACTAAACCACCGAAAAAAAAAATACGGCACATTTAAATTATAGATATTAGTATCAATACTCGTGAGTAACCGTGATAAATTATCATCCATTAGATAGGAGGAAAATTAATGTTGGCCAACCTTGAGAGAAATTGATCTTTGAAATTTTCAAATGTGATTATATAATTGTCAAGTGCACTTACATTTTTATTAATTTAAATAAAATAAGTGTGTGTTAAACTTCTATCGTTTTATTATTTATTTAACCTGATGAAAACTCAAAACCTATTTGTATGGTCCAGTGATTAAGTCGCTGGACTCGTATAAATGGAATTCTAATCAAGGTCAATATAGTTTTAAATTGGTTCAAACTGTTTCATTTGTCATTGGGTAATTAAGTACCGAGATATTCTATCAATTCCTGTAGATAAACGATTAAACAAAACAATCACATAATTCTACATATCATCCTTTCCACATACCTATAATAAATATGCATCGCAAATTAAAAATGGTTGGCGCCTCAAAGTTTATATAAAAAAATGTATAGCATAATCCCGGCCTTCTCTACGAATATTCCAAATGGTAACCCATCTCAAGGGGTGGAGGGACTAAGGGGACGTGCAAAGGGGACAGTCGTTTCTGGCGGCAGAATTTATAGGGCGGCAAATTTCGAGCGAAATTTTATTTTTAGGTTAAGTAAAAAATATTTATTTCTGCTTTTTTATTGTATTGATCTTAATTCAGTAAATATAAATGCTAGGAGATGGTTATTTGTTTTGAAATATACTACCTACAATAATCCTAATAAAAAATCCTTGTTCTGGCTCTCCCCTAATAGTTCCCTTATCCACTAAAAACAACCTCTGGATCCACCCCTGATGTTTATCGTAGATGTTTCCATCGAGATTTTTGCTGTCCGTTTCATCTAATAGTCAAAATCTCGGTTTTCCGATTAATACATTTCCACTAATTTATATGTTTTGATACTCAACATATCTCCATCATTTGAGAAGAAAATATAAGAAATGGTATAATGCCCAGATCTGTCATCCAATCATACTAAAAATAATTATAATGAAACCTGACAACTGAAAAAAAAAAATATAAAATTTGGAATTTCTTAAGGATTTGTAAGAGGATTGAGTGAAGAAAAATAACAAACAATAGTGCCAAAAGGCATGTTGTGAACTTGTAGGCATGTTTTAAACATGTGCACACGTTAACTAGGGGAGAGTGCCCTATTATGAGATACTTTTTGTAAAATTGTGCTGGGTATATAATATAATATTTGCTGATTTTTTTTTTTTTTTTCTAAAACCAATAATCATTTGAAAAGTTAAGAAAATTTTTGAAGAATGGTGTTTAAAACAGTATTTTCAAAAAAAGTTATTTTCGGAAAGGATTGTCCAATTTGAGATAGTGTGATTCGACATTTTTGATTAGAGATAGACTAAATATTTGTATTTTCAGTCTAATTAGAAAAAAAGATAACATATTATGTAACAAAGAAAAAAAAACTGTTGAATGTATAAAGTAAATAAAAATGTTTATTTAGAAGAATATCGCTAAAATAAAAAAAATCCTGTTTTTTTTTTTTATTATAAGATTAATTATTCCCATAAAATTAGAAGATTTAGGACTAGTGATTAGTGACAAATAAACTTTATGAAAAACCGATAATAAACAGTAAAAATCATTTTTAAAAACAACTCACCTAGTGAGCCAAATCAGCCGTCAAACATAAGTCACAATAATTTTTTTTTAACACATGTTGAATAATTGGAATGACTTGAGTATGGAAGGCTCCAATTGAGAAACATTTAACCTGTCAAGTGCCTCAATGATCACTAGTAAGTAGTTTAAGACGCAATTGGTAAATAACTTATGAATGTAGAGGAGATACCGGGGTAATCCTCCAGTGGCGTAGCCTGGATTTCGTTTCGGGGAGCAAGGGAGCCCTCTCTAAACATAATATTTTCTATAACTAGGTATATTGTTTATGAAATAACATTCAAATAGGTTTATAAAATTTTTGTTTACAGATAAGAATAAGTAAAAGTATATTGTAATTTCGGAGGAGGTACGGACCTCCGGCCTCCCTTCTGGTTATGCCACTGAGGGTATCTCATATTAGGCAAGTATCTCATAATAGGGAAATTTCCTCAACCATCTCATTGATAATTTCAAACTGACATTTCTTAGGCCCTTTTATAGTGATCCAATATTACTGTTCATGAAAAAAACACACGTACCTTATTGGGAACACAAAAAGTATTCTAAAACTTTAATATACTTTCTGATTTATATTGTTCTTCTGGTTACAGCTATTATTTAATATAAACAATGATCTTATTTCTACTAATACTAAGTTTGGAATTTCATCATGACCAAGCTTTCTATAATTATAATTTCTTGTAAATTAGGTTTCGCCAACTATCTGTCTTCAAGGGGACAGAAACGTTTTGTGAAAATAAAATTCTTGAAAATTAGAATTTTTTTCCCGATTTTCAGTCCACTTTGCACTGGAGGGGGGCGGAGGGGTATCATTTCAGTATTATTATCATTATTATGGTCTCATAGATCTGTTTCAGGGTTGCCATGGATTTTATTAACCCCATTCAGATAGAGATGGCTCAAATATGGACTCAAGAAATACTGGTTTTGTATTTTTTTTCTTAAATAATTAATTAAGCAATAATTAAATAAGGTCGCATTTAAAAATTATTTACTATACATAGAATATAAGCAATGAAATATTTTACCATGGTAATTTCAAGATTTGTTTTTTTGTGAAGTAAACAAAATTCCCAAACAGGCACATAAGTATAACTATAATTAGTAATACAATATAAAATCCATATCCAAGGCCTCCATTTCCGTCATGTTCTTCTAAGGATTCTGAAAATCATCAAATATTATTAAAAAATGTATTTCCTGGCATATTTTTGAAGCTCAACACTAATTATTCGGCTAACACGAATCTTGAGCAATTTTGGGTAACGGCAGAGTAAAATTTTCGGCTAATACGGACTACTACTACTAATTCAAAGTAGGAATAATTAGTAAACAATTCTTGGTAACCCCTCATCTGCGATGTACATGGTTCTGGCCCTTTCTTATTTCTTCACATTCAGTTTCAACAGCACTATTTACTTGAAACGCCAGTTTTCGTAAAAAAAATAAAAATTTAAAACAAAATTTGTAATAAGTGGAGTATAACAATTAAAAATGGTCTTATCGGGAGTTACGCGCTCGGTAACTTTATTCATTCATTTATTAATTCGGTGCTACAACACGTTGACGCGTCCAGGCCTCCTCAATCTGCAGCCGCCAGTAGTCCCTATTCAGTGCTGCCGCCATCCAGTTGCGGACCCCCAAGCTCCTCGCGTCTCCAGCCACACAGTCAATCCTCCGAAATCTTGGTAGGCCGACTCTCCTCCACCCGTGGATAACCTCTGTCAGCAATCCTTTTGGGATCTCCTCATCACTCATCCTGGCCACATTCCCAGCCCATCTTAGCCGGGATCGTTTGATAACAGTCACAGCACATGGCTCACCAAAGAGATCATAAATTTCCTCATTTTTCCTCCGTCTCTACCTTCCATCAACAAATACGAAATCTCAAATATTTTCCGGAGGACCTTGTGTGCGAAAACAAGCAGATTGTTACGCATCCTTCGCCATTGTCCATGTTTCCGCTCCATATGTAAGTACTGGGCGAATTAGGGTTTTGTACAGGATGATTTTGGTTTTCCTAGTTACTACCCTACTTGCTAGATGTTGTCTCAGCTCAAAATAACAACGGTTCGCGGACAATATTCTTCTCCTGGTTTCCACCCCGATGGCGTTGGTACGTGTGACGGGATCCAAGATAAGCGAGTTCTGAGACCCACTCGAAGAGGTATGTTCCAAATCCTACTGTATCTCCAGGATGATTGGTCTTATCTTGTTTAACCACTAGACTAACTTTCCTTACTTCCTCTGCCAGGGAGAGGAACGCCTCTTCAACTGACTGCTTCGATCTTCCAACTATGTCAATGACGCGCTAGGAAACTATGACTTAAAAAAAAAAAAAAGTTATCCAGAGACCTATTGATCTAAAAACCAAATTTTAAATTTTAAAAGAAGTGGATAGTAGTAGCGTGATAACGAAAACGAAAACAATTGAAAAATTGAATGTTCCGAAATCTTATCAACCGTCATTAAAAACAATGCATTACAACTTCAAGGTCAAAATTTATCTATGTAGGAAAGAACGGGGATACATTGGGCACTTTCATAGTTCCCGCATTATTGCCTGAAGGAACTTGAACTTTCCTGTCGGTATTTGACAAACTAAAGTGGGCCAAATGGCTCAGTCTGCATATCAGTCTTTGTTTTAAACCGAAAAGCTAAGTAGGGTTTTATATATTTGTAGCATTACTTTCTAATATTATGCAATGCTGTTAAAATACATTGTTACATTTAAAATGAAAGAATTTATTTTACATAATTATGCTGTGTTATATCATGGATTGATAACACTATACAACTCGTTTTTTGTGTCTGATCAAAGACCGTAATTTTTCATCATATTATGCCAAAATAGAGTGGAATGTGACCTTCCTATTGAAGAATGTTTGCTTTTGTGGCGGGGAGCTTGTTTACTCTAATTTGGAATCCTGAATTATTCTTAATACGGTTGTTAATTAATATGGTTGTAATGTCATCCCATGTTCCCTCTCTGCAAAGTCAAGGCAGCTGATTATTCTACTGCTTTCTCATTGGCCGAAACATTAAAAGGGGATCAGTAATTAAATAAATATTTTTTCTTTCATTTAATATTGGGCACTTTCATAGTTCCCGCATTATTGCCTGAAGGAACTTGAACTAATGGCAATTTAGAGCGCATTGCTGGTGAATTTTTCAACAACTGTCTAAGCCTTGTTTATGTTTTGAGAGTGAACATTGTCCTTTATTTGAGGTATTATCGCTTGGTTTAAACTTAAAATACATTCTCGAGCCACCATCTATTCAGTTAATTGTGAATCATTCGCGGGTGATGTCGAAATCAGGGACAATGGGACGGCGTTGCAAGCATGCAGCGGACAGTTTTTGTTTTGTATGCGACATTTTCATTAAAGTGAGGGATTCAAAATATGCCCTAAAATCTAACCCTCAGATTTTTAGGGCATATGAATCATATTTTGGAATCCCTGTAAGCAGCCAGGACCAAGTGTGGGCCCCACATTTCACCTGTGGGAACTGTAAAAAAAACTTGGAAGGATGGTATAGAGGGAAGAAGCGTGCCATGAAGTTTGCACAACCAAGGATTTGGAGGGAACCGACTGACCACGTGAGTAACTATTATTTCTGCTTATATGACACGATTAAAGGGCGAAGACATGCAGATTTCCAGTTCATGGAGCTGGACATCCCATCCTCCAAAGCTCCTAAGCCACATACACCGGAGTTTCCTATACCGACTCCACCTCATCCAGAGCCCATGGAAACTGAGTGTCTTTCTTCTTCAAGCGATTCGAGAGGCAGTGAAGGCCGTTGTTTTGACCCGGAAACTGATGATGACGAAGGAGGGATACCGACTACGTGTGGAATCTCATTCGAGAGAGTTCCACGTCCCTGAGGCGCTCGAGTGGGAAAACTCATTTTTGACTGCAATGACTGCTCATTTTTGAATTATTTTAAGTGAATTCTGAGTTTATTTTGTTTTGAATACAAGTAGTTTAAAATGTTTTGTGTTTGAAACATTTTTTTTGTGTTACAATTCGAATTGATTACAATATGAATATTTTAGATGTTTATGTCTATTCAAAATATACTAAAAGCATACTCCTGGCTTCAAAAGCAAATATTTTGAGGAACCCTGTTCATTTTCCTCAATGTTAAGGTCTAACCAAGCAAACACAATCCCTTTCAACCCAGACACAAAAAAAAAGTTCAATTTCGTTGTCTAGTGTAATGATTTGAAAAATTAATGCTTTGATTTGGCTTTAGGCCGAAGGCATTGTGTTACGATTTGTATGAACAGATGGTTGATTCATCTAATGCAATTGGGCAGTGGTTGGGACAGCTTCGGACAAGTGTCCCATGCATGAAACATCTACGTTAACATATATCACTGAATTTTGTTCATTAATTTCTTTATATGCTAAATGTTTTTCTTTATTTAATTTTTTGTTTTTATTCGTTCTTTTAATATCATTTGTTTTTTTTTCCATCTCAATTGTGATTTACTTTTATTTTACATTAGTTTTGCAAATTCTAATAAATAATTGATATTATTCATGTAATTTTTCAATTTGAAGTTCTGGCTAAAGTAACTCCATCTCAAGTCCAATGTAACCCCACCATTGGGGGTAAATGGGACACTTTGAATAGGGTAATGTGGGGCAAGTGCGCACTAGATTTTGCAAAATTCGACTTTACAGGACTGTAAACATGTTATTGTTTAAGCTAGATTTTTCTCTTTTTTTACTTACGTTCCTTAGACGATTAGGTTTAAATATTACATTCAGGCCTACGTTTCAACCACGTTCATTTTTGACCACGTTCATTTGATGAGATTGGTAATTTCATTAAATAGTTCTTAGTACTCACTTGCCCTTCCCTTAAGGGGTAAGTATATACAAGGTATCTGGAAGACATTATTCAAGCAGGAGCACTTTTGCGACAAGTACAAAATAGTTCGGTTTGCGGAGGATGATTTTATTGGTGAAATCATCAAAAAAAGTTAAAGCTTGTCTGAGATTCACATTTTACAATCATCATTGGGCTCTGAAATTAGGATGTGGAATATAATTGAATAAATGTAATGAAAAAAATAATTTTGGTTTTAATCTCTAGTCCGTCGTTGTCTCGACAAAACATGGTAGTAAAGGTAAGTGTGCACCACGCATATTTGTCACACAACAGAGATCTGCACTTGCTCCTACTATCATATTTTGCTGGGTGACTGCGGACAAGCGCTTAAAAAATAGAACTGCCAAGGAGAAATGTAAATCACAAAGTATTTTGAAGAACAGCTTCTGTAGATTCCGCTTACGGCAAAAAAAAAAAAAAAAATGCCTACTGGAAGATGAAACCGATACAGCTGTATTGCATCAGTTGAAAGAAACAACTTTATCAACAGGTTGGAACTAATATTTTTACAACTCTCCATACCTCAGCTTAGCGAGCTTTCGTGGATGATTTATGATACATCAGTGTCTAAGATTCATGCTCTGTCAAGGGCAGCTCTTATCACTTGAGGGTTTGGATTTAACGAGACAATTACGCACTTACCCCGAAAACGCACTAATCCTACATTACCCTATTTGCATATTTGATTGTTACAAATTCAGCACATCAAAGAAGAATTTCCATTAACATGCTGTGGCCAAAATAAGGGTTTAATTAATCTAATAAAATACATCTTCTCGATTTTAAAATGAAGGTATAAATCAAAGGTGGTTGATCAACAAAATGTCTAACGTATTCCCGCTCCCCTCTATTAGTTTCGAGATCAAAAGATTAAAAAAATGTATACATGAGAACAAATATGAATAGTGAAACTTAATATCATTTGGATAGAACAAACTTGTTCGTCTTCCAAGAAATTTCGTTTAACACGAACTGGAGTATTCGGTCCTCTGCCGAGTTCATGTTAACGAGGGACCACTGTACCAATACTGAATTTATAAACGAAGAAAAAAAAATAAATTAAAGGCAGAAAAAAA
This sequence comes from Rhaphigaster nebulosa, assembly GCA_948150685.1. Classification (NCBI taxonomy): domain Eukaryota; kingdom Metazoa; phylum Arthropoda; class Insecta; order Hemiptera; family Pentatomidae; genus Rhaphigaster; species Rhaphigaster nebulosa. The sequence goes on from OX411307.1 coordinate 149,589,471, forward strand.
ATAAAAAATTGATAAAACTTACTGTTAAGATATTATAGGAAGATAACAAGAACAAAGCATTAAGTCTCTCAAGCTGTTATCCGGATTATTTTAATTAGAAAATGCTTTAAATAAAACAGTTAAATCACTACACTATTAGTCTTTTTTCCATAATGATTTCATTTTTCATGAGAACATCCACTTGACTGACTTTTAATAACACTCATTTATTATTTGGAACATAACAGACCTTGTCCAGCTTTTACCTTGAACTGTTGTGAAAATTATAGGCCAAGAAGGTAAAGAAGATCCTGCTGCGTTAACAGTATAGCTTACACAAACGTAAGATGAGTTCACTTGAAGAACTGATACATTAAATAAAACGACCCTGTCTGGATGGTAAGGCTGAAATGAAAATGAATAAAATATCTTTTAAAAAAAATGTATTAAAAGTAATTGAAATTCATAAATGAATAATTTTCTAGGGAAATAATGAAGAAAAAGAATTAAACCAGGAAGTAAATTGAAAATCATCTATTTGAAGGCAAAGATGTTGAAAGTAGAGTTTTGAAGGTTGTAAGAGGGATTATACAAAGTAATCTGAGCTCGGATAACTGATATGATTTTTTAAGGGTAAGTTTATTTTGGGGGCTAAATTTGGGTAAATTGTGTATTTAATATATCTTTTAATACATTGTGTAAATGTATTTTTGTTTTTGTTTTATCTGTTCATTATTAACGTGGTCTGTTAATTTGAGAGATCTGTAGTTAAATGAAGGTATTGTAGGGATTTAGACCAACGGATGTGGGATGAATTTAAGAAAATTATATGATTTATATGTAGGTAGGTGTTAATGGCTTCAGATTTGCTTCTATTGATTTAGGCCTATTGATTAGGCGATTGATCAACAAATATTTTAGGCAATATTTGTTAATTTTTTGAAGCGTTGTTGTAACCGATTAACTATTGTATCTCTTCCTTAGGAAGATGTGTGCGAAGCTGTGCCATTAGCGCATAAGGACCACATTACTTTAGGGCGTGTTTGCAGGTGGGTTTTGAATTAGAATGGTTTTAGTTGTTATCTAGATACGTGGTAAAATGTCCAAATCTTAATAGGTAATTGTATAGTTTAGTAATAAAGTTTTCCTACTAAAATTTTTAAAACATGGAGGCATTTCATCGTCACCAGGAGCTTTTTTTGTTTTAGTTCCCTAATGATTTTTCCTGATTCTTTTCGCGAGATAGATGGGAAGTTCTTTGCGAATGATACTTTTAAACAGTCGCGAACATATTTTATAATTTTTCAGCTATGATGATTTGATACCAAAATAGAAGTATTTGTGTGGGTTGTTTGGAAATGGTTAACTAATAATTGAGCTTTATCTTTGTCCATGTAGGCATTTTCTTATGTTTTAAAGGAGGGATTTTCGGTATCCTCAATTTTGGAACACTGCAAAAACTGCTATGTTGCCGTGAGTGAGACAATATAAATCAAGAACGGCAAAATAAAATGACAAAAATAAACGAGAAACTTGAGAAAAAAAAATCTTGGCTATTTAATCTTAGCACTCCTTGATAACGACTGACACCGAAAAACAGGATAATAAATAAATTAAAAATTCACTCTTTGACCACTTTGAATTAAAAATAACACGGTGACCATACGTAAGCAAAACCGTCGTACTTTTTTACATATTCTAAAACAAAAACGATCACAAGAATGGCTATAGTTAACTGCTGAAAATAACAAACTCTTAGTCGTTTCAAACATTGCCTTCCCGCATTGCTCTCATTGCTTTATTTATTTAATAATGCGGAAATATTACTCACTTTCGTCTGCGTAATGATGTTAGGTCCAAAACAAACCGCTAAAAATATACTGTTTGGACAGTCGCAGACCTGAACCAATCGAAGAATAGCCCATTTGCCACTAATACGCACAGCTGTTCCTTGTTGCAGTGGATCTGCAACTAAATATAAAATGTTAATAGTAACTGAGAGAAACAACAAATTTTTCTTTGAAGTGATATTGAAAAATAGCATTTTATTTTACTAACATATTTTACTTTCAATCAACGCCGTATTTTTTGTAACGAAGTAAACAAACCTTTTATGAAATGGTGTAACGTCAAGAGCACATGGTGCTGTCGTCAAAAGATCGTTGTAACTACGTACAATGTCTCCTTTTTAGACAAAAAAATAAAAAAATATTTATGATTAATGTCGCTTACTATCATTATTCAGTAATATCTTATACCTTTCTGGAAATATTACAGTGCATAATTGATATCAGTAGCAGATTCGTTATACTGCCTCCCACAGGCATGGTAAATAATGCCGTCTCTATCTCAAACTCAGAAAACTATTTGATTCTTTGGTGATAAATAGATATTTTTTGTATAATAACTACACATTGAAAGAAGGCAAAGGTAAAAAATATAAATACAGAAAAAACACAGGCACTGAAATGAACAGAAAGAGAAAGTGATAACATAGAAGAAAGTCAGCCTGCTATCAAAACAATATTGTCTGCTGCTAGTGAAACATGCGGAAGCTCAAGAGTGGGATGAAGATTGAGTTGTGGAAAAACAAAATAAAGGTCGAGGTGAAAATAAATAATTTAGGGAAAGAACTTAATTGACTAAGAACTAAAAACATAGTCGACTATGACCAGCATGAAGTTCAAAGGAAAAAGGAAAAAGATCTAATATCTATAGTCTGATACTAGAGGCCCATTTAGACGAGCAATTTTTCACGGTAATTATTGCTGAAACGTGAGTTGTGGCGTCAAATCAAAAATTGCTGAACATTTACCCTGCGTCCGACAACTTTTTCTCCACTGGCAAGTTGCTCAATGTCTTCGGCAACAATTGCTCTGAATGGAGCAATATTTTCGGGACCTGAAGTCAGCAACTATTTTTATATATTTTTATGAAACCCATCGCCAGTGGGTTTGTATTGCTTGTTTTCGGAAACGACAGACAGGGATGAGGATGAGATACCAGGAGTTTCGGATGGAACTTCGATAATTATTTACGAAGTTATGATAATTATTTACTTTTAATAATTTATGATTTCATTATTTACTATTTTACACCATAAATAGATATATAATAAAATAAAAAAAAAACCGGCCCAGTAGTAACAGAGAAAAGCATCGTATGGTTTTTTTTTTTTATTTCTTTTTTAATTCTTTTTTGGGTTCTATGCATCATGAAACGTAAAATCTCAAACTTTAAGGGGAATTAAAATTTTGTTTGCTGGGTCGATTGCAAAGGTTCATTGTTGAATCAGATAATTGTAATAGATACAGATAATTGTAAAATAATACATTATTCTATTTAATGTTCTTAAATATGCTTTGTTTGAGTTTTAGTTTAAGATGTTTTCATTAGTTGGGAGTATTTTTAAATGTTGACCCGGATCTTCCTTTTCCATTCAATTTTTATTGCTCCACTTTAGTGGAGCAACTCCGGACTACAAATTGCTAGCAATTAATTGTCGGTTCTCAAAAAGTGGAAGAGGGAAAAATTGCCGAATTGCTGAGAGTTGTTGGCAATTCCTATTTACGAAAAATGGCCGAATTGTGGAAATTTTTGTTGCCCGTCTAAATGAGGCTTAAGGGTCTCATTTTTTCTGAGAGACGGTACTCCGAAAAGCCAATTCCATATTAGTGACAAGAAGCGTATATGTTTATTGTACAAACCTGATTAATGTATTGTAATTCTCTTGTATTGTAATTCTTGTAGTAATGTAATTCCGCCCCACCAAACGAAGCCGGGGATGCTCTTAAGAAAAATTTGGTCAGTTAATTTCCACGACTTATTGTAGAAATATTATATATTTAAACAAGAAATATCGTTAAAATAGCAAATGAAGAGTCGTGTGGGTTTGAGACCCTCAGAGGTGTAAGATAGGAATGAAGCCTCAGCTAGTATATACCTATTAATCTTCTTTATGGGTTAGGAGATTAGAACGAGGACAAAGAAAATTAAACTTAATTTAAATTTTCTTTCACCGTGCTACAGGAACCTTAAGTGCAGCATTAACCTTGCTGTTTGTAAGATTGTTTATCTTACTAGCTGAAAATTAAAGAAATCTTCACAACAATAAAACTCTAACCAAATACTTTTTCATAAGCCGAAAGGAGCTTGAACAGGTTAAGTTATTTGAATATTTAGAAACTCTAATCATAAATAACACAGGCCAACAAAAAAATATTTTTTGAAAACTTTTTTAACTTTAATAGTTGAACTTTATAGATTTTTATGTGCTGAATCTAAATCTGGCCTTATTTTTTTTGTATCATCCATAGTTTTCCAGCAATATGCTTTGTATTATATAGTATAAACCCCTATACGGTATACGGGGGAATTAATGAAACACTATGTTACATCATAAGCATGGTTATACAAACCTGTAGATAGATTACAGGATCTACGAGGTTTTTGCGTAGAATGTTCTTCTCACTAGGTTTTAAAGACTTCCTCACAGACCAGTTCTTTCTGCACCAATGTTGATCCCTGGCTCTACTGTCCCATTCACACAAGAAACATGGAAATTTGGTAAAACCACCTTGCTGACCAAGGAGCATGCATGTTATTTTTAAATCACCACATATCATCCAACCATGAGCAGAATAGCCTATTCGATTTAACTATTCGAAAACCTGTTTTTAGGTTTTCATAGTTTTCTTTATAATCACAATTCTTAAATTGTGGTTGATAGAGCTTTTTTAATATCATATTTGGATTCAGCACTCTAAAAACTATAGGAATAAGGTATTTTCGGTACAAAATTTTTTTCATCGTTGGCCTGTGTAATCGTTCTGTAGAAACGGAAATAAATAAAGCACGATACATTTTAAAGCTAGACCGGAAGTCACAAAGAACATAATAGTTGGTGAGTAAAAAGACATGTTCCTACCTATCCTGAATTACTCCAGCGAGTCTTAGACCTTCAGAAAGTTAAATTGAAGCAAGCTATATGCAATTGAGAACCGATAATTAAGAAAAATCTAATAGGAAAAAAAAGATTTAGAGTGCGGAACACGACAATGAGAAAAAAACTAAGACTAAAACATCCTCGGGATTACATCCAAAAATATAGATCGGTATGGTCATGTTCAACAAATGGGAGAAATGATGATAGTGAAGCAGACATAGTATAGCAGAAAAAGGATTGAATGGAGGAAAAGAAAGGGATTGGTAATGGATGAGAAAATATGGAGAAATGTAAATGGCCTCTACATTGTAAGAATACTAGAGGAAGGCTATGATAATTGCAATTAAATTTAACACTCACCTGTAATCTGAGAAATCAAGCCAGGCGCAGTAATAGTGGAATTTTCTTCAAACGCATAGACTTCAAAGAAGTATGTTTTACAAGCCTGCACATTGAGTTTCAGAGAAGTAATATTTACTAAGGATATTTGCCCAGTGCACTTATCACAGTTGTATGTTGAATACCAATGAACTTCATATTTTTCTATAGAATAACTTTCTTTAGGTATCCAAGAAATCTCTAAAGATTCTGCGGAAACCCTTTCGATTTGTACTGCCTTAATTACTGAAAATCCTGAAAATTGGCGCCAGAACATTTAATTATGATTCAGTTACACTGTATAATAAAGGTATTATCAATTTGAACAAAATCAGTTTTAGTTTTTGGAAAGATTTAAGATTTTAAAGAAGTTATGAACTTTTTTTTTTCGTAAGTAAATAAGTAGATATTAAAGTTGAGCAGAGCCCATCTTGGACAACACTGGCTGTCATTTTTCCTCATTAAAATATCTATATCGGATTTTCCGATATACATATATGCACGCATTGGAATATGATGATACGATGACACTTTTGGTCAATTAGTCACAACATCTGACACACATTTTAACATTTCGCAGGTGTTATTTTAAAAAAAGTAGATTTCTTTTGTTTGCTTATAAATAAATTTGTCACTTAGTGATCACAAAGATTAATTAAATTTAACTAATTAAATTAATTTAAATTAATTAATTGTTGATTTTAAACTTGTACCCTCCAATAAAAAATGATGTTACAATTATTTACAATTTAAAAAGATTATTTTCAGATTTTTAGAGCAAGAGAAACTATCTAATACTTAAGTGATATGCGGATTTGATCAAAATTTCAATTATAAGGAATTGTCATTTTTTTTTAAGTTTGAACTAAAAAAACATAATCATAACTTAATCCAAGTTTCACATCTGACAGTTCAAATGAATCATTTCCTTGAACTCTTAAAATATTACTAACCTGGACATTCCCGAGAATCACAATAATGTCCCACTACTTTACCAACCAAGATCGTAGCAGTAATGGCGAAGAGTAACATTAGGATCACATGGATATACTGATGCTGATTTGGTACGCCACAGCATTGTATGTAAATTTCTGTCTCAATCGCTAACGTAAGCAGGGTAATGATTTAAATAAAAAATATTTCAGTTGAACGAATAACTACTTACTTATTCAGTTTCAATGAAATCAACGAAATTCATCCAATCGATTTACCTACTTAAAAACATCATTCGTAACACCAAAAATAGGTTATACTAGTGGACATATATTTTTAAAAGCAAAAATAGGAACTGATTTTGAAACAGCTCAATCCGCAGTTTGAATTGTATCAACTAAATAAATTTTCCAAATATTTATTTTACTGAACACTAACTTGTAAGCTGCATGCTCTACGAACAAAACTTGTAAAAACTCGGAATCAAAACATAAATCGATCATGTTTTGGGTTTGTGAATTGGCAGAAAAGAAAACTAAATCAAACCATCGACATTCAAATGAAGGTGTCAAATATAGAAAGTTCATAAGACTAAAGCAATTTATTTGTATGGAGAAAGTGGGTCTTACTATAGGATTGAATTGATAAAGTCTTTATTCAGGGACTAAGTCACCTAAGAACAAAAACAATGAATTTAGATGAGATGAGTGGTTATGGTCTAACTATCAAGTAATTTTAGGTTAAATAATTAGATAGTTTATGCATAAATATTACATTTGATAAGAGGATTGAGATTGAAGGAGGTGAGGACATAGTTGATGTTTCAAAGAAGATAGGGCTTTGCTGATAGAGATTGGTTAGGAATTCCAAAAGGAGGAGAAAGGAAGAAGAAAGGATTTGCCAAAAAAAAAAAAAAAAGAGTTCTATGATAAATCTTGCAAAACAATTTATAAGACGCTTAAATTTCTCTTCAAGTTCATCGGGAAGTCCCCCGTATACCAGCCAACAGTAGTGGTGGGTAGAATAAAGAGAGGAAACAAGTAGCTGACAGGTTTTTAAAGACAAGGATTCGCGAATCTATGGAACTGTTTAAGGATAATAATGGATTTCATAATAATAATAAAATAATAGGATATTTCAGATACATGATTACTCCAGGAGAAATATTGGTTGAAGATGACTCAGAGGTTTTTAACAGAGTTATGGAGTGGAATAGGAGTGTTGTTGAGGAAAAGTAAAAGACAATATGGAAGGGAATGTAAGAGTGGTTTGGAACTGATCAGGATAGCTTTAGTTTTTCCTACATTCAGCTGCAACTTGTTTGATGAACTTGGTCCAGTGGCAAATTCTATTAATATCATCCTGCAGTTTATGGAATGCCTCAATGAGATCAGCACGATGAAAGGAATGATAAATTTGTACATCATTGGCATTAAAACGAAATCGGGAGTGATGGATAGAATCGGGTAAATCATTAATGCAAATGGAAAAAAAAGAGTTGGCGAAAGGGAGAAACCCTGAGGAACACAACACGAGAGGAAGAGAGAAGATGAAAGAAGTTTATCAGGAATGACCATTGTCTGAATGACGGGATAAGGAATTTAAGGTACTATTGGATAAAGACAAGCTATGGACTTTCGATAGGAGAATCTCATGATAGACAGCATCAAAAGCTATGGAAAAATAAAAAAGGATTAAGATAGTAAGTTTCTGTGGTTAATGAAAGATTGTATGTCTTGGATTATTTTTAGTAAGGCGCATTGAGTGGAATAGCCAGAACAAAAACCCGATTGAAAACGATTTAGTAGAGCTTTTGTTCAAGGCATGAGGAAAATCGGTAATGGACTAATCTTTCCAAAGGTTGCATTTGGAAAGAATAGAAAATGGGTCAAAAATCTGAAACTTTTGATGGAAAAAGAACTTTATTCAAAGGATGTATTATGACCTTTTTCCAGCTTGTAGATAAGATGGAGATTTGGAAGGAAAAATTATAGACATGTAAAAGGAAAGGAATGGAAGAATCACAGAGAGGCAGAGTTTAATGAGTTTTAACTGAATAAGATATGAGCTGTAGTCATTGTTTCAAGATTTGAGGACAGAAGAGAGTAGATCACCAGGAGTAACATGCACAAAATAAAAAAAAATCAGAATTAAAAAGAATTCTGGGAATAGATGAAGGCAAGGAAATGTTTACAGGAGTAAAAGAAATAGGATTAGTAAAATACGAATTTAGTTCATCAGCAGTAACAGGATAATAACTGCTAGATTGGGATTTTATATCAGTTTTCTGAGGATCTTCCACTTCGACCTAGAATCAAGAGCTAGGGAGAGAGAACTATGAAAGAATTAGACTTTGTCACTATGTATGGAAGACTGTGCTAACTTCGGAGGAACTTAAAGGAGGAATAATCATCAGGGATTTGGGTGCAATGAAAGCATCTCCTGGTTGCTTCTCATATTTCTGAGGCCAAGAGATTTGATAATAGACATTCATCAGCAAGATAATATAATCCTATGATAAATAAGTTAATGAAAATAAGAAAGCTGATGCATTCATATATAATTCAAAAAGATTTGTAATGTAAAACAAAAATACTTTTGAAACATTTTTCATGTGTATTTTAACAAATGGAGTGAAATTTTTTTTATATATTTTAAGACATAAATAATTAGAAAAAAAATAGAGGCATAACAATACTCTGTAATTAATAAAACTACTCAAGAAAATTTTATATTCAAAATTTATTAAGTTTACAGCTTAAAATCCATGTATTTAACGTTAGAAGACTAGAAAAATAAACATCTCAAAATTACTAGGATAAATATATTTTATTTAACAATGCAAATATTGAAATTTCTAATAACATATTGCTCAAGTATATAACATATTGCTTTGCCATATCACAAAATTAATTCACAATTTGAACTATCTACATTATAAAAATAATCATTATATAATATATAAAAAACTAAGTTTTTATTTTTTAATAAGGAACTTAAGCTTAAGTTTTTTGACATTTATTAATTTTTATTTGAAATCACAGCATATTAACCCAAATCATTTTCTTAACTACTACTACTAAGTTAGAACATAAGATATATTTTCATTTCATAGATAATGCAATATACATCGTGTACAAAAATATATATCTATTTACATTTAAGTCTTATTTAATTAAATAATTAACAATCTTAAAATTTAATTAATGTTCAAAAGTGCACTTGAATAATGATTCTCTGAATATTTCTAAGAATTCTGTTAAAGAGGGCTGCTACTATTGCAAATTAGAATTACTATTCAGCAAATTAAAGTAATACAGTCTTGATAATGAGTAGAATTAATGGATAAAATATGATTTTAAGACCATACTATTGAAATTTAAGTAATTAATTTTTAATGAAACAAGAAATTTTTAGTACAGCTACGCATACCTTCTTAAATGCAAACATTAGAATTAAAGTAAAATCAAACTGAAGGACAATAGAATATCTGAATTAAGAACCATAAATGCAAATATACAATCAAAACAGAAAGGGGGGACAAACTAGCGTCTTAGCAGCATTTCGACAAGGTTTCCAAAATTAATAATTCAAGGAGCTCTAAGAGCTAGTGTTTTAATAATCACAAATATTTCTTAAATACCTCTAAAAATATTATAACACACCAGCATTCTGGTAATGGTAGAATTTATGTAACATAAATTCAAGGGAATATTCCTCACCAAATATATTAAAGAATGAATCTTTAATAATAATAAAGAAATGGATTTAAATGTTTTTGTTAGGGATCAAAAGTTCATAAGTTCATTTAATCAAGAGTAAATTCAATAATTTTGTCAATTAAATTAATTTTCCTATTATTTATATTCATGCCCTTACATTATAATTATATCTATTTTATTTATGTAAGATATAAGTTACATAAAGAATTAATTAAGGATATGTTGTAATATGTATTTCATTAATATTAAAAAAAAAAAAAAAGAGACCCATTTTATTGTATAAAATTCAACCTTACATTATAAATTTAGTAAGAAGTTAATACCTTACATCTGAATGGCACTAAACACAGTGTCATAAAATAGAAGATAAGACAATTTTATTAAAAAAATAAGAAGAGCAAGAAATAACTACGGCTCTTATTAATTTATCCTAAAACTAAACCTTTTTTTCTGTATTTTTACAAACAAGTGATGGTATTTTTCAGCATGAAACATGAGATCACTAAGGAACAATTCATGGAAAGTTGTAAATAAATTCCTTAAACCAGATTACCATCATAAACCTTCAGGATTGTGACTTCAGGAAGTACTTAAAACTTAAAAGAGTTTTAAAAAATTAACATATTTTCAAAAATAAATACAAAAACCAAGAACTAATCCGTCAGACTTATTATTTAAATAGTAAACCAATGAAATAATTCATATTTCATTATTCAAAAATATAACAAACCTTAAAAACCTAGGCCCATTTAAATCATATTACTTTCAGGTCACTTGCATAATCAAAGGTATATTTTATAATGCTAAAAAATCTACAATTAACATTTATATCATTCCATAAACTAATTAAATAAAATGTTCACTACTACCTCATAAACTAGAGGTAAAACTGTTAAAGAAAAGAAATTAAATTGATTGATCGTTATTTGTAACCAATAACATAATATACATATGTTAGATAAACCTGAACATAAATATTAACAAAGCATTTTAAAAATAGCTGCTGTTCGTTTTATTGACTACATTAGCAACTTAAAAAAGATTTACTTTGTTGTAAAAAATTAAAATTAGAAATTGATGACCAAAATAAATTACTATTTGAAGATTAGTTATTCACCTTGAATTACAGAAATCAATTTTAATTTGCTGTATCCTTTCTTCCTCTGCACCGTACCACAGCCAATTATTATTAAAAGAAATACAACTTAAAAACAAATAATTTAATTTTTTTTTTAAAATTGTTTCCTTCAATACAACAATATTCCTGATAAATAATCTACCCTAAAAAACAATTTTAACTCATTTATCACTTTAATTTACAACTATTTTATCAATCTTTTTATATGATGGAAATCATAAATTGTTCTAATCTATAAATCGCCTATCGCTTGGTCCTATGACTTAGATATAATATTTACCCTTCACAATTAAAATAACTAATTTTTGTACTATCGTAATGAAGGATCTAGCATTTCGATAAAAAGTTTATTCATTACTATGTTTCCATCTCTATGAATATTGGACCAAAACTTTCTAAGTACTCCATCAGCCTGTCTCAATGCTGGAAGACAAAGCAAAATGTTGGATGTGTCTCGACTATTTCCTCTAGCAACAAAAATAAAAATAACAATCAGAATATTGATATAAGTAATGGTATATAATGATGATATACTAATATATAAAATAACAGTGAAGAAGTAAATTATCTTTTAGCTGACTTTTCATATTTATGTCAAAAGTTTATTTTTTAAAATATCAAAATCTTTAATAAATAACCAATAAAAATTAATGATATCTACAGTATATTGCAAAGTGCATGACCCACACCCTTGATAACTAAGGTTCTTCTTAGTGTAAGAAGCTTTTAGATAGCTTGTTTTAAAGCAGTTGTGATACACCATTTTAAATAGTTCCTCATTACTACCTTCAAAATATTCTTAGAAAACAGATAAAAATGATGAAACATGAAATTTCTCATTTCCTTTGAATTGCGTCCCTATAATTTTAAAAACTACATTGGTAATATGTGGCTATGCATTGCCAAGGATAAGAAATAAATTACTGCAGAAAAAGGGACGAATTTCAATTCATAATTTTCAGGGATATCAGTGTTCTATACATTGATGACCTCAATACAATGAAGATCTACTGGACTTAAACTTACCCTAGCACATCGGAGAGTTGCCAATGATTTGCTAAGGGGCTTGGATGGTTGGCTGATGATTGGGCTCATGCAATATTTTCTTATGAGTTGAGGTGCAGAAAAAGATACTTACAGTGCAAATCACTGAAAAGGTGTAGTTCAAAGGTGGGTTAGTACAACTGAAGAGGGAAGACAAATCCACACAAGAAGACTGGGATGAGATTAACTAATATAAGATATCCAATCATGTAGAATGTAAGCCTAGCAGTTTGTAAGCGGTGATAGGGCAAGGGAAGATAACCTCACATGCTAAAATATCAATTCTTTCAAAACTCATTGAAAAAAAATGTAAAAAATATACATATATATATATATATATATATATATATATATATATATATATATATATATATATATATATATATATATATATTTAACAGAATGTCAGTTTTGCTATTAATTTCTACCTGGAACAATAACTAAGCATTAATCCAAGCAAAATTAATGCAGGAATTTATACTTAAAAAAGAATTTTAAAGTAATCATTCCAGACAAGAGAATATGGAAGAAGGAACTATAATTAGAATATTAAAATATGGAGCTCTAGTCTGCTTTAGTTATTGAGAAAGAAATTTAGTATTCAGTACATACAATACTGAAGAGAGTTTGGAATATTAAATAGAGAGGGAAATACGATTGCGGGTTATTTATAAAACAAACTAGGACATTAATATTTTTATTAATACATACCTTATCATAGTCACACAGTTCACTAAGGCATTTATAATAGATTCACGGAATTGTAATAATGGATCAACTTCATCAAGTCTTACATCTGAATTTGCAAGAACTAGGGCTTTCAACAGTAAAAATTCTTCTTTGCAAATTAATGTTTGTTGTAATCTTTCCATGATGGAGATGCACTAAAACATTAATAATTTTTTTCATACATACATACGTATGTGTATGTATATTACCATTAGCAACAAAGGAGGCATAATAATAAGATGCATGGGAAAAAAAATAACTAGGAATATACTTATCATTATTTTTACAAACAAATTTTAATCAATTCCATATAAATTTAAATAAAGTTCTCCATGGCTACTAACAGAACCAAAGACTCCTTGTCACCGCTTGGATCACCCTTGCTCTTCCTATACATATCAATGCCAAAGCTAAACAGACTCTGTTTTGGAAGAAATAAGAGAACAGGCTGATGCCGAAGACTAACTTGGCGAATGTATATATTGAAGATATAAGGAACAATCAATCGACAAAAGCAGTGAAAATGTAACCTTCATACTGAGTATTTTTCTATTTTTTATTTGAATTATGATTATATTTATTAAATTCCAATGATCCAGAAGGTTTTGTAAATATAATAATTTGTTCTTTTAACACAGTCATCATATTAACCAACAATTTTAATAACAATCTACATTGATTTAATCATTTACAGTTGATTATTAATAATAAATAAGATGAATAAGTTATCAATTTAGTTAGGGAAATATGATTGGTATTATATATTTTTATAACTTCAGAGTAGCATAAAAAATATTGCACTCGATTTATACATTATACAAGACTCATTGAAAATGAGTTTTGTTTTGAGAAAAAGAAAATAAAGTCACAAATGATTTTTGGTGATTTTTTTGTATTTCGGATATAATATTTTTAGAAAAACTGTATCTCGGTAACAATTAAATGTACAGAGCTCTATTAGGGCTCAAATTTTGGCAAATTTACTCTTCTTTAAAAAAGGCATGCATAATGTTTTTCGTGTGGTAGGTAGTTTACAAGATATTGAGCCCTAAATGAAAAATTAACGAAAATTGTGTTTTACTTGAATAAAACAAATCTTGTGGAGTGCCAAGGTTAGAAATTTAGATTTTTAATTTCAAACCAAACCCAAATTACATATAAAAAAATCAGAACTACCTGACATTTTGCGTTTATTCGCTCTTTTTAATTTTTTGTTTACTGGACTAATAAGGAAGTTGCAATGTATAAGGCAGAAACTGAAATATCCACAATGAGGGAAACTGCGGAATTTTAAATAAGACAATTCATAGCTACTAAATATGAAAAATATTAACTGGTCCTTTTTTCACCTACATAAAATCCAAAATGACATAAATCATTATCTTGGAGTGAAGTAATTATTAAAAAGATATCAGATAAAATTACCAACTGAAAGATTTCAGATGCTCCACATTGTTGGGCTTGTATTTCATCTAACAAAAAATTAACAGCAAACATTAATTTCCCAGATGGAGGAAGGGAACGGAAAGCTAAAGATAATGTCAAGATTTCAGTCCAGGTACTCTGTAGTAATCTCATTTGGTTGTTCAAAGAAAGATCTGTAAATCCTGAAATATAAAAATATTAAATTAGCAAAACATAAGAAAGCACATTTATTAGTATCTGCAGATAAAAACTTAACAATCAAACTATTAGCTCTAATAATGATTTAAACACAGCCCTAATAATTATTAACAAGTAGAAAAATACTATTAATATAGTAATTTAAAAGAAACTAAAGAAGGTAAATAAAAAATAAAATCCAAAATATTTATTACAAGTCAAATAAACTAAAGGCTTTTCTTTCATTTGAATTCAACATTAGGTTATAAATACTCATAATTTGTGTACTTGAGTTTCATTCATTTTATAAAATTAAATTACAGTGTTTTTTTTTTTTTAATATGCACAGAAAACAAACTGTAACCAGCAAGAAAGAGCAGGAATGCATAAATGGCTCATCAGACCATCTTTACTCTCCTATCCCTATCAACACAACTGTCACCTTGTGATAACCAAAACAGACTTGTGAATGACAGCAACTGAGACTGTAAAATGAGAAAGATCTCTGAACTGAGCAGGAAGTTCTGCAAACACCTAAGCCTGGTGGAGGTTACTCAAGGAAAGGTTTAATAGCAGGAGTTGTGTAAAATCATAGTTTCATACAGACCCACTTGGAGAATGAAACACGCCCATTGTAGGAAATGCCTGCTGCTGGAAGAGGAGGTGGTACTTGTAGTGTAATCAACCCCATTCTTAGAGTTAGAGGGGACTTCATATGAATTTGTTGAATAAGGCTTCTACAAGCTAATTATCACAACTCCTAGAAGAGATTGGCAAAGGATGCATACTGACCAGCCAGAAGTTTCATTCAATCATGGAAACACTCTGAGAACATGATCAGGAATAATTAGGACCACCAGCCCCAGAATCTCAGGTTCACAGAGAAGAGGGCTCAAAAAGGGTGAAAGCCTTGCAATTTGAGAAAGGAGGATGTAGAAACTATATATGGTTTAGAAAATATATTGCGAGCCATACTGGAATCGTTTGAGGCTGCAGCTGAGGCTCCTGGGGTTGGATCTCAGCACACAAATGTTTAATTTCACTTAAGACTTTGGCAATAAGTGATTCTATATGAGGGGAGAATAAGAACAAAACATTTTATTACCTAAGAGCAAAAAAACGGTTGTTTCCAACTTTTCAGAATAATAATAATGAGGCATTTCATTACCAATGAATGTGGGAGATACAGAATCTGTTCCATTTGGCTGCATGGTAGAATATCATCCCCAATCCGCAATGAAGTATGTCTGATAGAATTAGCAGACATATTACAAAAAAAGGCAGAAGCTTAAAATATTGTTCATAAATCCTCAACTGATAAGAAATTTAGCGGATTAACTTTTTTTCTTTCTTATTTTTAAAAGGTTATCATAGCCTAATATAATCGAATAGTTTTACTATTTTCATACTAAAATAACCTCATAACTTGAGTGGAACACATATAAATGAAAAACAAAATAAAATGAAATTTTACCAAATTAAAACAAACCATGACCAATTCATTAGATTTAATTAAATTTCTTAGTAAATAACCTGCAGGGGCCCATTTTAGAATAAGAAAAATCATTCTTAAAATAAACTTAAATTACATATTAATTTGCGGTTACATATATATTATTCCGTATGATTAAAAAGTATCCCACTCTTTGATTTAGCTGCATTTAATGTAGCACTACGCTAGATAGAACTAAACTCCGCCGTGACTCAAGCAGACACCATTTTTCAGAGACCCTGGCGTAATTTGGTGTATTCTTCTCATACACAAAAAAAGCATGACAGATTTTTTCAAACCAATAAATTACAGTATTTAGTTCAGTACATTGTCTAGTTTGGAGTTGTTTTTTTTTACAATTTTCAGAAACAAACTTATATTACTTAGTATTACTGTATTTATATTTTATTGCAACCTTGGTCCTTTATGACTCCAAAGAATATACCCTAATATTCAGTTTCGGATTCCTGAAGTTCCGATTATAGGGACTCCACTGAATTAAAAATGTATGCATAAAGAAGAAATATGGTCATAATAATAATCTTGGTCTGAGCTATAATAAATTAGAACTAAAACATATTATCACTTTTACCTGGAATTTGCTTAGCCCAACTTATAACATTCACAAGTTCCTTATCATACAATTCTGAAAGAATATTTAATATCGAAACAGCTGTTGGAGAAAACTCTTTTTCAGGCAATGTTAGCAACTTAGGTTCGGAATTGATAAGAATTTCTAACATGCGATTTTCTGGAAAAAACAAAACAATATTATTAATATTTATTTAACAATATTTTTTTTATGTATAATCTTAGACAGCTATTTTCAAATAAGTTTGTGCATGATTATGGTTGGAACAAGAAAATTAATAATATCATGGAGGCTGTGTAATACGACTTCACCAAGGAGAATAATATGTAATACTAGGTTTTTACAAAAGTCCTTGTGCATCAACACAACCCTCAATTCCAACTCTCATAATTGATCCTATAAGAATGTTTTTGTTCCTACTATTTATGTCAATGTTTACTTTGAATAATCCTTTAATTCCTTGACGAGTTTGCTTTATGGGGTTATTTACATTTTTAAAACGCACATGCAATGTCAGAAGAAAAAATCATGATTCACGATCTTTTGAGACATTACTGGAAAAAAAGGTTTAAGCGCTAAGGCAGCCACTGAAGAAATTTGTGCCATAGAAGGAGAGTCAATTATCCATTAAAATACTGCTGCACGACCCAGATCAGGTCGCCCATCGATCGTTGATGATGGCGTTCTTCTTGAATATGAACCTGGACCCACATGCAACTACTCGTGATTTATGCAACTATCGGCCATAGTAGGGACTCAAACCTTTACTGTGAACAGCTAGACAGAGTTTATGCAGTTTTGAGTGCAAAGGGCCCCGCTTTGGTCAACAGGAACCATGCCATTTTGCAACATGACAATGTCCCAGCAAATAGTTCTCGTTTGAGCCAGGAAAAATTATCGGAACTGCATGGAGTAAACGTTTTGCCTCATCCTGCCTATAGCCCAGATATTGCATCATCAGATTATGGTTTGTTTAGATCAATGGTTCATTTTTTAAAAGGTCAGATCTTCGATAATTATGAGGACGTAAAAAGTGGATGTGAAGAGTCTTTGTCTCAAAACCACAGGAGTGGTACTAGCATCAAATCCAGTTACTGGCATAAAGATGGGTGAAAGTAGATGAAAACAAGGGACTTTACTTAGAAGAGTGGTATTCAATAATATTTAAAATATGCAATCTGAAATAAAGCTATACTAATGCACCAGGACTTTTCTAACAAGCTAGTAGCTTGAACCAGTTCAAAACAATCTGAACAATCAAACTTTGCGACAGTATAACTGAGTCTTGTCTAGTACAATTCAGCATGAATTAAAGTTATTCTTTGCCCTGATTGCCAAGCACGTTGGGGTGAGGGCCCCAGAGTGGTCAATTTGAACAATAATCCAAATAGTCAATAAAAATGCATATAAATGTTACTATAAAAGAACCAAAATTCAAAAAGAGACAAATCGATGTCTTGTCAATTCAGGCATCATCAGGACAGAAAAAACAAGATCATGTACATGAAAACAAAATACATCACACATTTCAAATCAACAGTCTAAAAAATACACATCAACTAGAGACAGTAAATCACTCCAACACATCTAAACAAATACTCGTATATCATAATATTACAATTCCTATCATATATCTAATTGTTCCTCTGTTCATTAATACAAAAATCTGGCTTCAGGGACCTCTTACCTTAAAATTTGATGGAGCTCTTTCCTTGTATTGTACTAGAAATACAACTAAATGTTGTACCTTATAAACGGGTTTGTAAACATATTCAAAAACCTTTCTGTGTAGTCTATCTGCCTTCTCATTGTCTTGTATTCTTGAGTTCCCCAGCTATTTAACATTTAGCACAGTTCCCCAACCATTTAATATCAATTGTATTACCTTTGATAAGGCTATTAAAGTTTTCTTGCAATCCAAATTTTTAGAACCAATATTATAACAGTTCAAAGCTTCATTACTATATGGCTATCATAGTACTGATTAATTAATCTGCTACTCAGTTGTGACTTGTCTTTCCTCTATAAGTCTATATTCAAGGTTCGCGCATCAACCTCAAAGAGCAGCAGTTGCAAATTTATCAATAAAACCATTAAAAACCATGTATAAAACAAAACAAATAAATACATTGTGAAAGTTACAAAAAGTAATATAGGACCAAATATACATTTACCTTCCAATAACGAACTTTTATTTTTTACAGAATATATTTCTGGGTTTCGTCGGTATTTTTGTCTTCCACCCCTTACTCTGTCTAGTCTGACACCTTCTTTCAACATTCCCTTCTGAAGACACTTCTGGAATCTACATGCTTGACAGGCTTTTCTCCTTCTTTTGTTTATCTCACAGTCGTTCGCAGCAGGACAAGTATACTCAATATTACCTAAAACAATAAATGTAGAAGAATGGAAGGAAAATAATTCACAATTTAATTTTAAATTATTAAATTTTTATTTTTTAATACAAAATGTATGGATATATATTTGATCAGATACAATACCGTAAACTGGAGTAACTTTAAGACTGACGAGGTTTCAAATTTGAACTTTTTAAGTGGGCTAATTGTTACTGCCTTTGGATACAAACTAAATCAGAAACTAAATGAAAGGCTGTGACAATCAAAGAAAACATCAATAGTAATATTAAATCGAAATGCACAAGCCCAATTGAAAATCCTATGGTAAATTCGGAAATACTAGGTATACTTGAAAACTTAGTAAACAATGCCAACACTGAAGAATTTTGCAAATTAATAATTAATTAGAAATACTCAGGCTTAAAAAAACTTCAATAGTAAATTCAGCATTAGCAACTTCAAAAACCTAACGAATAGTCACCAAATCAATGAAATCCACACTCCCTCCCCCTTCCAAAAAATAAAAAAATGATAAATATTTAAAAATAATTTTATTTAACTGTAACTAGTTGAAATTAGCACATCAATGGTCTAATAAACGAAAAATGTTGGAAGAATATGTATAAATTATTTCAAGTCATTATTGAAATTAAAATCAAGCTAAACACATTACCCTCCTTGTGGCTTCGCTATAGCCAGGTAATAATTTTTCTTTAAGTTAAAAAAATGTTCTTAATCTATATTAATTAATATTATAAAATAGAAATAAAATATAATTAATTTAAGTCCGGTTGAAATGGAAAAAGTTTAAGATCTGATTGATTAAGTTAAAATTATAAAGTAGAAAGTATCAGAAAGGACAACTCAATAAGAATGCAAGTTGAGACTGTTCCAAAGGACAAAGGTTTTTAGAAAAGAACTAAACACTTTACAAATAGAAGAATCAGAGAATTACCATTTAACCAAATTGAATAAGGTAAATAGTGAGATAGATTATGCATAAAGTCCACAGTCAGGAGTTGGAAATCAAAAACAGGTGAATATGAAAACTTATTTAGGCAGGCAGAGAATGCCATAAAACAAAAAAGAAATAATATATTACCAAGATAGAATGTATGAAAATCTTTTAGCAAACAATGATATGACAATAATAATTTAAAATGGATGAACTAGTTATAAATAAAATCGGGTACAATTAAAATAACTCTAATTAAAGTAAGGTAAAGGCAAAGGTCTAAGCTAAAGAAAATCACATTTATAGAAGAGCGCAACATGGGCTATAATGATAAATTTATAACAATAAATAATTACACAGGGGAATAAAATAAGAAATATAGAAACAAAAGAAGGGAGAAGAGGCTTCACAGAAGAAAGGAGAGAGAGTGGGAAAGGCAGCATCTGGAGGATATGGAGGAGCAAAGGAGGCAGAATGAGTTAAGGGCATTCTACAAGGTGGTGAATGAGAGCAGAAAATCATTCAAACCGAGGGTCCAATTATGTCGAAAAGAAGACCGCTGCATGATCACAGAGAGGGAAGAGATCCTGGTCCCAATCACCAATGGTCAATGGCTCAATGGTCCCATCACTTCGATGTGCTTCTGAACGAGGGTGCGGGCAACCCAGACGACTTTGTGATCCCAAGCGCTGAGCCATGATCTTGGTCCCCCAGACCCACCAACATGTAAAGATGTTGTTGAAGCCATTAACAGGCTGAACAACAACAAAGCTCCAGGAGAGGATGGGATTCCTTCTAAACTTCTTAAGCATGGTGGTGACGAGTTCCAGAGAGCCCTCTACATCATGCTCACCATCTGGGAAGAAGAGAAAATGCCAGATCAGTGGAAAAAAGGCATAATCTATCCACTGCATAAGAAGGGTAACATCCTGGAGTGCTCCAATTACGTGAGATCTCACTCCTTCAGTGTGTCTATAAGATCCTCTCGAACATCATCTTCCGCAAACTCCTCCCATTTGCTGAAAGGGAGATTGGTAAGTATCAGACGGGGTTCAGAGGAGGAAGGTTCACAGCTGACCAGATGTTTAGCCTCCGGATGATATTGGAAAAGTCTCAAGAGTACAGGATGACGACTTATCACCTGTTTATTGACTTCAGGAGTGCATATGATAGCATCAAGAGACCTCAACTGTACTCAGCCCTGTGTGACCTTGGAGTTCCTCTGAAACTTGTCCGTCTAATCAAGATGACCATAGGGGCACTGTTCGAGTACAATCAGACCTATCACCTAAATTTGTTTCCACTCGAGAAGTTAAGCAGGGTGATGAGCTTGCTTGCCTATTGTTCAACCTGGCCCTGGAGAGAGTGATAAGTGACGTGGAAATCCAGACTGCTGACACAACTTTAACACAAATACTAGGGTTTGTTGATGACATAGACCTGGTAGCACGTTCCTTTGAATCCCTTAAAAAGGCGGTTTTAAAGTTGGCTGACACAGCAGAAGCCATGAGAATGAGCGTAAACCAAGAGAAGACCATATATATGCGTGCAGGACCTGGAACAGAGCCCGCAGTTCAAGTGCCGGTAGTTATGGGTCCATTTACATTTCAGAATGTGGACCAGTTTACGTATCTGGAAGCTGTTGTGAGCTGTGGAAACAGAATATGCTTGGAGGTTAGTCAGCAAATACTAAGGGCAAACAGGTGTTATTTTGGCCTTAGAAAATATCTTAGAAGCTCTGTACGAAATGTCTCCTCTATAAGACCCTCATTAAGCCTGTCCTCACATACGGATTGGAAACCTGGACCCTGTCAAGCACTGAAGAAAAAGATATATTAATCTTTGAAAGGAAGATCCTTCGTCGAATCTTTGAACCAGTTAAGGTCGGTGAGATTTGGAGAAGGAGGACAAACAGGGAGATATATGATCTGTATGAGGAGGCGGATGTGATGAGGTGCATCAAGCTTGGGAGACTACGTTGGGCTGGCCACATGGCAAGAATGCCAGAAGAGGAAGTCCCAAGGAAATTGCTAGATGGAAAGCTCTACAGGACAAGAGGGAAAGGCAGAACATGCATTAGATGGGAGGACGCCGTCATCCGGGACGCCCGGGAACTGTTAAATACCCACAACTGACGAGTGACTGCCCAAGATAGAGCCACCTGGTGAAGGCTCATTGAGGCGGCCAAGGACCACACCGATCTGTAGCGCCATGGAGAAAGATAGAAACGGGAATAAAATAAACTCTTTTTTTTTGCAGCATGGGTATTAGTATGAATTTAGATACAAGATGTATAGTTACATTGTTCTAATTGACTATTTAAAAAAAAACAAAAAAAAACTAGGTTCTCATTATAAACCGATCTATCGAAAGTAAAAAATGTTTTCATTTATCTAGTCTTGTCACGTTTCTTTAGGTATAATAATCCTTAAACCACCTTGCTTATGCTGTTATTAGGTCTGAAGAAAGACGTTCACAAGTGTCAATAAAATTTCATTGTTATTTTCTACCTTTAACATTACATTACTTCTAATTCTATTTAATTGTCATTCATAATTCTGTTCCAACTGTAAAATAAAAGTTTTTGTATATTTTAATAAATAAATAATAATTTTTGAGTTTTCCAACCTATATTTTTTATTTATTAAAAATTACTCAGAAACTCTTCTATCTAAATAAACAAATTATAACAATTTTCTAGTTTAAATAATTCCTCTCTCCACAAAAAAAATTAATAAACAAAACGCTCATTTTTCTTTTAATATAAAAGAGTATGTATTGCCTTTTTTTTTTTTTTAAACTGGAGTCACATCGACAAATCTGATATTTTTCTCATATTTTGAAGGCTGGAATTATCCAGATTCGACTCTGAAATCCTGTACCACAAAATCACTGATGCCTTGTGTTGTCCTTCCTTCCTCATATGGCACTGATGACTTAATGACTCTTGCAGCCATAAGCAGCCAATGGGTAAATGAATTTCTTCTTTAGGATTGCTT
Source organism: Rhaphigaster nebulosa (assembly GCA_948150685.1). Lineage (NCBI taxonomy): Eukaryota > Metazoa > Arthropoda > Insecta > Hemiptera > Pentatomidae > Rhaphigaster > Rhaphigaster nebulosa. Next base: position 149,612,336 of record OX411307.1, read on the forward strand.
ATATATTTTGTATCCTCCTTAAGGTCAAGTTTCTGGGATTCTCTTGCTCGATTCATTTTTGAGCACATCAAGAGGATGTGCTTCATAGAGTCCTCCTCTTGCCAATGAATATCACGTTGAGTATTATCAGCAAGATGGAAATGGTGAAGAAAGCCGTTGATGACGATGTGCCCCATATGGGTCCTTACTGCAAAGGAAGTCAATGAACAGAATAATGCCCTAAAAACACTTGGATCATTCGGAGTACACTGGATTCAATAACAGATAATAATAAAAAGATAAAAAAATATGTAAAAGTATTAATCCTGACTACTTATGAAATCCCATCACTAACTTAACAAGTTTCTTTCTCTTTTCTTTTTTTATGACTAATAAATTAATAAGTTCACAATTCCAAGTATTGAAGCACATGTTAAAAATCAAACCTGGACAGGCAGAGTTCACCGGATCCGTGAGTTTTAAATTTGATATCTTTCCTGTAGTATAAGTTCCTATTTCAGTAGGTCAGAGGATAATGGCTTCTTTCGGAATCTTCGTAGAATACAGAATTTTTTGAAATTGATTTAAGAAATTAATAAACAATAATACTTTTTAAAAAGGCATGCATTTAAATTTCCATATAATAGCAATACTACAACACTTCAATTTTATTTTTAATAAAATAAATTTGGATTATTGTTTTTAAGTTTCTCTCCATGTTTATCGTTAACTTTACATATGGTTTGAAACTTTGAAATTCCATTTTGAATTAGTTTGGAAGCATATCTCAATTCTTCAACTTTCAATGTACAAACCGAAAGTAAGACTATATATATATATATATATATATATATATATATATATATATATATATATATATATATATATATATATATATATATATATATATATATATATATATATAGAGAGAGAGAGAGAGAGAGAGAGAGTGTGTTATATTTGGAAAATTTACTTTTTCAGTTTTCAGTTTAAACTTATCTCTATTTTTTAACAAGTGTATAAAATGTTAGAGATGAAAATACTCTTCTATAATTTCAAGATATTTTTTAATTTTTTTGAGATAACTAATCTTCCTATTCACAGTGCAAATGAAAATATTTAAGAGCAAAAAAGACCCAGAAGGATTACAAGAGCTTGCTAGAGAAAAACTATGTACCCCTGGTTCACTCATTCAGATGTTGCACAGTGTAAGAACAAAACTGAAAGCAATCTTATGAGTAACAAAACTTAAGAACTATATCCATATAACAACAAAATAGATAATATTGATTTATCAAAAACCAATATTATATCCATCCATGTAATAAAAAAGTAGATTTTTTTCGTAAAGGATTCATGTATAGTCAATTATACCAGTTCTGTGTGGGTGTGGGTTTATATTTAGATTAGAGATACAATTTAAAAAATAATTTAAGCATAACAACCTAAAAAACCCATGGTCTGTAATGGATTAAAGGGGATTATAAGAACAACCAGCTTTGGGCCAAATAATTGTTGTTATTTTTATCTCAGACATACAATGTCAGGTGTTAATGCAATAAATAAATATGTTGGAATGTTTTTATAAAATTTTATAATAGACCAATATAAAGGGTTACCCACTCTTAAAAATATAATTTTTTACCAAAGTTATAAAGAATGAACATCACCAATTGTACTTTTTTAACCAGGTAGTATTTATTTATCAACAAAATTTACCTAAATATTCCTAATTTTCTGATGGGTGCCCCTTCATAAACCGATTTTCTGAATTTTGCCAGACTCCTAAGATGTTGATGATTTATGAAGCTAATGTTCCTATAAACCAAAACAAAACAAACAAAACCATGAATTATATTAACAAGAAAAATGGTAATCAAAGTAAAAACAATAATGATAAAAAAAAGTGAATACTGCCAAATTTTCTTTTAACACAAATATTCAAACACAAATTTTGAATCTAAAAGATCAAGATCAGGTAAGTTTTTAATAGATTTAATTATTGTAAATTAAATTCAATAAAATTAATGATAACTCTGTAAACTACATGAAGATTAAAAATAACTCGAATGGCAAAAAAAAAAAAAAAAGAAGAAGATAAATCATATGATCACAAAATTATAGTCTTTAAATTCAGGACATATTAGCATACAAAGCTATAAACATAAGAAATGCAATAAAAAAACAAACAAACAAGAAATACAAGATTAATATAATAGTATCAGTACCCCTACATCACAAAAACATTTCCAATTGAAAAAAAATTACCGCTAACAGTGAACTATTGACTGAGAAAAACAAAATCTAAGCCTAAATAATTATAGACAGCCACAGAACCTCTTATTTATGCTTAGGACTAATTACAGATGTTTTTACAGAACTTAAATATTAGCCATCTATAAATTAATAAAAAAAAAAGAAAAAAAAGCCACCTACATACTACATAATTTTTGAACCTGCTTCAACACCTAACTCAACCTTAAATGAATCAAAATAATTTAGTTAACTTTCAAATAATAAAGTAAATTTAAGATAATGAATGGAGTAAAGTCAGGTAAAATTTATGTTTGGATGTTAAACAGAACAAAACTAACACTTCCATAAATACAAATCCGTTCCACAACATGGGGGCAGGTATTGGTAAAAGTGCCTCATTCTCAATATTATAGTATTCTGTGAATCCTACTGCCTGATTTATCCCCCTGACTAATGTAAGTCACTCATTTTTTTTTTTTAGGTTGAGTAGACCCAGGAAGTATCGGTCAAATCATTGCTCTCATTCTCACTAATACTACTACTGATCTACTAATACTACTGATTTTCTATCAAGATAAAATTTAATGTGCCAAGTCAGGAAGTTAACAAGGATCAATAAGCATAGGAAACCACAGCTCTGCTCACTAGGATTCCTAACTCTCCTAATGTTTTAAACTAGCTATTAATATTATTATGTACATTTATCACAAGATTTTCCAAAAAATTATGAGTCATATTATATTTATATTCAATGAGCTAACTTTACCTTAGAGAAGGAATAATCGATAAGCCACATTTACCATTTTACTAATGATGACAAACTATTATGACATCAACCAAATTTTAATTCCTACTTTTTCTCGCTTTTGAGGGCAAGGATTTCTTTGAATTTTCAACTGGTAGTATGTTTTAAATATGCAATAAATGAAAGTATTTACAAAAATAACTTAAGCTGACACTGCATAAACAACTAAACAACAGTTGATATTAAGTAAATCATGCTATGAGTTTTGAGACCCACTTTCTGAAAATTTAATAAAAATGTATTAGGTTTGTAGTTATATAGTTTTGGCAATGATTAAGATTTCACTCCACAGTATGAGCAGCTAGCAACTAAGCTGAATTTACTACAAAAGATATTTAACTAAGGTTGGTCAAAGGTCCCACTGCAGGCTATTCTTAGAAATTGTTATCTGGTCTGAGAGGCTCAATAAAACCTTTCCTCTCGCCAGATTAAATATGTACCTTTAGTATAAGTGTATGGTTGGATTTTTCTTTCCCCATTAAAGAAAATAAAATGTAAACAAAATTAACTTAAACAAATGATTAAATGAAGATGAAACTAAAGTTTAATTTATGAATTTCACCATTAATGGCGAAAAAGGAAGAAGGGAATAAACACACAAAATGATAAGATGCAAGTTTAGCAAAATATCTAGATATAATGTTTTTCTATACATAAGTAAGAGAGTGAAAATAAATAAAATTAATGGACTAGATGATGCATCATTTTAAAGGTAAAGATAATTTACAGACAGTAACAAAAAAATATCCTCTTAAAAAAAAAAAAAAGCTTAAAAAAAAATAAATAATAGTAAGATAAATGGGGAGTACTGAACTCACAGATGGCCGGCCAGCACTTCAGCGAGGAGAGTGAGTCCCGTAATGAAGAAAAGAACAGTTCTTTATGAACGAAGTTACTGCGTCTCTTCATTCGTCGAAATGAACTTGAATGGCCCTTGAGGCGTGGTGAAGTGCAGTTCTAGCGGGAGAACTTAGTAAAAAAAACAAAGAAAACGAAAATTGTCCGTCCATACGGTCTCACTCACGTACGTAATGCTTTTTACTCATGTGATACAAGCAGAATGTCCTACTGGGGAGAGCCGGCGTAAACAAACAGTAAGCAATAGTATTATCTAGATGTTTACTGGCTGCACCAAATAAACGGCATTTACGTGTTTACAGTGCCGCTTAAACTTAATTTTATAATTACAATTTAAAGAAATTAAATAAATTATTTCTTCTTTACAAAAACACTACAACACTTTAAAAATATTAAAAAAATATTCCTTTCGATGTAGACTCAACAGAAATAATAGTTTATTTTAACACTTTTTTTAGCAGTTGCATTTTTATTGCTTATATAAAACAGATCTACCAACTTTGGTTGTGTAGTAAAGGATTATTTACATAAAAAATTGAATATTAATAGATTTACTACAGAGAAATGGTTACAATTGTAGGACTTCATTTACTACTTAGTCGTAGATTTTCTATACTTTACTGAGTAATATATTGATCAGTAGAATTAAGAATACAGAGACAATAATCAAAAATAAATAAATTAATGGTATATGTAAGAATGATATCTAAAACTTATTACAATGAAAGTAACATCTACAAAAGCCCAAAATAATGTTTAGAAAAAGCATGTTAGTGACACAAAATCTTCATCTCTCAAAAAAATCATAAGACCAGGAGGTTATAAAAGTACAGATTTCATTTCCATTCTAATGATATTTTTAATAAAATATTCCACTGAATAAAATACAATTTCTCAGCTGGTTTAAAGGAACAGCATCAAGAGATAATGATCAGCTGCAATTTCAGACATTTTAAAAATTTGGTTTTCACAAAAAAAGACAAAACGACCATTATCGATTTAAATTTTATTGAATCTGATTGATTTTTTTCAATGAATGTTAATGCTTAAATACATATATACTCAACGTATAATATTATTATTAGTTCCCTTAGCTATGTATTATCACTTGAAAAATCCAGAGAACTTATCGACATACAACAAAAGTAGATTTCAAACATCTTTTTCATTTTTTAGCAATAAAAATTCAAAAAAGATAATTTGATACAGTTTTTAGCCCCCAGTTCTTTCAGTAACTTAAATTATTCATGGTGAAACTATCTAATTCTAGTATTCAGAAACTTTGGCACATAGTTTAAATTAAACATTTGTAAGACCCACAACAAATAAAATTAATCTGTCTTGTAACATTAGTCCACAATCATCACCATTGGCACTTCTCTGCCTTCTACACACTTATTGTCAAAATTATTTCTCATATCTTTGATAACTTTATCATCATAAAAAGTAGAGATGGTGATTATATATTAGGTGGATTACACTATATCCTTGAGTTACATTCAATTTCCTTCTAGTGTGGTCACCATGAGATAAGTGGCTTAAACATTATTCTCGATTACTCTTGTCCTGTCATTCAACTTGATCTCAGTAAAACAATGGCAGAGATTTATGCTTTGAAGATAGTTTTCAGCACATTTAGTATCCCTACATTATATATAGTGTAAAGTTACGTTTTGGAGAAAATAAATAAATTAACTTATTTTCCCTTTTTTAAATATATATATTTGTTTTATATAGGTTTGACTCTTATCTCAGGGGGGTTACTAGACAATCAGACACAGACACACGGAACTTTTCTAATACAAAACATACTAATACGTGAAGCGTCAATATATCTTAAATTTAACACTTTCTTCTTTTTGAATGATGACGGTGGTTTACGGGAGTAAATTAAAGTGTGTTACCAAATGATGTGGATCTTGAATGTGGATGAAGTATTACGGGAGCTCTTAAGATGTCAGCTCCGGTCCCTGGTCCAAACAAAAATAATAGCTACTCCTTTGTTGTCCGTTACACCACTCTACAGGTTTCAAAATGGCGAACTGCCATTTTGATTATCTAATACAAATGGACCATTTATTATTTTCAGAGATTTTCGTTTGATCAAAATCTCTTCAACTTCTTTTTATTTTCTTATATTAGACTTATTGTCAAAGTATTGAAAAATTGATCATCTTCACCCACTCGATCATTATGGCAGTGGTTCTGTTGAAGTCCAAAATAGAGCCGCCATGTTTTTAAATGAAAGCGTATATTTTGGTTCCATTTATGATGACAAACACACTTTTCATTATAATTTATGATGATTTCAGTCAGGATAAATAAATGTATTATTATTTTCCTGAGAATCCCTATTTCCAAATACTAAATCTAATTTAAGATACAAAAAACAATTATTTACAACGTACCTATAATCTGAAAAAATGTCTCCCTCCTTTTAGATAAAAAAAAAATAATAATGAAATTTTGCACGCAAATATTATTATTATTATTTTTTTTTTTTCATCTTAAATTATACCAGTGAATACTGAAACATTCATACATCATTCATTCAAATAAACATTAATTCCCAATTGCCTCTGAGTTACTAATAATTACAATTTTTGATTTCCTTAAATACTAAATTCAAGTTTAATTTTATTCTTCATTTTCTTCTTCATTAATGATTTACATAATTTTTCTGACTTATCTCCAAACAGAATACAATTAAACTATATACAAACATTTTTTCAAAAACTATACATAAATTATATAAAAGAACAAATTGAGAGAAGACAGTTGCATTTTCATTATATACAAACTAATTTTTGTTGAGAACCCAATAAGATGTGGTTCTACTATTTATAAAAAAAAAAAACGATATTGTGACTAAATCAGAAACATTGTTATTCTACCAAAATCAAAGAAAATAGGAATGAGCAAGAGAAGATTGTCCAACAGAAGTGAAACAAAAATTTAATTATACCGAAAATAATCACTGTCATTGTTAATAATTAAATTTTATTTACGTATTCTAGTTGAATTTGTATTACAGCTCTTGCGAGCAAGGCATTATAATTTTTAAAGAAAACAAAAATGTTAGCTCTGCTCTTAGCACCAATTATTTTAAATTTACATATAAACAAATAGCATCAATAGCTGGTTAACATATCACTAAAACATGTAATGATTATTAAGAAAAAAGAAAATATGGATTCTAATATATGGTAATCTTAAATGAGAATTTTGAATTATTATTGCAACAAACACACCATCAGAAAAAACAAGGGTTGAAAGTAATAATTATTTTAAATTTAGGTCAAAACTAAAAATTATTTTAAAGGTAAATATTCCTAGTTTAACTACAATTCATGAATAACAATTATGAATAATCGATGATATGAATATTGGTTACAAAAAATCAACACCTAATAAATGAGCTATTTTTCTTGATAATTAAATAAACTCTTAAAATGTAATTCTTAATTTATTTTTTATTTTATTTATTTATTTTTTTTTTTTATTTTTATATATATATTTTTTTTTTTTATTTCCTATCAAGTTATTTCTATATCCAAATTTTTCCATTTTATTTTTAATAAATTTTTGTACCGGCTCATGATCTAAATGCAATCCACCCGGGTTGTACACTTTAAATGTACTCCTAAAGCATAAGGGCTTAATTCCAAACATACACTGTATAGGTGCACGTCTGATATAAGTTAAAATGCGGGAAATATTCAAGATTGATAGAAAATCATTCCATCTATTGGTGGCAAACCGGGTGGTATTATTGCTTGAACACTTTAATGGGGTATTAACTTGTTCCGTGAATTCAAGATTGGATTTTTGATCCCCAAACCAAACACTCTGACATTCCGATTTTCATTCTCTTTTTCACTTAACCGCCCAATCTCATGTTTATATTGCGGTTCTATTTTCATAAACATGTTGCTTGTCTTATTTTCTTCCATGGGACTTTCATAAATTTTTTCTGATAATTCAGAGTCATTTCTATGAGCTACATTAATTTTTTCTGATGTTTCAGCGTTTTGTGAGCTCAATTTTAAGGTTAAATTAGTTTCGACCAATTCATTTTTAATTATTGTTAGTCCCGGTTCACATCTTTCTGGTATCATTGGATTATTTGTTTTATTCTCATTTTCTAAATTTAGTTCATCACTTATAAAATTAAAAGTTTTAAATTCTTTATTTAAATTATCAACTTTGTTATTTAAATTATCAAATTTTTCATCGACTTTTGTATCAAGTTTTTTTAAATCATTTTTAAGTTCACGACTTCTTTCCTCGGATTTTTTATTCATGTCACTCATCATAGACATTAAATGTTTTAACATGCTCTTAGTGTCTAGATTTTCACTATTTTTATTAATTCCCGAGTCTGAATCATTCTCGTCTCCTAGGCATTGGACAAGCGTCTCTTCCTGAGTCTTATCCATAATTTTCCACTTTTAAATAAAAATTTAACACTTTTAAAATTTCCGTGAGCTGCGTCCTGATTGTCGTGACCTAATTTTTAAGGAATAAGGCCACGCGTTATTGGGCGACAAATATGTAAAGTTACGTTTTTTCGGAAAATAAATAAATTAAACTTATTTTCCCCTTTTTATATATTTATATTTGTTTTATATAGGTTTGACTCTTATCTCAGGGGGGTTACTAGACAATCAGACACAGACACACGGAACTATTTCTAATACAAAACATACTAATACGTGAAGCGTCAATATATCTTAAATTTAACACTTTCTTCTTTTTGAATGATGACGGTGGTTTACGGGAGTTAGTTAAAGTGTGTTACCAAATGATGTGGATCCTGAATGTGGATGAAGTATTACGGGAGCTCTTAAGATGTCAGCTCCGGTCCCTGGTCCAAACAAAAATAATAGCTACTCCTTTGTTGTCCGTTACACCACTCTACAGGTTTCAAAATGGCGAACTGCCATTTTGATTATCTAATACAAATGGACCATTTATTATTTTCAGAGATTTTCGTTTGATCAAAATCTCTTCAACTTCTTTTTATTTTCTTATATTAGACTTATTGTCGAAGTATTGAAAAATTGATCATCTTCACCCACTCGATCATTATGGCAGTGGTTCTGTTGAAGTCCAAAATAGAGCCGCCATGTTTTTAAATGAAAGCGTATATTTTGGTTCCATTTATGATGACAAACACACTTTTCATTATAATTTATGATGATTTCAGTCAGGATAAATAAATGTATTATTATTTTCCTGAGAATCCCTATTTCCAAATACTAAATCTAATTTAAGATACAAAAAAACAATTATTTACAACGTACCTAAATCTGAAAAAATGTGTATATTACAATAGTTACTTATTTTTAGTTTCAATAGCACTGCTATTACCTAATATGTAAATCAAGTGATAGCATGCAGCCAATTTTAGTTATACCTTGTTCAATTTTATATCATCTCAGAGGCTAAAACACTAAATTTATTAATTTTTAACCGTACCAAACCAAGTAAGATGCAACTATTTTTTTCACTCTCCATTCTACAACTGACTGGCATAATGACACTCTGACTCGTGCTGTTTATTAGCTTTATTCCTACGTTTCAATGATACATTCTAAGATTAAACACAGTAATATTTACAAAGAAACTTATACTGCATTGCTAACAGTTTGAAAATACAATGGAAGGTAAAAGAATTATAAATAATACAAAGCAGGATTAAGGATTTTGGAAAGATAAAATTTAATAATCAAATATGCATAAAATATATATCAAATAAGGAAGAAAAAGGACATGGCAGTTATCAAAAGATAAAGACCTCCCCTACAGTATATCATTAAACAGTTGGTTTATCATTAAACAGTTGATCATAAAAGTTCAATGCAAGTGAGAGTCATAAGGGTGAACAAACAAGACTGGATACAGGAATTATAATCCACAAGTTGAAAATAAATATTTTCAAGTATATATACAGAATAAATTCAAAGTATGTGGACAGGGAACAAGAAAAGACAGATTTCAGGAAACAGTAATAAAATAAAATTTACCCAATTCTTTTTTAATTAGTATTAACACTCTTATATACTACAACTAGGGCAGGAGGAGGGTTATTCTACAGGTTACCCATGTATTTTAGCCAGAATGTGAATATCAGGATTCATTGGGTATTTAATTAATCCTTTGCATCATATATGAGTTGAGCTTCAACTTAAGGGTATGAAACATGTTATTTTCATACAATCTTTAATTAATTTATTTATTTCATTATTTTATCAAATATCAATACTTTAAGTAGGGAATAAATAGAGCTGATTTTAGCTTGAGTATTCTTAATTTCCAGATGACAGAGGAAAATGTTAATAAGAAAAATGTGATTAATTGCTAAAATTTATCAAGTTTCCATTAAAATTATTGAAATAAATTACCTATTAAAAAAAAAAAAACTAAAGAGGAAGAATCATAGAGCATACAAATATTTTTTACCCACTTCAATTTATTTACATATTTTTTCCACGCATAAAAATGTTCAATTTTGTTAATTTTTGAATCACACTGTTATGAGATATAATGACAAAAACAATTTTTAAAAATTATGAATTTATTATGTTTTTAAAAACCTTGAATTGTGCGTTTGAAAAATGCTTTACAAGCTTCACACGAGGCCACTCCATAATGGAATCCTGATGCAATGTCACCGCAAACCAAACACAATCTCCTGGGGGCTTCTTCATCTTCTGTTTTCAAAACATCCTAAAAAAATATATAATTATTATTATTATTAATATAAAAAACAAAACCATATACTTTCAACAATTGTGAAAACTATGAGAAAAATAAAATAAATCCCACAATTGCAATAAGATATTATCCCACTGATTAAGATAATCAAGATACTTACACAAATACATTAACATATACAGATGACAAAATTTTAATAGACTCCCTGATTAAAAGAGATATTCACAACCACCTAACTGTGAAAGTAAAACATAACCTGATCAATAGTACAAAGTTAGGGAAAATGGTTAATTTAAACTGAGTAAGGGAACATTAAGGAAATCAGAGAACAAGCCAAATATATCCTTATAACTTGATCAGTTGACATCCACATGATGGTATAGAAGGATCAATCTAATTATGGATTGATAAATTATTTGCCACTTCTATAAATTTGTTTTATTGAAAACTAGTTTCCAATGTTATACATTCATCCTCATTTCTAAAAACGCAATTGCTTATTTTTGAATTTTTTGTGTGTTTTTAGAACTGAGGATGAATGTATAACATTCGAAACTAGTTTTCAATAAAACAAATTTATAGAAGTGGCAAATAATTTATCAATCCCTACTTATAACTTGAGACCGGATTTTCATGCAGTAAAAAACCAACAAACGTGCAGTAAAACACTCAAAAAGTGCAAAAATAATCTTTTTTGTTTAATTTATAGTATAAATGCATAGAAAGTTTATCAAACTTTGTGTTAGAGTTACAGTATCTGAATTAAAATTATGTGCAACATGTACTAATGTGAGGACAAAAAAAAAATCAAATACAACAATAAATTACGATTAACCAAATCTAGATAAAGGAGAAACTTCACCAATAAATTAATTAATATTTTTAATAAGGAAAAAATAATAAAATAAAATTGAATACAATAGACATTTATGTACATACTTATAAGGGAAATTTGGTTCAAACGTTTAATTTTATGCTATTAAAACGTAAATTATCTAATTTAGCCCAAAAAGTGCAAACAATGCAATTTTATACAACAAAAATTACATGGTGTCCAGTGATATACTACTGTGATAAAAAAGTAAGGTGAATTTGTTTATAAAATGTAAATTCTTTATTTATTCTTCCAAATCAATTTCATCCCCTTCAAAGTAATCCCCTTCCAATAAAATGCACTTTTGCCAACGCTTTTTCCAGTCCTCGAAACAGTCGGAATAGTCTTTTTTCGGTAAAGCCTTCAAGACCTTCTTCGATTCGGTTTTTATCTCCTCAATCGTGTCAAAACAGCGTCCCCGCATTGGCCTTATGAGTTTGATGAATAGCCAGAAGTTGCATGGAGCCAAATCAGACGAATACGGTGGTTGTGGAACGATATGAATCGAGTTTTTGGCAAAAAAGTCACGAATAACCAATGCAGTGTGAACCCGTGCATTATCGTGATGAAGGAACCAAGAGTTGTTCACCAATAATTCCGGCCGTTTCAGACGAACAGCTTCATGCAAATGATGCATAATGCTCAAATAATATTCTTTGTTGACAGTTTGGCCCGGCAGAAGGAATTTACCTACCTTCCTATTTACCGGGAGTTTTAAATGACAATTTCACCTTACTTTTTGATCACAGTAGTAGCATGAAAAAATTCAAGCATGTGAAATATAAAAATTTGAGGCGCTTTTGGTCAATTTGTAGGATTAAATTTAAATTGGTACAATAAAATGTTGTATTTGGTTGGCTTATGTAATGATAAAATGAACAATTTGGACTTGAGAATGAATTCGTAGAATTATAAAGGTTGTATCTCAGTATATTAATGAAAAATGATTACTTCCCTTCTTGCATTGAGGGGTCAACGCATCGCCAAAAATAAAAGCAACTAGAAAATTCAGTACAACAATTTCAAGTGTAAATAAATAAAATTCACGTACTGGAATAAATTTCAACAAAATTTTATTCATTGACTTATTTAAAAAAAAAAAATACATGTATACCTAGTTCTGCCATAAATACTGTTACAAAAGTTGAGCTTTGTTTACATCCTTGGGTATTATTTAGATAATTCTTACCTTTATCAGGTTATTTTCTTTATGTCAGGATAATAATCCCAATTAGTTTATATTTTTCTTTCGCTCAGTTAACATGGAGTGGGGTAATAAAGGGGGAGATAAAGAAAACCGAATAGCTGTGATCGCCTTACACAAAGTTGGAAAATGTAGGTCAGAGATTTTCAACACTTTGAAACCTTTGGGTATCAGCCGTATGTTCGTGTACCATACTATAAATAGATATAATGAGACCCTGTCTGTATGTGACAGACCTCGACCGTCATGAGAAAGGCAAATGCAGTGGGAGCAATGGGTGCTCGAATCAAAAGAAATTCCATTCGAAAACAACAAATCATGTCTCGGGAAATGGGAATCTCTGTCAGATCAATGTCTCGCATAATAAAAAGTGACCTTAGGATGGGTACATTTTGAAGAATGACAGGACAAAGGCTAACCACTTCTCTAAAAAAAAATTAGAGTGGATAGATGCAAAGTGCTCCTTGGCCGTTACACCAATGGTCTTCATTGAAAGATTTTGTATAGCGATGAAAATTTTTTTACAATTGTAAAAATATTTAATCGCCAAAATGATCAAGTGTCAAACACAGCTCTAAAGAAGCCCAGGAATTCATTGGAAGAGTGGAAGGAGGTCATTACCCTTCCTCAGATATGGTTTGGTGGGGAGTTTGCTTTGATGGCAGCACAAAGCTCCATTTTTGTGAAAAAGAAGTTAAAACAGCCGCTAAAAACTATCAGAACGATATTTTGGAACCTGCTGTCAAGCCTCTAAATTATACTGTTTGCTGGAAGTCATTGGGTTTTCCAGCAGGGTTCGGCTCCAGCTCACAAGGCCAGGTCAACTCAGCAGTGGCTGCAAAAGAACATTCCAGAGTTCATCTCTGCCTCGGATTGGCCCTCAGGAATGTAAGGTCCATGGACGATCTGCTTTGGGGAAAGAAATATAGGTCCTTGTGTGCCTGCTGACAGCCATAATCCTTGGATCCTATATTATATATAAAATAATCATAATTATAGGAATAAACTGAATCCTAGCAACCCCTTACCATTGTCATTCACCCATGGCCTCGAGGGTGAGGCGTGAACCAGCAAACTTATAAGAAGACAAGAAGACGAGCATAAATCAGTTGACATTGAAACATTGAGCTGTTTGTTACAAATACATTATTTAATCGTTCAATAACATCCGTAGTTCACTCAGCGACAGGTATAGCGACCCGATAAGGTGAGACAGAACATAAAACGAGTATGTGTTTGAGAAAGTGATGAACAAATTGGAGGAAGGAGGCTTTTTCAAGCTTTCATGGAACTAGAGATGGTAAGGGGAACAACTACATCAACCTTCTTCTTGATATTTTATACACTTGTAGCTTAATACTCATGGAAAAATGAAATTATTAGACTAAAAACCAAAAATTCTCGATGACTAGCAGTTTGTCAAGCATAATTTCTGAAAAATTCAAGCAGAATTTCCAGTCTTCTAGGAATTTAAGGCTGCTGGACACGCTGAATTAAAATAATGCAATTTAATCCAAAAAGAGCAACACATACAATTTTGTGGAATATTAAATTTTTATATATTATTCCATATATCGCGAATAGAATATATAATGGTTTTAAAAGTGTCACACATAAGTGAATAATGTGCAATAACATAGAAATCCAGTCTATACTTATAACGAAAAGCTTAGATATCATTTCTGAGGAGGTTTCATAAATGACCACATGGAGAAACAGAAGCAATTGTGGATTTTATAAAATAAATGCTCCAGTTTACATAAATATGTACACCAAACAACATAATCACAAGTAGGGAAGGAGCCCATTTTCACCCCCACTATTGGCAAGCACAGTATACATGAAGCTACCAACGACAACGGAACCTGAATGGTCAACTTTGTCGTATCACGAGGCCTGGTCATCGGTAGTACCTTATTTCCACATAGGAGAATTCATCTTGCCATATGGCATTCAAATGACAGGGCGACCATCAACCAAACAGATCATGTCCTGGTCAGTGCCAGACCTATCTCTAATTTAATGGATGTACAGGCCTACAGAGGTGCAAACTTCTTGTAATTGCCGAAATCTGAGCAAGAATCTCAGTCATAGGAAGCCAGCATGAAGAGCATGCCAAAAAGTTTGGCACCCAGAAACTAAAGGGCCCAGAGATTGTTGAACAATTTGCCATGAGACTAGACAACGAACTAAGGACTGTAGACCATGCGAATGATATAAACCTGACTGGGGGTCATACAAAGACACCATACTGAGTCATCAACGAAGTCTTGGGCGAGGTTGAAGCCACTAGGAGTGATCATGGTTTTACACTAAGTGCCAAGCTATGACCAACTACAAAAATAGTGAGTACAGGCAAATGCTCCAAAGACACATTCGGAATTTGGTACAGGAATACAGAGAAAAAAGAAAAATTGAAAAGAAACATCACAGGCAGAAGAAAAGATGATGATACCGAGATTAGCTAAGCCACATGGAGCAGAGCAGATGGGAAAATTATGTTAAAAAGTTCTACCAACTTACCAACAACAGCCGGAAACCATCTAAACCACAACCGATAAATCGAGTAATCTGGTAATCGAGGAATCTGACCACCGGATGAAGAGGTCAGACTAGCCATAGGGAAGCTAAATATCACTAGAGTGCTGGGATCAGATAGCCTGTTTGCAGAAGTGCTCAAGCATGGTGGTGAAAAACTAGTGAGGTTCTTGCACAATCTCCTCATCGATATATGGTAGAGGGAAGAACTACCCAGCGAGTCATATTTAACAAATATATTAGGTTGTTAAAAAAGTTCTAGTGCATGAACGCAACCCTTAACTCCAACTCTCATAATTATCCTATAAGAATGATTTTTGTTCCCACTATTTATGTCAATGTTTACTTTGACTAATCCTTTAATTCCTTGTGACTTGAGTTGGCTTTATGAGGTCATTTACATTTTTAAAATGCAAGTGCAATGTCAGAAGAAAAAATCACGATTCGCAGTCTTTTGAGACATTATTGGAAAAAGGTTAAACCACAAAGGCATAAGCCGAAGAAATTTGTGCCATAGGAGAGTAAATTATCCATCGAAATACTGCCGCACAACCCAGATCAGGTCGCCCATCTGTCGTTGATGATGTTCTTCTTGAATGTGTGAACCAGGACGCTCTTGCAATTACTCATGATTTATCGGCCGTAGTAGGGACTCAAATCTTGACTGTGAACAGCTAGACAGAGTTTATACAATTTTGAGAATAAAGTACCCCGCTTTGGTATTTTGCTATTTTGCAACATGACAATGCCTCTGCATATCATTCTCTTTTGACCAAAGAAAAATTATCGGAACTGCAAGGAGTAAACGTTTTGCCTCATCCTGCTTATAGTCCAGATATTACATCATCAGATTATGATTTGTTTAGATCAATGTAGGCAGAGCAATTCAAAGGATTAGAGGTAGGCAAATTTGTTACATATTTCACACTCGTTTTAATTTTAAATTACTTAAAAAATTTCGGGATATCGTTTGAACCGTGAAAATTCATTCACCCAACACGAACACAAGCTATTTTATGCAGCACAAGTTATTTCATGAATAACTTATTTCTATATAATATCGGCTATTTGAAACTAGAGAGCAGCAGTACCAGTTAAGAAGAAGAACATAATCACAAGCACAGTAACAATCACAAATTGACATTCAAGGATGGTACTGCTTACCATCTCAGCCTCAAATATCTCCTTCATCTCGTTCCATGACATTAAATGGCACCTCATTTCTGCTCATATATCCAGCTCAGCATAGTCTTCCTAATTTAATAAACTAGAAGATACCTAGGGCCTCAAGTAGACTTTGCACTTCTGACGATACTTCTCCTTTTGTCTAAATATACTCCACCAAATATCCACCTAAGTACTTTTATTTTAAATCTGAACAATGGCTGTTCAATACTTTGAGTTATTGTTCACAACTCAGAAAAATAGGTGAGCATTAGTAGGATAAGAATTTGTGAAGTCTTATCTTAAAAAGGATTTCTTAAAAAGGATTCATTCACTATATACTTCAGGAGAGACAAATAACATCTGTTCACCACCAAAATCCTTTCCTTAATACCCTCTTTTATTTTATTAATTTTAATGCTCTCCAAAGTTATTAAGGCTAATTCTCTCTTCATTTGGGATCTGGTGGGCATAGTAGTACTTTGTTTTTTCGATATTAACAAAAAGTATCTTCCAGGTTGCTGCTTGCTCTAGTAGCGCGAATGCCTCACAAATTGCGTTCTGGGAACTTCCTTTGAGGTCCAAATCATTGGCATACCCAAATTGTGCTAAGTGGTTCAAAATTGTTCCTAAGGTTTGGATAACCTATGTCCCTCACTGCCTTCTTTAAGGTCAAACCATCACCTTGCCACATTCCCAACTCGATAACAATGAAAATAAGGACAAACAACAAGTTACACTCCATAGAAATCTTTGCAATACATTGCCATTCTTAGAAATCTTGAAGATAACTAGTTTGGCAAGTTAGCCCTTCACTCCTTTTTGCCAACACTAGAACTTAGAGAAGTCCTTTAAGTTAGTCTAGTTCAGTTTAACCTTCTGATGGTTTATATAAATATCCTGAAGTTCACATAAAAAGTCATTAGCTTTTATTAAATTCCTTTTTAACTGTAGTAAAAAATTATGAAGCTATAATTAAATCTTTAAATATGCCCGATCAACTTTCATTAACAATAAAATCAATATCAATTTAAAACAAAAATTATGTTTAAAACTGGTCACATAATTTAGGCTTGCAGTGCAACTATTCTACCATTACATAATCATAAAATATATAACAGATCCAAACTTTCAATTAAAAATGATTATTAACATTATTCCAGAAAAGTTGATTACTTAAGTTAAGTTGTTAGCAACTTAAACAAGCACAATGACCTTCAATGAGAAACTCTATTCAACAGATAATGAACTAATAAGCAATACTGACCACAATGCAGATAATTAAATTGATTTTCCTAAAGTTGTCAAAGCATAAAGAAAATTAAAGCATATTTAATAATTGATATTAAACTAGAAAAAATGTATCTTACAGGAAGACATTAAAGAAAAACATTTTGAAAATGAGACATCATCCTCATGAACTTTATTATTTTTTACTCAGCAAATCTGAAATATTGCCACACATCAAATTAACTCAAACTTCATATAAACATTTTTCTGAATACAGCTAATTGCATCCATAAACAGTGGAAGGATCTCAATCAAAAGCATAACTATATCAACATCAATTCAGACAACAGAGAAGAAACATAATTCTAAAATTATGTTCGGCCAGGAACCTCCACACGGCCAAGGCCCGCGATCGTTTCTTTGCTAGGCGTGCGAAACATTATATGTTTCGGGTAACTCATAACGTGGCCTCCGCAGCGACCACTAGGAGGAAGAGCAAGGATGCTACCTCAAAACGCCGGCGATCACTAAGGCCTCTACTGCGCCAACAGGAAGTGTTCTGTCGGACAGCAGTGAATCATCTGATGTCGACAACACATGACTTCATTGTACGCCTATAAAAACTATAAATTGGAAGCTCAAAAAGTGATCCTGAATCACTATTTGTTGATGAAGTGATCGATCGCATGATTATGAACTACAAGTAAAGTAACACTTCCAGTCATCCGATTTTAACAAAAATCTAGTGTTATTTATATTGGCATAAAAGTCTTGTATACCAAATTTGAGAATTTTGGCAGTTAATATAATTTTTGATGAAAGTCTAATATGACCTCAAAGTTAAGTACAACTTCCAGTTAGCCAATTTTAGCCAAAATCTAATATGTTACTTACATTAATATATAAGTCTTAGATACCAAATTTGAGAAGTTTTGCATAATATTTTAATATACTTTTTGATGAAAATCTATTACGACCTTAAAATGAAGTACCACTTACACTGATCATGCAGTGACCAAAAAGAGAGGTGTACATAGATGTTACAGCAATCCCATATACAAAATTTCAACTTTTTACGGCTAATTGTTTCTGAGTTATGCGAGATACAAATGAATGCAGGAACGGACATACAGACATCATGACGAAACTAGTCGAAATGGATTCAGGTATGGTCAAAATAGATATTTCTATTGAAATTTGAAAATCAAAAATTTTCGTGATTACAATACTTCCTTCACTGTGTACAAGGAAGTAAAAGCATACGATTTTACTACCGCTACAAAAAGCCGCTGTTCTTAACAATCTCCGAGTTCATACCCGTTGAAGCTATTAGGCCCAGAAAGCCTATTAGGAATGTCGTGAGGAAGGGTGGGTCGGGTAAGGGGGAGGGTTGAATGTATACATATATTGTAACGCTCTACAAATAATAATACTTTTGGCGAGGATAGAGGTCCTTCAAGAGATCCTTATAACAAAAATACTCGGTTTTAACATTGATACATGCTCCGATAGATCCTTCGTATCGGTAATATATAAAATCATGCAGTGTAAACATACAAATGAAATATAAATATAATTAATATGAACTCACATCACTAGGTAACATATGAGACATCGAATATAATGCTGAATTTGTAGGAGAAGAAGAAAATGTATTAGATTCCAATTCTGTTTTAATGATAGAAACATTTATCATCTCCTCATTATCATCTGACATCATTATAAATCTAAAAAATAAAGATAAATCACAGTCATCAAATGATAAAAGAGAAAGTTTTTAATCATAGATATCACAAAATCAAATATGAACAATATTGATAAAAACCTGAGTGCCACCCTTTATCAAGAAATCTGAACTTGGATAAGATTTTTATTGCTCACCGCCAAGAATGATTAGTATTATCCTTTACATTTTCAGCTTTTGGATGCATAAATTAATTTAAATTATAAAACCAAGTTTGCCTCTTTATTTGAAAATTCTTTGTTGCAGTATAATTGGTTTTATAATGATATAACCTATTTTATTATTGCATGCAACCCATATTTTAACAGTATAAAATATGTTTTAACCAATGGCTTAACACGTTCAGCTCCATGAGATTTTTGATATTTCTTTGGTGGGACCATTTGTTTTTTTTTTTCTTCATATATTTAGATATTTTTACTTTTAGATATCCTATAAATAATTTTTTTAATTTTTAATTTATTTTAACTAATAAATTTTAAACTTTTTTTTGCGGCCACTGGGACCACGTTTGTTGGCTGGTAAAGGACTTTTGTTCAATACATAAAAATAAAACAAACTAAGTGGAAAACACACAAACTGCTTTAGCAGTATAACTAACCATAAGTATTTTACATATTCTTACTTCTAGAATTCAGTCCCAAATAAGGGATTCCCAACCTAGAATAGCCTTTTCTAGCCTCCTAACACAACGTAATAACATATTGTGATTTCTGTTCACAAAATCCGCATTATTGCTTGGAGTGTTTTGCTGAAAAATATCGTAGATAAATAATGCTAAAATTATAAAATATAATAAGAGTGTGTGTGTGTGTTTGAACGCATTTTTTATCCTTCAAAGCCTATGGGTTGCTAAAATATGTTTTAGCAATCATAAAAAATGATCGTAATAGCAAAAAACTTTTAAAATGGTTATTAATAAATAAAATGAATTATAAATCATATATATTTTTGTTCCAATTTCCAAATGATACTGATTTTTTTTATATATGCATACTTATAGCATTGTAAAACAATCATAGTAAAAGTTCTTAAAATAAATCACCAGGTAAATGAAAGCCAATATATATGTAGATTAACAAGAGAATATAGTATTATATAAAAAAATATAGTAAAGAAATCGGAATTTTTTTTTTTCATGGATCGTGATTATGCAATTCATCGGAATCAATGCTGTCCCTTCCTATAGAAATAACAACAGAAATGTAGTCCCCTGGGATAGAGGGAAGGTGTAAGCAGAAAAGACAGTGCGCGGTCCAAGGACCCGCTCTAGTCCCTCATGGAGGTTTGCTTGGGGTCTGAGGGACCGCGTTGGGGCTGAACACGTTAATGAAACTGAATTTGTAATATATAAAAAAAATTTAAATCAATTTTGAAAATGACCATATATTTAATCGATAGGTCAAATAATTATGAGACAATGTTTTGGATTTTTTAAATTAAAATCAGGAGACCTTTAGGCCTTTACAAAAATATAATTTATATTATACAATTACTACTACTTTCGGAAGTTTGCATTGCTAAATTAAATTGTTTTTTTTTGTTTTTTGTAAACAAACAAACTTCCCTAAATACATCTTTAATATTTTTCTAACATTAACATTTGCACACAAACAAACCAATGTTTTGAAATTTTCTTTCATCCTCTAGGTTTTCCTTCCTTTCTTTCTTAATTATGAAATTTTTTTCTAATATAAAATAGTCAGAAGTACTTCTCTAAGGTCTTTTTTTTTTTTCCATAATTACATTACTTCATATATTTTGTCCACAATTAAATTTTTTAAAAATCATTATTGCACTAGAGATTGTCTGCTATGATCAGTATGATTGTAGTTCAGTGTGACATTGATATAAGTCATAGCAGACAATCTCTAGTGCAATAATGATTTTAATAGAGAACACAAGGCACGAAATAATGTAATTAAGGAAAAAACAGACCTTAGAGAAGTACTGCTATTTTATATTAGAAAAAAATAGCATAATTAAGAAAAAAAGAAAGTAAAACACAGATGAAAGAAAATTCTGAAATGTTGGTTTGTTTGTGGGTAAAAAAATGTTAATGTTAGAAAAATAATAAAGATATATTAAGGGATATATACAAAAAAAAAAATTTAATTTAACAAAAATATAATTTTTCTTCTAATTTGGTTTAGTCTGAGGAAGATATAATGTTTCTTCAGGGATTAGTGAAGAAAAATCTTCCAATATTAAATCCCTTCATTAAATTTACATGTGTAACTGACTATGTTTTGGAGCAAGTGCCCCATCTTCTGATCTCTTTATGCAAATTATGCCATAAGAAGGTTTTACAGTCAACCTTTCCTTGCTTATATTATCCATAATAAAATGTCAATTACTAATCAATGAAAAAAAAAAGTTCTATTTAGCAAGGAAGCTATTATAACTTTTGGGAAGTCATTAGGAATAACTCAAACATTTATCGGTGAACTTACATTAATTTATTAATTAAAATAAATCATACTTCATAAAATTGTTTGATGATTTCTTGATCCTATTTCCATCATTGGACTACATATGCTCTTATATTTAGTCTTTATCTATATTCATCATTTTCTCCTATGTACTTAACAATAAAAGAAAGCACTCACCGCTCAAATGAATGCTACTGGGATAGAATATCAAATCTGCTCATGCTTTAAATGTCGCTGTCCTAAACTCACATACTGAAAACAAAGACTTGTTTAAAAATTTCAAGAGAAATAATAAATATGATAAATAAAAATAAAAAAATATTCAGAATCTATTTTTGAAGCTATACATCCTACCAAAACCACATGGATGGTAGCTTTAATACAGAGTGGGGCAGAAATAGCCGGCATATTTTGCTGCAAAAAAAAACCAATGTCTCTAGAATTAACTGGTTTTATTTCAAAAAGTACATTGAAAATAGTTTTACTTTAATGGGCTATAGAAATTACAGCTTCCAAATGTTGGCCGTTATTGGTGTTCCTGGAAATTTTCCATCACTCTTCTAGTCATTTCTGGTAGAAAGGCATTCATTTCTTGCCTGACCCTCTCCATTAAATCATCCAGAGTAAGAGGTCAGTGTTTAAACACCTTGTTCTTGAGATATCCCCAAAGAACAAAATCGTAGGGAGTTTTTAGAACTCCAAACGAACGTCAAGAAGTGTGAGCCATAAAACCGTCATCTTCTGCATCAATTTCATCCAATTTAGGATAATCTCCAGAGCATACAATCTCTAGGATGTAAGATAGCCTTTAATATGTGCACATAACGGTCGGAGTTCACAGTTACTATAACACCCCTTCTTCAAAATTAAACGGGTCGATAGCACCAAAGTCATCAAAAGCCACCCAAAATGTGTCAGTTATCTCAAAATTTCCCAGAACATCTTCGACAATGCGTAGTCAATAACGGTCGACATTTGGAGATATAATTTTTAAAACCCACAGAAATAAAACTATTTTCAATGTACTTTTTGAAAATAAAACCAGTTTTGGTACAACTATAGACTATGGGCGCGTTATCACTTGTTCATTAAGAGGTCACCCGAACGTTGCCGGACTAGCACACTCTAGCGTCATTTGTGCTAATCAACTGCTTTGTATTCTATTGTAACATTCATATTCATTAAAATTATTACTGCATTAATTACATATTATTTCAAATTGTTAGTGCTGTCTACTTCCGGTGATCTGGGCAAATTTTGTAATAATTTAAAGGAGTGATAATTTAAATTAAGGTAAGGACTCTAACTCAACTGAAAAGGAACTTTTGGGGATTATTTATCTCTTGAGCGAGCGTAGCGAGCAGAAGTCGACAGCTGTGATCTAATTAAAGCAGTAATAATTGAAGTTACGGTAAGGCCCCGACCTCAACTGAAAAGGATCCTTTGATCTTTTGTTTAGTTCTTGGGGGAACGTAATGAGCGGAAGTCGACAGCACTAGTAATTTTAAATAATATCAAATCAAAGCAGGAACAATTTTAATAATTTCAATGAATAGGAATGTCATAATTGAATGTAAAGCAGCTAGTTAGCACAAATGACGCTAGAGTATGCTACTCCGGCAACATTCGGATGACCACGGAATGAACAATAATGTGCTCCTAGTCTATAGTTGTACCCCAGTTTTTTTTTATAGAGACATTGTTTTTGTTTTTTTCAGCCATTCAAAATTTGTAAGTTATTTCTGCCCCACCTCATCAATAAAACCAACCACAAAATTAAGTTTGTGAGGAATTACAAATAACTGAAATGTACAAACATGGAGAAAACTAACATGGTATGCCTTGTAGCTTTGAAAGGATGTCCCACAAATTTATTTTACTTAAAAATACTTCTGGTTTCATAATTCTGCATTTAACTGCCTAAAATAAGCATTCTATTTTTAATTTTTTTTTTTTAAATCAACTCTATATTAGAAAAAATATAACGATCTAACACTTGTGGGGAATACATAATAGTGCTAAAAGATCTACATTCATACCATATGTAAAATATCAATAAAACAGAAATAAAAACTAAGAGGATAAAAATAAAAACTAACAAAAGAAACCAAACAAAAAATAGGAAACCATAATCATACTCCAACCAAATAAGGTGAAAGAAAGGCTAAACCAAGTTCCTTCCTCACCTATGAGGCAAAGTAGGACTACAGGAAGCCGTTTCTGGATCTCGAAGCAGAAGAACTCACATGAAGAGTAATATCTTAAATATTGTTTCCAACAAATGTTCATATTAAAGATCATGATCAAACCTAAGGTGATAAAAACCAATAAGCAAATTCTTGTCTCTTATCTTTATCAAATTCTTTAATTTTCCTTTGAATGAGACGACATTCTCTAGAAATCAATTCTGTCAGCTTAAATGATATGAAACAGGTGCTTGATTGAAACTTTTTTACTCTCTTTCTACAAGATCTAAAGCCTATGCTCACGGGAAAAATTAAAAAGAGAAAATGATACCTCAAGAAACTGATGAAAGCGATTCCAACTAGAAGTTTACAAGGCCATATTGTCAACCTCAGAATATAAAGAGGGATAACCACAAGATTTAAGTCCTCGCTAAGGAGATAGACAGCCGGTTGTGATGATACAAGGCACTTTAATACAAAAAAGCACCAACGGAAATTCATTTATAACAAAACCAGGCCTGAGAACCTAATATACAGAAAAAGGAAGAGTTACAATGAACATTCAGAGTTTAAAAAAATTAAATAAATAAATCAGAAAAAACAAATATTATTATATCAATAAAATATAATACAATACCATGATAAAATAAAACTAAAATTTATCTAATAGGAGATGAGAGACAAAAAGAGGGGATTTGTTGAAGTTATCATAAATATAAAGCTTAACTAGGTGAGTTTTCATAATCTTTCACAAATAAATTTCAGAAATCATTCACGAAAAATAACTAGTCACTATATATTATGAAAAAATTAAAAATAGAAATGGCAGAATGAGCATCTAATGGAATTTAATGCAGAATATATTTTATATCTAATTCACACTTCATAAGAATTCGACATACAAATTTAAAAACAAAATAAATATTTCAGTAATCAAAAGGAGCAAAATAACTGTCAGAAATAAGTATAGAAAATGAATAAATATCTTTTAAAAAATGAATAAAAATTTAATGCTAAAAACAAAAGAAGAAACCAATACTAGCATTTAAACATGATGAGGTAGTTAAATATAATATAATCAATGGTTTTTTTTTTTTTTTTTTTGTATTCTAATAAATTAAAAAATTAAAGTTAATCAATAGGTGGTAATAATTGACAAACTGGCAATAAGGTGTTGTAATAAAATTTTAAAATAATGAATAAAAATCAAATATTTGTATCTACAATAAAATCACCTGGTGTATACTTGGAAATAATCCAATATTTTCTTGACAGATGTTTATTGTCATAAATTATCATTATTGCTACAATACAGTGACACCACTAAAAATCAAATACATAATCAGTGACGACATCAAAATTAATGGTAATATAGAAAAACTAAAATTCAAAACCGGTATAGGATAAAACTAGTTTAAAATAACAGACCTACCTAACCTTCTGTTGACAAATACCAACCTCTTATCAAACTTCAGAAACCAATGTAAATACGTTATAGACAAATTACAACTTTCTGAAATAAATTAAAATTTGATCTAATATTTATTACAACTAAGAATAATAATAAATTATGTTGTTACGGTACTTCACTAAAAAAAAACAAAGAAAGAAAATGATTTTCCTAATCACAATTTTCAAAAAGTATCATTTCAATATTGTTCTCGGCTGCCAAATGTAATTTTTATTAGATTATAAAAAGTATAACTTTATACTAATCGTAGATCTTAATTCAACCCTCCTGCCTTGTCTGAATATCTGCCAAGATATTAGGGGAATGGGGGGGGGCTCATGTATATTTCACCTTTAATTACTGAGCTTATTTATTCGACCATCCTAGCATTGTAAGAAATAACATGAAATCACCATGCTGATTAACGAAGTAATTAAGTAGCGATGTGTACAAAACATTAAAAGTCCTATCAAACGAGGAGTGTACAGATTGACAGCTATCCGCCAAGACCAAGATTTTATTCTTGGAATGAGAGACGGACCCAGGGGAGATGGCGACTGCCCAGGGTCCCGCGCCAAAAAGAAATTAAATAAATTACATATAAATTACAGACGACTAATAGCTAATATTGAAGACTATCAGCGAGGCCCAACCATATATAAAAATTTAATAATAGAATTATAAAATATAAACGAATTCGGTTTACATAGTAGATATTTCTTTCCTCGAAGCAGACCGCCCTGGATCAAACCTCCGGGCGGCTATTTGACATCCTGGAAAACCACAAAGCGATTACCGATTAAAGTACACGGGGTTGGGTCATCATTACTACGCCCGGTCCGTGTGAGTTGCCTCAAGTAGCCTGACGGGCCTCAGATGCCAAAGGTCTTTGGATTCCTCAGGCACGAGTGAGGGGCAATTAAATGCCTGAGGAATCCAAAGAACTTTGGTTTTGTAAGCAGTGCACACGACGCGCCAGCCATCCCGACCACCGACATGGCATTAAATGGCATGACACTTTTTTAGTCACTTTCCTGAGAGAGTTATCACAAGCAGAGAGTGAGGAAAGGTGGGAATTGAAGGATTGGGACCTGAAGGTAGCCAGTTTCTCTTGACCTGTTTGGAATAACAGTTATATAATTTCCGATCGTCAGGATCCCTGGTTCTTTGCCAGAGGATTCTAAAACATCGTTTGGAATGGATAAGGTTTATAAGGTCTTGGGGCAAAGGATTCTTCTTGCGGTATTTCGGGGAAGGTGGAGATGAGAATGCAGTCCAGACTGCTTGCAGGATCAAGATGGTGTAGGAATTTACAGCTTCGTCAAGACTTGAGAAGTTTTTAGGGATATTCTGAGATCTAATGAATCGGTTATTATTTGGCGGAAGAGGTTCCAGTTTACTAGACCCCTGATGAATGAAGGTGGAGGCGATTTGGGATGGTCGGTAGGATTTATATGGCAGTCAGGTATGTTTAACCGTCGTTTAGTGATTAGAGCTACGTCGATGTATTTATCATATAATAGGACAGTTAGTTCATTAATTTGATTTCGAACACCAATCGCATTCCAAAGAATAGAAAGGGATTCAGTTGAGGACATTTATGGGTTTCTTGGCGGAGGGATGAGGTTGGATGAAGTATTTAATTTCTTTATTTCTTCTAATGCCACAGTGGTTCGTCATCATAAAAACCAGGGCGTACGGAATTTAAGACCAAGATCGGACCCACATGACTTGACAGAGGCCAAAGCCCAGCTGCGAGTTGATATGTGCAAAATTTTGCTTCAAAGTCCGAAAGATGACAGGATCTGGAAAAAAATTATCACAAGTGAGAAAAGTGTATATTTAAAAAAAAACCCTAGCAAACATAAGCAGTGGGTACGGCCAGGTCAAGCTGCACAACCGGGTGTTCGCCAAGATCGGATGGGGAAAAAAGTGATGCTTTGTGTTTGGTGGAACTTCGAAGGCGTTTTGCATTTTGAGCTTGTTCCTGATGGTCGGACAGTGGACTCAAACCTTTAATGTGAACAGCTAGACAGAGTTTATGCAGTTTTGAGTGTGAAGTACCCCGCTTTGGTCAACAAGAACCAAGCCATTTTGCAACACAATGTCCCTGCAAATAGTTCTCGTTTGACCGAGGAAAATTTATCGGAACTGCATGGAGTAAACGTTTTGCCTCATCCTGCCTATAGCCTAGATATTGCACCATCAGATTATGGTTTGTTTAAATCAATGGTTCATTTTTTAAAAGGTCGTATCTTTGATAATTATGAGGACGTAAAAATTGGATGTGAAAAGTCTTTGCCTCAAAACCAAAGGAGTGATACTAGCATAAAATCCAGTTACTGGCATAAAGATGGGTGAAAGTAGTTGAAAACAAGGGACTTTACTTTGAAGAGTAGTGTTCAATAATGTTTAAAATATGAAATCTGAAATAAAGCTATACTAATGCACCAGGAGTTTTGTAGAAGACACACAAGATTCTAAACCTACTACTATCGATCAAAGGAAAACCATTAGATTGATAAATTTTAAAAATTAAGTTTCAGTTTTAAGGTAAAAATAATCTCCCCACCTTTTTTTTTTTCTCCAATGTTATTTTTTTCTCTCTCGCACAATTTAATAATATTTCTACTAATTTTTAGGAAAGAGAGCAAGGTCTCCTCCTGCTCCTCTCCTGCGTGCGCCCATGAGTTATATTAAAAATAAAATTTATTAGGATCAATAAGAAGGATGTAATTGCTTATGTTAAGATGGTAGATCATCAATGTTTCCCTGGTTGACAATTTTAATCTGAGATGTGGTTCAGTCCTGATCATCGAGCTTCCACCCACAATATGTAGGATTTTATTCAACTTCCAACCGCTTTTGAACTCGCTGGTAAGTTCTGTAAACATGGTGGTGTGTTGCATCCTCTGTTGGGGACAAGCGAGAAAAATTATTTTTGGAATTAGCTGTAGATTTAACGAGCAACGGGTAGCTGCTATTCAAGCTGGCTGTTGAGAAATCATCCCCATACAAAGCCACAAAACACTTCTCTCCAGCATTTGCTATTGCCTCCTTACTTGAATCTGGTTATAGGAAAAGTTCAACCAGTTCTAAGTTGTTTCAAGCTGAGGATTTTCGTTCAACTTGATTTTACCATGACCAAAAAGAGCCAAAGCAGTTTCATACCCACTGAACGCATGAATATGAAGCACTATCGCTGGTGAGTGTTGAGCGAGTAGATGACTGAAAGAGGAGTGTGAGTAAGGGTATTTGCCGATTTCACCTCTGCTATTCTTCTGGAAATAGATGTTAATAGCACAAGAACCCAAATCATTGAGAAGAACGAGGAGATCGGTATCTTCTCCTACTAC
This sequence comes from Rhaphigaster nebulosa, assembly GCA_948150685.1. NCBI lineage: Eukaryota > Metazoa > Arthropoda > Insecta > Hemiptera > Pentatomidae > Rhaphigaster > Rhaphigaster nebulosa. The sequence goes on from OX411307.1 coordinate 149,641,132, forward strand.
AATCACACGGTCAAAAGTTCTATGATGTTCCGATCAGCATCTTTTCGGCTTTCACTTTTGTGCTCCGCTTCTCAAACGAATCGTAAAGAAGTATGATGAGGCACCTCTTGTTGTTCTCATTGGCCAATACTTTTTCCTGAGGTTAGATGATGGTGAATTTCTCGAAAATTATATCATAGCGTAAGTGAGAAGCACAGAGTCGGATTCCTTGAGCACTTTTGGTGATCTTACTAACCGCATCCTCTGGATAACCATCGAAAACAACTGAGACGTTGCTATCAAAGTGGATTTTGATGTAGCTGATGATAGTGTAACATCGATGTATAACTGAAAATAGTGCCAATATTTCGGTGTTTTTGGCTACGCAGCTCGGACGTCTTTCGAAGTTGCAAATTTGTTTTTTTACTACAAGCTTAAGTAAATAAAAAATCAGAACTAATTGACCTTTTGCAAGGTCGGGTCCTGTTTTATGCCTATATTGACTGTAACAAAACACTGGGATACATGGCGTACACCCAAGGATACAATACTATTACAGTAGCAGTTTGAGTAGTGGCAGATTTTTCCCGGGCCGTCACACCCCTATAAAACATCCACTAGTGACTAGCGGAGAAGTAGGGATATGCTTAAGATGGAGGCTCTCTCTAGGTTTAACGTCGATGTTTACACTGTTCACTGCAAGTTTCCTAATAAACAAGCGATTACTTGCCGTGTTTATGTTCTAGTGAAATCAGAATTGATAATAGTTCAGTTTCGCTCTATGTTTTTTCACTCAATTTTAATTAAAACACTAGTAAATATGGTAAGTCACTTTGTGGGAGACGAACTAACGTGAGGGCAGTTATAAGCTAGTACATGCGCAGAACAGACCTCATGATTTAGACTTACACTGCAGGTTGCTAGAACATTTGTTTACTCTTTCCAAAATGTGATGTTTGTTCCAGGCAGAAGTTTAATAAGTCGTTATAAAGATTTTGGTTCCGTTTGAGGTACATAGCGTAAGATAATTGCTAACTGATCAATGTGAGAAAAATAAGCGTCGAATTATTATGAGAGAGTAGTTCCTAGATTTTCCTACAGTTTTAAGTACACAGTTCCCCATAATTTCAATAAACTCATTGCATATTTGAGAAGACAGATATGAGGTGTGCCCATTACCCTTATTACCATACTTCCCCATTTGCTGGGCGAGGAATGGATGATCATCTTCACTAATTAACTCGAGGTATCCAAGATACAAACCGTTTGAAATTGACCCAAAGTTTTCATTATCTTCCTGAAAAGGTAAAGCCCTAACAACCAAAATCTGACGACAGTAATATTCTTGACAGAACACTTCGCCAGGTGTTAACTTCTTTATCATACTATGTAAACAGAATTTTATCAACTTGCACTAATTCTTTTTGTCTAGTGATATAAACCTGGAATTTTCGAACGTAAAATCGTGTGTTTTCAGATATAAAATAACAATCTAAAAAGCAAAATTAAAACGCTGGAGGTTAGGCTCAATCACGTTGAACAATCCCAGCTCTCGCATTCCTTAGAAATTAGGGGTATTCCCGCAAAAATAGTGAAACTCCTGAAGGTATTGTCTGCTCAGTTGGAGCTGCCCTAGGCATCAAGCTCAGCGCTGAAGACCTGGACTCAGCGGAAAGAAAAAGGCCCAGAGGAGAGGATCCCCGTCCGCCCGCAATCGTCGTGTGCTTCGTACGCCAGACAGTCCGCGACGAGGTGATCCGTCTACGGAAGGTGAAAAGAGATTTCACGACCAGGCACCTCGGCTGGGAGAGCGACGAGCGTATTTACGTTGGTGAGGAGATGAGCACTACTAACCGTCATCTCTACTGGCTGGCGAGGCAGAAGAAGGCCGCCGGCAAAGTTAAGTATGTTTGGTTCGCCCGAGGGCGTGTCCGATGCAGACAAGAGGACGGCTCACCAGTAATTATCATCAATAAAGAGGAAGGCATTGAAACTTTTCAATGACATGTATCTCACCGTTCCAGCGTACTTAGAAATTTTATCTTTATTTTTTTCTGTAACTTATTTTTAGGTATAAATGTCATGGCCGCAACTGAAGTAATGCTTAGTTATTGCTCTGTACTAATTCAGTAATCGTAGTGGTAATTAGCGCGTGTATTGATCAGCAACTTTGTAAACATCGATTTTATACAAAGGTGAACAATGTTTTAATAACTTGAGTGAGGTGAGTGCTCCTTAATTAACTTTAATAGTGAGAAGTTGTGCTCATAGACCAGAGAGATCACCCACGTGGCAGAGCTGCCTGTTCCTGCTCGCTACTGGTCTCTGGCTATCATCGCCTTGAACTGTCTGGTAAATCACATAACTGGTGGTCTAGACGTCGTATACCTGATCTCGTCGTCTGGTCGTCACGAGTTCGAATTCCATAGACTTATTACTCTCTTTTTTTTTTTTCTTTTTTTCTTTTCCGTAAATCCATAGAATGTTTTATTTTGTATTATTTTTTTTATGTATTTTTAGAATTTAAATTTAAATTTTAATTTTATATTTCTACAGTTTATTTATATTAATTAAAATGGATAAGTCTTCGAATATGGACACAGATGAGGAGACGGCCTTTTCCAAAATAAGCGAGACTGACTCGCAATATTTAAAGAGACGAACCCTCCAGAAGTGTCAACGAAACGCTGCACCTGGCTCTGCTGGGAATTCGCCAAATAAAAAAAAATAAAAAAGTGAAATCAAAACAAATTTCACCACCTAACAGCCGCAGTAAATCTGCAGCAACTAATGAAATAGAATCTTCATCAACAATTCCTACCATACCAACAAGCAACAAGTTTGCAGCCCTAAATAATACAACGGAATCTACCACTCATCGGCAGTTCTCTGAACCAGAGCCACCTCCAATATTTGTAAGCAATATTCAAGACTTTATGGCGTTTGGCCATGAAATTGTAAATTTAATTGGACAAACCAATTTTAAATGTTTTTCTCGATTAAAAGACATCAAAATAAACACTACGAATAAAGATAATTATAAAAAATTAGTCAATCATTTGACAGAAAAGAAGTACGATTTTCATTGTTTTCAACTAAAAGGAGAAAAAGCCTATAGAGTCGTCTTGAGGGGTCTTCACACCACCACCCCCACTACCGCTATCAAGAAGGATATAGAAGAGTTAGGACACAATGTGAGAAGCATCTCCAACGTGTTCCACCCTACTGAAAGATATCCACTCCCATTGTTTTTTGTCGACCTTGAGCCAGGACCAAACAATACTGAAATATTTCTAGTTAATAGGCTAGTATACTCGTGTATACATTTCGAAGAGCCGAGGCAGAGAGCAGAAATTGTTCAGTGCACTAAATGCCAAAGTTTAGGTCATACCAAATCCTACTGTCATCATCAGGCCAGGTGTGTTAAATGTGCAGGCTCTCATGCGTCTGACACTTGCCAGAAGCCTCGGGATACCCCAGCAAAATGTGCTCTGTGTGGTGAAAGCCACCCAGCAAACTACAAAGGTTGCAGTGTTTATAAAAACATGCAAAGACAAAAAATTCTTGTTGCAAGAAATTTGCAAAGGAATGCAATTCTTGAAGACCAAATGCCTGGCCCTTCAACGAGGAATGATCCTGTGAACCTGGGAATTCCAGTAAACAATGAAGAGCGAAGACCGACGAGCACCAAGAGCGGGATAAGAACATATTCTAACGTCACAACAAAACATCTACCTCGTCCACAGGCGCCTCAATCCTCCCTACCCCAGCCTCAGACCTCTCATTCTCAACCTCAGACCTCTCATCCTTATCCTCCGACCTCCCATCCTCAGCCCCAGACCTCCCACTCTCAACCCCAGACCTCCCTTTCTCAGTCACAAACCTCATATACTCAACCTCAGACTTTACATTCTCAGCCTAAAATACCTACAAATGAAATTTCATCGAAAAACGCATCCCTAAGAGTGAAGTTACCGCCACAGATTCCACCACCCTACCATCCCAAACATCCTGATCTATCCCAGTCGCCCTATCCTTCACAAGAAGCTCAATTAAATGTGGATCCCATACAACGATCCCAAAGGAGGGTTCAACCTCCACCAAGGCAGATTAATCCTCCACCTCACGACTCTGCCTTCTACTCCTATCCTAGCCAAAACCCTTCCGACATAACATCAATCCTAACATCATTCCTTCGTGATCTTCAAGATACAATAAGACCTCTTATCACAATACTTACCAGAGTCCTAACTGAAATCCCGCTCAATATCTCACGATGAACAAAAATACCATAACTACCCTTTTGTGGAATGCAAATGGCCTACAGAATCACAGAGACGAACTTGATATATTTCTCCACGAAAATTTCATTGACATTGCTCTAGTTACTGAAACCCATTTCACGACGCGTTCTTTCTTTTACATACGTGACTATATTACATACAGATCAGATCACCCAGACAACACATCCCACGCAGGCTCTTGCATCCTTATACACAAATCCCTACCTCACTCCCTAATTCCTTCCACTCCAACCGACATCATTCAATCAACATCTATAAGCTTATCCTCCCACCCATTGAACATTACATTCTCAGCTGTATACTGTCCTCCTGGTAATTCCCTTTCCTATAACCACCTTGACGCCTTATTCCGATCCCTTGGTCCGCGCTTCGTTGCTGGAGGGGATTACAACGCCAAAGACCAACGGTGGGGATGTCGAACTTCCAATACTCGAGGCAGGATTCTTTCTTGTATCAGGACCTCCAATAGTTATTCCATCCTCTCTCCCATGAACCCTACTTATTGGCCTACATCCCTTAAAAACGCCCTGACATCCTAGATATATTCGTTACTTCCCAGATACCCTCCTTCCAATCCACAATAAAATCCATAGATGACCTATCCTCAGATCACAGTCCGGTTCTGCTTCTCTTGCATTCAAACCCTGTTCCTAAACCCTCTCCTCCTTCACTGATTACAGGACACGTAAACTGGGACAACTTTCGGTACGATCTAGAAAACAAACTAGACTTAAAAATTCAGTTAAAAACTAAACAACAGATCGATTACGCTATTGAGGAATTCACAAGAGCAATAGGAACCACTATTTACGACAACACAACACGCCACAAAATTAGAAATACCCGAGAAACCAATTTACCACATCATCTCCGCATTTTATTAACTGAAAAGCGCCGAGCAAGAGCGAGGTGGCATAGAACAAGATACCCATCAGACAAAACTCATTATACAAAACTGACCAACAAATTAAAAATAGAAATCAGAAAATTAAAAATTTCCAGAACTATTCAGAGAACCTAACTACTAACGATAAATCATTATGGATAACTACAGCAAAGCTACTAAAATTCAAAACCTTTAACCATCCGCTCCTCACTGAATCTCAGACCTGGTCAAGATCAGATGAGGAAAAATCCCAAATATTCGGTGAACACCTATTCAAAACTTTTAATCCTCATCCTGAAATCCTTAACCCAACACATCTTGAACATGTTGAGGCAGAACTAACTGTTCCACTTCAGATGTCCCTTCCTCCTAAAGCGTTTCGTCCTTCCGAAATAATTAACATCATTCAGAAATTGCCTTCCAAAAAAGCTCCTGGCAATGATTTCATCACACCACATATCCTAAAACAGCTCCCTCGAAAAGCTGTCCTATTCCTAACCTAAATATACAATGCTTCACTCAGATCCACCTATTTCCCTGACCCTTGGAAACTGTCTATTATAAAAATGATACCGAAAACAAAAAAACCACCTGAATGTTCATCCTCTTATCGTCCTATTTCCCTCTTGCCCACTATGGGCAAAATCCTAGAAAAACTCATATTAAAACGACTGTACCCAATCCTAGATTTAAATCAAGTGATTCCTGACCACCAGTTTGGATTTCGAACATCCCATTCTACTATTCAGCAGTGTCATCGTGTGGTGGATGTGATATCCTCCACATTGGAGCGCGGAATGTACAGCACGGGAGCCTTTCTTGATGTAGAACAAGCTTTTGACCGAGTCTGGCACCCGGGACTGCTTTACAAACTCCGTCAATTCCTTCCCCCAACATATTTCCTATTAATCCGTTCCTACCTCACCGATAGAACCTTCAAAGTAAATCATAATCTTGCCGACTCATCACTATTCTCTCAGTCCGCCGGTGTACCTCAAGGTAGTATCCTTGGCCCCCTCCTTTACACGGTGTATACAGCTGATATCCCAACCCATCCTAGCACCATCCTCACTACTTACGCTGCTGACACATGTGTGTTATCTGTGAACAATGACCCATTTGTCGCATCTCACCCTGCAGTCACACATCACAGCCATTGAAGAATGGTGTCAAAACTGGAGAATTAAAATAAATCCCAACAAATCCTATCAAATCACCTTTACCCTACGTCGTAAACCCACTACATCCTGTCCTACAGTATCCTTTAATAATATACCATTTATCCCTGTCGAACAGATCCGCTATCTAGGACTCCATCTTGATAAACGCCTTACATGGAACCCTCACACAAGACTGAAACGACAAGAAACTGCTCGTAGATTTCGACTGCTACAACACTTACTTGACAAACGATCCAAATTACCGATTTTCTACAAAAAGCTCATTTACATCACCATTATCAGGCCTATTTGGACATACGGGATAGAGCTTTGGGGCACCACTAAACCATCAAATTCCTCCCGCATCCAATCCTTGCAATCCAAAATCCTTCGAAAAATCCTTAATGCTCCTTATTTTGTCACAAATAAAATTATACACAAAGACCTCAATATCCCATTTGTTGCAGATTTAGCCCGAAATAGATATACCTCCTTTAATTCCAAACTCCTTGCCCTTACCAATCCTCTTGTTCGTAGCCTTTCATCCCCATGTATTCCTGATAATCCTCTGAGGCGTCTGAAAAGAAGATGGCCACGGGACCTTCTAACTTAAAATAGACATTGAAGTGCTACCAATGGGTGGTTCCTTCACAAGTAATTCTCATGTCTTGTACTCTAACCTCACATTTACTTGTTGTATTATGTAATACAGTTGTAAATTTCATTAATAAATGATAAAAAAAAAAAAAAAATTTTAGGTATATATTCTTATTATTTAAATTTCAATTTCTACTTTATTGTTTTTTCCCAATATGTCTTATTTTTATTTTTTGATTGCTTATTATAGTTTACTAGGTATTCTCTTCTCTTTATACGTAAATTTCTCCGTAGAAAATTTTACTACTCATGTTGAAAGTAATGGTTTCTTTTCGTTATTTCTTTTTCTCTTTTGTTTTTTTTGCAATTCTATTACAAATATCAATCATTGTGCCTTTCTACTCCAACCCCAACTCTCCTTTACTTGTCTCTGATAAAAATCCTTCCTTTTCCTATTATGACTAGTATCCTATTGACGTGTCACGTTAACTCCCAATCCCTTCCAGCCCATTTCGATGAATTCCTTGACTATTTCCTTCACGAATTCTATCACATTATTGCCGTCTCAGAAACCTGGCTCAAACCAAATATTCCCTCCTCCTCTATATCCATTCCCAATTGCACACTCTTTCGTCATGATCGGGAGGACCGAACTGGTGGAGGTGTAGGTATATACGTTCATGATAGTTTGAGGATAAAAATCCTTTTCAAATCCCCTTCCCCTGACACACCTCATTTAGAATATATTTTCTTGGAAATTTCCTTTAATTCATCCTCCCTCCTCTATGTGATAGTATACCGCCCTCCTCATGTCCGATTTGATCCTACATTCGAATCCTCCCTCTTCACCTACGTGCCTCTATACAACAAAGTGATTATAACCGGCGACTTCAACACTAATCTGTGCTCCGACTATTATGACAAAACATATCTTTTGGACCTCATCCACTCCTTAGATCTTTTCATAGTACCCTTTCAACCCACCCACAACACTCAGTTTACTAGTACATGGCTGGACCTTTTTATAATAGATTCCTTCCAAAACTTATCATCTTCCTCACAGAATCCAGCCCCCTTCCTTTCATGTCACGATCTTATTAAGATCTCCTACAATATTCCAACCCCCAAGATCATTCCCAAAGGAAATTTCCTGGGGGACCTCGACTCATTAACCTCTGAAAAACTAAAACCTATCCTCGATTCACTTTCCCAATCTCTGGAACCTATCTATTCCTTTTCCTCCATTGATGAAATGGTGGAATGCCTTTCTTCGAATCTCTCTATTTTCCTAAATCACCACGCACCCCTAAAGACCTCCACCTTCAGACGTCCTGCGGCTCCTTGAATTAATGCAGAAATTAGAGAGTTGATGAGGAGAAGAGATGCTGCCAGGAGACGTTTTCGGCGAACACGTGCCGCCGATGACTAGTCCCTACGAAACCTCACCCAATCTTCCTTACGCCGTGCCAAGGCACGATATTTCCACATCACCTTATCACAAGCCAACGACTCTAAGTCCAGATGGAAAATCCTTAAAAATCTATCCGTAGTAAACTCCAAATCCTGCACGTATTACCCGGTTGCTCCTGACGAACTTAATTCCTATTTTGCTGATCCTCTTACTTTATCGCACTCTCCTCCATGCTTCACTCCACAAACATCCTTTGATCCTGAAAATTTCTACTTCACAAATATTTCTCCGGAAGATTTACTCTCCTCAGCTTTCAAGTCTAGAACGAATGACTTTGGCCCTGATCACATTCCTGTGAAAATCATCAAACTATGTCTCCCTGTCATTTTTCTCTACCTTTTACATATTTATAATTTTTCCCTCCAAAGTTCCATTTTCCTAGCAACTTGGAAAAAAGCCATAGTCCGCCCGTTGAATAAAGTTCCGGTTCCCTGCACAGTTACCGACTTTAGACCTATCTCCATTCTCTCCAACTTATCAAAACCACTTGAAAGAATAGTCCACTCCCAACTAAATAACTTCCTTGAGCAAAAAGCTCTCCTCAACCCTCTCCAGTCTGGCTTCCGATCTCTGTATTCCACGCAATCTGCCTTGTTGAAAATCACCCAATATCTCCAATCCTTCATAGACCAACAAAAAATTACTATTCTTGTTCTATTCGACTTTTCAAAAGCTTTCGACTCAGTTAATCATAACACCCTTCTTTCCAAACTCCAAGATCTTTCCTTATCAAATAGTGTCTTAAAGTGGTTCCTATCCTTCCTGTCTCTTCGCTCCCAAGCAGTTATCATCCCCAATAAACCTCCTTCTTCCCGCCTCCTACTAACACGTGGTGTTCGTCAGGGGTCTTCACTATCGCCAATCCTTTTCTCTGTCTATATTAACGACCTTCCCGATTTCATTCATCATTCACAATATCACTTATATGCTGATGACTTCCAAATTTACCAATCCTTCCATCCTACCGAGATGCTTGAGGCTATCCGAAAGGTTCAAGAAGATATAGATTGTATAAACGCATGGGCAGTACGCAACGATTTGAATGTTAAAAAAACCCAGGCCATCCTCATCGGATCCAAGCATCTTCTCAATTCCCTTCCTTATTATCCCTTATTCTACCTCAACCGCCTACCTATCCATTTCCACACCACTGTCAGAAACCTGGGAATACTTTTTGATCAACACCTATCCTGGAACAATCACATTTCCCAAATCACCCGAAAGTCCATCGCTATCCTTAAACAGTTCCTAAGATTTCGAGATTCTATACCTCCTAAAACCCGTCAGCTCCTTGTATCCTCCCTCATTTTTCCACACTTCGACTATGGCTGCCTCGTGTATGGTGGACTGTCTGGTGTGCTGAGATGAGACTGAAGAGACTAATGAATTGTTTCATTAGATTCATCTTCGGAATCCCCAGGCGCTCCCACGTCTCCAGTTGGTATACCGAGTTAAAGTGGCTTCAACCTGTTTTCCGACGGCAATACTTCCTAGATATCTATCTTTACCGAACCCTCAAAACCAAAAAGCCTCCTTATATTCTTGATCTGTTCACCCCTTGTTCCTCTATATACTCCTTAAACACCAGATCCCAACCTATAAACTTGTATATACCCTTTCATAGAACTGCCTCTTTCAAAAGATCCTATACCTTTCGAGCTACTTCATTTTGGAATTCCTTACCCAACTCCATTCGTAAATCCTCATCTTTAACCTCCTTTAAGCATCAATTATTTCTCCACCTCCTTCACTATCAATCTTCCGCATTTATGTAAGTACTATAGTTATATATATATTCATTCTATGTTTATATCTTATATTTACTGTTTATAGTTTTATGTTTATTATTATTATTATGTCTATTTTTTGTTAGTTATTGTCTATTGTTAGTAGACAGGTGTACATTTATATTTAATTACGATTTAAATGCCTGTAATTATTAAAATTTTCTTTATTTTATTTTACTACTTAACTTATCTTAATTATTCACTGTATATAAGCTAGAAAAATAGTACTAATACTGATCATTTCTGTTATTCTAAGGGGACTAAAAGTCCCAGAATAAAATTTTATTTTCATTTCATTTCATTTCATATATTTCCGTGGAATATTTCTTGATAAATCTATCCTTCTGTAGATTAATACATTATTCTAAATATGCTACCAATTTTTTTGAAAAATAATATTGAAAGTTTTTGAAATAAATGAGAAAAACCTACTAGCCTAGAAACATACGAGTCAGACCCTGAGTGCAATTAATTACTTTACCTTTAGTAAAGTAAGGCTTTAGTAAAGTAAAGACAGGCTGAGAATCTAAATAAGAAACAACCCTTAATTCGAACCTCAACAGAAGTAGAAACGGTTGGTGGAGCAGTAAGCAAACATATTAAATGTAATATATGTGGTTATTCTAGGAATCATCCTCTTTCAATATGTCCTGCCGCTTCGGTTAAATGTTACAAATGTAACGTTGTAGGTCATTTTCAAAAATGTTGTAGACAGAGCAGAGCTTCTGGAAAGGTATGTGAGGTAGAAGGTAAGAATGAATTCATAACCGGAACTGAGTGCACATATCTTGGAGAACTAACTATAGATGAACTTAAATTTCAGGATTTTTGGGTGGTTTTAATTAAAATAGGAGACCATGAAATATAATTTAAATTAGATATTGGGGCTGATGTTTCTATAATCAGTAGATCTATTGCAGATCGTTTAAAACTCAAGCTTCAGCCTCGCGATAGATCTCTATTTGGCCAAATAGAACACTACTTACGGTGGATGGTATGAGTTCAATGCAACATAAATTTTAAGATAGATGTATCGTGGAAAATGTATATGTCTTGTCCAATCAGAAAATACCTTTATTAAGTATAAGCGCTATTATGGCATTGAAATTAATCAAAGTTAATATTGAAAGTTTAAAAAAGTAGAATTGGGTTACAGAATTTCCTAATATTTTTAATGGGGTTGGACGAATGAAAGGGGATTATAATATAAGGTTAGATGAAGCGGCAGTACCATACACAGAAGCTGCTCCTTGGAGGGTTTCACTTCTTTGCTGCCAAAGGTAAAAGAAGAGTTGGAGAGAATGTGTGCAGAAGGTATAATAAAGCCTATCCAAGAACCCACATATTGGTGTTCATTAAGTGTGCATATTTGTGTAGATTACACAAAGTTAAATCCTTATGCCAAACGAGAACTACTGCAGCTTCCTTCGGTTGATGAATTCTTAGCAAAGTTAGAAGGATGACAAATATTTTCTTTACTTGATGTTTCAAACGGATTTCGGCAGATATCCCTCCATCCTGATAGCTGTAAACCCACTAGTTTCATAATACTAAATAGACTGTATATTTTTAAACCCCTCCCATTTGGTATTAGTTCGGAGACAAAAGTGTATAAAAAACGAATATATCAGATTATCGAAGGTTTAGAGGAAGTAGTCAGGCAGATGATATTTTAATAGTGGAACGCACCAGGGAGGAACATGATACGCGGCTAAGAACAACTCTGCAACATCTTAAAGAAAATGGTGTAATATTCTTAATAGGGATAAATGTCAATTTTTAACAGATTCTGTAAAGTTTCTTGATCATGTGATAAAATATGGAAGTATGCATCCAAATCCTGCAAAGACAGACGCTATTATTAATCTACCAATTCCCCAAAATGTACCTCAAATTAGACAGTTGTTAGTCATGGTTAATTACCTGATGAAGTTCATACCAGGATTAGGAGAACTTACAGCACCTATTCGTGAACTACTGAAGTAAGATAATCAAGGGACATGGGATGTTCAACAACATACGGCTTTGGAAGAATTGAACCGTAGAGTGTCATCACACCCAGTTTTAGCAGCCTTTCAAAGAAAGGAGGGGCGGTAATAGAACTGAAATAAGAAGAAATCTAGAAACCCAAAATGTATGCTTCCCGGTCCGACAAGTAGAAAAAGTGGCTCTAGCTTTAACCTGGGCGTACTGACGGTTTTCTTCTTATCTTTTAGGTAAACCATTTACGTTATGTACATAAACTCCTGGTAGGGTTATTAAGTATTAAACCAATCTCAAATTTATCTGCAAGGTTATAGAGATTTCGAATGAGACTTCTTTGTTTTGATGAGACTTCTCGATTTTAAAATACAATATATTAAAGGTAAACTCTTTTTTGCACCAGATGCATTATCTCGAAACCCTATTCATGGCCCGACCTTATCAGAAAATGAAGAATTTCTAGAAGAAAAAATGTTTATTACTAGTATCATTGGAACAAAGATTGGAACAACTCAAATGTAAAAAAAAAAAACAGATGAAGAGTGTAATAGGATTAAAGTTCAAATAGAATCGAACTCCTGGAGTAAAAATTCAATTTTCTATAAGTACAGAAAGAACTGAATATCCATAATGGTTTTTTATTAAAAGCTTCTCGAATTTTCATTCCTAAGAAATTATGATTTGATATTTTACAAAGAATTAATAAAGGACATATTTGTATTGTCAAGAGCAGAAGGCGTTCCCAGGAATCAGTTTGGTTGCTAAAAATATCCGAAGATATAGCTAAGTTTGTATGAAATTACTCAAAATGTCTTGAAAACAAACAAAATCCTCATGAACCGCTAATATATGCTCCATTTCCTGAGGTTCCGTGGGTTGAAGTGGGAATCGATTTACCTAAATTTCAAGGAAAGTGGTATTTGGTGTTTCAAGATTATTTCTCTAAGTATCTTGAAATATTATATTTAGAAAGGCTTACTTCTAAAGGAATAATAGCTAGACTGAATAATACATTTGCTCACTGTGGTATACCATGTGTTCTTCGCTCAGATGGAGGAACACAATTCACCTCAGATATGTTCAAGAATTATGCCTTATCGTTTGAATTAGAGCATATAGTGTCAAGTCTTCATCATCATCAAGTTAATGATCAGGCAGAAAAAGCTGTGGACATAGCAAAGCGAAGTCCAAAGATCCCAACCTAGGGTTATTAGCTTATATAGTATGTCTACACCATTAGAGAGTGGACTCGTCCCAGCAGAACTGCTATTTAGCAGGAAGATCAGATATACTTTACCTTCCTTGCTAACCAAAAATATTTGTGAAACTGATAAGTTTAAAACTAAAAATCTTGCTCTTATAAATGGAAATGTTAAAAACTACGATAGATGTCATAGAACTCGTTCGCTTAGAAAATTGGATGCAGAAGAACACGTATGGATCAAGAATGTCAGACGATATGGGACAGTGATAAAGGAGGCGGGTATCAGATCATATCTTGCCTCGTCAGCTGCAGGTGTCATGAGAAGAAATAGATATTTTTTAATTCCAGCACCTACTGCAGAAGACGAGGGAGAAGAATCATCTACTACTTATCCTTATCCAGAAGAAGATGAGTCTAATAATCCACAAGATAACATTCTACATTAATAAATGAAGAAGAAACAAAATTAGAAGAAGAAAGAGATGCGATGAATAATTCAAATAGCACAGATTTCGAGCAGTATATCCTTCTTGATATAGAGGAAAAGAAATTAGAATTGAGGAGAATCTAGAAGAATGGAAGTTCACAAAAGAGAACAAATCAGAAGAAAGCCAAGTCGCTATAGTGATTCTAATGCTTGGTGTCAAAACGTTCCAACAATTGTTTAATGTGAATGTATTCCTAAATTCAACGTTTCAATGTTAAGACTTATCCGTACATTTTATGTTTTTCACTCCGTGATTAACTTCTCTTTCAGTTGGTGTGTATTTTTTTGGCCTTTTTTATCCATAATGAATAGTTTTTCTAATGATTTTGATTGAAATTTTTTTTTTTTAAATACACGATTAACTAAAAGAGAAATTAATCACCCAGTGAAAAACATGAAAGTTACTTAGGGAATCGATCTTCCCAGAAGTATAAACTCTTGTTTACATTGGTAAACAGTTCATCAAACCTTAGTCATCGGTAAGCAATTAATGGTTTATCTGCATTGGACCGTGCCATTGTTTTAGAGATAGAAACAAGTGATAGGCTACTTTTGTCCGGCAGTTTAGTTAAAGTTATGGCAGTATGTATAATGTTACAGATATATAGATATAATAAAAAACAAATAAAATGTGAACTTTATTTAAATAACAGTAACAAAATGATTTATTATCACATATCCTTTTAAAAATTGTGAAATACATACAAAACAAGTTAACTCTATAACATCTAAGATACACAATTACTTTTTAGTCCAACAATCGACTAAAATTATAAACAGTGTAATAAACAGAAAAGATATATTTGTAAAATTGTCGCACTCAATTTTCAAACATATTGCGTTTAAAAGAACATTTGGAATATGTAATACTGCAATCTTCACCTTTCATTGCTACATCCATTGCGTTCTTTAATTTGGAACCTCCAAAAAAGAAATTCAGGATAGAGTTGCTGGAAAAAAAAAAAAATAAAATAAACGTTATTTCTAAATTGGGCATTCTTAAAAATATTGGTTGAAATTAAATACTTCCGATATTACACAAAAACACGTGTATGGGAACAACGCGGGATCTCAGAACATTGCATGGCTAACTAAAATAATATCAAGAATAGTGACATACAATTAAAAATTATCCTTGAACAAATAGTTCCCTAAAATATTAAATTGAAGATTTGAAAAGTACTCATTGAAGACTGATATTCAGGCAAGAAATCACAATTAAAGTTGAATATAGTATTTAAAGTATAAAGTATTTACACTTAAACAGAAGATTAAGAATTAAGGAGATGAATATGTGATTTTTGAAGGAAGCAATAAAGGAGGGTTTATGAATAACAACAGGCGAGGAATGGCAAAAATAGGTGACAGGAATGATTAAGGATGAAGGTCGATAGTTCGGGGTCTGACATTCAAGAAATGGAAGGAGGAATGCAAGAATATTGAGAATATTAGGATGTTATTAGTCCTTCAATAGAGGAAACGAACAATCATAGACAAAGTAGAGGAAATGAGAACGGATGAAGATACCTTTAGTTTTCTCTGCATTCTCCTGCAACGTTAGGGGCCCAGCAGTTGAAGCTATTACCTAATAATGTCTCAGTCAGATCAGTAGAGTGGAATAATAAGTACATTGGAAGCTTTAAAAGTGAATGGAGATGGATCAGCAAAATAGTCAGGAAAGTAGGTATTTAGTTTGTCAGCAGTAGTAGGGTAATAAATGAGTGCAAAACTATGGAATCCGCATCAATGGAATTTGCAATCTTCCTGAGAATTCGTAACTTAGATGTAAGGTTAGGATCTTGAGAAAGGAGAACTCGGAAATCGCGCTTATATTATTATGCTTACCAGAGCTTATGTAAAAGAGGCTTTGTCGAGGTGTAAAACATACTAATATCTATGGTTAGATTTCGTATGAAGGGTATAAAAAGAGAAAAGGCATCGGTAACTCAAAAACAACATCTAGCAGCTTTCCTTCTTTTTGATTAGGCCCCTAATAAATAGATTTGATGCATTAAACCATCTAATCAATGGAAGAGGATGAATAGATGGAATATAATATATACACTTCATGAGTTGAGAGTATTTGATTTTAGGCGTATAAATTAAATCCAACTCGATCTGGAAAGTTGAAGTATAAAGTTAACCTTTACGAAAAACCGGTGAGTCTTTTGGGAACTATTAGTAACTAGCTTTATCGAGTATGAATCCTGAGCTGTTAGACTTGATACCATATGCTGAAATCAGCTAGTCTAGTCTAGGTTGTTGAATGAGTATACATATTCACTTAGCTATATGCTAGAGGCCGTAATGGGGTCCGATTCGGAGCGGTTTGGGTTCCATTCCCAGTGAATACCACCATCAATGAATATTTGATTATTGGCAGTCCCGCGAAATGAATCTTGAGACTCCCACTTTGGTTAAGACTGGGTGGTAACCTCTGGGTAATCATTAGGGGCATGCAACAAGGACTAATTGGCCCACCAGTAGCAATTCCAGTAGTCCCTCAAAAATTCATTCATTGAGGGTACGTTTTTTACCATTACAACACTCTTCTCATATTATCAAAATCATTTCCTAAATAAATGAAAACAAAAACGAATTACCGTCTGACAATACATTTTCGACAACGTTCTTTCCAGCTAAAGTGGCGCTTTATATCGTGCTTAAGAATAGGTTGACGTCTTCATTGAAAAGTTATAAGTCTTTAATTAATCGATGTGCCATTATTGCTTCGGCGCTTTCATGGACGAACGGAGGAAAAAATCCCGCCATAAAACCTATAGAAAATCATGCAATGGGCTTCAGCACATGCGGCCTTTTTTATTACACTTTATGAGATTATTTTTTTTAAATAACCTTACATTAAATAGCAAATTTCTCCTATAATTTCAAGTAAATTTCTCTAATTGTCATATATATATATATATAAACATCGTATTTGCAGTGTATTTTAGTAAATGTTTCAACAGTTGTTAAATTTTATCACAGACATCAAAATACTTACCTAGAACTATTAAAAAATTTCTGAGTTGTTAATGGATCTACGTAGCGGATGAGCGTACAGGTTGCCCTCTGGAGGCAGGCCAAAGAGTCGATATCCATTTCATGAAGGTTTTCATCAATACGAGAAATAGTGTTACTTATTTCAGAGAGCATATCCGCACCTAAAAAAAAATTTATTAATTTAAAATTTTCATATTCAATACAATAGGATAGGATCTCAATGTTCCTTTATGTCTTCACGTAGACTATATCAAGTTTTGAATTAAATATAAGAGTGTATAAAGAACCATAAAATGTACAATTTATCAATAATAATTCTAGAGAAAATTAAATTTCAAACGTCTATTAAATTTGATGCGACCAGGAGAATCCTGGATAATATTTTAAGCCCTTCATAATTAATTGGAAAGATAATTATAATTACTTTGTTTTTTTTGGTTTATTTTTGTTATTATTTTTTTTAATTACTTCATTGTAAAACAATTTATTATTTTTCTAAAAACGCCTTTTAATTCTACAGCAAAAAGTTAATTCAGTGTCACTATGAAGCGTTTCAAGAAAGAAAAAATTCTAATACTTTTTATAATAATTTAATTTTATATGATTTTTATATCGATGTTTTGTTAAAAATATCACCATAACGTTTCACCAAATTTAGTTGAGTAATTTAAAAAAAAAAAATAAGCCTTGTGCTGATGTGCGATTGATCGGCTTCTCGGAAAATGCAGCAAAAGAAGCACAATTCCTCGTATTTATTCAGTTAATCGAAAATGTCACAATAATTTTTAAAAAACGCGATGATAGTCAAGTAAATAAATTAAATAATTTTTTATTTATTTGTGTTTAGAATTTGAAAGAACTTTTTCCTGAGCATACCCCATTGAAATTATAGTTAAATTTCTTACATTCCATTAATTCAAATGTGAAAAATTGCAATCACATGCAACATAGGTCCAAACTTTTGATTTTATAGTACGATTGGTGATTAGTCGTTAAAAATAATACGGGAAAACTTTCTTTACACTTTAATAATACAGAGAAATTATCAAACGGAGTGAATGATCAAATTTTGTAAAAATAAATTACTAAGGAATATAAAAGTTAGCTTTACGCTCAAATGCAACTAAAACTCTAATTGAGGATGAATTATTCTTATTGATTAGCCAGAAATTATTATTTTTTAATTTTGTATTGTCACTATGTACTTCCAGTATCAAAAGGGCGAGCTTTGTAGGAGATATCCACCCTTTTCAAACGAAATTGGAAGTGCCAGATTTCAATTTCTTTTAAACTGCTTCAGTTTAAAATGAACTTTTTTGAAACCAGTTATCAAGTTTAACATTCATTGATCTGTAAATACGACCTAATTATCAAATATTCTGAAACGAAGCGATTAATAAGGTAGATATAATAATTTTCAACATGATTATACTGACTCTAAACGAAAAGAATTTTAGTAACCAGAAACATATGGCTGATTCTGAGCAGAGATCATAGTGCATCTGTGCCAATTGCGTTTCTAGGATAAGTTTGAAACTAGAAGTCATTCTTTTTTAGTTTGTATTCAAGTAAATAAACGACCTTTAAGAATAACAAAAAAATAAATAAATACATAAAAATAAGATGCTTAGAGCCATTTAAAGCAAGAAAATCAAATAATAAAAAAAAAAATGAATAAATTGGACGTAAGACATTTGTGCAGGTAGAATGGCTAGGTACAAAGCGGTCATATGAAATGATAGCTTTGGGCTAAAATTTGTATTTTTTTTTTTTAGTATTGTTTTGTTTAAATACAAAATAGATGGAGTAAACATTGCAATGCTCATTTTTTACTTTCGTCAAAATTTCGAACAGGTATAACTAACCTAACCAAAAATATTATAGCTATAACTAACATAACCAAAAATATTGCTCAAAATACAAATGTTATGTTGGTGGGAATGAAAATTATATTTTTTCGTACATTTCGAGGTGGGATATATCCTTCTGAACCCCTCTCCTGCGTATGCCACTAGTTATAATGCCACTAATTATCCATATAGAACAATATTTTTTATGTGGGCTAATTGTATCTAAGCATATATTTTATATTCTCAGCAGTTACTTGAAAATGGCAAAAAAAAAACAATAATTTCATAAGGTAGTAATTACATATACAAATTTAAAAAAAAAAAAACCTATTGCTGGAGACCAATATGGCAATGATTTTTTTTTCTCGAAAAAAATGCAAGTTGCAATTTTGATGCTAAAATTGTAATTTTGTTTAGTGACCAAACAGAGACGTATTTCTCGTTCAGCTTGACAATGGAAGGGTTACAAGCATTAAATAATCAAATTTATTTAATATAATGTAAAAAATATTAATGTATATTTACTTCTTCCATAGGACGGAACACCTCCGTGATGTTGAGGCGACGAAAAGAGATGGAGAAGTTTCGGTGCGAGTACTATAGCACCAAGTCCAATAATTGTTCCCAGAACCAAGCCACCCAAGTCAATCTTCAATGGAGTGTAAGTACCGACTATCCCATTGCCAGAATAACCCTTAAACATTACATTATCTGTGCATAAAAAATACAGCTACCAATATGTATTTAATACCTACAGCTAAAAACTAATCCATAAAAACATATCATATTCCTTATCTATTCCGGAACATGTCCCTTTAGAATAATATTAAAAGTAACAAAAGATGGGTTTTAGAGCCTCAGAGTAACAGAAGAAAAAACATTAAATAAAAGAAAGATAATCAACAAATAAAAAAAAGAAATAGTACAAAAAATGTATATACACATAATTATAAATTATGATTTTGGATAGAAAACATTTATTTACAATATTTAGAGAACTTAATGGATAGGACAGTATTAAATAAACGAAATTTGCAAGTGGGAAGGGTACTAGAGCGGCGAATGGTGGGAGGAGTGGAACTCCAGAGGGATGAGGATCAGACAAGGAAATACCAGTGGGCGAGAGCTGCTATAGCGGGAACGGACAGAGGATTATATTTTAAGATCAGAGATATATGACGGATGACGGGATTGGATAAATTGATAGGGAAAGCAAAATAAATTATTAAACTATTTAGTTAAATGAGTTCAAGTAATTAAAAATTCTATTAAATCATAGGTGTAAAATACATTGGATATTAGTGAAATGAAACGAAATCAATAAAATATCAGCCAATAAAAATAGAATAGATTAATTAAATAAAATATAATGTACAATTAATTTAGAAATATTAATAAAGACAATAATACCTGTAAGTCGTTTCCATAACCAATCTGAAACCCGAACTTGGGTTCTTTCTTTTTCGAATCACCATTCCTAGAGCTGGTTTCAAAAGAATTTTCCTCTGGTAGGTCAAAGTATTTCACAGGGCTTGGTAGAGATGTGCTGTAAAAATAAGCAATTAAAATTATAATATATATATATATATATATATATATATATATATATATATATATATATATATATATATATATATATATATTCGAGAACACATAGTCATTTATTCAGCTACAAACGACATAATTTGCATTATTTATTGTGATGTCGAACTGATTATGTTAAAGGGATGTAATTTATATATACAGATAAAGGCGTCCAAACTTGTTCCACGACCATTTCCATCCTTTGAAGACGATGTTATGATAACAGTAAAGTGTCTTTAATTTAAAAAAATAAATAAGGAAGTGGCAAGGAAGGTCGATAATAGTAAATTTTATCTTATCGCAATTTTAAGTGTAGTTTATTAATTGAATATATAATTGTTTTAAGTTTATTTTATACAAATAACTAAACTAATTTTATTTATTATTTAATGAACGGTTTATGAGTAATTATCTCAACTCACTTATTAAAATCATTGTGAACAGGATAGTCTAGCGCGCGTGCAATAGATATTTGAAATTGAACCGCAGACGAGCTTGCTCACCACTTTGATGGGTCCCGTCACTATAGAATTGTAAGCTACAAAACTACCAACTACACCACTCGTATGTTCCGATAAAGTAGCAAAAGATACGAATTATAAGAAGAAAAGGTAATTCTTCCAAAGTATACACTCACTCTTTGTTGTTGTACTGTCCGAAGCAAGGGCTGCTGACGATGGTAACTAACACTAGAACTCGTTGGACGAACATGTCTTGCTGATGTTGATGTCACCTTGATATGAGAAGGAATGACAATCTTAATATGTTTCACTTTATATATGACCGTGCTCATATATATCCTCCCCCTTCGTCAATGTGACATAACATAAATACACGAGAAGATGCTGGCAAATTGGCCCCAGCTTTCTCGTTTGTCTTGGCTGCATCGAACGTAACCTAGTTCATTGTATGTGCCTAACCACTGTCAACAATATACTTCTATGAGAGATAACGAAACCAGAAGGCGGAAAATAATTACTTTCACTACAAGGCTTGAGAAGCCAGTTCCTAAATCATCTTAAACTAAATTCATCCTCTCAAGTTTCACGAATTGTAACAATTATGATTTATGATCCTGATACATAGTCAGGGAAAACATATTTGAGCACATCTCTTGTTTAGTAACAAGAAATTAACACTTTTAATTACTTTTAGAAAAATGTCATTTCTTATATTTTCATCTACTTAGTATTATTTTGTGACTAAGAAATGTTGCGAATACAATTACAATTACATATATTAATTTAATTACAAACTTCAGATAATTTTATTTTGGATAGGGTAGTATACTCCATGGGTAGGCACACATGAGGTCAATGTCAATCAAAACATTCCCGTCTCATATACAGTAGAACCCCGCTTAACTGATTCCGCCAAACAGGTGGGCAAAATTACCGATTTAGGTGGAAAAAAATTATATTGCGGTCGTTATAAATGTTTTTAGCGTCGCTGAGGTCAGTAAAAATAGTTTAAAAAATACTACTTATGTTTAAATGATTTATTAAAGCAATCTTCATAATTAATGAAATATAAAATTTTATAAGTTATACAAAATTAATGAATAAATTCAATAATCGCAAGAAATACTCGAAAAACAACTTAAAAACTAATCTATTTGATTAAGTATGGGTTATAATTATCTTAAAATATTAATATTACTGTACTATTGCATATACTATTATAATTTATATAATTTTATTATAAATATATCATTATTATATTATAATCATATGTTATCATTATAATATAATCATATTATGTATATGATCATATTTAGATGATATAATTATAATTATTATAAATTATTTTTTATAATATATATGCATATGTATAATATGTGTGTGTGTATATATATATATATATATATATATATATATATATATATATATATATATATATATATATATATATATATTAATGTTATAACTAATTAATATGTATTATAATTAGGATTCTTCATCGCCATATCTCGTGATGCCAAGAATATGGCAGACTGCACTGCAACATTTGCAATACTTCCGGATGGTATTCAATTGATTTCATTGTTGTTGGACGCCTTGACCAGCAATAACTGGGTCCGATAATACCATCATGGTATTAAATACATCTTTATTTGTTGAGGTACGAGACTGTTTCTTGTGCATGGTTCAGTCTGAAATTTCTAATCTGTTCGTTAGGAGCCTCTAGAGACTCTTCTGTTAGCATCCCGATTACCAATAGCGACACTTGATTTCTGTAAATAACAGTAAATTAAGATATAATCGGGCAAATAGCCCTTCCATCTAACTAGCACACCGAAAACAACCCCACCATTAAAAACATGAAAAATCAAAAGCACAGTTTATTTAATAATTACTGTTTTTCAGTGTACGGTTCTTCTCAAAAAAAGTAAGAATACATATTTAATTGGCAAACTTTTGCCCCCCCTCCCCCCCAAAAAAGTTGATATTTGGAAACTGCATTAAATTTGCTTTAATATCATGTGCAGGTAATTGCAAGACAATAATTTGAACGAACTCCAGAATAAAAAAAGTATGAAAGTTGGAAAAACAATATCAATATGCGTTTTTATTCAAAAATGAAAGAATAAATACTCAATAATTAACGCGATGATCTTTACATGGTTTTAAAGGAAATTCAATGTAATTTCCAAATAATAACTTGTTTTTTGACAAAGTTAGCCAATTAAGTATTTATTCTTACTTTTTTGAGAGTAACCGTACACTGAAAAACAATATCAATGTACGGTTTTTCTCAAAAAAGTAATAATAAATCCTTAATTGGCAAACTTTTGTACCAAAAAAGGGTACAACTACAGAGGAGCGGCGCACTATCAGAAGAGTCTAGAGACTGAATTGAGTGTCGTCTCACTAGCGATCTCTTGGTCCATTCTTGTTAACTACGTGCCTCCTTTTTCTTATAAATTTGGTTTTATACTCACCGCTTAAAGCTGTTTTTTTACAAGCAATTTTTCGATTGCTATGAAAATTTGTATTTAGTAGTTTTTGTGGGTGCAAAAAACGAATATCAACTTTGTCTCTCCCTAAAAAAATATTTTACCCCGCTTTGTTACGTCGCGACAAATTTTATTCCGATTTGCTACACCCATTGTGATTTAATTTTGTTAGATTCTAGTTTGCACCTATTTATGATAGTTACTGGGTAATTTCATATTTTTTAATTATGAAATTAATCATTTATCATCATAATGGATAATATTAACAGTATTTATTTTTGTAGAAAATTAAATTAATTATTTAAACAATTCAATTGCGATAGTAAAGTGGTAATTTTAATTGGTTTTTAATTATGAACATATTCATTTACCTTATTTTTAGATAATTAAATTAGAACTAAATTAATGAAATTAATTATTACAAATGTTTATTAATCATGGCCTTGAATTATGAAGATCATTTAAAAAAACATTACTTGATTAATTATTATTTAATTGTATAAAAATAAGTGAAATACTTATATTCTTATGTGAAAAAGGGGAAGATGTTAAGTACATTAAAATAAAAAGTAACTTTTTTCTTTAAAAAAACAAACAAACAGTTATATCCAAATAAGAATCAATTTGAAAACTGTGAAACAGCTTTAAGCGATGAGCATAAAACCAATTTATAAGAAAGTGCTGAAAAAGGAGGCACGTAGTTAACAAGAATGGACCCAGAGATCGCTAGTGAGACGACACTCGATTCAGTCTCTAGACTCTTCTGATAGTGCGCCGCTCCTCTGTAGTTGTACCAAAAAAAGTTAATATTTGGAAACTACATAAAATTCTCTTTAAAACCATATATAGGTCATCGCGTTATTCCGCGTTTCTTTTATAATTTTTTTTTTAACCTGTAGTTAATAATATATGCCATTTCATGACAATAATTTAAACATATCTTGTTATATGTGTATATCCTATTGGTGAAACTTTCTTTGCTATTGCTAAAGTTGCACTGCTTCTTTAATAAGAACTATCGGGCAAATGATATTTCGGGAATGAAAAAATAGCTAAGTGCGATATTAAGGTAAATATACTTTTTCAGTCATAACTTCAAAGGTCAGACAGTATTTATAAATTACTTATCAGCACTTGCCACACCGTTTTCAGATTATCCAACTATCGTAGTAAAAAACTACAATTCAATGGAGAAAATTTGTGGCATTGACTTTTGTCCACCTAAACAAGTAATTTATCCCACTGTGTGCCATTCTTGCATTGTTTGATCATCGCTAACGTCTTTTTTTTTCGTTTAGGTAATCAGAATTTTTTTTAACAATGAAAAGTTCGTTTTCACAATAAATTGATAAGAATTTATATTGCATAACGCTAAAAGAAATGCGTAAATTTAATTACGTAGCTAATTTAAAATATATTTATAAACAGTTGACATCCGCATGATGGTATAGAAGGATCAATCTAATTAGGATCAATCCCTAATTATATATATAAACATCTAGTGCGGTGGGCGCATCACATAACTTTCACTTACCATCCTACTTTGAGTAGAAATCAATTTCTGCTTAAATGAGGTTAATGAAATTTTAAAATTTCCATTTGGTTCCCATGAAAATTCCATTTAGTTTCCATGGAAACAACTAGTTTTCATTAAATAATACAAAAGGAGAAATTATAAACTACAACAATCAGTTAAGTTTATACGTTTTTCGTCATATTCCATTAAATTCTACGACTTTATATGTTAGACTATATTTTTTTCTAAAATCGTGAGCTTTCCACCAATATATTATACATCTATATTACTACACTTATTTCTGAAAA
The DNA here is from genome assembly GCA_948150685.1 of Rhaphigaster nebulosa. NCBI lineage: Eukaryota > Metazoa > Arthropoda > Insecta > Hemiptera > Pentatomidae > Rhaphigaster > Rhaphigaster nebulosa. Next base: position 149,666,207 of record OX411307.1, read on the forward strand.
TTTGATATCAACGTAGGAAAATATTTCTCCTTGTGTTAATTATCAAATTCTTTCACAGTTTATATTTATCCATTTTAACTTACTTGTACGCAGTAAAGCAAGTATTGTAATCGCGAAAATTTTCGGTTTTCAGATTTCAACGGAAATATCCATCCCTTTGACCATCCTTAGTTAAATTTTTGTACTTGGGATTGTTGTTGGGGCCATTTGGAGACTTGGAGCTCATAGGTACATTGCCTATATGGTTAATCCGGCACTGACTGCGTTTTTTCGTGGTTTATCTATTGGAACGAACCCATTTTCTTCTAGTGGCAAGGCCCATTGTTTGCCCAAAGAAGCACTTGTCTGCTCCTCGAGCAGCTTATCTTGTAGAGATTTCTCTATTTCTTTTCTTTCTCGATAGTATGATTGCTTATTCTCTATCTGGGATTTATTTGCTTCCTCCTTTGCTAAATTGTCCGCCTTTTCATTGCCGTGCAGTCCACAGTGTCCCGGGATCCACTGGAGTACAACCTTTCTATTACGCAACAGCAGTTCCTCTATGTTCTCCTGACAGCACAATGGGTCTACCGAGGTTCAGTTGCCAGGTCTGGAAGCTGCTTGAGAATAAATAAGGATTACTATATTTTGTGTTTCTGTTTCTGCAAGCTTATTTAGGGCCAGTAAAATAGCTTGGATTTCACATTCAAAATTTGAGGCCCATTTCCCAACAAGCTCTGCTTATTGGAAAATGGAAGAGAAGACGCCATCTCCTTCGTTGCTCAAAGCCCCATCTGAAGATCCATATGTATTGAGGTGAATCCATGATGGGCTTGGGTATTGCGTGTGAATGGTCACGAGGCCCACTGCTTTGAGCTCGTTATTGCTTGTAATTACCTTTATTAATGGGACTTGTGAGTTGCAATCGGTTTGGTGCTAGCTTTGCTGGAATCTTGGGAGGTAATAAAAGAAAGGGCTCTCTATGAAAAATTGTGAAATTTATGTCGTGGAAAATACCCTTTACTCTTATGAATTACTCTTACTGAATTACCCTTACTACTAATGAATAAACAATTTTATTTATAAAAAAAGTGTAAAATAGAATATTTAATGAGGGCATAAAAAATTAAATTCTTCTTTAATAATATAACTTAATATTCCTGGCAATGATGATATAAAATGTATTTTATGAAAATGCGCCCCCTACACTGGGCACGGCACTCCCTCGTCCTTTCCAAAACGGCATCGCTTGCCGCAAGGACATCTGCCTTGACATCTGCCTCATTGAAGTAGCTTTATTAATTTATTTATTACAATACATCGCAGGTGACAGAACAAAATGATATAAAAGCTTCGTAATAATTTATTGTAACTATCTTTCCTGAAACACTGGTAGTTTGAAGAGTGAGAATTTCACATCTCATGATGTTTTACAAAACTGGAGGTGAATTCCAGCTTATTCTTTAACATGGGCTCAAAGCTTATTAAACAAGGAAGTCCAGTAGGAGGCTGATTGAAAAAAAAAACGCGATTAATTCATGGTTTTACGAAAAACAGAACTTTTTCTTAGGTGACATTGTGTCCTAAAATAAGTTTTCCTTCTATTCTATTCCATTCTAATGATGAAAAGACGCCAAAGAAAAGATTAGGTAAAAGGAAGTTTTTAGGCCATGAATAATATATTCAGTCAGCATTACAAAAATTATGTGATCTGAAAAATTGAAGTTCTACCATATTCAACTGACTTGTTTCCAACTGAATACTGTTTTATCAGACCGTTTGACGCATCTTTAAAAAACAAGATATTCCAAAATGAAAACGAGGCAAAAGTTTCATTTCTCCAGTATATTGATTCAAAATCAAAACGAACAAGGGATAAAAACTCTTGGTCTTTGGGAGAAATGTATTGAAGCTAACGGAAGTTATTTTGGATTAAAATAATATCGTTAAAGTTGGCTTTTCTTTCATTTGCCTCATAACCTAGCAGCAGACATTTCATATGTTTCGACCCGAATGATATCACTAATATTACCATCTCCGAATGATGTCATTACCTTATGAATGGTACGAGAACTGACAGTTTGAATATTTTTTTTATTTTAAGCGGAGGAGCATATAAGGCCTTAGTCAGATACTGAAGATAAACAACAGTGCACTACATCGAATTCTCGAGCACTACATCTTCAAACCTTTCCGAAACCTAAGATAACCATCCTTACGCCGCGCCAAGGCGCAGTACTTTCATAATATTTTATCCCAAGCTCCCAAATCTAAATACAAATGGAGAATCTTTAAAAACCTCCCTGTTGTCGGTTCTGAAACTTTTATGCACTATCCAGTTGATCCGGTCGATCTAAACTCTTTTTTTACTGGTCTCCTTCTTTCTGAATAATTATCTGGCCTTCTAGCTTATCCCGTCCCTGAAACCCCCTTAGATCCTAACAATTTTTATTTCCTCAATGCTTATCTTGACGACCTACTGTGGCATCCATATATCCAGAAATAACGACAATGTCTGGACCTAATGCTTGTAAAAACTATCAAACATTGTCTTCCCACCATTCTCCTCTCATTTTGCATACACACACATATGTATAATCTTAATATATAATTGATAAATATATAATCTTTATTAGTTTTTAATACATAATTTCCTTCAAAATTCCATTTTTCCCAAAGCCTGGAAAACAGTCCCTACTTCAGCTTCCGACTTCAGTCCTATCTCATTCCATCTAATCTATCCAAACCACTGGAATGATTACTCCATTTTCAGCTTAATACTTTCCTTGAACAAAAACCTCTCCTCAATTCTCTGCAATCCGGTTTTCGATCCTAAAATTCCACACAATCTTGAAAATTACGCGAGACCTTCAATCCTCCATAGACTAACAGAAAATCCTAATTCTATCGGATAATTCTAAAGCTTTTGATTAAGTTAATCAATCAGCGTTTTAAAGTGGTTCCTCTCCTTTTTGTCTCATCGTTCCCAAACAGTTATGATTTCTAATAAACTTCCTTCATCTTACCTTCGATTAAAACAAATAGTGTTCCTCACTCTCACCAACCCTTTTCTCTATCTACATTAACGATCTTCCTGATCCCATTAATCAATAACAACACCACCTTATATGCTTCCAAATTTACCAATCCTTCCATACCACCGAGATGCTTGAGGTAATCCGAAAGTTACAAGAAGATATTGATAGTTTCAACGCATAAGCAGTAATCAATGAATTGAAGTTGAATGTTGAAAGAACTAGGACCATCCTCATCGGTTCCAAGCACTTCCTTAATTCCCTTCCCCATTATCCCTTACTTTACCTCAATAATCGACCCATCAATTTTCACTCGACTGTAAAAATTCTTGGGGTCTTTTCGATTAGAATATTTTCTACAAACCATATTTCCCAAATCAAACAAAAATCCATAGTTGTCCTTAAACAATTGGTGTGCGGAGGGTTATCTGCTGGGCTAGATGAGATTGAAGAGACTTATAAATTGCTGAATAAAATTTATCTTCAGGTTTCCTAAGCGATCTGATGTCCCTTGTCAGTATTCCGAGCTGAAGTGACTTTATCCTACTTTCCAACGGTAATATCTCCTTGGTGTCTTTCTTTTCCAAATCCTTTTCCAAAGAAGCAAGTAATCTCCCTAAATCCTTGATCTCACTCTACGTTCCTCAATTCACAGTCAAGTACAAGATCCCAACCTATTGATTTATAGGTTTCTTCTTATAAAACTGCTTCCTCCAGCGAATCCTTCGTCATTCGTTCTGCATCCTTTTGGAATTCTATACCCATCTATATTTGCCAATCCTGCTTCACAGTTTCCTTTAAATAACACTTATTCCTTCACCTATTTCATAAACAAACCAACGAATTGATGTAAACGATATGTATTTCTGTAATAATGATTATTACTAGCTAACTGACAAGCCCGCTTTTGTGAGCATTGAGCCAGACAAATGTAATATAATTCGGAACGTTATAATTATTCTTAGATTTTTTTTTCCAGAATAAAATAATTTTTTCATTTCATTATAATGAAGAACAAATGTTTACGAATAAGAGGAACTAAACCCAATTTATATTCTGCAATAAACAGGACTTCTATGAAAAACAAATCCATGCTTTGTGAGTCACAAAATTAAATGAGTTGGTTTTATCTCATGAAATTTCAATTTTTCAGGATAACATAAAACAAGAATGGGTGTAATAATTGTGGGTGTTTATTAATTAATAAAAATATGTTCCAAAGTCTCTATACAATTATTTTAATGAACGAGTTTTCATTAAATCTAAATAAAAGTTAGCAATCTGAAACGAAATTAATTCCTGAAAGGCTTTGAGTATAGTATTGCCAAAGTCGTAAAAAGAGGTGATTGGTCGTCAATTGTTCTTTTGACTACTGAAGTACTTCAATTTTTATGGTTTAGCATGGTAAATTATATAATCGTGCAGAAGAATCACTCGTACCTAAACTATAAAATTAAAGTTAAAATATAATTGGAAGATCCCCAAAACAATCTTTAGCAAGGTGGGGAGGCAGGAGGTGGGCTCGTCCTCCCCCCCCCCCCCCCCCCCCGTGAAAATCAAAAGAAAAGTATTCAATTGTGAGAGAGAGAAAAAAAGAAGAAAATTAAATTGGAGAAAAAAAAGTGAAAAAAAAAAGAGACTACACTGTATATCATTGGCAAACATACGCTAAGATCACGATAACGAAAAACGTAGCATGATATAGTGACATTAAAACCAGCCTAATTCTTAACCCGACAGTAGGAATGTCAAAAACCGCCCGGTTATAACCGATAACCAGTTTTTTGGGGTCGAATAACAGAATTTTATCAAGTTTTTTACACTACCGATTATAATCGTTTGTTTTTTTAAATCCAAAAACTAGAAAAAACGGAGAAAAAAAAAACGATTGAAAATAAATTTAGTAAAAAAACTAAAAATTTTAAATGCTACTCTGAAATGTAAAAAATTGAATTATTGCTCTATGGCCTATGAAAAAATAAAGACAGGACGCGAAATTCATCCTTAAAAAAAAAAAAGAAATGGTAGTTTACAATGCAGCCACTTTATCGGTCGTGGTCGCCGCACTAGCGCTATCTAACGCCATTTGTGCTTACTAACTACTTTGTATTCAATTGTAAAATTCATATTCATTGGAATTATTAAAATTATTAATGCTTTAATTGGACATTACTTAATAAAATTAAAGCAGTGGTAACTTTAATAATTCCAATAAATACAAATTTTATAATTGAATACATAGCAATTAGTAAGCACAAATGGCGCTTTTGCGGGGACCGCTACAGATAAGAGCGATGCATTGTAAAGTTATACCATAATCAGTTATTTCCACGGTTTTACCTATTTGTTTACTTGTGTAAAGGTTTTTTAGGTTATTTCTTGAAGATCAATGTGTAATTTACTTGAATTAAAGGTCTTGTCAATGACCAGTTATTTATAGCAATTCGAGGAGCTATTATTTGTAGCAATGCCAAGAGCTGTTATTTGTGGCGTCATAAAAAAAAAATGTTTTGATGTGAAATTACTTCATTTAAAATAACGTTTTTTTTTCGGTTTTTCCGAAAACCGGTCATTTAAAACCGATAACCGGAATAACCATTTTTTTTTTTTTTCGGAAAAACCGACACTCCTACCAAACAGCACCAAAACCTGAATTCGCGTCAGATTTACAAAAGTTTTCTTGGAAAGGGGTATATTATAACTAACTATACTTTGTTACAAAAAGGTTCAAAACCTTAACAGTTCGTGTCCGATTATGGAAAAAATAACGATCTGAATTCTACTCCTGAAATCCATAAAAACACAAATTTTCATCTAATTTTTTTAAATTTTCTTGAAACTGGCGAAGCCTGAGCTAAATGTTCTATGCTAGGAATCTTCAAAACATGTCAATCTTCATCCGTTTTTCATCAATTTTCTTGGATAGAGCGAAATTATAATGAGCCGAATTCTGCTCCAAAAACCCATAATTTGCGTCCGATTTTAATTTTTTTTTTGTAACGGGTGAAATTATAATGCTCTAAAAAGCAGCAACACATTCAAAATTGCGTGCGATACTTTATCTTGCATAAAGGCGAAATTACGTAAATTATCTATATTTCAGATATGTCAGCTATATTTCTCTAGCCCCCCTCCCCAATCTAAAGAAATTCTTGCCTACACCCTTGACCTTTAGTCACATCACTCCAACACACCTTCACACATACTAATTTATTTCCCATCAATATGTCTTGAGATTTTTTGTAGTGATGTCCTGTTTTTGGTTGTCTTTTTTTGACTGTTGATGTGTGATATGCTCTCTATGGTCTATATTTATCTAATCTTGTCTTTTTCTTTTCTAATAATGTCTGAATTGCTAAATGTTAACTGATTAGTTACTTACTGATATTTGAGAGATTAAAGGCTTAGGTTTTAAAATATTCAAATTATATCCTAATTATAATTTTCTGTTTTTTTTTTTAATTTTTGCTCATTTAATAATTAATAATGAGTCCTTTAATAATTAATAACTCATTTACTTATTAATGAATTCTTATTGTATAATGATGATTGCAAGTAATAGAAATGCAGCTATATTCCCACAGAAATGGTTTTACTTTATGTATAAATGAATTTTGTTGTCGCTAGGGAAGCTCTGATGTTACGGAAGTCACAGCGACCAGTCACTGCAACCATGTTGAGGAAATTCATTGCCAACGGTAAGGGCTAATTGTTTTATGAATTGTTTCGCTTCGTGCGTGTATTCCGCTTTCCTTCTGGAGAGACCAAAAAAAATTCGTTTGTATTCTTTTAAGTCAAGAAGCTGAACGCACGGTAGTCCGGTCACGGTAAGGTATTTATTGGACGTAGAAGAGTGGTGACATACCACTCGCAAAGAACAGTTCCTCGAAGAAACTCACTCAAGGTAAGTTCAGCGTAAGATTTTTTTAATTTTTATTTAAAATTTGGGTTAAAAAAATAAAAAAACATAAAAAATAAGTGATTTTTTTTTTAAGTACCGCTTTGCAAAACACAGCTTTCGATCAATTGAAGATGAGATAAAAACACTCGAATATGATTAACTGCAGATGCCATTAATTTGAAGATTATATTAAAATTTCTTATTTCTTTATTTATTAATTTTGAAAAAAAAAATCACATTTCATAATTTTATTTTGTTGTATTTGTTGTTATTAATCGGGAAAAAACAGGATATATATATATATATATATATATATATATATATATATATATATATAAAGATATTACAAAATTCATATTTTTTTCATTACTTGAATTATAACTTTATTGCAAAAAAAAAAAGAGAAAAAAATTAAAATTGTCTGATAAATGCAACGAAAGACTACCCAGCTATCATTAGAAAAAGTTAAAAATTGAAAGTGATTTTATTAATTTTAGGGGAGGGGGAGGATTTCAAAAATAAATCCGCCTAGCGCTCCCAATGGTCTAGGTACGCCACTGCGTGTAGGAAGTTAGTTTGAAACAGGATTTCAATTAAAATATTTACAAAAATTTAAATGGTGATGGGATACACCAATGTTAGGTTCACATACTTGTGTCTCCACTTCACATACATACTTTTGTCTCCAAGTCTTACTCAAGTCCAGTGAGTTATCAAGAGTGTTAATTCTTCTTCACATGAATCTGTCATATTCATGCTCGATAATTTTAAAATATAATATTAGTTAATAGAATATGATGTGATTCAATTTATATTATATTAAAATCAGCACTAAAAGCTGGCTTCTGGAAATACTGGGAATATAGAGGGTTTCGTTTGGCTCGTGGTGTTACAAAGGGTACAGATCCTGCAAGGAGACTTGAGCTCACGATTTAAGAGGATATGGGTTTATTGTAAATCATCGAAGAGTGAGTGCCTCAGTATTTGTTTGAACATGATATAACATGATATGAAAACGGTAAGACCGTATTATTTTAGTTGTCACGTTAGATTTTATGTCAGTTGTGCGAGTAAAAGTTTACCAGCTCATCAATTATGTGTCTGTAGCATTATTAGATAAGTGCGTAGTTGTAGGCGGTTCCGTGATAGTCTGGAGTAGAAAATCTCAGAAAGCGAAAAACCGAATACCAACAGATCTACTTTATGTTGATTTTTACATAAGATAAATCCTACAACAATATTTGATTCCATTTGCCTCATTTATTAGAGAAATGTTTAGAGATGGTAGTACTCTATACCACAGGGAAAACGGTGTCGAGACTGCTTCTTCAAGAATTGCCACAATCATATATGAATTATATACAGGCGTATTATATATACTTAGTTTTAGTCATAAAGTACTGTTGTTTTTTTTATATAAAATAAATAAATTTAAAAGCAAAATTTATTTTATTAATTAGTTTGGTGTATCCGAATTGTGTATCCATGACAAAAATATCGATATCTATAACAATTTTATGTCATTTGTAATTATCGCCTGTTTCATTGTTTCTTTTTAAAACAAATATTAATCCTAGGTTGAACCAAAGCATTCAAATTTTTCTTATTAGAGAATATGCTGATATACTCTATTCCATTATATACGCCGAGTATATGCTAAACTATCTTGGAGTTATATACTATCTCTATTCAATTAATCATTTTTAGGCAGTTAATGTGAGATGTACTGTCTCTGATCTGCATTTATGTAACTTATCTTTTTCTGGCCGAATGATGGTGAGTGGTTGACTCAGGTTGATTGGTGAAACTGATTAATTATTTATTGGTTTTTGAGAGACTTGATTGAAGCTTCGTTTTGTAATCTTACAATCATATTATATATATTATATGATTGTAAGATTACCTATTATTATTATTACATATTTAGATACAATTTTATATATATATATATATATATATATATATATATATATATATATATATATATATATATATATAAAATTCATTTAGATTTTTTTTTAAATTGCATTTAAAATAATTTCCGTTTAACAAGTTGGTTTCCTTCTTTGATATTCTATTTCACATGTTTTTATGCATTGTGCCCATTCCAAACGTAGACCACTTCCCATCATATGTTATTAGATTTTTTCACACCATGTTTCTCTTGTTCTATTGTTTTCTATTTGATCCCTATTTCATTTGTCTATGTTTATTTGTTTTTTGTCTTTTTTCTCTTCTGGAGATCTTGCTGCTCTGGCCACCAGTATTTCTTTCAGCGGTCATTTTTTTTTTTTTCTAAGATTGCAGGTTTCTGCTATTCATGTCTTAATCAGTGCAATTATTTTAAAACATGTTTGAACAATAATGGTGGAGATTTTAAAAAATTAAATTTTATAAGTTACTACATTATTTTTATTAAATTATAAACGTTTAAACTAAAAGTATTTTTTATGTGATAAATTATATCCTGTTATACTTGATATAATATTTTATGACCATTGTATCATATTTTATTTTTACAGTTGGAAGATGCTTAGTTATAACGTAGCGATATTCACCATATCGTGCCTAATGGAGTTGGTGGCGTGCAACAAAGTAGATAATGGCTTATTGTAAGTATTTGATATTGTAAGTAGAGACTTCTTACATCCCACTGCTGTATCTTGCTGGATACAATTTTAAGGCATGGATATTAAAATTCGATGTACTAAATTTCACTACAGTGAGGGAAAAGAAAATATATTAAGCGCTATTTGTCTATTTGAATGATATTATACACGTGACGTGGGATATCATCAAAATTAAATACTTTTGATATATTATTAATTATTCCTACAAAGTTAGTTATGCCAACAGACTTCATCAACCCTCTTTGTTTTCGTTCATCATTCCGTTTGTTTTGTTTTACATGGACACAGATGTTAATTTTAGGTATTTAGTCAGTCTCTAAACACTACCAACACTGCATTGTAAATATAAAATAAATAGTGCAAAATGTATTTTCAGAAAGAAAAAAAAATTATTATTGGTTATTTTAAAAATTAATAAACGATTTCAAATATAAAATAGTGAGTATTTTTTTCTGTTCAGCGGAATTTAAAATTATACAGTTCCTGAGTGTTTTTTATCAACTATTAAGGATTCACTTTTTCAGGCAAAAGAAACATTTGCTAATAAGAAAGTTCAGGTTATTTTTTATTTGCAAAAATAAATGAAGTTCGTTTTATTTTTTTTTTATTTTTTGAAAGGTTCATGTCTTTATTTTGTTTTCTCAATTGAACCACTATTTTATAATTATGTCACTATCTCTTTATCCCTCACAAACAATAAACTTTGTTTTAAATTTCGTTTTTGCATTAAAAATCGTATTTTAGATTATGGGTACCAAATCCATGCATTTGCTCGGATCTCCAAAAACGTTATGCTTAAAAAGACCTGAACTTGTTTACATGTAACATTCGAATCTTCATTAATCTAATGAAATTTTTAATTATAGCAAATGAAAAATTAAAGCTACCGCTACAAGGGCAAAAACTGCTTTGAAAAAATATAATGTAATCAAATTGGAGTCAACAATTATTTAATTATAATAAGATTTTTATATAAAAACTTTACATTGAAATCCGTAAAGGATTAATTGATTTTGTCATATAGGAATACCACTCCCTTGGAAAGTGAAAGACAAAGCAGATTGATCGCGTTTGATAGCGAACACGGGGAAGTTAAGGTGAGTACAAGATTGATTACAATTTTTATGATTGTCAATAGAATTATTAATTCTGTCTAGGGATCATAAATATAGGCAAAAATATTTTAGTTGCAGGGATATTTTTTATCCTAATAAGCACCTTTTACGGAAGTAAACGTAAGAAGAATTTTGTTAAAATTGATGTACATACACACACACAAAATCACACATTACTTATATTAAATTTAAAAAAATAAAAACGCTACATATTTCAAAGATTCGGGATTGTTTTCATTATTAACTACATACATTACCTACATAATTGCCCAATATTTTCTATTTATGGGATTAAAATTTATACACACGTAAAAATAAATTATTTATTTTAATCATTTCATTTCTTTTTCTTCAAAGGCTTTTTTTTTAAATATTTTTTTGTTATTTTTTATCTTTCATATTTTCTAATATTTTCTCGGAGACGTTTGATGACCGTTCAGGAATAAAATAGGGCGATTTCCCTCCACTAGTTTTGTTTATTTTATTTCAGGAATACGTAATTAAAAATGTTATTCGTACCGGAAAGGGTTTTATTCTGGGCTTTAATATCGCCTGTGCTTGGATATGCTGATGATATGATACTGTTGTGCGAATGTGCGGTAGCTTGTAAATTAAATAAAACAAGGCATATTAATATAAATAAAGCATCGCGGAAACATCTGTGTAAAATTGTTGGACTAAATGTAATTAGGGACGATAAACATCCGAGACATAGATGAGATGATCATGTTATATCTGGTCTTGAATATTTATAGATATGTATATAATTTCCATTTCTCCGGGACTTTTGGGCTTCTCGAAACAATTTTTTGGGACACCGAATGTTAAAGGAAAAACCGGGATAATTTCGGTTTCCTGGATGTTTAGTCACCCTACCTTAGATGAAAATGGTTCTCAGATGATTTTCAAATTTACAGGTGGAGCTAGATTTTGCTGTGCCATTTTTGAAGATACCTTTAGAAACCAAAAGAAGTGGGGGTCATATTTTGGAACCACTACTAGAAGTCAACACAAGAGGTCTTGTAACAGTAGCCACCATGTTATTTCTCTTCATAACAATTATACCGAAAATCGTCAAGTTGTTCATACCACACGCACACGGTAAAAATTAGCCTGTTATTAACTAAATATTTTATTTATTTACTTAATTTATTTATATAATTTCATGTAGGCCATTATTACATTCACAAATTTCATCGCATTGCTTTCCACTGTGCTGGAAGATTTTTTTTTTTTTTTAATATTTAGAATATTAAAAAAAAAAATCTTTAGAAGCAATGGCAATTCCGTCCAGTGAAGTGAAATTATGGGTACAGTTTTGAATATAGAGCGTGATACATTGTCGGCTAGTAAGTTTAATTGTCTTGAATTTAATCAACATAACATAATAATGTTGTGATTATATAGAAATTATTGGCCCTTGATTAAATAGGAGATGGCTTTTTTGATAAAATAATAAAACTCACGAACAAATTAATTGAATGTTGTTTTGGTGTTAAACGACATTTCGATCTACTTTTTAGGCCTTTTTCTGAGCTATAAAAATAAGATATGACTAATATTAAGAACAGTGTGATAACAAATGAATAAATATAGTGGAATCATAGTAGTGGAAATATCGTTGACCATAGATGTAGCCAAGGAAAAGATGGTTGGGGATGCGGTAAAGAAAGTAGCACAGTAAGAATGAAACAGCTTTAATGAGTGTCTATGTTTCGGCCTGGCCTTCTTCAGGGTAAAACAAAATAAGATACAACCATAAAAGAAACGAAGAATAAATATAGATACAGTAGGAAATTTATAGGAGATACATGTAGGATAAATATATACACATAGGAAGTACTTTCTTAACTGCACCCTCAACTATTCTCCCTAATCATAGTGGAAATACATAAAATTCGGAGTTCCATAAAAGTTAAAAATTCTTTAGATTTTCGATTTAGTATCATGGTGTTCATGTGATTTTTAAATTAGCTACTCAATATATATTTATATTTTTATAATGGGTCATTTCATGTCAAATCAACCAATGTTCTGGAACTTGATGTCTCTGAAATCGAAATCGCTGAAAAGCGATTTCTTATACATATGTAGTAGGTACTGTCAGTTTGGATAAAAAAATGCGAAATTTCAGATTGTTCCCATTAAATAATCTTAGGCAATAAATAATTTTGGAGCTATAAGCTATTGAATAATTCAAAACGTGTAAAAAAACAATCGATATTTGTTTTTTTTTTAAATGTATTAAATCAAAAACTAAAAATGGGGAAAATCTGAAACATTGAATTTGGATTATATTTATGCATAGGGCATAAATATGTACCAAGTTTTACTCATTTTGAAAAACTTTGAGACTTATTGCATGATTTGGTGTGGAATGACTCTAATATGTATTTCTTAATGTTTCCTAAATTAATAATATCCATTATTTTAAGCTTAGACAACACTGTTTTCAGTAGAGGTTAAATGTATGTATAAAACTTTTTTTTCTTAACAACTGTTCACTCACTATAGCTACTTTTTAGGGTTTTTTTTTTTTTTGTATTCTATAAAAATATTATTGAAAAAAATTCGATGCTATTTCTGAAGATCATATTTTACTGATATTACTTGTAAGTCTCAGGTACTTTATTTTTAACCAAGTCCAGTCTGCCTTTATCTGTTGCTCTCCTGAGCTTTTCCAAGATGATCCAATTGTCGCCAAAAGAAAAGATTACAATTTTTAAATAGAACCTTTGCAGAACTACGAATTTCCCTTTTATTATATTTAATCTAATATTTAAATTATTATTGTGTTAAATTTAAATAATTAAGTTAAGTATTAATTATCTGTTTGTAAAATTGCTAAGATTCTTACTAAGCTATACAGATAATAATAATAATAATACAAAATAAATAGTTGAATCTATACACAAAGAATAGTTTATATTATATTTTTGAATCATTTCATAGTTTCAACAACAGATGGTTTGATGCCACTTATGTCAAGAATAGATGAAGCATTGCATAGTATGGATATTCCTTCGACTGAGTGTTATCAACGGTCAGCATGTTGGGTCGGGAGTTCAACGGCCAACTTAATAAATTCATCCAACTTTACGAACATAAGGTAACTTATCTTATTAAATTTAAAATGGTTTTTAATAATGACCAAAATGCAAAAATAAATAATCAATAGATTACATAAGGCTGACATTATTTCACCAACTGCTTATTTTTTTATACAACGTTTCGGCTTCTCAAACCATCAGCAGGCATATCTGAACTAAATTAAAATTTTATTGTATAAATTATAAATAACTATATTGATTGTAGATATTCAAATATATGACTAGTATTTTTATTATGAATAATGAATGATTGATTTTAATTTAATAATAATATATTTGTTAATGGTTAGATATAATAAATTACTATAATAGACATCTACAATGGTAACATAAAATTAAGACAGAGGTGGCTTCCCAATTACTAAGAGGTTTGATTGATCCTCCTCTGATATTTATTTTTATTTCTATGGCTAACACCATGATTTTTTGGACTTGGTCTGTATTAGATAATAATATATTATTATGTATTTTAACATACTTATTTGATATAAGGTAAACGTAATATATTCTATATCTTACTTTAGTTAGCTATGTTTTGAATAAACTAAAATAAGATCCTTTTCAGATATGCCTCATGATGGCTTGAAAAGCCGATACGTTGCATATAACAATAAACAGTTGGCAAAATAATTTCAGCCTCATATAATCTATTTATATCCCTTTTCATCTTACGGTCAACAAAGATACATAAATAATCAATAAAAAATTCTATGTTTTATTATTAAGCCATTGTATTACTGTTTATCCAAAATCATTAGAGCATAAAGGGATGGTCAAAATTCTTATTGAGGGGATCAGCTTAGTATATTGAATTTCTTTTCTAAAGTCTGTGTTTACCAGAATCTCTAATTCGGAATTAAAAAGACATCGCTGACCCAGGTCTCTCGTGCGTTCCAAAACACGAGTCTTCAATATCTGCATTATGAAACTGAGCCCTCCTGTTTGATATCCAAAGGATATATTCATTCGCCTTTCCATCCTCATACTTGATGCTTTATTGCATCTTTCCTGTTTTCGGTGGGGAAGCTTTTTTAGTGATTTTGAATTATCAGTAATCCCAAAATTCCTCCAGTTACAACCGCTTCTCCCATAGCCGCTTTTAATTCGTCCTGGAATCTATTACCTTAATTTCAGCTTCATCCCAGAAGCCCAGGACTTGAATCTACTTTCAGAAATATTTTACCTAATAAATCCCTTTGAGAACGATGGCCCTTTCTGCAGTGCTACTATCCACACCTGGCTAATTGGTAATTCACTAAAACCTTCTTGGAGGCTTTCCTCCAAAATAGAATTGTTGCTGACCTGTTCTTCAGAAATAGCTTCACTTAAGTTGAGTGCAGCTATTCGGGAAGGCACTATTCACAGCTCCAAATCTTTAATTTTAAATAAGGCTAATTGCTTAGTACATAATCTGTAATGAGAACAGATATGAAAAAAGGTTCAACGTAAGCGGACTGCCTACATTCCCTAATAGGCACCTCCAAATCAAAGAGAGTGGATTAATGATAAAAATGTGAACATCAGCAAAGTTCAGTTCTTATTGTGAAGTCAAAATCGGACAAAATATTATATAAATTCATGATAATCTTCTTCATATAGGAATACACTAAATAAAAAATGAATAATCTAAAACCATCTCTAATAGAAATCAGTTACTACATAACAATGAAGCAGTCAAACGTAGAACTTTAATTTTAAATGTATTTCTTATATAATTACAATGAATTCCAACACTCGATTTTTTTTATTTACTATATAATCCTAGGATTAATTAACTAAGAATTTTAAAGATATTTTTTAATTATTTCAGCCTAGTGTTATTAATTAAAATTTCAAAAAATACTTATTTCATGACTTTTCAGCAGTACTGATTGGCTAAATAAAGCACTCAACAGACCAGATGTAATCGAAGCATTAAGAAAAGGACAAAGTGGAGAAGACTGCAGCATCTATAAATGTTCCCTGCCGATGCAAGCTATCACTAAATTAATTTCTTTCGGAAGAAGCATGTTTGGAACAAGTCATTGATCTGTTAATTAACTTATTGAATTAAGGATAGCGCATTTTATTTAATAGTATCCGCCAGAAACAACGAATAATTTATAGTAATAATAAATTTAATTTATCGTTAATATATGAGTTCAAATCGAGGTGTTATGTTACAAATTTAAAGTTTTGAGAAAAAGAAAAAAGAAAATTGTTTTTTAAAGTAATTTTTTTAAGATACGATCTATGCATCCAATCCACTGAGGAATCATGCGATCAACAAAGAATCTTAGGTTATTAATTTTACAAGGCCAAGATAAGCACATGACACCTTCATTCGCAAGAAAAATCACTATTCGAAAATTTGTTACATAGCACCTTCATCCATTCAAGTCTTCATTTGTATCACAATACTGATATTAATTAATTTTAGAAAGCTTATATAATAAGATTTTTTATACTACTAATAAAACAAAGAGGTGTATTTATTTAAACTAATGATTAAAGCAAAACTGATTTGGATGGTGTTTATAAATATATATTTATATATATATATATATATATATATATATATATATATATATATATATATATATATATATATATATATATATATATATATATATATATATATATATATACACACATACATATAAATTCTAAACTTGCATTTGATTTTCCTATCATTTCACCAGTTAATTATCACTTGATGTCTGAATCTACTGAGTTAGGATCAATAGAGGGGTTTAGGAAAAGCAGATTTACAACGGGCCCGGTGTTCACATTGAGGCTGATACTGGTAAAATACAAGAGTATAAAATTGTGACCCATTACCTCTTTATAGATTTTAACTCGGGATAACTTGATGCGTGAGATTTTCTCTCGCCTCTGGAACCGTTTTGCTCTCCGCTCCAAAAAAAAGGGGAGGGAGAGAAATTTTAGTTTTTCTAGCTAAAGATGAGGGGTATGGGAAGACGTCTGCGTACCTATATTCAATTAGGCACGGCCTGGCCAGGTCGACTAGTCGGCTAACGCCGAGAGCCCCAAAAGTGCCTAATTGATTTATATTTTTTAATTAATCAAGTATTTTTTTAACTACAGTACTTTATAATTAGTTTCACTAGAGCCATTTTACTTTTTACCCAGGAAGGTTACATGTGTAATATCAATTTTTAGCTTTTGTTAAAACGCTAGTTAATGCTTACTCATAGTAAAGACAGTCACTCTGCACACGCATTGGCAAGAAAGGAAAAGAAAATCTTTAGACATTGAAAAAAGTTCCAAAGGTTTAAGCACATGGCTAACTAGTTCCACATCTCAGTCGCAAAGTCAGGTTTTGGGTCACAATGATACACCAAATTCATGTAAGAAAGTTGGAATCAGTTTATTAAATCATAAGTACCTCTCGTTCTCGTTTTTTTGGGGGGTCACCGAGCCCTTGTTGACTAGCGGATCCTGACGGGGAGCTCCCTCTCCCCCATGAAGATTAAAAAAAAAAATTTATTTCCTATACAACAAGCACTTTTATTAATATAAAAATTGAATTTTGATTAATTAATGTGGATTTTAAATCGTGAACAAAGCATTTAATGTTTTAAATTTTCTAGGGGAAGGATTAACCTTTACTAAGGATTGATGATCCTTTACTTAGGAGTATGGAATTCATCTGATACACAGGTCCCTCCTCCCTTCAGAAAATCCCTGGATCCACCACTGCCCTTGCTTCGAGTTATACTTTAATTGAGTAGTTGAATAAATCTAATAAGAATTAAAGTGGAGGTCTTAAGCGGCCTACACACATGGGGACATCGGTTCGGCGAACCAAGCTCCCATGTGTGTAAAGCTGACGAACAACGATTCGTAAGCTTTTCCTTTGTTCGTATAGTGTGCAGAGAGCGACGAACCGAACTTTGGAATTATTTCACCGAAAATGGATTTATTCACTGGTCTCTATAGAAAATTATAGTAATTTTCTGGAACTGGTCATGTTGGTTGCAAATTATTTTCTAGTTTTACAAAATCGGGTCAGAAATTTTATCGAAGACAGCAAAACTCAAAAAATGTAAAAAAAAAAAAAAAAAAAAAAAAAAAAAAAATCTAAACTACAGGATAGTTAACAAAAGGGCCGATTGGACGAGGCTCTCTTTTGACATTTTCGTCAAAAATCTTTATCAACTAGCTGATCAAAGTAATTGGTTAGATGGGCCGTAATGTAATCCAAGATGTAGCTATTACGAACCCATTGGCGATTTGCGTATGCTATGTCGTTCAAGGAAAGATACATGAAAGTAACAGTAGTCGATAATTCAAGTGGACTCACTTTATATGAGTTTATAAAATCAGAATTAGCCAAATAGTGGCATTGATTGATGAAATCTTATTGATTTTTCATTTGACGTAGCTAACAATATGAAAGGTTGTTATAACGGTTCACAAGCTCAATTCAAAAAGGAAAACGAAGGGAATTTTCCCTAATTATTTATTTTTTATTGAGGTATTCCAGTAGGCTTCAACATACGTTAAGTTGCCTAAATGTAAAAATATTTCTCACTTCCATTTTCCAGTAATAAACCACTTGTTTTTCTAGTGCGTTTAGATATAGCAAAATAATGTAAATGTAAGTAAACTACAACAGAAAAGATTTTTTATAAAGACCTTTCCTTTAATAAAATACGTTTCAAGTACGAAAATAGCGGAAAATGTGGTTTTGAGGCATGCAATTTTCAAAAATCTCTTGGTGAGAGGGTCCCCGAAGGAGTCAGGCTAAACCGGACCTGCATTAAATTTTAGTTCGTAGTTAGACACCATAGAGAACCTTTTAACAAGCTTCCACAAATTGTGAGAGTTTCATAGCGAGTTCTTGTGGAACACCTTCGGCCTTGACTGTGAAATTTAATCTCAAAGGCCATTTGTCGTACATCATAATGATGTACAATAGATTGATCCTTCTATACCATCATGCAGATGCCAACTCGTACATCATACCTGTTTTTTGTTTTATTTTGTATCGAATATTTTTATGTCCTATCGGCATATTGTAGCATGTAGTCTCAAAAATAACTAAGATAGATACACATAAATTTGTACATATCGTACGTATATATACTCGTAAATGAACAAATTTTGTAGTCTAATCTGTTCTTCTTCAATTAGGACAACAGATTTTCAAACCAGGGTGTGATCAAGCTTTCTTTGAAATTTATTTTTATTTTCCTGTAAATAAATAATTATGTAATAGGTATTTGTTTTACTTTGTAAAAATAAATATAAGGATAAAATATTATATTTATCCGAGGTAAAAGGAGAGGCAATATTCATATTATCAAAATAGTCTAAATCTCGGTGACGACTTTCTAGTAATTATAAGCAGTCAGCTCTTGTCTGTGATAGTTTTTTAATGAAAATAAATTATCATTTAAATATTGTATACAAAATTGCTTTTGATAAAAAAATCATAAAAATTTGTAATAAAATGCAAAATTATAAGGTGAATACATGAGTTTTGAGAGTACAGTTAAAACGCTTAAATGCAACCATTTTGCCTCAAAATTGTCAAGTTATTTCAGGGGAGGACCTAAAACGCCACGGCAGTCTTCCACCCTAAGAAGGGGGACCCAACTATTGAGTTGGGCCAAGATCAATCAACATAAGACTTAGGTCCGACCAGTCTTAACCTATGGGTCAGAGGCCTTTACTTTAACAAAAGCAGTTGATATTAGATTTCATACCTATGAAAGAAGGTTTTTAAGAATTATTCGCTCAGTCAGGGAAGGAGTGATGAAGAACAAAAGACAGTACGAGGGTAGGGAATTCACCTCATTAAGTTTGAGCGATATAGGTAGGCCGGTCATGCAAGTTGGATGGAGGACACCTCCAAACTTCATGGCTAACGGGTGGGTAGGCAACCAAAGATAAGATGGGTGAACCCGGTTTTGACAGACACACAGGTTCTTCTTTGAGCCAGAATATGAAAAGCTGTAGCCTTTGATTGAGCCAACTGTCTCAGGCCGTCTTGGTGTTATATATGGTTGCATCCTATGTTATTTCTTAATAACTAAATTACCATAACCTGAATGACCATCATACCCAATTAGTCCTTTATGATGCTGTTTAACTGTACCATTATTTTTATCAGTTACGCACCCTATTCAAGGCCTGCTACTATTCTACACTCCTCTGGGCCAAAATTGAGGAGGCATAAATACAAAGTAAATTGTGTTGAGATATTTTAATTCTCAACCATTTAGATTAAACAGAGTATAAAAGCTAAAACCTGGATTCATTAATACACTTGAGTGAAAGTATGATTTGAGAAGGTGCCAGATACACACACAACAGGTTTTAATTTAATTTCTTTGAGATCCTCATTATCCAAATCAAAATATCTAGTTGTATTACATGTAGTCATTTTATTATTTTTTTTTTTTTGGAGGGTGGGGGGGGGTGAAAGTGGATATTAATATCATATGAGTGAATAAAATAATTTCTTTATTAGTAAATATTAATAAGAGTAAGAATTGGGTCAGTTCTCCTATGGGATTAATGATTATCCATTTCAAGGCTGTGCATATAAAACCTACAAGGCTTTAAAACTGAAGTTGTTCACTACCCAGCAAACAAAATAATGAGATATGATCTTTTTTCGAAGGTCTTAAATATTTTTAAAGGAGCCGATTAGTTAAAACTGACAATGTAACACCACACAAAATTTCTTTTCAGACTTTGAATTCTATTTAAAAGAGATTCTTAAAAACCAGCTCACTGAAGGAATTGTAGAAAAACCAAGAAAATATTTAGATTATTTTATAAAATTAAATTACATTCATTCATGTGTTATTTAAGTCATCTCAAAAAAGATAAAATATTTTACGCAAGGCAACCAGATAATATCCAAAATTATAAACATAACTTTTCAAAGTTGTTGTTCTAACCTGTTTAGAAGTTTTTAACTTGTCTTAACTTTAACTTTAAGTTTTTGCCTTGCCTAAATTAAAAGGGTTTCAGAAATAAATTCCCACAGAGACCAATCAAATTAAAAAATAGAGAGAACTTTCCTAATTCTATTTTTATATAATAGATTTAGATAAATAAACTAATTAAAAAAATAATCATTATTATTTTATTATAATTAAAATTTGAAAATAATAAATAATTACTATAAAACATTTTTAGGGATGAAATAAATTAAAGTTTTTAACTAAAGTTTAATTATTAACATATAATTAACTGTTAGCACTGAATTACAATCATGAAATAATTAAAGTCTATGACAATGTTCTGTTTATATCATGACCTGTCCAACAAATGGAATGCAGTATGTCTATAGGTGCAATTTCCTAAGGGTTGTTTAAATAAACTTTAATAAGCAATAACTTACCTATTGAAAAAAATCAAAAAGTAACAAATGAACAGTTTAAAATACACAATTAAAGCTCAGTTTACATATCTTCTCAGTATAAAGACAAACTTACAGGCTATACTTCTGTAAAATATCACAAATTTAATTTTTTTAAATACTACATTGTTAACAAATAACAGTTATCTTTTAATTTTGGTTCATATAAAGACACACAGAATATAGGTACACAAATAAGCATTTAATCCTAAAAATAAAGGTATGTCATAACACAGTTTATATGCTCAACCTTTTTTAAGAAATCATTAATGTATTCGGCATCAACCAAAGTACTCTGAAATAAAACATAAATCGATTTTATCTAACTATAATTAAACAAACGCATATCTTAGTAAATGATTTCTTTCTTAATTAATAATTTTTTTTTCAAATTCGAAGTTCATTTTTTTTTTTAGGAACTATGCAGTAACAGATAAAACAGCTATAATTCCTATATTTCACTCGAGTTTTTGGCTGAGTATTCTTAAAGTTCTAGTAAATATCTTGGTGTCTATCCTTATGACTAAATGGAACTGGAACTAAGAAAAAGTACACAATTTATTTATGTACATGAGTATATCATTAAATAAACTCACTTATATAGTAAATGATTCCAACACTGATAAATCATAATATAATATAAGATGATATACTTCACTATAATAATTCAAATTCAAATAAGATTAAAATACAACCGTACACTACTTCTTTTCATAAGGTTATCTTCTTTTTGTTAATTATCATGATATCATATATGGTATCAATTAAAATTAACAAATTTATTACTGTAATATAATGCTTTAGGATTGAAATATTCAACATTAATTAAAGTAAATGGGATGTACGTTTCAATTAAGGAGTGTGTAATATTATTCTACTCATCTAAAAATGCAAATAAAACTTAAGTATTCTATAAGCTTTTAAATGTTTTTAAGTAATGATATCCAGAGTCATAAGAAAAAAAAAATGTCTTTCTGAGAAGCAATGTTATTCCAATGCTAAACTGCAAGCATAGAAACTGAAATAAAGTATAAGCTGTATTTCATTTTTACCATAAGTTATAAATTATTTAAATAATGTAAATATATAGAAAATCTGGAACACATAGTATATGTATGTTTTGACATTATTTCAAATATAACTGCAGAACAACTGGTAATACATATAAACAAAAACAATGATGTCAAAAGGCATTAAACAATGCAAATCCCATAAACATTCTTTGTATGGCCTTAGCATGGAAAGAACGAAATCAATGTGCAAACATTTATATCCAGTTTCTTTTCTTGTTATATAAATTTACCATAACAATATAAAAATGGAATTCTTTAACTTGAATGATGTATGAACATCTATTGGGAACACATGCAATATCTTAAAAGGCACTAAGCAAACGAATATATATTCCTTTGGCATTCTTTTGTATGTGGTTACAACAGAAAGTAAAACAAGAAATATAAATATTATTTTCTTAACGAGTGAATATAATCCATATCACAGGAATCTGCCAAGAATTTGTAAGAATCTAAATGTATCCACTTAAGTAGGCATTTTTGTGTCAAAATTAATATAATTACCTGTTCCTTAATGATAAAAAGGAAAACAAAAGTAATATATATCTATATAATTTATGATCCTTAAAGAATTAAAAATATAATTTAGGATATCTGATTTTATAAAATAAATATTTTTAGTTTAAATTAAATTGAGATGTAGTTAAGCATGTATATATATATAAATGTGTGTGAGCATGTGCATTCTCTACAATAACAAAAATGAAATGTTCAAAACTTTTCTAAAGTACCTCAACTAGAAAACAATATCATTATATATTAAAATACCAATAAAAACTTAAAGGAACATGAAAATATTATAGGTATTGCTGTTAATATTTTTTGTGTGACCCGCGATAGAACAGCAATAACTGTTGAACCACCACAACAAAATAAAAGAGATTAATTAACAAATAATTAAGGGTCACATATTGTACCCTCAGACCAAAACAGTATCAGCACAAAAATAGAGATTTTTAATGAATTATTAATTTGAATTCCACAGTAGACTAAGAAACATAACAAATCTGTTAATTTGTTTAATATTGAGTACTCAAATATTGATAAATCTATTTTATTTGTTAAATGCAACCTTGTGGAATCCAAATAAAAGCTTAACAACCAAAATTAGATTTTTGAATTGATAGTTTTCATCTTGGAGCATGATATGTAAACTGCTTGTTATCAGTAATATGAGTTTAAATATTATTAATTTTTCATTATTGCCTTCATCCTAATTCTTTTAAAAAGACTGGAAAATGTGAAATATCTAATACATCATAAAGAATAACCTCTCTCTCATCCATTCACACAGACACAAATACAACAATTTGAGATTTCCACAAATAAACAAAAAGTTGAATGTTTAATTTTGAAAACTGAAAATGAGAATAAGGTATTTCATTTAAAAAATATATGCTAGCTTCAAATCTACTGGCACATATAAGATTACGAAGTTAAACACATGTCAACAAGGCTTGTGATATTAATTAATTCAGTCTTCATCTAGTAACAAGAAGACAGTTGTAGGAATTAGTATAAATGTACATATGCATCTGTATGCATAGAACATTATTGATGACATTAGTATAATTTAAAATAATTTTCTTCAGTTTATCATAATAGATTAGAACAGAACCCATTGGATTTGATTTATTAGGATAGCTTAATTAACTGATTAAGCATTTAGTTTATCTAAATTGATTAATATAATCATGCAAAATTTTTTGTTTAAAAAAATATCTTAAATTTAACAATATAATCAGGCACAAAGTGAATCTAGTGGTTTAGCTTACGCCTATAAAGCGTTAGAATAGTATTAAACAATAATAATACTATTTAGATATGATTATAATTTGATTTTTAAATATTTACTAAATTTTCTATTAGAACTTTTGAATTTAGTAAGATAAAAAATGATGATATATATATTTACATACTATAAGAGTACATATTAGTCTTTCTTTCCTTTATTATTGCATTTTACATTGATATCCTTTAACTTATGGTTATCAATGATCCGATTGCTAACAGTATAACAAAATATTTCCTAAGCAATGCATAAAGAAGTTTAATATTTAAAAAAGTTAAACTACTTCAATTTAATAACAAAATCAATCTTTAATTGATAATAACAAAACTGACATAAAAACAAATTTTACAGTTAGTTTTTATACAAAATTTAAATGCACCAAAAAAAAAAAAAAAAAAAACAGCTCAAAGCTATGTTAGAAAATAGATATTCCATATTAAAGGCAGTAATATTGTATCTCTGTAAACCATATACTGACAAGATTCAAATGTAAACTGGGCTTCATTTATGATTTAATCCAAATAAGACATGAATACATTAACATAAAACTACTTTCAGTTTTTTAAAAACAGAACTCATTGAGTAAAGTAGTGAATAATATGATATGATGAATGATTGGATTTAGAGAGTGGAACAGATATTATTCATTGTTACCAGAATTTCTAAAAAAATGAATTACAGTGCAGATATAAAATTTAGTAGTCAAGCTTCAAAATGCTTAAACTTGACAACTGACCACTGGAAGGATCATACACCCTCATCTAGTGGGTTTCTTCTTCTTTTTTAACATTAAATTAAATATGACTCTATTATGAAGTTGTCATCATTGGCTGTGAGGAAGAATAACTTGAATATGGTGTTGCTGATTACCAACTAGAAAAAAAACAAAAGAAAAAAAATAATCTATAAGCAAAACATTTAATAACTTATGACTAGAAACTATTGATAACACCCATGAGAACTTATAATCACAGATGATACTAAACATAATAAAAATATAACTTAAAATAAATAAAATAGTAACAATCATTTACAAGGCAGAAAAACATATTTTAACAATGTTATGAATAAAAAACAAACTTTTAATATAATGAACAAAAAATAATAAAAATTACTGATACATCTTATTTCATAATCCTCACCTAAATGTTCACAAAATGTTTATATTAAAATTATGTATATATAGAAAGTGAATATATAGTTTCATTGTTTTCCTATAAACTAATTTTTCTTTTAATAGTATAAATAGCATAACCTATGTTTTAAAATCGCCATCGCCGATGAAAACAAGCTGCTCTCTTCACTGTTCGGGATCATGGCTAAGTTGTCGCAAGTGAGCATAGGATAAATAAATAAAAATATGTTTTATCATCTTTTAATTTATCATATGCAGATTGTTGGAGTATTCATGAAAAATGATCCCATATTCAATGAGTAAGAAGGATAACATTAAATTTGTATAAGGATTGTCATTATTATTTACAAGAAAATCAAACTAAGTCCACATTCATACTGCTATATTAGGAATAGATGAAAAACTAATCCCTAAATGGAGTTATAAGAATCTTACAGTTACACAATATGTGATATAATAATTTTTGAATACTTCAAAAATAAAAGATAGAAAAGGGATCTAGAACAGAATATGTAGTAGAATCATACAACCAAGTAATGTATAAAATATTCCAGTACTGACATAGACATTGTAGTGCCTAATGAAAACCTTGAAAAACTTCTTAGATAAATTATTTTAATAAAAGGAATTATATAAATTTTTAAAGAGGATAAAAAGATGAAGGATATTTACATTCCTACATACATATACATATGTGTGTGTGAGAGTGTATGTATTTTTTATCAACTACCATTCTAAGAAAGGCTTATTATACATAAAGCCAATTTGAATATAAAACATTGTTTAATATAATAACACTGAGTATGTGATTTAGAAATTAAATCACATAGAAATTAAATTAATTTCTAAATCACATAGAAATTAAAAAAGAAAAAAAATCTAAAATTTTTCACTAAAAAAAATTAATGCAAAACCCAATTCATAGAATAATGATACCCTGGGAAAAAATTCATATTCATTGTTCAATGCATATTTTAATGATAACAAAGGATCCCATCATTCTACAGGTAATAAGAAACAGTATTAATAAAGAAACAAATAGATGAAATGAAACATATTCATAGGATTAAATTACAAAATTACTTAATATAGTCAATTTCAAGCTCTTTTACACAGTTTTGAAACTGCAAAAAATTAATTTAACATGAAGTAAGATCCAAGCATTTAAATACTTGTATATTCCAACTATTTAAGCATCCTATAAACAGTGGTTCTTAACCTTTTTAGCAATCGGCACCCCCTTCAATTTAAAACTAAGTGTTCACACCCTCTAGAATCCAAAAATGTTCTAACGCCTATTTCAAAAATATATTTCTATTTCTTCATTTAGGAAATTACACCTATTGAAAGATAATATATTTATTTTACTTATTATTTAATTTTCGAATACAAACAACACAAATGTGGATTTATTTTTAACTCAAAAAACCTCATTATCATTCACAATCAAAATGTGTGAACGCATGCATATATCAATCAGTTTCTTATTGTAGTACTAGTGAGTGAGATATGCTAAGGAAAAAATTTAGGAAGAGAATGTAGAAATGAAGGAAGCAAACGTTAAAGTAGTGATTGTTAGTTTCTCAAAGGAGAAGTGGTCAAATGGAAGTTTTCATTGAAAATTTAGAAACTTCTTTTCCATGCCTTGAAGAGTTTTCTTTCATCCCAGACAGTGCATTCTCCTACACCTGGCTAAGAACCACTGCCATAAAGATATTGAGTGTTTTCAGCATATTATTTTAAACCTGATCATAATACATTAATCAAGAAATTCAAATATTTCGCCTTATTTGAACCTTTAAAATATTATATCCAACATAAAAATAAATTAATTAGCTAGTTATTAATTATTACTTGGAGTTTAAATTACCTACTATGATTCAAACTTGATTTAGCATAAATCGATAAGTTTATAACATGTATCATTCCAATTCTTCCTCACTGGTGTGAAGTAAAAGTTATCAAATTTTATTATTTTATTATTTTATCAGTTCCTTCTCATCTTCAAATGTTATTGTTTGTGATGTTACTTTAAGCCCTATACTAAAGGAAAGAATTTGGTAAATATAGTATCTCAGAGGTATAATCAATATGTATTCGCTAATTCATCGAATGTCTTAAAAAATAAATGCTTGTAACATGAAAATAGAATGGAAATTTGCAGCTGCTGAAGATACATGTATGGAGCCTTAATTTTAAGTTTATATGCAGAATGAATGAACTTCTTAAGTGGAATAAAAACAAATTGTATGCTATTGTTGAAATGAACTGGAGTCAATACTTTTTTTCATTTGAAATCCAAGGAATGATTTTGCAAGGGAATAGATGAGTTGGTTGCTAGATAGCACTTTAAATTTATCAGTTTAAATTAATTGGGCTTTGATTTAAATGCATTAATTAAATAGTTAATCCGGATAAAAAATTTATTATATTATCAAGGGGTAATTTTTTATTACTCACTCTGTACCAATGATAACTGTATAGTTAAGTTTTGATAATCAGATTTAGTTATTCATAATTTTATTAAATCCACAAATTAGTTGGTTATAGCATTCTAATATATTTACTACTATGTAGTAAAGTATAATATTTTCAGGGAATAGGAAACTTGTTTTGCAGCGTAGTACTATTAATAATTTTTATTAATCATGTATAAAAAATGTAAGTATTTTAGTTGATTATAATCATTACCAGCTGTTGAATGTTGATGAGGATGATGATGATGAATATACGTCTGTACTGTAGACTGTGCAGCTGCCGCAGCTATCATATGATGTGGAGTATGAGGAGCAGGATGTGGTGGAGGTGGAGGAGCTGGTATCATAGGACACAGAATCGGATATGTATGATGTGGTGGATTAGGAGGATGAGGTGCACCAGGACCAGCAGGTGGGGGTTGAGAATAGCTATTAGCTGGTGAAGGGGGGTATGAAGGTGGGGGCGGGCCAGCACTTGAATTAGAAACACCGCCACTTGCATTGCTACCTCCTGCCGTTGAAGATGCATTACCAAGCTGGCCACTATTAGCTTGGGGTGATGATGAAGTATTTTGACTGGGATGAACATGAGGTGGATGATGTGGATGGGGGCCAATACTTCCTGGGCCCATAAACTGCATTTGGGTTTGGGTACCTTCAGGTGGATAATTGATGGCTGTTAACACAGGAGGTACCATACCTCCACTTTGTTGAGCAACCATTCGCACCATCTGCAACAAATCACAAATATATTAACGAAATCAGCCGGTACAATCAAACTGAAATTATTTTGTGAATTAATTTATGAAGCACAATATTATGAGTTAATAAATGAGTATTTCATTTCAAGTCCATGCAACAAAAATTTAAACTAAGAAAAATTGTTACACTATATTTTTTAATTGTTTTCACATTACAAAAGAGACATCAAGTTGATAGTGTAAAATGCCAAAAGATCTTAAAACTTTCTATTAAAAAATCGCTATTTGCATCATATTAATATATTACATGTTACAAGTGTTTAATCACTATATTTAATTATTAATCCTCAACTGATAAAAAAGTCACAGTTATTAAGATATATACATATATGAAAATGTAGTTTCAATGGTATTACTTGATATACATCATAAATTATATTAAATATATTTGTGGTTTAATGTGAGAGCAACAAATTTAAAAATTTCACGATTTTATTGAGGATTTATTGAAAATCAATAAGAAACATCAAACGTAAGTAATTATATAAATTATAAAGGTTTTATGTAGGGCAATGACAATACATTCCATTGCTGAACTTCGGTCATACTTGTATATAGCAGATTTGCTTTTAAACTGATAAAACGTTCAATCTCAATTTCATACAAAATTGACATTAGTTTTTCCAGAATTGAGCCATATAAAGATTTAAATAATCAACATTAAATATATATATGCAATCACTCATCTGTCAATGATGAAAAAATGATCACCTGTCATTGTAAAAGAGTTAAATTTCAAGCTATTTACAAACATTTTCATATTTAGTGAATAATCATATAGATGACCCTCAGCTTAAATCCAGGATTATCCATCTAAAGTGAGATCACTTCAAACTTTATCTAAATTCATTTTATTTGATCAATTATCTAACAACAAACGTAAGGATGTGCATATTCCATTCGAATACTTACTTACCTATTAACCCAAATACTTCTGTTCTCCTTATATCAGTACCATAGGAAGCTTTTGTTTTCAAAATACATAGTTTAAAATCTGGCAACTAAGACTAATTAAATACTCATTTTCACCTAAAGGGTCAATTTCCTGAACTTGCTTCTATAGTAATTCATCAAAACAGAACATTAAGTAAATAGATGATACAAATCGAAATTATTCACTAATAAAAAGTATTCAACAGTAAAACATGTTTAATATGATTTGTATATTGATTGACAAAGTGTTTACAAAAGAATAATCGTTATGTTGAATTGTGATAGCCTGATAAATCCCGATTCTACCACCACAAAATATATAAACACCTTAACTGTTTTATGTGAAGGTAACCTACTAACACGTTGGTATATTAGTTTCAATTTCACTCAGTAATTTGATGATGAATCCTAAGCATGTATTAAACAATCCGAGATTTCGTACTTCTCCTCCCCCCCGGAAAAATTACACAAAGATTTCCATAATAAGAATCTGTTGATAACACCAGGAATATATTTTTCTTTTAAAAGGTTCGGCTTATCGGTAAACAACGGAAACGTAAACTATTCTAAACTAGATCGATCTATCTATCCCATATTTTAAAATTCATTAATGAGATGCAGACAGGTTTAGTACAAAATAGGTAAACGGATTTGGAATCTCAACATGAAGCATCTTCATCGATCGTTTTTGCCATATTTTATATTTTCATTCCAGTTTGTTTGATGTGAACATACCAAAAAAAGACATATATAAATATATCTTAACACTATCAGTAGCAAATGCTTATCGACCGGTAAAATATTTATCGGCTTTTGTTTGTTGAACGTTATACGGGAAATAAAGGCGTGTCTAACTACGTCGATAGTCAGTGGCAACTTCAACCATGAACGAAAAATAAAGTGTTAAGTTTAATGCTATTTTTATATATCTGTTACGCTTACTCTAATCTATTACTAGCCTCAAACGATTCATGCATAAAAAAATAAATGAAGGTGATAGCTACTAGACTTCCGTTATTTCATATTCATCTACATATTAGTAAATAACTAATGTCAAGGCAAAGACTAGCTAAAATACTGCTTCTTTCTCTTGCTCCTGTTGCCATTTGGCACATCTACGTCTTACGTATCCTTCTCCCCAAGCCTTTAAAGTACTCCCTGTATGCCATCCTTGATCGTCCGGTCTTAGCCTCTCTGGTCTGGTCTCCCAAGTGTTAGGCATTCTGCATACATGTCCAAACCACCTAAATTGGCGTTCCCCCATTTTTGCCTTAACTGCGATTATATCCAGCTCATCCTGAATGGCTTCATTTCGGATGTAGTCTTTCTTGGTTTTACCTACAATTCTTCTGAGAAAGATCATCTCTGCAGCAGCTATTCTTGAGAAATGCCTCTTCATGGCTGTCCAACGTTCTGCTCCGTATAGTAACACAGGCAAAAAATTTTGTTTTAAAGATCACTAGCTTGGTGTCTCTGTCAACGTCTTTTTTGCCAATTATTGTGTTACTAATCTGATAGAAGACTCCATTTGCTTTATTAACCCTATGTGAGGCTTCTTGGTTAATGCTCTTATAACGGTGCCCAAGTATTGATAGGAATCTCCACATTTCATGCTCGCCCCACTACAGGTGATGTTCAGTTCTTCATTTTCTCCAATCTGCATCACTTTGCTCTTTGCTACATTGATCTCCATCCATTTTTGAAGCAGTTCCTCTCTCCATTCTACAAATTTCCCTTTGAATCTGCGTTGAGGACGATATCGTCTGCAAAGATAAATGCTTGTGCCAAAATTGAGATAAGGTTCCTGTGTCCTACAATAGTCCGGGCTGGTCTTTTGCGTATCTTAAGTATTTCATCAATAAACGCTATAAGGAGAAGGGGGCTAGGGCTATCATCTTGTTTGACATCTTTTTTAAAGGAAAATGGTTTGGATTCTTGTCCACTGAGTCGGACCACTCCCTTGGGTTCTTGGTATGCTGACTTTATTGTCTCCATTAGAGATCTTCTTTCTACTCAATGCTTCCCAAATCTCATTACGTGGGACAGAATCAAATGCTCCTTTCAGGTCCAAGAAGGCAAGACACACAATCTTCCCTCGGTCCCACGCCATTTCCACTATCACTCTTAAAGAGAATATGTGATCCATGGTCTATCTTTGGAGGCAGAAAGCAGCTTGTTCCTGTTACAAATCATCTTCTACTGTTTTGCGGAGTTTTCTTTCTAGCAGCCTGGTGTAAAGTTTATACTGTATAGTATCCACAACCTCTACTGGTTCTAACGGCCTTACCCTCCTTAATCCGAGATGTACTACTGTTAGCAACTGATATTTTGAGAATTTCTTCTTGTAGTGGCATCTCCACATCTCCAAGATCCTTTCATCTGTTGTTATTATGTTTCCCCTTGAATACTTTATATTCCTGACTGGCTTTGCTTTCCTTCCATAAAGTGCCTTCACAATACTCCAGAATTTTCTTTGTCACTGTACCCCTGGTTTAATCACAAAGTTATCCATAAGCTGACATTTGTAGGAAAGGACAGAAATGTCACAAGTATCATAGATTATTTAATATATGAGCAAGGGCTGCGAAGGTACTTTAGAGACGTCAAAGTGATCAGAGGAGCAGAATTGAGTACCCACCATAGACTGGTCGAAGCAGATACCAACATAGTAGTTAGAAGAAAACCAACACCGAAGAGAGACGAAAGTATTTAGATCAATAGTTTACAAAATTACGAAAAGAAGAACCAATATAGAGAGCTCAGACAAAAAAGACTGGTTAATTAATAACACTGCAGAACAAACCTTAGATGAACACTGGTTTAGTCTGAAAAATGCCATAATTGATAGTGCAAGAGAGGTTTGCGGGGTCAAGAAGACTGGTCCACATAAAAAGAAGACGAGTTGATGAAACAATGAGGTTAAAGTAGAAGTAACGGAAAAGAAGAAGGTTTGGAAGAAATACATACAAACGAGAAACGCTTCGGACAAGAGAGAGTATTTAAGATGTAGAAATCATGGAAAGACGGTGGTAAGAAATGCCAAGGCCCAATTCTGAGAAATTTTGGAAGGTCTATTGAAAATAGTTATAAGGATAACAAAAGAAAATTCTGGAGCTAAAATACACTACTCCTCATTTGGTTTATTTTTTTAACTTATTTACTATTGTATGACGAAATAGTTCAGATACTTATAATGACAACAGAAGAAATCATTTAAATCATTTTTATGAATTCTTTTGTTTTGAAGATGAGGGAATTGCACCTCCCCCCTCCCTCTCCGAAACGTAAACAAATTTATTTACAGATGTATTAGTTTTTTTACTAATAAATGAATACAAAATAACGAAAGTGTAGTCTCCATCACATTCATTTATAACAAGAAAGACTACCAACAAAATTTGAAAAATGAAGTAAAAAATAACGCTATGAAAAATAAAAACTTTAAAGAAGCTGCGAAGACTTTATTTTCTACTAAAAACTATGACCTAGAGGCTGAGAAAATTCGATCAGTTATTTTCTAGTTTACTTTATTTTTATGTTTTTCTTATCCATACTCTCATAGGCACCAGCACCGGGAGAGGAGGAGCAAGGCATTTTCTGCCTCTCCCCCCCCCCCCTCCCTCCCCCAATGTTTCATAGTCATTTACATAAAAATAACTTACTTTTATTGTTTTATATATTTACATTCCGGTTTTCTGGTCCAGTTTGATTTGTATGTGTTATATAATGCAACTGATGACTGTGCTACTCCTTTATTTATGTCGTTCTTTCCTCCTCCCAATATTTCTTAAGTGTCGGTGCTTATGCATACACAGTGGCGGATCCCGGAATTTTCTGGGGGGTGCACCTATGCACCATGTCTTCCCCTTCAATCCTACCCCCCCCCCCCTCCTAGAAACTTTAAAACATTAAATGCTTAGTTCACGTTTTAAAATCTACATAAATCAATCAAAATTCAATTATCATATCAATAAAAGCCGCTGTTATATATTTAACAGTTTTCAAGAAAATTTTTGTTCCACCTTCCAGAGGAGAGGACACGCCCTTCTGGATCCGCCAGTGTGCATACACTATTATTTCAACAAATGATTCAATAATTTAATATAACACAACGGAGAATTCAAACCTAGGAATTTCACTTCTGGAGGCTGAAATGAGTTTAATTTCAGAGGATTCTACAATATAATAAAACTCGGATGATTAAGACGTCTGAAAATTCAATCTATTCATAGGGAAGTGCCATCCGTCTTTATTATTATCAGAAGTAACTTGATAACGAAAGAATAGTATTTAAAAAACAAACAAAAATACATTAAAATTTGCTTAAATCATAATCAATGACATTTATGACACTATACTCAGTTCATCACTTCCTAAGGCAGACTAGCGGATTCAAGTAGGCTTTCGGGCTGAAGCTCCAACCCCCTCCCCCCCCAAAAAATGCGTTAAAACAAAAATAGCTTTGTCAATGTTAGCCTATAATTAAATTTCGTTTCTCGTTTTTTAACATTCAAGGTAACTATTTGCGATAATTTTGCATCAAATGTCCGTATTCGCTTTTCTCACACGTCGACGCCTCGCACGGTAAAAGTAAACACATTAATTAATAAACTCTATTCCGTAAAGGCTACATTGTTCAAATTTTTCTTCACAGTACCTTACTTAAAATTATATCAATTTTTAATAGAAGAAAGAATAAAGAAATACAATTGAGGGAGAGACGTCTATCTGAATAGTAGATTAAAAACTACTTCAGCTATGTAAGTAAGAACTAAATGAAAGCATGTGTCAAGAAAAAATATAAAAATATTTTCCCCCCAAAACATTATTGTTCCTCTAATTACAGTTATTAAAAAAAAAAAACTGAATATTTAATGATCAAAGTTCACTGTTTCAAATGGTCCAAAAAACGCAATTTAGATCAGTGACCTTCAAAAATGTCCCGGGGAGGACCCCCCAGTTGCTATGAAGTGTCTCTATCCCTAGACTCTCGGTGTTAGCCCTGCCTCCAAAATTAAATCCTGAATCCGCTACTGCTAATGCATAAAATGCTTGGGACCAGGGACGTAAATAGCAGGTGGCAAATCCCATGGGCCTCAAATTGGTCTTAATAACAATAAAATATATTATATGAAGTAATACTATTAATAACGAACATTGCATTAATATGTATAACACAGCCAAATCTTCAAATATTGAATAAGAAACTCATGGGGGGGGGGGGGGCCTACAAAATCATATTTACGCCACTGCTTGTGACACTAACAGTTCTTTGTCTCCACCGAGCTTACTGTTTTAAAAAATCGAAAAAGGAACAACATAAAAAAGTGATTCTTATAAGTAAAGATTGCATGTTTTATACAAACAAAAAACAACTACAATAATTGTCCAAAATCGTAGTTGACAAAGGGAAGGAATGCTTATGATCGTTATGCAACAACTTATATGACCGAAGAGTACAGAATAACACATAGAGACCTTCGGGGGGAAGGATATGGGCTCACTACCCTCTCTCATCACATACAGAGCTCGAACACGTTACTGGTCTAAGGTGCAAGTTGCGTTATTCTTTTCCCCTATCTCTGATCTTAAATAGTCTGTTTGTTTTTTTCCTGATTATTTTATAAAAGTTTTATTTTTAAAATGAGTATATCGCCGAGGAGGACGATATGACAAGCCCAGGACTTTCTGATTTTGCCACACTTTCAAAAAAATAATAGTTTATAAGAAATTTCACGAAGGTAGGGCAAATAGTGGTAATACCATTCCCTGGACAAAATCAAGCTTTTTGGGATTTACATTCGGAGACAAAAGAAGTTGCTAGGAAAAAAATTAACATCTTGAAATACTTAGCATGATGGATTTAGATGCATGAAATTCGATTTTCGATTTAAGTAGGTACATAATGTGTACATGTTTATTAAAAATTTTTTACTTTTCTTATTTTATTTTTTACTTTTCTTATTTTATTTTATTTTTTTCCAGAAGTCACCGTAGTAAACGAGCCCAAAAGAGAACCATTTTTTCAACATTAATGCTGGAAATAATTATTATATTATTTTTAAGTTCTGTAGTGTTTTAGAATACATCCAATATAATGTATATAGAGTGATATATGTACGAAGACTCCAAACAACAATTAAATGCGAAGAGTATTTTATGGCAATTTCCGATGTGAGCAAAGAATTTAGGGAAAAATTTGATATCAATAAAAAATCGAGGTCTAGTTCAATTTCCATTTGATGTAATTAAAATCAGCAGTATGTGCGACAAAATATTCACATCAAAATCAAGTATTAAAAATTTCGATCTGTGAACGCATTTACAGAACATAAGTTTTTAGAATTTCAAAACCATTTTGTAGATGAGGAGAAAAACAATTATAAGCAGTGGTTAATTGAAAGCGCTGGTAAAATTTACTTTTCCGAAATAACACGTCAGAGATTTAAACGAAAATATTAAAAAAGAAATTGTGACACAAATTAACCAAAACCATTCATTTTAAAGGATAATAAATTTTAGTTACCAGTAAACGTTATTAATTTATTTGATTCATCACCAAAACCTCAACCAAAAATTGATTAATTTAATAATAATAGGTAATACATAACAAATTAGTATAAATAATAATCACAGTAAAACAATTATTAATAACAATATCAATAAATTTTAAAACAACAGAGTAGTTATTACTTGTAGCCACCAATACAGTTTAGATTTTTGTTTTTTAATTATAGTAGACAAAATCTACTTCATCGGCTTGAAAGCCGATTAGAGTTGTGGACAAATCTGCGTTAGCTACATGTTTTTATGTTATAAAATGAAGAAGTTAAGGATATTTGAAATAAATAAGGCTACTTGATCCTATAGAGCCGAGGACTGGGTGGATGATGTGAGTGGGGGTAGTGGGTCCACCCTTTTCACTCATTTTATACCGGGAAGGCCTTTCTGTGTTATTCTGTACTCAATGTATATGACTTCCTGAAATTTATTGAACATAAAACATTATATGAGACACGTCCAGAAAGTAAGACTACTGTTACCCTCTCGTGGTGAGAATATATTTTTTCCAAGGTTGGCAACGAGTAGTAATGGGGATTCTCTTGAACACAATGAGCAAAGGCTGACCACGAAAATTCACCTTCTAGTGTCAGTTTGTGTAACGGAATAAGATTCCGGAGTTTGAAGAAGCACGTTTCTAATGGTTCAACTGCCAAGGGCGGGCGTTGGCTAGCAGTAGCAGCAGTTTGTGTAACATATTCCGATAAGAAATCCCGCTAACTGCGAGGATAACAACGCTGTCATCAGGTTTCTTCTCACGGGACACCGAATGAAAATTTTCACGGATGAAAAGGTGTTATGAACCAATGATTTTGTTTAAGTGGTTTCTTGAGTTTAATAAGGGCAGAACGAATGTTCATGACGATCAGAGGAGTGAAAGACCTTCCATTTTGACTGATAATTTGGTACAGAAAATCGAGCAAACTGTTCATGAAAACTACCGATTGACATTGGATGAAATTTCTGCGATGTTTCCACAACTCTCCAGATCACTCTTACACGAAACAATTACAAAAACGCTGGAATTCCGAAAATTGTGCGTGAAATAGGTCCCAAAACAAATGATAGAGCAGAAGACAAAGTGAATGGGGTCGCTAGCGCTCGCGAGTTCCTTGGACGATTTTAATAGATAGGTGAGGATTGTTTGAGCTCGATTGTTGCTGGAAATGAAACCCGGGTGGATCATTAGACTTCTGAGACCAAAAGACATTCATCACAGTGACGGCACACCAGTTCCCCATCTACCAAAAAATTCAGAACCTCAATTTCGAGCAAAAAAATTCTGGGACCGAAAAGGGATCATTTTGACCGTCCTCAGGGGGAGACTATTAATGCAGCACAATAGTGTGAGACCCTATAAAAGCTCAGGAGAGCAATTAAAAACAAACGGAGAGGGATGTTGACGAAGGAACGACCTCGCATACTCCCTTGATTTGGCGCATTCATAATTTAATGTTTTCACCTCCATGAAGACCGCATGAGTGGAAACTTTTTTTCAACTAACAAGGAGGTGAAACGAGAGCTGGCTCAGAGCCAGCATAGACGAACAAACTCCTGTATTTTTACTTTTAAATACAATTTTTAAAAAAAGGAGAAAGAATAATCGAATACTCATACTTTCTGGACGTGCCTCCTATAAACGCTGACATATACTAGTAAATATTAGCCATCAGGGAGGGTGAAATTCCCGGGGACCCGATAAGAGTTGACTAACAAAATCTATGGCCAAAAACTTTGTTGAAGAAACCTGTGGAAATTAAAGCATCATTTCAATCTAGAAAATAATATCATGTACTTCTATCATACTCTGGCAGTATACCTTAATTTCTAAATATACATGTTGTTTATAGTTTAATAAGAAAAGAAAAGTTGTCTATTGAAACTAAGTTACCAAGAACAGTGCTGAGAATAATTGTTGTAGTAAATAAAATATAGTTTAAGCTCAATTAGCATTATTATGAACACTTAACTAACGTAATTGTTATTAAATTATACTATCATTATTAAATAATTTTGTTTAAAAAATTTGGTTCTGTTTTATGTAAAACAATAAATTCTTGTCAGTTGACATCTGCATGATGGTATAGAAGGATCAATCTAATTAGGGATTGATAAATTATTTGTCACTTCTATAATTTTGTTTTATTGAAAACTAGTTTCGAATGTTATACATTCATCTTCAGTTCTGAAAACACACAAAAATTCAAAAATAAGCAATTCAAAATATAGTTTGGTATTATTATACATATTAAATTAGATGTAATATAAATCAGTATTATAAAACATTTATGAATTATGAATTTAATTAAGACAAGAAATCAAATACATGTTATAGGTACTCACCAAGGTTTAAATGGATTATATCAAACAGAAAAGTTTGTACTGGTTTCTTATGGCACTGAACTAACAATGAAAGAAAGGAAAGGTGTGATGTTTATAGGTAAACGGTTTAGGGGTCGAGGTTTTTCCAGTAATGCCGGTGAGTAATATGTTTTTCTGTTATAGATGGGAATAAATTCAAGATTGGACTATTGGAGATATTTATTTGGTCATTTAAGCAAAAATCTGGATTGGATTTGAGGGATTTTATTATTTCAAGTGCTTCATATATACTTAATTTGAGGCTGTTTTCAACCTGATGTATTAATTTAACTCCTGAGTCTTTGATGAATTTATGTTTTTTTTTTAATTTAAATTAATTGCAAAGTTGGAATTCTCTATCTTATTATTATATGCATGTATATGTTCCTTTAATCTCCTATTTAGCGATGTTCCAGTTTTTCCCGTGTATTTTGCTGCACAATCATTAAAAAGGCTGGGAGTTTATGTGATATCGGTCTTCTAGCTTAATAGTTTATAACGACATCCATGTGGGTGGGTTCCCGGTAAATTCCAAATTCATGATGTTTGTTTTTTACTGAAATTTGTAAATATAAAAAGTTTATGGTGTTTTTTTTTCAGCTCTACTGTGAATTTAATCGAGGGATGAATTTCGTTTATTTCCTTTAAAAAAATATTTATTTGTCTTGTCGTACCAGCCCATAGGCATATAATGTCTTCTACATACCGATACCAGTATTGCCACTCAACCGAGCTAGTTGAGAATTATTTGGGTCAAGAAGTTTTTGTTCTAATTTGTCCATAAATAAATCTGCCAGATGGGGTGAGAGAGGGGAGCCCATCGGTAAGCCATCTTCCTGTTTGAAGAATTTTCCATCAAATTGAAAATAATTATGGTTTATGCAAATAGACATCAAATTGTAAAGATCTAGTTTTTCTAGCGGTGATGGATTCAATTAACTGTTCTAAAATTTCTATTGTTTCTAGTGGTGGGATACTTGTGAAACGATTCGTGAAGTCGAATGATATTAATTTCGCGTTATCCGGAATTACTATGCTCTTAATTTTGTTGACTAACGCTATAGAGTTTTTTACCGTGTTGTGGGGAAAATGAGATTCTGGTTTGGAATAAATTGTTCAAGTAATGGGCAAGTTTATATATCGAACTATTGATGTAAGTAACGACTGGTCTTAAGGGAATTTCCGGTTTGTGTATTTTTAGTAGGCCATATAGTCGGGGAGGTAGCGGATTCATCTCAATGAGACTGTATTTTTTATTATCCGGTATCAATATGCTGTTTTTTATCAACTCGCGGACTTCGGTGGAAAATGTATTCACGTGATTTTGGATATT
Source organism: Rhaphigaster nebulosa (assembly GCA_948150685.1). NCBI lineage: Eukaryota > Metazoa > Arthropoda > Insecta > Hemiptera > Pentatomidae > Rhaphigaster > Rhaphigaster nebulosa. Next base: position 149,705,784 of record OX411307.1, read on the forward strand.
TGGAAAACCGTTTTTATTTATGATATCATAAACTTTCTTTCTACAGTTATCTCTTTCTAGAATTACTGTCGTATTTCCTTTATATGCTTTCATGACTACGAGATTATTTTCGCGTACTTTTTCTGATAATAAACTTGCTGTTTTATGTTCTGCTGATATATTTTTATTGGACCTATTGATTTTTTATATTTCGGTTTTTAGTACATTGGCGCATACTGATTTGGAAATAGAGTCGTTATTATATTTTACTAGACTGGTTCCGATATGAACCGCAAGATTTTGTTGCACTTGCAAAATTAGGGTTAAACTATGGCAATTTAAATATCCGTTCTTCTGGTTCGTCAAACAACTCCCTAAGTCAAAACCAATTTTCCCAGCGTGTTCTTAATCTCACTAGCACCACCTTATCGGAAACATGAAAACAATCTTCTTAATAAAGGCTTAAAACACTCCATAAGCTCACCTGTAAACTCAAAAATATTTGAAAATCTTGCGGAACATCGCAAAATAGGAGAATAAAGGAACATATGCATGCATATAATAATAAGATAGAGAATTCCAACTTTGCAATTAATTTAAATTAAAAAAAAAAAACCATAAATTCATCAAAGACTCAGGAGTTAAATTAATACATCACGTTGAAAACAGCCTCAAATTAAAAATATATGAAGCACTTGAAATAATAAAATCCCTCAAATCCAATCCAGATTTTCGCTTAAATGACCAAATAAATATCTCCAATAGTCCAATCTTGAATTTATCCCCATCTATAACTTATAATCTTAAATCTTTCATTGTTAGTTCAGTGCGAGAAGAAACCAGCACAAACTTTTCTGTTTGATATAATCCATTTAAACTTTGGTGAGTATCTATAACATGTATTTGATTTCTTGTCCTAATTAAATTCATAAATTCTTTATAATACTGATTTATATTACATCTAATTTAATATGTATAATAATACCAAACTATATTTTGAATTTTTGTGTGTTTTTAGAACTGAAGATGAATGTATAACATTCATAAATACCTACCAGGGAAAAGGGAACCTCGAAAAATTTAAGACAAAACAACGTGTTTTAGATCAATTTATGAAGTCTAAAACTGGTGTAAAATGGAACTAACCTAAACACACAACACTATCAGTCGCCGAAGTTGGGTCTGTGAATTGTTCAAACTCGCCACGACTGACTATATTTACGACACAGCTAGTTATGTTCACACAAAGTTCAAAGTAAGCGTTAAACTATTCTATTTACGGTGTTGTACAATAAAAAATTGTATTTAATAAATTTATGGAGTTGTTAAAATCAATTTGTAATAAGAATGAAGTATTGAGTTTTTTTTTTTTTATTGAGTAAAAAACCAGACATGTTTGGAAACCGATAGGTTTCTATCGGTTACATCCGATCAAGGTTACATCCTTAAAGAACTTCAAAACGGGACATTTGGCCACCCTATTGACAAGGGCTGAATTATTAACGTGACAGTGTGAACTATCACAAATCTCCAAATTCTTTTAGCGTTTAAATTGTGACACTAATTTCAAAATAGAAAGTTTGTTTAGGTTATACTTAACTATGATAATAATTTTAAAAAATATGTTTCTCATTATTTATTGAAAGCTGACACTGACAGTATGAATCTTGAATATCTGTTTATGGTAAATATAATTATTAAATCTTAATGCTATATTTAATTTAAAATGTAATTATTTTTATTGCTTATACTAATGATCTTCAAACAGTAGTATCAAGTAATATTTAAAATGAATTAAAATACACATCGTATGATCATTTAAAATTAGGCTGATCAGGATGTCTTTACATTATTTTTAGACTACATATTAGATAACTACAATTTCACTTTTATGTATTTTGACTTTTAATAAACAAGAACAAATGATGCCCATCATTGTGACAGGCCGAAAGGTTAAGTCGAGATAAACATGGGGTAGTGGTCCTGAAAACTTTAATCATTGAATTTTTTAATGATTTTATTTTTATTACAGAAACTTTTATATACAAACATATCCTTTTTGAAAGGTTAATAGCACGGTTTGATGGGAAATCTTCTGATAATTCATGATTAAAAAGAATTGCTTTGTTATCCTGTTTTCAAATGTGAAATATTTAAGTATCGATCCTTCAAATTATCAGTTGCTATAAAATCTTTCGTTGTTTAGGTTATAATTATAATGGCTAACTATATTATTTAATTTTAAATGCCTGTTATTATTTTGTTGTAATTATTATATAATAATTGAATTGATTATTTCAGAAACGACACATTTTATAACACAAGGCCTGGGACATTTTGCAAAGCCTTAGCAGATATATTTTCCCCAGTGTTAGTAAAGTGGGTCAGATTTTTTTTAACAAACAGGATTATTGTTGTTTCAGAGTACAAGTATACAGACTCTAGGAAGCTATCTCTCGCCATTGTTCCAGTGCCTTACTATAAACAGCTTCCTTAAAATACTAGACGGTTTCAGCGTTAATGCTCAGGCATAAGCAGATGATGAAGCATTCCTCATTATAAGTAAGTCCAAAGATAATAACCTTGATGTAATTAACACTCCAATTTAATTAGGTAATAAAATCCAATTGACACAAAACAGTAAATTTTTAGGTATAATTTTTGACACAGAACTAAACTGAGGGAGGCCCTTCTATGACAAAATCAAATGAAAGACAATAGCGGCCATTTGACAATCAGATAGTCAGTTTGCTCTTCAAGCTCTTGAGTTTTCTAGGGTGATCATATTTAAATATGAGTTCAGGAAATGATAAAACCTGCCACTCATATAGGCAGGCATCAGAAACTGCCATACACTACATTGGAAACTGTGATTGCTAAGCAAAAAGTACCTATGGGTTCACTTCCTGGATTGTTACCTTTAATTACTGGACTTTTAATAATAGCTAGTTAGCACATCATTGTCACAGGCAGGAAGGTTAAGTCGAGATAAACATGGGGTAGTGGTCCTGAAAACTTTAATCATTGAATTTTTTAATGATTTTATTTTTATTACAGAAACTTTTATAGACAAACATATCCTTTTTGAAATGTTAATAGCACGGTTTGATGGGAAATCTTCTGATAATTCATGATTAAAAAGAATTGCTTTGTTATCCTGTTTTCAAACGTGAAATATTTAAGTATCGATCCTTCAAATTATTAGTTGCTATAAAATCTTTCGTTGTTTAGGTTATAATTATAATGGCTAACTATATTATTTAATTTTAAATGCCTGTTATTATTTAGTTGTAATTATTATATAATAATTGAATTGGTTATTTCAGAAACGACGCATGTGAAATTTTCAAAATTAAAAAAAAAGAAAAGCAAAAAACTTTTTAGTACTTAAATTCTAAAAGATATAAATCTACAAAAAATGTATGGTGTAAACAATCAATCTGTATACTATTTAAGCCATGTTTTAGCAATATAAATATCATGAGATGTTCAGACAAAATCTTTTGACCACCCTCAACTAAAAACCGGTAAAAATGAGATTTATTGTTTCTGAAATAACCGATTCAATTATATAATTGTTATATCTTTTCAAGTTAATAATATACATACAATTTTTTTGAGAATTTGAAATACAGGAGCTAATTTCATAGCTGATGAAATAAAAGCACAGCTGTCCTCTTCTATTATATCAACAGTTAGATTGGTTTGAGAACTCAATGGATGGGTATTTTTTAAAGAAAATACAGATAGTATAACCATGGTTTACCTATTTTTTCTTACTTTAACTAGTTTTACTTATGATGTCAAACCGACTCCTTTGATTTAATCTGAAGTATTAACCAACCATGCAGTGAGACTTACTAAATAATTTATTGTCTTACATTTCTTTGTAAGGAAAATAGAGAGGCCTTAGAGGGAGTTTGTATAATGAATCTTTTTCGATGTCAACAGGGCATTTTATAACACAAGGCCTAAGGCATTTTGCAAAGCCTAAGCAGATATATTTGTCCCCAGTGTTAGTAAGGTGGGTCAGATTTTTTTTAACAAACAAAATTATTGTTGTTTCAGAGAACAAGTATACAGACTCTAGGGAGCTGTCTCTCGCCATTGTTCCAGTGCCATACTATAAACAGCTTTCTTAAAATACTAGATGGTCTCAGCATGAATACTCAGGCATAAGCAGATGATGAAGCATTCCTCATTATAAGTAAGTCCAAAGATAATAACCTTGATGTAATTAACACTTCAATTTAATTAGGTAATAAAATCCGATTGGCACAAAACAGTAAATTTTTAGGAATAATTTTTGACAACGAACTAACCTGAGGGAGGCTCTTCTATGACAAAACCAAATGAAAGGCAGTAGCGGCCATTTGACAATCAGATAGTCAGTTTGCTCTTCAAGCTCTTGAGTTTTCTAGGGTAGTCATATTTAAATATGAGTGCATGAAATGATGAAACCTGCCACTTATATAGGCAGGCATCAGAAACTGTCATATACTACATTGGAAACTGTGATTGCTATGCAGCTCTAAGATATGTACCTAAGTATCAAAGATCCTGGGCTCTGATAAAATACAGGTGAATGAAGCCCACTCTATCACATAATCAGCCCTTCTGCATTTGATTAGGCGAACCTGAAGGCTCAAGACAGGAATACAAGGTTCTCAATTTCGTTATACGAAGGTTAGCAAAAAGTACCTATGGGTTCACTTGCTGGATTGTTACCCGCACCATTACCAATACTAATTTATCCAAACAATTTAATGTCTATTCACGAGACATTCATAAAAGGTTTAAAACCGATTAATTGCTAAAATCCCAAAATTCAAGATAAATTTCAGATACCATCAATTGGATTCATATTATCCAGAAATACCCCTTACCTATCCATGCCATGATCAACATAATTTAGCCTAGTTGCTGATTGCAATGATTTTTAGAGATGCAAATAAAATTGTTAAACTGAGAATAAAAAAGTTCTTCAGTAAGACATGATGTTTCACAAGCATTGATTACAATTGGACATTTCAATTGTCTAAAAGAGGTCTATCTATAGACCTAATGTGTTCTTACTGATAGTAAATATGATTTTATCTTCATCTTTTTTTTTTTTTTTTTTTGTATTTCTTTTATAAAATTCAATGATTTATATATTGCAACTGAGCCAAAACTTACAACTAAATTATCATAGTTCTCTCTGATTCATATGAATCCCCCCCAAAAAAACATAATTTAATCTACGAGAGTTTGTTTTATAAATATAGGCATTTCCATTGGTAATACCACCAGATTATTTAACGTTTATAGACTGAACACATACATTTGACCAAAAAAATTCTAGAAAATTCTTCTAACCTTATGTCTTTGTTCTTTTCTTGAACCTAAGATATAAAACTGTTCACATTTATACATGAGATATAAATTATATATACATGAAGTAATTTATTAATGGAGGTTGATTTTATAAGATTGTTGCATCACATAGTGGGTATCAAACAGAAAATAAACAAGTTAAATTTCCAGAATTTTTATAGTTATTTAGATATTTATAATGATACATTAGTTAAAATCAGATACTTCAAAAGAATTCAATTTCTGAAATAGTCATTTTATCCTTAAAGTGTTTGGCAATTCATGAAAATGACTATCATCCAATTAATTGAACAGCCCATATAAAACATTGGTTCTTGAAATAATCTTAATCGTACAATTATTTGATATTATTGCAGAAATTATATATGTGGTTACAGCCTTTTTCTAAAATGGGTTGATTAAATATTATTGCTATTCTGTTTTCTAGTGTCCAATATAAATTGGCTCGAATGCTCTCACGCCATAACAGATGATCTAATCAAGAAAAAGTCGTAGCTCTACTTCTATAGTTTGACCAGCCGCTATTGCTTTTTAACATTGATGCAATACATGCAGTTGACGCAGGGCGAAAACTTGAGGTTTACAGATAACACCTACTTTTTATAGCCACGAAAAAGTTAGGAAAGACCCCACAAATTGCATTTTGATATTTTCAAAATTGAGAAATTTACACGATGTTTGAATGTTGCATTCTGAATGTCATTATTATTTTTCAGGCAACTGATCAACCCTTGGAGATATGAAACATCATTTTTATGTTGTTTTTTTTTCTTCTGAAAAATGCAAAAAAGTAGTTTTTGAAATAATATTTCCACAATTATGAAAGGGAAAATGATTGTATGAATTCAAAATGTTTATTAATTTAACAATAGAAACATTGACTCCTATAACAATTATAGAGGATAAAAATATTCATACATGGTTTACGTTAAAAAAAAAAAAAAAAAAATCATAAAAGAAATTTCACTTCTCCCAGCACAATAGTCACAGCAACCATTTCACTTCACTTGGTGTGTATGGAGCCATATTTTGGAGATAGATATTAAACGTATTAGCAACTAACTACATGTATACCCTCATAAACAAATGGGATCCACCACCTTAAGAATTAATCCTTAAGATATTTAAGTCTCTTAAGGATTATTGAATACCGTGCCTCCCATAAGTAATGCGTACAATTTTTTTCACTGCAATGATACACTGCGGCGACCGCGAAAAATACGCGTTTTAACCTGCTGGGCTAGGTGTAGGGGGGTGTTAGCTTTATAACTCGCCTGATCTCTGTCGCCTCCAAGCTGCCGGAGAGTCAGGGCATACATTCCCGTGAACCTCTTTTTGAGGTTATGTAACAAGGAACAATGGATTGATCTTTGGATCAAAGATAAGCTATCAAATTTTGCGTTAAACTTGGAAAAGTTCACCACCGAAACATTTATATTAATTGAGCAGGCCTTTGGGAGTGATTGCTTGACCAAATCACAAGTTCTTCAATGGCACAAGTCGTTCAAGGAGGTCATCGATGAACCCCGCAATGGATATCTATTAACCTCCCGAATCATGCGTGTGTGAATTTTTTAACTCTGACCAACGGTTGAGTCTTCAATGGATAGCAGAAACTCTAAGCATGACGAAAACAACCATAAGCAGTTAAAATAAAAAATGTGTGTGCCAACCTGATTCTAAAAGTTTTGACACAGCACCTTTGTTTTCCTGGCCAGGACCTGCACCCAATTGGTTCTCCAGCCTCCCTACAATCCTGACTTGGCTCTTCCAGACTTTTTCGTTTCCTCGCTTAAAAGGAAACATTGGGACACAATTGAAAACATCCAGGATCATGTTGCATCGACATTGACATTTCTTGATTAGATCATCAGTTTGACCATCTATATTAGATTTCTGTGGAATAAGTTTTGTGTTATGATGAGAATAATATAATACTTACATGATGGGGAATGCGGAGGGCACTTGGCTAACTAGATAAAGAACTAGGCATTGATGCAAAGTTCATGTTAGAAAGAATTAATCCAAAATTCTAATATCTATGCATAGATAACTCTAGCTAAGAAATACATTAAAACTGAACAATGTGAGCATAATAGAAGATAACAAAAATTTCAAAGGTAAAAGAAAACTACTTGTTGATTTAATAACACTAGAAAAAAAAACTTTAATCAAATAAAACAATCTGTTATCCATAAACATTAAATTTCATGCAAAAGTAAATAAGTATGAACTTTTTCAGTGTGTGCATGCATTTGAGGAGAAAGGAAAAGAAACGCCACTAAAAAAATAAATAAAATAATACACTCACCATTAATAATTATAAAATTTTAATTAATAGGATTATTATCACCTCAAATTTGTTACTTCATGCATAAGAGAAAGAAAAAGGTTAGTGAGTTAATAATAGCAGAAGTCCATAATGGTCACAATTCATTCACTAACCTGACAACACTATGTCACCTTAAATGTACTGAATAAGTAACCTTTTTTATTATTCAATAGGTACCAAATAAATAACTTAAAATGTTTAAAAAATAATGGGGGAAAAATCAAATTTTAATAAATCTTCCATGTAGACTTTTAAAAAGATGTTAAATAAATTAAATGAATTCACATGAAAGAATCCATTTTTGCAATCAATGTTGGCTTCTAAATTTATTTAACAGATTTCCATGTTGGGCCTAAGAATTAAACTTAAGTGTTACTTGAATTCTGTGAAGTAATTCTCATCATAGAGACTAATTTTTGTGAAAAAATTTAAAATAAAATTCCTAGTGTAGTATCCCTTAAAAGAAGAAACAAGGCCAACAGGATCTGAGGTCAGCATGTAATTGAGGTAAAGAGGTGTATGTCAGCCATCCATAATTCCACACAATCTCGGTTTTCGAGATAGGATTGCTAACTTTTAATTATAGTAGCTATTTAGTTTACCTTACATGAACCGGCTCCTTTATTTTTTTTTTTTAAATCCTATAATTGCTGAGATGGTCTATTTCCAAAAAACTAGGCAGCCAAATTTGAGCTGTTCCCATTCCGCTTGTTAATCCACCAAATTTCAAAGATGTGGTCAGTGCCCACGCTCCTCCTCTAGGTTTTTAATGCAATACATTAAAGGGTCAGGTATCTACTGTTTAGTGACTGAGTGTGTCTGAAATATCATCAATCTGATTGCTTTGTTAATTGTAGTTTTCAAACAAAATACTCTATTTTTTTTTTAGGCCTGTATCAAATTTAAAGACTCCCTGAACGAGACCTGCTTTCAAGGGTCATGCAACTATATTTTAAACAAACCTTCAATCCCATGTAAAAACCAAGACTTTTCTATACACTACATTAATTTTTCGAACATTTTCAAAAATCACTTTGATCTTTCCTTAAACTGATGTAAGCATAAACTGTATTTTAAATATATATATATATATATATATATATATATATATATATATATATATATATATATATATATATATATATATATATATATATGTATATAATCCACAAGGAAAGGGGAAGATTTAATAAACACAGTTATTTTTATTTACAAAATACTTATAGGGTTTGAAGGAAAAAATGCACAGACTTTATTTACTCCCTAGAAGTATAGATACATCAGCTAAGGAACTTTCATAACTTGAGAAATATCCATGTTTTCATTCATCCATGCATAGATTGTTATTGGGAAAAGACTATGGAATTTCAATCCATGCTGCATATAAAAATTAAAAAAAAAACTTGCAGTTTAAAAAAAAACAAAAAGGTCATTTTTTCTTTCTTTTTAAAGTCCTAAAAAACCTAAATTGTTTTACAATGTTAGAGAATATTAAAAGTTTAATAAATTGATTTCTGTGTAATATATAATAAATCTTATCTTAAAAAGGAGATTAAAATTTGTTAACACAAAGTTGTTTTTAAAGTACTTTAATGGATTAAAAGAGAAAACTTACAAACTTTGCTTTTTTTTTTTTATTTTAAACATTTATTTTATGTTTTATAGCCTACACTCAGGTACTTTTTGAGCAACTTAATCAGATAACATTTTGAACTCGCTTTACATAATTATATTATATTCAAAACAGATTCATCATTATATTTAAAAGAACCATTATAACATTAAAAACAGAATCAATTATATTCAAAACAGAATCAATAATATTTAAAAAAAAGAATCAATTATATTCAAAACAGAATCAATTATATTCAAAATAGAATCAACTATATTCAAAACAGAATCAATAATATTTAAAACAGAATCAATAATTTTCAAAACAGAATCAATTATATTCAAAATAGAATCAATTATATTCAAAACAGAATCAATAATATTTAAAACAGAATCAATTATATTTAAAGCAAAATCAATAATACTCAAAACAGAATCAATTATATACAAAGCAGAATTAATTTTATTCAAAGCAGAATCAATTATATTCAAATCAAAATCATAATTATGTACAATAGAATCATCAATATTCAAAACAGAATCATTGTTAGTTGCACTATTTGCAGGAATACAGCTGTAGAACATGTTACCTAAGATCATACCAAGAAGTTTATTTAGCCATCACCAAGCATTCAAAAATAAAAAATATTTTACTATAAATGTTACCTGCTGATATGGCTGAGGTGCAATATGTGCTTGAGGTGAATAAGGCACAGTAAATTGAGTATGCATGGGCGCAGGTGCTAATAAAGGTTGTCCGGTTGCAGCTGCCACCTGCATTTGAGAAGGCTGAGACATTCCCATATGAACTGAAAAAATTAATCAACAAAATACTGAAATTTTCTTTTCTTTTACTCCTCAATGCAAAGATGGATTTAATAGTTTCTTCAGAGAAAGAAATAACACAGTATTTTCAATTTTCAAAAGTGATTACAAAAATAACATGTATTATTCCAATATAAACTCACAATGTCAATCATTTTGACGAATACACATGAATACATTTAAAGAATAAAACCTTGGTAATTTTTGTTTTTAAGTAACAAATAGATATAAAAATTAATTTACCTTTGCGATATCTGTTTGCCTGATTTGGTTGTTGAGCATAAGGAGACTGTGCAGCAGCAACTACATAAGTAGGCATTACCATAGCCTGTAAGGGAGGAACCGGCCCTCCATATCCAGGGGTCTGTGGTGTATGTGGCCTTGATTGTGTTGGAGTACTAGCTGATCTCTAAAAAAATATAATTTTTTAAAACACCAATTTTGATGTTTAATATAAACATGGTCCAATGCCATTCAACCGGTAATTAGAAAACGTAAGTACTCGTCTTCTTGATCTTCAAGGAACCATCAGACCTCTTATCAACATCCTTACCATACAGAAATTCCACTCATATCCCGCAAAATGATATGAGCAAAAAGTTTCTAGCTATCTAACTTTGTAATACAAATGGCCAGCATAATCAGTGAGACAAACTTGACCAATTTCTAAAAAGACAATCTCATAAATATTGTCCTAGTGCCTGAAATCCCTTTCACCACAAATTCTTATTTTCATATACATGACTGCATCACGTACAAATCAGATAACCCAGACAACATATCCCACGCAGAATTCTTATATCCTTATGCATAAATACTTACCTGATTCCTCGTAATTAAGGGTTTCTTTATGTGCGAAAAACGAATATTAACTATGTTTCTCCCTAAAAAAATATTTTACCCTACTTAGTTACATCGCCCAGTGGTCTGAATTCTCCCATCATGGTGCGAAAAATCCTGCTGTGTTTGTTATTTGAAGTTGCGATACTGATTGGATAATAATAATTTTATATATTTAACATATTTATGAAAAATTAAATTATTTAGAAACAAAAAAGTGCTCTTATGATGATCTATTTTCTAGAGTTGTTAATCAAGCACTTTAAATTATGAAGAGCATTTAAAAACAAATATTTTTAATAATTAGTTTCATTACTTAATTTTTACTTTATTAAAAAAAAATTAATATTCAATTTTATAAAAATCATATAAGCACATTTTTTTGTTTTTAAATAAATAATTTAATTTTCTGTAAAAATAAGTTAAATAAATAAAATAATTATTATCCACTATTATTATGCATGATTAAATTCACAACTAAAATACATAAACCACCTATTTACTTTTGTAAACTATAATCTAACAAAATCAAATCATAATTGGTATCGCGAATTTGAATAACAAGCACAGCATGATTTTTCACACCATGATGGGAGATCAAGACCACTGTGCAACATAACAAATTGGGGTAAAATATCGGGCCTATGATTTTTATTCAAAAATCAGAAAAATTGCGATAGCTTCAGCATGACTCTACCAATCTATACGAAACTTGGAAGAAGTTTATGGCCCTATAAACTACATGAAATGATACAAACCCCATTTCTGCAAACAATTTAGAACCGGAGATATAAAATAAAATGTTTGAGTTTTTCTTTATTTTACACTACTTTTTCTCTCTTACAAAGACATAAAATCTGAAAGTTATTGTTATAGGTTAGAGATCAGAAATTCAGCTTTCCAACGATTATAGTGACATTAAATTTTGATTATATCCGGATGAGTTATGAATGCTTAAGTGAAAGCGGCAGGAAAAAAAAATCCTCCAGAACAATCAAGTCCAAAAATTTCTATTTTTTTATTTCTATCAAAAGTCCTATTTAGGGGTTTAAAAGGGTGCTATAAACGAATCTGACTTGCTTTTTTCTAAAAAAAATTTATTGGTTTATTTTGTTGGAAGCGTCTTTTGGTTTTTGAATATTTTATTTTAAGATTAATGTTATGGGGCCACAAACTTAAACTTTTATTATTCAATACTGTTAAGATACTCATTTCTTATATAAATATATTAATGCATTCTCAATAAATAAGATATGTTTGTTAGTAAGATTTAAAAGCCTTTTTGATTATCATCAAATGATATTTTACATTGATTCAAACAAGTTTATTTATTTTTAAAAAGTTAAATTAGGTTTGAGAATAGCTTTCCAAAAATCTCACTATTTGGCTCAGGCTCCTGATTTTTTCCCGACGCGAAAAATTCAAGCAGAATTCCCGATCTACAAGGAATTCAAGGCTGCTAGACACCCTGTTGAATGTTTATACCTAACTACTTAAGTCTTACACCCAATGATGTGTGTGAAAGTATACTAAAACTATTCAATAAATTCCACCACCTGTAAACTTGTCAGAAGTAATATTAAAAGCATGATAATTTAAGGCAGAATATAAAGATAGTAAAATTCCTACTGTAAGAAAAAAAGAGAAAGAAATTGTGACTAAATATCATATATCTACCTAGAAATAATTAAAAATACATCAAACTTAATAGTACTTACCGGTGTAAATGGCTTTGCATTTGGATTATAAATAAATTCTTTGGCATTGGGATTCAGCTTAGATTTTAAAGCTTTTGAATCAGTTGATTCTGGATTACCACCGGAAGAAGGACGAGAAATAGTAGCTTCCGTAGGTGTTTCTACAGTCCTGGAATTGGTTTGAAGATTTGTTACTTCAGATTCATTTACAGCCTTTTTTTCTTCAATTCCTTCATTTAATTTAAAATCTGCCCCGAATTTTTTAAGGTCAGATAATTGATCATCTCTACCTAAAAAGTAAACAGATTTATAAATAATCCTAAAACCAACTTAGTTTTACAATCTAATAGACCATCTTAATAAATTTAATTCTATGAATATTTTTAATAAATATAAATCTTACACTTTTAGATTGGGGGAGAAATTCTAGAAAATTAACAATTTATAGATCTTAGAAAATAAAATGTTTATACTATAAGAAGAACAATGTCCTACTACGATTTTTAGTAAGATAATGTGGGGTAAATGCGCACTAGATTTTACAAAGTATGACTTTACAGGACTGTAAAATCCTTATTTTTGAAGCTAGATTTTCCTATTATTTTTTTTTTTTTTAATGTTCTTCAGATGATTATATTTAAATATTACATTCAATCCAACGTTTCAACGAGGTCCATTTTGATGAGATTGATAATTAAATTTAGTAGTACTTAGTATGCAGTTACCCTTAAGTGAGATAAGCCTTGAGAGGTAAGAGCCTACAAGGTATCTGGAAGACTTGTTATTCAAGCAGTAATAGTTTTGGGGCCAGTGCAAAATAGTTCATTTCCGGAGGATTATTATAATGATGTAATAATCGAAAAAAGTTAAAACTTGTCTGAGATTCAGATTTGAAACCTTCAGTGACAGCAATGAAAGCGGAACATAATTGAATAAATGTATTGAAAACAAGAAATTTTTTTTCAATGTGCTAGTCTAGAGTCGCCCAGGCAAAGCATGATAGTAGAGGTAAGTTACACCACATGCACTAGTCTCAGAACAGAGATCTGCACTTACTCCTAATATCATGTTTTGCTGGGTAAACTGCGGGCTAGCACTTAAAAAATTAGAAAACTGTCAAGAAGAAATGTAAATCACAAAATATTTTCACGAACAGCTTCTGAAGGTTCTACTTACCACAAAAAAAAAAAAAAAGTCTAGAGGTGGATAAATACTGACAAAGTTGAACAGCAGAAGTTGAAAGATCCAAAATAATCAACAGGATGGAATTGATATCTTAACAACTCGTTATACTTCACCGTAGCGAATTTCGTGGATGATTTGACATACTTCATTGTTTAGAATTTGGATTTAGCGAGACGATTATGCAATTAGCCCAAAAACGCACTGGCCTCATATCACCTTACAGGTTTTTGTAGGTCATAAAGAAATAAATAAAAGTTATATTTACTATAACAAATTAGGTAATATTTGCTACTGCAAAATATTGTTTTGTTTTTTAATAAATTTAAAAATTGAAATATAAATTTTCATCCAATTCAAACACACCCATAAACAAAACAGTTTAAAAAATTAAAATATTACGGAAAAATTTGTTAACTCAAAAATGACTTTTAATAAGGACATTACACCCCAAATAAAGAAAAACTGCTATTACAAAATATATCACATTACATTAGTACCAAAATAACAAAAATAGGAATAGATAAATTTATGGATATTTTAAAAATTGAGTAGGATCAGCAACTTAACAATCATATCGATGTTTGCTTACCTCTTGATATTTTTCTAGTAATATTTAATGATGTAGGTCCTTGGTGTTCAGGAGGGTGTTGTAAAATTGGTGGTTTCCTGTGATGATGATCCGAAGATGAAATGACATTATTGGTTGAATAGTTAATATGGTTATGGTTATGATTGACTGAACTTCGTGTTGTCTCTGTGGAGACATTGTTACAAGGGGTTGTCGTTTGGGTGGTAACATTTTGGGTTTGGTTGAAACGAGAAGGCTCACTACTCGCAAAACTTCGTGCTTAAAACAAAAGAAAACATTAAAAATCAAATCAAATCAGATATTTGTATATAAATAAAGCCTACTTTATAAGGCACTAGGCAAAAATGACAATTGAAAAAAAAAATAAATAGAAAGATAAGACAATGTAAAGGTTACATTAATTTATTAATGTTAAGAGTCCAAGATCATACTGAACAATATATTATTCAAATAAATTTATCAAAACTTTGTAATTTTAATGCATGACTTTAATTAGTAACAAGTAATAAATACAATCCCTTTATATAATGTGTGTGTGTGTTTGTGGTTAAATTGTCCAATTTTGTCTTCTAATTATTTGTTCTTCACATCTAAGGCATTCAATGTACAATCTTTAGGACTACAATATAAGACTAAATTTGATATTGCACAACTGCTGGATCGTGAATGAGGTATCCATCCCAAATGAACTGCATTTAGTCCTATATTCCATATTCACAATCCAACAGTTGTCTGTTACTGATAGGTTGGATTGTGATTACCTGGCTTAAAGTAATGATTGCTTATTTCAATATGTTGACAAGGATTATCTACAAACAAATCTTATCAGAACAAAAAGATATGCTTCAACACACAGTCACAAAACCATTAAAAAGCTGTCTTAATTTATTCATGAAAGTTTTCTTTGGATTATCCACATACATAGCCTGTGAGAACATAAAGAAATGCTTAACCCGCGGATACATGCGATCTGTGAAGTCGCCCTTCTACCTCTTATCTCCTGTACTAAGGGCATTTAATTTGAGGAAAGCGGGAAATCACCCCTTACCATTACTCACCCTCAGTCTATTTTTAGTACTTGTTTTGCTTATCCACGCATACGCAGCTACAAAGACCTGGTAGGTCTTTTGCGCGTTTCCACGTAATTGTCATTATTTTTGTTCATATATAAGTTATTTGTTGCTACTAAATTTAATTTGACATATATATTCTCTTGCTGAATACTTATGCCTTTAGAATCCTGTGAAAACTGTGAAATAGACTCAGGAGCTGGGAGGTCATTGTGAGTCTTGAAGTAGTTTTCTACAAAGATCTGGTAGGTCTCTTGCGTGTTTCCAAGTAATTATACTTATTTTTGGTGAGAGTATGGTTGACCGTGGAGATATATGTGGAAATGTATATAATTAGTTTTTTTCTTATTTGTGTGCTTCTTCATTGAACGCACCCTCAATCAAGCTTCTGCTACATATCCTAATTGTTGTTTATTCATAAGTTATTTGTTGCGGCTAAATTTGGTTTCAGAATTGTCCCATTTATAGTAATCAGTTTTAGAATTCTATGTAAATTGATTTGATAATGTATCGTACAATTATTATTGCTAAGTAGAATTTTTTTTACATATTACAAATAAACTTTAAATAATACGAATTTACTTTTTGCTTTATTTCAAATATACTAAAACTCCTCATTATTTTACACTGCTAAAACTGCTTCGTACCTGTACGGCATATAAATCCAAATATTGTTTAATCAAGCCACTCGTTAGCAATACCTAAGGAATCATTTCTCTAAACTAGCAATGAATCAAAGGATATACTCTTCATGATTCATTCTCATATGGGAATGTAAGGGAAAAACACCAAAAAATGTGTTTTACATTTTAGTGGGGGGTGAGGTAGTCCAGTGGGTTTGGTGGCTGAGTGCTTACAATTCTCCTGATCCCGGGTTCAAGACGGGCTGTGACAAAAATTATTTATTCTGTTATCAGCTGTCGATCAAACCTGTGGGGTCGGGAATCCCTCTTAGGGCTCACCCAGCCTCAAAAAAGTGGATGCCCTTAATTGGGGGAAAAACCTTGCGGTTGAACATGATCTCAGCCAAATCACCTCCTTACACAACCGTCGGCCTAGAAACAGTATGGTCCTTACCAAGTACTGAACCCAAGACTTCACGAATTGTAGTGGTAAAGGTTTTTTTTTTTTCTTTTTACATTCTAGAACATATGATACCTCTCAGGTCATTGCGCACTCCTAGGTTTATTTTCGATTGCAGGTTCCGATGGTTTAAACATCCAGTCACAATACCAATATCTCATTTTATACACAAAAGTTTTGGCCATAAAGATAATTGATAGGTCGATGGTTACTTGCAAAGCTCTAAATTACAAAGGAGTTCATAAAATGCTATAAGAGCAGAAGTGATCAGTTCCTTTCATACATAAGTTAAAAATAAATGCCTTTGTGATTATGTTCTTAATACTAGCTTGTACCTTAATGCTCTATGGCTTTTCCTGAACTCAATTATTTGTTCTGACTAATATAGGCAAGTTAATACTGCATTCTGGTTATATAACCAACAAATAAGTTGACTAATAAGGGATTGATAAATTATTTGATAATTTATCAATCTCTAATTAGATTGATCCTTCTATACCATCATGCGGATGCCAACTAAATAAGTTGACTTCCCACATATTTCTAATTAATCTATACACAAAAAAATAGTAGAATGATTATCACAGAATTAGCAGAGTTTTTCATTAATTTTCTATATGAATATATTTTTTAAGGATATACAACAGGAATGCTAGGAAAAGCTAAAATGACTAATAACATTAAAATAATTTTAATGTATTTTTATAATAATCAATTTTTAAATTTACTGATCTGTCAGCTGCTTCATAAAGAAAATCCAGAATTTCAGCAAATATTAAAGCCATTTAAATCATTTACAAAAGCAAATTAAAATATTGAAATTCCATATTTTGTTACATACCATGTCTTGTGGTTAAGGCTGTTCTTTGGGGTTTAGGAGATTCAGATATTCCATTTACACGCTCTCTAGAATTGTTATTAGCCAAAGTTGTAGGTGTAGCAGCTTGTGATGTTGCAGGGTGATGTTGAGGAAATGAAGAATTAGAAGATTTGATTGTATTGTTATTACCAACTTGAACAGGAGGTACAGAAGATGTCCTAACATTTTTATTTGTTTGTAGAGTTTTCCTTTTTGGTGGACAGACATATTTATTTCCTTCACTATTAGGGCTGCTGTCCGAGGATGATGGGCGAACTACTGCTGCATATTTATCTTCCTCCTCTCCATTTTCCATGTCAATACGTACTTTGTAATTAGGATTACTTTCAATTTCATTAGCTATCTTAGCAGCTTTTGCTTCGGCATCCCTGAAAGATAAAAACATCAATTATATCTGTAATGTCCTAAAAACAAGCAAATGAGTGGATAGATTAAAATACAGTAGGACCTCCACATAACAAACTTCTTTGTAAGGAATTTTCTCTATAATAATTTTGTTTTAAGACCCAAAAAATTCCATAATAAAACGTTTCTATATAACAAAGAAAAATTCTACATAACAAACTTAAATTTCCTGAAAAAAATCCATAAAGTCCACTTTTTTTTATTATTACTGGGGATAATGAAAGGTGTTGAAACAAAAAGGTACTATGTGGAATGTTATGAATTATTGAGAAGGGAAGACGTTCCAGTAGTGGTAGGGAGGACAATGGGCAGCTCTTGTGGGTTTTTTTGTGACTTAAGGTCTCCCTTTCTCCTGAGAGTTTACCTGATCGGACCTTAGTTGACATAAAACATAAATCAAATTGACAAATCAAAGCTATCTGATATATTGCAATGTCAAAGCGGAAGATTTTAAGTGTGGAAGCAATAGATTCCTCCAAGCACTTTCTCAACAATAATAAAGAATTTTAAAACAATTTTAAGAAATTAGGAAGCTGGAGGAGAAGAAAGAAAAAAGTTAAAACAGTGCAAGTTTAATTCTGTAGAGAAAGCAGGGCTCAAGTGGGTAACAATGGTACAGAACCAAAATTTGCCAGTCTCATGACCACTTCTTAAAGAGAAGGTGGTTCCATATGCAAAAATGTTAGATATTGATGATTTTCAAGCAAGTTCAGGATGGTTGGACAAATTAAATAAACGCCACGGAATAACAGAAAAGGTTGTATCAGGGATAAGTGCAAGTGTATCAAAAACAACTTGTGATGGAACTAATGGAAACTAAAATTGCAGTAGATTTTGGAAGATTGTCATCCTGATGGTGTGTTTAATATGGATGAATGTGGACTATTTTATAAATGCCTTCCCAATAAGACACTGGCATTCAAAGACGATAAACGCTTTAATGATAAAAACAGTAAAGAACAAATAACTGTAGTAATATGGACCAGCATCATTGGAAGGGAAAAACAAAAATATTAGTAATAGGAAAAAGCAAGTAACCAAGATGCTTCAAAGGAATAAAATTGTTAGAAGTGGACTATGATAACAAAAAGAAATCCTGGATGACTAGCAAAATTTTTTTGAAGTGGATAAAAAATATCGAAAAGAAGATGATATGAGAAAATAGAAAATTTCTTCTTTTCGTAGATCATTGTCCTGCTCATCCTCTTCACATAGTTAAACAATTAATAAATGTTAAACTTACATCAAAATTACAACCGATGCATTAATGTATCATTAAAAATCTAAAAGTAAATTATCGGAAATAAGTCCTAAGAAGAACTAGTATACCCGGGCGAGAACTCTCGCATTAGATCCTAATACATTAGAAGTATAAGCGATATTAGGAAAACATATTTACTCTTATTAACAATATAATATTACTAACAAATTTTATTTAACACATACATTTGGGGAAGCTACATAGTTTGTAATGAATATGTTGAAATTACAGCTTATACTAAATAAATAATTAGCTTACCCCACTGAAAATCATCTCTTCAATTTAGGAGTTAGGCAATCAGATCTAGCTATAACATTTTCTATATGTAGTATTCATATTTAACAGTGCCCTTTAGGGTTGAACATGGGAAACAATATATTAATCTCATTAAAAGATTTTGTAAACAGACTCAAATTGATATAAAGTTGCCATGACAACGGCACATATGCAAGATGGCATGAGGCCCGTGCGGATTTATATCCCACATTATCTCAAAAACGGTAGGTTTTTCAGCTTTACAACGCTGGACCAATACGCTCCACAGGGGCGTATATGATCTTGATGTCTGCGTCAAAATCTTTAAAACCCAGCTTATCCCGTCTCGATCCGCCGACTCTGTCGTCAAAGTTTTGAAACCTTCCAGTTTTTTCATCACTTTTATTTAAGCCCTTGCAAAATTTTAAGAAACAAAATTGGAATTCGTCACATCTCCGTAAAATTCTCTTTCTTTTGATGCCTCATTCATCGAAATCCATCGCTCCTGAGAGCCGGAAAAGGGATCTATACTACCGTAATAATATATAGTAGTGATTATTCATGCATTGGAAAATAAGCAACCCATTGATAAGGTTATCGATCTGTGTGTTTGCATAATGGATTTAGCAAAATCATCTCTCAGAAAACACAATAAAAAATTGTTTCATTAAAGCAGGATTTGCTGAAAAGTCAACTGAGAAAGTTGCGGATGATTTACCAGATATTAACATCTGCTGGAATGAGATTCAATCAACAGGAGCAATAAATGAGAACGTAAGAAGTTTGACTGAATATTTAGCAGTAGATGAGGAAGTGATTGTGATAGAATATTCCACTGATTATAAGATAATAGAATCAGTGAAAGACCATAAAAAGCAAGAGGACGAAGAAATGGATGATGGAGAAGAATCAGAAATAGCCAAACATTCAAAGATCGAAGCGCTGGCCGAATTTGAAACCATTAGAAACGATTTCCGTTTTATTGAAGAAGTGCCTGATAATATTTTTCAAATGATAAACGAATGGGAATATTTTTTTGACAAGTCACAAACCCACCATGTTCAGCTGGTGTTCAGCAAGATATAAGAAAATATTTTATTCCAATCAAATAAAGTGTTCTTAATTTATGAAGTGTAGAAGATAGTAATGTTTTAGTATCCGTAATGCAGTTATGTTATAGAAGAGTCATAGTTATATTAGTTTTATTTAGTTATAGTAGGAGATAGTAATGTTATTTTTGTGTAATACGTATATATTAACCATTGTTCCTTTTTACTATTTAAAATCAGATGTTTTGTATTTTATTATTTTGGATTAAATTTAATATTGGATTAAACGATTTCCGTTTTATTGAAGAAGTGCCTGATAATATTTTTCAAATGATAAACGAATGGGAATATTTTTTTGACAAGTCACAAACCCACCATGTTCAGCTGGTGTTCAGCAAGATATAAGAAAATATTTTATTCCAATCAAATAAAGTGTTCTTAATTTATGAAGTGTAGAAGATAGTAATGTTTTAGTATCCGTAATGCAGTTATGTTATAGAAGAGTCATAGTTATATTAGTTTTATTTAGTTATAGTAGGAGATAGTAATGTTATTTTTGTGTAATACGTATATATTAACCATTGTTCCTTTTTACTATTTAAAATCAGATGTTTTGTATTTTATTATTTTGGATTAAATATTAAATTTTATTTTGTCTCATGTGGTTTGATTTTCTAACCCAATATTTGTCCATAACAGAGAATTACAGTTTCTCTATAACGAAGTTTCTATATAACAAATTTTTTCTTCAGAACGTTCAATTCTGTTATACGGAAGTCCTAATGTACAAAGCTGATTTCACAAATCCTAGCAAATTGTAACCTGGATTAGAGATATTTTAACAGTAAAAAATACTCCATATATTAATTTTAGCTAGGATCTTCCAGAGGTCGAAATCTTATTTGACCATAATTATATGCATCAATTTTCAAGTCGCAAATTCTCTTGTCTGAGAATCATTACTAATGTCATAAACATATCACTTAACAGTTATAGTAAATTCACTCCAATTAATTTAGGTCTTTAATGGACCAAGATTCATATTTACAAATTTTTAGAAATGATTTAATAATTATATCAGGGGCACAAGTAAGTTTTGAAGGATTTACAATATTAAATAGCATCAGGCCATAGTCTAGCCACCTTCAAGTTAAAGCATCATCATTAAACTTTAGTTGTCGGTATGTTCGACCACTTAGTCGAAGTGTAAACAACATACATTTTTCAAACAACATACATTTTTCAAACACCAAATATGTTGACTTTTGTACCAACGAAGCGTTATGTGCAGAGGAAGCTTTATTGTCTGCTTCCATTTAAAGAGAAAACAGCTGAAGGTCATCGAGGCTTTATGGACACCATGCTCCATCATGGTCTTCAACTTTTGAGTACTGGTTTAGACGATTTAAAAGGGTTGATCTTGGCACGGAGGATAAGGAATGTGAAGGAAGGCCAGAAATGTTTGAAGATACAGAATTGGAGACATTAGTGAATAAACATTCGTGTCAAACACAGGAGGAACTTGCAGCATCTTTGGTAGTGACTCAACAAGCAATTTCATTAAGCCTAACAGCCATGCGATTGGTCCAAAAGCAAGGAAATTGGGTACCATATTAATTAAAGCAAAGATGTGTGGAAAGAAGAATTTTAACATGTGAACAGCTTCTCCAAAGACAAAAACGGAAGATTTTTATTTGCATCAAATTGTAACTGGAGATAAAAAGGAGATTCATTTCGACAATCCAAAGTGTATTATTTATATTATGAGCTGCTGAAACCTGAATGAAACCATCACAGGACATCGTTACTGACAGTGATCAGTTTAACAGCAATTGATGCATTTGAGTCGAGCATTGAAGGAGAAACAGCCGGAATATGAGCAGAGATACAACAAAGAGATTTAGCAGGACGACAATGCTCGACCACATGTTGCAGTACAAGTCAAAAACTACATATTCTTCATACATTGCTCCTTCCGACTATAACTTGTTTCGATCAATGATTCATGGCCTGTCTGAGCAGCACTACCATTCTTAAAAGGAATGCAAAAAATGGGTCGACTCTTGGATTGCCTCTAAAGACTAGTCGTTCTTTCAATGGGGAATTTGTAGGTTGCCAGAAAGATGGAAAAAAGTAGTGGCTTTGAGTAATCAAATTATTGCCATTTTTGAACAATGAAGTACCAATTTTCACAAAAAATCCTTTAAAACTAGCTTGAACCCCAAAAACTGCATCATTTTTTCTGAACCACTAGTCCGTAAATTGAATAAATATAATAATTGAGTTCAACTAAGGAATGCTACTTAAAAATGTCTGAAGTGTCTTGTTGGTTCTTTGATTTATTTTTAGGTTATATAAAATATTTAACAATAAATATATATATATTTTTTAGTGAATATTTACACCATTGTCGTCAAGAGAATCCCTATGCAAAATTTCATTTTATTTTTCATGATGATGTTACTTGTAAAGGAAATGTGGAAGGGGAGCATCTCCATGTATAATGGATTTGAAAGAAATTATTAAATAATTTTTAAAACATCAAATATTTCCTTTTAAAGAAATTAAAGTTTATATATGAAGTTTTTTCAATTAAAATACCACTAATCTAGGTTATAATAGCCAGTTATAGCATTTAGAATGTGCCTATAATATTCAGTAGAATCTTCAAATACTCGAATAAAATAAGAGTTTAACAGCAAGTTTAAAAAAATTACTTAATAAAATACAAACATAGAATTCACCAATTAGATGCATTAACTGAATAAATAATTTATAAAATGACTATTAAAACCTTTAAAATGCCAAAGAAGCTTACTTGTAATCTTTGGAATCCTTGTTCTGTAGTGGTGTTGTATAATCAGAAAGCCCATGGTCAAAATTTGAAGTTACTCCATACATCTGTTCATTTTGTCGAAACATTTCATTTACATCCCAACCATTCTAAAATTTAAAAAAAAATTAAAATAAAGAAATGAAAATGAAAAAATCTAGTTTCCACTATAAATCTTTTAATCCTGCAAACTTCTTTTACACCCATGTTTCTCTTGAATAGCTCATAATCTCTAAGATACCACACTAATGAATATGGTCCTGATGACATCCAAGCTAAACTAATCAAAATTTGCCTACCATCCACACTACTTGTCCTATGATGCATTTACAAATTTTCCCTAAAAAACTCAATTTTCCCATCATTCTGAAAGAAAATCCTTGTACACCCTCTTAATAAGACTCCTAACTCCTTCACTTTACATCAGATTTCTATCTTATCAAACCTTTCAAAACACCTAGTTCAGTCCCTAATATCCAGTTACCTTGAGTAAAAAAATCTCCTGAACCCCTTTCAATCTGGATTTTGATTGGTTTCTTCACACAGTCAGTGCTCTAAAATCACCAAAGGCCTTTATCATGTCAGTGTCCCAACCATTTGCTATCCTACCTAATATTCCTAGATTTTTCCAAAGCTTTTGGATGTTAATTTTGGAAGTTGATCACGGCATAGAGGACTGAGTGAACTGGTGGAGGTGTGGTCTTGTTTGCCCATGGCAGTCTGAGAGTTAAAATCCTTCACACATCCCTGTCCAGTGACTGTCCACACCTAGAATATCTATTTACCAACACTTCCTCTGACTCATTCTCTCTCCAGTTTGTCATAGTTTTTCGCCCTCCTAATGCTCCATTTGAACCCTCCTTTGAATCTTCCCTCTTCACTTACATTTCTCTCTTCAATAACATAATCATTTCAGGAGATAATAATACCGGTTTTATTCCAAATTCTCCTGATAAATCTTACCTAGTTGATCTCTTTTACTCCCTTAATTTATTTAATTGTTCCCAAACAACCCACCCATCATATCCAGTTTTTAGATACGTGGCTAGACCTCATTATAATAGATTCAACTGAAAATTTATTATCCTCCCAATATCTAGTACTTTTCCTCTGATCACATAACAGGTCTCATATCAATATTTCTAGCCCCATCCTTACCACCCAGAAAAATTTCTTGGAGAAATCATGATTTATTAACAAATGCAAATATCAATCCTTTCTTTACCCATTATCCAATTCCTTAGAACCTATTTAAACATCTTCTATAGATGAAATGGTCGAATGTCTTTAGTCAAATCTATTGTCCTTACTTAATCACCACACTCCTCTCAAAACCGACACCTTCTGGTGACCACCACCTCTCTGGATTGCCCCATAAATAAGAACCCTGTTAAAAATAAGAGACATGGCCAGATGATGTTTTTGTCGCAGCCGAATCCCTGATGATTATTCCTCCTTTAAGTTCCTCAGAAATCTCACAGTCTTCTATCTGTAGTGGCAAGGCGCAATTATTTTATAGTTGTCTCTCCTAAGTTTCTGACAGCAAGAAGAAGAGGAGGATCTTCAGAAAACTATCTGTTGTAAACTCCCAATCTAGCAATTACTATTCTGTTTCTCCTGATTAACTAAATTCCTATTTTACCAATCCTATTTCTCAGAAATCTAAAACATTTTCTTGCCAAAAGTAAACATTTAAAAGTAAACCTAAAGTAAACCCGTAATTCCCTTTGATTCTGACAATTTTTATTTTCTTTATGTTACTCCTGATGACCTCCTCTTTTCTGTCCTTAAATCTAGCGACTACGTCTCAGATCTTATTCCGGTGAAACTCATTAAGCTCTGCCACCCTGCCGTTCTTCTAATCCTTCTACAAATCAATAATTTTTCCCTCTTAACTCTATCTTCCCTACAGTCTGGAAAAAGGTTGTAATACGTTCTCTGATTAAAGTTTCTTCTGCATCAAACGTTTCCGACTTCAGACCCATTTCTATTCTTTCAAATCTAAATCAAACCAGTAGAAAGATTAGTCCATTACCAACTTTCCTCATACCTTCAACAAATCGCCCTCCTAAACCCTTATAAATCAGGTTTTCCTTCTGGCTATTCTATCCAATCCGCCTTACTTAGAATCATCCAAGACATACAATCTTCCATTAATCGACAGAAAATTACAACTCTAATTCTTTTGGATTTCCCAAAGCTTTTGATTCTGTTGATCATGAGATTATCCTATCCAAACTGTTTAAATTGTTCTTCATTAATAGCACCTTAAAATGGTTCCATTCCTTCTCATCATTAGCAAATGTGCTCAAACCTT
This sequence comes from Rhaphigaster nebulosa, assembly GCA_948150685.1. Taxonomy (NCBI): domain Eukaryota; kingdom Metazoa; phylum Arthropoda; class Insecta; order Hemiptera; family Pentatomidae; genus Rhaphigaster; species Rhaphigaster nebulosa. The sequence continues at coordinate 149,731,371 of OX411307.1, forward strand.
AATTGCGGATGATTTTAGTTGTATTTATAATAATATAATAACAAAAATCTGATATTCTAAAAGTGTAAAAATAATCCAGAATAAATTCTGAAAACAACAAAGTCGAATATCTATAGACGAATTAAAAATAAAATCAGTATTTTGAGTCAAATATAAGTGTAAACTAAAGACATTATGAATTTTATCTTATCTTTTTATACTACATACATAGTAGATAAATAATAAAAATATATCAATTTAAACTTACTGAAGTAGTTCCATCTAATTCGTATTCATCTACATTGTTCCCAGCACAATCCCAAGGTTCCAATTCCTTTTCAGTAACTTGGCCATTAAATTTACTGATCGCAGTATCAGTTTGAAAGGTATCTAAAATTTAAGTTAAACAAATTGATTATTAGTTATTTCAAACAATTTTTAAAATATGTATAACAATTCATAATAAATAATGTACAAAATCAAGAATTCTATATCAATAGTAACACTTAAAAAGATTCAAATTATTTCAATATTGTACTACAGTGAAACCTCTCTATAACAGACAGCCACCGGTCCAATGGATTTGCCTGTTGAAGAGGGGAATCCGCTGAAAAGGGGTATATACAAGCTTAATAAAAAATGAATACTTAAATGCATGCATCAGTAAAAGTTCATTAATTTGAATAAACAAAGTTAATTAATACAATTTTGAGTTCTCTTTATACCTAACATATATACATGATATATATATATATATATATATATATATATATATATATATATATATATATATATATATATATCGTATTTAATATTAAGTATAAAAATATTTAAAAAATATAAAATAAACTTGGTGAACAAAATGCATAAACAACGTAGATATTTACATAACTAATTTTAAAAACTGACAAATTAGAATTTTTTTTAAAATGAATTATTTCTGTTAGCATCTTTTTCCTTGAATTTACAATTTCTTCTTCATGATAAACCATCATTTTGTGGAATAAATTGTACCTTTCTGTATAGTATTTTCTCTCATAAAAGTCTTTAAACTTTTTTATAGTATGGAATACAACAATCATTTTATTAATTAAAAAGGAATAACTTCAATATATGCACATTTTAAATGTACTTATGTATTTATATGAAACCATTAAATATAGTTTTCTTAATTTTGAACATATTGTAAGTGTCCAGCCTAAGAGATAAATTTATTTCTCAGTGAGGAAAATTTGGATGTCCAGGTCCGTTTGAGGGGTTCCCGTAGGATAGGGATCTAAATTCCAATACTTCCAGGCTGGAGCATTAAAAAAAATTGTCCATAGAGAGGGGTGTCCATTAGGAGAGGTTTCACCATGCACTATATATTATTCAAAATGAAACTATGTATAAAAAAAAAAATAATTTTTAAATTTATTTTACTCAAAATTGTATTAAGTAAGGACATTATTTTTAAAATTACATATCTCAAACTATTAGTTGTTTTTTCTTTCCTATTTCCTTCTTATGAATTTAATATTACAATTAAATTTAATATTAGATCAAGTTAGGAAAAATGAATGTTTAAAGTAATAAATGTATTTTTAAGAATATAGTTTTTACTAACCAGCTTACAATAGTTTTTCATTAAGTTAATTATCTTATAGTTTTGAATTTTCTGGTATGAAATTATCGCAAAATATTTATTACTTACTTTCTTATATGAGAGGAAAGGGATAAATTATGGACTTCATGATAACAGAGATGACAGAGCATTGACATTGATTCACCTATTTACAAACAAGGAGAGGCTACGGACGTGGCATCACAGATTTCAATGAAACTTTTTTTGGTGATAATAGGTCGAAAAATATTAGACACATGTCCGAGGGTGCCCTAGAAGCCGAGAATAAAATTATTTTATATAATTTCAACAATTTTTGTGTTATGATTTTATGCCTTTGCTCTGTATAGCTTTCAAAGTTCTCATTTATATACCAATCAATTTTTTTTTTTTGTGTATAATAAGAAAAAAATATTGCCAATTGTATTAAATGAGTTTAAATGTGCAAAAAAAGAAATATTTCAGGAAAAAGCAAGTCAAATTCATTCTTAGCTTCCTTTAAAACCCCTAATTAAGAATTTGCATGGAAATCAAAAAGTAGAAATTTTTGGACTTTAATTTAATTAATACAGATGGTTTTATTAAAAAAAAAAAAAAAAGTATTTTTACAGCTTTTTTTTACATGTTTTTAATAAAAAAAATTCAAACATTTGTTGGCTGTTCTTTTCTTTCTGGATATGTATCATACAATAAGTATAGTCCTGATGATGGGGCAGAAGCGCGAAACGCGGATAATTTTATGATGTAATTATCAATAAATTTTAAATAAGGAAGATTTTACTTTTCACTATCCATTTATTGGTTAAAATCATAATCTTCCATTTAAAAATATTCATCAGATTGGTTTCATTTTTATTTATTCCATAATTATATACTTCAGGATTACCCATAGTAGAATAATAGTGATATATATTAATGTTTGGTCAGAGCTTTTCATTTAATTTTATACAAGAATCAATATAAAGAAATAATATAAATAAAAAATGTAATGAATAATTACAAAAAATATATAAAGACTCAAAGTTTCTTATTTTTTCAAATTATAATTTGAGTAATAACACGCTTTTTTATTTTCCTTTTTCCTACTTTTATAAGCTAAATAAAATAGATAATTGATCAAGAAATGAAATAAATTGCGGATTTCAAATAGATAGGACATGACGAGATGGTTAGCATAACTAGTCTATAGAGACTGGAATTTCCTCCTGGACGGGTGGGCCTCAGGCGAGGACTTTTCGTTAATTACTTCATAGTAAATTTTTTTCTATGAACATGAAATTATCTATAAAAGTAAAATTCAATAATTGAAAACAGCTATATAAAATTTTAAAGAAAATTAAAAATCAAATTTAGTAATTTTTTGTACATTTAAACTGATTTAATACAAACAGCAATATTTTTTTCTTATTTTATACAAAAAAACAAATCAATTGGCATATGAGAACTTTGAAATCCATGTGGAGCAAAGGCAGAAAACAATACATAAAAAATTGTTGAAATTATATAAAATAATTTTATTCTTGGCTCTTAGGGCGCATTAGCAAGAACCCTAGGACACGGGTCTAATATTTTTCGACCTAATATTTCCAAAAAAGTTTTATTGAAATCTGTGATGCCACGTCCAATGCCTCCTCTCGTAAAGTTGTTAACAGAAACTGCAACTGAAAATTTATAAGGAGCAAAAATATGTTTAAATAAATAGAATTGATTTTTTTTAATTGTTTAGAATAAAACTTTAACGATCCTCTCAACCCAATAATATTAATGGAATGGGATAATTTATGGATTTCATGATAATAGAGATAATGACAGAATATTGACATTATTTCACTTTTTTACTGAAGTTGTTAACAGAAATTGTAACTGAAAATTTATAAGAAGCGAAAATCTGTTTAAATAAATAGAACTGATTTTTTTAAAAGTGTTTAGAATAAAACTTTACTGATCTTCTCAACCAGGAACATTAATATTGTTACAACATAAACATAAGTATTGAATATTATAAAGAATATACTATTAGTTGTAATTTAATTTTAAAAATTGCAGGGCTTATAGTTTATATTAATGTATTATTTAAAGCCTCCGCTTTATCAATTTTCCAGGGGGCAATACGTGCTGGAATGTAGGTAGCAGGGTTTGATTGGTAATGCTAACTTACTGGTACAACACTTAAGCCACACAGCAGTGCTGACAACCTCTACTTCATATACAGGCAGACAAACAATAAGTACATATAAGAAAACAAGCTTAAGCTTTCAAAAGAAGCAACTTAAGGTAAGAAATTCGCATTTATGCATTAAATTCAGATATTAAGTATATTCAAAATATGTTTTAAATTGGGTAATATTTTTATCAGAGGTTTAAAAAATATTTAAACCAGAATATTATTGTTTTGCTGTAATAATAATATCTTCAAAAGAGATGGTAAGTTCAAGAGCAAAAGTGAGATCGTAGCAATTTCATTGCACTTATCACAATCATGTTCGAAGAAATTAATAAGTGATTAATTAAAATATCTGACTAAGAAATGTCATAATTGTATTTAATTAATAGAATCAATAATTACAAGGCTTATAAAATCTTGGGTATAGCCTATAATTCATAATTAAACTTTGTTGCCAAAATAGCCTTAAATTATAATTTTTGTGTTTGAAATGCTATCATTATGTTTTAATTTTAACAAAAAACTTGGGCCTATTGCTACCAGCAATTCCTCCATAAACAGGATGTCTACAATGCATATTAAGATAATGACTAGGAATGAAAAATGGTTCTTTTACTATAACATTTTGAGAGAAGGATCATACAAAAAACTAAGCCACCATAAACAAATTCAGAAATAACAAATTCCATTAAATAACAACTTCAAACCAACAATTCCAGCCTATAATGCACACAATAGGAAAGGCTAAACGCAGTTATTTAGGAAAATAACTCAATTTTTTCTTCTTCTTCTTCCGCTTCTCCCTTTTGTTCCTCTCAGCGTAGGGTATTCTCCATTTTTTCAATAAGATAATAGCCATACTTGTGTCTCATTGTAGACTTAATTATATAAAAAAGTTAGTTGAGCGGCGTTGGAATATTCTGCCTTGCCTGCTCTATTTATTTCCCCAAAAACTATTGAATTTTTATTTATTTTGGGCTCCATCATTTTTTTTATGAGGGAAACAGTTCTTCAGATGGCAGTCAAAAACACATTAAGAAGTTGATTCCTCAAAAGGATGATTATTTTTTGATAGTATTGTATTGTAATGCTAATGGTATATAATATAATATTATAATGGTATTGCAATAAAAAATGGGCAGTGGGGTAGTAGCCCAATAAAATTATACATCCGACCTCGCAAAAGGTCAAGTAGCTGTAATTTTTTTTAATGTTGTTTGGGCCTAAGCCAGTAGTAAAAAACCAAATTTATTACTTTTAAAGACCTGTGCGAGCTACTTAGCAGCCAAAAAACACCGACATTTTAGCATCATTTTCAGTTTCTGATGAATATCTCTCAAAGTATTTTTCTGAATAATCTTATTTAAACTAGACTAAATGCATTACAATATGAGACCTAAGCCAACTCAGTACGTTAAGTAGTTCCTGAGATATAGGTCTTCAAAGATTGAACATTTTTTAGCAAAAAGTGAAAAATCTTCATTTTGGTATCTAAATTTGTCAAATACTAAATAAAATAAATCATAAAAAATACTCATACCATGAGAACAGTCATCAGGAATAAACTTGAAGAATAATTGATTGGTTTTAATTTGGGCTTTAACGAGCACCTGTAGGCTCACTGCTTTTCTTAAAATTAACATAAAACCGAAAACATTGAAAAATGGATTTTGATAAAAATCAGTGAAAATAGTTCATGGGAACATTTATAGTATTAACTAGAATTTTTGTTTATTAAAAAAATAAAATAGAACTTAAATAAGTAGTTTATACAAGTATAAAAGACTTGAAGAAATGTTTCTATGAAGAAGGGACAAGCTCATCGGTGGAATTCTCAAGACGAACAGTATGTGCAGATTCGTCTTGCCGTTCATTAAATTTAGGAGTGGAGATGTCTTCCTCATCATCAGAATCCTCTTGTTGAAGAGATTAAATGTTTTGACAGTTCTCCTGCACATAATCGACAGAGGGCTGAGTATTTGATTGGAGTAAGCCCCTGATCATCGAACTACCACCAATATGTAAGATTTTTGTTAACCCCCAACCACTTTTTAACTAGGTGGTAAGTTCTGTAAGCGCGGCGGTGTGTTGCATTCTCTATTGGGAGCAAGCGAGCAAAATTAATTTTGGAGTTAACTGCAGATTTAACGAGCATCTGGTAGCAGAGGTTATTCAAGGTGATTGTTAAGAAATCACAAAGATACAAAACACTTCTCTCCAGCATTTGCTATGGCCCCCTTACTTGATTGTGGGTGCAGGAAAAGTAGTGTCACACCCACTAAATCCATGCGAAGAAGTGTGATAGCGCCTCTTGTAGTTCATTGGCCAATACTTTTTCCTGAAGTAGTTAGATGAGGGCAGATTTCTCAAAAATAATATCATTGCAGAAGTGAGAAACACAAACAATGTCGGAGTCGTTCAGCATGTTTTGTGCTCTTATTAATGGCATTCTCTGGATAATCATCGAAAACAATCAAGACATTGCTACCAAAGTGGGCCTTAATGTAGCTGATGTAATCTGAGACAAGAGTAGTTATAGAAATTTTATGCTTCCAGATAGGCTTATGAAAAAGGTAGCCACCACCATACTGAACAATGTAAATGTTAAGAGCCGAGAAGCCACCTAGGAGATTTTCACAAAGAACGTATCAGGGAAAAATGTTTTGAGTTTGTTTATCTTTAATAGTATGCACTAAAGTGCATACTATTAGTGCACTTGTACTAAAGCAAGTGTTGAACAATCAATTAGAAAAAATTACAAATTATTTGTACATAAATTTTTATAATACATTTTCATAGATTAGTTCCCGTCAGGAACCAATACAAATAGAATAGATACTCTTTCTGGAACCTCCAATTGCCTTAGAAAAGCAGATAGCCAGAAAAGTAGCACAAATATTGCGTTATTGCATTATATCATTGGTTCATTGATTTTTATCAAAACCCATTTTTCAAGGTTTTTGGTTATATGCTAATTTTTTAGAAAAGCAGTGAGTCTACAGATGCCCCTAAAAGCCCAAATTAAAGCTATATAAATATTATACAAGTTCATTCCTGATGACTTTTCTCATGGGTGAGTATTTTTGATATTTGACAAATTTAGAGACCAAAATAAAAGTTTCTACTTTATAAAAAAATGTTCAATCTTTGAAGAACTATATCTCAGGAACTACTTAACTACTGAGTTGGCTTAGGTCTAAAATTCTAATACATTAAATCTAGTTTAAAAAAGATAACTATACATTTTTCGTTCGGACGAATACCTCGGTAAATATTCATCAGAAACTGAAAATAGTACCAACATTTTGGAGTTTTTTGGCTGCTATGCAGCTCGCAATGATCTTTCAAAGTTGGTTTTTTACTACTCGGCTAAGGTCCAAACAACATAAAAAAAAAAATTATAACTACTTGACCTTTTGTAAGGTCAGGCCCTTTTTTATGTCTAATATGACTGGACTATAACAGGATAGTAATAAGTTCGTTGACATCCGCATGATGGTATCAATCCCTAATTAGGATAGTAACAGTGAGTAAGCCACTGACTCGACTCCAGACTCAGGTTCGAGTCCGGCTGTGGCAGGTAATTTATTTATTGATATTTCATCCATGGATCGACCCTGAGGTCAGGAGACACTGAAGCATGCCTAGCCTCTATGAAGTGGATACCTGACTTAACTGGAAGTGGATAGCTGGTCGATACCAAAATCTTGTTGGTCTACTTGTTGATCGAAAAAATTAGTTCCTTACCAGGTACTCAGCTCCAGACCCTCCATTGGTTGTATTGGAACAGATTTCTTTATAATTTAATAAAATAGGTCACCTATAATTGATGACAGCACATTTACTGATTGTAGTTAGTCTTGGGATCTCTCTATTTAAAATGCAACCAAATCATTGGTTAAGTTCTAATGAAATGTAACATTATAAAACAAAACAATTAATATTAAACTACACAATGCTATAGTAATGAAATAAATGTGTTTTTTCACCTTATTTTTTTGGAAATTATTATTTTGCTCTTTAAAATATCAACCTTGGTGATTTAAAATAATAATTATAAAATTTGTATTTCATATTTGGAAAGGTGCACCTACCTCTTGTAGCATAATCAATATCTGCATCAATTATTTCCAGCTTAATAATATCAGGAGCTTTAAATATTATTTTCTCAATAATTGAATCTATATGAATTTGGAGTGGGTTAGAAGGATCAACTTTGTGAGCTAATTCCACTACCACTTCAAATTGAGCTGAGAAAGTCCTAAATATCCCTTCAAAAATGACTCCTGTTGATGTATGAACCTAAAATAACCATAAATATGAGAGATATTGTTATAATGCCATCAAAATTCAAAAATTTCATTTAACTTTAGTTTAATATATTTTTTTTTAAGGTGGAAGTAACTATGCATTACCATTGTAAAAATTAAGTCTCAATGATATCACACATTTGAAAATCTTATGAAAAAGGAATGCAATTACTCAAAAACCAGTGAGTAAATATGTTTTATTTAAGTCTCGTTGAGGTGAATTAATCATACATAACATGAGATTATTGTAACTACATGCATTTAATAAGACTTTTTTCATAACATAAAGTAAGATAGGTAATTTAAGATACGTAATATAGGTAATATTACAACTTGAGATGTAGTAAGGGTATTTTCAATAAATATGATAAATTGGAAGTATATTATGGCAGTATTGTCATTGTGGTAATGTGTTTTTTTTATGAGTTTAGTAAGGTATGAGTGTATTATTCTTGTGAGAGCTATTCTTAAATAAGTTAGTGCAACTTAAACTCTGCTACTGCTGTCGGATGTAAGCTATGGTTTTACTGTCTTTAGGATAACTTTCAAATTGATAAGTTAGCTCTAATTCCATATGGACTACAATCTGTCTTATACCTTTTTATTTTAAAGGGTAAGAAATATCGATAACAGATCAGTAATCAAGTTAAAAATATACTAAACCTGATTAGTTTTAATTAGGGTAAACCATATCTGAACACCACTCAATACCACTAAGATGTCTATTATGTTCAATTTTTTAATAGCAGTAGTTTTAAATGCAGAAATGTGTGGTTACTAAGTTAACTTCCAATAAAATATTAAGCCTAAAAATCTGCATTAATTTTGTAAGGTACTAGGGGTTTTAAGGTATAGTTTAGATGGAAGGGGAGTTCTTTTCCACTTCCTTTTCAGCTAAAGTGGAGGAAATAATTTATTTATCCTGAGAATTGGAGATCACTAGAAAGTTACCAGTTGTTGATTCTGCTGATGGCTTTCTTATACTTATGTTGAATGGTGCTGGTATCAGATTAGCAAACAATGACTAAATCTACTGCAAACAATTCTGGTTTAACTTCTCTAGATAAGTTAAACTCCAGATCATTTATTGCAACAAAGAATAGAGTTGGACCAAAGGACACACACCCTGAGGAACACTGTTGATGCTGGCTTACTCGCAATCCTGAGAAAGTTTACATCCTATCAAAACCCTAAAGTGGAGATTCATTAAAAACTTTTTTTAGTAGTATCAACAATGTTTTTTAGTTCCCATGCTCTGAATGGCAGGATATGTTATGAAGAGTCATCAATGATCTTGCGAAATACTACTTCCCAAGGGTTGGTAAAGGATTATATATTTTTAAGTAAAAAATAGTATTTATATATTATTTGAGATAAACAAAGATGGCCCAACAATTGTTCATTAATTAATATTATGTAGTAGAGAGAAGAAGGCTTTTTAGCCTACGTCTATCAGGTTTCAGATATTATATACTTTTGGAATTTTTCAAAAGCTTTAATGGTTTTTATATATTGGTTACTAAACCATGGAACTGATGGAAGTTAGGGTAAATCTGTAGTCATTGGTATTGATGCATTATCAATTTGTATGATAGTGCTTGTAACTGTTTGGAGTTATTTTTGTTAAACTGCAGAGAGGATAGTTCATAGTAGACAATAAAAATTAATAAAACTGTAAAAAATATTAGTATTTCGACTATATGATATAGAAAAGAATAAATGAGTAAGCCTTCTGCCCTTCGTGTCCCAACTAGAGTGCATATACCCTAAACGACTCTATCCTTTATTTCTAATTAAATTCATTCTTTTGCCCTACCTCATGAAAGCACAGTGACTCACAAAATTTATCAAATTATAGAACTGTGCAGTTATAAATGACTACCGTCAACCGGGATGAAATGGCCAAAAGTACGGAAAATGAGAATTTAGCTCTCAAAACATTCCCAGCCAACTTTTTTTAAAATTAACTGGTCGTTTATTTAAGCTTAGATAATTGTATATAAGTTTATATATTTTCAATAATTTTATTATAACAATTCCATGCAGAAAAAAAATTAAGTATATTTTGCTATGTTGAGTAATATTTGTTCCACCTTGCACTCAACATATGAATATTTAGTGATGCACGGTGGACTTGCTAATACGAACTTTACAAATCCAAAACGATTTATAATCCTTTATTATTAAAAAATAAATAATAAAATGTTTCGGGAAGATTTGATTTAAAGCATACTCATACATTAAATGATGCCATATACATTATAAGCAACTTTCATACTGTTAGGCTTAAAAAAATCTAGTTAAAATACCAACTCCTTTTATATAAAATAAAAACCAAGCTATACAAATTAGGAAATTTTCCTAACATTTTTGGCATAGTTTAAAAGATTATCTTTCTGGCTATACTCACCCCAGCCTTTAACTATTTGAATTTGCATGAAAAAAAGCCATGGCCAAAGTCATCCCAAACACGGGGTGACGATGGTCACGGTTATCTCCCACTCGCACACAGTCTAAAAAAATCAGAAAATATAAGAAATACAACTAAAAAAGTACTGTAAAACATCACCCAAAAGGGACATTTTTTTATATCGAATAGTACAGCAACAGAAAAAACCTAATTTTGGCCATTCACACCCCGGTTGACGGTATATTAATTATAATATTCATATACCAACGGTAGGATTATAGGATTACATTTCCTAATCTTAAAGAAACAAAAAATAACTTCAATACCCTGAAAGATTAAATGAATCTATATAAGGTAGTTTGTGAACTAATATTCTTCATAATGAAACAGTTTATACTCCCAAAACATGTTGCAGCGTATTTTGGCATAGTGTGGAAACCAAAGTTTTTGGAGAGAGGAGGGCAAAACACTTGATAGTTTGGGGTTGCATGATCTCTGAAGGATGAATCCATTACAGATCATGTAATATATGTATTAGGTGTACAACTTTGCTTCCGCCGTTTTTCAATAGATTGCTGCTGCAGTAGGTGGTAGTCTTAAATAGGTTAGATAAAAAATGTTAGATAAAAAAACAGTAAACTTGAACATCTGTCAACATAACGGCAGCACCATATAAGTGGATTTGTGATTGCATCATAAATTTATTCTCGATCGAAGATGTCAGTTTTCGAGCCAAATTCTCGTCATTTGCAGGAAGTTTTGATTTTAGTCTGGACATTCCCCAAGATTTTCTGCTCTTGGGATTATCGTAGTGGACCAATTTTTTATCACCGGAAACAATGCGATGTAGAAACTCCTTCCCATTCTGCATTAGAAACGCTGTTCAACATCTCTCGGCTTCAACTCGTCCAGAGCCCAACTACTGATCAGCTTTATTTGTTTGTCAAATCCAATTAAGGCTGATATCACTTTAATCCCTAGACTGAGTTAAATGAATCTGTAAACAAAATTACCTCAAATTGCCTTCAGTTGTGTCTTAGCATTAAGATTAGTCATAAAGAACATGACACAAAAATTTGAAATATCGGTAATATTATAATATTATTGGAAACAAGTTTTCAATGTGAAACAACCTCTGAATGAATGAATGAATAAAGCTTTTATTACAAAAAGTAACAGGATTTTACTGATTATATTACTTTTACTTCAGATGCTACTTACAATATTTACAATTTTATACAATATTATGAACTTTTTTTTTTTCCCGTTAATTTATGTGGGCCTTCCCCTTAGGGAGTGATGGTCTAACTTCCCTGGAGACCAGTTCCTACTGGGAAGTGGGATTCGCTGTTTCTCTCCACAGTTCCTTCCAGATTTCTTTGTCTTTGGCTGTCCTCATCCAGTTGTAATTTCAAAGTTTCCTTTCATAATAAGCTTGAGGGTCCAATATTTTTCCATCCTAAAGTGGTGACGTCCTTTCAGAGAAAGAAATGAGTTGACCTAAATAAATGTACTCTTCTACATAATTTAATATTGTATTGCTCCAACTGATTTCAGTTTTTTCACTGTTCGTCATCATAACTGTCTTGTCGTAGTTAGGGGCCAGACCTACCTCTATGCAGCATATTTCCAATTTCCTCAACATCATGATTATTTCATCAGCTTTATCACAGATCAGAATAACGTCATCAGCATACTTTAGGTTATTTAATTTAGATCTATTTATGCTTAGCCCCAAATTGTCGATGTCTGCCTTTTGAAATATTCTTTCCAGTAATGATGTAAAGAGTATGGGTGAAAGTGGATCTCCTTGTCTAACTCCCTTGTCTATTTTAAACCTCGGGCCTTTCTTTTCAGTTTCAATGAAAGCTGTGTTATCTTTGTAGAGCTCTTTGATAATTCTGATGCACTTGTGTTCAATTCCCATGTCATCCAGCGCCTTCAGAATGGTACTGTGGTAGACACTGTCGAATGCTTTCCGGAAATCAATGAAACAAAAGTAGACCGGGAAATTATATTCTTTAGCCTTTTCGACAAGCTGATTCACCACCTGTAGGTTATCAGCAATTGAGAAGCCTCTCCTAAAGCCTGCTTGTTTGCTTGATATTTAAGTCGTTATGTAAGGGGTTATTGGTCTAGTGATAATGCTAGTAAAAACTTTTGCAATGGTTGGACAGAGCGAGATTGGTCTGTAATTTTCTATGTTGTTTTTATTGCCTTTTTTATGCATAAGAACTATTTTTGCTGTTTTCCATTGTTTCGGGACTTGAATTGTTTCTTCCTCCAGGATGGAATTGAACAATTTAAGTAATTCTTCGCATACTACTGAACCGCCTGCTAGGAGGGTCTCATTTCTTATATTGTCAGGTCCAGCCGCTTTATTTTTCTTGAGAACATTGATGGCACTTTCTACTTCTGATAGCAGTATTTCAGGGACTTTTTCTTTGGACTGAAAGATCAAAGAATGATATTTATTTTTGTGCTGATAAAGTTCTGTTAAGTAATCAGTTGCCACACCTAATATATCTTCTCTGCTCATTAATAGTCAATTTTTATTATCCTGAATAGAATAAGACCATTGTTTGCCTGAAGATAATTCAGATAGTATTTTTTTGGTTTATTTGGTTGTATCCAGTATACTCTTAATTGTGTTCTCCCTTTGTTGGTTCAGGTTGGATTTGATCTTCCTCCTAATAAGTTTATTCAGCTCTGTTAGTTCGACTTTATCCTTTGAATAAGCTGGTGTCTTTCCTTTTAATTCTCGTCTTTTGCATAATAGTAACTTTGTCTCCTCTGTTAATTTGCTACTCCTGGATCCGCTTGATGCCACTTGTGTTGATACATATGCATCTTCTAAAGCTTTTGTAGGATGGTCGTACATCATCTGGATACGTGGATGTTGGTTACCCAATGTTCCTGGTTCTCTAGCTAGGTTAGCTTTTAGTTTGGTTTGAAATATATCAGTGTCTCTTTGGCTTACGATTTTCCAATTGTTTTTTATTACTTTGAAGGGTCGATCTTTCTTGAATTTATTTATTTCAATGACGCCTCTGATCATTCTATGGTCAGTATGGTAATCGATATTTTGAATAACATGTACAGTTTTAAGATATTTTATATGGTTAATGAGTAAATAATCAATTTCAAATTTCTGATCTCTAGGTGACTGCCATGTCCATTTATTTTTCTGTTTCTTACCGAACAAGGTGTTTCCTGTTCAGGTGTTTGAGGTTCTGTGAAAGAGCAAAATTCACTATTCTATTTCCTCCTTCATTTCTTCGTCCAAAACTACAACTTCTCAATACTGCTTCTTCTCCAACAATTCTCTCACCAACACGCCCATTGAAATCTCCCATTATCCACTACATAGTTGTTTTTCCTGCTGGTGTTGTTAAGAATTTCTTCTAATTGTCTATAGAAATTGTATTTATCTTGTTCTGGGGAGTCTGCAGTGGAAGCATAAGCCTGAACCAAAGTTATAGTTTTACTTTTTTCTAGAGATAGAATTAAGGTGGCAATTCTAAAGTTAGTCTCGTCAAATTTTACAGCGTTGTTTTTAAATTAAAAATCCTGTCCCATACTGGCCATTTAAGGATGATGTGTACATAAATATATTAACTGATTTAAGTTCTATTATTTTTGGGCCCTTCCTTCTTACTTCACATAAACCAATAATATCCCATTTTATTTTATTTATAGCCGTTTCAAATTCCGTTAGCCTGTCCTCTCCTAGCAACGTTCTAACGTTTAAGGTGCAAACGTTGAGGGTGTTAGAGCTAGATTTTTTACTTGTTGTCTGCTCTGAGATTTTTGATTGATTTGAATTAATTGTTTCGTTTGTATTGCCAACTTTGGTCGAACCTACTGCTTCTGAATTATTTTTATTTTGGAAATACCTTTCCAGTCTGTGGCTTCCTGAATTTAAATTTTTAGTTCTCTTTTTTTCAAATTTTAATTTGATATTTGACAAGATTTCCTCCTTATCTGCGGAGGTTTCTCCTTTCTCTTCAGAAGAAGTTTCTAACGAACTTTTCCTTAATACTGTATTTGTTTCCAAATCATAACCATTATTAACGCCTTTGTCTTTAAATTTTGAGTGGTTTGAACTATTGGGGTTGCTCAATCTTAGTTTTGCCGTCCGAGAGAGTGAGATCTTGGACGTAAAAAAATATCTAACGAACTCTGTGAATGTATTTTCCTTTTTTTATTTAATTGTTCTTCGGTTTCTTCTTTGCTCTGATTTCCTGTTTTACCAATGCTTAAAGGATTCTGATTATTTTTATTAATTATTAAATCTTGTGATTTTAGCTCGCTTAATGAGTATATACATCCGTCTATATTTACTTTATCCCCTCTGTAATTACCTCTCAGACCATTTTCTCGTGCTAATTTTATGTATGGCCATAAATCTTTTCTTGTATTTCTTTCTTGTAAAGTATAATCACATGAAAATTTTAATTTCGATTTATTTTTCCAACTTAAATAATAGGCCTGCTTTTTTCTTCTCAATGTTAAAAATTTTATTAATACTGGTCTATTGTTCTTATTAGGAGAACCTAATCTTATAATCAAATCTATTTCTGAGATCTTAATATCAATTTTTAGTTCATCATTTATTGTGTTAACTACCGCTTCTTCCAATAGAATAGGCGTTTCATTAGGTAGGCTGGCAAAGTTAAATAATATTAAATTCTTTACTCTATTGGTATATTTATTTTTTGAATCTATAGGCTCACTACTTTTTAGAATTTTGTTTTGAAATGTATTTTTTAATAAATGATGAGATTGCTCCAAGTTTTCAAGCTTCGATCTAATTTCATTTATTTCAACTTTAAATTTCTCAACTGATTCTTTTAGAGTACGCATTTCTTCATTACCTTATTTTACTTGCTCATTTGTATCCTTCAGGAGGCTCATGAGATCTTTTAATGTTATTTCTTCAGGCATTTTTATAAATATTAACGAAACTATGTATAAATAGAGTTAAACTAAATTGAAATGTCCTTATACAACAATTTATATTATTTAATTTTAGGGCTTGCTTTAATATATTTCTTGACTCGCAATAACCATTTGTTTTTGTTGACAGCAGCTATAAGCTATCACCGCGGTAACAGGGAGGGAGTTAGTACTATATGATAAGCATGCGCTGTAGAGCTGCTTGATTACTGACCTTCTCAACTGAATTACTTCAATAATATCCAGTGCAAATTACAATAACCACAGAGTGATATGATATAGTTTGATTGTACTTCACTTCACTATGTGTTGCACTCGTGTGTACACTACATTAGCTCGTAAATTCCGCTTTTAAACAATTAAAATGAACACAATTAATGGACCCGATGTGCACCGTGTCACCAATATGGCTGTACTCCGAAACAACCTCTATGGAGCAGCAATTTGAAAAAGAGGATGCTTTTTTTGAACGGATTGTGAATAGATGGTTTAAACTTCCAACATCAACCTCAAGAGGAAAGAAGGTTCCGAACGAAAATCATCATTCGATGAGGAAATTCTATGGAACTCTGTTGAGGCACACCTAATGAAAAGTAGGCATTGGCAAGAGAGCTTGGAGTTTCCCAATACACCATATAGTGTGGGCTGTATAACTTGGAAAAAGTAAATTGCTCATCAAGAGTGGATATCCCATGAGTTGACCACTGTGTAGGCACAAAGTCGACTAGGCATTTGGGAACAACTTTTGAAAAACCCAAATGATCATTGTTTCAATCAAGAACTACAACTTGTGATAAGCGGATATATTGGAGAAACCATAAGAAACAATGGTTAGACTGCAATCAGCCTGCTGCATTAATCACTTAGCAAGGGCTATTTAAAAAAAAAAAAGATAATGCTCACTGTAATTCATAATGAATTTATTCCAGAAGGTCGAACCATTGATTCAGAACTATATACTGATTAGTTAAAAAAATGTATGATGTTGTGACTCAGTGTTACCCAGGATTAGAAAACAGGGTACAACTTTACAATTACATATTATTTAAAATTATAAGTGCTGTTGACTTCCGGTGGTCTGAGGAAGTTGTACCTAAAACAGTAATAATTTAAATTACGGTAAGGCCCCGACCTCAACTGAAAAGGAACCAAAGTGAGCGTAGGATAAGGATCTCTTCAGCGAACATAGTGAGCTTAAGTCGACAGCACTGATAATTTTAAATAATATCTAATTAATGCAGTTATCATTTTAATAATTCCAATGAATACAAATGTTACCATTGAATACAAAGCAGTTGGTTATCACAAATGGTAGTAGAGAGTGCTAGAGCGGTGATCTTCGAGTAACCTCAGAGATAACTTCAGCTCAGCAATGATAATGCGCCCCGATTGTAAAAACGAAAACAGAAACCAGGTTTTGTTTGAAACAAGACAATGCACGACCACACACTTTTCCGTTACAAAAAAAAAAATTCAGAACTGGATGGGATTCAGCTTCTCCCTCATCCTGCTTATAGTCTGAATTTAGTACCTTCTGACTACAATCTGTCAGGTCAATTGCTCACCATCTTCAAGGTAAAACCTTCCATTCTCTGGGCAAGGTTCAAAATGGAGTTGCAGAATTCTCCTGTTCAAAATACAATAAGGGAGGGATTGTGAAGGAATCTGACAGCTTTGTGGTCAAAACGCAATGAGGCATGCAAAATTCTAAAACCATTTTCACACCATCCCCAAAACAACAAGGAATTAAAAAAAAATTAAATGTAACAAAGAGGAGAATACTGTTCTAATGTAAATCATTCAAAAAGTACAAGTATTTGAATTCCCATGCATTAATCCCCCTCACCTTTTGGATTAAAGCTATGAATAATATTTCTTTTTTTCCTTAATTAACTATACATGCTACTTCCAAAGAATGAACAAATTGTCTAGTGCAACATTAGAGCTGAAGTTGGTCCAGAAGTTTCACTATCAGAGCCCACAGTATCCGCAAAACTCCAATGAAAATTACAGAGCCCTTTTGTAACATTGAAATAGAGCAGTCTAACGTATGTTGTTTTTATAAAAGAAATTTGATAATAATTTTAGAGACAAAGAATTACATATGCGGCATTTTAACATATTTCAATGGAAAATTTGAAGCATATGACTATTTTTGGAAATGTATCATGTAATACGTTAAATTAGATTCATTTTTAATATACATTTTTATTGCTCTTATATAATTTTAAATTTAGTTTTTTAATGACCATTACGTATTATATTGCAGAATGGTCCTAACAATGGAGCTTAACCCCGAACTTTTGATAAATTGTTAATATAATTGTCAATAAAATTTAACAAGGAAGATTTTCTTTTCACTATACATTTACTTGTTAAAATGATAGTCTTCCAGTTAGAAATATTTATTATATAATGCAATATATAAAATGGCATGAAGATTGTTCAATGGCTTTACTAACAACCAGTTTATTCACCTGCTTATAGATTCACACCAAAAGTCAAATCTCCTTGGTGTTAGATCTTGAAGAGGCGCTAATAATGACAGCAATAATTTCATGTATATAGCCAAGATTGGGTCAAGAATTTCTATCTGTAAAAATGCGAACCAACAAGAGGATGTAATGTAATGGGGCTGTTCAAGAATGAAGAAGTTCAATTTGCTTGTCAATGGGAGCAAGACCTCAGATTCAATGAAAGTCTTGAAACTCAGAAGATAATGTTAGCTCTTTGACAACGGATGCCTGAAAGTGAAACAAGGGTCAAGAATTAGGCCAATAGGAAAATGATCCATTGTTAAACCAGACGATCATCAGCTTTATAAAACGAAAGAAGGATATAAGAAAAGATAATTCATCATAGAAAGAAGAGGGCATGGGAGAATGAATGCCTCAACAAAATAGATAAGCGCCAGATAAAAGAAACTAAAACTACAGCAAAGTAGTTGATGGCACACTTCTCACTCAGTAGGACGAGATAATGAAAGAATGGGCTCAATACTTCCATTGCCAACTTGATACGGATGTGCTGGACCTGAAGACATCTGAATCAGTGAGAATCTTGTGGAGTTCCAGAATTTGGAGCCCCCTGATAAAAATGAGTCTGAACAACAGAAACAGAAACGAACCTCTGATATGGATGGAATACAAACCTCATGAAGCACGCCAGAGAAGGAATTTAAGGAAATTAGGCCTGTATGACCTAATATTTTTTATCTGGCAGGAAGAGCATTTTCTGGATGACTGGAAAAATCTGTTCTCTACATAGGAAAGATCAGACTGAGTGCAGAAATTACTGAGGTGTATCTTTCCTTTCATGCGCCAACAAGATCTTGTCTAATTTTCTGTCTGAGAAGTTACTGCCTTTTGCAGAAAGAAATACAGGACACTACCTACCAGACTTTAGAAGAGGCCGATCAACAATGGATTACATAACCTCAGTAAGAATGATTCTAGAAAAGGGGCTTTAGTGCAGACTCATCACATAGCATTTCTTTATTAATTTTAAAGATGCATAAACAGGGTTGATAGGGAGATGTACACAGTGTTGGAAGAGCTAAGAATACCAAGGATATTAGCTCTTCTGGTCAAGAGGACCATGCGTAATACAAAGTGTTTAGTGTGGAATGGAATGATGTCTGCAAAATTAGAGAACAATTTTGGAGTAAGGCAAGGAGATGCATGGCTTCTTTAAAACTTTTCCAAGGAAAAAGTTGTGAGAGACTCCGGAATCACCGGATAATTTGAATATTGGATGGACGAGTGGGCGAGTACTGGTTGATTTAGTTTCATACAGACTCGCTTTTGTTCTCTCTGGCAGGGTAGTCCTAATTTCACTCTCTCATTCCCCCTTTGTCTTCAAGATTGATAAATAAACAAACTATGGATGTCAAAAATTGTAGTTTTTGAATTTAATCCATTTATAATTTTGAGCTAAAGTATTACCTCATTTTAACTATGAAAATATAATTTTTTCAGGTTTGATAACTGCACTGAGAATTTTTTATTTTAATATTGAACTAATAAAAATCTATCCAACTCTAAAATCCATATATGTCGAGAAATACAATTTTTCCTTGGTTAAGAAATCATTTTTCACTACCCCTTAAAAATCAAGTTGATTGATGCTTGGTGAAATGTGTAGTACACGTAGGGTTCTGAATTAATTGCTACTCCATAATAGCATGCATAGAATAAAGAGAAGTAGAACCCATGTTTTATTGTTTTAATCTTTGCTTGCTTTCAGAGTCATACAATTATATTTCATCACTTTTATACAAAATTGGAAGTTAGTAAATTTTTAATAAAGGACAATATTAGACCGGTAAAGGATATTTAAACATAATAATCATCATTTCATACTCAATAAATGGAACTGGATCTTGCCCTATAGTGGCAGCGGAAGTATATTTGTTTTTATCAAATTCAGCATTAGGCTTAAAAAAAACAAAAAAAAACTCTAAAATAAACTGAAGGTAGGCCCATAATGTACAAGGGCTGGTCAATAAATAAGGTCTCCATATTTTTAAATAATCGAAAATACATGTATTTAACACTAATCATACCAAGACTTAATATATACCTATTTCTACCATAGCGGGTCAAATGACCCGACTTTATGTTTCATGCTTGAATGTATGAAATATGGATGTTAGGAAGGAAATAAAAATCTAAGAATGTCGGTAAAATTATTTCTGCTCATAGTTTCAGAAAAAAATTTAGGCCCCCATATGTTATTCCACAAAAAGGAAATATTCAAATTATTTGCTCCATATGCAGCTCGAGCATATAAAATTGCAATAAATGCATCTAATTTTTTTTTAGATAAACTCCAATCGGAACCTAACACTCTCTTTGCTTCTTCTATTGTGCATGTTCTTATATGGTTCATAATACGGTGGTCAATTATCAATGAAAATGCAGTACTAACTTTACCTTTCATTATATGGCGTTTTGCATATCCTGTTGGGCCTACTTCTTGCCTGAAAATGTTATGAAGTGGTGCTCTTCCAGGTGTGCCACCTACTTGCATTTGTTGCCAAACCATTCGCAACATTTTGTTCATTTATTTCTACTTCACTTTCTTCCGAACTTGAGAGTAATCTTATTATTTTTCGGCCAATACATGCATTCACAATATTTTTCTCTTCATCGTCAGTATCTGTAGAATCAAACTCATTTTTATTTGCAACCAATATATCTTCATTTTCAGAAAATTCATCTTCACTAATTTCTGAAACTCTTTGCCAATATTATTTATATCTTCTAAGAACTTGTACTGTCTTGTTTGCTTCGACATTTTTCTAGGTAAAAAATGATCTGTATTACTATAGCTATCAAAATAAAATATAAGCTAGGTACTTACCAAGACTTTCAATTTTTGCCACTTTTTCTTACACTCATAAGCTATTTTCAATCTAAAATTTGATATTTTCTTGAAATTATTCTGAGCTATTTTCGTTGAACTACTTTACGCAACAGTCTTTGGAAGAATGTGCAACTTACTGACTACAAATATGACTAGATAATCTCATAAAACAAAATAATTCTCTCCGGGTCAAATGACCTGTTGTGGTAGATATCGGTATACAACAAGGATTACTCAGAATAAACAATACAAAACAAAACAAAAATATTTTTATAACTGTACATTAATTACTTAGAAAAAGTCATGAAGTCAAATGTGCAAACGCAATAAAATTATACGTGCATTTTCAATGGAAAAGTTCAAAATGAGTCATTTGACCCGTTATGGTATGTTTAGTGTTAAAAAAAAATTCACTTCATTTTGTAGGACAACTACAAACTATTTCTCAGCATAATCGCCCTCCCGATCCAAGCACTTTTGGAGCCGTTCAGGTAACTTACTGATACCAGTGTTGTAGAAATCACCCGCCTGCTTACTAAGCTACCTCTTACTTGACATGTTTCCTCACCTGTAAAAATGGAATCCAAAAATTGTCCCCCCTCTTCAGCATAACAAGCAAGAAATTCACGAGAAGCCTCCATTCATTGTCGTTTGTGGTCTTCCGTCAACATTCTCGGAACCCACATCACACAAACCTTATGGAACATCAATTTTTCACTCAAAATGGTCTGTATGGAATCTTTATGGAAATGGTAGGAAGCAATAAAGAAAGTTCATGAATAGTGACGCGTCAATCTTGTCACCCCAATTCATCAACTTTTGCCACCATCTCATCTGTGAAAACTGTTGTTGGCCTCCCACTTTGCTCTTCATCATGAATATTTATCCGGCCCTGTTTAAACTCACGAGCCCATTTACACACATTTTTTATGTCGATACCCTCTCCATAAACTTCGCAAAGCTGTCTGTAAATTTCAATCGACGGAACTATTTTTGCAGTAAGAAACCATATGACTTCATGGAGGCCGCACTTGGGAGATCCATTTCAAACAGCTCTAGCTCGGACACTAAGAGGTTCAAAGGCTGCAGCAATGACTTGTTTGAAAGAGGGGAGATAACAGGACACGGCAGTGGTGCCAACCCTCTCGTCTGACATTGCCAGCTTGGGCTAGAGGGTTGGAGACCTTAATTATTGACCAACCCTCGTATATTCAAATAGGCTATGTTCACTAAAAAAATCTACTCGGTATTAGCGACACTTTGTTTTTAAAGTATAGGAGACTTTTTAAGACACAAGAATATATACAAATTTATTGTTAAAATTTTTCATACCTATGAATGAAGACTAAAAAAATACAAAAAGATGAATGTATATAAGTATTTATACATTTTGTTAAATTTAAGTAATCCAAATAATTTAATAATAGCAGTTGAGCATTTAACCCAAATTTTACCGTATAAAACAATCAATTACAGATAGCAATTAAAGATTCAGAAAATCATAATTATTCATTCAATCAAATGGTGAATGGGCAAGAAAAGGATGAAAAGTTAATCAGCAGTGTGGGGTGTAAAGTAGATACGAACCATGAATGACTGGGGCATTTCACACAACACATACAATTTAAATATGAGAATAAGAACATAATTCCTTCACAGAAAAAAAATAATAATTTCTCTAGCAGGGACAAATTAATAGGTTCATCAATTATTTCTAAACCAGTAGAATTTATATTATAATTAAAAATATATACTTTTTTTTTTTTATATAAGAGTAAATTTATGCACTAGTACATTATTTTAATAAAATAGCTCAAAAGTATGAAAGGTCCACATTTTCATGAACAAAATAAAACTCCTTCACTCTTGAAAATGTAACTTACTTAAGACTTCCTAGGGAATCAATGTTCTATGGTTTTATTACAATTCTATTAACTTGAAGATATGAAGTTCTATAAATACTGGTGTAAATTTTATTGGGTTATAAATACATTGCTTCAGAGGGTTTATAAAAAATGTTTCATTTCACTTACCAAATTAAAAAGTTCATGATAAAAAGAAAACTTTTTAATAACATTAATAAAAATATTTTCTGATTCACAGCATTATTTGTTTTGTGCAAATGAATTAATATTAAAAGCATTTTTAGATATACAATCAGATATTCTTTTACACAAAAAACTTGCTTCAGTAGATAGGAATAGTGATGAGAATTTAAGGTACTAAAAAACAACAATCTTAGAATTAGAAAAATCACTTCAAACCAAAAAATATTTTTAATTAATTCAAAATAAGAAATTTACATTCATTAGGTTTCAAAAGAATAAAAAATAAACGTCCATAATGAAATAAAAAGTTAATTTTCCCAATAAAAAACCAATCAATCATTCCTGAACAAAACATGAGAAATACATTTTAGACTGAATATAGTTGGAAAAAAAAAATAAATGATATTTATCAATCATTAAAAATATGACTGTGCACAAATTAAAAAAAAAAAAAATCCTCCCATCAAAATATAAAAATTATTATAAAACATAATTACAAATAATTTATATATATATATATATATATATATATATATATATACATATTTTTTTTTTTTTTCGGTTGGCACTATAGGCCATGGAGATCTTTGGCCGCGCAATGTGGTATTCATACAGACATGTATTGCTTGCAGGAGAACAGAGAGCCTGGAGGGGGTCACCCAACCTCGCGTTGCTGCGAACCATGGTTTCCATGGTGCAGCGGCAGGCTATCCATAGCTCCATAACCGGTCCCTTTGGGGCCAATTCAGCAGTGTCCTTCCCACCGATTCACTCGGGTTCAAGGACAGTGACAAACCGGTCAAGATCCACGGACCGAACCTCCGGGCGGCCATTTTACCTCCTCGAAGACCATATTCATACATGGAAGGCCACACCGTGATTCTCAATTTAGGTACACAGGGTAGGGTCATCACTCCTACGCCTGACCTATGTGAGTTGCCTCCAGTAGGCTGACGGGCCTCACATACCCGGGGAGAAGGGTGATAAATTGCTTGAATTATTAATTTAATTAAATTAAAGTAATGCCGGTACCGGGATTCGAACTCACAACCTTTGGGTTTGTGAGTAGGTGCACTTTTGCAAGTGCGCTAACCCGCTCGGCCACCCCAACCCCCTTTATATATATGCATATTTATATATATATATATATCCTTCCAATAAATAAAAACTTCATCACAACAGGATAAATTAATTAGTATCATATAATATAAAATTTAAATTTAAATTTTACAAAATAATTCCTTTCTTAGCTAGTATCAGACAGGATTGTGAGTAGGTGTCGGAAAAGAAGTATTTTGAATATACCAAAAGAAGGTTAGTAGAGATAATAAGAAAGAAACTTTCAAATGCTACTGTTTAAAGTAGCATTACGTATGGTCAAAAAGATGAGATCTTGTGTACTGGGAATGGTCTGCAGACTTAAATTGGAGGAAATTGTAGATACAAAAATTGTGATGAGGGCTAATAGTGTGGTAAGGGAATAAGTCTTGGAAATGTTTACTACAAATGGATGGGGACAGCTTTCTTAATGCTTTCTCAAGATTGGAAATACGGAGTGCCTCAGGGTCTCAAGAACAAATCTTACGAAGCAGTTCATGATTCGCCTGACAGTCCAGAGTCCCACTAGGAAGCCCCTGTAAACCACAAAGCCATAGAGTGGGGGGGAAATGAGGAAAGATACCAGCTGTCCACTAGTGTTGAAGAATTCTATTACTTGGGTGGGGGTAAGTAAGAATTGGTAGGAACGAAGAAATAGCTTCAGGGTTAAAATTAACCATCTGGACATTTGGGCGATACAGAGATTCAATGTGGGGGTTTGGAGTAAAAGCGGCAAGTCATGGAAGACTGGTGACACCAACTACCCTCCTCCCCTCCAGAGAGGCCCTTACCCTATTACTGCAGGCAATGATAGTTTCATGTTGAAAAAAATCAGTAGTAGATTTTATGTTTGGGGTGTTGAATCCAAATCTGAAGTTATCAAACAAAATTTCAAGTGTACTTTGAGATGTTCGCAAAAAAAAAAAAAAAAAAAAAAAAAAAAAAAAAAAAAAAATCTGCAGTTTCTCTGTTTTTCTCTTGTGAACGCCTGCCAAGTAGGATCAATAAAGCTTCCTCACCATTTCAATCGTGTACATAATTGCCTATATTTCCTGGTCAATGGTTTGTCATTTGAAAATAAAATCTAAGGGGACGACCCATTTTTAGAATATAGGCTTGTCAAGGAAAATATGTTTACTCATGCATAAGCGAAAGTAGAGGATGAGATTTGATAAAATTAATACTGGACCATTTTTACACTAGTCCCACACTTTATCCCAATTTTGGACCATACGAGCCATTTTCGAAATATAGATGAGCCAAGGAAAATATGTTTGTGCATGCTTAAGCAAAATTAGTGAATGGAGCTTGGTAAAATTTACCAAAATTTAAAATTTACATCAGACCATCTAGATAACAACCTGCACAATCCCTGAAAATTTCATAAAAATCGGATGAAGGTAGTAAGTATAATACCCATCACATGGAAGGGAACCTTGGTGCTACGGTGCCACTGGAGTGGGGATGGACCAGGCTCTATGGTGCCCGGTCTCTTAAGCCTATCCTCTTTGGATGCCGCTTCTACTCTCTTACCAGATTCTGTGATAGTAATGTTTAAGTTGTTGATCACTAAGATAGGAAAGTTTGTATATAAGGAATAAAGTTTGCCCAGGCACTTATCCAATGTAGGTCTTCCTTGGACTCAGCAAACGTGTCTAATAACTCAGAAAAGGGACAGAATAAATAGATTTGAAAGTACCCAGCATAAAGAACAATAATGCATTGATATAGGAAGATAGTTAATAGAGGATCTGAAAAGGAGAGATGATATGCTCAATCCCTAGGCTACACAGTAAGAGGCAAACTTAATTATAATTTAACAAGAATATCATCTGGTCCCATATAATTGGTAAGACTTTATTAATATATTGATTTTTATATAACAGTAATTGAATTAGAAGACAAGTGGTGTTCAAAATTCTTGTTGATATTGAAAAAAATAAATACACACACACACACACACAAACATACACACACACACACACACACACACACACACACACACACGTATATATACGGTTTCATGTGATTTAAGTGAAAACTATAAATGGCTTGAGAGGGCAAGGGAGCAAGAAAAGAATGCATGCATAAAATTAAAAAAATTTATTAATTATAATATAACAATGTTCTTTACCTTTATTATATTACCAACTAATGATGTAACTGAATTCATAAAGTAAGAATTATTGTAAACTCCATCTAGAGCAACATTTCTTTCAGTTCCACGTGCTCTTGGAGACCTAAAAATAATGACAATGAAAATTAAAATACTGAAAACTATCACTAAATCAACAACCAATTAAAAGATTATATTTATTTATATACACCAATGTATTATAAGTGGTGATAATAGAATTTAAACAAGAAATTATTATATATAATCTTAACACAACATCCTTTTTTCATCTAATATATTTCCATTCTTGAATAGTTGTTGAAGCATTCAGGAAATTAACGAAAAGCTACTAATTTCTTTGTTTACTACTGAAAAATAACATATTTCAGAACTATGTTTTTAAAAAAGATATTACACTAAAGAAACTAAATCATCAGATTAGTTTAAGAAAAGATAATCTCTAAAAACACTAAATAATTTGACTTAAAAATACAAAGATTTATTTCTTTGACCAGAGAAATTCTCACCACAAAAAGTGTTGGCAATTTAATTCAGGCAATATTTATGGTGGTCAGCAAACAATATACTTGTTTATAAATGAAATATTTAGTATTGTTTATATTTATAGGCATGTAATTAATGAACGATACAAAGTACAATTATATATAATATAAATAGATACAAAGTACAATTATATATATAATATAAATAATGTATTTAAATATAAATTTATGACAGTAAAAGAAAAATTAAGGCACCAGGACTGCATGCATACATAAAAAACATTTTTTTAACACTTTCAATGTGGAATATTTTGGTATAAGTTTCACAGAAATGGAGCTTTTTTTGTTGTACAAAACATAAATAGCAGTAAAAAAGTCAGGAATGCCACCCGTCAGTAAGGCGAACCCCACTTGGCATTACAGAATAACATTCTGCAATGAACGTTTTAACCCTATATTGAGGTCCATTGCAACCACAAGCATTAAATTATATATATATATATATATATATATATATATATATATATATATATATATATATTTTCGGTTGGCACTATAGACCGTGGAGATCTTTGGCCACGCGATGTGGTATTCATACATGGAAGACCACACCATGATTCTCAATTTAGGTACACGGGGTAGGGTCATCACTCCTACGCCCGGCCTATGTGAGTTGTCTCCAGTAGACTGACGGGCCTCACATACCCGGAGGGGGGGGGGGGTGTGATAAATTGATCGAATTATTAATTTAATTATATATTAAATTAATGCCGGCACTGGGATTCGAACTCACAACCTTTGGGTTTGTGAGTAGGTGTGTTAACCCTCTCGGCCACCCCGACTCCCTATATATATCTTATTAAATTTTAATAAATTGATTAAACAACTGATTTTTTCCTTTCTTGAACATTTTGACCTCCAGAATATAGGAATGGGATCCTTTTCAGCGCTGGAAAAACAATATACACCATAATGGTCTCAAATCATTAACAGGCAAATAATTCATAAAACTTACTATCTACACTCCCCATCAAATATTAAGATTTTTTAGTTTCAGAGCCAAACCAATGTTTTATTTTATTTATAGTAATAGGGCTAGTTATATGAGAAGCGTTAGGGATTAGTAATATTATTGTTACTCACTATTTGTCAACAAATGGAGGCTTAAATGTTTTTCTTGATAGAATTCAATGCCACCTTCAGTCTATTTTTACTTTTTGTTTGCCCCGTACATCAAATTTTCTCATTCGTTTATAGCTTGTGATTTACTAATGTGAAGTTGGTAAAGCCACAACGATTCATTAAGAATATCAACTCTTCAAGAAGAAGGAAACTTTTTCCGTTAAATTGCTAATCGCCTTGGTTTTCATTTTTCTATGGCTTCAAGGACCATAAAAAGGTACAGGGAGACCGGAAGTCATTTAAGACAACCAAATTCAGAATGTCCAAAAGTTACCAATCCATTGATTATCGGTTAATTAAAATGCAAGCATTCAGGAAACGTAATTCTACAGCGTCTGGCATTAGAAATTTGTTGCTGATTTTCGTGTTATATCAAGGAAACGTAATTCTACAGCTTCTAGCATTAGAAACCTTTTTGCTGGTTTTCGTGTGATATCAATCTCCAAATCAACCATTAGACGAAGATTGAGAGTCAAACCTTAGCTCAAGAAGACCTGCGAAAGGGCCCCTTCTCAATTCAGAACACCATAAACAGAGACTAAGATTTGCAAGAGAATGCCAATCTTGGACTGAGAAGGAATGGAGAAATATTTATTCACTGACAAGACAAGAGTAATCCCTTAACAGTCCACATGGTTTTTAAAGAGTATGGAAAGGACCTGGATAACAGTATAATCAGTGCTGTAACTGTGGCATTTGGAGGGAGATCTATCATGTTCTGGGGTGACATTTCTCAGCAGGAGGCAGGTACCGAGTTGGTCCCAATCCATGGAGAGATTTTGATTCAAGATATGTGGAGATTATTTTAAAATATCACTTAGTACCTTACATCTATTAATGCCTATGATTGGTGCTGAAAAATAGCTTATACAGATAATGCCCGGCCACATAAGGCAATATGTGTTTCTGATTATCTGATCAAATCAGGTATTCATAATCTAGAGTGGCAAGCAAGAAGTCTTATTAAAGACTTATCTATAAGATCTTAATCCAATTGAGCATGTGAGGGACAAACTGAAAAGGAATGTTCGGTCGAGGGTTTCTCCTCCTACCAGACTTGAAATATTAAAAACAGCTGTATTGGAGGAGTAGGATAAAATCCCTCAAGAATTTATTAAAAACCTTTTTATGAGTATGCCAAAAAGAATGGAAGCAGTTATTAAAGATAGAGGAGGCAATACTTCCTACTAAATGATATGATAAGCCATTAAAATTTAAATTTTGTTTAAGATGAAAAAATTGATTTTTATTGTTTTATTTTAGTTTGTAAAAAAACTTCTTTTTCTAATTAGATATGTGTTTAAATTTAATACTATGTTAAGTAAAATTGTTTATTTTGAATTTACTAGCCTTTTTGTTAATGAACAACCTGATGTTCTCATGATTAAAAAATTCCTAGGCTTATATATTTGGGAGGATTGTATAGTTTTTGTGAACATTTGTCCGATAGGCTTCAGTCTCCTGGGAAAGGTAGTGTAGGGCAGTCCAGTAACCTGATATATATACTGGAGAGTGGTGCTGCTGTCGCCATGCTTACTGATTTGGAGTTTCGGGGCTCAACTATATAAGTAAAAAAGTTTTATAAATAATTTGCTTGAAACTGATTTGAGACTTTTAGAGGATCCAATTCTTATATGCTTGTGATTAAAGCATAAGTAATTCAAGATAAGGAAAGAGATAAGATAAGTAATTCAAGAAAGGAAAAAATCAGATAATTAATGAATTTATGATGTAATATTCGATAAATAGAATAAGTATCATTTATAACTGTGAAGGTCGATTACAAAATTTGTAATATATATATGTACACACATATACACATACATATACCAACACATTCATTTTTAAAGATTCTTACATTACCTAGTGACCCTGTATACGGATCATATAATTTGTATTTGTGAAATACATGCACCATGCCTTATTATTAAGGCATAATACATAATTACATTATTGTTATAAAATCACACTAGTTTAATTAATGAAACATAATACATTTATAAACATAAAATAAAACAACAAAGAAATCAAAATTTGTGATTCTGATATTAATTAACAGCATATATATGATACCAATTGATTAAATTGTATATACATACATTAAACCAAGAGTATAAATGCTTGAAGTTTATTAAATACATAATTAAAAAATAAGATATATGCATTAAACAAATAGGATAAATGAATACGAACAAATAAATTAAATTAAACTTAAATAAAAAAAATCTTTTGGTCACTGGTTTTGTCATATTGTATTTGTGCGACAATTGAAGAATCTTTTTAAAAAAGTAAATACATTTTATTCTGTTTCAGAATAAGTTTCTA
This sequence comes from Rhaphigaster nebulosa, assembly GCA_948150685.1. NCBI lineage: Eukaryota > Metazoa > Arthropoda > Insecta > Hemiptera > Pentatomidae > Rhaphigaster > Rhaphigaster nebulosa. Next base: position 149,761,435 of record OX411307.1, read on the forward strand.
GTTTTTAATAGATTAGTGATCAAATCTCAGGTTTATCAGTCAAAATATCTTTGAAGATAGAGCATTGGAAGAAAAGGAGAGGAGATACACAGTTTGAAAGTTTAAAATTGAAAGAATATTGAAATATCCAAGATAGTGTTTGGTATTGCAGCATTCTATCAGTATTTTGTTAATTTGTTAATGTTAGTAATTATACAGAGGCATGTATAATGATCTGGTTTCATATCTCTACATGACTATATGCACCACATCTTTCAGAGCTTAAGATTCTGTTTAAAATATGTACCAATATAATGTATTTTAGAGCACTAGGACCAGTCTTGCAGTAATTCTTGAGCTTTAAAAAACATTGCTCCTAAAACTATTCGATATTGTTGCTCATGAACCACAACATACTAAACTGAACTCAGTGATCAAAACAGGTAATAGAGTCGAGATATTTTGATATGCTCCAAATATAACCTTATCATTTCCTTCTCTTCTTAGACGATTTCAATTTAAAAAAAACAACTTTATTATTCCATCATTTCTATGGAATTCCATTCCCACCACAACCCATCCCCTCCCAATTAGCCATTTATATCAGTGTTGGTTCTTAGTGATTTTTTTCCCCCTTTAATAATAATAGTAAATTCTATATTTATTCTAGGACAAGTCCCTTAAGAATAACATTATAAGGAATGAAATGTGGGCTTTAATGCCTTAGAGTAAAATAACAAGAACAAAGAAATTAACAAATAAATGAAACCATTACATTAGTAACATAGATTAAACATTATACAGATTTTAATTGAAAAAAGAAACGCCCATTTATAATACTTTTGATTTTTTTTTAATCAGATGGTGAAATCGTAAATTGCTAAGACAGAGACTATGCTAATATATAAATTATACCAACACCTCGACAGATGAACAATGGTTGATAGTCTAAATATGTTTAGCTATTTCCGAATAATATTTTGTATTAAATTTGTACGAACCAGAGTTAAATTTTGATTGAAAATCAGAGCATCTATTTACAATTCTTTGGGAATTGGATGGACAGGAAGTGATTAAATGGGCAGAATTTGAAGATCGAAAGGGTATCGGAGCGACAAATAAAAGAAGATATGGAATTTCAAAGGGATGAGGATCGCATAAGGAAAGATCTGTCAATGGAGAATTGTATATAAATTTGAAAACCAAGAAAGGGTGTAGTAGGAACAGACAGAAGATTTGAATTTAAGTAAATCGAAGATGTATGGTGGACGGCGGAATTGGATAACCTGGTAGAGGAAGGATGCCAAGAAGTACTTACAACAGCAGAAAGTCTAAAGCGAGTTCAACTCTTCTTAAAATCAGGTGACCAAGGCGTCTCTCAGGATCCCAAAGACAAAGCGTATAAAGCAATTAATGAACTGTTTTAATTTTGCCTAAAGATCCCCAGAGACACCCCTGTACAACACATAGTCAAAGTGAGGGAATATTAAGGAGATAACTAAGAGCCTACAATTTCAAATGGAAAAGGTAATGTAGGTGTTTTAAGGTGGAGAAAATTCGACAGGAGATATAGTTTTTACAAGAGAGGGCTTGGTCATAGGTGATTCCAAGGTTTTTGATGAATTGGTAGAATTTTGTTGAATTATTAATTAAAACAGGGTTTGAATATAAGGAATAGTTTTAAGGAGGTGATTGAAACATATTATAATTGCCTTAGTCTTCTCTGCATTCGACTTTAGCTTGTTATCTACTGCCCAGTGACTAATTTGATTCAAATCATCTAGGAGTATTTCTGGGGCTAGTAATAGGTCGGGAAGTGAGAAGGATAAGTAAATTTGGAAATAGTCAGCGTAGATATGGTATTGGGAGTTATGGATAAGGAGGGGAAGGTAATTAATGCAAACAATGATGGAAGCTGACCTGGGAACACTACAGTAGTGAACTATCAGAGAGGAAGATTTTGAACCAGCGCATAGCACTTTTGGATAAAGGGATGATTTCGTAGTTTGGTAAGGAGGATGTTTTGGTCAACTGTATCAAATGCTTTGAAGAAATCTAGGATGAGGATTGCTAGTTTTTGGTGTTTAATGGTGGTTTGGAGATTGTAGATTATTTTTAGGAGAGCGGATTGCATTGAATAACCTGAGTCATATTTCATGATAAAGTACAAGTATAAGTGGAAATGTTCGTTTTTAGAGGTTACAGGTTGCTTTCATCATTAGATAATAATAATTGTATTCAATTATTTTTTTATTCACTTTTTTTTAATAAAACTATTTTAAATGTTATCGTATTTCAACATTTCACAGTGTAAATCATAGGCATGGTAAGTCATTAGCTCACTTGTACTTATATTTATACAGTTTATTATGAAATAAGGCGTGCATATAAAGCAAAGCACAAGATGTTATATAGCTGATAATTATTGTTAAAACATTGTTATAATGTTGAAACACGATAACATATAAAATAGTTATATTGAAAAACAGTAGGTTAAAAAACAAAAATAAAAATTATTATTATCTAATAACTATAATTAACTTGTAACCTCTAAACACGAACCTTTCCACTTGTACTTTTGTATTTTATTATGAAATAGGGCCCAGATAAACTTAATACAAAATGAGTTGTTAGAGATGTGGTGTCCACTGCACCAGAATGAATAGGAACAACTTCAGAACTACTAATTATGTTTTTACAGAATCATGTTTTGGCCAAAGACAAGTATTACCTTCATTGATGACCACATGGTCATCTTTTTAACAAGCACAGAAGTCGAACTCGACAGCTGTAATTTACTTATAGCTATAAAAATTACTGAGAATTGTAATAATGTTCAAAACAGTATTTGTACTTTATTTACTCTAGTTTCACATAAATTACTGGCCCGAGATCTTTTGTGAATATGTTATTGGAGTTCCGGCAATGGACAACTTTTCCACTCAAGACCTGAGAGTCTGCAGCTCTAGTTCCTTCACTCACGCCTCTACTGGCTTTCAATGCCAGAGTCACAGATGGGAGAGAAGCAATGGGACATTGTGGAGTCCTGCTTTACTTTCCACATGTGGGGTACAAAGCTTGGTTCAGAATTTCCTAGGCTTAGAGTAAATATTGTACATACACTATGGCCATACTAATGCAAAAGTATTAGGCTCCGTGAAAAATTGTCCATTTCATTTAATAAACCAGTTTTATATTTATTGCTGCTTCCAAAACTTGTTTTGACAAAAAATAATTCCTTTAATGGATTACATTTAATCCTTGGCAACTAGTTAATACTCTGAGAGAAATATAATGTAATGAAAAAAAAAGTGCTTAGTACAGTGCTAACTTTCTTTATGATAATAATAAAAGTTTTATAGTGCTAACTTTCTTTATGATAATAATAAAAGTTTTATATCAAAATTTGTTTTGAATAATAGTTTATATTACCCGCAAACATAGTTTTTGTCATCTGAAAGATATAAGTAATCCGAGATTATGCTGTACAATATACTCTTATTAGACACTACTGAATGTTTACTACGTTTTCCAATAAACAATCCTAGTTAGTTAGCAATTCAATATACTCTTATTAGACACTGAATGTTTACTACTTTTTCCAATAAGTAATCCTAGTTAGTTAGCAATTCTTGTTATAAGCAATCCGCGATTGCTAAGACCATGTAGTGTTCTCGTTATGCTGTTCAATATACTCTCATTAGACACTGAATGTTTACTATGCTTTCCTCACAACCTAGACCAGGAAGAAAGAAAGTTACAAGTGCATGTGAGGATAGATTTTTTTTGTGAGAACATCCTATCAGAATCGCAAGAAAAAATCAAAAGAGCTGGCTGAAGAGATGAAAACCTTCTGTTAAGTCGATATTTTTGCACAGACAGTAAGAAGAAGGCTGAAAGAGAAATATCTGAAAGGCTATACAGCCAGAAAGAAATTGCTAAACAGGATTCTAGTTTATACTTCTACGAACATTCCGTCTCTAAAGAACAAGGCAAAACCAACATTTTTATGGACCTACTTCTATCTACCTGGCAAGTGTAATTGTGTTTCTTAGTAAGTAAATTGAATAGGGCATTTAGCCAATTTGGAGAACATGTAGTGTCATTAGTAGAAGTAGAAGTATGAGTAGAAGTATTTGTAGTTTGAGAGCCCTTTCTTAATTTTATATAGATTTGTGCATTCATTGATTTTAAACTGTATCGGTATATCAGTGAAAATGAAGTTTCAATGAAAAGTGTTTCAGTGAAAGTTTCAAGTTTCAGTGAAAAGTTTCAATTTGCGAAAGGTTTTCTGTATCTTCTTAATTTGCAGTTTTTACAATTTGTAGGACTTTCTTTTTCTCTAGACAGCATCATGGGGTACAATAACCTTAAGAAAATAGATGCTTCAAAAATTATTTGTATAAATAAGTTACTTTCTATATTTTATATAAAATTGCTTTGGTTGTGTGATATTAGACCAAGCAAAATGTAGCTCTATATCAGTCCTCATTATGCAAATTTTTATATAATGACATTAAATATTTGATGTATATAATATATGAATTAAAAAGATGACTGTGAAGATTAATATATTAATTAACAAAATATGTATTGAGGAATATTATACTAGAGTAAGAAGATCCTGAAGATACGGTGGAGAACCTTGAAAAATAAATGAATAAAAAATAAATACTAACGGAAGATTGTTTCACAATTAGGGCAGGGCATCTCGCCAGAATGGCTGACGATTTACCACCTAGGAAGATTCTAACCGAACTCCCTATTTAGTCGTCGCAGAGTTGGGAGGAGACCAAAGCTGCACTGGGCAGATTATGTGGTCAATGACACAAGAGAGTATTTGGGCATGCAAACTGGGTGGCAGTGGCACGGAATAGGGACGCATGGCGGTTGCTGTTGAAGGAAGCCAGGACCCTTCAGGGGTTGTAGTGCTACTAAATAAGAAGAAGATTGTTTCAATTGTTATTTATAAATTGAAAAGTTACTTTCTATATTTTATATAAAATTGCTTCACATCAATTGGTTTAGTAAGTTGGTTAGTATTGAGTTGTATATCAAATTTTGGTACAATCTTCTTTTTTTTAAATAAGAAGTAATAGTATTTTCTATATGATATTCTAGTGTATACCATCAGGCCAATGATCCTAGTTGTAACAGTGTTAGGTTTGTCTTACCAATATATCACTGAATTCAAAGATTTCACAAGTAACAGTAAGTTTTCAGCATAAAGCAATTTTGAAATAGCAGTTTACCTGTCAGTTTCAAATATTATTTATATAAATATTTTCCATTGTATGGTTAATATTGAGATTTGTGGGTGGTTGAATTATTTAAGTTTAGTCAGCTTAACAAGGCAAAAACATCAAACATTTCAGTAACTAAACTGATAATTATAAGTTGAAGTAGTTTTAAGTTCCATCAGTGTGTCTAGAGCATCATCAGTTCCAGCCTGAGGTCAAAATGTAGATTAATATTTGTAGTGGATCAATTTTTTATTAATATTTTAAGTATTGTAGCAAGTTTAATTGATGTAAGGGATATCATCCTAAAATATCAATACCAAATTATTGGCCTGTCGATGTACTTATCTTCAGCATTTGGAGATATTGTATTATAGATTATTTTATATATTTCTGTTAAACTACACTTAGTATTTTGTTATAATGAAGGTCTAGGCATTTATCATTGTCATGAAGAAAAAGTAGGTCTTGTCTCATTTATTACTGAACAGGACTCTCATCAAATATATTGCCATTTATTACACTGATGAGTAAATACGCCGGGTTTCTGGTGCATTAATTGTGTTCATAGTATGGTTAGAACAGTAAATAGTAACATTGATGTTTTCTATTAGTGAACAAACACGCATATATAAAATAAATATATGTGCATATATAGGAGAGAGTTATATAAAGTGGAATATCCATCTTTGCTAAGTGTCTACTAGCACTGTCTGTCAAATGAGCAGTGTATTTGTTTTCATAGGTTATGAATAGAGACCTGATTTCCATGTTATTGCACATTTTGATCTCTTGTATGTAACAGCTTCAAACCCGATTCATTATCCGATTCATCATCTATTGAATATTATATTAGAATTTAACTTTGACAAAAACATAGAATAAGAGATAATTGTTATTAGATTGGAGGATTCCCATTTAGTTTACAGCCCTTCATTATTCTGTCTGACTTTGCAGTGGTTAATAATTATTTCATAATTTGGTTATCCATCTATTATCAATTAGTGGTAATTACATCATTATTAAAAAAATTATAAATGTTTAAAAATGCCGAAATCTGGAACTAGTGTCTCGTCGAAAATTAAAATCTGGATATCAAATTACTCTGAGTTAAAATTTGATGGAAAAGCTGTCTTCGGCACTTCTTGTAAAAAATTAATCGGGTGTGAAAAGATATCTCAAACAGACACTCATTGTGAAATGTAAGAAAAATCTTTTCTATTTATGAATTAGGCCATGAATTTTTTTAATTATTATTATTTATTTAGTCATTAGCATCAATTTTGAATGAAAAAAATAAGGTGATTCAAAAGCAACTTGCAGAGTCTTTTTAAGCATCGAGCAGCCAAAACCAATTTTACATCGATTTGTGCTAGGCTTTAATAGGGACAAATACACCATTTTTCAAACAACAGGCGCCACCGTTTAAAACCTTCTTAGAAAAATACATTAAAAGTATGAGAGCACACTCAGGAGAAATTATTTCCAAGTCTGTTTTGATGGTTGAAATTGGCCAAAAAATTGGAGATAATTTTATAAACGCCATGGTCGATGAGACAACAGTAGAGGACTTTAGATATCGACGCCGTTTATTGGAAAAGGAGTAAGCACCATTTACCAAACTACAGAAAACATATGAAACTTTATTTCCAAACAATTTTTTAAAATTTTATTCTTTTTGAATAGAAGAGGAATTTATTCAGGTGGCAAAACTTTTATAATTAGAATATATTTTTAAGGCTTCTAACACTGGTCAGGGCCTGTATTTATAATGAGAGTCATCAGTATTTGGTGCTTATGTCATCAATTCTCGATTTTTATATCATTACCAATTTTTTTGATGATATATTGTGAGCAAGAATCGATTTTTACAACATGTTTTCCAGTTTTTAATTGCACGCTTTTCCGTTTTTTACTGCATTCTTAGGCTTCATGCTCCGTAAAAGGCAGCTCTTACCAGTTGAGGGTTTGAATTTAACGAGACAATTACACACTCACCCTACTTAATTTATTAATAAATTTTCATTAAGAAATTATTTAATTTTCACCTGACAACAATCTTAATAGTCATTTATTTTATTATTTGTCGTATATAAAAAAATACACCAGGATGTTAATGCAGATGAGACTATTTGGTAGATACATGATTAAGATTTCAGTATTGAATACAATTGTCAAAATTAATCCCAAAGTAGAGCATAAGATAAATATAAAAGATAATAGAAAAAAGAACGAAACACTTAATCATGTATTGTTTAATTTCCCAATATATACTAATTTGAGGGTAAGACTTTACCAAGGAATGGAAAATCTAAATAGCCACGAAATATTTAAACCACAAGCCATAGATGATATGAGAAGACTCTATTTTTCATTGCTGAGATTTCAAATTATAGAGAGTTGGTTGGGTTTTTTTGATTTATCAATATCCTTATATCTATTTAACATAACAATATAATAGTTTTGGTCAAATAATGTTTTCCGTTTCGTATTTATTTAATTAATAAATATATTGTTTTAGTATTTTAAGTATTAGCCTAATTTTTAGCACAAATATTTTTACTTTTGAACTATTCAATGATATTGTAAATTTTAACATGTAATGTTATGATATAGTTTTAAAAAAAAAATTAAATTAGTATATGTATGCTGATAATTACAGTTTTTATTGTTGTTCAAAATAACAGTTTTTACCAAATAATGTTTTTAGCTTTGTTGCTTATAGTCTGTATAATTTTAGTATGGTGACTATAAACCCTGCTGGGTACAAAAAGTTTGTCAACTGCACCGGTTAAATGGGGCCTCATTTTTTCAAGAGAAGATTTGCATAATTGAAGAGAGTTTCAACCATTTTTTAAATAAAAATTGATGGAGCTCCTCGAAGATTTGCTATTAAGCCAACGAAACTCGATGTGGTTCTTATTGAACAGTTGTCCTGTTCTCTGCTGATCTCACTGTAATGGACTATTATTTCTGGAGTAGGCTTAAGGACATAGTCACTAGACCCCAAGGAAGAATAAGAAATGGCATTACTGCTGCAGTAAGTTCAGTGTCAGTGGCCAAAATTCTGTGCGCATAAAGAGATTTTAGTACCCGAATTTTACGATGTATCAATGTAGGATTTCTTTTTGAACATCTGTAAAAAATGAAAATTTTACTAGAAGATTGAAAGAGATTACTTCAAAAAGTAGGTAATGTATTTGTAGGAAAAATAATAATTTTTTTTTTCAATCCATGTAGCAGCAGAGTCGTGTATTTATCCTTTTCCAACATTTTAATTAACATACAAAACTTTATTCCACCTAGTTACGACACTAAGAGTTTCGCTTCTAAAATCCTTCTGAAGCTGAATTACGATGTTTGAAAAAATCTTATTTCTAGCAGTTTTTTGAAGTAGCATCTTTCTGAAGTGTCAGATTGATATTTTCACCAATATAACATCGCTTTAGAATTTGATTTCCTATAAGGATCTGTCAAAAATATATCCTATTCCATTGAAAATTCTAGAGTTATGTGTGCTAGAGAAGTTTTGGAAAAAGTTACGAGGGTTGAATATGAGCTCACAAGAAACTTCAGGTGACACAGTTGTACCCACCAAGTTTCGCCTCTTAATTCCAAAAAATCAAGGATTTTAAGGAGGTGTCAATAGAGTCTTGAACACCCTGAAGGTACTTTGTTACATCTTTGTCAATCTTTGGATAGGTGTGAAACCAGTTTTTACTAAGCATCAGGATGAAGAACTGGTTGAATATATTCTAATCATGGAAGGAAGGCTTTTTGGCATATAATAGATAATAATAGGTTTGCAACATTTGGCACTGAAACTTATCAAAAAGAATAACATTAAACATTGTTTTAAAACCAAAAAAGATGAAGCAGGTAAAGACTGTCTTTATACATTTATACAGAGAAACCCTATGGTTGTGCTAAGGACATTGGAATCTACATCTGTAGCAAGAATAATGGGTAACAACAAAAGATCAGTTGAAAATTTGTTTACACTATTGGAAAAACTTTTGAATGAACATAAATTCACAGTGGACAGAAACTAAGATATAGATGAAATGGGTATATCAATTGTTCCAAATAAAACCAGCAAAGTACTAGGACTCAAAGGGAAAAACCAAGATAGAGCCACATCACCTGCTGAATTGGGGTCAGTGACTACAGTGGAGATTTGCACAAATGCAAGTGGTAATTTCATGCCAACTATGCTTGCATTCCCAAGAGTGAAACTCAATTCAGAACTTATGGATGGTGTCCTGCCTGGAAGCACTGCAGAATTTCACCCCAGCGGATGGATGCTATAATTCATTTTCATGAGGCAGTTCATTGAATTTTCGAATCCAAGTAAAAACAAACTAATCCTTCTAATACTAGATGGGTAAAATAATCATACAAAAAATCTTGAACTAATAAAATTAGCAAGAAAAAATAATACAATAATTTTTTGTCTTCCACCACATTGTTCACACCGTATGCAGTCCCTTGACGTTGCTTTTATGAAACCATCAAGAGGTCTTCTATTCTTAAGCCATTGTGAATTAGGTGAGAAATAATACTGGAAGCGTTTTGGGAATCCACAACTTTCAGAAATGAAAAATTTTATTTTAAAAAATTAAATTAATATATTCTAAAAATTATTTTATATCTTTGATATAAAAAAAAAGTTCAATACGATTTTGAAGTCATATCAACCATTTGACCCATTTCATTTGACAAGTTTAGGGTGTCTAGTAAGATAGCTTAAAGAAATTCCCTGTTTGAAAAAATGACCATACTATTAATATGTTTTTCCTTACTGAAAATAGCAAAATTTACTCGAACCAATAATATTTATTATCTCATTAGGCATGGCATGCATTAAATATTAGACATTAGAAATTAGATGTGTCTTTTTAATTAATAGATTTCATATATTTCACTATTCCCTGTGTAAATATCGCATTGTTTTTAATTTTTAATTTTTACATTGTTATTTCATTTATTTTATTTGATTTTATTTTTTCAATTGTCTTTTGTATTATGTAATTTAGTGTTATCCTTTTCTTTTTATTCTTTATACTTTTTATCTTACTTGTATTTTCTGTTTTTATCATTTATCATTTTTACTGTTACTGGTACTGCCTCTTTTCTATTTTTTCATTGTTGTTATTTTGTTTTCATTTTTAGCCCTGAAGATGGCCTAAAATTTAGGCCGAAACGTAGGCACAATTATATAAGACCACACCTATTAAGTCTATTTCTTTGACCGCACCCCCGATCAACTTCTCCCTTTAAATTAAATATTAATGATTACACAGGCCTACAAGAGAAAAAAAAATTGTTGGTGCCTAGGATTTTGGAACTGATTTTAGCTATATTTGGGACACTAAATCTATATATGAAATCAGTTTTTTTCTATTATCTCTACTTTTTGAGGTAAGTGTGAAAAAAAGAAGTAAAACCGCCTGCTTAACTCAAGCCACTTTCATCCTGCTTGACCAGGCTGGGAATTCCCACTTCGTCACTGGGAATACCATCCATTTCAACACTTCAACTAAATTTGAGGTCAGTTTGTGAGTTTTAGATGTGCAGAATAGATCGAAGTTGATAAAAAATGAGTTTAAGTAGAAAAAGTTGTGTAAATCATCCTCATTTGTTTTGCTACATATGCGGAGAATACACATTAAAAGATAACAGAAAGACTGTTAGTGACCTTGTAATGAGAGCTTATCATATATACTTTGGTGTTAATCTCGGTGATCAGGATAAATTCTGGGCACCGCATTAGGCTTGTAAAACTTGTACTACAGAACATTTACGCCAGTGGACTAGCGGAAAAAGAAAAAGGTTGAAAGTCAGTGTACCAATGGTTTGGAGAGAACCCAAAAGCTACATCGAAGACTGTTATTTCTGTTTAGTAAATATTACTGGAATCAATCGAAACAACCGTAGCAAGTGGACTTATCCCAATTTAGTCTCTGCAAGATGCCTGGTCCCTCACTCAGAGGAAGTACCGATTCCATCATTTCACCAGCTTCCAGAGCTTTCTGAAGACGAGTGTTTTCCCTATAATCACTCTTTTGATACTAATGAAGGTGACAGTGATTATGAGGGGATGTCAAAATTCCTCAACGTTTCAACCACGATGAGTTAAATGACCTCATCAGAGATTTTAATCAGTCAAAAGAAGCTTCTGAATAACTGGCTTCCATGTTGAACGCCAAAAATTTACTGGAACAAGGATCCAAAATTACTTTTTACCATACAAGAGAAAAGGATCTACTACCATTCTTCTCTCAAGAAGAAAATTTTGCATTTTGTCACGATATTAGAGGACTCCTGGAAAAAATGAGTCTTCCTGAATATTTTCCAGATGATTGGTGCTATTTATTTATTTATCGACAGATCAAAGCGAAGCTTGAAATGTGTTCTACACAGTGGGAACGAATATGGTTCAATACCAATTGCTCACTCAATCAATCACTCAAAGAAACATATAGCACCATAGCTTTGGTCTTGTAGAAGATAAGGTATCGTGAACATCAATGGGTGATTTGTGTGGACTCAAAAATGATAAACTTTCTCCTCGGACAGCAAATTGGCCACACCAAATATCCTTGTTTCTTGAGACTCTGGGGTAGCAGAGACAAAACACACCACTGGGTTAGACAGGAATGGCCTAAAAGAGAGAAGACAAGGTCATTGGAGAAAATAACGTTATTAACGAACCCTTAGTTGAATGAGAGAAAATCATCTTTCCTCTACTGCATATGAAGCTGGGCCTTATGAAACAGTTTGTAAAGGCTCTGGATCATCATGCTCTGCATTTATGGAGGGAAAAATGAGTCACTTGAGTAAGGAAAAAATTACAGCAGGAATATTAAACGGCTCAGAAATAAGATAATTCATTAAGGACCAAGCCTTCGTAAATTCCATGAATGAGGCTGAGCAAAAATCCTGGACTTCATTTGTTGTAGTTGTCGGAAATATTCTGAACCTTATTTTACGATAAGCAGAAAATCGTGTTGAGCTGGTAAACGATATGCTTGAAAATTTCAAATCCCTTGGGTTCAACATGAGTATTAAGGTGCACTATTTACACAGCCACATGGACCATTTTTTACTGAAAATTTAGGAGACAGCAGTGAAGAGCAAATTGTAAGATTTCATCAAGATATTAAAATTATGGACGATCGTCATCAAGGAAGATGGCAGATTATTACTGGAGTTTAGAAAGGGACTATTCCAAGATATATTCGAGAAGCTCACAAAAAAGAAGCTTCCAAAGTGTTGAGTGATTAGTTGGTTCCATTGATGACTTGGTAGTATCTTTGCATATATAATAACAATAGTATATACTAATAATATTTGTATAATATAATGATATTTGTATAATTTAATAATATTGGTATAATTTAATAATATTTGTGTAATTTAATAATAAAAATTCCATGTTTAATTTTTTGATTTAACCTAATGTATCGTAAAACGAACATTTCACTAAAATGTTATATCTTAGAAATTTGATCTAGGCAAAAACTAATGCCAAATTTGAATTCAGTGTACCAAATTCATATGAAATAGCTCCAAATACCTTGGCACCAAAACTACTGTTGGCTTATGTTATGCATCATTCACTACCACCACTTTTTAACTTATTAAAAACACTTACAAAATGTTGATACAGGTAAATTTCATAATAGGAGTAGGACTTCCAGAGTTAAAAAAAAAAAATATATTATATATATTGGACTGATTTTTTTTTTTTTGAATCTTGGTTATAATGATTCTAAAACACTACATTCTTCCTCTATCTTCACAAATTGCTGAGATATGGGCTTACTAAAAATCTAATCGCCCGCCATTTAGATACAAAATGGCAGATGATAAGTTCTGAGGATCATCCTGGTAAGAGCTGTGACTTTGGTGCTAAAAAAAAAAAAAAATCAGCCCAGTAGTCTCGGGAAAAAGCTGTAAACGGCAGAGAGACAGATTTTTTTTTTTTTTATTTGATTTTTCGAATTTACTTATCTTGAAACGTAAAGCCTCAAATTTTGTTAGGGGGTTAAATTTTTATTCTTGGTCGTTTACAAAGGTTCATTATTGAGAATAATAAACCAAAAAAATTATTTACATTAATTTTATAGATATACATGGATGGCCCAAATCTTACAAGGCCTGTTTTATTTCCCTATTTTCTTTGCTAACACTTCTGTTAGTTCAAAAGCATCTTCAAACAGCTTAGCCTTTTTTTTCTTCCAATAGTTTCATTTGCAAGCAGGGATTGAAACCAAGAATTATTTTCTTTAGAGAAAAAATCAAATCATAAGATTTTTATTTTAAAAATCATTTTTTTATTTTTGTCAAGAAATAACTCATTTATTTGACAACAGATTAAAAATCATCTCATAATAATTATTGCTGAGTAAAAAAAAACATGATTAAAATACGGTCATTTAACCACTTTTACGATATGCTGAAAAATAAACTACCAACCCGATATCATCAGTCCTATTTAATCTAGCGCTGGAGCGAGCTATTAGAGTAATAAGGACCAATCCTGGAGGGACGATTTATAATAGCCTAACCGAATGTCTTGTGTATACCAATGATAATCTTATCAGCGTCCGCACATCACCGGCTCAGGCAGGATCAATTGAGAGATTCGAAAGGACAGCAATACAACTAGGCCTGAGGATAAAATAAGGAAAAAGTCATCAAGTAAATTAAGGAAAAAATGAATTCAAATATCTTGGAGTGGTAGAGGCAGACCAAAATAAAAGCTATAATTACAGCAGCCAACAAGTGTTTTTATGTACTAGCAAAAACACTAAAATCAAAGGAACTGTCACGGGACCCGAAGGTAACAGTTTATAAAACTATTTTAAGACCAATGGTTACCTACACATATGAAACATGGATTTTTACTCAGGAAAGTAAGAAGTTGCTGACAATCTGCAAAAGAAGGTCCTGAGAAAAATGAACGTTCCCAAGAGAATAAATGATCAGTGTCTAATAAAGAAAAACGTTGAGTTATATGAGCTCTACAACAATGACAATGTAGTCACTATTAAAAGGTACCACCTCAAATGATTAGGGCATGTAGAGAGGATGGAAGAAAGGAAGTTGCCAAAGAGACTATTCTACGGCCGCCCAGGAGGGGCGCGCGCCTAAGAGGAAGACCCTGACTACGGTGGATCGACGATGTCGAAGAAGACCTTAAGAAGGCCGTATAGTTACAAGAAGATAAAGAAGAATGGAAGCCTTTTGTTTTTGAGGCCCAGGTCCGTTAAGGGCTGTTGTGCAGATTAATAATAATATAGCATTTTGAGTTTTATTTTAAACTTTTTCAATACAAAAATGAAATTTTATAACCAAAGTTGAAAATAGTTACGATAATACTTTGTTGTTGCTCCAGTACTAGTTTAATTATACACATCCCTTGTGTATAAGATTGTGCCAATCTCTCTATAAAACTGAAATATTATAAATCACCAGTAATTTCAAATAATTTAAGTCAGTGGTTCCCAACCAGTAGTCCATGAGAGCATCAGAGCCTCTGTTGGAGGGTCCAATAGCACCGTTCTATAAGTTTTTTATAAGGACTTATTGTTAAATTAGGGATTGATAAATTATTTGCCACTTCTATAAATTTGTTTTTATTGAAATAAATTACTAGTTTCAAATGTTAAACGTTTATCTTCAGTTCTAAAAATGCAGAAAAATTCAAAAATCAGCAATTTAAAATACACTTTGGTATTATTATACATTTAAATTAAATGTCTTCAAAATATTGTACATATACTTATACATATTAAATTAAATGTAATATAAATTAGTACTATAAAACATTTATGAAAAATTCGTTGTCGTTTGTAGTCTTCTGTCATCATACTCGGAACCCACCTCGCACAAACCTTATGGAACATCAATTTGTCACTCAAAATGGTCTGTATTAGAAATGACAGGAAGCAATAAACAAAGTTCACGAGTAGTGACGCTTCAATTTTGTCACACCAATTTATTGAGTTTTGCCACCATCGCATCTGTGACGGCTGTTGTTGGTTTCTCACTTCGCTCTTCATCATGAATATTTATCCGGCCCTATTTAAACTCACAAACCCATGTACATACATATTTTATGTCCATGCATCCCTCTCCATAAACTTTGCAAAGCTGTCTGTGAATTTTTATCGGCAGAACTTTTTTTGCAGTAAGAAACCGTATGACTTCGTGGAGGCCACACTTGGCGGGGATGGAAATTGGGAGATCCATTCCAAACAGCTCTAGCTCGGACACTAAAAGGTTCAGAGACATTGCTGCAGTCTCTGAACCTTTTAGTATCCGAGCTAATTGTAAGAGGGGAGATAACGGGACACGGTAGTGGTGCCAACTCTCTCGTCCAACATTGCTAGTTTGGGCTACAGTGTTGAAGACCTTACTTATTGACCAATCCTCGTACATTATAAACCCCTTGAAAACGATTGGCCTTGAAAACTTCCTATAGATAATAACAAACGTATCATCACTTGAGACAAGATTCCTGTGCAATTGTATCTTTTCTTTACTTTTTTTTTTTTTTTTTTTGCCAACTTCAAATTCAATAAAACCTAAACCATGAGTCCCCAAAATTTTTCTACCTAAGGACACATATCAGGATATCAGTCAACAGGCACAATTTATTTTTACAAAGTAAATATTTTTTTTTTTTTCGGTTGGCTCTATAGACCTTGTAGATCTTTGGCCGCGCGATGTGGTGTTCTTACAGACATTTATTGCTTGCGGGAGCACAGACAGCCTGGAGGGGGTCACATCCAATCTCACGTTTTCATGGTGCAGCGGCAGGCTGCCCATTGCTCCATAACCGGTCCCTTTGGGGCCAATTCGGCAGTGTCCTTCCCACCGACTCACTCGGGTTCAAGGACAGTGACAAATCGGTCTAGATCCACGGATTATGGCTGTTCGGAGTCAGCAGGCGCACGAGGACCTATATTTCTTTCCCCGAGGCAGACCGTCCATGGACCAAACCTCCGGGCGGCTATTTTATGTCCTGGAAAACCACAACGCCATTCACAGTTAAGGTACACGGGATAGGGTCATCACTCCTACGCCCAATATATATATATATATATATATATATATATATATATATATATATATATATATATATATATATATATATATATATATATATATATATATATATATATATATATATATACACACACATATACATATATACATACATATATATAAAAGAAATTATTTCAAAATTATAATTGCAATTTCACTAAACCAAGATTTAAAAAAAGTAAAAAACAAAACAACAATAAAGATTAACAAAAAAAAAATATTGTAAAATGTAATATCAATAAATAACTATTTTCAAACAAATGCACTTCTAAACTACTCAAAAATGAATAAATTGTAAAACTCAATTTAGTAAATCTTAGGAAAGGAGTTGAGAAAAAAAATAGAGCATTATTATTTGTTTTGTTTTTTAAATTAATTTTACAGTAAATATCATTTTTTATTTTTACAAAAAATGTAACTTTTATTTTTTTAAATCAGATTGTGTCTTCTTTGTTCCACAGTAGCTCTTCATCTCCTTCCCATATTATTTGTGAAGTAGGAAGCTTTGGCAGGAAATTACTACAGAAAATACCACCATAAACAGCAGGAGATGCAGATAATATGTATACCTACGTAAAACACCCTGCAGTTCTCAGAGCGAAAACAGTTGCAGACTTCAGGCAGATAACCTTCTTTGAAGAGCTTCACACATACGTTCGATTGGATTTAATGCTGGAGAACATGGAGGACAGCATGTTTCTGGAAAAACAATTCTTCCTTGATGTGGACGAGCATTATCATCCATAACAATAAAATCTTGGCCAAGCAAGTCTCTGGTAGATGGTAAGTACTTACTGATAATTTCCTCAAAGTATCACTGTCCGATTAGCGTTTCATTAATAATGTGAAATGTAGTATGGCCGCCCACGTAAATCTCATTTCATACCATGATGCCACCTCCATAAAAATTGTCACCAGAGCAATGTGTTGAGGTCCAGTGCATTGGCCATGCTCTTAAAAAACTCTTTGACATCTAGAATCATTTCTATGGCAAAACATGGATTCCTCTGTAAACATTAAAGCTGGCCAATTTGTAGTATCCGAAAACCTCTCGTTTCACCAGAACAATTATTGTTTGTTGACGATAGTGTTATGTCACTGATGGGCAAGATGTTAAATCAACTTCCCAAAGACAATTCCAAATCATATTATCGTACATTGAATATTCAATAGCAAGTTGAAGCTGTTGACCAAGCTGCCTAGCTGTCAAAAAACAGATTTCTTTTTGCTAATATCATCAAATTTCTATCCTTTCTAGGAGTAGTAAACCTAAGAGAACTACTTCCTGGTATAACGAAACTCCCTGTCTCCAAGTTTTTTCACAAATGTCCTAAATTGAGGCTTTGGGAGGCGGACACCATAGTGCTCAAAGGCACAGGGTTGGGGACTCCTGACCTATACCAAGATTTGAAATTATGAAACCAATGTTCTGAATGTTATGTTGCCTCCTTACGTTTTTCTATATCCATGTAGAGTGTATATGCATGTATACATTTCAGTGGTAAAAAGCATAAGTAATATCTGTTACTATACCTTAATATTTACTTCAGAATTTTTCTTCATTGACGATTATCAAGTACTGGTTGTCAAAAACTAATTGAAAAGCCACACCATTAATGCTGAGAATAATAAAGCTCAATTCACGCTCTGAATTCGATAGCTTATGAGTAATGTAATTATACCTCAAGTTGAAATTATACGTTAGGAATTTTTAGTTTATAGAGTATTAAAACATAAAGAATTATTTTTTCAAGAAGCTTCGATTCAAAGAGAACTATTATTTTCAGAAAAAAATATCAAGATGATTACCTAATTATGAAATATTTTAATACAGAATATACTCTTGAATTTCTCATTATTAAATTTTTATTATTTTGAAAGAGGTTTTTTGTTTTTATCTATTTGAACTTAAACATTAATTACTATCTAATTGGACTTCCCTAAAGTGTGGCTGGTCAATGGACAAAAATAAAATATCTTGTGCGGTGTTTGCATCACAACTTTCACATACCACCCTATAATAATTATCATGAAGCGTGTTATAATAATAATAAGCGTGAAGTTAGCAACAAATTTGAACAGAGTGTAATGTTGAGAACAGGATGTTGTAGTTGGAGTAGCTAAATGGAGAGGTGTGGAGGGAGATCCTACGGTTCAGTCGCATTCGTCTGCTCTCGGACACACAGGGCATTCCATCTAGGATCAAGCACTAAACTCTTGTAGTTCAATATATATGCTGTATTTTTGCTAATACTGGTCCGATTTAGATAACTATTTTTTTTTTTTTTAGAGAATTTAATTAACTTTCATATGAAGCGCTCCATGGAAGAAAAACGAATCTACAAAATTAATAATTTCTTTTTTAATTTAAAGACCGGTATAATATTATATGGAGGATATTCAGGCGACCTACCCTCAGCAGCAATTTCTTCTTGAATAGCGGAATTCACCCCAACCTTTCCTTACCTGAACGTATCAACAATTATCTATATGAGAAAAGTCTAGGTTCTAATATAAAAACATGAAAAAGAAGAAATAAAATTTTGTTTCTATAAATTTATACAGTAAAATTTCTGCTTTTCTCTCTGTAAAATATCATAAAATAAAACTTGGTAGGAGAAATAAAACACTATTATAGCTTCATATGAAAATACATAACTAGAAAAAAAGATAATTACAATGGATCGCCCAAAAAAATGGGAAAAAAATCGAGGGAATTTGAAAGAAACAGTGAACTTGGCTTCTATGGCCGCTACAAAAGGAGAGAGATGAGGAACGAAACAAATATCACTGTGCACAGGTCAACTCCACCAAATTGCATGTAACAGCTCCTTGACGTAAACAGGCACGTCAAAACACGCCGCAGCGAAGGGATTGGCGTGGATGTTCACATCATCCATACTGAAAATGTTAATTAATAAAAAAAATAATAATAATCATACTCTGATCAGTATCGTTAAAAGAAAAAAAAGTGGTAACAGAGAATAAAATTAAACGGCACTCCCTTGTTAGTAGTAATTGTTTTAAGAGGTTTCTGGTCACAAGAACCAGATGAGAATATCAAACTCAAATTTTTAAGCTAATATTAACAAAATGTGTTCTCAAGTAATGAATTGGAATTGTAGAGAAACATTATAATTCAAAAACATTCAGAAAACGTGTGCCCGTCCGTCCGCACTGTCTAGTGGAAGAGTAAACATGCCTAATATATGTTATCATTTGCCTGATAATGGTAATAACAAACCTACTATTGCGGCACATGTAGCAAAATCATTAGCAGCCCCATTCATTAACAGAAAAATTTACACAGTTCCTTCAGTTCATGGACTTGGCTTTAGAAATAGTGAAAGTGCACAGATTTTGAAAGAATTTGTCAGAGAGCATACTGAGTCATATCCTGCTTGTAAAAATATTGAAATTATATGAATTAAATTAACCAAACAAGTCTGCCCATCATATTTTCATTTGAGGTATCCTAATCAATTTTTCCATATATTCATGCGGACAGAATTGACAGTTTATTGAAATGGAAATGGTATGTGAGAATATGGTATAATGGATAAAGTTATGGCAAAGAAAAGTTGGTATATACACATTCTGAGTTCAGGTAAAGAGTATTTACCAAGTAAAATGGAAGAAAAATTATTTTTATATGCTTGTACTTGTACTTGCACAACAGAAAAGACGATATCAGAACATTAAACAACAATAAAGTTAGATAACAAAATCATGTTATTACCAATGCATAAACATAGAGATTAGTTAGATAAGGGTATAGGACTGACCTTCCAACTTCATCCAAATGAAGAACTGTGGCAGAAGAGGAATTTCTTTCAATCCTTTGGCATTTCATTCTACAAGAATAACCTCTTAATCACCGTTATGTTAATGATATGCTTATGGAATAACAATTTTTTTAAATCATGAAAATATGTTTTCACATAACATCCAGTGATGATCAAATGGAAAATAAATCTTGTTTAAAAATCTATAGAGTTCAAATAAAAGCATTCAGCACGCAGAAAAAGTTTTCAAAAACTAGAAATTGAAAAAAAAATTTCGCACAAATCCACATTAATTTTTACAGTCAACTTAATAATTTCTTCAAGCCAAGACAGGGAATACAAAAAAATAACAATTTGAGTTTCTTTCCAATATCATAGATTTTAAGTGATTTAAACTATGGTAAAATCAAATAAACTGTAATATTAAATATATACTTAATTAGGAATGAAAAATAATAAAATATTAAAAAATACATATATTTCATAAGAATAATGTTTGAAGGAATTAAATTTATTATTTCATTAAATTGTATCACATTGAACAGATACTATGGTATATATAAACATAGTGTTTCATAAATGACTGTTAATAATATTCAATTTACAAATAAAAACCAATGTAATGTATTTTAAACAGCAATGAGGAAAGGTTCATAAAGGAAGTTAATTTTATATTTTTTATGAGGTATTACATTAATAATTTTAAGCAAAAATTTAGTATCTGATCCTAATTGTAAACAAAAACTAAATCCGACAGTCTGTGTAACATTAGAGGAAAATACAATCATAAAAAATGCGACCTAAGCTAGCCAGTAATATCTTACCAAATTATTCTGAAAGCTCAGCCTTGAAAGGTCCTGGGTAAAGATGATAATAATAATAATGATACATATCACAATATTTTCTTCTCATATTAAAAACAATATTCCGCCATAATCCATCAAATACAAAGTAATTGGAGTTAATAATCAAACAACTTCAAGATAATCTATAATTTCTAGTATAGATAAAAATATTGAAAAAATAAAATTAAGGATTAAAACAAGGATTGAATTAGAAATAGCATATTGAACTACTATAAAACAAATTCTTATTATAAAAATAAATTTGAAAGTAAACTGTTATTTTACCTTTTCAAAACTAAGTCCTTATATTAAATTTTTTATTTGTTGTTAATTTTGATGGCTTCTTTTCCCCAGATACAACTACTATTTTATAATAAAAAACCAAATGAAATATATTATATTAGTGTATGTATATATATATATATATATATATATATATATATATATATATATATATATATATACATATATATATTAAATACCTGTGTGTATAGTGTATAAAGGAAATGCCTTATTTTAGTGTGAAATGAATTATTTGTAAGATGTTTTAGCTCTTCCAGTTTCTTGCCCACATAATTAACAATCAAAATCAAATAGACCAAACAATGGGGTAAGCAAACAATGAGATGGAAATGGCACATTTCAAAAAATTTATAGTTATGGAATCTGTGGCAGCAATGAACAGTAAACAATGTACCTTAACCTGCAATATAGGAACCAGATTCCAAAGCAAATAACTCTGAATTGGAGATGGGTAGCAATATATCAATCTGCTGCTTTGTCACTGGTACGAATAAGTAATAGGTGTGTTAAAATCTGCCGAACTGAAAGTATCACATACTTACAGTCCCAGCTTGGTACTTAGGCAATGCTCCTCCGGTCGGTCACTAACGTTGCTCCTTCCATCCTAGCTTGGGCTAGGATAAATTGTTGTTGTCACATAAATTGTCCCTTGCTCCTATCGGGAACATTTTAGCTTTCCACTCATTTAAATTCCTTCCCTTCCCCACAACCAAGACTTGCGCTCAATGTCCCTCTACAATTAACCTTTTCTGCCATTTTGTTCTGTTTCTATCATTTTATGCCTCCTAATTAAATGGTCACTACAAAAAAGGCTTTATACAAAAAGAAAGAAATAAAATTGGGAATAACAATTCAGAAAATCACAGATTTATTCAATAACGTCTAAGAAAATAACATTATTAAAATATTATCACAAAATAATATATTTTTTAACCAAGAAAATTAGAATACCAATACAACTAAAATTACAAATAAACCCCTTTACATATAATTATTAATTGTTCTTTATAAAAAACAATTTTATTAAGAAAAAAAACAAGAAACAGTTCCACCTGATCTTTGAATTATATTTTTACAAATAAAAAATTAGTGACAGTACTAATAACATGAATATTTTATTATCAAAGTGCATTTTCTTTCTTTGAAAAATACTGTGAACCCTGTAGGTGTAGTGTATTTTCTGAAAAAATGCAAAAAAGTAGTAAAGTAATCTGGAATGATTTTTCAACAATTATGAAAGAGGATTGTATGAATTCTAGAAGTTTCTTAATTTAACAACAGAAACATTGACGACTTCAATAACAATAATAATTATAAGTATAAAAATATGAATATTTTTAATATTATACTGAGAATCCTATTGGACTGGTCATAACGAAGCCTCGCACCTCCCGGCTTCAGAACGTCGAGATTTATTAAAATCTTTTTATATTATCTCATTTTCACAAGAACCAATCATAATTGAATTTCTTTAATTGCTCATATAATGATGTACTTTACGAATATTAAAAATTTCATCGTTTTTCCTAATAAAATTGCAAATAATATTCGCTTAAATATTAAATTTTTGTGCTACAATTATTTTATTTTGATGCTCAAGTTGTCATTTTAGTCAATTTGATTCTATTTAAGCAAATATATTACTCATATATATATATATATATATATATATATATATATATATATATATATATATATATATATATATATATATATATATAAAAGAAATTATTTCAAAATTATAATTTCCAATTTCACTAAACCAAGATTTAAAAAAGGTAAAAAACAAAACAATAATAAAGATTAACATTGAAACTTGTTCAACTGAAAAATTGAATTATAATTATTCAGGCCAACTTTTCATTCTAATTTGGATAAAAAAAGTTCCATACCAGGAAAACGTTTCTGTTCGAACCCACCGCACAAAATGTGGTAAATATTGAGCAAAAGAACAACTTACGTTTTGATTCCTAATATACACTTCTTTCTTTATACACCAAGGTTTGTTTACGTTTCGGAGATACTCCCCATCTTCAGAACATTTTCCATATAAATGGATCAATTATTGTGCCTATACATTTATAAACTATAATTAAACAATTTAATTAACTAATGAAAATGGTCCAACTAGGGCAGAAAGGATTGGTTATCCTACAGGTTACCAACATATTCTAACAATAATGGCAAGGTTGATTTTTATTCCATAGGTTTGCGAAGAAATAACAGTCAACCCTCCCAGGCCAGGTTTGAACCAGCACTGCTTCTGACCTGAGAATCTGTGATGCTACTCCAACACGTAAGACTTGTTTTATTGAAATTTCCTAGCACAATTTTAGTTCACACTTCTTAATCAACTTTTACAAGATATCTACTATATTATTCATCAATTCAGAATGGGGTTTGTTATCTGATAACTAATCAAGGAGCCACATTTACCACTAAGTAGCATTTCTATCTAACTCAAGAAATTTTATACTTTTGTTTACTGATTTTAACAAAAAACTAAAGGCCAACTATTGCCAATAAAGAAATCATTAATATATGGGCTCTAATTATGTAAAAAATGTACTTAATCAACTATTTGTCATGGGTAAATCATAAATCAAAAACCTGAAGAAGGCACATAAGTGATTGATGGAGTTCAAACCCTCACCATTGCTGACAGGTATATAACTACCGGTTAATTAAGCAAAATTTTAAAAATAAAGAAGGTACTATAGCACGGACAACTCCCCCCCTCTAAAAATTGAAAGCCTCTGTTTAAGTAACCACTTGAAGTGCTACCAACGGGGTTTTTCTCCATAAGTCATGGTAATTGGACAGCATCTTTACCTGTGGTATTATTAATATTTAAATTTCAACAAATATATTTAATTTAGAAGTTCTGAATTGCAGGATCAGTATTCCTCACACATCATTTTAATAAATTAAAAAACATAAACTTCTGTGACATTTTACTGATTAGCAGCCCAAACAAATCGGTGTTTCAGCAATTGACACCATGCCACCCATACATAACTGACATGAAGACAATATTAAAATAGAACAACCTACTACCTTATCATCCTTTTACGCAGGGCCGCTTATAGAAATGTTGGACCCCTGACAGGTTTTAACTCGCGCCTACAAGTACTAATACCACAGCCGAGTATTGACTTAGGTTATTTCAAAAGTTGTAACTATCGATATTACTTACAATAATCAATAAAATAAAGAAATAATTAAAAAATGGTGATGAGCAGTCTCACGGGCACCCAGGTCCAGTGTAGGGTCAGGCCTCCCACACTGCTAGAAGTTGTTGGACATTCGGGCCTTATGGGCGGCCTTTTGTGTCAATTGTTGCTCAATATTCACATAGAATTTCTGTAAATATAACTTTACCGCTAGAAAAATATATGAAGTTTTAAAAATTTATCTGCCAGAATGTTGTAAATGTATTCCTGGAACTTTATAGGAAAAAGAAACAAAAGTATGCATATACAAAGAGAGCATTAACAGATTCCACTGTAATATCTGAAAGACGAAAATCATGTCAAATGGAATATTAAAAAAAAAAAAAATACCAACATATATGGTACATGTACAAAATATGTTTGTTAAAAATGCTAACAGAAGAGACCATCCATCTGTAAAAAATGTCCCATTGAATAACCTTATTATAACTTGAATAACAATATCTAAATTCCTGAAGTAAAAAATAATGTTTTAATTTCCCGGCTTCTTCATGTCTACAATATAAAAATTGTTTTCTATTTACTACAGGAAATTATTTTCCATACTAAATTCTGTATTATTTATAGTCTACTGGAAAGGAATATAGCATTTATTTGAAAACTTGTCATTTGACCACCACCGAAAGAAATAGTTACCACAACATGGGGCTGGCTACTTGGACCCACCAAAAAAAGGTTTTCAATTACAAATAGGTCTCTTATTATGAAAATATAGACGAAGAGTGACATCTCGATAATCGGAGTTGGATGGGGCCGGACCCTCCTCGGATTATCAAAATAATCCATATTTCGGTGTGTATATACATAATTTTAAAGCATACGTGTACATAGATGAATTTAAACCTTTAAATGTAAAAATAATGCTCTATTTTCCAATGCTCTTGCAAGGAATGTCTTTTGTTAGCTGTGTGTATACTTCATTTCTTGAAAAAAAGACTGTCTGCAGGCTGATTTCATCTTTGTTGTTCCACGTATTCCAATGCTTTTTCCAATTGATGAAACCCTTCTGCATGGCTGATTTTGGGCGTGTTATCTTCATTTCCATTGTTATATATCACTAACAACTTATCTCGATTTACTAATTCAACTACTATTTCATCAAAGTTCCTCACTATAAGTCAACTACCATTTCATCAGAGTTCCTCACTATAACTCAACTACCACTTCATTAGAGTTCCTCACTATCATCACTCGCAAGCCACTGTTTTGAGTTCTTCAACATTCTCGTCTAGTTCACAGTCAGGTATGCCCGATATCAAATGCAATAAAGCTTGATTATCTTTATCGTTAATATCATCATCATGTTCTTTGTTACCTTATGTAGGCACCTCTTCTTCTGTCTCTCAGCTTTAACAATTTTTACACGATTTTTGTAATTTTCTCTGGTGATTTTTGCCCAAGCATTTCCCAAGCAATAGATTGTGCCCTTTTCCTAGAAACGCATAATGAGTACGTATTATACTTACGAACATTATAAAGTTTTTATAATTTGGAAAATATCTTTAGAGAATGAAAAAAAAAATCGTAAAAAAATACCTAAGATTACTGAGACTCCACTTTAATTCACAATTTCTAAAATAGATAGCAGCACAAGCGCTAGGATAAATTTACCACGTTTCTACTACTTTTTTCGGTTTGTGTCCAAGCAGTCCCAAGTAACAGCTTACATAAAATTTTGGTATGTTCAGTGTTAAATGACGTATAGTAAGTAATAATTACTAGGTTGTAACAAAAGTTTTTGTGCATAGAACAAGTTCTATTTAAATTTCAGTATAAAATCTACACATTAAAATTATTCTTCAAAATATAGACCATCATTGCCAATTACTTTAACTCATCTTTCTACCAGAAGTTGAATTCGGTTGTCCTTGGTTTTCAAGGCGGAAAACTCCTCAAATCCTGATTTGACATTCCTGTTGTTTTTGATTGCCATCTTTCAAAAAATGTGCCACTGACCGTAAAAGACCACAGCCAAACAGTACAATGTCAGGATTGCAAGGAAGGTGAGGTGAGATGCTAACACCCTCTATTTCTGACAATCTTTCTTTCATTAAGAGTGAACGATGGACAGGAGCACTGTCTTGCTAAAACATCACTTTAATATGATTGACCAAAGCAGAGGACTCCTATTTTAAAACTCTGTATGCTCTTTCAAGTTGTTCACAGTAAAGCTAAACGTCAGTAGCCCTGCCATCTGGAACCAGATCAAAGCGCAAAACATCCTCATAATTCCAACAAACACTAACATTACCTTGAAGGATATTGTTCCCAGAACTGAACCGCCTGAACCAAAACGCTACTGCATTACGATGCACTACATTTTCACCTTCCACTGCGCAAATTTCCTCAGCAGCCTCCATACTTAATCTTTTTTTCCAGTAGTGCCTCAGAAGATCACAAATGACAATTTTTCCTTCCAGCATTATCAGTGAAATTTATAAAATATAATGAAAGGCAGAGACAGTTGGTATACATAATTAAATTAAGGATTAGTTAAAGTAAACAATGATAAATGCATGTGTTGAATAAGGATTCAAATGGAAAATTTAAATGTCAGCAATAAGTTAATGCACAAAGGCTTTTGTAACAACCTAGTATTAATTTTATTATCACATTTTAATTAGAACATTTCATCAAATATGTATAAATTTAATATTAATATTCACAAAATAAACTGTAAAATAACATTAAATATTGAAATAAATATTTTTTTCAGACCAAGAATCGGGGAAAAATGAAAGCAGGAGAAATCTGAAGCATGATGATTTAAAGTAAATAAGAGACAACAGGAATGGGTGGGGAAACTAAAATAAGAAAATGAATTACCCTAGGATCCCAGATGTTTCAATAAACAAGTCGGTATAAATGCTCGGTGTCTATAAGCAGATCCTGAAATTCAGTATGCTAATTTTATGCTCCTTATATATAAGACAATATCGCTAACTATTTTCTTTGTATATTTTCTTTTCTCACAAATTTAAATTTGCTCACGACTAGTAGTTACATCAACAAAGGGTTTACAACACCACTGAATAGAAAAATGTTGTATACTAACCACAAAAAAACCTTTAGGACAAAATGTGTTATTACTAAATTGTCTGTAATTTGCACAATAATGTTTTAATTATGTATTAATGGAATAAACTCCTCCATATATCACAATATTCCTTCATTCATAGCTCTTACATTGTTTCACTAATGTTTCAGAGTACTCCCCCATTTTCAAGTTGCTCTTTTGCTGTGCTATTCCCATTAATTCATCTCTTCAATGGGAGTTTCCCGAAACGTTGGTGAAACAATATTGGAGCTATGAGTGAAGGAATATTGTAATATATGGAAGAGTTTATTCCACTAATAAACAATAAGAACCTGTCTTCTTCCCAATTTAACTAGTTTAAAATACTGAGTAATGTTTTCATTTACTGAGCAATAAACAAAGGAAAAGGATTTTATTCTTAAAATTAATTGTATATGTAATTAAAAGATTTTCAAGAAAAGCATACATTTAAAAATAAAAACTTTTTATGGCATTAGAAAGCCCTAAATCCAATGGTTAGGTCCTACCTAATAATTGGTTTTAGGGCATTCTAATGTCATAAAAAGTTTTGAGAACAATTTAGGTACAATACAAAAATGTATTTAAAAAATGATTTGGAGTTAGGGCCTTTTAGCTTATCACAGTAGTATTAAGGATATTGAAAAAACATGAGATACATAATCCTTTTTTTTTTTTTTTTTTTTTTTTTAACATCACACTAAAATAGTTTATTGTTTATTGTCCTGTTAGTATTCATTAGTTTGTTACCCTATAATCCCCATAAGTTCATAGGTCAAGATTTGCTGAAGTAAAAAACAACATTCACTTTTATACATAACTGGGTATTGCTAGAAGAAACTAGTCCGTCAAGAGGACCTTTTGGTTCTATTTGCCTACCCCTAAAGACCACGTAGAGGTAACCACCCCGTACTAACCAGAGTGAGAATGTCAAGATTCATTTCGTGGGACCGCTGCAAAACTAATGTTAACTGACCCAGGTGGTAATCGAGCCCACACTGTTCCGCACTGGGCACTCGGGGACCCTCACCCCAATGTGCTTGGCTGTCACAGCCTCTCTTTTATATATGAGTGACCTTTTAGTTTAAATAATTTAGTTCTTATGATAGTGTAAATGCTGAAGCTAGTCGACCCAGTAAAAAGTATTTAATTGTTTTTTGTTTTTTTAACCACCAATTAAGCAGGAGTCTACTGTACTCTTAACCATAATCACGATCTCAGAAAACTCAACAAAAAGTGAAACTATATGTTTTATACATTTTACAACAATCGAGTCAATATATGACAAAGTTATAACAGGCTGAAAATGAAACTAAACAATAACAAACATCTCAACGCTGGTGTTAACACAAATATGAACCCATTTTATTATTACATATTTAACACTGGACCATATTGATAATCAAGAAGAAAATGAATAGGGTGGTGGTCAAAATTAATACCAAAATAGTAAACAACTACTTATTGAATGCTAAAGTCTCAAGCCACATTTGCATCCCTTCTTTAACGCCACCGGAAGAGTGCTGAGAAAACTAGGTCTCAAGCAACAATGACTGAGGAATAACAATTGGCAGGAATAACATGGAATAACCAATTGTCGGTCATTGTTGCAAGAGACCTAGTCCTCCCAACACTGCTCGTCGCTCTGAAGAAGACCTGCAATAGTGTGTCAAAACATCGTCTATCAATAAATTGATTTATTATATATTTTAGTGTTAATCTTCTCCACAATCCTAATCATTTACTTCTTTATTATTATTGCTTT
The DNA here is from genome assembly GCA_948150685.1 of Rhaphigaster nebulosa. Lineage (NCBI taxonomy): Eukaryota > Metazoa > Arthropoda > Insecta > Hemiptera > Pentatomidae > Rhaphigaster > Rhaphigaster nebulosa. The sequence goes on from OX411307.1 coordinate 149,790,758, forward strand.
AGTTTGCAAAGCAGTTTACCACCAAATATGCTATCAAGATGACCTCAGCCCAAAATGAGGTATCATAATCCTTAAAACAAACCATTTAAAATCTTAATTTAGAACCAAGGTGCAAGTGAACAATGGAACACTGAATAGGAATTATAAAAAATATGATCAAGGAGTGAGGAAAAACCCAATATCAATAACTAGAAAAGGCAATATCATATTTTTTTCAAATAAATATTAGCAGAAAATTTAAACTTATTAATTTAAATATAATTCGTCTAAACAGAATGCTCATGTATTGATTATACTTATACAGGGTGCGTATAAATAACTGACACATTTTGAAGGGCTGTAAAAAATAAATTAATGTCTTTAGAAAAATAATGGTTTTATTTTCAAAAAGTACATTGAAAATATCAAGGAGATGGTCCAGCTAGTGATCAAAATTAACACAAAATAGTGGGAACTGATATATAGTTATTCTTGATCACCACCTGGACCATCTCCTTCTTGATTTAACATATGGCCAACAATCAAGACATAAAAAAAAAAAAAATTTGAAAATACAGTGGAGTTTCACTAAGACGAACGGAAAATTCTTCGTAAAAATGAATAGAGGGAGGTTTTGTATTTTGTTTTTTTAAATAAAGACATATTCTTAGCAAAAAAAGACATGTAATAATTATTCATTTTTAAAATTTATTTTAATTTAAAATCTTACAAAAAATAATTGAAAAATATTTCTTATAAATACTTTTAAGGAAGAACAGAACTGGAAATTCTCAAATAAAAAACAAGTTAGTTAAGTTAATTAAGCTTAAAAAATTCGATGATCTTATTTTTTCCCACAAGCTAAATAGTGTAAAACTCGTTCACAATATACAAAAATTTCCGAATCGTTTTTTTTTATGTTTTAAGAATAGACGAAACGCACCACTACCTTAAATGTAGCTACCATTTGTGCAAATGTTGGTGGTGCCACTGGCTCTTGTTCATCTGAACATAGCGAATCGGTATCGTCTAAGATTCCTTCGGCTTTTACCAAGGTGACTTCAGTTATAATTTTCTGGTCACTTTGGGATGCGCAAACAACCAGGTTTTCCAATTCTGCAAAATGTTCAAAAGTTACTCCTGCAGTTCCGTGAAAATTGGATCACTCAGGAAGTTCTGCCAGAGCAGTTTTTATCTCTTTCGGGTTGTCATCAACTTCTTTTAATTTTCACTTCTAGAGAATGTTTTGTATTCATTCTAGAATAAAATGAGGTTTTGATACAGGGTGGTCCGTGCACAATAAAACGACTTTCAGTACTGAAAAAAAAAAGGTAGTGGGCGAATTGATAACAGGGGATGATTCACTGACATACAGTGGAACAGACTGGAAGCAACGGAAACCCCAAAACGATTCACGGAAAACCAGTTGGAAGCGAACACCTCCTTCAGGAATCTACAAGCAAGAAACATTTCATAGAAATTTTGTGGTTTCTTCCTATAACTGAATAATATTTACACCTGGGTATTGAATTTCCCTTCGTATAAGTGAATGTTTTGTATAACTGTATATCGTATAAATGAATAATTGATTATATAGGATTGAATGGAGTTTTGCCAGGGAATGAGAATTTCTGAATATTTCGTATAAATAAGACTTCACTATGGTTTTATTTCAGGGGGTTTTAAAAATTGCATCTTCCAAATGTCGGCCATTATTGACTACGCAATGCCGAACACGTTCCCAGAAATTTTTGATCCACCCATATTTCTGGAGGAATAACTGATGCATTTCAGGAGGGCACTGTGGGTGATTGTTTGTAAATTTGTTATTATCAATCCGTACTTTTTTTGAAGAGGGGGTGTAACGGTAACTATGAACTCCATCGTTATGCGCAAATGTTGGAGACTATCATACGCATTAAGTTGGATGAAATTGATGCAGAAGATGTGTGATTGCAATAACATAGCTCACACATCTCGACGTTCGCCTTGGAGTTTTGAGAGAAATGTCCCCTGACATTGGTTTCTTTGAGGAGTCTCTTGAAGTGACTGAAAAAGTCACTAGTTTATCACCTTGCTATTTTTCCTTTTGAGTATATCACAAGGATAAGGTGTTTAAACGACCTTGTTCTCTGGATGAGTTAATGGAGAGGATCAAGCAAAACAAAATCAATGTGATTCCACCAGAAATGACTCAAAGTGATAGAAAATTTCCGGGAACGTCTTTGGCAATGCCCTCAATAACATTTTATTTTATTGCTATTATTCAATAACAGCTGATATTTGGAAGATATCATTTTTAAAATCCACTGAAATAACATTATATTCAGAGTACATTTTGAAACTAAAACAAGTTTTTTTCTAGAGACATAAGATTTACAGCTATTAGAGATTAAGATTTTTTTACAGCCCTTCAAAATGTGTCAGTTATTTCCGCTCCACCCTGTAATATCACAACAGTAGATGTAATTTAGAAAACTTCCATAAGGTAAAATTTCAAATCAAACTAAAACTTCTTGTACAACTGAGCTCTTTAATTCATTTTTTGTTGTCAGTTTTAATGATTTTTTTTCCCTGATTGACACTCATTCCCATAGCTTCTGCTGCTTCGGTCAACTTTCAAAATGCATTCTTGTCAATCAATCCTGAGAGTCAAACAGGAGAAAACCAAGAACATGCGTGCAGGATCTCGGATAGGATTTCACCTATCTAGGATCTGTCGTAAGTTGTGGAAATAGGCTATCCCTCGAAACCAGCCAGCGAATCAGGAAGGCAAAGGTGTTATTTTGGTATCGGCAAACACCTGAGAAGCTACTGCCACACGAAATGATGACCCATCAGCTGTTTGGGTTAATGGACAGATAGAAGTAACCACATTACAACCTCCATGTTGTTAATTCTGTTTTTAAAATCAACAGATTTAGTTTCGAAATAGAATCTTTCATGCAGAAGAAAGTACAAGCAGTGATTCTTCTTACAGTGAGTGCCAGAAGAGAAATATTAGGAGCACATAATAAAAATTGAAAACTGCATGACAAATATTGTACCGGCCAACTGAGACGACTATTTTAATCACATTTTCGAATCAGCCATTATTAAGTAGAAGCAACAATCAATCATTGAAGATTATATTTAAATGCTCTAGCACAAAAAGAAAAATTGTTAACAATATTTCTGAATAAAATTATCTATGAAGTTTACTAGGTGGTTTGTTGCCTTCCGTGGGGTAACCTTTTGCTTGAATCAAAAAGGCTGTCTCTGATCTCAATGTACATCACAGTGTATACCTGATGGATTCCAACGGGTGAATAAGTGTTGAGTTTAGAAACTTACCCTGTATGATAATGTAGATATGGATGACCGTCGATGCAATCAAAGAGAAGATGGTTCGGGTTGCGGTCAGGAAAAAAAGCACAAAGCAAAGTAAGTTATACTGCTTTAATGAGTGCTGACATTTCGGACTAAGTTAAATTAAGGCCTTCATCAGGGTTAAATCAACGATAAGCAATAGCTATAGAATATATCCATCGCTAGTCATCCAACCCTGATGAAGGTCTATAACTTAGGACGAAACACCAGCACACGTGAAAGCAGTTTTTTTTCCTGTTCAAACCCCCAACCATCATATTTTGATAATAGTTTATGATGTTTCATGCATTGGTACTTTTGCAATAAGTTTATTTAATGAAAATTTGCCATATTAAATTAAATATTAGTATTGGCTCGTGATGATTTTACATTCTCAGGCCAGAAAACTTCTTTAGTCAATATCTAATATTTCATATCAGTACTTACTAAAATTAAACAATTACCATTTAATAATGCTTGAAAACATTCTCAATCTAATAGAACTGTTTCAGTATAAAGCATTTTATACACACGTACAATGTGTAATAATAAATAAATAAATAGCAATAATTAAAACATACCAACCATAGAGAAGTAAAAAATGTGAAAAATTAAAGTCAAAAGTTGTACTATTTGAACTTTATTTAATTATAACTATTTTAAAATACACTAATGTTATGATTTTATTAAATCATAGTAAATAGAATAGAAACTTTGATCTACTGTACATAGAAGTTAAACAATTTTCTCAATTTGAACAAATATTTTCAATAAAAATTTTATGCATTCCGTAATTAGGCAATCTAAATTAAAGTCAAACAGAAAACCAGATAATTCTGTTGGATATTAAGAAATACCCAACCAAAAACAAAAATAATTACAATATAAACAAACATATCCCCTTTTTATTTTTAAAATAAAAATCTCAATCAGATAGTGCCCTCTTCACAATGTGATTTTGATTATTAATAATACATATTATTTACTGTGAAGATAAAACGGTAAAATCATTTTAATAAAGAAAGTTTTTTCAGAAATGATTTCACGTTCAAGCAAACTTTTCAATAGCATTAACAGAAAATGTTGTATTTTATGTTATAAATAACAGTATGTGTCACTTTCATGTTGGATGAAAAAGAATATCTGTATAAACCTCATATGTCTTGTATAAATTCAAGTTCTAGTTTCAGTTTTAAAATTCTTCTAACAAAAGCCATTAAATACAATTGAAAGACAAATTAAGCTTATATTCAATCTTACAGAGTTCAGTTGCAAAATATGTGAATAATGTACAAACCTCAAAATTTGCAAAAATATAATTCAATAATAATCATGACCGTAGATATATTGATTATATTATAATATATTCTGATTAAATAAGAGAGACAGTGGCAGAAATCAACAATTTAACCCTAGCATATACTTCTTTTTAAATCTTCATTATATTGATAATCATTCCGCTCTTTTAAAAAAAAAAGTTTGATTTCCTTAAACAAATAAGCACATTCAATTCAAAAACATAATCTTTATTTTTATACCCAAGACAGTTAATTCATTTAAAATGAAACCAATTACACAATAATCTTACCCAGATTATAACCAAAAACAAAACCTGACAAACCCATGTGACATAATTTAAGAGCTACCAAACATACAAAAACAAAATGTGACTTAAACAAACAAATACTAATGTGTCAAATACAACACCAATTCATAAAATAATGGCCTGAACTGGTTAGAAAAAATAAATGAACATTGATGATATGAAAACTTTATTTCAATATATTCCTTACTTAATAAAAACGGCATTTCAACGAAATCCACCAAAAACAATGTCACAAGTGTTAAATATTTCTAAATTGTTTTCTATCTTTCCATTCATACATCAATCAACGGACATTTTAACTCGAAAAAAAGAAAATGGAGTAGAGTTAAAACAAAAGACATACGATGATATAACTATAAAACATTTGTTTTCAAATTAAGAAAAAATTAACTTTGAAATGAAGATATAAACAAAATTTATTTTAAAAAATCACAGAATTTCTTTTTCAATCACTATCTCACCAAGTGACCAAAATTTTGCTTCAAAAAACCATATACAAAATTAACTTAAATATAATCACATACCTGGCAGAGTTCGAGTTAGAACGATTTTTCCGTTTAGTGTTCATTTTGCCTGCCTCGCTTTTACCCGGGTAGGCACACTCTCGTTTTTTAGTAGGGACCGGAATTTTGGAAAGTTTATTTTAATCACTGTTATTAAAATTATATAGTACAAAATTCAGTACGATCACAGTTCAAAGTAGTAGTGGTTATACGATATATCAATTATCATAGCCCAGATAGCCTCACGGCTGCACTTTTGTTAGCGCAGGTTGTGTAAATTAATAGCATACGATATACAATTTATTTTGGATTATTTTTGTTTACAGTTTGTTATTTACCGAAAACAATCGAAAGTTAAAGTAAGGCCATCATATTGCATACCAATTAATTAATATTGATAACGTATACAAATATCTATAACATATTTAAACTATAAGTAACATTTGTAGATTAAATTTATATTATTTGATTATAATTTACTATCTTATATAATAATATAGAAATACACTACATCATTTGAAGGCTTATGCCTTATTTTTTTTTTTAAACTTTCTTAATATTAAAATTTAAGAAGAGGGGCTCTCGTAAAATTACAGGAATTATTTGTTAAACGAAAATATACTTTGTACTGATAATTGTATTTCCACAATTTACAATTTACCTGCAATTATAAGCTTAAAGACATATACAATAAATAAAATGGAATCAAAATAATGTGACCCTGACTATCTTCGTGAAATACGACCACGTGGAGAACGACTGATTAGGAGGCAGAAGCTTTCCTACAAAAATCGGCTATATAGATAGACTCGGGATTGAAATACCTTTATTAAATAAAAAGAATGGCACTTAAGCTCCCTGCTTCTACTTAGATGACTTGTAATTCATCTAGCCTTTTGTTACCGTATAAGGCAATGTTTCTGCTCTTTGCTAAGCTTGCACTTGTCACCTCTATAAAGCCTTTTCCTTTCCTACACACACTTCTTAGATCATAGTCGGTTATCCATGTCATAATTATTGCCAGTTTACTTACCGATAAAGTTTTTTTTAGAGTCAAGGTGTATTAGGTTATTACAAAAGTTCTTGTGCATTAGTATAGCTTTATTTCGGATTACATATTTTAAACATTATTGAATACTACTCTTCAAAGTAAAGTCTATTGTTTTCGACTATTTTCACCCATATTTCTGTCTATAATTGGATTTGACGCCGGTACCACTCCTTTGATTTACACATCCAATTTTTATGTCGTAATTATCAAAGATCCGACGTTTTAAAAAATGAGCTATTGATCTAAATAAACCATAATCTGATGGTGCAATATCTGGGCTATACGCAGGATGAGGCAAGACGTTTAGTCCTTGCATTTCCGATAATTTTTGTGGTCAAACGAGAACGATGTGCAGGGACATTGTCGAGTTGCAAAATGGCTTGGTTCCTGTTGACCAAAGGGAGTACTTTGCACACAAAACTGCATAAACTCTGTCTAGCTATACACAGTAAAGGTTTGAGTCCCTACTACGGCCAATAAATCACGAGTAGTTGCATGTGGGTCCTGGTTCACCTTTAAGAAGAACGCCATCATCAACGACTGATGGGCGACCTGATCTGGATTGTGCGGCAGTATTTCGATGGATAATTGACTCTCCTTCTATGGCACGAATTTCTTCGGCCGGTGCCTTTGCGCTTAAACTTTTTTTCCAGTAATGTCTTAAAAGACCTCGAATCACGATTTTTCTTCTGATATTGCACGTGTGTTTTAAAAATGTAAATGCCCCCATAAAGCCAACTCAAGTCACAAGGAATTAAAGGGTTAGTCAAAGTAAACATTGACATAACTAGTAGGAACAAAAACATTCTTATAGGATAATTAAGAGAGTTGGAATTAAGGGTTGTATTCATGCACAATGACTTTTGTAACAACTAGTATTATTTAATTAGAGAAGGACTTGATGATTTAGAAGGTAGTCCAAGGCTACGTCACGGCTTAGCTACAGACCAGCCAACAAAATGTTAGCAACATGTTGATATTGGCGTTGTCAACATGTATCCCGTCAACCAGCTACAAGTTGACGGGATATACAGAAACATGAGTCAGCATGGCATCAAAGAAATTTTTTGGCGTTTTTTGTGTCCCTGTTTTATATGGAAAACATTACTGTATTACGATGGACAGTGTTGTGAACATCAATTTGTCAACAAGTGGTGCAGAACCTACTGGTGAAATTTCATCAGGTAAGCAATTATTTGTGCATATTTTATGATTTTTAATTGTTTTTAATTATATCACTTGTTCTCAAACTTCTGGACTTGTCACCCTGATAAAGGCGTACAACAACTTAGGCCGAAACCTCGGTACATATTAAGTATAACACTCAGTGCCGGATTAATCATATAAGCAACTACGTATGGGCCCCACGCCTCCTAGTGGCCCTGTGGCTCGTGAGAAAAATAAATAAGAAATTGCTTTAGAAACATTTTAGGTTAATTTTTAAAGGACAAATAAGTTTCCTAAATAAGCTTATAAGGCACAAACTTATTTTCTATCAAAAGTAAAACTTAATTATACTGACAGACACAGACAATTCTCCTGACCTCTCTCAGCATTACTCGGCAATGTTATAATATAATTTCAGAATTTATTCAAATTAACTCCACGCAAATTCATTATTAAAGTTGGCAGCACTAATTACTTTCTGTTAGATTCGCATTAAAAAGAATAGGGGGATTCCCAACCTCGCTCGATAAGATAATTTATTGATGACAATATATTTTTGTATTACACTTGTATTCGTTTATTTTTCTTTCTTTTTTGTCATTCCGACCGTCAATTGAGTTAAATTTTACTAAATTTTTACTGTGTTTTATAAATGGATTGTGCAGAACAGTGCGTTGAGAAAATTGACGATACTACATAGTACGTCCATATATATACGTAGTAAAGATATTCAGATAAATGCCGAAACGTGAAGAGATATCTTAATTATAGGAAAGTTAATATTTTGAAAGCATGATTTGATATTTGAATATTTTTTAATGCGATTTTAAGATAAGTTAATCGAGAAATACATCATCCTTAAAACTTTAGTTTATTTTCTTTATTAACAAATATTGCAACAATTGCATTACATTACGATCATATCCATTACCTATGAATAGTTTTGTTTTTATAAATGGCATGCATTAGTATCGACACATTAAAATTTGGCCTTGGTATAAAATTTAATTAAATATAACTTATCAACCTACTAAATTTGATTTATTATTATAAAACGAGGTAACAGGGTAAGGATGATAGAATCATTAACTCTATACTTTACTACATTGTGCCTCTATTTTTGGTTATTCAATAAACTGTATTGAATTGAAAAGAGGAAAGGGGTTCCGAGATTTGCATTGCCTAGGGGTTCTACATGGCATGATCCGCGGTCCTAATAACAATCACTGTGTTTTCTTTCTTAACCGCGCCGCCCAACCAACTTCTCCTTTATTATTTTTATGATGTATTTCATGACTTACTATCTTATTAAAAGAATAAAAAAAAAAAAAAAACTGTACCACTGCAACTCATGAAGGTGTTTAGTAAGGAAGTTCTGTTTCTAGGTCAACGGTTAGTGTAAGGTGATTTGGTGAGGACCATGCTTAATCGCTAGGTTTCCCCCTTTTAAGGGAACCCACTTTATAGAGGCAGGGTGTTTCCAAGGAAGTTCTCCCGACCCCACGGCTCATATAAAAGAATAAATAATCATCTTCCACAATGGGAAATATGATCGATCTAGACGGACAAAAGTACAGTTGGGTATCGAAGCTCACTGTTTTGAAACTTGATTTTCATTAACTGGAAGAAAGGATTACGAGTTTATTTTGAACTCTTAGTGTGCAAAGAGGAAAATAATTAGTGTCAATATTTGCCATTTATATGAATACGAATCAGTTTTCCACAAGTACAGATAGACGAATATTAGATAATGAATTCCGCCTCATTTAAGTTATTTAGAGCATTCAACAAAGTATAATTTATTAATTACATTAATATACTGCTTAGTAGCCATAATGTATAGAAGTTGAATAAGACCATGTTATACACATATGGTTTTAATTGTAACTGGAAACAATCGGCAAACGTCTTTTAATAGATTTAAGTCAATTCTATTACCGTACACAGCCGTAAGTAGCATCTGTCTAGAAAGAGTCACCATTCTGAGAAGTTCCTTCTTCAACGACTGGATGTCTGCGCCAGATCGGTTGAAAAAGGAAGTATTAAAAAACAGAATATTGGAGTACATAAGTTAAGATTGTGAAGATGCTTTGAGAATAGAATTTGAGAAATTCATACGAAACTTCGATAGTCAATAAAATGAAGATGGTTGAAAAGTGGTAGTTCCATTAACAATTTTTTTGTGAAAAAAAAATAACAAAATTTTGATTGTATTGCTGAAATTGCCGAATTTTTGCCGAATCTTCAAAATCAGGTGTTGGTAGACCGAGTAATCCTTCTAGTACTTCGTCCGACCTTCTTATTCCTTTAAGCCTCGTACGCACTTGTAACAAACTGCCGTTCCGTTTCTCCGTACCGTACCACCGATCCGAACATTGTTTCGAAGAACAAGACAGCGTTCCGAACATCGTTCCGTATGATTTGGATACGAGAGGGCGATCGGGAGGATCGAGCGTTCTGTCGATGAGAGTTGTGGTCGAGTTCTCGTCCCAGTATCAATCATGGCATTTCAGCAGCAAGTGGCTGCAGCCGCGTACATTTTGATTGATTACCTTTTGAAAAAGAGGGAAAAAAAACCGCGTTGGTGGACAGCGAACCTATATTCAAACCGAGAACAATTTGGTGGAAGCCTGTTGGCTGAGTTGAAGTTCCAGGAGGTCAGCGGCCTGTACAAAAATTTTGCCCGGATGCATCCGACGGATTTTGAATTCTTGCTAAAGAAAGTAAGTCCGAAAATAGGACACGACTTTTCGTAGAGCAATTCCCGTGCAGGAAAGGCTCGGAGTGAGCCTACGGTTTTTAGCCACGGGTGACTCCTTTACAAGCTTACAATACCTGTTGAGGATGTCAAAACAGGCAATCAGTGAAATCGTCCCGGAATTATGTCAAGTGATAGTGGAAGAGTTATTTGAAGACTACATGCCGGTAAGTATATTTTTATTAGCATTCTAGCATGTTGTTTAAGATTAAATCTTTATATTTAGCATTAAAGTTTTATTTATTTTTCTTAAGCCTACTGCTCTGAATCCCAAGTTAATTTGTTCGGCCATTTTAATAGCAGAGGAATATCAAAATCGTATAAAGTTTGTTGTAAAAGTTATTCGTAACATAAAAATATTAATAGTTGTTTTAAAATTTTGACTAAAGACTGGAATGATTATCATTGTACATTTTTAGATTTTATGGATGTATTGAAAACTTTAATATTTTTCTTCAAATAAAAAAATAGATAAAAATAAATCTTATTAAAATGAATCATTACAGAAGTTACTCAACAAGCCGTTAGGAAATCACGTTTCTATTTTACAGGATCCTAAGTTTTTTATTCATTGATGAGATTAATATTTTTCATATTATTATTCATTGATCGTATGTTATTATTATTTTTGAGTTTCCAATAAATGTTATTATTTTTTTTCTATTTAAGGAATTCGAAGAACGGAGGAACGGAACGGTGCTACCTTCGATCCCGTCCACACTAGTCTCACCCCGTTTCGGGCATTTCTTTGATGCGATGGTGAAAAACCGCCAGCGGAGTGATCGGCCCCGATCCGTTCTTCCGAATATTATTTATTTGAAGTTTTGGCGCCCCGATTCTAGATTTGTTCGGTTCGGAGGAACGGAATGGCAGTTTGTTACAAGTGCGTACGAGGCCTAAACGTGTGTCCCCACTGGACAAACGTGTATTCGATTCCGTATTAGCCCAAACATTTGTTTTAAACACTGATCCAGCAAACTTTTGCCACAAAAAATTGGTGTTCGGCACGAAACAGTAGTCAAAGCAGTATTGTCAACAGAGTGCAGAATCGGATCTAGGATTTTTTCTGGGAGGAGGGGAGGGGGGAGCTTAATTCTGTCGCGCCTTCTTTCATTTCCTTCCCCCAATAAATGTCAACAGTTTTATAATTGTGTTTTCGGTAAAATATTTCGAAATAAATATCATCTCATAACATTAAGACATTTTATTGACTATTGACCAAATTAAGGTAAAAAAACAAACAAAAAAAATAAAATTTTAAAAATGTACAAATAACATCAAAATTTCACTTTCCTAGATTATTTTTGAAGCAAAAATGCTTATGATCTTGTCATAGTTTATGGAAGCAGCTCGTTTGTGCACTGAGGATATTATACTCAGATAAATCTTTGTTGAGTGATTGTGCTTTTTTCATAAAGGGAAAAAAAACTGAAACGTTCGAGTATGCAAAATCAATTTTTTTTTTTTTTTTTTTGCGATTCCATATTAGTTTTACAATGTTTTTAATGTGAGAAACTTAAACCTGGTGTCGGTTATGGAAAAATAAATAAAAAATTGTTATAACTACATATAAGTTTTTCTTCAATTGAGCTCAAGGCAAATTGAAGAAAAACATATAATACGGAAGGTCAACAATTGAAAATAATTACATTTATGTTGTTAAATATGGCTGACCTTGTTGGGATCGCTGCTTGTGCAGTTCTAATTATGGCCGTTGAAAAGAAGTTAAGAGGCATTGGTGGAGGCTCGAAACTTTTGCGAAGGGTCCTCATTTTGGTTGCAGTTATATTTTAACTATGTGCTCTATATTTTTGGGCCAGCGCTTCGATAAGTATTTTTTTCTAGAGATGATTTTTATATTCTCGTTCAGTCATTCCCTACAAAAAAGATGCCAAGTGAAAATCTTCAATGAGTAATGACACTTTCTATGTAGGTCACACCACGTTAGTAAACCAAAAATAAATCGGGAGGAGGAAATTCACGTCATGAGTACAGTGGTGATGATTTTCATAATGGTTTGATGGCTGGATGCTTGATTACAAAGTTTTTAAGATTGCCAAATGTAGATATTGAATTGTTAATATCGATAGGGCCAGCGAAACATAAACAAAATACCTACATACAGATTTTCTCCAAGCAATCAGTGTTCAAGATCGATTTATGGCTATAACACTCAGGTTTTTGACTTCTTTGGAGATTCCTATCATTCATCAATGTATTTATTTAAATTGTCTTAGTATTTAAAAAAATAAAATATATATATATATATATATATATATATATATATATATATATATACATATATATGCAGAGTATCTGTTACGTCTAGATTGGTACTCAATCACGAAAACAACATTATTTATTGAAGAAACAATACACTTTGTTATCTTGATTATAGTAGACTGAAAAACTCAGAAGATAACTCACAAGAAAGGGCCCGGGACTCGATCACTAATAATCGATTCTACAATCGAGACACAACAGTATCACAAATAACCTTCTCTCTCTCCTTTTAAATGGATATTAATTAGGTAACCTGAAGTTAGTTTGAGGCCTATTGCCAACTTTGTAACCTATCGGAGTATTCTTACAGATTATTATCTGAGTAATAAAAGATATAAATCAATTACTTTGATTATCCCTTCGAGGCCCCTTCGTTCCGGAGACCTCGGCGATCGTTGACTATCCGACTCGGCCAGACCGAGCCTGGGTAGGGCGAAGGGAGCGACCACCCCGGGCGCCGCATAAAGGGGACGCCTAAATGCCCAAAAATAATTTGTTTTTTTTCCTTCTTTTTTAGGTTCCGAAAAGAGAATTTATTTTATTGGATTTAAGTCGAACATATGTTTTAATAAGTAATCATGAAATAATGTATTTTAATAAGCAGACAGGGATGTTCGATACCGATCGATACAAATAAAGTATAGATACTTTCCTTTAAGGTGCCTTTACACATTTGCCAAGTCCAGGCATATCAAACGCCAAGTCAAACGGCTAGCATGTAAAGGAGGTTTACAGAAGCTTAGCGAACTAACCGATCCATACGCCACAATTCAGGCTTTTCCAACCTTTGCCGCCTGTTTTAAATAGTTTTATTACATAAAGAAACAATTGAAAATAAAAACATATAATTTATTTAAATATACAAATATGTGGATGCAACACCGGATCGGACTCAAACGCACAAATCAGCCAATTTTCAGAACTTCTCCAAAACTTTCTACCCCAGTCATATAACTCCAAGATGGCGGACAAGCTGGAATGAAATTAAGGGCAAGCTGACTTTCACAAATGTTTTAGAAGTTATTGAAACATATATCTTCTAAAATGTCCTCAAGAATCCGAGCCGTGGAACATGTTCAAAATGTCGACTTAAGTAGCGATGGAGAATAATTCTTAAAAACGACATAACTTTGTTGTTATCAGTCATAGAGACGTAAAAAACCTACCTCTATGTGAGTCATAATTAAACTATCTACCCACTTTATTTGAACGGCGAAAAAAATTCTTCGAAATTATGAAATTGTGATTTTGAGTGGAAAGAAATTAGTTTATTGCAAAATACTTACAAATAAATATTTTAGCGCATTCCACGAAGTTTCCATTTTACTTGTAATTTTTAATAAAACTCCTAAAATTTGGCTTAAAATCGGGAATCAAAGCGCAAACCGGCAAATCCGTCCGGCACCGGCCCACTTGCACTTTTATAATTTCAATTAAAATGTTATCGTTAATTCTATTATGAACTTCCGTAATTAATTTGTACTTTGATAGGAAGCAAGAGAGTTTTTAATACTCGTAATGGTGATAGTAATAATAACAATAACAATAGGTTTGTAACAATAGGCATAAAGGATTTTTTACTGATATTTATTTTTGGTAAAAGAATAAATAAATAAAAAAAATATTACTATAAAAGTAGTTTATTGAATTTATAAAAGTTCCTCTAAATTTTCTTTCTTGATTATCTTGTTTTGTCAATTAAATGCAATATGCATTAATAATACAAGTATAGATAGCATTTAAATCTTTAGCGACTGCGTTTATAAAATAGGTAGTGGAATAATTGCAGTCGCTAAGTCAAAATTAGTTCTACAATGTTTTTAATGTGAGAAACTTAATCCTAGTGTCGTTTATGGAAAAATAAATAAAAATTTGTTCTAACTATAATACATATAAGTTTTTCTTTAATTGAGCTCAAGACAAATTGAAGAAAAACATATAATATGGAAGCGTTTATAAAAGGTAGTGGAATAATTGCAGTAGCTGAATATAATTTTTTTTTTTTTGACATTTTTTCCATCAAATGGTTGTCATAAAAACTGGTCAATATGGTGTTGTGTTAGAACAATTTTATGACCGTGCATATGGGAAGAGAATGCTCAAATATCTAATCTCATGTATGGATTACAGTTCAGCAATGTACAAATAAAAAAAAAAACATTTTTATTCGAATTTGATTTAATCCACACTTCTCTCGCTTAAAAGTCTAGGAGATATGGGCCCCAACTGATCATTTCCCAGTAAATCAGAAGTCCGTCGTTGTTCATACCTTAGGAAAAGTGCTTTCTCCGTTAGTGATTCTAATATTAAAATCATAGTGTCATCACTAATAGTTTGAATACAACACTGCCGTATTGACAAGATTTATGGAAAAAATGTCAAAAAAATAAAATAAAATAAATATATATTTGGTATCCAGCCACTGCAATTATTCCACTACTTTTTAAAAACGCAGTCGCTAAAGATTTAAATACTATTTACCGTATACTTATATTATTAATGCACATGCACTGACAAAACAATATAATCAAGAAAGAAAATTTAGAGGAACTATTATAAATTCAATAAAATACTTTTACTGTAATATCTTTTATTTTATTTGTTTACCAAAAATTAATATCTGTAAAAAATTCTTTATGCCTACTGTTACCAACCAATTGTTATTTTTTAATTATTATTACGAGCATTAAAACCTCTCTTGCTTCTATCAAAGTACAAATAAATAACGGAAATACATAATAGAATGAATAATAAAATTTTAATGGAAATGATAAAAGTGTAAGTGGACCGGTGCCGGACGGATTTGCCGACTTGTGCTTTGATTCCCGATTTTAAAGCCAAATTAGGTGGCATTTTGAACATGCTCCGCGACTCGGATTCTTGGGGACTTTTTAGGAAATGTATGCTTTAATAACTTCTAAAACATGTGTTAAATTCAGCTAGCCCTTAATTATTCTACCTCAAAGTGGAATTTGGCTAGGGTATTCCACCAATATTCCTTTCAGATCCCCAGTTGATGGATTATTTGCAATGCCAGAAGTTTAATAATTAAACTACTCTGCAATTTCGGGTAATCAATTAATCATAAGCAACACATGTTTACACTGTCTCTGTAAATTTATGGAATTAATGGAGTTTTTTAAAATAACTACCAGATTTATGTTTATTTTATTATCCTTATAATTTCCATGAGCTAATTAGAAATAAAATTGTGCTTCTGATATTTTCCATTTCAAATGCTTATTACAATTTATTATTGTAACTGTATTAATAGTTATATCGATTGTATAGACAAAAATGTGAAATATCTTCTTTAGAAAAATGGTAATTTTAGTTTACAGTTGGTAGAATGCATAAATCGAACACCTTACTCTATTACTGGGAAGCGTGGGAGAAGAGGCTCCAGAAAAATATGCTTCATTATTAACCCAGGGGGCCCAATTTACATACTCGCTCCGGGTCCTCTGAATGCCTCGTTACGCCCCTGAATTTTTTTAAATCCCAATAGACTGCTGTCGGTCAAGCTGGCTGTATGCTGTTTCACTTTTGGTTAAAGATCTGGAAACAAAAGCAATAGGTCTTTTTCCCTATCAATTATATGCGATGTAACCATTGACGGACTTAGGAGGTGGCTATAGGAGCTGCAGTCCAGGGCGGCAAATTTTCAGTTAAATGAAGATGTTCTATTCAATTCCCCAAAAAATAAAATTATACATTTCCAAGGGCTACGCTGCTCTCGCTAATTTATGTTATAAGTAGGATAAGAGTTTTTTAATTTTACATATTTTTACCAAAGCATAATTTTTGGGATTCTCCTCGACCAAAATTCGTTTCAAGCAATTTGAAGTATAATAGAACACATTTAATCGTATTGTATTTTACCTTTTTCATTTATTTGACCCTAGATTACATATCTTCATACATATTTTGGAAATGTTGACTGAGAAAAAATATCTATTTTTTTAAACATATTTTGTGAGTGTTATGAAAAAGCAGCGTCAATGTCATAAAAACTTCATGTTATTCAGCATACAAAAACAACTAAACACCAAGAAAATCTTAAGAAAAGCATTGCCCTAAGACAGGCCTTCCTATGGACAGCTGGTTCTTCCACTGATACGACCGGTTACAAACAACACTATACATTTAGATATGCGCCGGGCGTTTCTTAGAGCAGACATTCCATTTAACAAACTGAAAAATACCGATTTTAAAGCCTTTTTTTTAGAAATACTACGCCCAAGTTGAGCCTCATGAAAGTACATTGAAAAACAAATTTTCATTTAGTTTACGCTGAAACTTTACCAGAAATTTCCGACAGGCCAATTTGATGACGAAGGACGACACATCGCTGGCATGATAGTTGCGAAGATGAAGTTTGAGGCTTCTTTAAAATCATATCTACTGAATAGTGAGGTTTTAGAAAACTCAAAAATCATGAAACGGTCGTTTGCGTCGTCTAACAATCAATGAGTATCCATTGGTCCCAACGGATTTTTCATCTCAATGTTCTACTGCTTTTGACCGAAGCAGGTCCTTATATGACTAAGGCTGGAAAAAATTTAATAGTTTTTTAACTTAAACTAATTTGAATGACTTGCATGTCACATGCATTCCATTTCGGGGCTGAAGCAGTGAGGGCTCAGTTTCCCAATGTTGACCAGCTGGAGTCTACAGCAAAGAAGATATTTCTGAAGGCTTCCAGTCGCCTAAATATTTTTAAAGAAATATACCCCGACTTAAATTTACCTCCTGAATCTGTCATAGCAAGATAGGGCACCTGGATTGAGGTGGCGGAATATTCGGAATATAAAGGATCAGTCCTGATTCTGCAGCAATTGAAAAAGCCTTTCTGTTATTTAATTCATCAACTCTAAGGAATGATTTGGCATATATAAGCGCAAATTTGTCTTTGTTGTCCAAGAAAATTAGAGACCAAAAATATTACTCTTACTGAAAATTTGAAAGTGGTAAACGAAGCTATCAAGAGGCTCGAGATCTACCCGAAAGTGAAGGTGAGTCCGCCAGATAGAAGAACGAAGATGTCAGAAAAGAAAACCCAGGGCTAGATACAATGCACTTAATAGCTGATGTTCTCCAGGGCAAAAACAAGCAGGAGGCAGGAGATCCCACGGAATTAGATACCAAGGAAATTTCATCATTTAAGTTTGATCCTATCACCTCAGTCGACGTTGAAAGATCATTTAGCCGGTACAAAGTAATTCTTAGTGACAACCGGCAGAAATTTCTCTTCGAAAATCTAAAAATGTATCTAATTTGGACAAATTTCAGAGCATCTGAGTATCTGAAGTTTTTTGTTGTTTTTATTTAGTTTAATCTTTCTTTGTAATCTAATTGTTTTTCTTGGATTCGCTGTTCCTAATATGTGTTTTGTTTTTTAATCTATTTTACATGTTAAAAAGTAAATACTTTCGTGCTTCAGCTTTTGTTGGTGCATTTAAAATTTCGAGTGTTTAAGGAATTCACAGCATATTCATATTTATAAAAATTAAAATTTTTAATTAAAAATACAATCGATTTTAAGGTCCCGCTCTAAAATATCGATTTATTTTAACGTTTTTTATTTCTTGGCTATTGAGCGCGAAACCTTAAAATTGAATATGCATATATTCAGAAACAGCGACCCCAAAAACCTAATATTGGACCTCATTCTCGAAGAAATCAGAAAACTTTAAATTATTCGATATGTAGGCGCCGAACCTTAAATCGAGAAAAAGTAACTCTGAAAACATAATATTGGACCTCAATATCGAAGAAATCAGAAAAGTTTAAATAAATCGACATTTGACCGCGGGATCTTATAATAGATTATATTTTCAAACAGTGCGACCCCAAAATCGTATTAGACGACCTCAATATCGAAGAAATCAGAAAATTAGAAATAAATCGATATGTGAGCGCGGAACCTTGAAATCGATAGCATTTTCAAAAAGAGCGACCTCGAAAACATTAAAGTGGACCTCAATATCGAAGAAATCAGAAAAGTTTAAATAAATCGATATGCTAAATCTTATAATCGATACTATTTTAAAAACTGAACCTCTAATAATCCAATAATAATGGACTTCGAATTAATATCAATGAAATTTGAAATGAAATAATGTTTCCCTAAATAACGATGGAGTTGTTTAAAAATGGAAAAGTACTCAACATCAGACCAACGGCTGAGAACTTTTTATATTCAGAAAAAAGTCTAAAGTACTTTCTGTACTTCGCTAACGTTACGTAAGTATTTTCCTTGAAAACTATTCAAATCATAAAAGTAATTCGAGTATTGCTCTTCTCTAGTGTAGTACAATGCTAATCCCAAAAAAGATCGATGTTAATTCAGTTGACATCCGCATGATGGTATAGAAGTATCAATCTGATTAGGGATTGATAAATTATTTGCCACTTCTACAAATTTGTTTTATTGAAAACTAGTTTCGAATGTTATACATTCTCAGTTCTATTGTAAAAACACAAAAATTCAAAAATAAGCAATTCAAAATATAGTTTGGTATTATTATACATATTAAATTAGATGTAATATAAATATTACATCTACATATTACATTATTATACATCTAATTTAATATGTATAATAATAACAAACTATATTTTGAATTTTTGATGTGTTTTTAGAACTGAGGATGAATGTATAACATTTGAAACTAGTTTTCAATGAAACAAATTTATAGAAGTGGCAAATAATTTATCGATCTTAATTCATCAATATTTTTTGGTTCAGAGGATTTTAAAAATGGTTGTATTTTATCCTAACATTTTTCAAAAGGGTTAGAACTTAATTGATGCTGTAAATATTTAATACATTTTATAGCACAATCATCCAAAGGAAATATTTAAATTTGATTCGGATCACAGATTAGTACTTGGTTCCCTAAGCATACCCACAGAAAAATTCTACATAGCAGGAAAGCTAGCCCAAAGGAAGGTCATTCCAAGAAATTATTCTTTAAACATTGCAAAGAAATTGGAAGAACTTAACTTTGACAGTCAAGCCTCAGTTGAAAGCGCATATAAAAAAATGTCTCAAAGTATTAAAGAAGCTCTCAACACAAAAGTGGAAGGGACAAAAATAAACAAGAAGGAAAATAAAAGAAGTAAAAAATTGACAGCCCAAACCAGAGAGTTAATTGAGAAAAGAGAGGAACTAAATCGCATTCCAAATAAAACAGCTGAACAAAAGTCTGCATATGCAGATCTTAGAAAACTAATCCGGAAGAGAATCAAACAAGACATATGCAATTACGAAGAAGTCATTATTAACGAATGCTTATGTAATACAGGGTCAATAAAAGAAATGAAAGAACAAACCAATTATTTTAGGAAGCAATTTATGAATAAAATGAAGACTCCACTTGGCACAATAACCAACAGACAGAAAATAATTGAAGATATCTCCAAATACTACAACAATCTGTACAACCAGGACAAAACAGAAAATATAGAAATTACCTTCAGAAAAAATGAAACCGACAACTCTGATTTAAGCATTCTGGAAGCAGAAGTAGAGAATGAAATAATGAAACTGAAAAGGAAGAAGGCAGCTGGAAGTGATGGCATTTCAAACGAACTCCTCATCGAAGCAAAAGAGGTAATCATAAAACCGTTATGCAAAATATTCAATATGGTATTCGAAGAAATGAGAGTCCCTGAGGAATGGAAAGAGAGTAAAATCATAATTTTACACAAAAAAGGAGCTAAGGACAACATAGAAAACTATCGACCAATTTCACTGACACAAACCACATATAAAATGTTTTGTAGTATAATTAAAAATAGGATTATTAAAACAATTTATGAAGATCATGATATAGAACAAGCCGGTTTCCACCCCTCATTCAGTACAATAGACAATTTAAATTGCTTCAACCAAATTATTGAAAAATCAACTGAATACAACCTGCCCATGTATGTTTACTTCATCGATTTTATGAAAGCTTTTGATTCCATAAATCAGAAGTATATATGGGAAGCTTAACAGAAACAGGGATAGATCTCAAATATATAGAAATAATAAAAGAAATTTTCAGAAAGGGAAAAGCATTTGTTGCTCTTGATAGAGAGGGTAAAAATTTAACATAAAAAAAAAAGGAGTAAAACAAGGATGTTCTCTATCTCCGATCCTCTTCAACTGTCTCATTAATAAATTGTTTAAGGAACTAGATTGGGAAGGAAGAGGCATTAAAATAAATGGAAGATATTTAAACAATTTAAGGTTTGCAGATGACATATGCCTATTGGCTCCTAGCAAAATCGAATTACTTGAAATGGTTAATGATTTGATTGATAAAAGTAACAAATATGGCCTAAAAATAAATTACCAAAAATTAAAATTAATTACAAATACAGATGAACAGATAGTAAAAATCGGAGAACATGTTACAGAATATTCAAAACAATTCATTTATCTTATACAGGAAATTTCTTTAGAAAAAAAATTCAGTACAGAATTGGATAGAAGACTAAAAATAGGATGGCACAAATACTGGTCCTTAAAGAAAATCTTCAAGGGTAATTTCACAATTGACCTAAAAGTTAAGGTGCTTCAGTCTTGTATTTACCCCACAATCCTGTGTGGCGCTCAAACTTGGGCACTAACCAAGAAGGAACAGGAGAAATTGGATACAATGCAAATGAAACTTTTGAATAGTATGGTGTGAATCAGAAGGAGGGAGAAGATAAAGACTCCAGAAATTCTTTCTCAGGCAAAAGTCAAAAGTTTAAGTAAGGAAGTCCAAAAACTGAAATGGAGGTGGGCTGGTTATCTGGCCAGACTGAAGGACGACAGGTGGTCGAAAAGTATTACCAAATGGAATCTGATTGCTTATTTTTGAATTTTTTGTGTTTTTAGAACTGAAGATGAATGTATAACATTCGAAACCAGTTTTCAATAAAACAAAATTATAGAAGTGGCAAATAATTTATCAATCCCTAATTAGATTGATCCTTCTATACCATCATGCGGATATCAACTAAAGTAACAGCAATGATTTATTTCTCGGTTAACTTGACTGTTAAACACCATCATTATCTGTTAGAAAATCGCACAAAAAATATCTAAATATTAAATAATATTATCAAAACATTAACTTTCCTATTAGTAAGATATCTCTTTACTTTTATAAATTTTTCTGAATGTCTTTAATGCCTAGTTTCGTCGATTTTCCCGAAGCACTTTTCTGTAAAATCCATCTACGTATAACAGTATCGCACTCTTTTATAAATTTGAAACTTTCTAAATTTCAAAATCTTAACACAATTGACGGTTGCAAAGACTGAAAATTTTTTTTAGAATAAAACGAATAAAAGTAATAACAGAAATTTATTGTCCATGATCCAACCTATCGAGCGAGGCGGGGAATTCCCCAGTATTCCTTTTTTTGCGAAACTAATAGGAAGTTATCATTACTGCCAATGTTAATAATGAAAGTTTGCGGAGTTAATTTGGAATGCGTTATGAATTTATATTGAAATACTGCAGAGCAACGCTGAGGGAGGCAGCGTCAGGACAGTTGTCTGTGTCTGTCAATGTAAGTGATTTTTATTTTAGAGAGAAAATAATTATGTACCTTATAAGTTTATTTCCTAAAAAACTTTATCCTTAAAAATTAACCTAAAATCTTTGTAAAATAAATTAAAAGAGCTCCAACTTATTTTTCCTAATGGACCACGGGACCCCTACGAGGCGCGGGGCTCATATCCAGTTGCCTACATTGTCTATATGGTTAATTCGGCACAGCCTGTTCTGTACTCACTGAGCTATCCCGCTAACCTTTTATCTTATTATAAAACATTATATTGACGAAAGGCTAGTAATAGAGCTAATCGAGACACTGAGAACTGCTCCTGCATTGTGGGAAATCAGATTTTGTAAATATAATGAAATTGTGGAAGGAGCTACAATCGTTCTAATGTAATTCAGACATAAAGTTATCACCATTTTTTTTTTTTCAATTTTTGATTGTTTTGGCCTCAGTTCAGTCAATAAAATGAGTTACTGTATAACCGCAAACAGAACATGTTTTTTTCTCTGCTCCAGACGAACTAGGATATACAAATTGTTTATTTTTCTTGGAAAACGTTGTTGATGAGTCGGTAGTTTGTGAAGATTCACCTTTACAAAACCCAACAGGTTCTTTTTTAACATCCAAAAGTCTATACTGCTGTTCCGTGATTTGTTTATTAGTGGGGATCCAAATTGCATCCGCCATTGTTTGAAAGCGTCCTCCCTCAAAGCGTTTAGAAATGTGTCGCATTTTAAGTCTTGAAAAAACGTTTATTAGCCTTAAAAAAACTTTACATACGAGGCTTGTACACTTGCTACTCGTTTTGAAGGAAAAATTCCCGCAATTGTCCGACGATCACTCCTTCACTCATATTTGGAATCAATTTACAATCAATGAAGAAAAAACACTCACCTTGAAACTTTTATTCCTCGTTTGATGCTGAAAAGATCCCATTCCCGTCGCTATTCTTTAATATCTTTAAAACAAACATAAATTAAGCAAAACACCTTGCTCGAACTCAAACGTTTATCTTGCTCACAATCAATACACAACACTACATAACCAAATCATAATAAGGAAATCAAGCGTCACTCCCGCGTTCCCGTAGGTAACCAATCGATATATTCAAATCGATTTCGCGTATACCACATCTCTCCCTCTCAAAGGAAGAAGTTGGTCGGGAGGGGGGGGGGGGGTTGCGGTCAAAAAGTAACACTTTAATAAGTATTACTTATTATTTTGTGCCAAAGTTTCGGCCTAAGTTTTAGGCCATCATCAGGTCTAAAAGAAAAAACAAAATAATAACATTGAAAACGACAGAGGCAGTACAAGTAGCAGTGAAAAAATGATAAAAACAGAAATTACAAGTAAGATAAAAAAGTTTGAAGTATAAAAAGAAAAAGATGGCACTAAAGTACATAATACAAGTGACTAATGAAAAAAATAATAATGTAAAAATTAATTCAAATTAAAATAATGCCTTATTTACACAGGGAATAATAAAATATATGAAACTTATTAATTAAAAGCAACTAGTATGAAGATTTGGGAATATGTAATGCATATAGAGATAGTTATGATGTGATAAGTTATGTAAAAGATGACAATGAAGTTAAAAAAGTTGACATTATTGTAATTAAAATAATTATAAAATGAAGGAGTAAAATATAAAGTAATGTAAGCCCCAAAACAAAAATAGGTCTTATTAATTTAAATCCTTTATCATTTAATTTAAATGATCCTTTATCATTTAATATAAATCCTTTTAATTTAAATACTCCGTGATCAAAAGGCATAACAATTGATTAAAAATCCTTTGTGGTGAAGAAATGAGGAGAAGCATAGAAACAATGAGAAAGAGGAAATGTAAAGAAAACTATGTAATAATTACATACCAGAGAAGCGTGCAGTCGAGCGCCAACTGAATCGTAACAATAGAGTCTGGGAATTAGAAAAAAAAATGTTAAACAATGTCACAAACTCACTGATTTGATAGAAATTAGCACAAAATTTAAATACTCTATGATCAAAAGACATTACAATTGATTTAAAAACTGGTAATATGTATTGATTTAAGGCCAACAAAAATAAATAAATAAAATTAATTAAAATAAAAAAATTAGGGTACAACTTTAGACTAGGCGTTCACTTGTTCATTCCGATGTCACCCTAACGTTGCCGGACTAGCACACTCTAGCGTCATTTGTGCTAACTAACGCTTTGCATTCAATTGTAACATTCGTATTCGTTGAAATTATTAAAATTGTTTTTGCTTTAATTAGATATTATTTAAAATTAATAGAGTTGTCGACTTCCGCTCGTTACGTTCGCCCAAGAACTAAACAAAACATCAACGGATCTTTTTCAGTTGAGGTCGGGGCCTTACCGTAACTTCAATTGTTACTGTTTTAATTATATAACAGCTACCGATTTCCGCTCGCTACGCTCGCTCAAGAGATAAATATACCCCAAAAGTTCCTTTTCAGTTGAGGTCGGGTCCTTACCGTAATTTAAAATATCACTCCTTTAAATTATTACCAAAATTTGCCCAGATCACCGGAAGTCGACTAGTAATTTTAAATAATATCTAATTAAAGCAGGAACAATTTTAATAATTCCAATGAATCCGAATGTTACAATCGAATGCAAAGCAGTTAGTTAGCACAAATGACGCTAGAGTGTGCTAGCCCGCCAACGTTCGGGTGACCTCAGAATGAACAAGCGATAACGCGCCCCTAGTCTATAGTTGTACCAAAATTAATGTTAAAAAAATATAAAATTAGAAATTACTATCTCATCCAAAAAACATTTCCTCCAACTGATGGGATAAATGACAATGGAAATGAAAATAGGTGACGGGTTAAATTTACTAAGGAATAATAATTTGTATACGGAGTTGTCACGAGGGGAGGGAGAAAAAAAAAATCTCCCTCTCTAATTCAGAAAAAATGCAATAATTACAATTATTTAAAAAAATATATAAATATGAAAAAAAAATACAAGATCAAAGTATTACATTAAATTACAAAATCAAAGTATGAGATAAAAAAACAAAACAAAAAATTACAAACTTCAAATATATAGAATATGCAAAACACGTAACCATAATTTATAGTTCCTCGATCAATCTTGCTGTCGGTTTTTTTATCCGTTGTGGGCGAGGTGACTCTTGACTGGTTGAATTTTCTTCAGTGACTTGTGGTCCAATGTGGCCTCATTAGTGTTCTGAGCAGGTTCCGCAAGACTTGAAGATGCCGGCAGACAATCACGTGAAGTAGAAGACCCATGGATTTGGTCCACATGCCTAGTCCAGTGTCTATTCAAAGACGGTACGAAAACTTGACGTCTTCGAGGTTCCAAGCAAATAACCACGGATGTCGGAATCCATTTTTACCCTGAATTCCTATAGTTTAGGACATAAACTGAACTTAATTTGGGATAAGATTCAGAAGCTGTAGGTGACCCACGATATGCATTTACTTGTATTTGTAAGAAAATTCCTAAAAGTCTCATTATCAGAAGCCGAATAGTTGTCAGAAACAATTGTTTCAGGTAACCCAAAACGAGCAAATACCTGTCTCAAGAGCTTCATTGTGGTTTCTGTGGTCATCGAGAGCGTGGAAAAAGCTTCAATCGACTTTGTGTGACAATCAATGATAACGAAGAAATAACGTCCCTCCACTGGTCCCAGATGATCTATATGAAGACGCTGCCAAGGTTTTGCTGGCGATTCCCACGTTACTAGAGCTGCCTTTGGGGGTTATCCTTAGTTGTGTTACAGACATGACAAGATCGTATTATCTTTTCGACGTCCTCATCCAATTTTGGCCACCACACATACGATCTCGAATTATTCTGTTCTGTTCAATACTTATAAGGCTAAGATTCTAGTTTCTCCCTTTCATTCAAGGATAACACATTCTGGAGCTGATTAGTTCGAAGTCAATAAATGATTGGAACTGTTATTTGTTTTGTTTTAAACGAAATATTTTTATTCTATTTGACCGAGTTCTATAGATACTGTCCGAAAGTCGTTCGCCCAACATTTAATTTTAAATATATTTAATAA
This sequence comes from Rhaphigaster nebulosa, assembly GCA_948150685.1. Classification (NCBI taxonomy): domain Eukaryota; kingdom Metazoa; phylum Arthropoda; class Insecta; order Hemiptera; family Pentatomidae; genus Rhaphigaster; species Rhaphigaster nebulosa. Next base: position 149,817,055 of record OX411307.1, read on the forward strand.
ACTAATCGAAAGTTTGTATTAGGATGCATATGGTCTGCGAGGACTTTTAAGCAGCTCTTAAAGCAGAGATCTAATTTAAATATTTGCGGTCGTTTCCTTAAATTTATATCCGACGTAGTTTTATCTTTACTTGATAACATTAAAATTTAACCTGATGCAGCTATTTATATTACATTATTTTAAATCGTAAGATTGCTAGAAAAACAAATCTTAATTATATTTTTGAAATTATTGTAGAAGAGGATCACATACCTACCTACTTACGATTGCTTACCACAACACTGTTGCATTGACCCGTTTCGTACCGTCTTGTTGATATTTTAAATGGAAAGTGTATTAGTTTATGTTTTATAATGCTCAGTATCTATTTTTATTAAACTTAAACTTATTAATGAAAGCTTTTTTTATCGGACATAAATATGGTTGATTGCTACTATTTTTTTAATCGAACATCATAAGTTATAAGAAGGTAGGTTCATAACTGTCTCAATATATTGTCCTCTCTTGTACTTCCCTCTGTGATTTGCTTCTGTGAGTTAATTTTTTAAAGCCTACGTAATTTCTATTTGCCCTATAAATCTTTCTCTTTAATTCTGCATTAAGAAACTGAAAATCAATCAAGATAAATACCATAGGGTTGCACATAGTTTTGTGTTGTACAAGAATAAGATAACATTTTTTTGAGAAAAAAAAATTGTATAACCAGGAGGTGTTTTGTTCATTTGAATTGCTTAAGATTATGAAAAACTGTTTCGATGTCATATTACTATTTTAATATGGTCTCTGAGAGGTTTTTAACTTATATGTGTTAAGAACTTGAACACTTCATCTTGTATCTTTGGTAAATATATTTGTTTAGTTATTCAAGTTCTTGTTTATTTTTACTTACAAAAAGTTTATTTTCACTTACATGCCATAAAGTATTTCTTTTGTTTACTAGTTGATAGTTGGTGTAATCTAAGATTTTACATACTATAGGTAGTTTGATTTTATTTCATTGTTGACTTATTTCTTATAATGCATTCATTAATGGGTACTATATGTGTTTAGATCAGTTATAATGTGAACTACGTTATAAGTCATTCATCAAATTATCTAAACCCTTTATTTCGTACAACTTTTTATTATATTGCATTAAGTGTCACAAGTTGTTGGAATTTGAATTAACTATGAGATGTAAATATTTATGTAAGGTTTCTGTGAAATCATGTTTTATGGTTAGGAAACTGTATACATGTATTGCCCCTAAACTTCCAGATGGCATATTATATGGTATAGTGATATCAAGATAAGTATTGTATATTGACTACTGAAGCAGGTAGTTTTCAGGATGATTTATATATAAGTAGTATCACAAAGTTTATTATTGTGAAATTGATTTTTTGATAACAATTTTAATGTTACTTCAATGCTCCCCTGTTACGTTTACAAATAAATAGATCATTAGGTATTTTAGATTATTGAATTGAAATAGATCATTGAAGAAACAAATGTTATGCAGCTTTAAAAAAGAAATGTAAAATTAAATGAAAAACTGAAGTTTATGGAACATGAATCATATTAACACAGTAATAATAATCTAATCATCTATTAGTTCTAATTTTACTAATCCTGAATATTATTTGACAGCTTAGCTACATTTTAGTCTGTGTTTGATCGAATCTAACTTGAGTGATGGAATTATAATGTATAATAATCCTGAATATTATTTGACAGCTTAGTTACATTTTAGTCTGTGTTTGATCGAATCTAACTTGAGTGATGGAATTATAATGTATAATAATTATTTAATGTATAATGGAATTATTATGTATAAATTTGATTTAATGCCAATGGAAGTACATTAAAGTGTGGTACTATCTGATACTAGATGGAATAGACATTAAAATATAATTAATTTTTACTTTCCCTTACCTATATACGAAGTTTAAGTAACGGGAAGTATTACGATCGTGAAAATTTTCTAATTCCAATTTTCAACGGAAATACATGTTTAAGGCCCACTGAGTCCAAATGACCAAGCCTCGCAAAATGGTCTGTTTGTTAGTGAACAGCATAGCTCAAAAACGAAAAGTCGTACGATACTCAAATTACGTATTTAAGGTAAGTATATGGCTGTGATGTTACAGCAACTTTTTCGTCAAAATCGACTAACCGGAAGTGCCACTTTATATAATTGATTTTACACTTTTTTACAATTTTCTCGAAAACAGCTCTAATGATTTTGATGAAACTTGCCTAAATTATTCTTCATAAAGGCCTTAAACTTTTCATTTATGTAGTAAATCACTGAGGAACTGCAGGAAAAAGAGTTATGACAAAGAATATTTTATTTGCGCATGGCTTAAAAAGCATGCAATTTATAGTAAATTATGTTTAGATTTGTATGAAATGTTATTCAATTTTCTAAAAAACAATAAAAGAATCATCAAAATCGGACCAGTATTAGCAAAGATACAGCGCATTGGACTAACCGGAATTAGCTATTATATCATGGATTTTATACTTTTTTATATTTTTCTCGAAAACGGCTCTTACGGATTTGATGAAACTTGCCTAAATTATTCTTCATAAAGGCCTTTAACTTTTCATATATGTAGTAAATCACCAAGGAATTGCAGGAAAAAAAGTTATGACAAAAAGAATATTTTATTTGTGCATGCCTTAAAAGCCATGCAATTTATAGTAAATTATGTATAGAATTGTATGGAATGTTATTAAATTATCTAAAAAACAAGTAAAGAATCATAAAAATCGGACCAGCATTAGCAAAGATACAGCGCATCGGACTAATCGGAATTAGCTATTATATCATGGATTTTACACTTTTTTACATTTTTCTCGAAAACGGCTAATGATTTTGATGAAACTTGCCTAAATTATTCTTCATAAAGGCCTTTAACTTTTCAAATATGTAGTAAATCACCGAGGAATTGCAGGAAAAAAAGTTATGACGAAAAGAAAATTTTATTTGTGCATGCCTTAAAAACCATGCAATTTATAGTAAATTATGTATAGAATTGTATGGAATGTTATTAAATTATCTAAAAAACAATTAAAGAATCATAAAAATCGGACCAGCATTAGCAAAGATACAGTGTATTTTATGAGGAGCACAAGACCCTAGATAGGACCTATCTAGACAAGAACCTAGGCTAGGACCCCCAAGAGCATCTGAATGGAGACGGATGCAACGGAACCTCCTCCCACCAATCCACCAATCTGTTGTAAACAATACGCTCTGTAATAAAGTAATTTAAGAATTTCAAAAGCGGAAATTTACTTAATAATTTCTACTTTCACATGGAAACTAAACCAAAAACTTTTAAAATATATTTGCAACTTGACAAAGTTAAAATATATAGGTAGTGTACAGAATTGTTGTACTAAAATTGTTTAAAAAACTGTTTTATTGTACTCAAGTGGGTGAAGAAGTGAATGCTGATTTTCTTAAATGCACAAGTTGCATGATAATTACTATTAATAAGATTTTGACGTAAAAATGATAGGAAAAATGAATCGTGATTAAATGAATGTATATGAATAAATGAAATGAATTAGCATAGTTATTCATCTTGATGTCGGAAAAGATATGAAAATACACATTTATTAATTAATATTACTCCCGATTGTTACCTATGCCAGCTAGAGCTGGGTAGTGCTGGATCGGCTAATTTATTAGTGGCTAAATGAAATATTTTATAACATATAAATGCTCTTTTTTTCAGCATTGTCAGTGACATATTCAAATGTTCGAAGCCCAGTAAATTAGTTATGTCTGTCTTGGATTAATATTATGCTTGCATCAGTTTGCTTGGTCAAAGGTTGTAATATTTATAACTAATGACAATTTATTTAATTCATTTTCACCTTAAAAATGTCGGTGGATACTTACGGGACATGATTACCTCCAGCAGCATCTCCATAGAGACGTGGAATGTCCCAAGTGTCCCTTATGCCATGAAGAAGAGACGACAGCTTACCATCTTGATGTATGCCTTGCTATGGAGGACATAAGAAATTCACTTGTTGATGCCGAAAATAATTATTCGGAAAATATATTTTATATTGGGCTGCAAGGGAACGTATGATGGCACTGTTAATGTGATCCTAGTATAATAAAAAAATTGATAAATTGTACTTTTTACATTTATTTTGGCTATTCATTTTTAGGATTTAACAGGTTATTAACGTTTTAATCTTAATAGATTTTTTAGGTTTAGGCTAATAATACCAACATATTTAATTAAAACAGGAGATTGTCCAGGTGGCAGTCAAGAATAAAATAAAATAGTTGTAATTATTTATTTAATGCCGATGTTTTGACCCACGTTGTAGGTCTTCATCAGGGCTAAAAATAAAGATACAAAGGAGTAATGTAGGGGTATAAAGATATATAAGGAAAACATCCATAAAATAAATAAATAAACCTCAAATTGTACAAATAGAAAATACAAATAATAAGTATGGTAAAGATGAAAACAATTTTGACTGATGTAATAGTTGTTATAACATAATATAATAGTTGTTATAACATAATATAATAGTCGTTATAACATAATATAATATAATAGTTGTTTACTATAACAACTATTATATCAGTCAACATTTTTTCATCTTTAACATACTTATTATTTCTATTTTATATTTGTTTAATTTTAGGTTTATTTATTTTTTTATAGATGTTTTCATGTATGTCTTTATAACCCTATATTACTCCTTTGTATCTTTATTTTTAGCTCTGATGAAGACCTGCAATATGAGTTGAAACGTCCGCATTAAATAAATAGTTACAAATATTTTATTTTATTCTTGACCGCCACTCAGACCATCTCTTTCCTGTTATACCATACGGCAACTATCAAATACAAAATATTTAATTAAATTTCATTATTTTTTATTTTATTGTAGTAAGTATTGTTCATTTATTTCAGTTCAGTATGTTCAGCCATTTTCTTTGACATTAATTAACGAGAATCATTGATATATATTATTACGGTACTCATGTTATTAACTTTGTTTAAGCCCAGTTTAATTAGTTTGCTTTTCATTTATTTTTTATTTTTTTAAGTATCTAGTAGCAAATTATAATGAGCTCAGATCAATAGTTATATCTTGTGTGGGCTTTATTACCATAAAGCATCACATAAGTGTGCGACATAAGCTTGAATGACTTACATCTCTTTAAACTCAACATACGCCACAAATAATCAGTGATCTTTCTGAATTAAGACTTTCACTATCTGGAAGTAAGATAGTCCGTGGTTTGGATTAAACATTGGATGCCTTAAATGGATGGGCTATAATTGGTCACTGTGATGTTAAGGAATTCAACTTAAATGCTATGGCTCTGGAAGACGGAAGTGGCCACGAGAAGGCTTGTTAAGTAAAGATAAATAAACCATTCGGTGCGGAGAGAGCATTAGCTATTCTTTATGCACTTGGTTACTGATTAAGTATAAATTTCTTTCACCTTTGAAGGACGTTTGGTTTTTTGGTGATGGAATGTAGCCATACATTCTCTATTCTCCAACCAAGGATAGTGATGATGAAGTCTAATGTAAATTCTGTTACAAACTTGAGAGGGTGTATGATAAACACCTGTGATGCTCAGTGAAAATTATATTAAGATATGTTTATACAAAAGCGAGAAGGGAATAATTGTATTATTCAAAAGTTGACTAAGAATGTATGCACAAAAATAGTAAAGAAACCGAGATTCTGCACAAAAATAGCAATGAAAACAGGATCCAATTTCTAAACTTTGCATTCTCGATAAATCTAATAATTATAAACTACTTTTAAACATTATCAGTGTAATAAACATGAGATCTTGAACAGAAAGAATATAGCTCGCACTGTCTTTTGGATCTATTTATCTTAAATTTCGCTGTAAGGTTCTTTTTAACCCCCATGATTATTCCTGAGACGACTTGATGAGATCGTGCCAAAGTATATAGAGAATTGTAGGACCTTAGGCAGTTTTTAGTGCTCGTCCCAGCCTCTACAATAGCAAATACTTCTGCATCTTGTCTTTTTAAGATTTGCTGAAATTCACTGAATTAAATAAGCACTTGTAAACATTACATCATAGTTAGAATAGTCCTTAAAAGTACTGGTTTTCAATGATATTTTAAAAATACTTGTATGAATAATGGGCTCTACTGATGAGGTTGTGTCTCGTTTGGTTCAGTGTATTTTTAGATGACTCCAAAAAAAAAAAAAAAAGCCTCTAGGGGGCACAACGAAGAACAAAACACCCCCTCCCCCTCCCACGGTGTAGTTGGTAATATTGATTGTATAAAATAATTGTTAGAATTCTCTCTTTTATTAAGGTAATAAAACAGTCTTAGAATGAAGGTTTTATCTTGTAAAGTTACATCATGTGTCCTAACTATCCTTTTACCTTGAGTCTGACATACCCAATATCCTCTGAAGTCATATCTGACACGGATCCCCTTTCTTGACTTACTTTCTTATACATCTTTTTCCTAAACCGCTTTGGAATTTGTGCATTACATTCACTACCAATGATTCTATAATATTTGATATTAGGTTTCTTCCCAAATTAAAGCTTAAAAGACGTCTTTCCTTGTGTTCCAGTCTCGACTGTTCAGTTTAATACTTATATTGCGGCTAATTTGCCAATTTAGCCCAGAGAGCCTGAGGTGAATTTCCATGAGAGTGTAACAGTGCTCTAGCTCAGTGATTTCCAACAAAAGGAATGTGCAGACCACTAAGCCAGAAATTGTACCATGTGCGGACCATCCCCATCCCTGATTTGTTAAAATTTTTCTACTAACATTCAAATCTCAGGAAAGGTAAACAATAAAACAGTTCTAACAATAAGCCCCCCCAAAAAAAAACATACAGGAGGGTGCTGTTGGATCCTCCCATGGACCTCTCCCAGGCTCATGCTGTCCACCTGTGGACCGCTGAACACCGGTTTGGAACCACTGCTCTAGCAGCATCTAATACTGCTCTATTTTCTCTTACAGTAAAACCATTCATTTCACTTTGCCAAGATGGTACTAATTTACTATAGGTTGTTATTTTTCGTTAGAATACCTTCTGCTTGGATATAATTAAACTCTCCCCCATTATCTGACTAAAAGTTTTTGATCTTAAGTGCTGCTTATTCGTATTCTTTAAGAACTATGATTAAATTTCCATAAACCTTTGATTTATTATTTATTGTTTATAAAATTAATAAATTTTAAGAAACTTAATAAGGTAACTTGAGAAATACTTCTGAAATGGACTACAAACATCTGCATGCATTGTATTTCCTGGAGAAGTTGCTGTTATGTTGTTAACTTTTTTCCTTTGTGTCTTTTCAAAATGTTCTTGGATTAATTACTGTCTGGGCTCTTGTTGTGTTGAACCGAAATTGAGGAATTTTTTATGCATACCTGGCACCATCCATTGATGAAAGCTTTTCAACTGTTCTCCCTGTATCTGTGCAACACATTCAAGGCCTGTCATAGTCACTCTTATAAATAAAGACTGGATTTATATGCAACAAAAAAGTTTAAAATATGTCATATAATATGCAGTAAAACCTGCAATAATATGCACCTATAAACCTTAAGGAATATGCACAATAAATCTCAGAAGCATGCAAAAAATCTATAAATATAGCCTATTGTCTAAACTGCTTTGATAAACAATTATAACTATAATTTATAATGTATAAAGAAAATTGATAATATAAATAGGTAAATTGAAAAACTAATTTTAACACAAAATAGTTTTATAGCTAAATAATTTTTAAAAAATAAAATAATTGTAAAATACATTTTTTCACCTTCATCCTTTTTTGTAAATGAAGATTTTATAAGATTAAATAAGGGAATACCAGATGCAACCAATGCAAAATAAAGTATGTATTTCATTGAAATGTCTTGATTTGAACAAGTTCAGCAAAAGGTTCTGAAGTCTCCAATGTAGGAAAATTCCACGATTCACATGCAATCATACAGTATATAATAAACTATTGTTACATTCAGAACTCAAATTAGAGTATAAAATTCCAAGAATACAAGTACGTGTTGACCAGCACGATTTGAAAATTTCATTCACATGGCATATTTTTATTGCACAAATTGCAAAAAATAGTTTTTCGAGAAAAAAACTCTCCCTGTTGAATTCAAAGGGTTCTAACTGTTTAACATAGAACTAAATGATGCTACTGCTTTGGGCATTTTGGTTTATGTAATAAAATTAAAACATAATTAATTTAAACTAACGCACAATGGAAGCACTATCTGGCAGAATAGAATATAAAATTCCAAAAGAGAATGGCAAGATGTTTTTTGCTTTGTTCAAGAAAGTACTCGGAAGTAAGGGTTCTAGAATACTTATTAAAATTATGATGCTAAACATTATTTGCTATGAATGTCTATCTATACATATTTGATTTTTTAATTTTTGTTTGTTTTGAAATGCCAATAATAAACTATAAATTATTTTAAATAAGGTACACGTTCAATGCGGTTGTGAGCATAACGATACAAAATTGAAGTTGTATGTGAGCTTTTGTCTTTACTATGATTACGATTGTAGATTATTTTTATTCATGAGAGGTAGGTTTCATCCATCTTATAATTGGTACATTCCATAATAATTAAAAAACAAACCATTTATACCGCATTGAACGTGTATCAGAAAATAGTTTAATGGAATTTCTCCCATTCACTGGAATGGCCTCATTCACCCATATGTCCATGACAAGGTTGTGAAGAGCTTTTTCAAGACCTGCGCCTCCATACTTAAGAAGCTCTGTTTGGAGATTATCGATCCTCGATGCCTTGTGGTTCTTTAATTTTTTTAGAGCTTCTATAACCTTTTCATCATTATGTGGTTCTCTGCCTTCTTCTGGTAGGGTAGATATGTCCTCATTTCGCAACTCAACTTTCTCTTCTCCGTAAATGGCCATGAAATCATTCTTCCACTGGTTCAGGCAGGCCTCATTCTCTACAAAAATGCTGCCAATGGGATCTTTGCAGGCGGTGTGGTTGGGTTTTAATTGTTTTCTATGTCAATTTATGGACTCATAAAATTTCCATATCTCTCCCTCTATTTTGAATGTTTTGGCCGCTTCAAGTTCTTTCTTCTTCTATTCCTGCTTCGTTCTGTGATGAAGCTGCTTTTCCTACCTTCTCTTCTCTCAGTATTCTTCCACGGCCCGTCTAGCATTCATTGCTTTATATGCTATATTATTGAATCAGTGGCATGGGCGCGCGCATTCTTCATCTAGCTAAGGAGATCTGGGTTCCTTTTCTGCAGGCCCCAGAATGTTCTGAGCAGCCTGGACCACCACTCCTGGGTCATTCTCCGTTGACCATTTATATACTTTTCTTCTTATCTAGATGTAGCTCGTTTCTCTTTGTTGACCATTAATATAATTTTCTTCTTATCTAGATGTAGCTAGTTTCTGGTCAAGTATACTGTCATATCTTCTTCTTTCCCCAATATCTAAGAGCTTTCTTCTGTTGAACCTCTTCCTCAACTCAATTCTGGGTTTTCAAATGTTGGTTTTTCCATAATGTGGGCCGTACTCAGATAGTAATCTGAATCAACATTTGTCCCACAAAAACTTTTGCAGATTTTCGATAGAGCTGAGGTTCCTCTTGTCTACCAGAATGTGATAAATTTGGTTCATAGTGTTACCATCAGGTGAGATTCAGGTTTCCTTATGTATGAGCTTATTGGGGAAGATAGTGCTACCAACGATCAGATTATTGGAAACCACAAAATTAATGAGCTGCTGTACGTTATTATTGGTATTATGGAGACTATGTAGTCTAATAGTAGATACATATATTTATTCTTTGCCTACTTTGGCTTTTATGTCTCCCACCGCAGTTTTCATTTTTCCTTGGTTTGGATTCAATAGCTCTTTCTAGTTCCTCATAAAACTACTCTTTCTTATCTTCATCCGATGCTTCTGTAAGAGTATACCAAGTTTTAGAACCTTCCCTTAATGTACAATGCTCAGGTTTTTGGGTTTTATTCTAGAACATGGCTACGAAAAGATCTGACAACGAATCCGACTCCAAAAATATGGTTCATTTCATTGCAGCTATAATAGACTGTATGGTGTTATTTCTTTAGGATCCCTTTTCCAATCCATTTTAACTCCTGGATGGCAGTAAGGTCCAATTTATATTTATCTATTTGTACTATGAGTGTATGATAATCCAAAACCAAGGCTAATTGTTGAGGTTCCATAGTGATTCATGTTAAGGCAGTCACGGTGTCTACATACCCTAGTCCCATGGTGAGGCTGTCACCTTTAGCTCAGGACCAAATGATTTAAAAGAGGTTTTACTCCCTCTTTGCTATAGGACTTCTAACTCAACCTGTTGATGGATACTGCCGTTTTTAGACAATTCTAACAATGTGTCCCTCTTTCTTCAATAAGTACATGCAAGCTTATGTTTAAAAAACATATTTTCATTTACAGACAAGGGGAGTGTACAGTTAATGAGTCACTGATTTCAACCAAATTTTTTGCAGTTATTCTAATTCTAAAAATATTGAGCATGTGTGTCGGGATTTGTTCAATAGGCCCTAGGAGCCGGAAAAAAAAAATAAAACATGCTGAAACTGCTTTATTTTTATTTCAAGTTTGAAAAATGATGTCGGCATGATTTTTCCACCAAACATTTGTTTTTCAGTGTATATTAAATGAAAAATACAAACTTTAAAAAAAAATTGCTTTTTGGGCAAATAAATTCAAAAAATGTTTAGATTATAGGATAAACTAGCCTTATAGATTTTTTTATACCAAAATTTATGGCAGATTTTGATTCAGTGCACCGAAAAACCTTCATGTTGAAAATATTATCGAAAACAAAAAATAATATGATATATAATGTATTATATTATATATAATATTATATTTTATATTATATATAATATATTATATTTTTATATTGTATATATATAATAATAATAATAATAATAATAATATAATATAACATATTTTTAAATAATATAATAATAGAGATGTAGATTTAAGCGTATATTTTTAGTGTACAGAACTTGTATAGACTGATCCTCTACATATACATACACATATATATGTTGTGTGTATATACATCTGAACCAGTACAAATTGAAATAATTACATCGTTGAATACATTATCCTATCCAATGCCCTACCTTCGGTATACGTAAAATGAGACTTCAATTCGCGAATAACTCAAAATTCTGTCATCGAATTGTTTTGGACCAGCGGACACTTTTGCTCAGAACTACAATAACTAGCTTCCTGCAAAGTTTCAGAATATTTGATTGAAACCACTTTTCCTATAAAATATTATGGTATCCTTTGAGAATTTGATTGGCCTACGTCATTAGACACTCTGAATATTAGTGATTTATATATTTCCATTTGTTGTATTGCCTGGCACCCCTTACCAAAACAGATTTGATAAGTACGTAAATCTTTTATCTTGAAAATCTTATTAGATACCTTTCCACATATGGGATACAGATTTAATACCATATTTTTATTTTCTCTAATTTTTTTATTTACCTGCAGAATATTAGTTAAAGGGACTGAGAAAGAATTAAAATATGTCCTGAAAGCTGTAATATAAGGGGAGGGATTGCTGAACTTGGAAGATTCCTGTTAAAGCAATTAAAACCAGGGGTGTCCCATGATTTTTGAGTTACTGTTGAACTATTTTCAGTTGATTTTAAAAAAATATATAGAAACTTAAGAGCTATATGTGCTCAAATCTCAAATAGTGGTGTTCATGTTAATTGGAAAAATAGGAAAGAATAAATTGTCCGATTATGAGACACATGAGGTATTGGCAGGCAGTTCAAAGGCATACCAAATATCTGCAATAGAAGGTGTAGTTGATGAATGAGAAGGGTGCTTTAGCTAGATGTAATCCGAGATTTACCGTCTATTTACAACATAAAACTCAAGATTATAGACAACTCTTTTTATATTAGTCACTATGAGTCACAGGTTTGCTTTATTGAACAACAAGGAATGTTATTATTTTTACTTTTGAACTTCTTGGGAACAGATGCTTCATGGTTGGAGAAAACAATGAAGAATTTCAGCATTTTAGGTGTTACGTGCATGCATTGCCTCTATTCACCAGAAGACAGAATCCACACCTTAACATCTCTTGAAAGAGACTAGATTTGTAGCTGTTATAAATGTAGTCGACTTGTTGAGGTCCATGTTATTCCGATTTTCTATAATGGGTTGTTTCTTTTTTCAAGTAGATACTCATAATTTCAAGGTTGAGTAGATTCCATTCCTAAACTTTACTTTAAAAAAATCTCAGGAATTTAGGATAGGAAGCCATGAAGGATGGATACATCTAGCAAATTAAAAAACATATATTGCCAGGTTCTTGAGCTGTGAGGATACCAATTAAAGCAAAAAGAAGGCTAGTCACCTTGTTTCCGTGCTCAATGAAAATTCTATCTAAGCTAAGTAAAGGACTACTAAAGCTTGAAAAACAATTAAGATCCCCCTCCCCTGTATTATGTGATACAATCATATTCCATATAAAGTTTATTTTTACAATTATGGAGGGAATAATGGTTTATGCAAGCAAAATGTTACATTAAATTATCCCCTAAGGGTCAGACCGAGGGCCTCAAAAATGGATTACTGAAAGAGCTGCCTTAAACTTAGACAAGATGGATTGTGAAATAATGAAGTTTTGAGAATTATGAATGTACAGGAAACCTTAAGATAAATCAGAGCCAAAAAATAAATTAAGATAGCTTAGTCACTTTACATAGATAGATCTGGAAAAGTGACCTTGCTGAATGGTTGAATTGGTCTACAAGTGGCTGGAAGAGGGGAAGTAGGAACTGAAGACCTTAATACAGCTGACCAGGCTTGACCAAAAAAGACAGCTTGAAGCCTTTGCTTAGTGAGATGACGACCCTTATAGGAGAGAAAAATGATTTCAGAAGAAGTCATGCATAGTTTTAATTTTTTTTCTAAAAGGAATCCCATATTAATATAATGATTATTTTAGATGGAATTTATGAAGAGTGATTTATTGCAATGCATCAAATGTTTTATTCAATTATGTATTATTTTAATTACCCATTAAATGAGGAACACATTTTAAATTAATTAGGCTCTCTCTTCACTTATAACTTATAGTATTTATTTTATTATGAACCTTATTGATTTTAACATAGTATTGTTTGTTTCTTTTTTATCCACCATGATTGTACTGATTCTTCTTCTACACTCTTTATTTTTAAATGTCTATGTTAGGAGATAATAACTAGAAAATTCCCTGATCTCATTTTATTTATTTCAAATTCGAGAGTAGAGACTTTAACTTAGCCAAAGCCCGTCCCAAGCCGGGTTTCAAAATAAGGAGGGAGGTCTCATAAAGCATGCTTGATATCTGTTGTTATCAAGTTTATGTCTAGTTTAGTTTTTGATTCATGTTGAAAAAAAAAAAAGACTAATAACTATTTCAACTATAAACATTTAAGTGTAGAGTGTTCACTAGGCTAACTCTCACACTATTGGTCGCATGTGAGTTTTTCTCTTATAGTCTCTTTTGTGAATCTATTACACATTTTTTGTCATATATTATTACTTGATCAGTTGACATCCGCATGGTGGTATAGAAGGATCAATCCCTAATTATTACTTGAGTTTATTGAACACCTGCTACCATGCTTTATTTTATGTTGTGGTAATTAAAAATAAAATTATATTGAAAATTAGTAGAATTAATTACAACAAACAAGTACCATTACTCACAATTTTAGTTAAATACAAAAAAAAAAAAAAAGGCCAATCGATCACCAAATGTTTTATTTTATTTCACAACAAGTCGACTTTACATTCAAATTTGATTACAATAATTACTATAGACAAAAACTTGATTATAAAGCTAACAGACCTTACAAAGTCCGTAATAACAAACCATATATTAAACCTAATAATACACTTAGTATTATTTCAAATAACCTAGGTAAGATATAAATGCTAACAACCATATTACCCTGTTAAAATCATACAATGAATTACATGTCAAAGGTTATGTTAAACTGTTAATACGACTAATAAAAATATACCGGTTTATATCCTGAACATATTACCATTAGGCAAAAAATTTAATGTCATTCCGAAAAATTATAATATCGAAATTGTGAGCATCATAGCGGATATTGAACATATAATAGCAGTAAAAAAAAAACAGTCATGCTTTAATAGCGTACCAAACAGGATACAATGACTCATTATTGGAAGAGTAATACTAAAATAGAAGAAAATAATATAGGTATGTTGTTTGTTTATTTTTTATAAACAATAAAATGCGGTATGTTTACATGACTTATGAATGGCCTAAGTTGGCCGAAACGCCAAATTGATGTGAAATAAAAGAAAATATTTGGTGACCGATTGGCCTTTTGTTTTTATTTACTGATCAAATGACATGTTACCGAAAATTAATAAAACAATTAGAAATTTAATTCAATAGTTAGTTTAATTTTATTATTTAGCTAAAATAAATTTAAAAGTTTATTGTAAAGTATTAGTTGTTACAAAAGTCCTTGTGCATTAGTATGGCTTTATTTAAGATTACATATTTTAAACATTATTGAATACTACTCTTCAAAGTAAAGTCCAAGTTATTTTCAACTAATTTCACCCATCTTTCTGCCGGTAATTGGATTTGATGCCGGTACCACTCCTTTGGTTTTGAGGCAAAGAACTCTTCTCATCCAATTTTTACGTCTTCGTAATTATCAAAGATCCGACCTTTTAAAAAATGGGCCATGGATCTGAACAAACCATAATCTGATGGTGCAATATCTGGGACATACGCAGGATGAGACAAAACGTTTACTCCTTGTCGCAATATCTGGGCCTTACGCAGGATGAGGCAAAACGTTTACTCTTTGCAGTTATGATAATTTTTCCTTGGTCAAACGAGAACGATGTGCAGGGGCATTTTTGTGTTGCAAAATGGCTTGGTTCCTGTTGCCCAAAGTACAGAAGCGGGGTACTTTGCACTCAAAACTGCATAAACTCTGTCTAGCTGTTCATAGTAAAGGCTTGAGTCTACTGCCCGACCATCAGGAATAAGCTCAAAATGCAAAATGCCTTCGAAGTTCTACCAAACACAAAGCATTACTTTTTTCCCAAACCCATCTTGGTGAACCTTCGTTTGTGCAGCTTCACCTGGCCATACCCACTGCTTATGTTTGCTAGGGTTTTTTAAAAATATCCAGTTTTTGTCACTTGTAATAATTTTTTTCCAGAACTTGTCATCTTTCGGATTTTGAAGCAAAATTTTGGACTTATCAACTCGCTGCTGGGCTTGGGCCTCTGTCAAGTCATGTGTGTCGGACCTTGGTCTTAAGCCTTGTTCAGACCTTGGTCTTAACAAGAAGAATTTCATCATCAAGGACCGATGGGCGACCTGATCTGGGTTCATCTGCAAGGCTCATATTCCCATTGTTGAAACGCCTAAACCAAAGTGTGGCCGTATTTCGATGGATAATTGTCTCTCGTTCTGTGGCACAAATTTCTTCAGCGGCTGCCTTTGTGCTTCAAGTTTTTTTTTCAGTAATGTCTCAAAAGACCGAGAATAACAATTTTTTCTTCTGACATTGCACGTGCGTTTTAAAAATGTAAATGACCCCATAGAGCCAACTCAAGCCACAAGGAATTAAAGGATTAGTCAAAGTAAACATTGACATAATAGGAACAAAAACATTCTTATAGGATTAATTTAGAGAGTTGGAATTAAGGGTTGTATTCATGCTCAAGGACTTGTATCAACCTAGTAATAGAATTTGTTACAACAAGCAAGCTTCATTACACAGAATTGTAGTTTTAAAATAATAGTTAGTTTAATTTAACATTCTTTAGTTAAATTTAAATTTTTAGTTAAAAAGACTTTTCAAAAAAAATTTTTAACCTTGATAAAAAATTTAATGGTGATATAAATGTTGAGAATGGCACATTTTACAAGTAAATACTGTGTGCTTTGGGAAAATTGGTTCACCACATTGATGGCAACTTTTTTGTTATATCTTCTTGAACAGAAAGCTTAGAACCTTTCATTGGTCGCAGCTATTGATGTCGATGGCACATCTTCAATCTTAGCGATTCTTTTTATTGATGACATCAGTTCCAAGAATAAATTCAGAACCAAATACCTTCTATTCTGTTTTAGTTATATCAATTCTTGAGTGATGTTTTTTAGGTAATCTCTTCTTTCAATTTTTTCATTTGTGGTATCACCAATATTCATCAACAAAAACAAAAAAAAAAGAAAAAAAAAAAAGAGCAATGCCAATGACAACTCATTCTGGAAACTGAGTTTGTTGATTTAATCTCGTAGACAATGTCCTCTCCACAGTTAGTTAGATTGTAAAATGTGATCAATTTAGGTTTAGACTGGCTACCTGTCTCCGTATCAATTTTCTCTCCCATCATTGGTGAAATGTGGAATATATTAAAACATTCTTATTTTTTCAAGGGAAGTAAGAATCAAGTATTCCAGTACATAGTACTGTGTATTGGCTTATCTTTGTGGAAAAAAAATAGAAGGAATTTCTGTTTTGTTTTTTCGTATAGTACCAAACATTGTTGTTAGGCATATGCCAAATATAAAATAAGCACCGATAAGTAAAATAATAAAAAGAAAAAATGACACATAAAAGAATGACACTAAACAAATAAATTAAACATTATGGCACGGTTGATCATACATGAGAGAATCTTTCACAGAAAGATGGAGATATTATTTACAACCAAGTTGAAGGGCAAACTGAAGATGAATGGTCAACCTAATTACTCTCATTAGGTTGAAGGATTTCTAAATATAAACTAGTGAGGGTCTCAGGCCCGGTACCTGTTAAGATTTGAAGTTTTAAGAAATTAAAACTTTTGTGAGAGAAAATCTCATATAGTGACCACTCCTGGATTAACTATAGAACAACTCAAATGGCATGCATTTCAACTAGAGCTCATAAATATCCTTACTTTTGTTTGCTATTGGAAAAACTGAAGTTCATTTGCTTTGTCATTTAATGAAATGTAATAATTCTGAATTGTAAATTATTAATAAATGTATTATATTTATGCATATTCCTGCACATATCACAACCTACTTTCAAACATTTTAGTATCCTTTTCAAATCTATTGATTATATTATATGTTTATTCATTTATATTAATTATTTATAATTACTTTGAAAATCAATTAATTATACTTATTAGTTGTTTAAATCTTGAATTTGTCCTGTTCTTATTTTCAATTGTGTTTTTTTTTTGCCCCCCTTTGAAATTACTTATGATATGAATCCTGTTGATTCATATCTAATCTCAATAACATTCAAGAAATGTTAGAATACAAAATTTTTTATGACACTTAAAAAAATAAAATAAATCTATTCTTTAGTAGCCTATAATTGGCCTAGAGCAGGGATTTCCAGACTTGTCACCACAGATCACTTCCACTTTTCTGATGACTGGGCATACCACTATCTGATCTTATATTGGATTAACAAAAGTTCTTTAACAAACAAAATAATATATATATATATATATATATATATATATTGTAAATTCTCTTAGGATAATAAATTATAAATTGAAAATAAAGTTCAAAAATCCAAAATCAAAGTTTATTCTTATCACTTAACAGCAACAGTAAGGAAACCAAAAATTTTGCCAATAAAAGTGTATCCTTCAAAAGTAAGAAATTTGGTCATTGAGAAGAAAAGCATCAATGTTTTTTAGTTCGAAGCATATTGTTGATTTACAATCAATTCATCAATGTTTGGCTTCCAATGGAGCTCAACTTGATTCTTAAGTCCTCTTCAACACTGACTGCTTTCGTCTTTATTCGATAAAAATGATAGATTGTTTTTATTAATTGTAGATTGTGTTTATTCATCTTATAATTGACACATTCAATGATAATTTAAAAAAAAAAATGGTTATCCCTCATTGAACTTGTTGAAAAGATAATTTTATCCATGATTTTTTTTTTGCTTGTCGCGTACCTCCTGGTCATTCTGGTCATCATATGCACTATAAATGCATCATATGCATTATAAATTTAGAAAAAAATAATTCAAGTGATGTCCGTACATGATTAAGTCATCTTTCTAAATCTTAAATCATTATTGTAGCTAACTAGGTTCTCGCTTCAGGTTGTTAGACTAAATAGTGTTTCCATATTTTTCATTATGAGTTACCCTTTGATTTTGCAAAGGTTTTTGCAGTCCTATCTGTGCATGCATTGTGACATTGCAATATCGCATTTGATCAGATCCTTGGTTGTGATATTGTATCAAAAACATTATAATTTGATATTGACATTAAATAGTTGTCAAATAAATAATGATTACCCAGTAAAAATAGGATTTTGCATTAATTCCCAGAAAGCTGGAAATCGTTTTAATCACTTCATTTTACATCCAAATGATGGAGTTGAAGGTTGTCCCTTTTTACCCAGTGAGCTTCAGATGTGACGTAATAAAAACATCAATATTTTCTTACTTTTTTTCGCTTAAAACTCGGAAACCATTCATCTCACAGAAAAATACCATCAGTAATGAATTAAAGAGCATTAAATTTTATGTCGATTGAGCACCTTTTATTAACAATTCCAACAATAACCTGCGAGATATGATATGTAAAAAAAAAGTGATTTTTTTTTCTAAGTAAGAACATTTGGACTTTGGTTTTTGGGTGCAAATTAGCCACAAAATGAATTATTTCGCATTTAAAACTCTGAAGACTTTAAAACAGCTGAACGGCACTCTTTAATTAATATCTTGAGAACTGAACTGCATCAATATGCAAATACCTTTCGATCAGATGATTACACTTAAAAATCTATCGATGCTTCCAAATTAGTGTAATTTTGTCTTTCTTGAACAAATTATTTCCTAAGTTAGATATGTATACCCCTCGAAAATTTAATGAAATAATTAATAGAAACAGTAATTGAAAAATAAAATGACATTTTATGTACTTAAAGAATTATGTATTTAATGAAATAACAGTAGCAAATCAATAACAATGTAAATTAAGAAGGCCGGCTTGTGCTAAGAACAAAGGCACCTAGAAGATATCCAAAATAGATGGTAAATTTGTATATTAAAAATTAATGGCATATGACTTATTAAGATAGAGAAGTTGCTTTTGAACGACAAATTTGTTGATGTAAAAATGGAGTTTAAAACAAAATATTTTGTTTACAACGGCAATCGCTTTAATGTAAACAAGTTTTGAATTATTCAGTAGTGTCCTGATCAGTGGCGGATCCTGGAATTTTTTGAGGGATGGGCGCACATACCTAGTCCATTCATAAATATTGTTACAAGGAAATATATACAGATTTCAACAGAAAAATTAATTTTTTCAAAAAGTTTATTAGAAAATAAAATGTATATCTATAGAGAGTAAAACAAAAAAGAAATTACTCAAAATGTCCCCCTTTTGCCTTGACACAGGCATTTAATCTCCATGGCCAGTCATCAATAGCAACACGCAGCACTTCTTGAGGAAAGCGCTCAACTAATCGGACCAGAGATTGTTTGAGGCTTTCCAAGTTAGGGTGTGCTCTATGGCATGCCATCCTCTCCAGTTTGGACCAAAGCCGGTAATCTAGTGGGTTGAGATCAGTGCTTCCTGAGGGCCAATCCGAGGCAGAGATGAACTCAGGAATGTTCTTTTGCAGCCACTGCTGATTTGACCTGGCCTTGTGAGCTGGAGCAGAATCCTGCTGGAAAACCCAATGACTTTCAGCAAACAGAGTATCATTTAGAGGCTTGACAACAGGTTCCCAAATATCGTCCTGATAGTTTTTAGCGGCTGTTTTAACTCCTTTTTCACAAAAATGGAGCTTTGTGGTGCCATCAAAGCAAGCTCCCCACCAAACCATCACTGAGGAAGGGTGATGGCCTTTTTCCACCCTTCCAATGATTTCCTGGGCTTCTTTAGAGCTGTGTGCTTATACATGATCATTTTGGCGATTAAATTTTTCTTCAATTGTAAAACTCGCTCAACAATCGCTAAACAAAATCTTTCGATGAAGACTATTGAGCACTTTGCATCTATCCACTCTAATTTTTTTTAGGGAAGTGGTTAGCCTTTGTCCTGTCATTCTTCGAAATTCACCCATCCTAAGGTCACTTTTTATTATGCGAGACATTGATTTCCATTTCCCGAGACATGATTTGTTGTTTTCGAATGGGATTTCTTCTGATTCGAGCAGCCACAGCTCTCAATGCATTTGCCATTCTCACAGTGCGGGTACGGTCCGGTCGAGGTCTGTCACATACAGATAGGGTCTCATTATATCTATTTATAGTGCGGTAAACGAACATAAGGCTGATACCCAAAGGTTTCAAAGTGTTGAAAATCTCTGACCTACATTTTCCAACTTTGTGTAAGGCTATTCGGTTTTCTTTATCACCCCACTCCATGTTAACTGAGCGAAAGAAAAATACAAACTAATTGGGATTATTATCCTGACATGTAAAGAAAATAACCTGATAGAGGTAAGGATTATCTAAATGATACCCATGGAGCGCCCCCTTCTGGATCCGCCAGTTGTCTTGAAGCCGTTTGCATTTTTATGTAATATCAAAAATGTGATGAAATGATGGATAAAGTAATAAAAGAAAAATGTAATCCTTACTAAACACAGTAACTGATACAGAAACTAAAGGCATTGCAGGAGAAGAACTAGAAATAGAGCTGAAATTGATATCCCAAAAAATTAACGGCATTTTGAACTGGATTTTTAACCACAACCTAACAGAAATTTTACCAAACACACTAATTGTAACGAGAGTTCTACTGACAGTAGATAGCTTTTTCCAAATTAAAAATAATTAAGAATTACCTGCGATTGAGTATAAATCAGGTAAAAATGAATGGTTTGGCAATTATTTCAATAGAAAATGATTTTGCATAATCAATTAATATTGACGAACAGCGGTTGGAATTTGCAAAAATGAAAGCCGAATGAGTTTCTTTCATTTAGTTTCGTGAGTTTTATTGTTTTGTAATTAACAAATTTTAAAAAAATTAACTTTAATTTGCATAAAGTAGTTTTCATTTTCTCTTCATATCCTGTTTAGTTAAAAAAAATAACACATAATTTTTTTTTTCTGAATGGCACCATACCTTTTTCGCACTCACAAGAATAATACCACACGCCGGCCCTTAACATAGTCATATATGAACATTAAATAAATAGTTGACATCCGCATGATGGTATAGAAGGATCAATCTAATATAATCTATTTAAAACTTGAACTGAAGATGAATATAAAACATTCGAAACTAGTTTGCAATAAAAACAAAATTATAGAAGTGGGAAATAATTTATCAATTAAATAAATAGGTTTTTGATCGTTTTGTTGGAACATAAATATCCTGTTTTTCTTCCTCTTCCTAGTTAACTTCATCAATATCCACCTGAGCATCATGACCATTTTGCTTGCTCTTCTTCGGTGTTTTTTATGTACGAAGACCTTTTACAGTTCTAGCTAATAATTAAACATTTCAACCCGTTCTTCCTGAAAGTATAACCTTCTTTGCACTAGTACGTCTGCTGGAGATTGTTTAAAAGCTCTGGTGTTGCGACTTCAAAAATAGATTTTATTGAAAGTTTTTCATGCCTGGCTGACTTCCAGTCCCAATCAGTGGGATTAATCATCTACCCTACTCTTAATGTTAACTTGCGTGAAAGCCCTAAATGAGTGTAGCTTGGCTGCATCTTCAGTGCGCAAGAGAGAAGTGAGGTTAAATTTTTCTTCGTTGGAAACTTCGTAAAGACTATCATGAAGACATGAGTGTAAAGACTTTGTACCGCATCTTTTGGAGTTTTGTCGTACTGGGCACTGTATAGGATGGCAATAAATTTGTGCCCTGCAGCATTTACATCCTGAGGTCTAACCTCGGTGGCCGTTGAACGCATTCGCTATGCCTTGCAAGTGGCTATATTTTTTTTCCGAAGCCTTAAGAATTAGAGTTTGTCTTGACTCAAGAAAGGGAATGTAAAATCGCACCCACTAAAGGCATGCAGGAATAGAACATTGCTCATCTGTCCTTTTCTAGATTTAAAAAAATAAAGTAATCGATGATTTGGGAGGATACGCAGTCAAGAGCACTATGAGGTCTATCTATATCTACTCTGGCTATGATAACACACTCTGTTCGCAATTTTGATGGCTTTAATCTCGATGGTGTTGTTTGTATCCTCTTCAAATTGCTTTGATGTTTGCTGTTTTCTGTTTGCTCCAGTTTTTCAGTTTAATTTTTTATCGAATGGCATTTATTGCCTTAATTTGCTTGGAAGTGCTCTTTTGCCACTGTGAGCGGCATAGTTTCGTCCAAGTCATCATTTCCTGCTATGTTCTTATATCAGTGCCGGACACACTCCGTAGACTTGGTGCCATGATTCTTATAGGTAACCGTAAAATTCTTGCTATGGTAGTGTCATAATTCTTTGAATGAATTGATAAAAACATTTCTCTTAATTCCCAACTCACTTTATGATGGCAATAATGAAGCCTCCAGTAATCACATAGACAGGTTTCATAGTGTGATCATAATTATCTACGTGTTTGAAAAAGATGAAAAATACCTACTTTACACTTTTCCTCATCTCAGGATGATTAAATAAGAAAGTTGAGTGGAGAGGTAGTTCGAATTCAAATATTTTTTTAAGTTGTTTCTCGAATTTCTTTTCCCGAGAAATTCGGCAAAAAATGGTTTCAGGATCGACAATTACATCACTTGGTTGCAAGATAACTGTTTATTTTCTTGTCACCAATAACTCCTGTGCTCAGCCATATCACTTATTCACCTGAGGGGAAAGGGTTGCATGATATGAACCATGTCACAATCTTATCCACATTGATGTTGCCCTTTGTGCTTTTGGATACACTCGAATTAAGGTGCTGGCCTATTGGGAAAAATGACACTCCACTTTTTGGGATATATCTATATTATTTGTCAGATCCCTTGTTTTTAAATAATCTTTATTTCTATATAGGTCATATTGTTGAGGCGTCAAACGTGAATTGAATTCCTCAATGTACTTACTGTAAATATTAGTGGCAGGACTTCGTCTACAAGAAATATCCATTAGAGTGAAAGTGGGGAATTTGCTCATTGATGTAGTTCATTGTTCAAGATGTTAAATAAAGAGTACCGTTCGGCTAGTTATGCATTACTAGAGTTTTATGCGCCAACTTCATTTAGCGGCGGATAATTGGCTCCCAACAAAAATTAAATTTCATGTGCTTTTGGAAACACTTTTTTTGACTTATCATATCTCAGTGACTACTGTAGGAATTTTAAGTATAAGACACTCAATCGATACGAAATTTAATGATTTTTAATTTATTACTGATGATGTTTTTCTTTACTGTGAATGATATTTGAGTTTTAAAGGATAAACTGAAAAAAAAGTCAGAAAATGTTGAAATTTCCGTGACGTCATGTCTGAAGCTCACTGGTTAAAAAGGGACAATCTTCTAAATTTCTTCATTTAGATGTAAAATAAAGTTATTAAAATGATTTCCAGCTTTCTGGGGATTAACGCACAGCATTGTTCTTTTTTGGGCTAATTTTACTGGACTATAAATCTTTACTTGGAAAAAAGTTTAAAATTTATTTCTTTGAGTTGATACCAAAAATTCTTTCGGTACCATTAAATTATTATATTGGTATCAATACAAATATTGATTTAGTCTAATTGGAGAAATGTTATAATTTAAATATATTCATTACAAAGCTGTGTAAAGTGTTGTAAGTTTGAACATATTAAAAGTATAAACTTACTAACGTATTTAGAAATAGTAATACATTTTTAAAATACTTAATGGCTAATAATTCTTGATGATATACAGATATTGACACAGTTCATAGGCACTTTATCGAACCCTTTTTATGAACTAATTACAGCCGTAATTTTCGTTAGATTTAACAATAATAGGGTTCAAGAAATTGGTGGAGGGGTGCAGTCAAGGGAAAAACTCACAGATTTGTGTAAACTAATTTTTAATGTGTGCAAAGTTTACGCTTACCTGTGTGTTTTCTTCTTTGACCGCACCTGAATTAGAAAAAGCAGCTACTAGTCTTTTTTAAAGAACAATATCCGAGGGTTTGACAGATTAATATCAAAGCTGTTCAAAGATATGGTAGGACTAAAATTAATCCAAATAATATGGAAGAAAATAGGTGTGTGTAGAGAAGCTTACTGAGATTGATAAGAGACGTGTACAAAATAAGTTATAAATACATAAAGTTCTATAATTGATGCAGCCCCGTACATGGTTAAGGCAGTGCAGTTTTTTAAAAGAATTTTTCTTAATTTTTTTTTGCGCCGTCCATTCCAGAAACCGCCTGGCTGAAAAAGTTATAGAATCATTTATCGACATAAATAAATTAGTTTTTAAATAAATAATAAATATAATAATAATAAATAATAAAAAGTAAAATAAATTATGCTAGGTTAGATAAGTACAAAGACATTCCTCCAGAGAAATCATTACAGCCATTTCCAGTAATAACAAGGGGACCTGGCTAGAATTGGCTGCTGGTTGTATCACAAGTAATCCGATTTTCAAATAACAATCTCCATCTGAGTTCCTCCCAAAAAGCTTATTGTTGTCTTTTATAGTTACAAGGTAAGAATGTTTACCAATAAAAATAATTTTAACATGTTTAAAACTTTTAGAACATATATCCATGTTTGAAACCCTATTATCCACTATACTCCTATTTCATTTCACTCTAAATTTTGTTCATGTTCTAATCACGACAAACTATCAAATGGCATAGGTTTCAATTTGCAACTCTATTCACCTAAATGTAACATTTACTTGTTAGATAGATGACGGCTTCTTGGCTATCTCTACCCTAACAAATTATAAATGCCTATAAAAATATATTATATCGTATTTAAATGTTGTATATAAGTATTGATTTAATTACCATCATTCCTTAAAATTTGATGCTCTCTGGTCTGTAAGAATCAGTGCTGTTACATTTGGTTTTAGCTTAGTAGTAATGAATTGCTCTTTTATTCTATTTAATTACTCTTACGATACCTACTTTTAGATTTTTTTTAAAGTTCTAAATATGGTAGGTATAGGGTATCCAGTTAACTGTACTGCTCTAAACTCCCATCTTCAATTGAATGAGAACTCCTGCGCTTTTGAATGGTCTTAATATTATTACTGAATCTTTTCAAATAATTAGGGAGGCTATTGTTACTTAGGATAAGTTTATATATTGCACGGTATATTGAATGAATGATTTTAAGATCTAGTTCTAATAATTTAAGTGAGTTCTAGTTTTACTTTGGTATATATTTAATGAATGAATGATTTTAAGCCCACATGTTTGGGTCAAAACGTCAGCTTATATTATAAAAAATTACTGATTTATTTCCTGACTATCTATTATCCATGATTTTAAGTTCAATATTTAAGAAAATCTTGCGTATGGTTATGGGTTCCCTTTATAACTATTTCCTTTATGAGTGATGTTGAAATGTAATTTTCAATTTGTTGATGTTTAAGGGGAGGGGAGAAATATATATGTATTCAATGCAATTACTAATACTTACTCTCTCTTATAATGTACAATTTCAACTTAACTTCAAGTAAAAGAAAACAAATAAAATAGTTTTAGTAATAAAAGTAACTTTAATTTAAGACTTTTAAAATTTACAAACAATATTTTTATAGTAACAGTTATTTTCTGTCAATATTCACTAAACTCTGAATCCAAAACACTTTAAAAAAAAAAAATAAAAAAAAAGAAGTAAAAAATATATATTCTATCGATATCTGATCTAATTGTTTTAGATGTATCCTTTCATCTGCTCAAACTGTCAATTTGTACCTCACTCATATTGCATACTTCAAACTTCGTTAGCAGAAAGAACTCAATGTGCCTGGCATCTCTTTTCAATAACCAAAACTAACGTTGATTTGATTTTAATTTTGGTTTATCAAATGAACTTTACTGAATGGCGCGGACACTAATCGTAATAATTAACAACTACTCCTGGTTTTTTAACCCTTTTGGATCACCTAAGACTTAGCATCTTGTACTTCATCTGCACTACTGATACTTAACTAATTTAAGGTACTTGGTTATATACTTTAAAAGAAGGGTGAAAACCTGCGACATGGTTAATGCTGTTTAAAAATAATCGAAAACCTACCCTTCTTCTCTTCAGCTAGAGCTTACAGAGCACAGTGGTGTTTCATTTTTTTTTTACCTTCAACTAAATTATGTAATTCAAAAGAGATTTTTTAATATCACTGTAAAGCTCATTAAAAAAAAAGGAAAGAAAAATTACCTAATTTTTAAGCTGCAATGAGCTAAACGGAATAAGGCTGTTATCCCAGGCAATTAGACTAGCCATTAAAAGAAGTTGGTATGCTGTAATTTAATAATTTAGCTCAAGACAGGATATCTAGTCAACTCGTTCTTTTTCGAGGATTAGTCAATTATAGGAGGACAAAAATTAATATTATGGATAATTTTTGCAATCTGGTCTTTCCTGTAGATTGATTGGTTTTTCCTAATTCTAATGCTTTGATGGTTTTCCATACTACAAGTATTAATAATGGAGGTAAAGCTAAATTTTTACATAAAGTTTTAGCAATTAACTTTTAGTTTCCTTGAGATTTGTTCGATGAACCTATGCAGTATTATATTTTTTGAAGAAGCTAATTTTTGTTCTATTTATTGAAATTATATTCTATCAATATTTATGAGTTGGTTAACTGTATAGGTTAATTATTAATTGACTGTATTTATAATTATATCTTAAAATGAATAACCCTCCTAAATATATCAGAGAAATTAAAACATATGCTATTTAAGCACATACAATTTTGAAATTTTTTATGAATTTATTAAAAGCTTTAAAAGCTCTGGCTTAAAAACTATGAAGTATGTAATGGAAATGCATCTGATATTTAAGAGATGAATTATGGATACTGTGGAAGGTTATATACTAATGAATAGCTCAGATTTATATTTTTAATAGAGATAAAATATTTTTGTTATTCTGATTTTATTTTTCAGGAAAAATGATGAATCGTGAGGTCACCTTTTTGTTTCAATTTGGCCTTGTTCGAGACACAGTTACGATTGATTCTTCTATTTTAAATCTAAAAGTTGTTAAAGAGCATGCTTGTGACTTCATTAATAATATGGTAATAATAATGATTATCTTCTGTTTTTTATTTATTAAGTTTCTTAAATTTATTTATTACTCAAATAGTTAAGAATACAAAATCTTTTATGAACATATCTGTCGTTTCATTCAGTGTCAACTACACATAACCACATTACGATGGAAGCTAGCGATTATCACTTGATTTAAATATTTTATTGCATATTATGAAGAATTTTCAATTTTTTTACTGAAAACCTGACGAGATCGCTGGCAAACAGTAGCTATGCGATATGCACTACTTTATCATGTAATGTCGGGTAAGACTTCTACAAAAAGACCGAGATGTGTTGGTTCGACAACTCGTGCTTCGCCTGCTTAACAAAAACAATGACGCAGTAAACGAGTAACTCCACCAGTAACGCCACCTAGCACAGTAGAACCAGAACCTCAACCAGAGATATTGTCACAAGGGATGTCTGAAGAATCTCCTTTCTACACCCCAAACCCCTATCAGCCACTTCAAAATGACAAAGAAATTATGGAGACTGCACCAATAGCCAGAGATCTCCGGCCTCCGACAATTTTTGTTAAACATATAAAAAGATTTCAGCTTCTATGCACCCAACTAAATAAAATTACTGACTCTGGTAGTTACTCATCTCTCAATAGAACCTATGATACTAAAATATCACCGGATACAGCCGAAGCCTATCGAAAAATTGCGAAATATCTTACTGAAACTAAAGCAGATTTTCACACATACCAATTACGACAGGAGAGATCCTTAAGGTTAAGGATTAGAAATTTACGCCCCACAACACCAGCAGACGCCATAGAGAAGGAGCTGACGGCTCTAGGCTATAAAGTCCGCCAAATAACTAATGTTATAAAAGAAAATAAAGAACAGTCAGGTGTGAAAAATAAAGTTCCTCTACCCCTATTTTTCGTAGACATAGAACCATTGCCGGGGGTGGAAAAAGTTTACAATATTAACAGAATTTATTATACTAGGGTAAAGGTTGAAAAACCTTATACCAAGAGGGAAATTGTCCAGTGCCACAATTGCCAGGCATATGGGCATACTAAAACATATTGTCACCATTTACCACGATGCGTGAAATACGGCAAACAGCACAAATCAGAAGAGTACAACAAACCGAAAACAACTTCTGCAGTATGAGCTCTATGTCTGGAGGGACATCCGGCTAACTTCATAGGCTGCCAGATTTATAAGAATCTTAAATCAAGATTCTAAAAACCCCGGTGCAAAGAGGAAATGACCAGGCCAACCAGACCAAGAAGAGAACCTTCCAAAATTGTGGAATCAGCAGTATCATTCACTCAACTACTTTGAGGTGGAAACAAGAGCAGTGAATGTGAGGCCCTGCCGGAACAACATCCCCAACCTCAACAACCTATTCCACAAAATTTATCCAATTCGCAACAATCCTATCAGCATACAATTTCACATATTCCTCCTCCAGCAAATGCCACAGATCTGACCAGTCTTCTAACATCCTTCCTTTCAGAATCCAAATCCCTTGTTACCTCTCTGATATCACTCCTTACCAATCACGTATCCCACTTCATCCCTCCCTTAAGAAATCCTTAAATGAGTTCTACTAAACACATCGCATATCAATTCTCCTTTGGAGTGCTAATGGTGTTCGAAATCACACCGTCGAACTAACTGCATTATTGCTTGAAAAAAACGTCGATGTTGCAGTAATTACTGAAACTAGACTGACCAATAAACAGCTTTTCAAAATACCTCAATACCTAACATATCGTACTGATCACCCAGACGGTTTACCCCATTTAACGGTTACCCGACTTTAGCCCATGCCGGTACTGCTGTTATTGTCCATCAGTCCCTCTCTCATCACTTACTCCCATTGTCTATTCACAATTTCCTACAAGCCTCCACCATAGTAATCAAGACCTCCTTCCCACTTACACTTGCATCAGCTTACTGCGCTCCTAAACGATTCATATCCGAATCCCAATCCACTTCGCTCCTCAATTCCTTTGTTAACTATTTCATTCTAGGTGCAGACTTAAATGCCAATCATCAACAATAGGGTTCCAGAACCACGAATGCTCATGGACATACATTGCTGTCTGGACTCAGTTCCCAACGTTTTAATATTCTTCCCTCCAACTTACCTACCTACTGGCTTACTGATCCTAACCGTACTCCTGATATCCTTGATTTCTTCATCCACAGCAGATTAGGCCCTCTCAACAGCTCCATTACTTGCCTTGATGAACTTTCCTCTGATCATAGTCCATTAATCTTAAATGGTAAGTATAAATAGTAATAAAAAGTATAAATAGCTCCCATTCCAAAATCCTCCCCGCCATCTTTCATCAGAGGCCCAGTTAACTGGCACCTCTTTCGTCAAATCCTGAACAATGAAATTGACCTCAGAGTAAGCCTAAAAACACCATAAGACCTTGATGATGCCATTAATTCCTTTACCGCCACAGTTCAACAAGTTGTCTGGATTGCCTCTTCCTACAGTCATTCCCCAAGAATTCCTAACAAAAATCATTTACTACAACACCTCATAGACCTAATCCATATCAAACGCCACACCAGATCATTATGGCAACGTACCAGACATCCAAACGATCGCTGCTCCTATAACTATTATTCTAAACAATTAAAGTGGGAGTTGGCAACCTTTCGTTCCCACTCCTTTAATTCCTACCTTTAATGACTCCATCCCTGCTCGTGACGATTCCCTGTGGAATATCACCAAAAGAATTCTAAAATCCCATCATATTTCCCATCCTCTCCGGCGAAGTGATGGCTTCTGGGCAGCGTATGATGAAGATAAAGCCGAGGAATTCGCCAAACACCTTTCCAATACATTCACTCCTCATCCAGACTCCCATCCCATCTACACCACATCAGTAAAAGAATTCCTTATATCACCAATCCCATTCTCCTTACCTCCTAAAGCTATTAATCCCTCTGAGGTCAAATATCTCATACTAAAACTTACTCCCCGTAAATCCCCTAGATACAACCTTCTTACCTCTCAGATCCTTTGACACCTTCCACCCAAAGCAGTCATATCATGGAAAGAGGAAAACCTCCAACAGCATGACATCTTATAGACCAATTAGTCTCCTCCCAATCCTTTCAAAAATCTTCGAAAAGATCCTTTTGAAACAAATCCTACCCATAATAGAAGCTCAAAATCATCCTTCCCATCAGTTTGGATTTTGTTCACAACATTCCACTGTTCAACAAGGACTCCAAGTTGTTGACCATATTTAGTCAGCCCTAGAATACAAACAGGGGAATCTGGGTGGCCGAGCGGGTTAATGCATTTACTCACAAATCCAAAGGTTGTGAGTTCGAATCCCGGCACCGGCATGAATTTAATTTAATTAAATTAAATAATTCAAACAATTTATCCCCCCCCCCGTATGTGAGGCCCGTCAGCCTACTTGGAGGCAACTCACAAAAAGGCCGGGCGTAAGAGTGATGACCCTACCCCGTGTACCTAAATTGAGAATCGCGGTGTGGTCTCCTATATATGAATACTACATCGTGCGGCCAAGGATCTCAACGGTCTACAGTGCCAACAGAAAAAAAAAAAAGAATGCAAACAGTATTGTTCCGGTGCATTTCTGGACATAGCACAAGCTTTCGACCGGGTATGGCATGCCGGATTGCTCTTCAAGCTTAAAATCCATTTATCTCAATCTTTATACATAGTCCTCCGATCCTACCTCTCTAACCGCTCCTTCTGGGTCTGCTGTGGAACAGAATTTTCCAACCATTATCCTGTTGAGGCCGGTGTTCCTCAAGATAGTGTTTTGGGGCCCATCCTCTACATTTTATATACCGCTGACATACCTAATCATACCGTAACCTTCCTGGCAACATTTGCTGATGACACCGCCATCCTATCATCCAACTCAGATCCCGAAACAGCATCCTTAAACCTGCAAAGGCACCTTTCCCAGATCGAACACTGGTGTAATAATTGGCGTATCAAAGTAAACAAATCTAAATGCAAACACGTCATGTTTACCCTCCAATGCAGATCGTGTCAACCAGTTCATTTTAACTCCATACCGCTTCCTTTCTCAGACCCAGTCCAGTATCTTGGCTTCCTACTTGATAAAAGACTAACATGGAACTCACATAATATACTTAAAAGACAAGAACTGAATCAACGATTTCGCCAATTATATAGACTGCTAAACAGAAAATCTCAGCTCTTTCAGCTGACAACAAACTGCTAATTTACAAGATAATTCTGAAACCTGTCTGGACCTTCGGAGTCGAACTCTGGGGGACAGCCAAATTTTCGAACATCAAACGCATCCAATCCTGTCAGTCCAAAATCCTTTTCGAACAATAGTCAATGCTCCGTACTATTTAACCAACAATACCTTACATCATGACCTTAATATTCCATTTGTTTTAGACCTTATTCCATCCAAATTTCACCAGAACCTTACTCATCATCCTAATCCCATAGCACAATCCCTATCCAGCTCCACCCATCTCTACAATCCTAGAAGGTTAAAACAGCAGTGGCCCCGAGACCTATTGTAAATATGTATATTGGAGTTCCGGCAATGGCCAGATTCTCCACTCAAGTTCTGTATGTCTACGGCTAAAGCGCTCTTGCTCAGTCCCCACTGAGCACTTTAATGCCAGTGACACGACTGGGTGAGAAGCGCTGGGATATCCTGGAGTCATACTTTTCCATCCATAATTGGGAGTACAAGCCTGGCTTGGGGAGTCCCAGGCTGATTGTAAATAGTGTATATAAGTGTGCCTGTGTTTAAGATGTTACGTTTATTTTATTTTATATAAGTTTATTTATTATTTCTTGTATTAAATTTTTTTTTTTTATTATTTCATTTTTTGTAAATATGAATGAATTATTTTATCACTATTACCATTGTCCCTGCTGAGACAGAATGTAATATTTCTCAATAAATAAATAGTTTTAAAAAAAATATGGTTTATATGTATATATCTATCTATATATATATATATATATATATATATATATATATATATATATATATATATATATATATATATATACTTAAAAGTAAATTGTTTTACTGATATATACTTATTTTTCTCAGATAATTGTTTCAGAAAAAAAAAAAAAAAAAAAAAAATCGCTACCACTGATTTATATTACTTATCTCTGAGGGGTTTCGATTTTCCATTTTGGAGGTAAATTTGAATGATCTTTTTTTTTTGTCTTAACTAGATCTGACAGATCAATGTTATATTAATTAAATAATTTTTTTTTTTTTTTTTTTTTTTATAACTTTTTTAATAATGTGTGAATTTAATGTATAACATATTTTATTGATAATTATCATGCATTTAACTCTTATATTGACTAATAATGTAGTTTCTGTACTTTGTTCAATAAAATAACAGTATTGAAAACAATCAGACTACTATAGTTGAAGGTGTTTCTGTATCGATATGTTTCTGAATGATAAATATTATCTAGAATTCAAATGCATTGAAAATTAAATATGAATTTCACTGAGGTTGAAAAAACCAACTCTTTAAAAGTTGAAGTCAAGTTGATGTAAGCTTAAAATAATTAAGTTTATCTGTTTCAAACTAATTCTTGAAATTTTGAAGGACAATTGTTAAAAAGCTTTCTAGGAGTTGGTATAAGTTATAAAGTTAAGCTTATATAACATGAGGTAGTATAATCAATACTTGGGCCATTTTATGTATTGTGGTCTTCAATTTATTATAATAGTTTTACGTTATCCGTGGAATATATTTGTAAAGACTTGGCGTCTTCTTGGATCAATTCCAATTTTAGTTCCATTCTTTGATTATTTATGAGAATGGTTTTTTTATATACCTAAGCAGGATTAAATCCACTCAAGGCAGCATTTTTGTCTAATTTTTGCCTGCTAGCTCATTTCCAATGATACCCAACTGACTTTTAAATCAATCCATTTTGATATTGTAAACACCGTTTTTAAGTGTTAGTAAATGATGTGTAATGTTGTCAATAACTCTGTCGTGTATTAGTGGATTGAGTATTGAGTGTATTAGTGTTTATTGCCAGTATTAATTATTATGTCCCAGTAAATGTTTTTCAGATATCCTAGAATAAACTAGTATGCTTCGTGGACAGCAAATGTTTTAGCCTGATTATTTGAACTTATATTTCCAAACTTATATTGTCTGTCAACTTTCATTTCTGCGTTATCTATGAATAATCATGCTTTACTAGTTTTCCATCCTTATTACCATCTATAATTCCTTATAAGTCATTAACCATCCTTATAGACCATATAAGTCTTTGTAGTTGATGTCTGATTGTGTTTCCATTCGTGTACTTGAGAACTGGGAGGCCTAAAGTTGTCCTGGCTGCAACAGCGACATAATTTATGAACCATAACAATTTGGTATGAATGCCATCAGCATGTTTTGTCAAATTTAGTTATCTGTTCAGCAGTACTACCTAAATATTTTGGAGGTTCCATCCACCCGATAGAGATGCCACTTAATTTAATGTCTTAAATGGGTTCTTGCCTTTTTTTAGTGATAGCCTATATAGGTGTATTTGCTGCTATTAAATTGTAGGTTGTTATTTTTTTACCAATTTGATTAGTTGATTTAAAGCTATGTTAGCCCAGATCTGTAATTTTGCTTATTTCTGCATTGCAGAGAAACATTTGTGTTACTTTTTCAAAGTATTTTTCAAACCATAATTGATTTATAGATACAATAAAATTCTGGTATAATAAATAACTGTAAACTGCAATGTTACGGATCTGAGACTTCATAAAACCGTCTGCAAAATGATTCATGAAATCCCGTGGAAGTATTTTGCTTAAAAATTTTATCATAAAGATTTTTTGGGCCTCAGAAATCAATTTGCGAAATCCTTTACCACATGAATCGGTTTTTATATTTCGTAAATAAACCCAGTAGGCCTGTAAGAAAAAACATGAATGGAAAAGAGCGATACATGTGTCATTAGACCTAACTAATAACCACAGTTATTTATTACTAGCAAATCTTATTTAAAGGTTTATATTTTTTCATAAACTGTTTACCATTAATTATTTTATTTTCAATGATAATTCAAAATAGAAAATGATACAAAAGAAATAGAACACTTATCTTAATTAGTCAAATTTGTGAGAGAATAAAGGAAATTTTAACTGATCACTTAAAATAAAAAATGTTTGGTTCAATTATTACAAATTTTTAACAAGGCTAATTTGTGAAAGGATAAAGAAAATCTCAACTAAAAAACATTTGGCACAATTCACAAATAAAAATATTTTATTAAAAATAAAGGACAATAAAATGAACTTTGGGGCAGAGGAAGTGTTTTGTTTTCTGTCGGGTCTGATTTGAAAGAATGCTAAAGCAGGATTCTCAACTATGAGCTGAACAATATTTTTATTACATCATTATTATATTGATATTAATCTGTGTTTAATAAAGCAGTAAAATAATTGTAAAGTAAATACATAACTATACAACAAATATCTATTGCATTTTGTGCCTGTAATTTCATTAAATTATCCTTAAACCATTGGAATAATTAAATGAAATTACTGGATACAACATAGATTAGAAATTGTTTTTATTTAAGAAGCACCCCAAAACCTTTGATAAAATGATAGTGGAAAGATTTGCTTTAAATAATTACCTAATATAATTATAAAATAATTAGATGACAATGTCTCACTCTAAACAATAACAGAATTCTACTGTTACCATTTATATCTTTAACTTGTAAATTATTAAATCTTAATTTTTGTTTGCGGTTTAGTTGAAATGGCCAAACAAATACCAGAAGAGGTACATATCTGTCATTGTACTTTTTTTCATTTCACAAGGGTAGTAACGCAATAGTTGCTACTAAAAACATTTGCAATGTTTATCCAAGTGTATTAGACATTTGTAAAAGCCAAAGGTGATTTTTGAAGTTCAAATTTGGTAATTTTGCTCTTTCCAACTCCTATCGATCAGGAAAACCATCAACTTTAGACAATGACGTGTTAAGGGTGAAATTGGAAGCTAATCCATTTCAGACGATCGAGGA
This sequence comes from Rhaphigaster nebulosa, assembly GCA_948150685.1. Classification (NCBI taxonomy): domain Eukaryota; kingdom Metazoa; phylum Arthropoda; class Insecta; order Hemiptera; family Pentatomidae; genus Rhaphigaster; species Rhaphigaster nebulosa. The sequence continues at coordinate 149,852,348 of OX411307.1, forward strand.
ACTAGCAAACTCTCCTAACCAACCTTGGTCGACCATTCAAGGACATTTGATAACCGAAAACAAAGCTAACTGATCCATCACATGCAACTTATTGCTCCAACGGCACAATAGAGAAGCGTTTTTTGATCACTTGATCTCTGGAGATGAAAAATGGGTAATCTATGATAATCTGAAACTCAAAAGGCAGTGGCTCTCAGAATGAATTGCCACGAAGTATTGCAAGCCAGGTTTACATCACGAAAAAGTGCTTTTGGGTATTTGGTGGAGTATTTGCAGAATCGTTCATTTTGAAGTGCTGAAACTTGGACAAACTGTGAATGAACAATTGGATCAAGTAAATCAATCTTTCATTGAAAAATGCCCTGTAGTTGTCAACAGAAAAGGCTTTATTCTTCATCACGATAATGCAAGACCTCACCATGCAAGACAAACCTAGAAAAAATTAATGAATTAGGGTCGAAGATACTGCCTAACTCACTATACTTGCCCGAAATTGCACCATCGAATTTCCATTTATTCCGATCGCTACAAACCTTTCTATGTTATGATATCCAAAATACCATCTCCAGATATTTTTCTCAAAAACCGATTGATTTTTATTGATCTGGCATTGAAAATTTGCAAACTAGATTGCAAAAGGTTGTTGATAACGATGGTGATTACATTTTTGATTAAAATCTACTTAAGTAATTAATCTATTTATTTTAATTTAATGTAAAAAAATGACATTACTTTCCCCTGATAATAACTATGGGTGGCAAATGAAACAAACTATTCAGTATTCTTAATTAAATGAAATTTGAATAATGTTTGATTCTGCTATAGATGATTCAAATTTTTGGATGTTTGGTGGCTTATTCTAACAACCTACTGGTTGTCTGTACAGGTGGTTGTCAGTTTCAGGAGGTAACAAAGTTCTTCATTTTCATGATGAACTTTCTTTATTCCAAATTTATTGTCATCTGGATTTTTGGTTCTTTATCTCTCATAATGTTCTCAATTCCTTGGAAGTATCTTGCCTATCTTTGCATTCCCTACTCAACAGTTACCATAATCATTCTATGGTATAATAATTATTTCTGAAATGCTTTGAATCTTTTCCTGCAGCAGACACATTTTCATTAATCCCTTCAGTGCCACAGCATATTTCATGAATCTATCCCCCCTCCCCCTCCTTAGGCCAGTTAATCTGGGACTCTGGTAGGAATTAAGTGTTGGAAAGCTGGAAATGGTTTTAATCTGTTCATTAGACGTCAGATAATAATAACCTAAGTTTCCCCCGTTCTAAGTGGTGAACCAAGGCCAGGGGGCAGAAGAAGTCCCCAAATTTTCGGACTTTTTTCAGTTTTTGGCCTATAACATTTAAACGGCGCACCTTAGAGAAAATTGTATTCTATTATAATTTTAAGAACATTAAATTCTGCTTAAATTGAGTACTTCAAACGTTGGGTTTGGTTTGACAGAAGAATCAAAATTGAAAATTGAAAAACATGGGGACCCCAGTTAAGACCAGAAAGGGATCTCGGATAAAAATTTTGGAGAAGTTCTGAAAATTTGTTCAGAATTACGAATTTTAACTTTATTATCTCTAATTTTTCCCGGAAATAGAAGAAACAACAAAAAAAAAAATTTTGTGGGGGATTTTAGCACATACTTGGAAATCATATATTATTCAAACAAGTTCTAATATTTATTTTATATCAAATTAAAAGTTTCGATTCTCAAGATTTTTGTTTTGACCCTTCGTTTTGAAGGGAACACGAGTCGAAATCATGAGGTGGAATGTCTAAATTAATCTTTGAAAAAGAGCTCTCTGAAGGAAATTTTGAAAAAGTTGTGAAAATTTGTTCTTTTGTTTTGTAGGGTACTGATTACGAATTTTAACTTTGTTACCTCGAATTTTCCTCGGAAAAATAAAACAAGCAAACAAATTTTTTGTATTTTTTTTGCTTATACTTCGAAAATCATATATTATTCGAATAAATTCAAATATTTATTTTATATTCTATTAAATAAGAGTAAATTACCTGCAATTTTGATTCTAAGAATTTTTTAGTTTGGCTGCTCTGTTTTTCAAGGTGGAAAAAATTCGAGGTAACAAAGTTAAAATTCGTAATCAGTACCCTACTAAATATAAATGAACAAATTTTCAGAACTTCTCCAAAATTTTCCTCCAAGAGTCCTTTCTGGTTGGTCTCAACTCAGGTCCCGATGTTTTTTCGATTTTCAAATTTTGATTTTTCTGTCAAACCAAATCCAGTACCAAGGGTACTTATAGGGTATAGGGTACCAACTTTTAAGGTACTCATTTTACGCAGAATTTATTGTTCTTTAATCTATAATAGAATACAATTTTCTCTACGGTGCACCGTTTAAATGTTATAGGCCAAAAATTGAAAAAAGTCCAAAAATTTGGGGGTTTCCCCCGCCCTCCCCGCCTTGGCTCCCCACTAAGAACAGGGAAAACTTAGGTTATTACTATCTGACGCCTAATGAACAGATTAAAACCATTTCCAGCTTTCTAACACTTACTTCCAACCGCGGTGGCCGAATCTAGATTAACTGACCTACCTGGTCAGTATTTTATTAAAAAATACATTTTTTTATTCTAATTACTTTCAACAACAATAAAATATTAAAAAAATTCTTTTTAAAAACTTTTTTCGGTCACAGCAGTTGCGGCTGAAGATCCTCCTCTGTGTCCGAGTCCCGCACCTGTTGCGATCAAATAATAATTGTCCTGAAACCTATTGTTTTTCAAAACTTTTTAATTTATTTGAAATCGATGTCTTTTGATAACAAAAAATCGCCATAAATCTTAGGCAGTAAATTTTCTCAAATTGACAATGAAAATTCATTACAGATAGTTAAAATGGGAAAATATAATGTAATTTCATAAATGTATCTCTGTTTTATTAAGAGTGGCATACTAAAAAACAGTGCAATTCAAAGAAAAAAAAGGTTGCTGAAGTGTTGTCTGAATTTCAAGGGAAAAGGATAATTTAGGTGTTGGTGGGGTAAGATTTTATCAAAAAAGTGATGATTACAACTGTTGTGACCTTGGCATTGGAGGGATTAAATGTATAGGTTACAAATATCAAGTAGGTATTGTTTCCTTGCATAAGTTTGATCACAAAAAGCCTGCCATTAATTGTTTTCATATTTGTAATCTGTTTTCATATTTGTAATAAGGTGACTCCCGGTTTTCATGAAAAATGATTCCTCTCCTGGAATGTTTTATTTAATTTTTTCCAGTATGCTATATTGTACATTCTCTTTTCTCCTGCTCACCATTTTCTTCCTTTCTTTTTTGTTTCAGTGATACCTCTTATTTCTGCCTCCTTGTCATTTGGCCTTTGATATTTCATGTTCTAAATCTAACTCATAGCTTCATAACTGTACATTGCTTTTAAAATCTTGATTTGTTATGATTTATGATTTTATATTTGCTATTAAACTGACTACTTTTATAATGAATTTATATTTGAACCAATTTTTTTAATTTGAATGAATCAAAATATAAGGCAGTTAAAGTTTTTATGTTGTTTTTTCAGTGCCCTGATCATGGAATAAACAGACTTAATGAAAGAATTTTATTGTTTCGTCATGACTATAATGTCCCAAATATTTTACAAATTGTAAACTCAGCATCAGACATTGTTGATGAGACTCTTGTTGAGATAGTACTTACTGGTAAGTTTTTAATTTCAAATATTAATTATGTTATTTGATCTCTTCATAATTTTATTTTTGTTTGAAGTTGTTTTTTTTGTACAGAATATGTGTTACGATGTAATTAAGGTGAGGTGGGGTAAGTACACAGGCTCTAAATATTATAATGTCCGATATTATTAAAATGTTCAGCAAATGTTGTTTATTTATAATATATAAAGTTATAATTTCATTTAACACTATTTGACTCAAATATTATACAGTTTAGAGTCTGTGTATGCACTTACACCACCTCACCTTATATTAATTTATAAACATTCATTTTTATTACTTTCAAATTTTTCAGTTTATATAGAAAATGTTAAAGGGTGTTTATGAACATTATGGTGGTTAGTTTCACTGCTTTAATTGAAATATAAATTATTTTTTAATGTTAACATACCACATATTCAAAATGAAAGGGGTACAACTCAAATGATGTCTTTTTCTTAGAAAGTACATTAAACTTTGGTGAAGTTCTGTATTGAAGCCCCCAGAGTGTTTCCTGTAACACATTTTGCCTTGCCGGTAGATCATCTATTGTGTAAATTGGTTTGACCTGATATTTGAGGCTGCACCTATAGAAATTAAATCTAGTGGAAAAAAAAAAAAAAAAAATATGCAGAATATATTCCATTTGGAACTACAGTGCTAAATATAAGTTTGAATTGATATTTTATCACACATAAATCATAAATTTTTGCACCCTTTCTAAAATATTCTAACTTTATAGTAACTAGTATATATAATAGAAAGAATGTTTAGTGGACATACTTCTTCAAAGAGCTCTCATCTGTTGACAATCAAGCGCCTGCACAGCTTTTCGGGCGTGATATCTGTTAATAAATATTTATTTCTAAAAAAAGGGCAGTGTCTAATCTGCAGTGTCTAAAATTCAAATAGAAGTAGAAACTTAGGGCTACAAGATATCACCAAAAAGTCTATCAGAATTTTAATAAAATTTAAGTCGTAATTACTTTTCCGTACATTGAAAAAAGCTTCTTATAATAAAGGAAAGAGATATGAGCTAGTGATTATAAATGCTCAACATGATAACACTTTCCCATTGCTACAATTTGATATCAGGATGAAGAGAATTGGCTTTTCCTGTGCCTAGTAGTCCTAACTTCATAAATGTTATTATCTCCCCATGCGAGGGATGGAATGAAAACAAAGAGACTGATAATCCTTGACATGTACTAGGCAAAGTGAACATTAACCTAAAGTTTTTCATTAAACTTTCAATTCCAACTTTTTTCCCAATAGATTCAATTTTTGTGCCATAGTGGGATGGCTGCTCTTTGGGATGATAAGGATCTGACTATTAAAATTGCTGATGCTAGAAATTCTGAGTTGTGCCTCTTTCATTTTGGATGTGGGATATGTAGTGAACCTATTACTTTACTAAATTTATTTGACAAACATCTTTTGTAAAATATCATTGTTGAACAATTTTTATTATATAAAAATAACTGATTGCTGTTGCTTTGTGTAGAGCTAAGGTGATGGCTATATCATTTCCAATTGGAGATTAAGATAAATCACAACAACTTAGAAGGAATCTCCTTCCTTTAAAGCTTATTCGAAGGAGTAAATCACTATAAATAATGTGATTAGCTGCCATTTTCTTTAGATATATAGATGTCCTCTTATTTTTAATATATGAACATTATACTTTTTTTCTGTTAAAAGAACCCAAATTTCAAAATTCCTTAATTAAGCATTATATTTTATTTTATAGTTCATATAATTAATTCTTATTTTTATTTCTCTGTTAAGAGTTATATAGTAAAATGAAGTGGAATAAATGGAGAGAAATGCATGCTATTTTTTAACCTAACTTTTTGAATTTATGTTTTTGGGATTGTTATTTTAAATTACCTAAGAATCCAGTTTCTCTTCATTGGCATTTGGTCAACCTTGAAGTAATTTCTGAAAATACAGGTAAATATAAATGTCATGATTTGTTCTCATTGTTGATAGTGGGAACTTTCTGTTTGGTGATTAGAAGATGTGAAATTTGCTTTTTGTCTACTGTTGAAATTAGTGTTTTTTCCCTTCCTCCCCATTTTTTGTTTATAGTGTTGTGCTCATTTTTAATTTGCAATTTAATTTTAAAATGAGTGAATGATGTAATCTTTAAAATCTTTGTGATGTGATGTGTTTCTGTGCATTGGGTGGGGATGCAAAAGTATTTTTCTTATATTTGGTAATTTTATTTTTAAAAGCCAATTATATTTTGAATTTGTTTTGTAAAGTTATTCTTCATTTGTTCCTGCTACCAAAAACTAAATACCTTGAAATAGTAATTATTATGTAACTCCTTTAAACTTTTTCTTAAAGATTTGTGTTAATTTTTTACAAAAATGATTAATTCCAGGAATACTACTATTAATTGTTCTCAATACTGAATTCAACGTGCCGTTTTTATTGTTCCTGCCAAAATACTGTAAAGAAAGTTATTTATTTTATTTTTGTTTTGTTTTGAACTATCCCATAACAGGAGAAGATATTCCTTAACCTCTTAAATTGATAACAAAAAGAATTGTTTGATGTTTTTTATTTGCTAATATTGCTTAATGTTTTCCCCCATAAATTATTTTTAATGATTTATTTAAATGTATTGAAGTCAGTATTCAGTACTAACGGTAATATTCAATTTCTTTAAAATTATGTTACTAAGTACCATTATCCAGGACGGGGACAGGAAAAATACTCTGAATCAACTTACGGACCTGGTATATCAATGTATAAAAATAATATGTTTTTGTTGATGATTTTCTTTTTAGTTTAAATTTTCGTGCTTTAATGGAGTATGAGAAAGATCTAGAATGATATAATAATGGTACAACCTTTAATAATTTCACTGTTATTGAGTTGCAAAATATCTTTAAGTTAAAAATAAAGGATTTTGTTGACCCCTTGATGTTAATGAAACTAAGTAAACACTAATTGATCACAAGACTTGGTTTTTTATTTAGCAAATCATAAAACAACATATGACAAAATAAAACCTTATCAGAATTATTATTAACTAACACTCCTCCTGAATTTTAATGTTGAAGGAACCATAACCATGTATGAAAACTTCACAGTACATTACTGAAATAAGATATAAAACTTTCGAAATTTAAGAAAGTCCAAGTTTATCGTGTAATTCATAAAATCTTGGTCTAGGTAAGCCTTTGGTGCAAATATCTGCCAACTAATATCGTCTGTAGCTATGTAAACAAGCTCAATCTTCCTATCAGCTACAAGGCACTTAATATAGCATTTCCAAGTCAATTGTAACCTTTTCCTAATTAATTTTCACCTTTTCCATTTAAATTAGGTATGTTCCATCCGGCCTATTTGGCAGTTTAAAAACGAACTGCTCATGGGCCATTTGGCTTTGTCCATTCCATCTGTCCCGAGATCAAAAACCCGACCATCAGACATTTTGTTCCAACAAATGCCGTCACTAAGTTCCGAACCCCTCCTGATGTCCAAAATAGTACATGGGTTAGAGCAAGGGTAAGATCTAACGTTTGAAACATACATGCGCAAACTGTCCGTTTTTTTCCCACTTCTAATTTGAATGGGTGGGGGTTGACTTGGGGAGTCTTCATTTGTGACTAGGTTAATTTAAAATATATGGTGGTAAATTTAATTTTCATCGTTCTTCCTCAACTTGTAAAGTTATTACGTGCATAAAATTGATGTTATGATCAAAAATTAACCGGAACTTGGAAACTGTTCAGCTTTTTGAGCAGCATTCAAGTCAATGCATAGCTGACAATTTAAAATTGTTGTTTATTGAATGGGGGATATTTGATAAAGTGGTCAATGTCATTACAGACAATGCTACAATTTAAAAAAAAAAATGTTAATGAATACCTTAGCAAATACCAGGGGTGGTTGCATGTACTCTTAATTTGAGTGTAAATGAAGATATTAATAATAATTAACAAGTTAAATTGTTATTAGAAAAATGTAAAACTTTATTGGCATACTTGAAATAATAACTACAGCATCAAACTTGTTTTGGAAATTACAAGTGCAATGGAACTTGAAAATTCTTAAAATAATACTTAAAGTCACAAGATGGAATTCTCAACTTTATATTATCAACAAAAGACTTCTTGAATTAAAAACATTATTATCAGTAGCCAGGAGGAGAGGGAGGGGGCGACCTCCCCAGGCCGTAGTAAAATTAAATAAATGAATTACACATTACAGATGAATTCATAGTTTTAGGAGGCCCCGGAACTCTTCCTTTCTCTTGAGGGGTATTCCATACCTCCCTAATTGCCCTACAACCCTTCCTAATCAAAGGAGGTCCTGCTATATGGTATCGCCTAGGGCCACGTAAAATCTAGATCTGCTATCGTAAGTAGCAATAATATTCCTTTCCCTAGCTACAGAATTTTTATCATCACATGAATGGGAAATCTTGGAAGAATGTGTCACCGCTCTTTGACTAATACCTACATTTAATGATAGAAGAACTGTCTGGAGAAAATTACCCTACTATATCAATGATTATTACTCTTGTTTGAGGATTGCAGTACTCATTGAAAAAATACCTTCCTGTTTATGAAAAGAATCAGAATTTAAAAAATAATATCACTGATATAATTACAAGAAGATTCGGGAATTTAGAAAAAAATGAAGTCAAATCAACTTTTTTGGATTTCCACTTGCAAAAACAAGCATTTCGGTTGGAAGCAAATGCTGCCAATGCTAAAAAATTGGTTCAAGAAGAATTAGAACTTTGTTTTAAAAAAATTTAAATCTGAAGAAACATGTGAGCACTAAGCAGTAGTTTGACACAAAAAGTGTCAACAAATTCTTTATGGGAATACTTTGATGACAAACAGTACTTTCTACTGCAACACCTGAGAAATCTACCATAGTTTTATTTATTATTGTATAGTTTACAAATTATTGTTATTCAAATTTATTTTAAAGTTTATGTTCGGATGTTTTTTAAAGTTGAAATCACTGAAGTTGTTTATGATGAAATATTTAAAATTCATATTTTGTTTTATATATCTTAAATTTGTTATTACGTAATTTACATTTTAAAAATGTTTTCCTTTTTCACTGATTATTTTATCATCAAAAAGTTGTAAGTGTGCAGTACAGATATATACAAAATTTATTTATATGAATTAAGTTTGTTTTAAGATCTTTGTAATAAAATTCTGATTAATAAATAAGTATTTATTAATTAGAATTACCACTCAAACAAAGAAAAATAATGATTGACAGCTGAGGTTTCCTAAGTAAGATTATCTATAACTTATTTTTTCTTACAAAATTAACAACTAAAAGAAGATTCAAAAAGTATTTCCAACTTTTCTTACATTAGAAAAGTTGAAGTTTAATACTATAAGTAAATTGTCAATAAATATTTAAATCAGTGAATTTTCATTGGTGGTAAAATGTTCTCCTGAAGTTAGTGTTTCATTCAGAACATTGTCAATTTCATTTTTCACCTATTTTCAAATTACATTTTGCTTAAAGGCTGATACACAAATTTTGTATGACCGTATTCTGTCTGTTTTTTTATTTTTAGAACTGTATTTGAGCTTATCACCATTTTAAACTCTAATTATGGTGCTACCTATGATTCAAAACTTTATACTTAATATAAAATTTAAATAAATAGTTTATATCCTCTGCCCTACTATTTATTTTGGCCGCTCCCTTGCCCTTGAAATGATTTATTTTTGCCTGAAATAGAAATGAATCACTTATTTTGAAAAGTGTTAACTTTTTTGAATAATAATTGAGTTGATTCCTTCTCAAAAAAAACCGAGAGGAATATTAGGATTGCGAAATTATTAGCCTTCTCTGAAAAAAAATCTTGCTATGTAACTGATTGCAATTATTGAGGTTTTTATGTGTACAATAATCAAGAGATGCTATCGGAGAGTTAATTTAAAAATCAAACTACTTTTTTGTATAACAAAATGATGTAAGATAAAATAATTTTTACTATAACTTACTTAAAATGAGATAACTTTGTGGGATTTAGCTTTTTTTGATATGATACAGCTAGGAAGGATTAAATCAATAAAATTTAATTTAAATATAATATATTTATATATAAAGAAACATATTACATTCATAAACAATATGTTTATATAAATAACACACAACTATAATTTTGTTTTTTACACAAAATAAATAGTAATTTTTTTTTAAGAATTAATGTTTTTCAGTTAACATACAATAAACATGATCAGAGTAAACTACTTACAAAATTAAACAAGAATGAATTATAAGCCGACTCGATTAATGCAAAAAGTGGTAACCTGGACAAAAGGAAACCTCCTGTGGCAGTGACACAAAAGTCCAAGAATGGAGGATAATTGGTTTTGGAACGGTATCATTGACCAGTCGAGTTATAGCAAAGTACAGTCAAAGTTTGATTATGTTCACAAAAAACCGGTCTGGAACGGTTTTCTCAACATCATGAAATGGCTGGATGGAACATACCTATTGTAACCTTTTCCATTTCAATTGTAACCCATTCCAAATCAATTGTCACCTTTTCCATTTCTATTGTAACCTTTTCCATTTCAATTGTAACTTTTTCCATTTCAATTATAACCCAACTGAACATGAATTAATTATATTTTATTTATTGCACTATTGAAAGATAATTATTTTTATTACAATGACTTTTGAAATAATTTTGGCATATTCTTCTGATATTTTTTTCGTTTATTAGATAGTTGATATTAAGTGCTATTTTCAAGTAGTTTAAATCTTTGAAAAAAAAAATTGTGGTTTATTTATTTTTAAATATTAATTTTTTTTTTTGAGGATTGAGGGGAGGGTGGGGGAAGATATCATCAATTTGGTGATCATTCATAAGATTTTCAGAGTTGTTAATATCTAATTTAATATAAAAATTTTGTTCGGCCACGAGTATTTATATTTAATAATTAGTTTTCAAAATTCTTTGATATAGGTATCGTTTATTAGATTTTCAATGCTATTTCCGAATTTACAATTGGATTATCGATTGTGCATGTGCATTTCGATTTTCTGTTGCTGTTGAAGTTTTCTATGATAAAGGGATCGTTTATTAGGTTTTCGAGGATTCTGATTCCATTTTTTGAATTGATTTTTGATCGCGCATTTTCTTCCGATTTCCTTATTTTTACATAAGTAGAAGTGCGGTTTATGCATACCCTTCCTTTATGCTCCTCACCCCTTTGTAAAACCTTTTGGAGTTCTGATTTTTGAAGTCTTCTTGTATATCCTTTAGTTAGAGCCTTTTCTTTCATTGGCAGGTCTCCTTAGCTTCTTTCCTCTTGTTGTAATCCTGGGCTGTCTTTCTTGTGTGTCGCAGGTGCATCTTATACCTAGCCTCATTTATAGCTTCCAGTTTGACTTTACAGTCATCATCAAACCAGTAATTTCTCACCGCCCTTGGTCTTTCACCAAGCTCTTCCGTGGCAGCAGTATTAAGTGCATTTTTTAGGTTCGTCCATCTCAAGTTTACATTCTGTAAACCTCCATTACTTTCGAGTAACTCCGTGACTGTCACATATCACTGCTATACATTTTCTTCTTTCAGGCGCTCTACTGCAACTTGTGGTTGAGGTTGCTCTGTTTTTCCTCTGGTTCTCACAGCAATCCGTTGCTTATATTTTATTCTCACCAAGTGATGATCGGATATATATACTGCTCCATGGCTACTCTGCACATCTTCCATGTCTGTTGCGTCTCTGGACTGGATCAAAATATGGCCAATCTGATTGCGTGTCCGCCCGTCTGGAGAGACCCATGTCTCTCTGTGAATATCCTTATGTGAAAAGAAAGTACTGCTCACCGCCATGCTCTTTTTCATCCAAAGTTCACCACTTTAAAACCATTTGCATTTGTTTCCTCATGGTTATTGTGAGGTCCTATCATGAGTCTCAAGAATTCTTCTACCTATTGAAGTCTCCCAGGATAATTTTCACATCATGACTTGGCATGGCTTCTAATAACTCCTTGAGCAGCCTTTTGATAAAAAGATATTCTGTGGCGGCTATATTTTCTGTTTTTGTTTATATGTTTTATATTGTAGGCTGTTTTTGAGTTTTTCATACGGTGGTACTACCTAAAATTTTACAGGTATATCCGGTGATCCTTTTTCTATCCTCTTGATCATTAGTGAAGCCAGCATCACTTTAACTTAATAATAGTTCAGCATTTTGTTTCTTAAACGTAGGATTTAAATTTCTGGACCCTTTTAAATATTTAATAACAAGTTTTAAATAAATCTAATGAGATATATCAGATTCGTCTTGGACTGATTAAAATACTTTATTTTAAATATAAAGCCCTGTTCCCTGTATTACATAAATTAGAATGTCCAGTATCTCCCTATATGGAAAGTTGGGAACAATTTTATCATATGTTAAATTCATTTGTTTGTGCAATAGGCAAAGACAAAACTTTTGCATCTTGCATACCAAATTTTGAAATTATTCTATCAATCAGTTCTATGTGATTCATCTTCAGTTCTTATGATATTTATTTCAAGAATTTGCAAATTTTCATCATCATTTAAATCATTCATTTCAAACCTGCAAGCTGTTGAATTTTTATAAGCAATAAAATTTTTTGTTTTTTGGACACAATTATTATATCATCAACATAAACAAGAATAAAAGTATGATTACTTTTATAAATATAAAGACATGGGACAGACTTGGATCTTTGAAAACCTAAAACTGTTAAATAATCATAAAACTCATTATACCAGAACTTTAGTGCTTTTTTAACCCATATGTAGCCTTAATGAGTTTACATACTAGATTTTTATTTACTTTGAGTCCTTTCAGTGGTTTCATACAAACTGCATGCTACAAATTTTATATAACCTGCATGCTCTCATATAGGAACACTGTTTGACATCCATCTGGCAAAACTACAACTGCTCTTGCACAGATATAGGCAAGAGTGTTTTAGCCCTTTTAATGCCAACTGAAAGTATCGTTTTATTTTGTATTTATTTATATTAATTTATTTTATGATAAAAGTTCTGTCATAATGTGAATATTAAGCAATCACATACACTATATGTGTCATATATAATATTATAATAATATAATATATCTTTTGTCATTGGCTCTTTTTCCAAATGTTATGAACAATGATATATCGTTGGCACTAAAAAGGTTGATCATGATCATTTAAGCTATTGGCTCAAATATTCTTCATTAGACTTCTCCCTCTGAATAAATTCACATGAAATAAGCCTTGCTTTATATCTCTTCTTTCTCTATTTTTTCTGTAAACACTTAATGGGAATCAATGACCTGAACATCTTTGGGAGGTGGAACTAATTCCTAAGTATTGTTCTTTTAAATAGAATTTAGTCCCTCATCAACAGCATTTTGCCATACTGGGTTCATAATAGCTTTTCATTAATATTTGGACCGCCATGAAGAATAATTTCTGCAGAAAACGCTGCCATCATCTTCATTCAGCTATCTAACCACTCAGGCAATTTCCACTCAAGGGTTGATGACTGCCGAGTCTGAACTGGAATGCTTTCAGGCGTGTTTAGGTCTTTTGGTACAACATACACTTCCCCCCCCCCTTCCTAGCCATTTCTGGCATATGAGGTTCGGGAGCAGTGGAGTAGTGCGCTGGGATAACGCATGCCACTGCTCCCATAAATAACACTTTATTTTCATTATTTTCTAATTATACAATAATCACTCTGAGGACTGTTTATTTTGGGGAACAATATATTCATGCTACTGTGGTGCAGCCCGGTGCGCGGTTGCGCACCTTACAGACGGGGCTGCACCTTATCTATTGCTGTACGGCATGGCCAACCCTCCTGGCTCTCTGCATCCGTCCGGATCCCATCCAACTGCATCCATCCGGGTACTGGTCCAGCCCTCCCTCCTGATCTGCCACATCTGTCCGGGTATTGGTCCAGCCCTCCTGTTCTACTGCACCCGTCCGTTTTCCATAATTCTGCCTTCCTGGACTCAGTCAGCTGGTGGTGGCTCGCCGCCGTCAGGTGGTCTGGCCCTTCCCAGGGTGAAGTGTTCCGGGCCAACCACCTCCTTCCACCCATACACGAATTCCTTGAAGAAGGTATACGCCTCCTCCTCCATCAGACGGGGAAAGTCCGACTCAACTAGGGCGAAGATCCCGGTTTTTCTCGACAACCTGGCTCGGTGTCCTACTGTGGTGCAGGATACGATGACATGCTCTGCCGTCTCAGGGACTCCACAGGTGGGGCACCAGGCGTCTATGCCTTTCCGTGTTCCTGTAGTTTCCCCCGAAAACCTCCATGTCCTGTCAGCATCTGCGAGACCCAGTAATCAGGAAGGACCCATCTCGCCCTCAGTCTTTCTTGGACGGTGGGGAAGAACTTCCTCAGAGTAGCCCCTTTCTGACTCCCTACCCACCGTCCGTCTCTCTCCTGGATGGTATCCTCCATCCAGGTTGAGGGTCTCGCCAACTCTGGTCCGGAGTCTCTCTGGTAGCGCCTCGAACCCCTGCCTCTTCACTTTGTATTTTATCCTGTCCTTCTTGAGGACGAGGCCCAGGGGCATCGCTCCGGCTAGCACCTGCACCGCCTCATGTGACACCGTTCTATAGGCCTTAGTGACCCTAAGCAGAGCCAGTCTCTGAATTGTGTCCATCTCCTCCTCTGCAACGTACCTCAGGATACCCATGACCACGCCTTTGTAAATGGTCATCGTAGTGGGATACCTGATGCCCCAGAACGCACCCTCAATCCTGTATAAGCCATAGACTGGGTCACCCTATCCTTCAGGTAGTCTAGGTGAGGGATGAAGTCGAACTTTCTCCTCATCTTCACTCCCAAGTATGCCACCTCCTCACCCATCCTCACTCTCTGGCCCTCTATGTCCATTATGATAGGGCGAGCCCTGTCTGTGTAGCCTCTTACGAGCATGGCCTGGTTCTTGGCTGCGGCCATGCTTAGCTTCCTTATCACGCACCATTCCGACAAGAGACTGGTGCACCTCTCTGCCTGTGTCTTCAATCTGGCTCTGCTGTCCTTGGCCACTATGACTGCCAGGTTGTCGACGAAGGCCATGGCAAGGAACCCTCTCTCCGGACCCAGGACAGAGTCCTGCGGACAACCTCTTTCTATTCTTCGCTCCACCTCATAGTGGCTACCTCTGATCTTCACGCTCCTGTTACTGAGGTAACTACTAATGAGGGAGTACAAATTGCTGGGGGTGTCGAACTCCTGCAGCCGTTGGAGTACGTATGGCAACCACGCACTTTCGAAGGTGGAGGATATGTCGAAGAGCACCAACATGACATATTTCTCCACTCTCTCCTCTACGTCCCTACGCACTCTCAGCAGCGCATCTGTGGTTCCCTTGCCACAGGTTGAGCCGAATTGCTGTGGATGACTAGCTGCACTGCGGATCGGGCGAAGTCGCATGACGATCAGGTGCTCCAGGACTTTGCTGATGACAGGGAGGAGACATATCGACCTGTACGCCTTATGTGATTCTTTGTCCTTCCCTCCTCCTTTGTAGAGCAGTCTCAAGTCTGCGATCCTCCACTTGCTTGGAAAGTGCCCCCTCTCCAAACAGTCATTGAAAATCCGGAGGAGCTCCTCCTCTACGTACGGAGCACTATTCCTGAGGACCGCAGCATCTATTCTGTCCAGTCCTCGAGCTCTCCTGATCCTCTGCTTCTCCACGGCCAGACGAATGTCCCATGTATCTCATTGTGGGCATAGGTCGGTACCAGGCGGGTATTCCGTGGTGCGTCTTACTATGGCGTCCACTTCGCTGTCCTGGGACGGGTCGTCCCTGGGATACGTAAAATCTATGTACATCGTAGCAGCATCCTCCAGGGTGGTTGCCTGAGCTCCTCCTACTCTAAGGGAAGCCACCATTGTGAGGGGCTTCACCTTGCTCAGTGCCACCCTGTATGGTATTCCTCAGGGGTTCTCCGTCTCTTCGACAATGAATTCGTCCCAAGACCTCTTTTTCTGGTGACGCACGCCGTTTCGGTACATCCTATACCTATGCTTGGTTTCTTCGCGGAGTGCAGGTCTCCTCTCTTCGTCTCTGCACTCCTGGTACCTATGCCTGGCCCTATAATACGACCTCTTCAGTTTTGTTAGGGCCGACTTACTCTTGCTCTTTGGCGTGGGAGGGATATACTCACTGATTCTGTGATGGCGCCCGTCAGCATTACCACCCTGTGGTCAATCTCTGTCGGCGCCATCTCCTCGCACTCTCTATCCGCGAGTACACCCTTCAGTTCCCTGGAGAAGGCCCTCCAGTCCGCCGATCGGGTCACGAAGCCCTTGTCCATTTCTAGGGCATTCCCGCCTTCCTCCTGCAACACACTGAAGGCGATGACCCAGTGGTCGGAGCTCGTGTCGGACCGTAGGGTCCAGTCCGCAATGCGCCGCGCCCTGGTAGCCGTGGCGAGTGTCACGTCAATCCAACTCTGGCCCCTCGCTCCAACAAATGTGGGCCAGAGGGCTTGTTGATGACCATGAGCTGACACCTCGCCAGGGTCTCTTCTACGGCTCTTCCTCTGGTGCATGTGCGCACTGAACCCCAGGCCGTACTCCACAAGTTGGTGTCGGAACAGACTATCGTGTTTCTATACCTTTGCGCGACAGCCTCCACGACAGCTATACTATCCTCGGCGTTAGCCGGTCTCGGTGGCATGTATGTGGACACGAGGGCGAACGTGATGCCGCCCCATCTTACATAACATGCCACCCCATCTTACATAACATGCCGCCTGATCTGCCGTGGTGAAATTCTTCAGTTTCATCACGCCGAGGGCAGGATTGACAATCACTATTGCCGCTCTGGGCCTCCTCCCTCCACTGCTCAGAGCGACCACCCTCGACGCTACACCAAATCCGGCAGCCACGTTTTTCTGACACCATGGCTCCTGGATCGCCATGATGTCAACATTCCGGGCAAAAGTAAGTAACTCATCCGCGACCATTCGTCTTCGGCCCATGTTGACCTCCAGGATCTGCAGCGTACGCATACTCCCTGCTGCCCGCATAATGCTGGAGGTCCTTCCCCTCTCTGCCCTTCACCTTGCAGTTCCTGCAGCAAGAGGCGGCTCCTCTGGTCCTCCCTAGGCACTCACTTGCCTTGTGCCCTTGCCCATGGTGCAACATACTGATCATCTTCATTTTCAGACTACTCACCTTACAGAAGAACGTTCTGATCGTATGCATTCTTAGTTGCCTCCTGCTCCGAATCAGCATCCCCACATGGTTGATGTTTTACATAAGTATAAGTCTTATTTTTTTTCTGGAACATTCTACTGTTTAGCGATAATAATTTTCTTCCTTGTCAAGTCCCAAAGATGATAGCAGTTTGGGGCATAACCAACCATAGCCAGTTTTGTACTATGAGTGTCAAGTTTTCCCCTATTTACTCTATTAATGTCCATGTAAGCAACATAACCAAATAGCTTAATTTTGTCAATATTAAGCTTGTAACAAAACCAAAGCTCAACAGATATAATATTATTCTAAATTGCCAAAGGAGGATGTCTGTTTAAAACATAAGCAGCACTTCTAATAGCTTCTCCCCAAATAAACTTGGGTAGACCTGAATCAATGATCAAGTAATACTCCAATGGACTTCTATTGGGACATTTGCTATTTCCATTCTGATTTGGGTTCTTAGGTACATTATTATTTTTAAATATTGCATAGTCATGTGTTAGTGTCTGCATAGGTCCACATTTGTCACTGGAAAACATCTCCAATATTTGTTTTGGTTTTCTTTCATCAGGTAGGATGATGTAAAAGTTTCGAGTTTATTTTTTCTTCAAAGAAGTGTCACATGGTCTGATTACTAGGTAGATAGACCAATGACCCATCCTTCTATGCTGTAAAATATCACTATTATGAGAGGAATCACAAGTACTATTTTAGGTTTACTAAATAGAGATTTTAAACATTTTGTCTTCTAAAATCGTGGTACCAAATCTGTCTGCAATTTTCAGTCCACCTTATGTTCAATCCGCCAAACAGAAATATTTCTACTTTGACCACCACACTCAGCAACATTATTTATAGTTGAATACTTTCCATCAGGAAGAGTTAACTGTAAATTGCTAAACCTTTTTGCTAAAACTGATTTACCTTGTTTAGCAACTTGATGCTGTAGTTTACTTGTTCAAAATCCTCTAAATACTGAACAGTCTCCTCAGTAACAAGAAACAGATAACATGGTATAGAAATTAACATCACAATCTGTCACATTGGACGATTGGACTATCACCTTTTTTCCCACACTTATACCTAAAATATTGTTTTTTGCTATCATTAGTAGAAGGGAGAAACCTCTGAAAATACCTTCCATTATATGCAAAAGCAGACTTGTTAACGTTACTTTTACTTGTACAATCAGCCAACAACCAAGCTTCTTCTGTAAGCAATTGAGCCCTTCAAAAATCTAAGTTTTCAAATCCGGGTCGTTATCAAATAAAATAATAACAGTCTGAGTGACTGACTGAAAACTTAATGGCAACACTGACAAAAGAGCTGTCACTATTTCTTTATTGTTCATAACTCTTCCCGCAGTTGTAACTTCTCTAATTAGTGTTTCGAATTCAGTGAAAAAGGAAAGTAAGCTTGACTTGCCTGAATATATCAGTTGACTTGGTTTTGTTTGAGTCTGATCTGCTCACCAGTGCCATTCATAAAATAAGTGTTTTTCAGGATGTCTATGATTTCTTTGGCAGTATTATGACCTTGCATTATTAATATGTTGCCTGAAAGATTTTGAACAATTAGTGTCTTACAAACATTCAAAATCTTTATCGATTTGTAGGTTTCTTGGAGCAACAGCATCATAATCAGCCCTTCAAATGTGAGAAATGCCAACTTCCCCCCTTTCATGTTCAGTTTTCTTTGCATTTGGCTCCATTTGAAGTTAAAATGATTTCTTTTGAAAATGTGAGGGCTGTCCAGAAAGTGTCTTACGTTTTGAAATGATCAAATAAGCCAAGCAAAAAAAAAAAAAAAAAAATTACATACTTTTGAAACGCATAACTCTTAAACTAGTTTTCTTTAGTCACATATCATGAATCATTATCAACACAAGCTTTCCTATGCCGTCTCTGTAGGAATCTGCTGCCAGATTCAAGTTTCCCCATTACCATTTCATGAAATAAACTTAGTGAAATTTGAGGAAAGTGAAGCAACACACACGTTCACACTGTTCAGAGTCTATTAACTGATTAGTTTACGTTACTAATATTCACCATTAAAACAAATATTTTATATTAGTAATGGGATCTTATCTGCATGTATTGATAGATAGATAGATAGAAAATACTTTTATTAATAATAATTACAGAATTTGATGTTATTTACAAAAGTGTTCAAAGTATTTTTACTGACATAGCTATGGCTGTCTGTCAGGAGTGCTTTTAATTTGAAAATGATTTTAAATCATTATTGTTTATTTATTTTTAAATATCTAAATACTTATTAAGTTAGTAACTAATTTATTCACAAAAAATACAATACAATAATACCTAATTACATCTTATGTAATCCATTATTAATCATTAATTATGTCTTATATAATAATATCCTAATTATATCCTATAATAATATCTTAATTATATCTCAAATAATAATATCTACTTATATCCAACCATTACTATACTATTCATTATACTATTTAATAATATCATTTTTATCTATTTATAACATATATTATTAATCAATAATATCAAAATACTTATTAAGTTATTAATAAATAAAATTTTGAATAAGAAAGGAACGGTAGATATAGGCTTCCTTCAAGTAACTCACTAGAGCTGCCCAGTCTTTGCCATTTAGGTATTTGACCATATCAGTTTCAGTCACAGTAACTGCACCAAAATATTTTTTCCTCATTCCCTCCAAGACTTTACAACGTCCTAACTAATAAAATACATCTTCATTTTCTCCAATATTACACATAGAACAAATGTAATTCTGTCCCTGAAAGAATGGTCTGTAGTTCAAGTTGAGAAGTTCGCCTCTAATTTTAATTATGACGCCTATATCTGATATAGGTAAATTTGAATTAACATAATCAATATCAAAAGATAATTGCTTATAGATTTAGTGATATTGGTCGTCTAAAGCTCTTTCCCTATAATATGTGTCATAATAGATAATAAGGCTAGATTTCAATGCTTTTAAATCTTTCCCCAATTGTTCAGCAGAACTGAAAACTGGATTAAAGTTGCATTTGACTTTTTCGGACCAATTTATCCATTCATTAAACCATAGTAGTTTTGTTTTGATCACTTCTTCTGCAACCAATTTTGTTAAACGATCTCCATCTAGATCTAGAGTCTTCAATATGTATTTAAATTGTAATTGAAACGTAAAAACATGAATTGGTGAAATTTTGGCCTCTAAATATATCATGTAATTTGGAGTAGTAGTTTTTGACAATTTAAATATTTTCTTAATGAAGGTCCTCTGGACACTTTCTATTTTATCAGCATATCGATAGGCCCAAACTTGACTCCCATATGTAAGAATTGGTCTAGTTACCGACTTAAAAATGTAATTTTTTGCTAAAAGAGGAATGTGTTTATTTAGAAATAGATTATTCCAAACACTATTAAGACCAAGCTAAGCATGGCGAGCCGTTTGATTAAAATGATCTGTGAGTGTCAAACTTGGAGACAATGTAATCCCTAAATACTTATATCGGTTGACTACCTTGACTGCTTGATTATTAAACTTCTAAGAGTCACGTTCACTAAGCTTTCCTCCACCTTGCATAAAAATCATGCTATTTGACTTGGATAAATTCACTATCAAATTCCACTCTTTAACATAACATTCAAGCTCATTTATCATGTTTTGCAAAACCGAAGCACTATCAGCAAGAAACACTATATCGTCTGCAAATAGTAGGAGTTTTATTCTGTATCCTCTAAGCCATATTCTTCCACTTAGGCAATCCTTAATATCATTTACAAATAAGGTAAATAATAAAGGGCTTAAGTTGCAACCTTGCTGAACTCCAGATATAGTTGGAAAAGTTGTTGATCGGCCACGTTTACTGCACACAGATAAGTTGGTGCTGGAATATAGGCTTGCAATAGCTCTGATAAATTTTGTTGAAACTCCCAATTGTGACAGTTTAAACAGGAGAGCATGCCTATCCACAGAATCAAAGGCAGATTTGAAATCTATAAAGAAGCAATAGACTTTCTTGATTTCTTCATGCCATTTCAATTGAATCAAGTTGGTAAGGATAAAAATATTATCCATTGCAGAATAAACTTCCTGCATCTATTGTTGCCACCTCATTTAACTAAGGAATGTAAAAAATCACATTTTTCAAATGCCTCAGTTTTATTAATTTACCAGGAGCATATTTGCAAAATATAATCTTACAAACACAAATCTAGGACAAAAGGGCTCTGAGATAAAAAAAAAAAATGATTCGCAATGGCGAAGTTGAAAATAAATTGTGAAGTTCTTTTTTTTGTCACATGAAAAGTAACTACACATTAGTTACTTAAACGAGGTGGCGACAATGTAAATCCAAAGAAATTATTTAAAATTCCCGAAATGGAGAAAATAAATGTGATGGTCTGTTGAATGTGAAAACAGAATTAATAATAATTTCTATTATGGTAGTCCTAAAATTATTCTTCCCTTCTACAATGCAATACCTGATGTTGATATTTTACTGTGTAACAGAACTTTTCAGATTCTAAACTCACTGAAAATATTTAAAAAGTAACGATTTATCAAACAAAATGAAAAAATCATTACTACAAAAGCATACTGTATAGCGGAGACGTCAAATAGCGGAGATGATAAAAGGACCGTTCTGATGCGATCTTACATCGTTTAAATTTCTGTCCTTTATTTCTAGGAAAATCTCGGGAAATACAAGTTGTAGGGAAAATATGATTTCAGATTATTAATCAGAGGTATAAAATATATTGAAAAATAAAAGAAATGGGATCATTTTAATAAAATCTTGTTTGTCTATTGTGGCTCTAGCCCCGCTCACTGCCATGTTAGGCCGAAACATAAGTTACTTTCTGGACAGCTCTAGTATTGACATCACGAATCTCAACCAGTATCTTGTCTATTCTCAACCACTAATTTAATCACTTCATTGAAATTATTTTATTTTATTCAAGAAAAACATTTTGAATTAATGAACTTGGAAAGTACCAAATCTAAAATCACTAAAAAATAAAATACTGAATAGTTTAAATATTTTATTCTCATTTAATTTGAGGAAATAATGACATGCTAAAAACTATAAATTTAGCTTGTACCCCAGTTTACTAGAAAAATAAAAATGATTTTAATTCAAATTTTATAAATATATTTGTCTTACGTTTCCTGGATATTAGAAATTATAGAACCATAAAACATTGCATGAAAAAATAATAATAATTAAATTAAAATTCCTGGTATATGAATTTAGTGTGAAGCGTATAAGACCATTTATGTGACCTATACTGCCTGAAGCAATAAGATAAGACGAATTTTCAATTACTAATATCTATTGACTGATTTTAATCTCATCCACTAAATAGGTATAAAAAATCATCAATTTTTTTTAACCATTTTTAAAAATCTAATTGGTCTCTTAGGTTTTCATTACATGCTACTGGCACATATGCATATAATATTTTTAAAAACAATAAAACTTGGATTCGTCCATTCTAAAAAATTGAGAATATGTTTTAACAACAAGGGGGAGTTTATATTGTTTATTAAGAACTTTTTAATCTATTTTACCATTCATGTACCATGCACTTAATTCTATTAAAATTAGAATAAATACAATAAAAGTAAAAAAATCGTATAATTCACCAACTATTTTAAAAGCTAAATAAGATGCTCTGCATAAGCTATTAATTAGCTTTTTTGGATCTTGTAAATGAATTATATTTAGAATATCTTGAAAATCGAAATGTGCTTGTGTGAATGAAAATCCGATCGTTATTTCATAATCAGCACTCGCAATAATCTATTAAATGACATCCATACTTATAAACCTATACAATAATAATAAATAATAGTGCAATTTTTCCAACAAAAATGCCATAGTAAATTAATAATTAACATCATGGATTATGTAATAAACGACCCCTTTATTGAAAAAGATCTACAGTAATGATAATATATATCTGAAATTTCCAAATTCTTTGCAGGCTTTTAAGTTAAAATTGAATTGATTTCATTCGAGTTTGGAAGAGTTGAGATTGGTTTGAAGTGGATTGCAATGCATTTGGGTGGTAGGGCTGCATTCAAATTGGAAAGGGTTGTATTTGACTTAAAAAATGTTTATTTAACTTGGATTTACTAAGTAAAACAACAGTTTGTTTTAAGTTATTTATATGGTTAAGTTATTTATCTACATCCATTACGACCTGTTCTTTATAACAAACCCTTTGTTTTGAAATCATGGTATTTTATTATTTCAGATATTGATAATAATAAAATATAGTGTTGATTAATAAAGCTATTTTAATTAAACTCTTTTTAATCGATTATTTCATGATGATTTTAATTTTGCAGGTCAAGGTCTTGTTGAAGACCCACCAGTGCGTCCTCATGCTTTGGCAGTGCATTCATATAAGTCTCCCACATTTTGTGATTTTTGTGGTGAAATGTTATTTGGATTAGTTCGTCAGGGTCTAAAATGTGAAGGTAATGTTTTTGTGAATAGTATTTCATGAGAAATGTTGACATTAAGAAAGTAATAGTATTTAACTTTAAAAAAACACATTAAAACTAAGACCTTAGCTGTGATTTTCTGTCACCAAGAAATTAACCTAACCTAACTTCTAAAAATATGATTAATATATTCATATGTTCAAATGCAAATGATGCCTTATATAAGATAAATTTTGCCAAACAATGCTCCTTTCAATTTCTCTTAGATTATAACAAGTATCAAACAACTAATATTGCTCTGTTCATTCTCATTAAAACTCTGTTTTTTTGGGGTGAGGGGAATTTCAAGTGTTTAATATTTGCTTGAATATAACTGGTTAATAGTTTTATAATTGTAGTATTTTTTGTATTATAAACATTTTTATTTTTTATTTTAGACTGTGGATTGAATTTTCATAAGCGATGTGTCGTAAAAATTCCAAATAACTGTTCACAAAACTGTGTAGATACAAAACGTTCAAGTTCTTCAACATTACATGTTCCACGAAGTACATCTGATACTGGCTCAACTTCTTCTTTGATTTCTACTGTTGATGATTCTGTGGTAATTTTTTTTTTCTACATTGAGAATGATATTGTTTGTACCTGAAAAGTTTCTAATATTATTTTCAGTATCTCCAGGAAAATTTCTTCCTGTTAATTGTTTATTCTATTGTAAATTTGTTTGTAATTATTTGGTTTATTTGTCCTATCATTTATTTTTAAAATACTCTTAACATTTTCTTGTTTCATTAAATAATTTCTGATTGAATCATCTCAGATGCTTCTAGAATGCTGTCATTTTATGTGGTAGGGATTAATTTTTCATTAGTTTTTAGTTCCAATTGGTTATTGGTTTAGGTTATGATATCAGTGTTTTAATTTCTGTTTAAAATCTGTTGTATGGTTGTATACATCTTGGCTCATTATTTTGTTAGAAGCCTGTTTGCACAATCTGTTCCAGGTATTTGATTGATCTGGGCAATATTCTTTCCAAGAATTAATTTTTGACTGTTTGATTAGTGCTTGCTATTTGTATTTGTGAGTGAGTATTCAGTCTTTCATTGTTCTCTTTGATGTTGATCTGTTTTTGATCATTGATATAATTTCATGATCCTCTTTGTAGTTTTCCTGGGATCAGTCAATTGATCATTTCATTATGGGGTTGTGCAATTTTTTTTCTGGGAATAGGTAGAATTATATTCCTTGGATTCTTGTCATTAGTTTGGTTAATTTTCTACCAGTTTGTCATCTTTTATGGCCCTGTAACTCTTGAAGAATCAAGTCATCTTTACTAGTTCTGTTGCTCTCCAGTTGTGGATATGGTCCTTGCATCCGCTGCTGCTCTATCAATCCGTCGGAGCCGAGGTCTTCCCACTCTTCTCGAACCATAAACCTTTTCATCAGGGATTCTTCTAGGAATCTGGTCTGGGGAAGAGCTTCTTGTGTAACAGATAATATCCAACATTCAGAGGCATAAGTTAGTAGTGCGAGAGGTAGCCCTGCTCCTTAAATGCTTTTGTAGCCCAAAATAATATTTATTTATAGATGTGATTCTCTGTTAGATCTCGGCTTGTATCTCATTATTCTAGTTGAATTGTGAATCAAGATATGGTTTTAAAAGCTGTCTCAGCCATGTTAATCTGAATACACACTGTGCACTGCACTTTCTTCATTGTAGCCCTGATCCGACCATTAGCTCCGTTGGTATTCCCATTTCAAGAAAATCCTGATACAGTTCATTCCTATTTATGCTTTCATTAGCTTTCCAAATGTATGAATAGGTGGTGGGGGTGGATATTATGCTCCCTTTACCTTTCTAGGATGTTTCTGATGGAGAATATTTGGTCTATGGTTGACTTTCCTCTCATATAGCCTGTCTGGTACTCTCCTATGTTCTGCTCAGCAAAAGGGAGCAGTTTTTTATGATGCATTTTGAAGAACACCTTTTAAGATAAGGCAACAGGAATATATGAGCCTCGGTAATTATGATAATCCAGCACATCACATCTTCCCCCTTCTTGTAAATTGGGGAGATAACTGCTTGTTACCAGTCTGACGGGATTTTCTCTGTCTTCCGAATATCCATTATAATATTATAGAGGAATTTGACTGATTCTTCTCCTTTGTGCTTAAACAATTCTACAGGGAGTCCATCTGGTCCTGGTGCTTTCTTATTTTTAGCTATTCCACTAATTCATTGACATCGTCTATATCAGGAGATTCCAAATCCACTGGGGTCATCTCTATTTCCTGTCTCTCTTTTTCTGTCCCATCATTTAGAAGGACATTGAAGTAGTTTTGCCACTTTTCCAAAACATGCATTCTGTTTGTAATGATGTTTCCTCTGTTGGCTCTAAAGGGACATAAGAGGAGCAGGATTGGGTACCCACCATAGACTAATTATAGCTTACACCAAAGCTGTTCTAGGTAGAAAATCTCACATAAAAAGTTATAAGAGGATAAATGTGGGGTCATTTAGAGAAGAGGGGAAAAAGGAGCAGTATGAGAACTTCCTCCTAAGCAAACTGTAAGAGCTGAATGCTGATTGAGATAAAGATGCTTATCAGGGGCTAGAGGCACTACCGGAAGGATTTAGCGAGATCCCTAATCAATGGAAGATCATGATTGAGGACTCCACAGAAGAGTGGAATGGATGGTGGATGGCGAGCCAGAAGGACGTCACTTTGAGAAAGTTCTTTCCCACTGTCCATTTGAGATTGAAGGCAGAATGTATCTTCCCTGACAACTGGGTCTAACAGGACATGTAGGATTCCGGAGGAAATTTCACACGGGAAGGATGTTGGCCCCCGGTGTCCCACCTAAGGAGTCCCTAAGACAGCGGAACATGTGATAGCATACTTTGCTGCAACCGAGGAAAACCGGGATCTTAGCCCTCGCCGAGTCGGACTTCCTCTGTCTGATGGAGGAGAGCTATCCCGTATGCTTTTTGGGAAGACATTAAGAACGTCATCATTAAAACAGCCAAAACTGTATGTGAAGAAGAAATTATTGCCACAAGAATAAAGACTACAGCTTGATGAAATGATCAGGTCAAAGCCGCAATAGCTCTAAGGAAAGAGGCCTGAAAAAAATATATACAAGGAAACAACATGTGAGGCCTATCCTTAGAAATAGGGCAGAGGGCACAGCTAAAATGTATAAAGCACAATCTTGAGAAAACCCAAGTAAAATCCTTACAGTGAAAATCAGTGGATGAATAAAGGTCCAGAAGCCCTTTATTCCTCCACTGATTTTCTTGTTTGTCTCCACTAAAACATTGATCTATAAGCGAAGTTCTGATAGGTCACTCTTTAGCATTCTTTATCGAATCAGGGCATATTCTTGGTCGGTCTATGGAATCCAAGCACAGCAACTGCCAGTTCTTCCATGCTTTATTTAAACGTTTGCCACGGCTGATCTATGTTATCAGCCTGATACAGATGTTTAAATAATTTTAACATAAGCTTGTGGCCAGGAGTCAAATTGTTGTTCCAGTCTATTATCCCCATTTTTTTCATCATCCCCAGTAGTATCCCCAGATGGTTCAGTAGGTGCATGGACCCTAATCGTGCTGTAATTATAGAATTTTCCTTTTATTCAGAGATAGCAAAACTCTGAAACTTGAACCTAAGACTTATTGGTTCAAAGTCAGTGACTAACTGGCTCATCTTCTTGCTCAAAATGAAAATATTTCCAAATGTATGTTCTCTGGCATCCCAGCTATAAAAGATGGTGTGACTTCTTTTTGAAGCTCCTTGACCTGTCCATCTTATTTTCTGGATTGCAAAAGTGTCAAAATTATAACAGTCTTTGGAGCTTCTGTAAAGCTCCCGGTTTTCACACAGATAAAGCATTATATTGTCCTCTTTTGATTACCCATTAGGCGGGTATTGAGTCGTTTCTGTTTAATCCGTCCGCCTTGTCTTACTGCAAGATTTGGAATAGTATGTATTTAAGGGGAGTAGGTATGAGCCTAGTGTCCCTGAGTCAGGTGGGAGGGCGACAGTCTGAGCCTCTTGGCCTGCTCCCCCATTCTGGGACCAGTGGCTGTATGTGGTGCAGACTGGTCAATGTGGCTGCCACCTCCCTACACCTAGTTTTTTTTTTAAATACCAACAGCATGGTTTGTTTTGGCAGTCACCTATCCAAGTATTAACCACATCCGACGTTGCTTAACTTTAGTGATCAGACAAAGACTGGTGTGTTCAAAATGGTGTAGCCATTGGTAGTTTGTGTAACCAATAATTTTGTTGCCTTCATAGTAAGCTTTTTGTATAAGTGCTATGACAATGTTTTTTCCTTAATTAAATGATTTAGATAGCCAGTACAAGTCTTTGAGTGATGAGGGTTTAATTTAAGTATTTTGAAACTGTTTTATAAAGTCATAAATGGTTATTGTTAGTTAATGTAGTTGGTCTGTTAGTTGATTAGTTGTCAGTGTTTTGAGGAATTTGGTTTATTTCTCTGATTTACTAATTATCATAGGAATAAAAAATATCTAAGAAAATAATTACTACTTATATTGTATACCAAACCTGGTTTATCAAAAATTAACTGATTCCCGGAGTACTCGGGGTAGGTTGTCATTCCTTGGGATTACTCATGGAGTGGTAAAATTTATAACAGATTGTGCTGCTATCAGATAGACCTCCTGCCAGACTTCATATAGTCCTTTAGGATATTAATGGTTGGTCATTCAGTACAACAATATATTTTCGGATTGTTAAACAAGGCTTTGGTTCGACAGATTTTTCAATATTTTCCATCATGAAAATCTTCCACATAAGGTATGATAACCCTCGTTTTGTTTTTTGTTTGTTTTTTTGGACTGGATACTAGATTCTTGTTATCTTAAAATTATCTCCTTTTACTTTTCAATGTTGGTTTCTACCATCAGAGTTTCTTTTCTAGCAGTTATTTTATTTACAACTATTTCCCATTTAGGATTTATTTTAGTCTAAAAAATTTATTTAGTTCTTTGGTATCCTTGTTTGTTTTTTAAAAAGTATAATAGTAAATGATCTGGAGCTTTTTTTGTTCTTTTTTAATTGGTAGTTATTTTGGAAATGATTTTTGCTAGTTAGATTGGCTTGAATTTCTCATGTTTGCATTCTGGTTAAATAAAGTTATATTATTTTGAATGCACTCAAATTATAAACTTATATTATTTTTAATGAACTCAAATTATAAACTTATAAAACAGATGCATAACTTATGACTTTTTCTGGTTTAAATTTATGTTGTGTTTATTTGTTTTAGTCTCTGAAGCATGGAGGTAAAACAAGCAGATCTCCTTCCTTAAGTAGTCGTATCACTCTGAATGATCGAGATCTGAACCGCCTTATAAAAATTCCTCATACTTTTGTGGTTCACAGTTATGCTAGACCAACTGTTTGCCAAATATGTAAAAAATTACTGAAAGGCTTATTCAAACAAGGTATGCAATGTAAAGATTGCCATATCAACATACATAAAAAGTGTATCAGTAAAGTGCCCAAGGATTGTTCTGGGGAAAATTATCAGCCAGGTAAGGATTTCTTGATTCAATTTAATTGGAATTAGAATTGGAAGTTATTTTAAGAACTGTTACGCTCTCCTGCCTTTTTTGATTTAAAGAATGTAAATCAAATTTGAACATTATGAAACAATAAATTTTCTCTAAAATACGGTTAGGGATGGCTGGGATTCAAGACATAGCCAATATATATCTTTTGCCTTATTGATTCAAAATCATCTGTCATAACAAAACGATTATTGAACTTAGACTTGCTGTATTATTTCATTTCCCTTGTTATTCTTAATTTATATTTCCATACTAGTACTAATTTTTTTAAAATTCATTTATTAGGTGGTGATTTCTCTGATTCGGGTATAGTCAGTGATACTAGTGGAAAGGATGTCACTGATGAAGATAGTGACACAGATGGAAATTCACCTTCATCAGAAAAAGAAATAGGAAATAAAAATTCTCTTTTAAATGAAACTGTAATTATTTTGTTTTGTTTTAAATTATGTTGGGATGTTTTTATTTTTATTTGGTTTTTACTGAATTATGTTTTTCAGCCGGAAGCCAACAATGAGAATATTGGTAATACTGATCAAGCAGAATCATCTTCTAACAATATACCTTTGATGAGAATTGTTCAATCTATAAAACATACAAAACGTAGAGGATCTAAAGTTTTAAAGGAAGGTTGGATGGTCCATTTTACGAATAAAGATACTATGGTGAGAACTCTTTTTCTTTTATACTTCTTTTTCCATATATTTATTTTGTTTTTATTTTGCCATGTTTTTAATTGCACTGCTTATTCACCTTTTTTTTTTGTTTTGTTTTTTTTGTTTTTTAGAGGAAACGTCATTACTGGCGTTTAGATTCAAAATCACTTACACTTTTTCAAAATGAAACTACTTCTAAATATTACAAAGAAATCCCGCTTGCTGAGATTCTGGACGTATCTGCTGCAAAAATTGTTATTGGAGGTAAACTTCTGAATAATTGAATAAAGCTTTTTTGACTAACCATATCCAAAAATATTTTGATATTCTCTTTATTATATTCAAATGAGACTATAAATTTCTAGTCAATTCTAAAATGAATTATTGTTAATACCATAATATAAAACTGAAAGAATAATATTACAGACTTCCCAATATAATGATCATTAATTTATTCAACAGTTTATGTGTAATTAAAAGGTATATTATTAATAAATAATTAAATTTTCATTTACTTGTCAACAATTTGATGAGGTGTGGATATTATTTAATTGAAATTATTTTACTGCCATTAAGTATGACACTATTGCCAGTATGCTGTTCTTTCATAAGCTGGCATGAGATTAGTTCAAAAGACACACAGTGTTATTTAACATCCATTGTTACAATAAGAAGATAGTTGTTTTAGAAAATTAAAGAAGTTTGAAAAATGCCAATTTCTTGCTCTAAAGATTTACCATTGTGATAACAATTCTTCTAATAAAACAGGTTTAAGCAAGCAGCTTCTATTAATCTGTTTCTCTCATTAGCTATTTTTACCTCTCCATTTTATTTTATCTCCTATGATGATGGGTTTTTTTTTTATATAATTTTTTATCTCTCTTTTCAACTTGGTCCTTATGTATTCCAACCTGTTCTTGATTTCTCTAGAGTTCCAGATTGTTTCCTAAGGATATGGCCAGCCGATTCATCATTATTTTGATATTTGAAATTTCTGGTCTGCTACTGCTTTGTGGGCCTTACATAATTTGTCACTTTCAAAGTCTATTCCACTTGGAAGGGCACTCTTATTATTAGTTTTGAAGATCTTTGTTTGACTGGAGATGTTCTTGTTTCTTTAAAGAGCGTGCAATTGAATGAATACTCCTTTTGTTTCTTGTGTTCAGTTTTTCACTCCCTCTTATGTCCTCCAATGCTTGTCTTCTTAGAGGTATAAACTCTATCAATCTCATTTTTTCTAATCCTTTAGGGTTCTTTGATTGACTTTCATCTCTTCTGTTTTATTTTATTAATTGGGAATACAGCCATATTTTCTTCTGTGTTTTACTCACCAATTTTAGACTCTCCAAGTGTTTATTCATTTCCAATTAAATCACTTTCTCCCTTCCCATTACTATATCTTGGCTCATAAGAAATAAAACTGATGAGAGGTTACAAATTAGTGTACATTTGTTTATATTATGAAATTACAGTCATAAATCATTTGTTAGAAAGTCTAAATTTCTTGAAAATTGATTATACTATTCTTGCTGTATTATATATATTATTACAATTTTCTCTTTATTTGTTTTTATTTTATTTTTTTTTATTTTTTGCACAAGCACATTCATGCATCTGATCAGCAATTATCAATTCATTAAGAAATTTTCTTATCCTATTCATAACTTTTTTTATAATATGAATCGGTTGTACTTTTCTCTTTTCATAACAAATATTGATAGAGGATTATAATTTGATCCAAAAGTAAAATATAAGAACGATGGAAGTATGGTTGACCTTGGAAATATATGTAGGAGAAGCTTGACTGGGGGTGCAGTCAATGAAGAAACACACAAATAAGAAAAAACTTTTTATATTGTGTGCCGACGTCTCGGCCTAAGTTTTAGGTCATCGTCAGAGCTAAGAAATAAAAAAAATAACAAAGGTAACAACAGTGACAGTACCAATAACAGTAATAAAAGATAAAAAACAGTATGATAGAAAAAAAAATGAAGTATAAAGAAAAAGGTATCAATTATAATGTAAATTATAAGAAATAAAGAAAAATATGTTAATTTATAATGTAAATAATGAGAACTAAAATATTGTGAAAATATAGAAAGAAAGATTATGACTTATATGAAAGATATAATGAAATACATGAAAATTACTAATTATAATAACTACTGGAATAAAGATTTAGGAGTATGAAAAGTATATCAAGATAATTATGATAAATAAGTAATGTAAATGATGTTAATCAATAATGTTGACAATGCAAATAATAAAATTACAATGTAATGTATAAATGGTAAAAAGTAATTAAAATAATAATGTAAAAAGAAAGAAGGTGAGGTTATGATTTATATGCAAGATATAATAAAATGTATGGAAAAATGAATGTAAAAAATAACAAAGTAAAATAACGAAGTAAGATATAAAGTTAAGTAAGCTGTAAGCTTAAAGATTGAATAGCATAATCATAAGTTATTATCATATGTGGGAAGGAAAAATTAAAAATAAAATAATAAGGATAGAAAAAAGATGGAGAGAAAAGAGAATAATATTTAATAATAAGAAAAACATACCAGAGAGGCGTAGAGTCACGTGCCAACTAATTACATATCAGGGAAAGAGAATGGCAATTAAACAATGTTCCCAACGTACTGGTTTGACGGATACTAACATTTAAATACACTTAATTAAAAGTTAAAACTATTGATTTAAAAAAAAAATTAATAAATGAAATATTTGGAAATAGACTAAGGATAAATTATGTTTGTCAGTTTTTTTTTCAGCTTTATACACATTACTTCAATTGTGTCAATTTGTTAGTTGGTTGTTATTTCAATTACAAAAGGTTATTGTTAGGCGCTTACATACTCAAAGGTTGTTTAGCTATACATACTTAATTTAAATTGATAACAATGGAGGTATAGTTTACTGTCAAGGAAAGGGGTGCAGTCAGAAATGATACCATAAGATAATATTAGAAAGGATATTACCTTACTGTGTGTATCATTTCTGACTGCACCGCCAACCATCTTATTAAATTTAAATTGCCTTGTTCATTTTGGGCAAATGGAGAAAGGTTTGGGAGAAGTTGCTATCTATTAGAACTGTGGTTCTCAAAATTTTTTTGTCTGGTAGCATCCTGAAATTATTTAACATAATTAATGGCACCCCTATTATTATTTTATTATTTTTTTTTTTGATAAATGAAATAATAAACTATAGATTTATATAAAATAAAAACATATAATTATTATAAATAAATAATATTACTTTTTTTATAATTGTTTTATCTATTTATTGTATTTACTTTAATACTTTAATTTTTATTTAATTATTTCAAAATATTGCAGTGCCCTTGTGGCACCCACTTTGAAAACTGTATCAGAATGTATAAGTTATTTGTAATATGATCACATCACATATGACATTACAACTTTAAGGTCCTATAGCGCTATAGTTTGATTTATGATGTATTAGTGAAATTAGTTCTGCTATTAAATGGGCGATAGATTATAACTGCAATTTATATTTTGACATGATTAAATATGAGTGCTATTGAATTTGATCTCTTTTGATCTCTATTCTTTTAAAGAGATCATTAATCATATATAGAGAAGTAGGATTTTCAAGAATTGGGAAAGGATTATCATAACATTCCACTAATATTTGCTTATGTCTTTTATGTGAATTTAACTTATTCTTACTCATAATTATTTTTCTCTGCACCATTTAATTTATTTATTTTTAATGTATAACCTATAAATGTATGAATATGTTGAAATACTGATTATATCACAGTTTTGTGTCCATGTTCTTACTATTATTAGTTAATTGTTTATTTAGATGTGAAGCATTGTTTTGAAATCAGAACAGAACAAGTGGATTATTATGTTGGGGAAGATACAAACTCTTCGACTGGTGATGGAGCGCATGTTGGAAAATCTTGGGAAACTGCTATTAGACAAGCATTAATGCCTGTCACTCCCAATGCAGGTTTATATTTTTATTAATTATCTTTTATCATTTCTTCTCAGTAAAACGGACAGAATCCTGTTACTAAGTAATTATTACTCCTTAATTGTTGATATTGTTTTCTTAAGAATGCATTTAAATAATTAATAACAATGGTATCTCTTTTAGTCCCTTTACTGTTCTATTCATGTCCATGATGCATGTGCGTAGACACAATATAATAAAAACTGCTTGAATTCATAGCATAGTTCTGTTTGTTTACTATGCCTATAATTTCTAATTATAGCAATTTAAATATTCCATCTATGCTTCCTATAAAGATTAACTGTGAAATTATTTTATTGACACAAATATAACAATTATAAGTTGGTCTTATATAAAAACATTGAATTTTTCACACAATATCACCCTCTCAGTGTGCCTTTGAATAACCATTTATTTTATTAAATGCACAGACAGTATTGTAGTTTATCCTTTAAATAATGTGGGTTGTTAACAGCCTAAAAACTTACCTTATCTGCTGCAGATACTGGTGAATATTCTAATGGGTTTTCATTTTCTTCAGCTGTTACAGCTGGCTTTTATTCCTTTTATGGCTTTTATTCGAATACTTTTATTCCTGGATTTTATTTTACTAACTGTTCTTAGGTGACCCTCATTTAAACATGTCAGCCTGAGCAATGCTTGCCTTAAAAGTTGAAATTTATACCTCAAAATTTTTTAAACATTGTTGTATCAGCCTCTCACTTATGAAATCCAAGCCACAAACTTTCTAAATTCCTTGATGCTTAGGGTCTTTCATCTATCTTTTTCGTAATTATTGAATTACCAAAAATAGAGAGGTAAAATGGAGTGTAAGAAGAGACAAATGCAAATGGGCCTCCGAAATGGCCGAGAAAGCTCAGACCGCTGCGAATACTGAAAATATACAAGAACTGTATAATATATCAATGAGCCTCTCCGGTAGAACATTTAGTTGACATCCGCATGATGGTATAGAAGGATCAATCTAATTAGGGATTGATAAATTATTTGCCACTTCTATAAATTTGTTTCGAATGCTATACATTCATCCTCAGTTCTAAAAACACACAAAAAATTCAAAAATAAGCAATTCAAAATATAGTTTGGTATTATTATACATATTAAATTAGATTAATATAAATCAGTATTATAAAACATTTGTGAATTATGAATTTAATTAAGACAAACAGTTGTTTGATATAATCCATTTAAATCCTGGTGAGTACCTACATATATTTGATTTCTTGTCCTAATTAAATTCATAATTCATAAGTGTTGTATAATACTGATTTATATGAATCTAATTTAATGTGTATAATAATACCAAACTATATTTTGAATTGCTTATTTTTGAATTTTTTGTGTGTTTTTAGAACTGAGGATGAATGTATAACATTCGAAACTAGTTTTCAATAAAACAAATTTATAGAAGTGGCAAATAATTTATCAATCCCTAAGTAGAACATTTAGGCATAGTAAGCTCATAAGAGGTAAGACTGGCCACCTGATTACTGGCAATGAAGGGCAAGGTGGAAAGAATACTTTGAGTAACTTTTCAACTTTTATGAAGGGATCCTAGAGGAAGAGCAAGAGGAAGAAGAAGAAAGACGCAATCCTGCCTCTGAACTACACATTAATATTGACCCTCCAACCGAAGTCGAAATAATAGGAGCCATTTCATCACTCAAATCCAACAAGGCCCTCAGAATTGACCAAATTGAAGTGTAAATGCTGAAGGTTTGGCCTGAGGGTATCACTCGGGAATTGGTGCCATTACTGGAAAACATTTGGAGTTACGAGAGGCCAAGAGACTAGAACCATGAATCATGGTGAAGCTGCCAAAGAAGGAAGAAGACCTTGCCGACTGTGGTAATTGTAGGGGAATTACATTACTCTCAATCTCCAATAAAATCTTGTCGAGGATTGCTCTTAATAGAATTGGTCCAGAGCTAGAGAGAGGCATAAGAAGAGAGCAGTATGAATTCAGACATGGAAGGTCTTGTGTCGAGCTGATGAATTCCCTACAGATAATTGTGGAACAGTCCGAAGAATTCCAGAGTACACTTTGGCTTGTTTTTGTCGGCTTCCTGAAAGCATTTGACAGATGTGGGAAACTCTTGCCAAGAAAGGAGTACCAGGCAAAATAATATCTATTATTATGGCCATGTACGAATCATTTGTATATAGTGTGGCACATGAGGACAAGTTATCTGTTTACTATCATTATCCGTTTACTACCAGATTGGGAGTGCAGCAAGGTTGTCTGTTCTCCCCACTATTGTTTCTCTTGGTTCTGGTCAAAGTAATAAAACAGCAAGCAGGGGAAGATGCAGAGGCATCCAATGGGGGCTCACTGGACACCTGGAAGACTACTACCATAGATTATGCAGATGACATCTGTCTTAGCACACAGGTATACAGATATTTTGGGGAAGTTGGCAGACCTGAAAATAAATGCATGAAATTATGGCTTGGAGATAAATAAAGAGGAAAACCAAAGTGTTGAAGGTTAATACGAGATCCGCTAACGCTATATTACTTGGGAATGAAGAATTAGAGACAGCTGAATCATTCCAGTACCTGGGTAGCATGGTGGCGCCAGATGGGGGCACTGAACAGGATGTTGTAAGTCGAATCCATAAAGCCTGAGGGTCATTTGCACAACTGAAGAGGATCTGGCAATCAAGTGAAATCTGCCTTGGGACAAAAATCAGCATTTTTAATACAAATGTTAAGACCATCCTACTGTATGGATCTGAAACCTGGAAAGCCACCAAAACTATAACGAGGAAGTTACAAACCTTTCTTAACAAGTGTTTAAGGAATATTTTAAGAGTGCTATGGCCTAGATTGATTAGCAATGAGGAGCTCTGGCGAAGAACAGGGCAGAGAGAGGTTGATGCCGAAATCCACGAAAGGAAGTGGAAATGGATAGGGCACACCTTACGCCGTTAAGGGACAACATAGCAAGAGAAGCCCTCTACTGAAACCCTCAGGAATGCCGTAGAATTTGTCGATCCAGGATAACCTGGAGGAGGTCCATAGAAGCTGATGCAGAACGTGCTGGAATCCGATGGGCAGAAATAGGAGAACTGGTTGCGGACAGAGACTGATGGCGAACATTCATAACGGCTCTACGTCCCACTAGGGATATCAGAAATTAATCAATCAATCAATCATTATGAAATGCCATAATGATGAATTTCCGTGTTAGGTGCTTTTATTTTAAAATGTAAATTAAAGAAATGAAGATTTTAGTCCGTCCTCTCCAGTCTAAATATTGAAAAAGCTGATCTTTGAATACCTATTTAAGCATAATGTGCAAACAAATCCCTATTCAAGCATAATGTGCAACCAAATACCTATTTAAACATGATTTGCCATCAAATCATACCTTTCCAATATTCTTGGTAAATAAATCATTAACACAAGCAGTTATTTATTCATAAAAATTAGTATTTGTTTTGTTGGGATACCATTAATTAATCAGAAGGATCCTAAACTAAACTAAAGGAAGCAAAAAAATATAAATCAAAACAAAATTTGTCTTTTTAGAAAGTTTTCCAAATGAAAAGAATAGTGAGCTAGGGTTAGAGTTTGTTATCACCCAGCCGATACTTTATGTGCTGCATAAAAAATGCAAGATTGCTTACGCGTTCAATCTGATCTCATTCCATTCCCGATCCTCTCATTCCATTTCAGATCCTCTCTTGCTCCTGGTAAATAAGTCCCTGGGGGGAATTCAAGAAAAAGAATAATCAACTAACTAATTCTGTCACACACTCTAATTCTCTAAGTTCGACTGTAGTGAATCGCTACAGTTTCAAATAACTTTAGTTATTTGATAATGAAAAACTTTTAAGGGATAACTTGATATTTTACGCTGGCTTCCATCTGACATATTTGTCACTACTCTCATTAATCGACTTTTTTACACAATGTTTAGACTTCAGTTTATCTGTATTCACCCTTGTATTAAATTGCTTAGTTTTATCTTTTAATTCTTTGATAACTTTTTTTTTTTTAATTTATCATTGAATTTAATTTTTTTTTCTAGTTAGATTTCATGTTATTTTAGTCATTCTTAAATGCATTGTTAATATTTTATAGCTTCTCAATATAATAATGAAAATGAAGGAAGAATAACTGATATGACACTTTTGTATCAAATATTTCCTGATGAAGTTTTGGGTTCTGGACAATTTGGAATCGTATATGGAGGTAATTTAGCTGTAAAATTGTTCTCTATGTAAATTAACTGAAATTTTTAAATAAAATAATTAAAACTACATAACCATAACATTTAATTTAGTGGTAGAAGTAAAGCTGTTTAGAATAAATTGCTTATAGTATGACATGATTTAGCCTGGCTGAAAACTCTGGAAAATCAACCTTAACTTTCTTTGTAAAATTTATCATTTATTTCATACAATGTAAACGGTTTAAAATCTAGGTTGAAAGATGGATTATTTTTAAATTTTATAAAAAGCTATGATATTTTTATTTTAGTGGAAATTTTTATTTCTGAGGAAAATTTTGATGTTTATGCAAGGTTATTTGATGGCTTTAAATTGTGCTGGTGTTAGAGAGTCTAGATTTGGCAGGGCAAAGGGTGTTGATCTCTATGGTGTAAGGGCCTATCTGAGTAATTTGTTGTTTTATTAATATTTCTAGTTCAGATTTAATTTTCATTATAACTATTGACATGGAATTACCAATTCGTCCACTATATTTGAATTGTAATTCATGGGATTTAGAGTTAAATAATTTAAGTGATTTCATTAATGAGCATTGAGACAGCAAATTTATTCTCACAGATGACATGAATGCTAAAGTTAGTGAGTCCAGGCTATTCCCGGTGATTATATTCTGGATAATCACAGGTGCAATTTAATCATAAAGTGTAGAAATAAAACTTTGAATGACAAAGGTTTTTAGAATTTTGCGATGATTATAATTTAGTAATTCTTAACGGAAGATTTCCCACTGATTCTGAGGATGAGTTCTCTTTCTCTGGTAGTATGGGACGAGCTATTAATGAATTCTGTTGCATACCTATGGATTTCTTATCATTTGTTGATAACTTTCGAGTCTTACCTGAACTTTCTCTGACCACTCCCCCCTCTTAATTCCTATTATCTTTAATTCTGTTTCCGAAGACAGTATCTTGGCACTTCTTCCTCCGTTACTTTGGTTAAGTAATAAAGCAGATTTCGAAAAACTAATTAGAACTATATTAAATCTGCTTACAAAGAGGCTAGTGACTCGTATAAATTGGTTTGTTTCTTCAAAAAAAAAGATTTTTGTTTTCATATTAAATGTAAACATTTTGTTTGTGGCAACTCTATCACTATGAGTTCTTGGATTGCTCATTTTAACACATTATTGAACCTGAATTCCACAGTAATAGAAACATCGTTTGTGGAACCTTTTTCTATCGTTGAACCATTTTTTTTTCATTAGTCTCTCCTTTTACTATCAGTGAGTCGTAATCAGTAATTTCAAGCTTAAAAAATAATAAGGCCTCAGGTTATGACTGCATTATTAATGAGTTTTACAAGTTTGCCCCAGATATTCTATTTCAAAAGTTACTGTTGCTGTTCAATATATTTATGAAACAGGTGTAACTCCTCTGTCTTTCTGCCGTTCCCTTATATTCCTACTCTTCAAGTATGGGGAAATTAATGATATTTCTAATTATGGAGGCATTAGTTGCATTGACACGGTATCCAAAATATTCAGTGGCCTTCTTAAATGACTGTAAACCTTTGTGAATGATAATGATTTACTCAGTGTGTGTGAAGCTAGTTTTAAGGAGGAGTATTCTACGACAGATAATTTGTTTGTACTAATGAACTTGATTAAGCTCAATTTGCTTTAAAAAGGATTGAAAGTTTACTGTTTCTTCCTAGAGCTAAAATCTGCATTCAAGCACATGGATAGATCAGCGTTGTTTAGCTTATATGTTATACAATACTGGCATATCATCCAAGTTTATTAACACTTTTTAAAAATCTTGTATGGCAGTTCAGTATCTGCATTGAGGGGCAGGGAGCATATTTCAGATTGGTTTGAGGTTATTTCGGGCATTTGGCAGGGTTGTTTTCTCAATCTGCTCCTCTTTTCTTTATTCTTGGATGATTTATCCTATGCGATGGAGTCAGGAGTTAGAATAGGAAGCAGTTGCTTTAAGTTGCTCATGTATGCAAATGATGTGGTTTTATTGGGAAACAGTCCTGCGTCTCTCCAGCTTAATATTAACCATTTAGGTTCTTATTATGTCAGATGGAACTTGGAGATGAATTTATCTAAATCCAAAGTAATAATTTTTAGGAGAGGTGGTCGTCTAGGTTCTACAGAGCGTTGGGTCAACATATAATAATAATAATAATAATATAATAGCGTTGGGTCAATGGTCAACCAATCGAAATTGTAAAAGTGTACAAATATCTTTGTATTTCTTTAACCTCTCGGCTCTCCTTTATTGAACATTGAGATCTCATCAGAATTTATAAAACAAGAGAGGAGCTAGCTAGTGGTAAAACCCTTAACTGAGATCTTAGAGAAGCAACTGAAGTGGTTCGGCCATGTATCCCAAAGGAGCGAAGATCGCGAATCATGCAAGCTCTGTGAAGCTAGAACAACAGGCAGGCCAAGGATGTCACGGATGGATTGTGTGGCTCGATTAGGAGAAAAGAGGAAAGTGGCTGGATTCCATGAAGGTATTGGCAAGTGATCGGAACGGTTGACATGCTTGGGTTGAGGCACCTACACGCAGAGAGGCACAAAGGAGGAAGGAAAAGAAGAAGATAAGATAAAAACAGAGAAATATTTTCACAGGTATTGAAAAAAATTTCCGGAAACAAGAGAAGTAATAAGGTGTCATGGCTCGACTCTGTGCCTAATAAAAGCTTCAAAAAATTGTCAGAATGTGTTTTGATACAAATTTTTAATGTGCTCAATGATTACTTTAATACAGGAATAATCCCACAGAGGTTCACTGAATCAGTCATTTACCTGTTGTTCAAAAAAGGAGATGTCCATAGAATGGAAAATTTCAGAGGGATATCCTTCATTAATGTTATTACCAATCTACTGACTAGAATGTTATTGGGGCGTTTGTGGATCTGGGTGAAGGCGAATGAAATTTTAAATGATTTCCAGGTGGGATTTCGTCCTGGTTACTCGACCATAGACCACATTTTCAATTTGTTTAGTGTATTTAATTTAACATTAGCAAAAGAACGTCGTAAAATCTATGCATTTTTCATAGACTTTAAAGCAGCTTTTGATTGCATAGATAGGGAAGCACTTTTTTTTTAAGTAAGCTAACTTCGTGCTATCCTAGAAATTTTTAAAAATCTTAAAGAGCTTATATTCGGAGACTAATGGGATTATTATCATAAAGAGTGGCTACCTGATTTTTTTGAAACCTCAGTTGGATTAAGACAAGGCTGTCTGCTTAGACCTTTACTATTTGTGCTGTTCCTGAACGATTTACATGAAAATCTGAGCGAAGGGCTAGAAGTCGCAGGAGTAGATATTAGATGCTTGCTGTATGTGGACGACGTGGTAGTGCTTGCCTGATCTCCGGTAAAATTACAGCGAATGATAAACCATCTGGATAATTACTTCCATTTGTGGAACCTAAATATAAACCTGGCCAAATCAAAAATAATAGTTTTTCGCAGAGGAGATAGGCTATCAAAATTCTAAAACAGAAAATCTATCTTTCTGTCATCTCCTTCACTCAGTCCATCCATCCTTTCCTCTTTTATTCACTTTTACTGCGTTCTTTAGGAACATAATAGTATGAATGATTACATTTATCTCTATTGCTTATTGCTCTTCAGCATTATAGTGTATTATTTGACCATAAAAATTAAACTAAACCATAAAACATTTGGTTTCCATTAATTAATAAAGAAACAGAAATTATCAGGTGTACAAATAAGTTTCCGCCATTGTGGAGAGGTGGCTCCACCGACAAGATTATGTTGAAATTGTCAGTGGAGCAACAGCAAATGGCAGTTTTGGACATCTGGCAACAACATAACCTTAAATACTAGTGACTTTGTGTTAGCAGTCCGTATTTCTTTTTGTGCGAAAATGTCGTTTTGTTCCGAATAAATGTCATTTGCGGGAAATTTTGATTTATTTATTTAACTTAAAGAAATCTGCAGCTGAGGTCCATGGATTGCTTGTAGAAGCATGCAGTGATGCTGCTTTAAGTGAGAGAAGTTGTAGTGAGTGGTTTCAAAAGTTTAAAAATGGCGAGTTTGGCGTGGAGGACAAAGAACTTAGTGGCCAGCCGAAAGTGTATGAGGACACAGAATTGGAAGCATTATTGGTGGAAGATTCGTGCCAAATGCAAGAAGAACTTGCACTTACATTAGGAGTGAGTCCACAAGCAATTTCACATTATTTAAAATCGTTGGGAATGATAAAAAATGAAGGAAATAAAGCCAAGAGACATTGAACACCGATTGTGCACATCTGAAATGCTGCTTGTCAGGCATATAATAAAAGGTTTTTCACACCGTAGAGTCACTGGTGATTGAAATGGGAACTCCTATCTCATCCGCAGTATTCCCCAGACCTTGCACCTACCTAGTGATTATCACTTGTTCCAGTCGATGGCACATGGTCTGTCTGAGCAGTGCTTCACATCCTATGAAGATACAAAAAATTGGATCAATTCATGGATAACCTCAAAAAATGAAGAGTTTTTT
This sequence comes from Rhaphigaster nebulosa, assembly GCA_948150685.1. Classification (NCBI taxonomy): domain Eukaryota; kingdom Metazoa; phylum Arthropoda; class Insecta; order Hemiptera; family Pentatomidae; genus Rhaphigaster; species Rhaphigaster nebulosa. The sequence goes on from OX411307.1 coordinate 149,894,699, forward strand.
CAACATGGTGTCCGAATGCTTCCAGAAAGATGGTAGAAAGTAGTAGCTAGTGGCAGACAATATTTTATATAAAATGCAATGTACTGTTTTTTTTTACAATAACTTCGTAATTTTTTATTAAAAAATGTTGGAAACTTGTTTGTACCCCTAATACAATCACTTAAATTTATGCATTTTTCATTACTCTCCATTACCTTCAACTTTATATGTTACAAATTAATTTTTCTAAAATCTTTAGCTTACCAACGGTATATTATACCGTTATATCTATATGTATATATATATATATATATATATATATATATATATATATATATATATATATATCTACATTACTTCTCTTGTTTCCGGAAATTTATTTTCAATACCTGTGAAAATATTTCTCTGTTTTTATCTTACCTTCTACTTTTCCTTTCTCCTTTGTGCCTCTCTGCGTGTAGGTGCCTCAACCCCAGCAGGTCAACCATTCCAATCACTTGCCAATACCTTCATGGAATCCAGCCACTTTCCTCTTTTCTCCTAATCGAGCCACACAATCCATCCGTGACATCCTTGGCCTGCCTGTTGGTCTAGCTTCACAGAGCTTGCATGATTCGCGATCTTTGCTCATTTGGGATACATGGCCGAACCACTTCAGTTGCTTCTCTAAGATCTCAGTTAAAGGTTTTATCACTAGCTAGCTCCTCTCTTGTTCTATAAATTCTGATGAGATCTCTCAGAGTTCAGCTAACTACTCTTCTGAGATATATCATCTCTACTGTTATGACTGCTTAAATGTCTGTCGAGAAGAACCCAGCTCTAACTTCCATATAATAGGGTGGGAAGATAAATTGTGTTAAAAATGTGGTAGTTTTACTTTTTTCAACTTCATGTTTCCCAACAACAGTGTTGGGATTTAGTTATATATTTTGCTTGCTTTTTTTAATCCTGTTTGATATTTCTTCTTCAATTTTCTCATTTCTACTGATAATAGTGCCTAGGTACGTATAATATTCGACTGCCACAAGGGTTTCTTCCCTACAAATGATCTCCACAACCTCATCTTCATCCCATTTTGCATGACTGCTTTTATTTGTATTTATAACCACCCTCTATAGCTCTGCTTCCCAATCCACTACAGCTTCCCATTCCTTTTTTATTTTTTAGTAAATTATCAAATTCTTTCATTGTTAATAGTTATCCATTTTTTATTACTACAAACAATGGGAGCCTACTATTATTACTACTAACAATTTATTTCTACTGACAATGGTTAATTGTTTCAATTATAGGTACTTTAGAGGAACCCATTTTAAAAATTTGATGCCTTTAAAATGTTGGCCCTAATTGATTATGCGTTGCCGAGGACGTTCTCAGAAATTTTTCATCACTGTTCAAGTCACTTCTGGGTGAATGGCATTGATTTCTTGTTTGATTGTTTGGCATTGATCCTCTCCTATTTGCTGGCTATTCATGTGAGGTGGAAATGAGCCTCCTCGCTACTCAGAAGAACAGATGCAGCAGGAACCTATTCTAGGATTTGTTCACACAGTGCTCTACCTGGTATAATCTTGGACAGGTAACTCTTGGACTAACATGATTTCATATGGTTGCATTTTCAAATTAGCATATAAAATCCATTTCACGCTTTGAATTGACATCATAAGTAAATAAGATAAGTGGTATGGTTGCGAATGGAATGCCTTGGTGATTGCTCTATAGAAGCTTTTACCGATGCCAATTTTTCAGGTGTTTTAATCGTCCGATTTCGGCCTGGTGGTTTCCTTTTTGTTGTTGATCCAGCCCGATCATTAGCCATCCACAATATTATATTTCAACTTGGTACTGTCGCATTTGTGTCGAATTCGAACTCCTGATGGAAAACTATGTTGCTATCAAAGATTGGTTGTTTTTGTAATACACTTCATCAACGAAACCACAATACAGATCGGTCCAAGCCATTGTAGCTATAGAAAACTGCAGAGCCTCCTCTGCTGAATGCGTCCTCCCACACCTCTCTAAATTATAATTAAATTATTATTGGAAGACAAAGCCTTTAGTCTCACATATCACAATCAATAACTAACCAATCAATGTTTTGCCTATTCAGGTGTCATCAGGAGTATAACTCACAGCTAAATCACATTAATGAATCTAAGTCATAAGGTATTATTAAACTAATTAATTAATAGAGTTATCACATCTCATATCAACAGTTCAAACAATATCAAAGTATAGTTTGTACTGTTGATATAAGATGTGTTACCACTATTTGTTGCCCTGACAAATTATTCCTTAGGTGCTGGATTCAGTTATGTGATTTAACTTTGTTTTTCAGTACTGATTATGCCTGAACTGGCTAAATGTTGTCTAATTAACTGTATTTTGAGATAATAAAGACTTTGGTTTGGAATCTTTCCATAATAACCTATTTATATAGAATATGTTATTGGTTCAAACAGTTATTTTGGTTTGTTTATAATTATTTTGTCTTGGAGCTTGTAGTTATATAATTAGGTAATTATATTCTTTCCCCTAGTTTAAATAATTTTTCTTAGCAAAAGTCACTTTTCTGAAATATTTTCTGTCCCTACTGCTGGTTATATTTTTATTACAGGTATAGTACAGGTATGCTCATTGGGTTAATATTAACCCCGAAAATGTTTAAACGTTTATTTTTTATGTAGGAAAGTATATAATAAGACTAACTTATTTTTATAAATATTTATTGATTATATTTTTTGGTTAATCCAGATTTTTTTGTGTATTTTATTTTTTTAAAGGTGTTCATCGAAAGTCTGGCAAAACTGTGGCCATTAAAGTGATTGATAAACTTCGTTTTCCTACAAAACAAGAAGCTCAACTAAAAAATGAAGTATCTATTCTTCAAAATCTTTCTCATCAAGGAGTTGTCAATTTGGAGCGTATGTTTGAAACACCTGATAGAATATTTGTGATTATGGAGAAGTTAAAGGGTGATATGTTAGAAATGATATTATCTAGTGAGCGTGGTCGTTTGTCAGAAAGAATTACGAAGTTTTTGATTACACAGGTGTTATTATTGTTAATTAATATACTTTATACCTTACTAAAAATTATTTTTCTTATCTACTATCCTGTCAAAAATTGTATGTTGATTATAATCCAATCTTGTTTCTTTCAGATTTTAGTTGCACTGAAACACTTACATAGTAAAAATATTGTCCACTGTGACTTAAAACCTGAAAATGTTTTGTTAAGCTCTAATTCAGATTTTCCTCAAGTAAAACTATGTGATTTTGGTTTTGCACGAATAATTGGAGAAAAGAGTTTTCGTAGATCTGTGGTAGGAACACCTGCTTATCTTGGTAAATATTGTTTCTCATGTATTTGATAAATTCCTATTTTTAGTTTTCATTTATTTTGGTCTGATGATACATTTATAGAATGTTGTAATATTTTTTATATATTGTATTTAAACAATTTTCATTTCTTATGACTGAATTTATTAGGAACTATATTACTTTAAATTGTTACCACCTATATATGTATGTGTATTCTGTTATTTCAATTTACAAAAGTCTTTTTTTCAAAAATACTGCAAGATTCACCAACTACTGGAGACAAATTATATATATTACATTATATAGATGGCTGATGATAGATGGCTAAAAAGAATTTCCTTGGAAAACACATGCATAGAATACTTTAAAAACAAAATAAAAATTATATGAGGTTAATAGCACAAACCCAGAAGGAAGGGGATTAAGTTTCAGGAACATTGTCTAAGTCATTCCAAAGTCCTTATTAACACCTTGCTCCCATTGGTGGGCAGCTAAATTCTCCCCATGTTACCATTGTTAATTGTATAATAAACATGTGTACCAGGTTTCTTAAAAATTGACTGAGTCGTTCTAAAGTGCTGATGAACATCCTCTCCCCAATGGAGGGTAGATGATTTACCCCTAAGTGACTGTTATTAGACCTAATAGAAACATGTATTTCAAATTAAGTTGTCTGTCATTGTATACATATCCAGTATATGTTAGAAATTTATGATTTTCCTGAATTCATCACATCTGTTGGTCAATATTAAGTTGAATTGTTTTATATAGTTTTTTTGCTTCACCATCTTCTGTCAGTTGTTTTGAAAGCCTGAAATCAATACTTGCATTTATGTATATGTGTATGTGTGTGTTCAAAACTGTGAATGAATTTTTCTCTCTTTTTTCCAGCTCCAGAAGTTCTTCGTAACAAGGGATATAATCGATCTCTTGATATGTGGTCTGTAGGTGTAATCGTGTATGTTTCCTTAAGCGGTACATTTCCTTTTAATGAAGATGAAGATATCAATGAGCAGATTCAAAATGCTGCATTCATGTATCCACCTAATCCTTGGAAAGAGATATCTTCAGAAGGTATTTATTTGTACACTTCTTTTTTGCGTGATGTATGTTTTAATAAACTTATGTGACATTAAATATTTCAGCTATTGATCTTATAAACAATTTGCTTCAAGTTAAACAGAGGAAAAGATTTACTGTTGATAAATCACTTTCACATGTTTGGCTACAGGTATGTCTTTATTAATTTTTATTGATAATGATTTATTTGTTGCATCTTTCTTTTTGTTATATGATTATATTTTGGCGTTCTTATTAATTTTAATCCAGTTATAATGGTGATACAGTTGATTGTAGATGAAATTAAGGGTGATCAGGGGTGTGATCAGAAATAAAAAAAATATTAATGTAATATATTGTTTAATGTGGGCCGACACTTCAACCTTAGTTATGGCCTTCATCAGGGTTAGATTTGTGCCAATCAGGAGTAGAATACAAGTATACATCTAGCTATATATTTAATAAGATTAGAGCTATTCATTCTTCTTTTGTTATTTTAGTGTTATGTTATAACTTTCATGATACTATGTTATTTGTAACTCAGTTTTATGATTTATTTGTTTTTTCCTTATAGAACTTTTGAATTTAATTCATGAATCATTAATTATGCCATTTAGAAAATAAAAAAATATTGTTAAAAGATGTTTATATATTTTTGGCCCAGTGATGATTTAAAAGAGTACATTTCATTTAATGCTTGTGTTGTAATTTGGATATATATTAACATTAATGTATTAGTAGCAAATAATTAATATGATATATACAGGGATGAGCGTATTCGTAATCACAAATATGAATACGAATATATTCACACAATAAATTTTCCATGAAATTGAATACGACTATATTCATATTCACAGCTTTAAATACGAATATATTCACACTCCTATTCATACTTATGCGTTCGTATTTACAGTAGTGAATATGAATATATTCGTATTCACACTTATATTCTTACTTATTAATGCAAATACGAACATATTCATACATATATGCTCGTATTTACAGGTGTGAATAAGAATATATTCGTATTCTCGCTTATATTCACACTAATAAATGCAAATACGATTATATTCACTCTCGTATTCATATGTATGAGTTCATATTTACAGGTTTGAATATGAATATATTTGTGTTCATTCTTATAAGTTTATGAATATATTCGTGTTCATTCTTATAAATGCAAATTCAAATATCTTCACACTCGTATTCATACAAATAAGTTAGTATTTACAGGTGTGAATATGAATAGTTTCGTATTCACGCTAATATTCATACTTAAGTATAAATGCAAATACAAATATATTCACACTCGCATTCATACATATACGTATGAGTTGATATTTATAGGTGTGAATATGAAGATTTTCATGTTTACTCTTATATTCACACTTATAAATGCGAATACGAACATATTCACACTAATAAATGCAAATACGCACATGTTCACACTCATATTTATATACGTATATGAGTTCGTTTAGTGTTAAATTTTTATTATTAGAATATGAATATAAAAGTTTTTCGAATATTTTCGATATTAAGGTCCATTATTGGTTTATTAAACATGCTTATTATAAAAAAACTATCAATTTTAAGCAGGGTTTAAAAACAACTCTTATTTTTCTCTTCTAGTTAAGATATGATTTTCATATTAAGCATCTGAAAAAAGTCCATACTATGACTTCTGTTTTTGACCTTGAAAAATGAGTCATAATTTGATTTATTCTAACATTTAGGATTTCCTTGATATTGAGGTCCATTATTAGGCTAGGGAAAATGCTGATTATGAAAAAAAAATATTGATTTTAAAATTGATTTATTTTAACATTTCGGATTTTCTTGATATGGATTCATTTAATACACATATTTGTTTGTTTATGTGTATGTGAATGCTTGTGTGTCTTGGCATATTTGTGTTCTATTTACAAATACATAAATATGCTTTATGAGAGCGGGATGTTATCCCTAATAAGTAGTGTGAAAGGTTTTGGACAGTGGAGTCAAACATTATATCTACTTACATATTTCAAGTATTTTTATTATTTACCTGTTTCTACATCCTTCTGATGGTATATTTTTTAATGAGCTTCTATTTGTTTAGAATTATGAAACATGGTGTGATTTAAGAACCTTGGAAAAGTCAACGGGTGTTCGTTACCTGACTCATGAATCTGATGATGCTCGTTGGGCAACTTTTAAACAAGCTATTTAATATTTCAAAAGTATTTTAGTTTTAAAACATTGATATTGTTTAATTTATTGATCTTTTTTATATTTAAATTTATATTAATTTATTTTTTTATTATGTTTGATATATCACTTTATTTTTTGTTACTTCCTGTTGACAATTTACCTTTATAAAGCCTTGTTGTATGTTTTGTTTATTTAAATTATATTTAACTAAGAAATGTTTTGTTAGATTATCTAATTTGTTAAAAAGGTTCTGGATTATTCAATGGTATATTTTTTTAACTTAGTTAAACTTCATACTATAATTTAAAAAAAAAACTTTTTTTTGTTAAAATTATATGTATATATATATATATATATATATATATATATATATATATATATATATATATATACACATATATACATATACAGGGTGTCCCAGCGGACATGGATCACTCCATGTTGATTTCAGAGTATTTAGAATAACATGATGAAACTTGGTGGTTCTTTATTATAAATTATGAAGTATCTTTTTATGATAATGCTGGCCTCGTAACCTCCAGTTCTGTTTCTTCTAGCTTTAAAAAGCTGATAGGAAATTAAATGAAATTTTAAGAAAGCGTCAAATGTCAAAAAAAGAGTGTTTTGTTAAAAAACAAATAACTGGAAGATTTGTTTTTTTATGCATTACAAACAACAGAAATTGACGTTTCTTCTTCTTTGAATAAAATATTCTTTGAAAACAACTTATTTTCCAAAATAACTCATGGAAGGTATCCCTATCATTTTTATTTCATTGAATGAAATTAGTACCTAGTTCTTATTATAAATTAAAAAACCAATAACAATAATGTTGTTTAAATATTTATTGGATAATTAGTATTATTATTTTTTTTTGTAATTATTGGATAATAAAAATGTATTAATAAAACAAATAACTGGAAGGCTGCTCAAAACACTCTTTTTTTTTTTGTTTGAAACTTTCTGCTGTTTTCTTATTTATTATTGCCATTCTAATGCTTCGCGTTATGGAATGAAAATAGACTCATTTCAAAGTGATTTTAATTCTCTAAGTTTTTCGATAGCTTTCTCAAAAATTGTTCCTTCAGAGAAATTTGGAACTTTATATAAAAACATAAAAACAGTGTTTTTTCGGATCAAAAAAGTGACCAATATGAAGTTGTCTTAAAATTTCATTTCCTATCAGAATCCGTAAAAAAAAAATACCCCATTCCTTTTAAAATTCTGGTGTTAGGTGCACTGTATAAGAACTGGAAAAGGTTACGGGGTCTTAATTTATAGCAGAGACCCAATGAGTTTCATCTTGTTATTCCAAATACTATGGAATCTAAAGGGGGTGAGCCATGACTGCTTGGGCACCCAGTATATATACTCATGCATATATATTTTTATATATATATATATATATATATATATATATATATATATATATATATATATATATTTATATATATATATATATATATATATATATATATATATATATATATATATATATATATATATATATATATATAAATTAAAAAATCAACAAACAGCTTGTTCTTATTTTATTTAAAATATGGAACTGCATAAAGAAATTATTTACCTTACATGATTCTTGATGTTATTGGCAAAAACAATTTAAAATAAGATGAGTTAGGAATTTGTATTTTAAGTAAAAGTAAAATTGAATAATTAACATCATTTAGAGAAATGTTAGTTATTTTGCATAGAAGTAGCGCAATGAAGATTTTTTGATTGCGCGTGCATGTGTGTGTGTTTGTGAGTGTGTATTTATTCATAACCATTGTGTTACTATAACATCTTTGTGTGTAATGTAATTATCTTTAGAAGTTGGTGTTCACCATTTGATTTAGTGTATTCAAAATAATTTACAATATTGTAAAAGTGAATCGATATAATATTAAATTATTTTAATATATCATTCCTTGCTCATTATAAGTAATCTTGTAGAGGCTACTTCTTTATAAAATAACTTATAATGGTGCTTAATCTAAATATTTACAGGTCCTCTAAGGGCCTCTTTCCATATTTAATTCCTTACCTAGGATTTTAAAATAGTATAGCACTGCATCACTTAGTTATAAATATCAAGATTTTCACAATGGATCTAATATCTAAACATTCCCAGGTTTTTATCTTATTGTCTAGTTTTTGTTTGATTGTAATAGTTAAATGTATACTATAAGATGCGTGCAACTTATTTTGTATAGCTAATTTTAAAAGTATAGTAGTATGTTGATTATATGAAATAATTGGGACTCAAGGATAGTTTATGTAATGGAAAAATTAATATAATCAGATATATAAAATCATAATAGTATTGTTTAGCTTTTCACAATTTATATTTTCTCCTTGAATGTCGAATTGATGGATTTTTATCATTATTTTAAATGATTTAAGCCTGCTTTTACTGCTTAAAAATTTATTATTACATCCTACTAATTTCTTTTACTAATGTTTTTCTTCACAGCAAAGGACCACTTATTGATATTGGTCCACATATTTGTACATATCATATAACATTGGCCCACATATTTGTACATAACATATAACATTGGCCCACTTGATTGTGTAAACCAAATAATAATGTCTTTCTACAGGGTGTCTCCCAAAAAACGGATAACCCTTGGAGGTTTCATAGCAAATGCAATGCTGAACAAAAAAGTTCCTATGAACATGGGTGAGCATATGAAGTCTTGACCAGGTTTAAGGCCAAAAAGATGAAAAAAAAATGTATATCCCACCCTCAGAATTAATACAAGCAACACTTCATTTATTCACCATTTGCGTTGCATAGCAGATGTCAACTCCAACAATTCACCAAAGCTCGTATGTTTGATCAATCGAAGTGGAACTGATCTAATTCATTGATCCATTTTTTGATGCAATGAGTCGTTTCTTCATCAATTGGTAAAAAGTGAGGAAAACTTTTTTTGGCCTGAAAACTGATCAAGACTTCATTTGCTGACTCATTTCCATAGAAAATTGTTTGTTGGGCGTTATATAGGTGGACACCCGGTATAAAGTTGGTTTCTTGGGTTCATCTAACACTGCTGTTTTGTTTATTCAATGTTCATATAATCAACTTCTTGTTGTTGTATTTTTTTTTTAAATAGCTAGTATATTGCAGTTTTTGAATCCTTTGTGGGTAGCATTTATATATATATATATATATATATATATATATATATATATATATATATATATATATAATCTTTAGTTCATATGTTTATTGTTAAACCCTGTTGTTGGATTACTTTAGAAAGTATATGTGATGTTACACGTTTAAATTCAATTTAGATTCATTGAATACAGATCCATGATACACATCTTGATACATGATACAAATAATCCTTAACTAGTGCATCAGCATTTAATTCCTGTATCTTGTCTTCTTGCTTGGTTTTTGTATTGTAGGTTATTTGATTTATTTAAAGAATTATTTTTCAGGAACTCAGTGTTTTCTATGCTTATTCCCCAAAATCATTTGTGATTTTGCTTAGTAAATTTGATATTTTTGGATCATGACATGACAGTTTTGTGGTATTTCTACAAAGCTAATATACTATATAATATATATGTGTATATATATATATATATATATATATATATATATATATATATATATATATATATATATATATATAAAACATGCATACATACATTTATACAGGGTGTCCCCCAAAAAAAGGATAACCCTTGGGAATTTTATAGCAAATTTAACGCTGAACAAGAAAGAGTCAGCAAATGAAGTCTTGACCAGTTTTCAGGCCTAAAACATGAAAAAAACACGTTTTTTTGGCAATTAATGAAGAAACAACTCCTTGCATAAAAAAAATGGATCGAAACTAATGTGATAAAGAATTAGATTTGATGTCAAATGAGATCAATAGCAACTCGATTGATCAAACAAACGGTGTTAGGTGAATTTCTGGCGTTTATATGATTTTTGCAATGACTGGCAAATGTAGAATTTAAAACTAACTTGTTATTTTTAGCAAAATTTGGTTTAGGTTGTTTGAAAAAAAGAATTCTAAAAATTTTTTTGCTCTGAAAACTGATCAAGACTTTATTTGCTGACCCATGTTCAAAAGAACTTATTGTTCAGCATTAAATTTGCTATAAAATCATCCCCAAGGGTTATCCTTTTTTTTTTTTTTTGATACTTTGTATATAAATATATATGTATATATATATATATATATATATATATATATATATATATATATATGTATATCTTTAGTACTCTTGAAATACATCTATTTCATATTTCATTAATAACATAACAATCTTTCTATTTTACTTTCTATTCTATTTATTGTTAACATAAAATCTTAAAAATAATGTTTTAATACTATATATTTCAACTATATTCATCATTGTTCATTGTATTTTGGAAAAAATTCTATTATATTTTCTATACAAAAACTGGGTTTATTAAATTTTTCTTTTTTTTTATTAGTTTATTATTATTATTAAAGCTCTCGTGGTTTTTGAATAAGTGAAAATTTCGAATGTATTTTTTCTTATGGGTTAGAATCCATTTTAACTCAGAATCACTTGGAGTAAGAAATGATTTATATTGCCATAGACCAAACTAAAAATATTTTATATGCATTTTTTAGGATAGATGTGGTTTTTCTGTTCACATTCTAGGAGTGGAGAACTATTGGATTAGTTTTAACTACTGATGTCTGCTTTAAAAAAAATAAAGCAAACAGAATTAGAAAACAAAATAATAGAAACAAAAATTTACAAAAATCAAAATCATACATTCAAATTAATAACACAGTAAATACTTTTAAGAATGGAGAAATTTCAAGCACTTAATAATTTTACATTAATGCAGATTATTAGTTAGGTTTTTTTTTTTTTTATTTCTTTCATCACTATATATGTAAAGAAGTTTCTGTGGGTTCCCACAACTTTAGTTATTTTGGAAATAATATTTAGCTAAGCAGGCCAAATAATACCAGAAATGCCATTAAGGATAAGAGCCATACATGATATATTAAACTTTCCAAATAAAAAAAAAATTCTGTAAAACATTAATAAACGACATTGTGAATTTTTTAAAATTATTTCCGTTGATATACTACTATGAATACAAATGGTGATATTTTTGTTTTATATAGTCAATAGTTGATACTTATCTATTTTCTCTCGTTCTCCTCTATTTTATTTAACATGCCATATAGTTCTCTTCTCCTTGATCAGGAAAGGGAACACATCACAATGATTTGATTAAGTGGAAAAAAGAAGTAACAATATATTTTATAATTAAAATCACTTTAGACAAGATAATATTAATTGAATATTATTGATAGTTCTATACCCTTAACCCACTTCTGGGCAAACTATAACCTACCCTAAGTTTTAAGCTGATATGGACTCTACTGAAATTTTAAAAATTTAATAGTAAGACAAATAATTATATAAGCTACTACTTCTTATTAGTTAAAACAATTATATATTCTTTAAACTGATTATATATATTTTCATAGCAATGGCAATTGTCTTATTTTAATGAACACTAAGTTTATATTAGTTTAGTATCACAATGCAGTACTAATATTTAATTAATTAGAGGTTTTAGTTGATTTCCATCATTTGTAAGATTTGAAAAACATGAAGTTATGATTATAAATATCATGTTTTTCCACTTAATTTATATTTAGTTATTTGTTATGAATCTGTTTTATGTGGCACAGAATCATGTTACATTAAATTTTAAAGCTGTAAACTTTATATTTATTATAAATTTTACATTTTCCTTCTATAATATTATTTATATTGTGATTAGAATATTATTAGCTATTATGAATATTATTTTTGTTGCTTTATGTTTATGAACAACGAAATTGTATGGTGTAATGATAATTATTTAAACAATGAATATTTTGTCTCAATTATCACGTAAACTTAGATGTATGTGGCTTGTAATGTAACATGTAAAATAATCATGAAATACCCAGTACTATTTTACTCACCCAATAAGTAAATATTATCTCTTCTAGAGATATTGGTATGACGGATGTTCAAATTAAAATGTTAAAAAAATTTATTTTAATAATTATATAAATATTATATTGCACTTCTTTTAATTTTAGTCAAAAATTAATTTTGGATTATGAATTTCTTTTTCTTTTCATTGTACTACAAATAATTTGTTTTGTATTAAATGTTTTTTTTTTTTCATTTTAATCATTTGACTAATGTGATGAATTTAGTTAAGCTTTTTAATTATTGGTTGATATTGTTGTTTACTTTTTTTTGCTATTGTTGTAATGTATTGACATTTAATTTGTTATGTTTTATATTGTATTTATGCATTGAAAAAACATTTACTCGTCCTAAGTAAAAGAAGTTTTTTTGCAAAATGTAATTTTGAAAAGATTCTTCCTATTATTTTACTGACACGATTACTTTTTAATCTACTTTGTGAATTATGTCTTTCAATCTCCAATGTTCTCCTATACTAATTTTCCTAAATTCTTTTGAATACCTTAAATAAATTGAGGAGGTTTTGTATCTCTTATCTCTAAGCAAGTTTTAGAGTGCTGTTAATAAAATGACTCTCTTATGTTTATTCCGAAGTTGTTTGGTAGGTAATAATAATTCATGATGTAATATTTTATAAGAAATAATAATTTTTCCCCCATTATATTGCATTACAGATAAGCTAGCTTATTAGCTAACATTGATTTGAAGATTATTTGATTAATTTTTATCAAATGGAATGCTTTTGCCAATTTCAGTCAGTATTTATGAATGTAGATTAGTGATTATTATTCTATTGTTCTTGGTGAATTAGTAATCATTAACTTAAGATACAAATAAAAGTATAATTAATTAAAGTATAAATGAAAGTTGTTTATATTTTTATAATAATATTAAGTTTTCACATAATTCAAATAGGATTTCTTCATATTCCAAATTATATTAAGAATAGTGTTATACGCAGGTGCGAAAAACTAAACTTATATAGCTTTTATTAACTACTATGGCAGTAGCATTACTTTTATGAACAAAATAAATAACTTTGAAAATTTTACCTTTGCCAATTGATTTATTTAATAATTTATAAATTAATAATAATATTATTATTATAAATCACTTTGATGCTGCAAATTTTTAGTGATTGTAAATATTCGTACATTTCTTGAATATAATTTTTATTTCACCAATTCCTTTTTATTTATTTTTAGTGTAAATGTTTTAAATAAACAACAGTTTTAATTTTTAATCTTTCCATTGGTTTTATTTTCATTGCCTGACATGTATAAATAATTATTTCAGTGTTTCTATACAGAATTTTTTTTTTCAACTTTTGGATTGACATATTAATACCGGTTTAAGTTTACACTGTTATTACACTTACACTGTTAAATTTAATTTGAAATACACAAAATTAAAAATAAAATTTAGAATTTTTCTGACTATCAGAGATCTCAAAATATCTTAAATCAATTTTTAAAACATGTGTATTGAGTGAAATAGATAAAGTTTGATGAAACAAATTTTAATTTTCTAATTTTAGGTAATTTTAAATAAGTAAATGATTTTCTCTGGTTTACTTAGAAGAAAAAAAAAAGAAGAAACCAATGAACTTATTTCGCACCTGTGTGTAAAAAATGTTTGAATCTTTACAATAAGTAAATATTTTGCATTTTTAATTGTTAGAAATTACTTAAAATGTATAAATATTGTATTTTTAGATTCTATCTTTTCATTGATTCAGTGGAATGTACCTTACTTATAAATTATGAATACATTTATTTATTTTGTTCAAAACTAAAAATAAAAAGCTGAAGTTTCATTTAAGCCATTAAAAGCTGTAATTTTTATAAAGTCAGTAGTAACAAAAGAAATTTAAATTTAAAGTGACACAAATACACCAAAACTACATTATTTAGTCTCATTCAAACTTTATTTACAAATTTGATACTTATCTGTTTGTTTTTCTTATTTAAAAAATTCATAAATTTTACACAAAGAAAGCTTTGAAACAATATCGACATGCTATTTTCAAGATAATCTCTTCTTTTTTTTTTAGCTATATGTTGAGTTATATACTGCTATCTGGGGATCCCCACCTGCCAAAATATTGGGGATATGTTCTCTGTAACCTTCCTCCACTTGTATCTACATCTAAGAAAATTAAATTTATTAGCATTGCATTTATTTATTAATTCTTATTCTTATTCTTAATGAAAGTGGTTTGATTGAAGAATTTTAGGATTTTGTTCATTTAATTTTCTTTATTTTTTTCTCGGTCCGAGAATATTGAAATAACTGAAGTAAGTAATATCTTCTGTATGTGATATAGAGTTAGGCTTTAACAGCTTTATAAAATGTTAATGTTTTAAAATTAATGATTTTATCAGGATTATGAACCTGATTTGAATTGGTCAAGGAAATATTCTATGTACTGTTTAATGTGATCACAATTTATTTTCCTTATAATAACTATATTTATCATTTACTCTTAGCCATGTCCATGTATATTTAACATTTCCACCTATTTTGTTTTCCCCTTGATTCTAAAATGTGATCCATTTGTACTTCACTGCAGATGTAATTGTTTTTATTTTTTATTTGCCCATTTTAACTAATGTGATGGTGTGTTGTGATTAACTTATTAATATAGGGGTAGAATAAATTGTGAGCTTTAAATACTGCTACAAATATAACTAAGTTAATTTTAAAGTTAAGTCAAAATGGAATGTCTTGTATAGTAATATCCTATCTAAAAAGAAAAAAAAAATTCTATCTTTCTTATAGTTTTGAAAGAAGTATGCAGTCTTTGGATTGGTAACTTTCATGTTTCTCTCATTCTGTTTTTTAATTACTTGAAGTAATAGGAATGACAAATGTTATTCTGTTTTTATTTAGTTCACTGACAGGTTGCTGGTTTTTAGAATTTGTTTGATGCATTATTTATGTTTTGGTTATTTATTTTTAATTGTAAATTATTATGAAATATTTAAATATAGTATCTGAATAATAGTATTAACGTGTAATAGAGGTTATTTAATATTTTTCCTGTTACTATTGGATGTATATATAATTTTTTTACTGGCAACTGAATATTACTTATGTGTAAATTTTTAATGCTGGTAATTTGAAAGAAATTTTCCGTAAAGCTTTAGATTAGAAATACGTATTTTCATATAGTAATTTACAAAATAGTCTCTTGAATTTTTATATATATTTTTTCAAATATTTTTAATAGAGAAGTTGATAAAAACTAAATTATAATTGAATTAATACTCTTATATTTTAGCTCCAAATCTATCTTATGTTAATCCAGTATTATGAATTAGAAAATATACCTAATTACAAAATTTCCCTTAATAGATATTATTATGATTTTAAATGCTTGGTAACTTAGTTTATAATAAAATTATTGTATGCTGTACAATATCTTCTTACTGCTTATTACTTTTATATTTCACCAATTTTATTTGAATAATTTCTGAAAATTACAAAGAATATAATGGTAAAATAAGATGTGCACTATTGTATCGGTGTGTGTGTATATGCATATTATATGGAGCTATAGGACGAATGTGCAGTAAATTTGTTAGTGGTTGTTTTAACTATGTAAGGAGTTAGAATTTTAGTTTTATTTTGTTAAAGTTAACTTTCTTGACTATTTAAAAAAAAATAATAATAATAGTAGTTGTATTTACTTAGGCATTTTTTCATTTGTACCTTTTGGAATGTGCAGTGGAACTTGATACCTGTGAGATAGATGATTTTGTTAAAAATATGAAGTAATTAAATGTAAATATATTATACTATTTTTAACTCAAAATTTTTGTACATAACAAAAATTAGCATTTCATAATTATTTAGCTCACTGAGAATTTTTTTTACTTTGTAACTTGCTTTTAGTTATTTTCACAAATTTCACCAAAGGATAAGATGTAATTTCAAGTTTTCAAAAATTTGTGAAATCAAGTATGTTGTTTGTGTTTTGTCAGCTTTGAAATGAATTCAGTTTTTTGTGTGGTTTTAAAACTCCCTCCGTTGCTTTTGTTATTATTGTAGACAGTTACTCTTAATTTCATCACGTTGTTACATGTTTTGTTTGAAACTGCTTTAAACTGAATGGTTGTTAGAGTACTATAGTTTTAAGTGGAAGTAGCTCCCTTAAAAATTAACAGATAGAAACTAAAAAATATTGAAAGTGAAAAATTTTCAACTAATTGTTCTTCACAAACGTTTTATATTTTCTTATTTACATACTAAAAGCAAGAATTGTGTTATCTTACTTTTACCTTTGTTAATTAAATTACAGGCTTTTTAATGAAAAAAAAATGTTTCAGTATCAATTTTATATGATAATTAAATAAGTATGTTTATAATTATTTTTTTATACAAATTAGATGGTTATTAGTAAAATGATAATTTAAACTTTTTTTTTTTTTTGTAATTTTGAATCATGCTTTACTATAATGCAGTGTAAAATTATAAAACAGTGTTTAAATTTCGTTAAAGATGAAGTTGAAAATTTTAAGTGTTCTAAATTTTTTTTTTCTTTCTAAATAATTATACACAAACATTGCACTTATTTTTTTTTCCAATTTTAAAGTTGGGAAAATATTGATGAGGAATGAAATAATTTTCTATCTTTAAAGTGGAGTGTTTCTTTTATGGAGAAGTACAGAAGTATTTATTTTGTGATAATTGGTTGGTACTTTGACGAAATGAAAGAGAAATGTCCATTAAAAGAGATATCACTGTCTTAATAAAATTTATTTTTTTACTAAATATTTGAAGTATTAATTGTCTTTAGCTAAATATAAATGGATGCATTTCATATTCATCTAAAAGCAAGAAAGCATTAGTGACATGATAAGCTAATAATAATTTCTGATTATTTCAAGTATAGTTTTATATATTTTGTAAACATTATTATTTTATATTTATTATTCTACATTTAAGTTGTTAATGTTTCATGTGCTATTGTTGATACTTTTAGGGAATTCTTTTTCCTGTTAGTATGTTTCCATGAAAAATCTTTAAGTCTATTGAGTTTAAAAAGTGTTATTTCATGTGTAGTTAATCTTGATCCTTGTAAATATAATAAAACTGAAATTCATTCAATTATGCTTTCAATTTTTAGTTCTTGGTTTAATATGATTGCTTACTACTTATTTACAAAACTATCACTTCTATATTTGAACTGTTGAATTGTTGATGGTTTAATATTAAATTAAATTATATCTAGTAATTCCTGAATCAATGATGGTCACAATACAAATAATATACAAATATACAATATGTAATCAAGTTCAGCAATTAATCTAGGTCCCCAGAGGTTTATAAAAATAAAAAAATCAATTTTGTATGATTAGTATATATTTATATTAATATATATTTAGTATATAAGTATACTATATATATATATATATATATATATATATATATATATATATATATATATATATAGTAATAAATATATAGTAATAAGTTAAGGAGCTCCTAAAGGAAGTTAAAAATATATTTGTATATAACGAAAGTAATTTATTATAAATTCTTGGCATTTTTTAAAAACCGTTTTTAGTTACTATGTGAGAATATTAAAGGAGTATATTTTAAAACAAGTATACATCAAATTTAGCATAGAACCTACATACAATGTTCTTTTCTGTGGTACCAAGATTCCTCTATGGATTTACTAATAATATTGTTAAGCATCCCTTTATTTTAGTAATTATCTATACTGGTACATCTAAACTTTTAAGTTTAAACCACTGCATTAATCCTCAACATAAACTTGATTAAAAAAATTATTCGATAAAACATGATGATGCTATTATTAAGTTGGATACTTTCAATTTCTTACACGTCTTTAAATGACATATTCCAGGTGCTAAATTGTCTCTGTACTTTATTTTTGGCTTATTTTTTTCAAAGCTTTATGTTTTTAGGAGTGTTATTCACATTAAGTTGCATAAGTTTTTGTGGAGGGTTAAAAATGTTTTCAACTGATATGTTTCTTAAATAAAAAATAATCCTTACTTTAATAATGCTACTTGCTTTTAATGGTAATTTATCACCAGGCTTATATTTTTGAGAAAGAACAATTATTATATAAATCATATGTTTTTAAAACTAATTAGATAACAAAGGCTTTGTTAAGAGGCAGTAACCCTAATGCAAATGACCAATTTTTTTAATTTAGAGCTATAAAAAAATAATGATTAATACTGTACGAAATTGTAACCATTTTGCTGTTATTTTCAATTTTATGATTATGAAGATAAGAAAATGTTTTGATTGGGTTTTAATTTTTATAATATTAAAACATATAAGCATTAAAATACTATTCATTATTGAGTTGACATCTCATATTATGCTTTCGAAAACCTCCAACGCTATTTACATCATTAAATGCCGGTTTCTAATAACTTAAAATGGTCTGATTTTGGTGGCAGTGTTTATCAACTTATTGTTCATATTTATATATTTAGGCAAACAGCTTAAGATTTGTTAAAGGTGGAGGTTGCCCTCAAGGAGGGTAAAGCCTTCTCCCTCTACATAATTTTACCTTTACCTTAACTTGTCAAGTATACCTTACCTACTTTCAAATTAACTTTACCTACCTTGTCATATATACCATCTTAAATTAAAAAAAAAAATTTATTTGTTTCACATTCTTTTAATCATAAGCACTAATTTGTAAGTCAGTTGTTTTTTCAATAAAAAAAAGTTTTTGTAAAATGCATGTGCACTAAAAGGTTCTTCCTTGAGTTGTTTACCTATATATATGCCACTTTTAAAATACATTAATCTCCAATGCTCTGTTGTATGCATTACAAATTCAAATACTACTTATTTAGTATTAATAAGATTTTTTAATAGTTTGGTATTCTGTTGTGAACCTTATTTCTGATTTTTATAATTGTGCTACTAGCTGACAGCGACAAACTTAATATATGGCCTTCTGATGACAATATAAATGGTTTACTAAGATTGAAATTAGCATTCATGAATCTAACTTTTATACAATAATTTACTTCCACTATTATTATTTTACAGTTCACCTATAGTTTAAAATAAAACATATTCTTTTAATTTGTATGTCATGAATTGAATCGTTAGCCTTTATAAAGAACATAATTCCATTTATATTTAATAAGTATACCCTCCATCGTTTTTTATTTACTATTGCTTTATAATATGTTGTTTAGGTTTCAAAAAATTAAGTTATTTAATTAAAAGAAACAAATTTAGAAAATTCAACAAACAAATAATCTGGATTTTATTTGAAATTATTTTTTGAATAATTTATAAAAATGTTACTATGCCATTTTTTAATGACTTAATCTTTTAGATGTTTTAGTATTTAAAAAAAAAAAAAATTATAACAGAAATGTATTCTTGGTTTAATATTGGTTATGTTATTATAGACAAACTTTAGTGTAATAACTTCTATTAAAGCACTGAAGAAACCTCTATTAAATTAGAGGTTATACTTTTAGCATGGCTAACATTTTAAGTCTGTTTCTTTGTCTAATTTTAATGCCATTATTTTATGATTTAGTCATGCATATTTAAGGTTGTATAAAAGGGAGTGAATTATTAATCAAATTATTGATTTTTTTTTTTTTTTTTTTTTTTTTTTTGAAGACCACTGCTTGTGCTGTAATGTTAATATTTGCTTAAAGTTTTTGTAATAATTACATTTTTTATTTGTTTTTCTTTATTTTCAGAATTATTACGTCACTCTGAATTATTTTTTTTTATATTATACCACATTTGGCTGACCTACAATGATTATTGTATTATTTTCATTAAAATTACCATTAATCTACAATCTTTGTCGGAAGTGTTAAAATATTTTTAATATTAGTAACACCTTTAGCATTTCAATAGTTCATAAACATCTACCTCAAAAAAGCAACTTCTACCTGATACATTCCTTTTATAATTTCAAAATAAGTAAATAATAATTATTAAAAATGTTACTATGCTTTTTTTTTATGACTTAATCTTTTAGATTTTTAATATTTAAAAAAAAAATTATAACTGGGAATTTACAACTACTATAGAACTAGAGAAAAAGTGTTTCATTGGTCATTAAATGTTATAAAATTTTGGATCCATAAAAGCCTTTTATGGGGATCCATAGTGACT
Source organism: Rhaphigaster nebulosa (assembly GCA_948150685.1). Lineage (NCBI taxonomy): Eukaryota > Metazoa > Arthropoda > Insecta > Hemiptera > Pentatomidae > Rhaphigaster > Rhaphigaster nebulosa. Next base: position 149,915,413 of record OX411307.1, read on the forward strand.
ATGTCAGTTTAAATGATTAGTTAAAAGACTTGTTTGACTGCTTGATAGTTTCCTTCCACAATACTAAATGTTTTCTTGTGATAGATTTTACTATGATTAAAATTAGAAAAGTTAATTAAAGAAATTCTATCTTAATTTACATTTACACGAGCTTGTTTTTTACTCTTGAGAGTAAAACTTACATGTGTAAAGGCCTCTGTGAGTTCAAGGGTGAGCTCTCTGATAGTTGTAAAGTCAAGTCTCAGCAGGTGTAAATGTTCCCCTAGAGTATTTACAATCATTCAAGCATAGGTTTGAATTTCCTGAGGAGGGAGGGAACATTTACACCTGCTGTGATGTGACATTACAACTCTTGGAGAATTCATTCGCAAACTCTCAGATGCCTTTACACATGCGAGTATATCTATCACTCTCAAGAGTTAAAAATGCGCTTGTGTAAACACTCCTTTAAACATCATTTCCTTGAACAATTAATTTTATCGACAATAATGTAGTATAAATTTGAAATTATGTATTTCAAAAATTAAGTCGCAACATTTTTAAATCGCCATAAAGAGTTGGTATATCTGACTAACATATTCTGTCTGTTGGATCTTCTGAGTAAATTGTGATTTAAGTAGGTGTTATTGGAATCAAGATACTTTAATTTAACATTCATAGAAAATTTAATTACTGTTAGTTGACTAATAACTATTAAAGTATAGTTATTAATTTAAAATGGATTGTATTATAATAATACACTTTCATACTTCATGGTTCATCTATATTACTCTCCCCATATATGAGGTTGATAACATATTTTTTAATGTTAACATTTTTAATTCTCACAATTATATAGGAATGATAAGTTAAACTGTTTAGTTTCTTTCATAATAATCATAGCTAATAAGACTTAATCATAGGTAAAGTATATTTTCTACTGGTATTAATTATTTATTTTGGGTTTATGAGATATTTTGTAGTCCGAAAGTATTAAAAAAGATACTTATTTTTTAAATTTTGTTTATTTCACAATGTGGGAAAAATTATGATTAGTCATTACCTTCTAAATGCATGTGCTTTATTTATTTTTTTAACACTACTTCTTAATTATAGTGTAATGAGAGCCCATAGTATGTTGTAGTGTTGGTTGGTGTGATAGTGCTGGGTTATACATAAAACATATCTAATGTCCACATTTGTTATTTTATGGATCAGTTGATTTAGATTTAAGTGCTCGTAAGACTATGAATTTATTAATATTTTACTAAGATTGAATCTTTTATGGATTCCTTACATCAGATATATGTACGTAAAAATGTATTGCTCACTAATAGTCTGATATAACTGAAAATATTGTCTTCCTATTCTTCTTCATTACTCATCCATTATTGGATAGCTTGTATTAATATAAGTTAAGATTGTAACTACTTCTTTGAATATAAAATCACTGGTTGTTATTAAATAAGTATCTCTATAAATAATTGATTTACCTAGTGTATATATAGGTTTTTTAAAAAAATTTAATTTAAATTTTTAAATTTAAATTTTTTAATAAAATTTAAGGTTTTTTATTGTCTCTATTATTACTATATCATTTCATTAAGTGTGATTCTTCTCTAAAACTATTCTGTTATATTGCATATTTATTTATTAATTGTTGACATTTTATTAAATTTTAGTCAATGCTCAATGTTTTGTTAATACAAACAATTATTTTTATTTGATACCTATGTATTTTGACATTTCTTAGGTGTAATAAAATTGATCTCCATTGGTATGTTTCATGGAAATAGTTGTAATTTTTTAAATGTTATTATTCTTTGTGACTATTATTTTGTTTATAATTGTAATAGACAGTATATAATTAGAATTGAAGCCAGAAATAAGATCAATATTAGTTGTATAAATAATTCTAGCTATTACTTTGTTTAGTTTTATTATTATTATTATATTAATTTGTCAATTTTACTTTTATTTTTATTGCCTGGAATGTCACATTTGAATTTTTTTCTTTTAAAGGCAAGTTCTGGAAAAAGACATAATGAAGAAAGACATTTGTTTTCATTTTGAAACAATGGTTTTAGACAAAGATTTAAAGGCCTAATTGTAAACTAATAAGAATAATATTGATATAATCTAATTTCTTGTATGTATTTAATTATGTATTAGGTTTAATATGAAATACAAGAAAAAAATGTTGATATAAAGTTTTCATTTCAGTTGTTTCTTTTTAATTTTAGAATTTTTAGATATTTTACTATTGTTGGATGTATTAAGATATGATTTGAGATCAGCATTCTTTATTGTATGTATCAACATAAATGTAATTTTTTGTGGTTTTGATGTAATTAAATGTGAAATATATGGATATTATAAACTAATTGAGAGTTTCAGGATGATTAATGAACTTATTACAGCAACCATTCCGATAATTCTGATAAATGTTGGAGATCATGGAGGAAACCGTTATTTTTTGTGTTTTTTTTCAATTTCATTCCACATTTTTGCAGAGAAATAAAATATTATTAACATGGTATATCACAGAATGAAACACAAAAAACTGCACATCCCCTAGATGCCAAATAGCTTTGTCTACCGAATTTAAGTAAGGGCGTCGCTCCGGTAGACAAAACTCAAAATCCACGTTTTTTTCGTCCAACAGTGACTTTTTGAAGATGATTTGTTTCAAGCACATATGAAACTACACATCCCTCAGATACCAAAAAACTTAGTCTGCCAAAATTAGTAGGTCGGTAGGTCGGGGCTTTACTCTCATCTTTAGAACAAAAATTATGGTTTTGAATAAGCCAAATAATTTTTCCTCTCTCTCTCTCTCTCTCTCTCTCTCTCTATATATATATATATATATATATATATATATATATATATATATATATATATATATATATATATATATATATACAATTGAACTCATAACAATCATTAACCTTATGATAAATGTTCCTATTCTTATTTTCTATCTATAATTTTGTTCAATCACGTCATAATAAAATTTATTTTTAAGGTACAAAGAGGAACTGTACATCATTGAAAAAATAAACAGAGCACTTGCTAAAAGCATTACATGTGAATTACATTAAGTGTGAACGAGGACTCTGTGTACTAATTATATATCTCTAAAAAAGTAAATTGTTATTGGAAAGCAATTAAGGAACGTGAGGAATACAATATATCTTTATTGGGACCATCGACTGTAGGTACCATATAGGGACTCTGCTACTTCTAGCAATATATTTCTTTACCAAATTTTATAAACATTTAATTATTTTAACTATTTATAAATGAATATAAATTAATTTTATTAAAACTACACTCGTTATTAAATTTATGCATTCGAACGTATGACAAACTCAATTTTAAGCGCGGCCGCGCTTGTGTAAATTTGATGCGGCCCTCACGCTGATCGCATCACATTTATAAATTTTCTTAGACTGTTATTTTAGAGTGAGGATTTAGGAATATGGATAGGATATTTAGACATATTATGTAATTAAGTGAATTTTGAGTAATTACAGAAGATAACATTGATTTCTAATTGTCTTTTTTTTTTCACATGTATTTCAGAACATTGTGGGTCACAAAAATTATATAGGGAGCCACAAGTTTGACACCCCTGCTTTAATGCGGCCACGTACGCATTATGTATTAATTGTAAGTAACAAAAGGGACAATGACAGTTCAGTGAATTCTTACTTTCAATAGATTTATAGCGAACTGATTTATTTCGCCTGATTAAACAAATTTCTTCATAAATATTACCAACAAGCTAGATATACCAACCAACTATAAAGGTAATAATAACAAATTACAAAACCAACTAAGTAACATGAAAGGTAATATGGAAATACAAAATGTTATATACGAGTATGTAATTAAATAAAAAAGTTAAGATAAAATTTGTACACATATACCTAATCGGTAAAATTATGGCTTTCGCTGCCATGGTAGATAATTTAGTTAAAATAGAAAAACCAATAGGTCATCAAGATTTTCATTTAATTTCAAATTTAATCCGAAGTTTCGGCTACTCGTGCCATTTTCAAGTCTTTAAGAACATGCTTTCTGTTAAAAATGTTTATATAACTTACACTCGTATGATATTTATCAGTTTTTTTTTATGTATATTCAATTCATAATTACCTATCATGCTTATACTTTGTCTTCATCGTTTTATTAAAAACTCGTCCCTTGATATTCGTTAATTTCCATTCCTGGTAAAATTATATTTTATAAAGTACAAGTTATATAAACATTTTTTTATAAGAAAGAATGTTTTTACAGATTTGAAAATGGTTCGAGTAGCCGAAACGTTGGACTAAATTTGAAATTAAATGAAAATCTTGGTGACCCATTGGCTGTTTTATTTTAACTATAATAAAAACACAACTTTCACTACATTAGCAGATCATAGTATCAAAATGAAAAAAAAAATATGATTTATAAAATAACAGTAGTTCTGTATCAAAAACAAAAATAGGAAAATATTGGAAACCATACATATCAAAAATATCAATAAAAATGCTGATTTAAAAACTGGGTGTACGTTACGCAAAGCTAAAATTATTATTATAATATTTAAAATTGGTAACAATTTATTCCATAAAGATTTCATGAATATGTAATTCATGACTATTTAATTATAAATAATTTGGATTAATTTAATTGAAAAAACTCAATTTTCACAAAGATAACCGTAAAAATTAGTATTTCAAAATAAAAAACATTATAACGAATACCTATAATATGTAAATATTATAAATGATACTGCGTATTAAAAATATTATTGCATATTAAGAGTCCAAACAGGACAGTTACGTAGTAGAAAAAGGGAAGATAAGTGGGGACATTGATTTATAAATAGTTTCTTATATAATACATTTTTTAAGACTTGATAGAACATAATTATAAATGGAAAATGATAATAGGAACATTGGACATCATTTAAAAAAATAGCATTTTGGAATTTTTAAACATTTTAAGATTTGTTTGATAAATTCACAATATATGACAATCTAAAGCCCATGAAATTCTGATATGTATGGCACTATTTTAAGCTTTCTAGGGCAAATAGTTTTGGAACTATAAGCTTTTCAATGATACAAAAAGTGTCAAAAATTTTAAGTGTTTTAAGAATTTGTAACTTATAACACTAAAAATGGAAAAATCTGAAACATCGAATTTTCAACTATATTTATGCATAGAACATAAATATCGAGTTTCACTCATTTTTAAAAATCTTGAGTCTAATATTAATTATTTATTGATCGATTTTTTGTGGAATAACCCAATGGCACACGTTGGGTTTAACAATTTTTATTAATTATATTATTAACATATATAATAATCTGGATGTGGAAAGGAAGATGCTGAGTTTGAGTTTGTTGATAGTTGGTACTGCTGAGTATTCCAGGTATATGTACCTTGGTCCTTTTCTAATTTTATTTCTGAGTCGAGAATCATTTGGAGATCTTTAATGTATTGGATTGCATTCCTACAAAGAAACATATATGTAAATAAAACAAAAAATACAAAAAAAAAATCGAATGATACTCGTATATTTATATTTGTACTGTGTATTTATGATGCATGCAACCATCAGAAGCATATTAAATAACATTAATTTCGGGCTCTAGAATGTTTTACAATCACAGATTCCCAACTGGACAGTGATGGAGGATGTAATGAGCAGAATTTTTGCCGCCAACAGGTCCTTTTGGACTGAGAAGTATTTTGAAAATTGCTTGGTATCTCGAAAAAAATAAGATATTTTTGTCAATCCTTTTCTTGTTTGGCTCATTGGTTCCATCATCCCACTTTTTTCGTGGCCATACCCCTTGATCGTCTCACCTCTGGTATGGTCTTCCATACTTCTCTAGGTATAAATCGCATTGCTGAGTATTGAATTTGCGTTATATGATTCAACGACGATTTGAAAAATGAAATCTAACATTCTATCGTTGCTGGTTGCGAATCCAAAATAATATGATACGAAGTTGTCGATTCCAAATTATTCATTTTTGATAAAATTTGAGTTATATCATATTTTGTCTTAATCTACGATATTTCACGTTTTTCTGTGTTGTCCAGGAACGTTTTTATTTATTAAAACCGCACTAATAAAAATTGGAATACTCAGAGGCTCTACGAATCATATGGGTTGATCGCACACAATAGGAAGAAGTAATTCATGCTATTAAGAACCTAAACCTGAGTTTTTATTCCGTACTCTAATACAAGAGATATATGTTTAAATGCAAATCGGTCCTAAAAATCCGGCGGAAGGATTTTACTTTAAATTTTAACGCAGCCGCTGACGATCGCTTGGAATGGAACATAGAACAGTGAATTGTAACAGCTGGAAAACTTGGAGTTGAGACGATTTTTAGAGCCTCGCTGATGATCACTCCAAATGGAACACTGAATTAGAACAGATTTGGAATTGGAACAATATTTGGAATTGAGACGATTTCAAGGGTCCCACTGACGATCACTCCACTTCCATTTTTTACCGACAGGTAGTGATTTATACTCACTTAAGCATGTATTAATGGGGCTATAAATAGTTGCTCTATAATAGCAAAAACATCAAATAATTTAATCTTGACCCCGTCTCCAAAAAATATAAAAAATAGTGGACATTGTTTGCATATTAGAAATTATAAATCCACTAAAAATGTTTATTTACTTATAATTAACTTTTATAAGCATTTCCTAACACTATTATTAGTAAAAAAATAAACAAAATTATAAGTTATATTTTTCAATATTTTAAAGAATATTTTATAGAATCAATATCGTTATTTTTACTAACATAATATTTACTGACAAACAATTTTCATTATTATAATATAGCGCAGCCTGAAAACTGTATAAAAAATTATGCAGTTCATTGTTCCACTCCATCCGTTTGCCACACTCACGATCAGTTGGAGTGATTTGATTTTGATATAACGCGATGGAATTTAGTGTCCATGAAATTCCAGCTGCTCCTCTCTACTCCAACCACTCCACATAGGATTTCACACTCATGGTTAATCTACGTTCCATTTCGTGTGGGGTCATTGGATTAGAGTGATCGTCAGTGACCCCCTTCAGAATAAGAGTTTTTAGGAATCAGATATCGAAAAAAAAAAAAAAACCAAGGATACTAGTGGAAAAAACGTGAATGAAAAAGACCGTAGCCCGTATCATTAAACCGAACTAATGAACCGCGGTGATTTATTTTCCTTCAAATTACATTTAAATAAATATATATATATATATATATATATATATATATATATATATATATATATATATATATATATATATATATATATTGTAAATAAACGATTCGCTATCAATTATTTAATTTTATTGCCTCATCAGTTTAACTAAAATATGAATTTAAATATTTTAGTAAAAATGAACTCTCGGCGGAATCTGCCCGCTAGGGAGCGCGTCCACCGGGTGGCGGATGGGGGATCCCTCTTGGGAGGGGTGGTCTGAATATACTGAATAAAGACCCGTGGACCAACAGTTACCCATTGCTGGGGGTATAGCCCGGCCACCCTTCCTTCGGAGGGGATATAAATATTCGGGAGACCAGTTGCCCCGAGGATACGGGGCCTCCTCTGCTGGGCTAATCACCCGTAGTAGAGTTTCGAGATTCGATTCAAAGCAAGTTAACTTTCCTCGGAACTGGATAGACTCATCGGCTACGACACGGCGCTCGAAAGGACATCAGATTTGGGACGTGGAATATTAAGACATTGACAGACAAAGAAATTGAAATTGTATAGGAAATGGAGTTTTATAAAGTGGGTCTTCTAGGCATCAACGAAGTAAGGAGGAAGGGTCACGGAGAAATATAAATGGATAAACAACATATTCTCATATATTCAGGAGTTCCAGTAGGAGTGAGGGCAAAGGAAGGGGTTGGATTAATTATGAAGGATAGTCTCTTTGCATGAGTTGAGGAATGGGAACCCGTATCATCCAAAATAATTACGGCATACATTAAGTTGTCGATAGGAAAAGCCGCCATAATAAAACTTTATGCCCCAACAGAAGATGCGGATGCAATGGACAAAGGTCAATTCTTAGCTGACCTAGAAAGGGAAATCATTAAAAGCCAGAATAGGAATAGAGAAGTAATCATAATGGGCGACTTCAATGCTAGGACTGGGTTTGACTGCGCCAGAGCACATGGAGGCGAACACACTAAAAATGGAAATGGCAAAAGACTAATAGATTTTTGTGTAGACAATGATCTGCTTATCGGCATCTCATTCTTTCCCCACAAGAAAATGGATGAAATAACTTTTTCGGCCGAAGAAGGAAATATAAATATCATAAATGACTATCACATGTACAATCGAAGAATCAGGAGACTATTTACTGATATCAAAGTTATTAGGGGAGCAGAAATTGGTCCAGACCACCTTCTGTTGATAGGAAATACCCAAATACTCCATCCAAGAAAGAAACGCCCTAGAAGCTACAAGAAAATTGATATTGTGAAGCTCTAGTTACCGAAAAAAAGAACGGAATATTCAGAATTATTGAATTTAAAACTTAGGGACACTAATATAGAAGGAAATGTGGATGAAGTATGGACAAGAATGAAGAAAGCCACATTGGAAGCGGCTACGATTACCTGTGGGATTGCTGTTATTTCATCGAAAAGGAAAAGGACTAAGTGGTGGAATGAAAGCGTGAAGGCACCAGTCCCAAGAAAGAAGGAGGCTTGGAAGAAGTACCACAGACAGAAGACCCCAGAAAATTGGGAACTTTATGTCCGAAGAAGAAATGAGTCAAAGCTGGCAGTGAGAGTGGCCAAAAGAAAGAGGTGGGAGGAATTCAGTCAAAGCCTACAAAATTACTATAAAGAAAACGTTAAAGTTTTTTGGAAAAAGATGAAGGCAATGAAAGGAAAGGAAAGTAAATCAATAAGAAATGTTAAAGATGAGAGATGCAGATGGTCACTTAACATAAAGATATTTTGGAGAGATGGAGACGCCATTACTCAGAGACTTTTTCTGGAAATGCTGAGGAGATAACACCAAGAGCAAATGTACAGGAGGAACACAATGAGGTGATCTGGGTAGAAGAGGTAGAAGCCGCAATGAAAAAGTTAAGACCTGGTAAGGCAGCTGGCAGAGATAGTTAAACTCCCGAATTCACCCAATTTGATGGAGCGGAATTGTTAAAAGCACTACAGTGTCTTTTCCAGAAAATATAAACTGATAAAGCTATCCCAAAAGAATGGGAATATAATATAATTATCTCTATTCATAAAAAAGGAAGTACAAGCGAATGTGGGAATTATAGACCTATTTGCCTTTCTCCGGTTATATACAAGCTATACACTTCAATATTAGAAAAGAAACTGAGAATGCTTTTGGAGGATGATTTGTAACAGGAGCAATCTGCATTCTGACCACAACGCCAAACCGAAAATCACATTTACTGTTTGAGAACTATCATAGGCAAATCTTGGGATCGAGATAGGAGTGTCTTCTTGGCATTCCTAGACCTGAAGGCTGCCTTTTACTCTGTTCATAGACAAGAATTATGGAATGCCTTCTCCGCCAAGAATATCCGACAAGGATTAATAGATGCTATCAAGTCCACATACCATAATTCCGAAGGTATAATTAGGATCAACGGAAGAGAATCGGATATTTTTGGCATGAAGAAAGGTGTGTAGCAAGGAGATAGCTTAAGCCCGCTCTTATTCATTATATACATGGACGAAAGCTCGCACTGTTGCAGGCAAATGGAATATGAGGACAATTTTGGCGCAAGTGATGGTGTTTGCAGATGATATTGTCCTCATAGTGGATTCAGAACAGCGATTGCAGCAGGCAATAATGGAATGGGAGGCGGAGCTGGAACGGAAAGTACTGACCATCAATGTCGGGAAGAGCAAAGTAATTTATATAGGCAGGGAACAGGAAGTCGTTGAAATACGCTGCAAAGGTAATGTAATAGAAATGGTGGATGACTATGCTTACCTAGGGACAGTGATCTGCAGGAATTGGAGGTTGGACCAGGAGATCTCTAATAGAATAAAGAAGGCAAATTCCATCTACATTAAATACACATTTCTAAAGCCGTTTACCAGCCTATCCTATCATATGGAAGTGAAAGTTAGATACCTAATAGGCAAGCACCTAAGCAGAATAACAGCTGCTGAAATGAAATATATCCGAAGAGTAGCTGGTCGAAAAAGGAGAGGTCATATTAGAAACGAGCGGGCAAGAGAATATCTAGGTGTTGCTTCCTTGAAGAATACCCTGGAAAAAACATAACTTCGATGGTTTGGAAACCTTTGCCGGATGGATGAGAACCGTGACCCTCGAAAATTCTTTGAAGCCATACCCATGGGGAAACGTCCAAGGGGGCGACCTATAATGCTATAGATTGAACACATTTCTAGAATAGGCCAGAAGAGAAACAAACAGATAAATGCAATGAAGGCGCTGGCTGGATCGGGAGGCACCTTCATGCTGAGAGGCACTACGGAGGAGGGAGAAGAAGAAGATGAAATAGAAATGAAGGGACAATGAGATGAACTTTGGACGTATAAAAAAGTAGAGGAAGTATTTTGTTTTCTGTTTTTACTCTTCTTAGGATCATAAAAAAACATGTTATCTTTAATGTATTGATATTGCCGTGGCTTTAATAAAGTAATAAAACTATCGCACGGCTGCGGGTACTAACATGTAATGCGACATCCAGACAAATATTATTATTTCGGCATTATCCTTTAAAGATCTGTGGATAATTTGAGTAAAGGAATAGAATGTCTAGAACAAAACCTATGGCTATGATTATCTCTCTACCTACACAAAAAAGTTATCTCAATCACTATCGTCAGGTGCTGCAAAAAGTTTTAATTTTTAATAATTTATTATAAAGAATTTTGTAATATACCTCAGAGATTCGATTTTGGATAACTTCTTGCCAGCAGGTTTGCTGGGCGGTAGTATCCTTCTCAGCTTATCGAAGGCCTTATTCATGTCTCGCATTCTAGTCCTCTCTCGGTCGCATGCTGACTTTTTGTAATCTGTAATTGAAATATAGTCTTATAAAGCAGTAGCGAATCCAGGATTTAATTTTTTTTTTTTTTTGGTTGGGGGACTTACACCCGGTTCTGAGAATAGCGATACTTCGTAGCTACAGGGAGGTCCTCCCTCGGGAAATTTTTGAAGGCCACTGATCAAAACTGCGTTTAAAAAGAGAATATGCTGTAATTGATTAATTATTTGGCTTATATCATTCAAAGAAACAAAAATGGACCAATGTAAAAAAAAGAAATTGTTTGAGGTAAGGGCTTCATCCCAAAAGCCCCCCTCTCCCCCCTTGAATCCGGTAGTGTTATAAAGCATATTTCGTGATTTCAAACCAAGCAAAAAAAAAATATTCATTTTATTGGTTTGTTGGTTCTATTCCATAAGGTATTAATTCCTTTACACGCAAACTTTGTATAATAATAATAAACGGCTTAGCGAACCCGAAGGTTCGATGACGGCATTACCATTCGCCACATGCATACCTCCTTCCACAGATCCCCATCAAAACCCAATTCCGCTACGTCTGCCTCAACACCTAAGCCAATCCTCTCAACTACACGGTCTATCCCTCGGACGTTAAACTTACGGACGTTAAAACAAAGGCTAAACATTTTCTGGAGCAGCACCTCCACTACTTTTATGTACGAGCGACTGGGCAGCAACCAATATGTAGCCGTCAGGGGTTAGCAAAAAGACCAAAAGACCCACTTCTCGTACATAGTTCCCCTTACCAATACCATTAATATATTGAAATGTTATGCAATTTTTTTCTCTCTAAGCGATAGAGAAAAATTGTACGAGGCTAGAGGAAGTCTCTTCAATTCGTTTGGCCCCGGAGATGTTACTATGAAGGTATGCTGTAAGAGGTGCTATACCAGCTGATACTCAGGATGCAATCCACGTCATTTTTTTTTCATGAATTATTAATATTAAGATCATTAATTAAATTATATCATTAACTATAGGCACAGAAAGATATTCTTATATATATTATTATGCTTTTATATTGAGTGTACTGGTTCCGGTGACTGACTTTTTGGCAAAACAACAGCAGGTTATAATTGAGTAGCAAGAAGAACTCGTTCGTAAATTATTATTTATAATCAGCAAAAATATCAAGATTAAAACTGTATCAAAAGATGAAGGGAATCTAAGATCTATATGTAATGGAGAAGTTTTAGAGAAAGTAGACCGCTATGCCTTCCTAGGAACAATTTTCAACAAATCTCGGACAGACTAAGAAAAGAGCAAGAGTTATAACAAAATAATAATGAAGTGTCCAACAGGATAGAAAAATCGAATAATATCTATTACCAAATTTGTAATTATATGTGTAAGTATATAGGGCATTAGAGAGGCAGGGAAGAACGCCAAACTCTATTTTTAAAGCAGTATCTCTCCCTGCATTATTATATGGAATCGAAGGTTGGGTTATCAAAGAGAAGCACTAGAGCAGGATTACGGCTGCAGAAATGATATTTTCAGAGAGACTAAGAAATGAGAAAATAAGAAAACTCCTGAATCCCTCGCTAAAATCAAGATTTGAACGTCGACAACTTCGATGGTTTTGATATATTTGCAGGATGGGAGAATACAGAGTTAGCAAGAAAGTGAACAGAAGCAAGATCAATAGACCACGAGACAGGCCTAGAAGGAACCTATTTGGAGCAAAAGACATCCAAGCGTAGGAAGAAGGAGGAAAAACCTAGTCAAGATAAAGGTTCTAGCAAGGGACCGAGGTTTGTAGTCTAGGTAGCTGCTTACTCTAAAAATAAGAAGTAGCAAGTTATTGACTATGATGGCATGCCTGGATTGTAGCTCTTGAGTTATTTTAGCTTGTGCCGATTTCCTCTTCGATTTTTTTCCATCAATGAATGAATCAAGTCGCAATGAATGAATTAAATATAGATTTAATGAATCGAATATAAATGTTAATGTTCAATTCAAATATCGAAAATGTATAAGTTCAAATTTAAAAATGTATTCAAAAGTTGAATCTACCAAATTGATTTGTCGTTACTAATGTTAATATTTTATAATAGAGCGAAATAAGTGGACACCAGCCCCATATTTCATTGTACTTCTTATAATAAGCTGGCTGTATTTATTTTACTATCCTTACCTTTTTCCGCATCTTGTGATCTCCCCTTCCATCTTACTTTGCTATCGAAAGAGGTATCATTCGACGTTTCCGCTGATAGGATCTCTTGTTTGAAATCAGTTTTCAGTACTGCCGGAGTTTTCTCGGGCGATGTAATACTGTCAGCTGTTATCTCCTGCGGCGTTAGAGCTAAGATTAGACAAGTTTAAAATTAGATTTATATTACTAAATTGAATTTACGAACCATTTAAAAATAATACTCATAGGACTTGTATGAATCGGCATGTAGCAGTGTGGGAACGAGGGTTTACTCGGAAACGTCTAATGTTTGTGTTGTGATAAAGGCCCTCGGGCCCATCGGGCTCTTTGGGGACGGTTCGATTCCTACCTGTGTCAGTTAATATTTATTTCGTAGTGGTCCAGCGAAATGAATCTTGATACTCCCAATCTGTTTAGGAGAGGGCGGCTCACTTTTAGGAACTGTGAAACTGCAGTACCCCTATTCCACTTTCCAATATCATTCAGTATAATGAGCCCTTTTTTTCTTTAATTCTTTCTTTATACTTGTTAAATATATAATCCTTAAGTTTAATGTCAGTAGCCATACCACAGTTTATGAAAAAGATCTTTGGATGGAACTGTACACTTTAAGTTCCACCGGCGCACAGGGGGTCAAACAGCGAATTTAGTGCCAAAAATGCAAATTTTGTTAATATTTAAATATTGGAATAGAAATTGTTCGCATCCAAACTAGAATATTTAGATGACAATGGACCCGAGAGATTAGCCTCGATTGTTTACACTGATGATTCAATAAGACAAGCCAAAACAAAAAGAATAAATCCTTGTATTTTCTCTTATAATTTGTTTATTCAGCATTGATTACAAATTTTCTGCTAACATGGAAGCTACTGAACTATGAAAAAACAAATTTTGATTGATTGCATATTAAAGTAAATGATTGCGTAAAATCAATTTTTAAAAAGGTACAGATATTCTTGGACACGATTGGTGTGGCTGTTATATTTATATTCCAAATGTATTGCCAAATTTTTAATTAAAAAATCATCTGCTAAAACTTTCGAAAACAAACAAGAGTTATTTTTTGTACAAGGAGTTCCGGTCAAGTGAAATACTCGGGCCTGTTTGTGAAATGATAAGAAAGCAATTAAATAACAGGATATTTTGAATAAATGCAAACTGCGTTATCTATACTAACATTGTCTCGGATTGATAGACGAAAAAATTAAGAAAAGTTGTGTTTTTACGGTAATTATCACATCATTATACATATTTTTCTATCGTCGATCCGAGACGTTATTGCTAACTTAAGAAGTGTGTGCAAACTTTGTCTCGGGTTGATGAACGAAAAATAAAGAAAAATATGCATAATGATGTGATAATTACACTAAAAATGTAACTTTTCTTAATTTTTTCGTCGATCAACCCGAGACGATCTTAGCACAGATAACGCAGTTTACATTTATTCAAAAATATCCCGTTATTTAATTGCTTTCTAAGTTAATTCATTTGACTGGAACTCCCTGTACAAAATATTACACTGTATTTGGTTTCGCAAGTTTTCGCAGATGATTTTTGAATTAAAAAATAGGCAATACATTGGCGTTGTAGATGAAATTCCCACTCAAATCTTGTCTGGCACACAAAGACTTCTATGGACAAAAATTTATGGATTTTGTACTGACAAGGGCCATGGCTTGACAGCCGCTTCAGCAGCAGGTCCCTTCTCATGTCAATTCAAAAATTACAGAGTCCGTGACAATAGCCAGAGGACGAATGAGCACAGTGCTGACCACATTATCTCCCAATGATACGGTAATTCGAGAATCTGGCACTTCGTTCACTGCCTGCTCTCCCTCTACCTAGGAATTTTATTTTTTATGATTATTAAATAAATCTTTTTTAATTTTTTTTATCGGTAACTCGACCTATGTAAAACAGTGAATGATTTGTTACGAATTTCAAAAATAAAAAATTAATATTATATCAGTCCTTATTAAAAATGTTAGGCTTATTGGATTGGTGTATAACTGAACTAGTATAATATTAATGAAACTTTTAAAAATGTATTTTATTTTATTATATATATTTTTTAAATAATTTGAAAACTTTGAAAATAATCACTAATTTCAAAGTTATGAAATACATTTTGCTGTAATTATAAACTATATAAGTTAAAAAAAATTATAAACATATAATCTAGAACAAACACTCCATCTTGAAATATTAAGCCTTTATATGACAACTGATTGACTTATCTTTCCAATGCCCATTATTAGTAATTATTTCTTAGTAACCTGAAAGCTTTAAAGAAATATTTTAATATTCTAAATAGGATATTTAGAATTATTCTTATACTCGAAAGTGAACTGTATTACATAAAATGATAATGATAATTTGATATAATAACAAGTGAATAAACTTTGGTATAAACATTTATTCATGCAGTTTTAGGAGAGATTTTACCTTATTTTCTTGAATATTTGTTGGTAACTGTATTATCCGGGACACCTGGAATAAATAGTAGAAAATCAAACTTTAATTTACTTTTATATAAATATATTATATTTAAATTACAATGGAACACGGATAAATTGATACTGGAGGGACCATGGAAAAAGTTTCAGTTACATAACAATTCGAATAATCAATTAAGGAATAAAAAACAACATAAAAATACTTATAATTCTTTTTTTAATTTATCCCATGGGATATCCATTATACGATATTCTCCACGCGTGTCAGCTGAAACCAATAACTCTTGCAATCTCGGATCTCCGGTTCCTATTGTCCTTCTTTTTAGATAGTTTATCTGCCGATTGGGAACCCTTTTATAGTCCAAAAATATGATTTAAAAAAATATAATCCTTTGTTCTACTAAATTTTTGAAGCTTTCGATGTATAGCTGAGTCATAAGGAGCGGAAAGAATTTTGAAAAAACTATAATTTCGTCCGGGGTGAAATTATAGACATTCGAAATATAATCTGTTGTATTACGACGATATTAATAAAAAACTAACCCGAAGGTTCGATGATACCTAAGAGACTTAATACAACTACTCTCACCTAGGTCCCTATTTACCTATGGGTCATTTACCCCGCTGTTTAACACGATTGCCTCATTAATAATTCATTCATTATCCTGCCAAACAACTTTACATGCCTATTTCAATCGTTTCGATGCTACTTCAATTACAATAACCACATGGATGCCCTGCACTTTTCCTTTATATTGCCTTAAAAATTCTCCAGTTGATTCATCACTCTGTATGTTAATAATATTTTGGAATTGTTTTTGGCTAAACAATACTTTATTTTGTGAAAACCTCAAGGTGGCGTTCTTCTCTGAAAATAAGCAGTCACGTTTCGCTATCATGAAAATCATTGGTGGTGGAGAGAAGGTGGTGGAGGGTAATAATGTAAATTTGTATTTTCAGGACAGGCGAACTGAGTATTTTTTCGGAAATAATAATTTTGCGGGAATTTCCCACTTTTATTTTCTTCTGAATCTCGTTGCTTTTAGATATTGTGTGTACCCCAGATACTTAAACTTCTCTGTAAAAATGATATTATAATAGCTTTTATCCTGGGACAAAATGTGCTCTAAGAATAGTAGAATTTATAAAAAAGCTCTTGTCAATTATCTATTAATAATTGTGATTTAAATGATCTATAATAGGCCAGGCGCAATAGTTATTTTTTTAAACAAAACCTGAATGGACATTCTCAACGTGATAATTAGGAGAAAAATCGTAGGTACAAATTGTAAAGGTTTTAGAAAAATCGGTATGTAGCAGCCTGGTGCAAAAAATTCATAGACGTGCCAAAAAGTTTTTTTTTCACGTTCAAGATGCAAACCATTATTGTATGGAAAAATAAATAGTACATAATAGCGCTTAAATAGACGAGAAAAATAAGTTTTAAACAGTTAACATTGGTCCACAACATTTCGAAAAAAAACCATTTAAAAACCACGAGATATTGCCATTTTCGAATATTTAATTACAGGGATGGTAATTGTCGTAGGAACAAATTCGGAGGTTTAGATTGTGGCTTTTAGTGATATCTATGTTTAATAAAAATCCATGCTAATAATTATAAAAGTTTAGCGGAAATCGCGAAAATGTGAAAAACATGTGTTCCCAAGAACGGCTTGAACAAGACACAAAATGTTCCTAGAACGATTTTTCAAAGCGCTATGAGTTTTAAACAGAGTTACTCTACAACGCTATTATTTTGAAATTTACGTGAGATTCGATTTTATACCTCAAAAACGCGGATGAAAATCGTGTTTTATCTTGCTTCTACCGCTCTGGCGTCCGAGTGAAGGGGAAGTGTTACATACCGCGAAACGTTACTAATATGTTTCCATGAAATTTTTATTGTATATAGGTACCATTAAAAGCTATAATTTAAGCACCGAAACATTTTCCTACGATAATTATAAGCTCTGTAATTAAATGTCCAAAAATGACCAAATTTTGCTGTTTTTAATTTTTTTTGCACAAAGTTGTTGACCGATTTCAATTGTCCAAATTTGGTTTATTTTTTTCTTCCTTTTAGCCACTATTACGCACTATTTTTAGTTTTTTTTTAGGACTTTTAATTACAGGAGTTCTGTCGTAAGAACATATTTTGGGAGATGAATTGTGGCTTTTAATGGTGCCTATCTTCATTGAAAATTCCATGTAAAAATAATAGTTACTTTTCACTGTATTTTACATTTTAATTTTGTTTGCGAAAAGCTGTTGACAGATTTCGATTGTTTAAAACTCATTTTTTTGGCCTTTTTAAGCGCTATCAAATACTATTTTTCCTAAACAAAAATTTTTCAAATCTTAAACGTGAAAAAAAAACTTGTTGGTTCTTTTATTAATTTTTTTTAACCAGGTTGCTACATATCGATTTTTTCCTAAAACATACATAAATTATTTCTACTAATTTTCTTCTAATTATCACGTTGAGAAAGTCTATTTAGAATTTATTTTAAAAATTAATATTTTTTCCCTATCGCGCCTGGACTATATATAATTGTTATTAAACAAATAGATATTTTTAATATCGATGCGATAATTTTATTTGTAAGCAGGCAAATGAATAGAGGTGTTTAAAGTGAAAGTTAAATAAAAAAAAAAAAAAAATCACTAATATAATGTTGTAAAGAAATTCATAGAGATAGCACAAATAACAAAGGAAGCAGTTCACTGAGAGGGGATGTGCAGATCGATATTTTGTGATATTGTATTCAAAGAGTGAATGAAAGAAGACAGGGTGAGAAAATTAAGAATGCAACTAGGTTTTACCATTCTAAGGACTTGGACGGAGGAAGGTGTTAGGAACAGAAGGGGGTGCATGGCTTTCCCTCCACTCAGCTGTAACTTATTGCTGGCTGCCCAGGGGTAAATACTATTGATGCCATACTGCATCTTACTTTTCAGTAGGATGGAAGAAAATCTGTAGGTCATCTGCATTACTCTCTTTAAAAACTTCAACGGTCCTCCGAATTTATCGCTTTAAAAATTACTAATACAAACCATATTAAATGTACATCCCTATCACATTCGAAATAATTTCTTTTATGTCTCTGTTCTATCAAAAAATGATTCATCTTCTGCCAATCAACATAATCTTCTGCCTATAATTTTCTCGGCGTTTTCCGTGACGTTGGCAGGGTTGGGATTTTCTAGTAGCAATTCTTAAGAATTATTCGTGATCCGAAAGATATTCGCTCTCCCTCCCCCCTCTCCCCCTTCCTTGATAAGTTGTTATATTTATTTTTATATGATTACCGTAATATAACATAAGTTACGATGTATATCATGATGTACTAAAATATGATTCATTGGACCCGATGGTTAACGATAATCTGAGTTTATAAAGACCAATTATAACTGAATTTCACAATATTTCTATTGTTTTTTGTTTTTTTATCTAGATAAAATATAATATTTAAGAAGACTCCTAAGCAAGATATTATCAAAAACAGTTTTCCCATTTTTTTTTCCGAGGACCGTATCATAGTTTCATCCACTTAATTTTTAGCTCATGTCATTTCTCAGGATCACATCCGACGTGAAAATTTTTTTAAATTAATATAATAAATTAAAAAAAAAATCGCATCACACAACTGTCACATACCACGCTACTTGAAATAGTTTTTTTTATTTTTCAATTTGGTTTCCATTGAAACATTTATTTTTCATTAAATAATATAAAAGTAGAATTATACATCTGTGTTACCACTCTTATTTACAAAAATTTGTTTTCAACCTGTGAAAATATATCTCCTTTAGTTATTAATCAAATTCCTTCATCTATCTATTTATCTCCTTTGCACTACAACTCGGGGTGGCCTCCCCTCTGAGCCTCCGCCATTCGGCTCTGTCTAGTCACCCTCCAGTTCCTGATCCCTAAGAGGCTTCTAGCGTCCGCTGCCACTCCATCAAACCACCTTAGTCTAGGCCTTCCAGCTCTTCTTGTTCGATGAAGGACTCTAACACTCTCCTCGGTGTCGTTTCCTCACTCATCCTGGTAACGTGACCAGACCAACTAAGCCTCCCAAGCTTGATAAACTTGACCACATCTAGCTCTCCACAAAGGTCGTAGAGCTCTCTATTCTTTTTGATTCTCTAGCCCTCTATAACTCTCACTGGACCGATTTTTTTCTCCACACCGCAATATATTTCTTTCAAATACCAGCTCTTCCAGATGGTCCAGGTCTGTGATGCGTAGGTGATAACAAGGCGGATCAAAGTCTTATAGAGTATCAGTTTTTTTTTTATCTGCTGAGAAGCCTACTACGGATTGTCTTCAGAAGCACGAAGTAACACCGGTTCGTTGCAGCCAATCGTTTTCTAATTTCCGCAGACATATCATTAGAAGCTATTACTAGGGATCCGAGGTAGGTGAACTTGTAAGGTGAACTTGTAGGTGAATGTGTAAGGGTCGACACTAAACATGGGATCCCCTCCAAAACCTGTGTATATATATATATATATATATATATATATATATATATATATTTAGTTTTCGCGTCATTGATGAGCCCCAAGGATGAAGGCGACATCATATCCTTCATCGTCAACTTCACAAGGCTAATCTATTTGCCTGTTGCATTAATCTCTGACAAGGCCTTGGTGCGTTTGATGCTATTATATGCACTTCTGAAGTGGATATTACCCCAACAGGTGGTGGGTTGGCAGCTTATACTAGTGACCTCGCTCCAAGATCGTCCTAAGAATAAAAACATGGTCAACAGTCGATTTACCCCTCCGGAAGCCAGCCTGATAACTCCCTATCTTCTGCTCAGCAAATGGAGTAAGTCTGTTAATAAAGACGTTGGGAAAAATCTTATAGGCGCAACAAAGGAGAGATCCCACGATAATTCGTGCACTCTAGCTAGGGGGCCAGCTAGATTTGTTGTGCAAAGGACATATTACCGCACTTCTCCCTTGACACTTCTTCCCTGAAAATAGATAGCATTAAATCATACACATTTATGGAGTCTTACGGAGCTTATCGCCACCATACTTGAAGATTTCCGCCGGCAATCCGTCTGCTCCAGATGCCTATTTTTATTCGTTGGATTGCATGTGCTACCCCCTCAAAGTTTGGGGGCTCCTATCATGATGAATAAAGTTCCTATCCAGTTCTCTTATGGAAACAATTAGCTTGACATCCATATAAAGCAATATAATGTCAGAAACTATCAAACAATGGAAAATAAAGTAGGGTAAAATCACGAAAGTTAGAGAACTTCATAAATTCGTTCGGGACATAACACTAACTACCGGAATGTGAGGAGTACAAATTACCAACTGACATAGCTATTAAGTGCTTAGGTGTACATGGGGGGTGCCACGGGTTCACAGGCCCCGTCATATGTCTCAGAAATATGTTTTTCACCTATAAAATAGTAGATAGAAGTTTAAAGATTCAGAAATAGCATCATGCTAGAAATAGCATGTTGCTCAAAACTAAAGTTCAAAAACTTCAACTAAAACATTTTTGAGAGCTTAATTTTAGCACAAAAGTTGTTCTAATACGTTTTAGATAGTATATTCTTTAAAAATAAATTCTAGTGGAGTTAAAAATACTTCCGGATCCCACGTCCAACAGGGAGGTATGGAAGGACCCCCCCGTTACTATGGTTCGTGCACCCTCTAACGAAGAATGCTGCGCACATCTATACGCACTAAGTGAGCAGTAATCTTAGCGGTAACTTATTTAAAATATAAGCTAATGACAGGTGTAAAGGTGATTAGCAGACTTTGCAGGACTTGAGGCATTTACTCGGCGATTGCAGGCTGCTAGAACTAAACCGAATCAAGTCAGGAAGATTCTGTATAAAATAATGAAACAATTTTTATCTCCGTAATGATTAATTTTTGTTGTCTACTTATTTATTGATATTATTGAATTAATTTATTTATTTAAAATCCTTTTTGGGAATTTGATGCGTATGAATGAACAGTTTATAGATATGTTTACAATCCTATTTATACATTCATTAATATTCATCACTTTGTTCTTACAAGGCCATAAGCTTTATGAGCATGGATCATATGTGTAAATTCAATAAACGGATCTCTCGTAGGGTTACTAAGAAAAGAATAAAAAAGGCGCAGACTATGGAGTCGGGAAACCCAGCATTTATAATGTGGGCATCCTTTAAAGGATCGCGGGAAAAGCATGGCGATTGAACGATGATATTGACCATTTAACCTAGGACCAGAACTTGGGGAGAGCCAGGGACGGCAGAATCTTGAGGGCTGCAAATTCCAAGCGAAATTTTATTTTTGTTTTAAGTAAAAAATATTTGTTTAGGTTTCTTAATGTTTTGACTATAATATAGTAAAATGAGTCAATGATGTTTATTTAAAAATGTACCTAAAATACTGATATAAAACTGTTGACTTTTATTGGGAGGAGGGGGGAGGTGGTGAAAGATGGGGCAACAAAATGAAGCTTGCCCACCCGCAAATACAACAAATCGTATAATAATCCGGACATAACTTCCTTCTCAATCGCTGGTAAAAAAGCAGTACTTTGTTATCAAATACCAGACCCTTCATGAGTTGTTGTGGTACTGTTTTGTTTTTTCCTAAATTTTATTTTATTGATTTTTTGTAAGATTAAAAACTTTCTTGAGTAGGAATGGATTATGTGATTGCCGTGAATTTCATTCATTAACAGTGAGAAGATTCTGGGCCATTGGACACATTCGTAAAAAATCTACATGCAGATAAAATATTAATATTTTAAGTGGTTCATCAACCGACAATTTTTATTTCATTTATTTTTTTTTATTCATAAATTTTTTTCTTTAGTACAATCTTCATTTCATAGTGTAGATTAATATATATTTGCTATACCGCGTTGGATCCGCCAGATGAAAGATGGTAAAAAAATTAATTCATATCTCTGCAGATTCATTCTGCTTCCTCCCACCGAAGGTAGAAACCCTTGTATTCAATTTCCACTCGCGTTTTACATTTCACACATCAAAGAACAAATTTGGTCTCGTGTATGTCTGTCTGTAGTCAAATTCATGTGATGTGTAAAACACCTACTACCGTTAACTCGAGTTTGATGAACTTTTAAGGGATTGAGCGGGTTGGTGCATAGTTGCTCCCATATCAATTTTATTAAATTCCATGCTTTACGTTCGTCCAATTTGGGCCCAAAGTTGGAGAAAAGTTGAGGATTAGTGTATAAATGGTTTAGTAAAAATTATATAAAATTACATCCCTTACTTTCGCTTAAGTATGCACAAACTTATTTTCCTTGACACATCTAAATTTCAAAAACGGCTCGTCCGATTTGGTCCAACGTTGGAGGAAAGTTGAGGATTAGTGAGCAAATGATCAAGTATCAATTTCATCGAATTACCCTTAATAATTCAAATTTATGATAATTTTTATATTTCATTTCTTTTTTATTAATTAGAAATAATTATATTAAGTTCAGTAATGACTTTTGAAATAATTCATATTCTTCCGATATTTTTTTTTATTACATAATTGATAATAATTGCTAATAAACTATATAGTTATAAGATTCGTATTCGCTGGCACAATTATATTTTTTTGTTTCGAGAGTGCATTTATAAAAAAAAAAAAAAAATGATTGTGTTCTTTTTTAAGTATTTTTTTTTCGACTTTAATTTATGGAATAATAGTAATAGTGTTAATAGTTGGATGATGCTACCTTTATACTTTTAATATCTCAATATGCACAATACCAAAAATACACATTTCGCTCCTTTTTATTTTGGCTTTATTTATGCATTCTTAACGATTTAATTTATATCAAACGGAAAATCACTTTATTTATCTATATAACAACTTCCGAATAATGCTGTTGTGAGAGTAAGGTTTTCCTCCAATCAAAAAGCCCCCTAGAAGGACACAGCTGTTTATGATGCCAAAGAAAACAATCATTCATTGAGGTAACAAAGTTAAAATATAGTCCAGTCAACTAGTCAGTTTTGAAGTTCTGATTCTTCTCATTTATGTTTTATAAATTTGCTTTTAATTATCCATTATAACTTTGCTTTTAGTTACGTTTTATAATTTTTTTTTTAATTATGTTTTTAAAATAAGTGTTTTATAAATTTGCTTATTTATATTTTTTAGGGTGCTGACTACGAATTTTAACTTTGTTACCTCAAATTTTTCCGGAAAAATATAAAAAAAAAAAAAAAAATCACTCAAAAAAACTAATTTGGATATAACTTAGACTCGCGCTCACTTCAAAACAGAGCAGCCATAACATTAGAATCAAAATTTTAGGTAATCTAGTATAAAATGAATATTATGATTTATTCGATTAATACAGGATTTTCAAGTTATAAGCAAAAAAGGACACAATTTTTTTTTTTTATATACATTCGGGAAAAATTTGTAATCATTACTCTGAAAAACAAAAATGAGCAAATTTTCAGAACTTCTTCAAAACTTTCCACCGCGATTTCTTTCTGGTCCCCAATTGACTGGACTATTAGCATTAAATACAAATTGGTGAGATAAGAAGATGAACAAGCCTACCTATAAAGATGGCAACAAATCCCTAAATCTAAGAAGGAAAAATATTATAATTCTCAGTTATATGGATGATTGACGTTATTTATTTTTTAAATTTATATCATTATTACAGATTTTTCTCTATTATTATTATTTATTCTTTTTATGTATACCCATAGGCGTGCCTAACCAAATGTTCTAGGAGGGGGGCAGGTGCCACCAACAAATATTTGTTGTCAGACACACAGACACACACAGACACAGACACAGACACACACACACACACACACACACACACACACACACACACACACGCAACACACACATCACTAACTAATAACTTAATTAACTAATTAAAAGTTTAATGTCGCTATCAGCTATGAAGAAGAATTCAAGAAGAAGGTTGTAACCTGTTGACTGGATCTAGTTACGATCCCCGACTAACGCTTATCCTAAATCAGATATCACCCAAGTGTAAAAGTTTAAGAAAACATTTAATTTTAATTTTATTCAAAGTTTAATACTTGTTATTATTATTTAAAGGTGCTTGACTGGCAAAATAATCATACTTTATTTTATTTTTTTTACTTTTTAGTATTTCTTTTTTAAAAATCTGGGAGGGGATAGCCCACAGTTTTTTTTTCAATTATGTTGTCAATAGTTTCAATAAATCCATTATTGAATTAACTTACAAGAGAATAAATAAATTTATGTACTGAGCTAACTCTCGTTTTAACGTTTATGATTAACGTTTTATGATTAAATAAATCTTCATTACGTAGGGATTATACAGAAAGAATATTTTTTAATAAAAAAAAAAGTATGACGTTATTTTTTTCCAGATGTTATTTTTAAAATGAAATAATAAATAAAAAAAAAAAAAAAAAAAAAAAAGTAGGCACGAAATCTCACTACTAAATTAGGAAACGTCCCTTCCCTTAATGCCTGACTGAAACTGAATGTATAGCTAACTATTTTATCTGCCTCAATTTGTAGGGCGGGAAATATGTATATGTAAGTAGCATGCGCCCAATGAAATTGTACCTACGCTGTAAGGAATGTTATCCATATGAGATGTGAGCGACGACTATGTTCTACTGCGTGTGATTCATTACTGAAGGTGAACTCTGGGAATATCCTCTGACGCACCTGTGTTTTATTAAGGAATAACCAACCCAAATTTGCATTTTTATTGTGGCAGCTATGAGACCTCTTTACACTCCCTCCTCCACACAGGGCCGGACCTAGAAGGGGAGGGGGCAAAGGGGGCAGTCCCTGGACGGCAGAATTTAGAGGGCGGCAAATTTCGAGCGGAATTTAATTTTTTCAAACAATGTAAAAAATGTTTGTTTCAGCTATTTGACTGTTTTGGCCCAAATTCAGTCATAAAATGAGTTAATGTTGTGAGATAATGATATTTATTTCGAAATATATGAAATTCGAGTTATAAAACTGTTGGTTTTTATTGGACGGGGGAGGGATTAGAAAGAAGGAGTGGCACAATACAGCTTGCCCCTACTGAAGAAAATCCTAGTTCCGGTCCTGTCTCCACCTCCTTCTGTAAGTCTGTTTAATAATTGTAATACATCGATCTAAAAACGTCGATGGTTTTAATGAAAACACCGGCGGGTTTTTGACATTTCTTGCCGAAATAAAGCTCATTAAATCGGTATACAAAGACGAATCGATAGAATGCCTGGTGACGGTGAATATTTATCTTATTAATGAATCTGTTTGAGGGGCGTCGCATGGCATGTTGCTGCCCGGGGCTCAATTTTGTCACCAATAGTCGATTCATTTCGAATCTCTAGTCGGCTTGATGTAATTTAAATTATTAAAAAATAATATTACATTGGTTTTAAATTTTGTCCCCGCCCACGAGATGGCCATGTTCTGTTGATCTCTTCAGTAAAAACATTAGGCCAATAACCTCCGTGTAAAGAAGGCATACATCTCTACTTAGCTAATTTATTTTATTTTGTAAATTTTCCCTTATTTTGTCATTCGTTACTTTTTCGTTTTGCTTATTTCTTTTTTTTGTAGTTCAGATATATTTTATGCTTCATTTCAATATTAATTAATTTGAAGAAAAAATAAATTTTGGAATCGATCCTGACCTTAAAATAAAGCATATTGTCGAACTTTTGCTTGCTCGTAGCTTTTTGATAAGCTTAATATATCATAAGCTTATTAAAATATAGTCGGTATTTCAGACCGAAGAGCCTTGAACTTGAAGAGGCATGCATACTGTTTCGAATATCTTTGTTTTATTGCTGTAGCTAATATGGCTGGAATAGTGCCTCTTGTTTCACAAGAAAGCAGATATCTTGCATTTTTCTTTGTGCAAATTTTAAATCATCTCGACAATCAAGGGCGTCATTAGTCTCAACTACGACCACTGGGTGAAATGTTAGTCATGGTATAATGACTTTGGTACGATTTTCTACACTAAGGAGGGCCTTGCGTGTTGATGATTCGGCTACCAGAGAAAATAGATTGGAAACCGACCGAGCAACATATCTCTCTCAGAAATGTTTAATGAATTCATTTTGAATAGCCAAGAGGTTTACGAGTATAATCAAACAGGCGGTCCCCAAGGTGATTTTTTGTGGCCCACAATGTTCTGAAATAAAATGAAAAAAAAGACAATTTTAATGAAATTCTATCGATTATTAACCTAAACTCACTTAATTACATAATATTTTTCAGTACCCTAAAAAAATTATTGGTTTGGACATTATAAAACACCAGTAAAGTCTACTTTTTCAAGTCTTTCAAGTCGTATAGTATTAGGATTAAAAAGATATCAATAACAAAAATAGAACTAACAAATTTAAGAAAAAAATGAACTTCATTATAACCCGTGAAACGGTCATTTTTTTACTCGCCCCTAATACATCGATATAGCCAACTGGAGACAGGGCCGAAATTGGGAACTCATTTTAGGGGTAGATTTGAATGTGAATTACGAATGTGTAGGACATTTTAAGTAAAACATGCCTTGTATACTGTTCCAAATTTTTTATTCAAGAAAAAACGTAAACTTTTTACTCATTTTTCATTCCTTCCTCAATATCCTGAAAACAACCAAGCACGCGAAAAATATTATATTCAATTTTTTTAAAGGATATTAAATTTGAGTCCTAAAAGAACTCTTAATGTTAACTTCTTCTCGAGATAATGCTTTTGAAAAAAATATATTTAACAAAAAAGAAACGAGAAATCAGTTTTGTGAATTTATTTTGGCAAATATCATGGTGATAGTTCTCTCTACGAAGGTAATTATTATAAACTACTTTGTAATAATATTTAACTATCTCTAATTTGAGTGGTAATAGACATATATAGGTCTGATAATTCCCGAGATAATATCTTTCAAAAAATATATTTATTTTTTTCCAAGAAACAAGAAATCACTATTTTGTGAATTTATTTTGGCAAATATCATGGCAACTGTTTTCCCTCGAAGATTATCAATATAAACTACTTTATGGTGCATTTAACTAGCTCTAATTTGAGTGGTAAAAGACATCTGTACGCCAAATAGTTCCTGAGATAATGAATTTGAAAATACATTTTTTTTTTTTCTGAAAAACGAGAAATCACCATTTTGTAACTTTATTTTGCTAAAGATCATGAAAACCGTTCTTCCTACGAAGATAATAGGTATAAACTACTTTATGATGCATTTAATTAGCTCTAATTTGAGAGATAATAGATATCGGTACGCCTAATAGCCCCTGAGATAAAAAATTTCAAAACATATTTTTTTTTTTGTTCTGAAAAACGATAAATCACCGTTATGTAACTTTACTTTGTTGAATAGCATGGAAACCGTTCTTCCTACGATGATAATGATTATGTACTGCTTTATGGTGCATTTAACTGGCCCTCAATTGAGGGGTAATCGACAATCTTACATCAAATATTTCTCGAGATAAGTTTTACAAAAAACATATTGTACAGAGTTTTGAAGGAGCCACATCATGAGAAAATTAGAAATCTCAGGAGGTATTAGGCGTATACATGTCTATCACCGCTCAAATAAGAGCTAGTCAATGCATCTTAGAAAAGTTTATATTAATTATCTTCGTAAGAAGAACAGTTTCTATGATAATTTTCCAAAATAAATTACAAAAATGGCAATTTCTCGTTTTTTGGAACAAAACATTATAGTTTGAAAGATGTTGTCTGGGGAACTATCAGACCTATATATGTCTATTACCACTCAAATTAGAGCTAGCTAAATAGTATTATAAAATAGTTTATAATAATTACATACGTAGGAAGAACTGTCTCCCTGATATTTGTCAAAATAAATTCACAAAACTGTGATTCTCGTTTCTTTTTTGTTGAATATATTTGTTTTAAAAACATTATCTCGTGAAGAAGTTAACATAAAGAGTTCTATTAGAGCTCAAATTTAATATCCTTTAAAAAATATGATTATATTATTTTTCGCGTGGTTGGTTGATTTCAAGATATTGAGGACGGAATGAAAAATGAGTACAAATTTTACGTTTTTTCTTGAATAAACTGCCACCATTTTTGAAGATTGGGAATAGTAGGGAAGGCATGTTTTACTTAGAATATCTTACACATTCGTAATTCACATTAAAACCTTCTCCTAAAATGAGTACCCAATTTCGGCTCTGGCTCCTGTTGGCTATATCGATGTATAATTAGGATGTTGTGGAGGTATGTGCTTGGATTAAGATTTATTACTATAATTGTATATTTGTTAACTAGAGGTCCCGTCTTAAAAGTCCTAAGAATAAAGAAAGTAAAAAAAAAATGTATATATACAGGGTGTCCCTTTTAGATGGCCCGGCTGAATTTTTCTTGAACCAATAACGTTATACAAAAAAAAATAAAATAAAATAAATATTTAATATTTTTCAGCCTAGTTTAAAATTTCGACCTGTTTTTTGTAAAAAAAAAAAAATATACGGGGTCTCTGAAATCAATGGGGAAACCAGGTTTTAAATAGGTCAATAAATCACTAAGTTTAAAAAAACAAACAATACATTTTGTTTTTTTCGGTATTAATTCCTTTAAATTGCTTTTACATGTTTTTTTTTTTGTTAAACAGGAAATAATTTGGTCACTTCGTGTTTGTTGTCATTTTAGCTGTAATTCACAATAAAGGTTTGTTTAAAGATGTCTGCCATAAATTTCCCGATCGTCCTCTAGTGAACCACAAAACATTTATTCCTGTTGCTCACAATATGGGGAGATTCGGATTAGTTGCGGGACCACCAAGAAACCGGCAGCGCAATTTCAACTTTCAGCGAATTTCATCAGCACAACAAGAAACTGGATATTTTATTATATGTAATGGAAAATCCAAATTCTTCTCTCCGAAATCCTGGAAGGATTTTAGATTTTTCAAAGAACAAAATTAGAGATGTACTCCGAACTGATAATTTTAAACCCTATCGCTCTCATCTTGTCCACGGGCTTCGGGACACTGATCATGACAGGCGTCTAATGCTCCTCGCACGAATGTCGATTGCGGTAGTTGAAGAAAACATTCTCCCATACATCCTATGGACTGATGAATCAAAATTCACCACAAACGGTGTATTGAATGAACGGTCAAGAATTTTCGAATGTGGGCACAGGAAAATCCTAGAATATCTTGTTCTCGTCGTCACCAGATGGTTCTCAGCATCAATGTTTGGTGTGGACTTATCGGAAACAAATTAATTGGTCCTTATATTTCAATGGAGCTCAGTTTCTAAATTTCTTGAGAGAGGAATTACCAACTTTACTAGACGATGTGCCTCTGCAGCATCGGCAAAGAACGATACTGCAGCTTGATGGATGTCTTTTGTAGAAGGATCATATATAAACAGCTATCTCTTATGACAACCATTCACAGTCCTATTCCGTGCTTATTACATTATTTCGTAGTATTACATTATTTCGTAGTAGTACACTGGATATCAGACTACCGTTAGACTGTGAATGGGGGTGTAGGACTACATAGAGCGTGTAGGATGTTTGTAGGCTTCTATAATTCGATCGTCTTATAATTTTATAATTTATAAATATTTATCCCTCCTAACATCCTACCGTGTTGGATCGTGAGTATGGTTATAGTCCTACAAACTCCACTTGTTTACTACTACGTCATTAATTGTTATCAATATTTGTTTACTATTAGTCAACAACTGCAAGGTTGGGGGTTTTCTCCCTAGATTATGTATTTTTACTGTCTGTTTTTTTTTTTTTAGAATGGTTTGGTTTGTTTTTTTGTATCTACTACTAAATTTCGTTCATCATTTTTATCTTATTAGAATGATTAGAAAAAAATTGGTTTGAAAATATGTCTTCAGTTATTTTTTTATTACTTTATTTTACACGAATTTCCCATTTTACATGTAGTGAAATAAGCTAATGAAAACATATTCTCATGAATCCCTAATTATAACGTCACTGTGATTATTGTTGGGACTGAACTAAAATATTAAATAAATAATGTGATTAAACCTGAATGGCGACAATTTTTAACTAATAATTTTGGATCCTATTTTTGTTAATTAAATGTTCATCTCTAATTATCCGACTACGGCGAAGTCAAAAGAAGGGTAATGTATTTAGCTTGACAGTTAATACGTAGACTACTAACGATTGTATGAGAACACGTCTCAGCCGATTTTCAAGTTTAATGGCTAAAATTATTCGTTGTGATCCCGTGAATGTTTTGAAACATTTTGAGCTCAAAATATTAAACAAATGTTGTATTAAATCTATCCTTTTTATAGTATCTAATGATTTTTTTGGGAGAAGGACTCAACCGATTTTCAAGTATGATTGTCCAAATTACTCAGTGCTATCCCGTGAATGTTTTGAAACATTGTGAGCTCAAAATACTGAAAAATATTTTATTATATTTTAAGTGGTTTCGGCTTTTTCTTGATGTTTCTTATTATAACATTTGCAAGCTCATGATCATATGGTAATAAATTATAGCTAATATTTGACAAACTAAAAACTTTGAAATAAAGTTTAATTTAATAAAAAATAAAAACCACGACAACGAAAATAACTTTTATATCGTACAAACCTATTCGTCCTAGGAGACGGAATGTACTTGCATAAATACTTAAGCGCATAAGTGGGTTGTTATTGATGTTGACGCCCATGAATATTGAACCTTGGTGTAGTAATCGGGTGCCTTCCATTACACATTACGACCTCTTGCAAGTACATTCCGTCCCATTCATCTGTACATATTCATCTGTACATAGTAAAACGAAGATCTAACATCCAATGTATGGGGCACATACTTCTCTTAGGAACATTAACTGGTGTCTTAATAAAATCTTAAAATTGATTTTACTCGTGTAAACTTTCTGAGAAAAAGTAAAATGACTCTATTACAACTAATTATAAAGTAGTGTAATTGGAAAAAATACCTCAGTAATAAAAAATATAAATCAATTGCTTTTGGGGCCCCTTCGGGACCCTCGGCGATCTCCGCCTACCCGACTTGGTCAGACCAAATGTCCTACCAAAAGTTGACACAAATTCTTACCGAACACGGCAAACTAAACAATACTACACCCTTCAACATACTACACGATAATATACAAGCCAGATACACAATTTTCAGCCTTGAACATTTGTCTCCAGACAACTTGACAGCATTCGGGTAAGAGTAATACAAAACGTCTTATTAAAACAAGAAACTTAGCTAGACTGACTGATAACAAAATTTAAAAGTGGTTTGCTAGAATTTATTTAAAAAATTGACTTCGAACTACTTACTGATAATTGTAGGAAGGCAATTTAATTAAGTCAGCTTGATTTCTTATGCTTTATAAGTTTCCTTTACTTATTTATTTTATTCTTTCTTTTTCTTTTTATTGCAATTTTCTGATTATAATTATTTTATTTTAATTTTTGTTTTAAATCAATCCAGTCTTATTTTATACAGTTTAGAATGAAAACAATGCTACTTTAATACGTCATGTAAAAATGTACTTACTACGTGAAGTGTGCCTAATGTTAATATGGCACATACAAAACATTAGTCAGTGAACTCTCCTTCTTTGGCGTAACCATAAGAAGAAAAATATTAAAGATATGTATACACATATATATTTTTCCAACATTACTGAACATCTTTTTTTATGTAAAAATGTTATTTTAATTAGAAAAATAACATTCTTAACAAAACTCTACCAACAGAAACATAATTTTTAACTAATTAGTATTTTTATACAAAACAGTTTCCAATATTTTTCTCTCGTTTCTGCTGGTGCCCTTCAAAAAGTGTCGAAATCTTTTTGAAAGACCTGAAAACAAACATATAAATACAGTCCATTATTCAGATAGAATATTTAAACAAATATAAACTCATGTTCAAAATTAGCGCATCACTTGGTGCAATTTTTCACATTTTCAGCTGTTCTTTCTTTTGTTTTAGTTATTATTAAAGTAAAGAAGAAATACCTTGTGTTTCCTTTGGTTGCAGTATCAAGGACTTTCTCTCAAAGGCTATATCTCATATTAATTTCAGAATTTTTATTCAGATTTTACATTTTATTACTCAAAAACTTGATGAGGACTCTGGTGGTCCTGTTCAACGGTTAAAAATTACTTCTTAGTGTGAAGTAAATAGTTAAAGTTGAATTTTTTATTACAATAAAAAAAAATTAAATAAACAAAGGTGTTGAAAGCCAAAGAGCTGGGTTGTGTTGTTTTACTTTAGTTGATGGTCCGGAATTGAAAACATATCTCTTTTTTTTTGGGACTCAAAATTAGTGATTAATAGAATATTATAATTTTATAAATAGATGCCGACCATGAAATAAATAAATAACTAAAGATAAGTAAATCGGCCTCTCTAAAAAAGAATCTAAAAATTAATAAAACAGTGTTGCTGATTTGCTTCCCTAAAGCATTCCTTCAGATGAAGCTGAAATGGCTAAATAGATTCAGTTAGTAAGGGGGGAAAATTATAAACTTTCAAATACAATTATCCAAACATTTCAAAACAGAAGTTTTTGGCAGAATGTCTCTGTTTTACAAAAAGCTAAAATAACGCCTAATAGGCCAGTCAGTATGATGCAAAAGGCGGGATAGAAACTTTTATTTATTTTTTTATCTTGTTTATATGGATGCAAACATATAAAAAAACAAAAATAAAATGCTAACATGGGTGACCTCAGAAGAACTTTGGCAGGCATAAAACCTTGAAATTTTGAGACTTATTTTTGTTTCTTCTTGCCTCAGACCTCCCAATACTGGCCCCAGGCCTCATATCCTCAGGCTCAATCCCTATAATAGTGCATCCTCTCACATCAGATAGAACCCAACAGATGAAACTACAGCTTCCGAATCTATCCCATTCTGTGAAGTTAAAACCCCAACCCTAAACACCATTGAAAGTGGATCCTACTAATATCTCATGATGAATCCAAGCCACAGCCTACCACTCATCACAGCTCATTCTAGCCCTTATCAAAATCCTATTTAATCTCCCCTGACTAAAAATCGTATAGCTATTCTAGGTTGAAATGGAATGCAAATGGCTTAATAACTACTAAGATGAACTTGACATTTTTTTCCATGTCATTAGACATTATTCTGCTAACAGAAAATCTCTTCGCACAATTTATCATACATGACTAATATTAATTTTAGATCTAACAATACATCCCGTGCATTCTCATTCAAAACATTTATCTACCGAAGCTTTAATTAAAGTTCTAAAAACTTGGGCTACTTCAGCGGTTACTTAGGTTATTATAATGGACAGACGCACAGCTTGTGGTTAACTAACACTGTTGAAATGAAAAATAACAACTATAACAAAACTGATCTAGACATTGCTAATACAATTGCTGAACACATTTCTACTGAATTAGAATGAAGTTTTGATGAAAGGGACAAAAGAATAGCCAAAAGAGCACTTGAAATTACTAATATATATATAAAAATAAATCCAGCAAAATCAAACTCTTTAGTGAAGTTATCCTTATTAGTGGACTAGATACAGCTTTACAGAAATTAGATCCCCACAAAACACCCAGGACCAGATGGAATCTTTGGGCACATGCTAACAAACCTCACTAGCCTAGCAAGAAACAGATTTCTTGATATATTCAATTGCTCGTGGAACACGAATGCACTCATTCCCAAAGGAATAGAAAATTCTACAATCATATTCATATTAAAGCCAAACAAAAATCCTGATACTCCAAACAACAATATTCTGATATCTCTTACATCTATGGTTTATAAATTAATGGAGAAAATTATACTTAAACATTTTAACTACCATTTATACAAAAACAAACTACTACCTCAAGAATAATTTGGATACAGGACAGAATATTTGACCATAGACCAAATTTACTTTATTCAAAAAACAATGGATGCACAAAATAATAAACCTACTCGTATTACAGTTGCTGCCTTTTTAGACCTGATTAAGGCTTTTGACAAAATTTGGAAAAACAAACTAATTAACAAATTTTTCAAAAGTTTAAAATAGATGGAAAAAAATTATCATGGATTCAAGACTTCTTTAAATAAAGAAAATTTAGAATAAAATATCCAAATAGCTTTGCATGCAGATGATAACATAGTTTGTAACTCAGAACACAGATTGAAAGATGCAGAAAAATCACTAAATAAATCTCTAAAACACATTAACAAGTTTTCTAAAAACAAAGGTTGACAATTAATCCTGCAAAATCAGAAACAGCCCTTTTCACTACAGTTAGAAGCTGCTTCAATACAAAACCAAATATTATCCTAGACCATGAGCAATTAAAACACAATAAGAGCCCAAAGTTTTTAGGTCTTACCCTTGATCCAGAATTAACTTTTCATATTCACAAAGACAATATTACTAATAAATGTAGGACGCGAATAAACCTACTTACATCTAGCAGGAAGTGATTGTAGTACGAACTATAAGACACACCAAATCACTCGTGAAGTTCTTAGCAGGCCAATACAGGAATATGGTTTTTCTGTTCTTATTTATGCTTCATCCACCTCATTGCAGAAACTCTGTCAATTTTAAGCATCATGTTCAAAAATCATAATGGGACTAAGAAGATCTTGCTCAAATAACCTAGCCCAATATGAAGCAGATTTACCACTCTTGGTAGAACAAGAAAAGTGTTAACATCTAAATACATAAACAAACTAAGAAACTTCAAAAATCAATATAGAACTGGAAAATTCATCAACAAATGGAGATCAAATCACCGACTTAAAAAGCCAACTCCACTTGATGAAGCTAAATGAACCTATTTCAAACCTAATTAAACCTGTTAAGAATGTAAACTTGTTTCCTGACCTTGACTCAGAGATGTCTGAGTGCTACCCTCAGCACTACAAATATTTACAGATGGTAGCAAAATGTAGAATGGGACAAGAGCCAGTGGGATAGTTCTTGAAAAAATTCAATGCTATAGGCACATTAGGACAAGAAATGCAGATAACTCATCCAACTTTAAAGCTGAACTGAATGCCATTAAAGAAGCACTATTAGCAATACCTAAAATTAATAAAGAAATTTGAATTTTCACTGATAGCAAAAGTGTAATTCAGAATTTTTTATTACCCAATAACATATCTGACAACACAACAAAAATAATCTATAAAAGAATTAAAGAACTTTAAAAAAACACCCAAATATACTTCCAATGGATCCTTGCCCCTGCCACTGAAATGAAGAAGCTGACAAACTTGCTAAAAAAACCTGTACTTTACCTGGAATAAATAAGGATCTCCACTATAAAGAAATTTACTCATTATACAAAAATAGTTTAGAACTGAAATCTTCACTGAACCATGCCTGGTACCAATCATCAAATACGAGCATAAATTTCTTTCACCTGTAAAATCTTGATCACACCTATCCAATAACCATTTTAAGATTGAGAAAACTCTGAAATTTGAAAATAAACAAAGGACTTACAGCCAATGAATTAACTGCAAGACTAGTAAGGCTTCCCCAACCCACATTCTAGACTGTGTTGACATGACCAATCATAACCTTTATGAAAAATCATAATTAGTCATTGGCAGACTTGAGGAGAGTGGGCTTCTCGATTTGGTGTAAACCAAGTCATGGAGTATAGCACCATCACCACCACAGCTTCTGGTTAAGAAAAATTCTAGTAGAAACAAAAATAGACATCCAAAATTTTCGGTTTCTTGGTTGTATCTCTGTAGAAAGATAGAGGGAAGAGGACTAGTCTGTTCAAAATGCTCCAAGACCAAGAACTGGTTTTAAAAATGTTTCCTTGTAAGTGACTCGCCTCTCCTATTGGCTATTAAGAGATAAGATAAAAACATGACTAATGCAAAATTTGATATTAAATCAGCAATCAGAGGTTTATTGAATTGTGGAAAAATAAACAGCTTTAGGGGAAATTCCACCATTCACTGTTGGAAAAAAGAATACATTTTAATATTCCAATTCACTGACTAGGAGGGGAACACTGTTTTCTGAAATTGAAGGATTTTTACTAGTAACGAAGGAACATATAATAGCAAAGAACTATTTCTGATAATATATTTTTGGTGAGTATATCAATGAAAAGTGCCTGCTTTGCAAGAATGCTCTTGACTGAGCTCAGCTTGTAACCGCAGATTGCCAAGTTTTGGACAGAAAGGCTATCTTCTAAGATAGTAATATTTCTAAAATTATACAGCACATTGTAGACTGATAACTTCATTGACTGCACTAAACCTTATTATAAATATTAGCTGGAGAGTATACTCTGAAATAAATCAATGACAGTTTACTGGGATCAGGCTATTATCATATGGTCTATTACCACAAAACAAGACATACTTATTCTTGATTAAGAAAAAAAGACTCTTCACTAATAAAAATAAGTATGCCTGATGATAAAAATGTCAACAAAACCGTTGTAAATAAAATCCATAAATGTCAAGAACTTTCTTTTGAACTAAAACAGCTTAATATCAGAGATAACACTCATAAATTGTATGGAACTGAACTTAACAGCAGACCTTATTGGGTAATATCAAAAAATCCTACAACTAAGAAATACCATCATTGTATGCGATTTTCTGATTGTTAATTAAACAAACCTAGTCCTTGATTTTGATTTCCTATTTGTTCATTAGGCCATCGCATTGAAGAAAAATCTTTAAATAATTCATACTAACTCCCCGGTACTATAGGCCAGCATGACCCTTGGCCTCCTGAGTTATTCTTCTCCACTTCTCTCTGTCCTGTACTTCCATCTTCCTATTGCGGACTCCTAGCTTCCTCGCGTCTCTCTCCATTTCATCCTTCCACCTGCTTCTCGGTCTTCCCCTTTTCCTCTTTCCACTGAAGTGCACTTCCAGTATTTTTTATTCTGCACCCTTTCATCCTCCATTCTGACCATGTGCCCTGTCCATCTCAGCCTACTTTCCTACAGCTAATAATGATATTCTTAATTTTCCATTCACCATTAACTTTTAGCACCGTAAATCCTTCTTATTATCTTTCTTTCAAATACTTTCAGTTTATGGCAATCCTATTGTGGCAACATCTGGTTTCCGCTCCATAGGTGACTACTGGTCTAATAAGAGCTTTTGATAAGATTCTTCATCCAAAGCCTCTCCTGTTTTACTTTTACAATTATTCAGCTTTGACTGGTACTATTTTCTGAACCAATTTATTTCCTTATAAAATTTCCTGCTCTCATTTACACTGTTTAGGATTTCTATACTTTCAAGCCTCTAATTAATCATTCTTCTCTTTTCCTCTCTACAAATTTTCTTAGCTTCTCTCCTTCTCGCACTATAACTCTCCTGATTGTGCTTTGTAAATCTCTATAGCATCTTTTGTCTGGCTCGATTGTTCGCATCAATGGCTTTTGCACATTTTTCGTTGTACCATTCTTCATTTCTTCCAACTGTAGCCTCTCAACTTGGTTTAATTTCGGAGATGCCTTCTCCTAGACAAATTGTCTTCACTACAAATATGAGGCATGTCCCCCCCAGGATGCAGTTTAATGTCATGCTCAGGACAGGCAAATAATTCATTATTTTTCCATAAATGCCACCTGACAACGATTATTTCCAGTCCTAATAACATGATTTACTGAGATAACTGATGCAACTTTATAAATTACCCACCATGGTTTGCTATAATGATTTGATCCCTGAGGGCACACTAGAATCTGTACAGCTTGTGCTGCTGAATAAAATACTAAACATGATTCAGCAAGGAATACTTTTGGTAACTGCTAATATAGTTAAAGAATTTAAGCCTTACCTATTTAAACAAACTATAATAGAATGGAATATAGAATAACATTATGTTTTTTTTACAAAATAGCAGAAATACATTGTAAAAGAGAGAAATACTTTATTAAGTAATGCTGCCCAAATACATTGGGGTGCTACATCACACAGCATATTAATCAATCACATTGAACAAGTATAAATCATATTTATATTTTATTCATTAAAATAAACCTTGATTTCTTGAGTATGGGTAAGTGAAAATAATAATAATAGCAAACTCCTAACATCCATTATAGGTTCTAAAATAAATAATAATCTCTTACCATTAGAACAATTGGGATTTAGGAAAAATCCTAAATGTTAGAGGTTGCAAGGATCAACTAGTGATGGACTCTAATCTAATGAAGTAAGTAAAAAACTGTGAAATAGCTTGGATTATTATTATTCGGCTCTACAGTCCTCTGAGAATCAAGGCCTTCCTCAACAAAAGATTTCAACTCCTTCCTGTCCCGAGTGTGGCTCCTCCATCTTCGAATACCAACCCTGTTCAGGTCCTCCTCAACTTCCTCCAGCCAGCGCAGGTGTGGTCTTCCTCTTAGGCGCCTTCCACCAGGCACCCCTGGTATATGGCCCTTTGTAGTATGTTCTGGGGGCATCTTTTCAACATAGACCAGCCATCTGAGCCGAGCATGTCTGATGAATACCATAAGGGTCACCATACACAAGTCTCAGCTTGACATTCCTTCTAATTCTCCATACGCCATTCTCAAATGGGGCCAAAGATTTTGCATAAGCCCTTACGCTTAATTACTCCCAGAAAATCAGGAGTCATTCATTTGTGGTGGTCAGGAACCATTTCTCACAGCCATACTGAGAGGCTGGATTGACTCTAAAAAAAAATCATTTCACATGATGCTACACAATTGGTTAGTTCAGGTAATTGAATTAAATAAAATACACCTAAGTATAATAAACCTGAGGAGACATGAAGCGCAACAATGAAATTTTGGATAAATTTTTGGACTATCGATCCAGTGTCTGCCACAGTTTTTATATGGATGACTTGAAGCTGTATGAAAAAATGAGGAGTAATTGAAATGCATGATAGAAATTGTTTCAATGTTTAGTAGTTCAATTTGCATGTCATTGGGCCGTGAAACTTCGTTCAGGAGAAGCTATGAGATACCACTCTCTAGAATAATCTAACAAATATGGGTAAAATAGCCAACAAAAAAAAGAAGAGATAGTTACTGAAATAACAAGTAAGTTTAAGAAAAATCTGCAGCAGATTCCAAAAGTGCTTCTTGAACTTTTGCATTTTTAGCCTTAATAACCAGATCATCTGCAAATTCAAGAAGACTTGGTCTGTTTGGATTAATTCCCTTCCCTGACCATCTATTTTTTCTAGTTTATATTGAAGGACAAAAATCAATAAGTTTGGTTACATCGCTCATTGAATATTGTATACAAAATTAGTCTTTTTTGGAAGAAGAGCACTTATTAGTTTTTATATTTTTGTGAGATGAGATTTGGAAAGGTTGCTCATAGGATAAAATGCAGCCTAGCAATGTTTGCAAAGTTTGTTCAATTTAGTGCAGCTTGTTCAATCAATCATTCAACTCGGAGACCCCGTGTTTTATCAGTAACAGAAAAGAAGATTATTCTTAGTCCTGCTCCAGTTCTATAAAGAAAATTATTTTTCAAAGACATAAGTGAAGAATTATCTATTTTCCTGGAGAGTAGCACCCTTTTCACTCTGCAAATGTAATCCAGAAGTAATTTTACTGTTTTCAAACTGGATCCGCATACTGTCTCATTTGGCTTAAATCTATTGAAAATACCTCGAAACTTTTGTAGAGGCAAATCTATTAAATCATAGTTTGTTCTTTATTATTTCAAATGCCTGGTTTTATCTTTTATTTAATAATTGTTCAGTTCTTAATTTTATTTCTAGATGTAGTATTGTTATATTTTTAATTATTGTTGATTTGGCTTATTGATTTATATTATAAATCAATATATACCATAAAAGTATATTGCATGAAAATCAGGCTGCATTTAAATTTCAAACTCTTTGGCCTGGAAAATGCACATGATTGTCTGTAACCTAATATAATAGTGGTAAGTCCTACTTTTGGGGTGCTAACTGGTCTGAAACATCATGAAGTATGCAGCAGGGTCAAAACATAATTTGAAATGAGAGTTTCATTTATCTGAAGAATTAAACAATACTAAGTACCGCAACTTGAGACTTCTTGGACCTAGGGGGTCACATGGACCCAAACCTAAAAAAGTATTATGAATGTGGTAAAGTGCCTCAGAAGCTATACGTTACTACCTGTTGGAGAGATTGTGAATTATGTCTATATTTTCATGACAAGATAACTAAGTGCAATTTAAAAACTTTTTTTGTTTTCAGTCCAATAATCTGCTAGTGGGTTAAATATATGAGGAACAGTATTTGTTAGGCCTGCTAAAATCCATTAACAATCTAAACATATAACAGTAAACTGAGAGATAAAGATTAACATGATAATTTATTGCGTATAGATGTAAGGATTAAAGGTTTCTGTTTCAACTATAAGAAGTTTAAATATTTTTAATTGGAATGAATGGGAAATTAAGATAAACATTGTAATGAATTATATTTCAAAATGAATTAGTCATTTTTTTAAAAAACATTATTATGTATAATATTTCATATTATTATCAGATAAATTACTACTAAATTTTAAATTGGCATGGTGGTTTAAATAAATAATTTCCATCAAATCTTATACTGTAATAATACAGGTAGGATATATGTACCTAATGGTTAAGAAATGGTCCATAGAACAGATATTCTTCTTTATTATTTTATAAGCAGATTTTATATATTAATAAACAAATTGGACTTCAAAGACCAAAGAGTCTTGAACATTAACATATAAGACATAATGACATGGACTCGATCAAGACTGCTACAAAGAGACAATAAGACTCTAAAAATACATGAATAATTAGTCGTTCTATAAATAAAACAAATAGGAACAAAACATTTATGAATATGCTAAATTAAATTATAAGCTATATAACTTTCTTACTTTTTTCTAACAATTTACATTAAGTGATTATAAATATGTTCCTCAACAATTTATGATTCCCACATGGAATAATAGCAGTCACAATTATAATATATTCACATTTTGCGATTAAATATTATACAACAAATATAACAGATTTGTGGCTTTGTAAATTCCCACATTATTTACAGTTCTTCCCTTCAAATATAATTTAGTGATACAAGTACACACACATGTATAAAGAAAACACACAGTTGCATTCACGCCAAGCCAAAATAAAATGTATGCATATAGTGTATGCATTTGTATACACATATAGTTATACATATATTTATTAGGCAAAATTATACACAACCATCCATACAAACAAACATTAACACATGTTTGTGTACATGTAAAAATCTTATGTATGTCTTCTTTTTGGATTTTACTTTTTTTAAATTGTGTACACATAGAAATTTTAAAAACACAACCACACAAATACAGTTATACTCTTGCATGAAACTTAATAATATTTGTTTTTATTTTAAATGATGAAAAACAGGAGGAAGAAAATCAAAGAAATTAGAACTATCTTCTTTCATTTTTATTTGTATTTTTTTTTTGGTTTTCTTTTGTTTATCTTATTATTATTAT
This sequence comes from Rhaphigaster nebulosa, assembly GCA_948150685.1. Lineage (NCBI taxonomy): Eukaryota > Metazoa > Arthropoda > Insecta > Hemiptera > Pentatomidae > Rhaphigaster > Rhaphigaster nebulosa. The sequence goes on from OX411307.1 coordinate 149,957,564, forward strand.
TTTTTTAAATCTTTTATTGCTGCATACCTAAACTGAGACAATAGTATTTTTGGTCTTTGTTAGTGTGCATAGAAAAACAACAAGAATTCTATGATTAATATTTGATAACATTATTATAAACTCTGATTTTTTGAAATACATACATCCATATATGTATATATATATATATATATATATATATATATATATATATATATATATATATATATATATATATATATGTATGTGTGTGTGTGTGTGTGTGTGTGTGTGTGTGTGTGTGTATACATACATATATGATTTGTTGATTTGATATTTATCACATTATATTACTCAAAAGAATAACTATCTTTAAATGATTTTAATTTTATTTCACCAATTTAAAATAAAAGACGATCATTACTGCATTAGGCGATTACAATAAAAAAGGGCAATTTATTACGTAACAAACAAATACTTCAATGCTATAAGGTTGTTTTTAATTACATATCTACTAATAAATGCATTCATATATATATATATATATATATATATATATATATATATATATATATATATATATATATAATATATATATTAAAATTAGAATTCTAAATTTTTCTAATATGAACCAAATAGAAAAATCAACAACAATTTTCGTAATTAGTTGCTTTATTTTATTAAATTTAAACTCCCTTGGTCATATATGTAATTTGGGTGAGCAATTATTTTCAAAAGAAATTTATTTGTTTTTAATTAGAGGACTGTTGCTTACTGAACTACACAATAAAAGAAAGTTGGTTTTAATCAAATATAGACAATTAATATTTGTTTCTTTAAAACATTTTAATATAGTTATGAAGAGTTTTATACAGACATATGCATGAATATATTCAAAGGAAAATTATGATTAATGAAAATTTGTTACTTTAAACATGTCGAACAAATATGCCAATAATTCTATGAAAAACTAAATAGTATTATTACAATGGTTATAGAATATATATGAATATAATTAAGAAAATTTTAATGTTGCTGAATTAAGCCTCTATGCTTTCACTTTTTTTTTCTTTTAAGGAAGAAAAATTATTTATCAACTGTAAAAGAAAAAATAGTGTATTTGGTATTTGAAATGAATTAAAAATTGCTAATTTTTTTCTCAATATATTATCATAAGTAGAGATTCCTAAAGAAAGAACCAAATGTTTCCAACAAAGCAAGTTGATTGTTTCATTGAATTCGAGTGTATTAAAAAAATCATTTTAAGTTATTAACTTAAAAAAAAAAATTGTATTTCCAAATGTAAATAAATAATTATATGTTCATTAATATCTTTTTAAAAGTACATTAAAACACCATTATTTAGCCTAAAGTAATACTGCACACATAAAAATCTAACTAAACCTCCATACCTAAACATTTGGATAAAAATTATGTTTTATTAATTTTTTTTAAATAATGTGTGCATAGCTAAATGCTGTTGAACATAAAGTTTTAGCTTGATGTGGCTATTCTAATATATAAACAGAGTGCCAATATGTTTCTTATTACATATGAAAATGCATTATATGGATTAACCAGTATACATTTTGGTTTGGGGTGGTTGCAACAGCAGCACTGTTAAGAGATTTGTACTTGGACTTAAATAGAATAAAAAATAAAATAAAAACCTAATAGAATATTTAGTTTTGATAAGATCATTTAAATGAAATATTTACAACATATCAACAAATGAAAATTGTACAGATATTTCTTAAAAAATAAAAATAGTAAATTATCACATAACAAAACTAATACTAAATTGATAATAATAGAAAAAAAACAACTAACAAGTTAGTAATCCACAACATCAGTTCCGTGTTTATCATCCATATAAAGGGATAACATCCTTTCTGAGTCTGGAATATTACATATTTATAGAAGTGTATAAAATGTATAGTCTAACTTTATTATTAATCTAATCATTATTATTATTTACTATATTATTATATCAGAGTCAACAGTTATACGACTAGTTCACAACACAATTCACTCTCTAAACATATGAGTACACTCATACAAGAATAAACATCCATTCACATACGAAAATCAACAAAAAAGGATTCCCCCTACAGACACATCATATGATGTATGCAACATACAGTATGAATGTGCTATTTTATGGGTGGATGAAATACATATTTTCATACATTTTATATTTATATAGTAAATTAACATAAATATTTTCTCCTATAAAATATTAAAGCCCATTACATATCCAGTGAATTATTTATCTCTATAAATGAGATTATTCCAGTAGGCCATGACAATTTACCCACTTCTAGGCCGTGAAAGATGTTTAAAACATTTTTCGTATTAATCAAGCCTTGATCTGTCAACATTTCATTATTTCTGATACGAGCATTAACAGCGCATCATTAATATAATTAATTAAAGCTTTCAACTCTACCATTATATGGCATGATATCTTATCAACTTGAATAAATAATGAATAAAATAAATTATTATATATTTAAAGCTTTTATATTCTCTGTTGGAAAACAGTTTATCATATTGCCTTTAATTATTATCGATAAATTTTACAACTATGATTAAAAAACAAAAAAAAAAAGATAAAAGTAACACAAATGCTTGTGAATTGGTGGTGTTTCTATTGATTTAATTCGTTCAATGTTTTTCTTTTCTGTTTCTCAAATTCCACAACATTTTTAAATGTCCCACCATAACAGCAAGCAGATACATCAGTTTTGATTCATATTTTTAATATAAAATTAATCTAAATCAAATTAAAATACATAAACAATAATTTATATATGTGTGTATATATATATATATATATATATATATATATATATATATATATATATATATATATATATATATACATATAAATAAAATGTTCCTGTGAATTAGATGTTTATTACACTAAAAGAGTTATTAAGAAGATTAATTATTGTATTGGCTTTAGAGTGATATAATGTTTAATATCTACTAAAATCTGAATCAAACAGTATTATTAAACTATATTTGTAATAACATAGATATAAACGTAGAACAGTTAAAAATTCATGGCTTAGAACATCAATGTAATTTTTCTACACTTAAACATTTAACATTTAAAACTGATTAATACACACATTATCTTTACATTTACTATTACAGAACCAGAATTGAAAGCATTAGTTTAAACAAAAAAATATATATCAGCATTACACTGAGTATAAAACAAGATAGTTATTTTTATATTTTTATAACTAATAATATGGTTATTATTTCTTTCTTTTTTTTTCCATATATTGTTTTAATGGTTGGTCAGAATTGAAATTTTCCCAATATGAATACCTTATTGGTTAAATTAACAAAAAATATATAGTAGTTAAAAAAAAAGGATGACTGTTGAGATCTCATTAAAATTATATTTGCATTATGTTAATCATTAGATAGAGTAATACAAAGATTAAATGGATTATTAAACACCAAAATTCTACATTTAAAACATTGGTTACACACTTAGAAATCAAATTCTTTAACTGAATTCAATTACATATTGAGGAGACGATTAGAGAATGGTCCTACATGTTCGACAAAAAAAGGTCATTTGTTTTTTTCTTTATTCAATAGTCAAACATTCCTTCATTGCAAAGTTAAGTAACCTAAAAATGCAGTAAAATATAAAACTATAATGAAAAGATTGTTTTAAATAAGGTAATGAAAAGGAAGCTACGCAAATAATTAATGAATCACGATGATTGATGTTACAATATCTGGTTAATGCATGATAACCCATTACTACTGAAATGATGCATAATAATATACACATTAACAAAGATACAAACTTTTTTTATGCCTATTTTGATTTACTATATTTGTCATCCAGATTTGATCTTTTATTTTTCCCTGTACAATAATGTTTCCCTCTCTCTCTCTCTCTCTCTCTCTATCTCTATCTCTCTCTCTCTCTCTCTCTCTCTCTCTCTCTATATATATATATATATATATATATATATATATATATATATATATATATATATATATATATATATATATATATATATATATATAGTGTTTTTGTTAATGTGCATTTTAAATTTATATCAAATTCAGCATTGGGACAGTAGAATATATATACAAATTTATTCCTTTATAAATTTATATACAGATTCCTGTATGAATTGAACTGTCTGAAATTATAATGTTAAAGTATTTTACAAAAATACCAAAATATACTATTGCAAATAGTATCTTAAGTATAAGTAGTAGCTTTTCTTTCCATTATCCTCTCAGTAACCCTTCTAGTGCTATGTTCAACTAGTTAAATTATGAACCTTTTCAAATACAAAGGTAATTGACAATGAAATAGGTATTTTTGAATATATATATATATATATATATATATATATATATATATATATATATATATATATATATATATATATATGTATGTATGTATATGTATATATATATTTCAATACTTTTAGATTCATTAATATCAAGATGAATGTAAAATTTATTTCGAAATGCATGTACTCAAGGTTTAACTAAATAAGTACTTATTCTTAATTACTCCCAAACTTATTATTATATTTTTTAAAATTTATTCTAATTAAATGATTGATTAGGAATCTTCAGATTATACATTTATTAAATTAATGTTTGAATTTTTATGTATTTTTCAGTTTACATGTTGGACCATTTTATATTACATCATAGATAGAATTACAAATTGTGATATACATTTATCTCTAATTTGTATATCAATAGAAGGATTTCATCTATATTTTTATATTGTAGTAACACCGAATTCTTACATAGATACACATATACTCATACTCACACATATACACACACATACACGCATATATATATATATATATATATATATATATATATATATATATATATATATATATATATATATATATATATATATATATATACACATACTAGGTATATACATAATATATGTGTAAGTATAATACTAAACTATCAACTATTTTTATTCACTTCTGGGCACCAGAAGACTTTGCCTCTGCACCAGTTTTACCACCACCCACTTTACCATCGCATTTTTTTAGCTGGGCTAGATGCTTAAAAAGAGGACTGTTGACAAACCGTGGGTAAGAATCTCTGTGCATCAGGGTGTAGATTTGCAACTGAGCTTCATCAAATGCGTGCGGAGAGGGAGTTAACATATTCCTGTTAACAATTTCCCTCACTCTGGAATCCAAGCTGACCTAAAAAAATGAAAGTGAATTTTAAATTATTGAATTTTGATTTCTATGAAGTTTTAAAGGATTCCATTTAGCATTTTCAAGAAGGTCAAATGTAACCCTTTCCATCACAATTATTATCCTTTCCGATTTATATATAACCCTTTCTAAGTCAACTCAACTGTTATCTTTTCCATTTCAAATATAATCCATTCTAAGTTAAATTAATTCAGAATTTGCTATTGTAATTCTTATTTTTATTCAATAATAATAGTTTTTGCAATTATCAATGAATATTATTCTAGGAATCTTGAAGTATATATATATATATATATATATATATATATATATATATATATATATATATATATATATATATATATATACAGAGTGTTCGAAACTCGATTGACATAACCCTCAGAATCCGATTATTTTAGAATTTATGGGGTAAAACTTGGTGGCAGCACAACAGTTTCGCCTTCAATTTCTTTTGAGTTCATATCAAACCCCCTAACTTTCTAAAGTACTTCTCCTGCACATACTCTGGAATTTTCAATAAAATGAGGTATATTTTATGACGGATTCTTATAGCAAATGGAATTCTAAAGCGATACTATATCAGCGAAAATATCGATCCGAGGCTTCGGAAAGGTGTAAATAAAAAAAATTTATATAAAAAAATGCGAAAAATCAGATTTTTTTCAGGCAAATTATAATTTTCCTTCTACAGAAAGCCTATCAAAAATACATCCATAGTAATCGTTGTAGCTAATTAAATTAGGTATAAAATTAACTCATGTACAGAGGCCTACATTATGTATTTACTGAGGTAATCCTGTTTGAACACAAATCCAAATTGTCATTTTGCTGAAAAGGTTGAGGTAGAATTTGCAAGTGTGTGGCGTGGGTTTCATGATCGTTTCTTATAGTACCTTAAAATAGTGAAATTTTTCTTCTAGTCGTTTTATTAGTTTTCGGTACCATTTTATTTTATTAGTAATTAGAAAGAAAAAAGGCCATTCGGTCACCAAGCTTTTTATTATGAAATTTTTCCACGCCATACATACTGAAAAGCAAAGGGACACACAAAACACATGGATTGTGTTTTATTAATCCTTTTAATTAATAAATTTATTTATTAATCCTTTTATTAATACAAGCTTGACCGAAAATAGTGAACGGACCTTACTTTCTTATAGGCTTCTTAAGTATTGAGCACTAGTAATCCTTTCATAACTACCTGTAATCCTTATCAGAGACATCAAAGTTCAGGCATTGAAGAATTTATTCAGTTAGTTATCGCTAGAGATGGCTCGTTCCGGGCGGAACGGTTTAATGAACTGTTCCACAATCGGAACGGAACGAGATGGTAAGCGATTTCGTTCCGAGGGAATGTCTTTTCGTTCCTACGTTTTTAGGTTTTGATCCAGTCAGTTTTCGTTCCAATCTAAGATTAAATTCTTGCATCCGTTTGTTCTAATTATTTTGGTAGTATGAATATATGATCGCAATTTGCAAAACATAAAAACACTAATTAAAACGACAAGATCCAAGTACATGACAACAAACATAATTAATTAAATCAAATAACTCTAGATTCACTAATTAAAAAATTCAGGTTCTGTTATTTGAAAACAGGCTAATTTGAAAAGATTCAATGAAATTTCATATTATTTAAAGTTTCAAAAATCATAGACAAAATTATTGGGAATTAAAAATCCTAAGAGATTCCACTTTATATTTTATTTCAAACGGAAAATCCATTGACCCGTTCAGGAGATATGAGAGGAAAAACGAATGAAAATTTCCGCGAAAGAAAAACGTACAATTTCCACACTAGTTTTCCTTTTAGCATACCTCTGAACAGTCGGAAAATTGATCAAATCGCTAAAATCCAATGACCCGTTCACGAGATATGAGAGGAAAAGCGAATGAAAAGTCGGAAAATTTTCACACTCGTTTTCCTTTTAGTATACCTACATACATTTAGCATAATAAAAAGCTTGGTGACCGAATGGCCTTTTTTTTTTCTAATTAATAATAAAATAAAATGGCACCGAAAACTAATAAAACGACTAGAAGAAAAAATTCACTATTTTAAGCGACTGTGAGAAACGGTCATGAAACCCATGCCACACTTGCAAATTCTACCTTTGACCTTCTACCGTTGACCTCAAAATGTGGCATCTTGGTCAACGATTTTCATTCCAACCTATGTAGGGAAAACTTTATTTCGGCTAACGAATGTTTTATTTAGCTTTTTGATTAACAAATTACGAATATTTTGTTTCATTATTATTCTAAATAGCAAATAAGAAAAACGCGTTTGAAAATGATCCGTCTTTTCATTCGCTTTTCCTCTCGTTTCTTGTGAAGGAGCGGTTGGATTTTAGCTGTTCAAACAAGCCAACTGTATGTCAAATAAACTCTCTCTTTCCGAAGGTCTCGCGGAATTTCTCTTTTAGGGAAGGGATGCATTTCTCATTAATGTTCCTCTTTTCTCTTTCCAACCCACCTGCCTGATCAAGATCATTACTTTCAAACCTCATTATCGGATCCAAGACCACTGCTGTCTTTCCGGTCTTGGAGAATGCGACAATATCTGCTTATCTCGCGGATCCGTCAGCGTCGATGCAATATACCTCATCGAAGTAGGTGAAGTCCTTTTCCCTAAGGAATCTTATCAGTTCATGCTTGACCCTATGGTGCCGGCGTGTTATGAGGAGGGAGTTGTTGGGGCATTTTCCCAGCACATGGGCTGGTGTTTCAGACGCTCTGCAGCATTTGCGACAGAGGGGCCCAATTTCTCGCTGCTGCCCGCTGGCTTCTGGGACTCTACGCAGAGGTGCATAGTTAATATTCAGCTTTAGGGCATTGGACTATTCTGAACCCGAAAGAACTTGCTTCTCACATATGTATCTGTTGGCTTTCGGGGTCTCTTTGAAATGACGAACACCAAGACCCTGCCACCTGCAATTAACCCATTCCTCAAAAGCCAGTGATTAACACCCAGTCTTTCAGCACATTCGGCTATTTCCGCTGTATAATCAAATGTGGACTGGAATAGGACAACCGGTACATTCGACAGTCGCTGAGCAATGGAGGAATGCTATAATGGAGCCTCCCATTGACAACGGATCAGTCCCAATCCTCGACATCTCCTCAGTGCGTATAACATCGTCGTAAAGGTGTTAGCAGATAACCCGATAATGCCCTTCATACTCCTGCGGATATTTGTATCTATGCCTTCTGATACCGCAGGGCGTATTTTTGTAAGGAGAGCGGTCTGGAAAGGGTATGTCAGTCTCGGGAACAAGTACTGATTGACAACGTTGAGTTTTTGCTCTGGCTTGAGCAATCAAGAACTCACTAAATCGTCAAGGTTAATATTTAGCCTTGTCACCGCCTCCTGGTTGAATACCAGCTCTCCCGAGAATGTCCTAAATAATTGATGGCATCTCCTTCCCGTGATGTATGGATAGCATCTCATAAAAGTTAGATATATGGATTCATCGAGGGAGCGGGGTACCTGTGTGGGTAGGGCACTGCTAATCTCTAGGTTCCAGACTCGATACCGGCTATGGCAGATAATTATTTATTCTGTCTTCAACCGTAGATCAGCCTTGTGGGATCGGGAGACCCTCCTAGAGCTCATCCAGCCTCTATAAAAAGGGTGCCCTAAATTGGGAGAAAAACTTGGCGGTTGAGCGTGATCTCGGCCGAATCGCCTCCTTTCAAAACCGGTGGCTTAAAAACAGTACGGTCCTTAAGTACTGAACCCAAGATAGTTCACGGGTTGTAGTAGTACAAATGTTTTATAGTGACTCAGTATCCTCTTACAGGCAAATGAAACCAGACTCTGTACTTAGTCCGCTTCTATTTAGATAGATAGATAGATAGATAAAAGAACTTTATTCTGGGACTAGGTCCCTTAAGAATAACATGAAGGAACCAATAAAACAGTAACATTATCTGGCCATAAGACTATAGAATACAGAACAATTAATTTTTACAATATCTTCTGTAAAATAAATAAACAAATAAATAGGTTTTTTTATCGAAAAAATATAATTGTTTTGAGCAAAACAAAAAAAAGAGAAAAAACAAGAAAAAAGTAAAAAAAAAACAACACAGAGAAAATGAAAAATACAAAAATAATGAATTGATTAGCAAAGTTTGTACATTATCCAAATCTATTATCCACTTCTGATCCAGCTGGATTTGAATGAGGATAGAGAAGAAGCATGGCGGATATTAGAAGGAAAGGAATTCCGAAGGGTAGAGGAGCGGGCGAGGAAGGATCGTTCGAATGTTTTGGTTCTGTGAGAGGGAGTATGGAGGTCAGAAAGGCGAGATCTTGTTTCCAGTGCGTGGACCGAGGATTTGAATTGTAGGAGGCTGTAGATGTAGGAAGGATGGTGGGTGGTGATGGTTTGGTATAATTTAGCATATAATATATATATATATATATATATGCTATATGTATATGTAATATATTTAGCAATATGGATGATGACCTGAGTCAACGTCCGAAACTTTAGCACTTCTGTTTGCTGATGGCCTGATTATAAGGATAACCTTTGGCGATTTCAAAGAATTAGAATTACAAATACAACAAGTGCTTCAAAAACTCGAACAGTGGTTCCGTGAGAACGTTTTTTCCTGGAACAGTAAAAAAACCGGATTTTGAGGTTACCCTTTCCACCAAACCCCACGAAGTGACTTTGAGATTCCAAAACGATTCCCTCCCACAAACAGATGAAACAAACTACTTCGGTGTAATGTTGGAAACAAAATTGACCTGGAACACGCGCATAAAAAAAGCTAGTTGACCAGGGTACAAAGATATGGGGAACAACACTAGCAGCCTCAAACCTCATATACTTTTAAATCGTACGTTTGCTCTGTCATGGAATACGAATCTGAACTTATAACAACTTTAGAAACCTTTCTTAAAAAGCTGGATGTAGTTCAAAATCAGGTGCTACGTCTTATGACTGTAGGTGTTAAATCAGCACCTATAGCCGCCTTAGAGCTGGAAGGTGGAATCCAGTCACTGAAAACTCGTCGAGTAATACTAGCAATTAATATGCACGAACGATTGAAGTTAGAGGTTGCCTTACCTCTAAGCCAATTGGAAGACTTACGAGCATCCTTCACAACGTTTAAAAACACAATCCAACAATACAACCGACAAGCGAAATATAATTAATATAAATGACCAGTAATCCAAGTATTCCAATCACTATCACATAAAGCACTTTTAAATCAGCCAACAGTTTTCCTAGAGTTGCTCTATCCAGTGCCAACGAAAGGAACATCCCCAGACTAAATGAAAGCATTGATACTTGATGCATTGATGAAATTCTTGCGGAGAGGTTATCGGAAATTGCCTGGGTGCAGGTGTACACTGATGGATCTGCGGCTGCTGCAAGAAAAACCGCTGAAACAGGCGTTCACTGAAAATACTTCCAACTTGCGGTTCCAACTGGTGGCTTAGCCACAAATATCGAAGGAGAAGTCATTTGGTTGACTCTCTGACTGTTATTAATACTGCAGATAAAGATGACAATAAAGTGCAAAACTACAGGTACCTAGTCCACCAACTTATAATAAATGGGATTTAATTAGCAACCCAATTAGTCCGGGAGACCGTGAAAAAAAATGACACATTTCATACTAAAGTTTGGGTACATAAAATGAACTTGTCCACAGGCCTGACATGAAAAATGCACGTCTGAAAACTTATAGCCGTTGGAATATAAAATGGTGGCAAAAAAAAACACTCGAAATTTTAGAACTATTTTGGTTTTTTCACCTATAATTCCTAAACGGTGCATTCCGTTAGGAGCTATAGTACCTAAAATTAAAAAACATCAAATTCTTCGTATAATAAGTACCACAACATAATAATTTGGTTAACTGGTGTGGTCGAAAATTACGGTCAAAAAGACAATTTTGTCAAAAACAGAGACAGAGTATTATATATGAGTTTGGCGACCGTAGTTTTAAATTACCCAAATTATTATATTGTGGTACTCATTAGACGCCAAATTTGATGATCTTTAATTTAATATACTACAAATTTTTCGATTCAATGTACCGTTTAGGATTTATAGATGAAATACCAAAAAAAAGTTGTAAAAATTTTTTTGGCCACCATTTTGAAACCTGCCCCCTCCTAATGTCGGCAGACAATGTTTTTTTAGAATCTGGAGTACTGACAATTGTTTACCTTAAATGCACTGGATGCGAGTTATTTTGGAAAAACTGAAAAAAAGTTTCTTTTTAGCGGTTTTTGAAGATGGTGAAAAACGCACAAAAAGGAGGCCGAAAACTTGGATTTTTTCACAAGAGGGGCTATACATACAACATAACTGAAAATTAAAATTACTCCATTTTTAGCCGCCATTTTGTATTCTAGCCTGCTAATTTCGAGTAGCTAAAAGATCGTCAATATAGATGCTAGGTGGTAATCAAGAAGTAAATTAATATACCTCTTTCGGAGAGAGAATAGAGATGTAATCTTCGTATATGAATCTTGCCTTCTCTTCAATAAGGTCGGGGTTTTCCTCTTGTTTCAATTCTTCGCAAGCAAGCCAGAAAAGTATGTTTTCTTCACTGTATTCGCATCTCAGAAACTCACGGAAAACTTTACGTCCAGCTGAAAATTCAATTTTCAATTATCAGTTTTAATAAAAAGATAAGACTGCAAATGTTTAATAATAATATCATACATATAAAAACAATTTAAATCACATCAGTACCGGATAGTAACTAAGAATTATACTCAAGGAAATCTATTTCTACCTTCCTTATTCAGAGCTATCCTTTAATTTTTTTTTTTTTTTTTATTATCATTCAATCCCACATGTGTGTTTTTACATACACAAACAAAATCAAAGGTTACATCTCTGAGTGCGTTTGGGCATGTGAATACTCACTTAGTAATAATGTATAAAGAATAAACTTTTTAAGTTCCTGCCCAGTCTGCAACAAAATAGATCAGGCTTTCATCTCCTGGATCTTGTTTTATAAATCACGATAAAGTGCCTAGATGGTCGAGGGCCCGAGTTCGTCGCATATTATGTATTATGTATGACTTACTAATATGTATATATTTTTGAAAACAACATTTTGAATTAACTATTGTTCAGTTTAAAGCATTATATGTAATTTAATATTAATTTAGAGCTTTGAATATTTACAATACAACTTTAGTTTCTGAACCCAGTTTTCAAAAATTTTCAAGGGATTCGTGAATATATGCGTAATGAAAAATATGAATGGCTGAAATTTTTATAGTATTCTTGAAATTTCAGTTATTCATATTTTTTACTTTTCATACATTTACGATTCCCATGAAAAAATATGAAAACTGGATTTAACGGGTTTTGATTCTACAGGCCTAATTTGTATTACAAATTGGATAATATATTTTTTTTCTTTTCATAGTATTAATTTAAAAATTTCATATAATAATTGTTTCATTGTTTCTTATTATTTTATTGTCCTTATATTAATGATTCATCATTGATATCAAACGTTAATATATCCACTTCTCATAAAAACAGAATTTTTTGACAAATTAAAATTGTACATCAAATAATAATTCAGTCTATTTCAAAAATTAAATTTTCCCTTGTAAAATAAGTTTTATAAATCAACATTTATCAAAAATAAAATTTTTAATTATCTACATGTCCCCAGTATAATTTTTCAAAGCCGGATATATTAACTTTTGATAGAATAGTCCTCAAATTTAATAATATAAAAAGGATATGATGAGGTCATTTTAACTTCATTATATCTACTATAATTAAAAATATTTAATAACAGCTAGATAAGATTTGGTTCGTAAGATATTTACAATTTTCATATGTAACACTACGTCAACGTCCCTATGTAATCCATTCCTGAGTTATTCGCAAATAGCTGATAGCTGTGATTATATTTTCTTTTGACGCTCAAAACTTTGATTCGTAACTTTAGACAGTATTTAATTCACCATCCTCAAAACGTTTTTACTCTTGTTTTTCCAAAATATGTAACGCTACTTTTTTTAATTGCTCTTTTAACAGTTGCATATTTTGGAATTCTCACATCCCCTAAAAGGAATGAGGGATAAGTAGATATAAATAGAGGCTTCTTCCTCCCTCAACCCTTTAAGCCCTAAGCCCTAAGCCTTCATCCAATAAGTCCCTAGCCTCAACATCAAGCGTAAGTCTTAACCCTTAAGCATAAGCTCTTTATTGTTACTTAAATATCGATATACTTGTAACAGTCTGCTTAGAAGTGATGTGAAAGGAGATGCTAGAAAGTCATACATAAGAAATGCTATGACGGTATTTTAGCTATTATCATGTACCAAAAACAGATTGCAACGACCATTTATATTATACTTGTTTATACATGAATGCGTAATAATAAAGGAGAAAGATCTTTTGAACTCCTCAACTGTCTAAGCTAAAGGAAATGCAGTAATAGCTTTTTTTTTTTATTTCGAGATCTCATTAAATTTATACATCATGAAATTTTCTAATACAAAAAATATGATTTAAAAAAAAGTGTCATATTGTCGTTCAGTTTTACTAAATGTCCATCCTTTCCTTAAACTGCAGAAGAAAAAAAATATCACTATGTACAATGCAGTTCGAACACACAAATACACAAACGGAGCGCAGCATCTCTCAACCGTTCCTCCGATTTTGATAGCTCTTACAGCTTAGTCACAGTTCCATACCATGAAAAAAGACTCCTTTCTGAATCCATTCATATCCATCTTAGTCCAAATTCCATTAACCACAAAAATAAATAACTTATTTCGCACATTGTTTAAAAAATAAACAATATAATACATACAATAAACAATCATTTGGGCTATAAAATAATTAAGGAAGAATACATACATATATATATATATATATATATATATATATATATATATATATATATATATATATATATATATATATATATGTATATGTCATACAGCTCTAGAATATATAAATATACATGTTTATGTCTTAAATTGTTTATTTGCTTATATATTTTTATTAATTCCGGGGCCAGTGCTAATAAACAATTGCTGATAAACAACACAAATTATAGAGCCGTTTTATTTGTTTTTCCAACGCTTTGGCCAACAATTTAGGCCTTTATCAGGGCCAAAAATAAATAAATGAAGCGAAACAATAATTTGTGTGTTTTATTAACAACGTGCTGCAACAAAATCCAATGTCATCCATATTTGTTTTACGCATTATTCTATTGTGAAGGTGTTTCCTGATATATCTATTTCCTTTCTTTGACATTATTTTGAATGAATGAGGAAAAGGTTGTTTTATTAAAATAGAGGTTGAAATGAATCAAAGAGCAAATAATGGATTATTGACAATTGTAGCATACTGACAAATATACCGCCAACAGCGCATAGCCAGTGTAGTTACTGTTGGAAAACAAAATCAATTTATCGAATTAACAATTAATAATCAAGGACATTACTTGGATCTCGCATCAATTTGTCAAAAGATTTTCCCCAGCAACGGATTTCTTCCACGGGAGGTCTGAAAAAAAAAAAAATCATATACGTACACACACTCATATATATGATTAAAATTAAATAAAAAAATAAGAATCTTTAATCTATATAATGCAACATGGTTTCATACAATATACAAGGGTAATATAAATATAGTTAATTTATATTGCCCTTTTCTAATCAAAAGATTTGAATTGTGAATAACTAGAACGCAGCATTACCTATCTCAATGTGTATTATTGTTAGAATACGAATCGTTTGAAGTGAAAAATCGATATGAAAAACGGTACGTGTCGTATTGCTCAGCTATTCATAACACTATAGCGTAAGTTTAAACTTTTTGGAGACTAACATTATACCAATGACATACGTACTGGACTACTTGGGGCCCAAAAGATATTTGAAATCGCGATTTGGAAAAAGTAAAATTATATAAATAAGTAATTAACACAAACCTCCTTTTACTCAGCAAATCAACCAGAAAATACGATTATTATGCAATCAAAGACCTGCAGTGTCAGACAAAAATCTTTCGATAGGGAGTACGTCCATCATCAAAATCTTAAAATTGCATTAATTGATATTGATGATTAATAATTAGGAAAATGAATATTATATATTATATTATAGGATTGTTATTAAATTGTTTACAGTTTTATATAATTATTTTTTATTTATTAATAAATCAATGAAATACAACTAATAAAAAAATGATCATATATTGTTTCTGTCAGCGGCCGGTAGTTATTTTATGTTTGTTTAGGAAATTATTAGCTATGTCGTTATTTTGTGTCGACTGCCGGTCAGACATCCGACGATTGTCGGATAATGAGAAGGAAGCAGGCTTTCTGCGTAAAGTAAATCGGTGTCAGATCCAACTCCGACATTTGTTGGACCGTGAGAAAGCGGTTATTTAAAAAAAAAAAAAAAAAAAAAAAAAATCATGCTTGGAGTTCTCAAAATTTCAAGTCTATTATATGACTAAATTCGAGTAGATCAAAAGCGGCTGTATTCGTTGCGGTAGTTAGAAGTAAAAGCAATGGATAATGGATTCCCCCCCTCCCTCCTGGGGTACACCCAATCTCTATAAAGTGGGTACTTGGGCCTCCATTGGATTGTAGGATAAACCTAGCTGTTGAGCGTGGATGCTAACCCTATAATCTCTTAGTATAAACGTTGGTTAAGAACCAATACGTCCTTACCAACTACTGAACCTAAGAACCCTCTTATTCTATAGCGTTGCTGAATTATTTTGGGTGCTTTAATCCCCATCCAAGTTCATTTCACTATAAATAGATTTTGAAATATAAACAGCATCGCAACAGAAAATCACGAAGTGCGGTCATAATTCCTGTTTTGACAGGAATAGAGGATGGGAAAACTTTAAAATCTATTATCAGAACGAAACATTGTGTAATTAGTTCGGAACTGTAATTGAAAGTGTTTCAAGGTCCTAGAGACAAAAATAGACAGCCGGTCTGTAGATTGATGCAATTCGATAACAAGCCATCCTCTTGTAGCCTAAGCCGTAATTTAATTTTGCCTAATTAAAATGAAAAACGGTGGACTTCATTGCCCTCGATCAAATGTATAGTGTAAACTTTATCTAAGTTTTAAAACAGAATCTATAAGACTGGGCAATAGTCATGAGAGGGAGTATATTTCATAATAAATGCAAATTAATTGATTAAAAACAATTAAAGATATCAAAATGCAGTTTGCACCATTCGTTTTAAATTTTGTCAAAGTGTCAAATAATGGCCATATTATGGAAAAAAAACGTTAAAGTATACAATTTTTTCCTCTGGAATTTTTCTATAGCACCAACCATTTTGCCGAAAAATGCATCAGAGCCGTATTAAAATGAACACCCAGTATAGTTGACCGTATTAATAACCAAAGAGATGGTCTGGGTGGCGGGCTGGATTAACACAAAAAATAATAAAAAAAATATTTGTTAAATGCCGATGTTTTGACCCACATTATAGACCTTCTTAAGGGCTACAAAGAACATAATACAATTAAAATGAAAACCAAAGAAGTATAGAAACGGCAGAAAAAATGACTGATTGGAACTATTTTTAATATTCAGCTCTAACCAGCCAAATGTTAGCTCTTCTTTTCTTTTATATCATTGTAACTCTTTATTTCTTAGTCTGCCTTACATGATTTCTTTTTATATACTTCTCTAATTTTCATCAGCATTGTATTCAGTTCTTTAGCTTAGAAGAACGAGAATGTGGGCTGGAACGTCGGCATTCAATAAATATTTATTTACTATTTTTTTGTGTTAATCTTGACAGCCACCCTGAACGTTTTCTCCTTGATTATATATATTTTAAGATACTTTATAAATTTATGATTTAGGTTAATTAATTTACAAAAAAAAACATTTTATTTAAAATTTGACGTTCAATATATGTTGCTGGCCATCGCTAACCTGCTCTATCCGCATTGACTAGCAAGTTCAGAATCTTTAGCATTAGTGCGTACCACGGAATGATAAGTTACCACTATCTCTTTCAAGTACTCCATACCTGCCCTCAAATATTGAACTAGACCAGTTCATTATAAATGCCATATTTATAATTCTGTACACTCGGTCTCAACTAATCTCAATAATAACAATAACGATGTAATACATAATAGTCATGTATAATAAATACTCCAGTTCTGTTCTGGAATATAGGTCCATTCCAAGCTTACTTCTTAAAAACACCCCAATTCAATGCGGTTCTTCGGTCTTGTAATGAGATTTTCGATCGAAAGCATTCCTGCTTTTAATCACTAAACTAAGATAGTTCTATTTCTCCTATCATTTTTTTACTATGAGCTCTAGGCAACTCCTTTTCCCCTCGCTCATTTTTCCTCCCTTTGATTACGATTTGGTGGTTTAAAATGGGATCTCTAGTGAATCGGAAACTATATTGAAAAGTCTAAGGAATCGTTTTCTTCTATCAATTTCGGTTTCTCCAGAGATTCCCAAATTTCATAATATTACAATCTGAAGTGGCTTTTCCTTGAATTCAATGCAAGTAATTTCTTGTACCATTCTTCTTATTATCCAATCAGATCACTTGTTACATTTTCCTATTCCTTTCTTTTAACAATTGTTACAGAATTTTATTACGTACTACCCGTTCTCGTTCTTCCGATCTCTACACCCATTCCCACAAAAACTGCTTCATTTAACCACTCCTTTATCTATTGGGCTGCATTCTTATGCAGTTCTATTCCTACCCTTAATATGTAATGACAATAATCCGAAAAACATATCCGATTTTCTTAACCAGCGTAGATGAAAAAAAGAACGTTACAAAATGCAGGAAGATCTAAATCCTACGACTTTAGAGTGCCTACAAATAATCAAGTAATTCGGATACACTAGCGAATGACAATAGCCTTCTTCTCCAACACTTAAAAATTAAAAATGTACATGTGTATATCACAGCTGGTTGTTGATAAATTATTTCGTATCATTAATTATCATTACTTGGTAGTGATAAAAACAGTGAAGTATTGTACTATAAAGTATTATTTAAGTATTATAAAATGTTACGTACATGTAAAATGTTTTAATAGTAGTGAATATTAGATTTCCAACACTTACAGTGGTTCATTGTTTTGGCAGAAAAGTGCAACATGGTCTATTAAAACAGATTCCTTCCGTCTTCTGCATGCGTTGTTCCCTTTGATGGCCAAGCTGAAACGGGAAAAATTATTTATTTATATATTAAAAATAAATTCTATTTATATAATGAAAATAAAGTATATTAAAAATAAATTCGTAAACTGTGTCGTTTCGCCTTTTCATAAGTGTAAAAATTAAAAATAATGCCTCACCATAAATATAATATTGAAATGACAGGCTGGATAATAAAAAATGGAATATTTAATATAGGTTTGTAAGAGAAATATGTACTTAAATAAAAAAAAACAGACAAAATTACTAATTAAGGTAAAAATAGTAATGCTGAAATAAATATAGATTTAGAATATTTAGAATGCGTAGCTGGAAGTATTATGATAGGTCTGAAATTTGGAATTATATGTGGCTCAATGAGGGAATTGTAGAAGCAATGGTTCTTGCTGGTGTCGGCATCGAACCTTCGGCTATTGGTACTAAATTGTAAATTGGTTATAAATTTGTAATAATTAATCAGAGCTTAACATTAATTTGGAAGCGTAATGTGGTCTGGCGATTCTGAGTAATCATCATCCATTAAGAGATTGATCTTGCAGACGCTGTAAGCCTTAAAAATCAAAAATCCTCAATCACCACCTGACCAATCAGCGACCTACTACCTCTTTCAAGGATCTTTGACTGTTTTCTGAAAAGCCGTGTATAAAACAATGTGACATCCCTGGAATTTCTCCCCTTCCAGACTAAGATGGTATACGAAGATAACAAAAAAAGGTTGTTCATTGGCAGCATTGTACACAAGCCGAAGAGAATGCCTTGTTTAATTAAAAATATATATAATATGAGTTTCGATCTTATTTATTTTGTTCCGATGGACTTGACTTGACTAGTGAAAAAAACTATTACAAATATACCAGATATCTCATAATATATTAGCAACAATGACATAAGAAGAAAAACATTTAAAAATAAAAATTTAAATAGTGTACCTTTTTTTTATTTTTAGAAAAGTAATTTATCTCTAATGTTCGATTTTTAAACATAACCTTTCATGAAATTTAATCTAAAATCCTAAGGGTTTCGTTTAGAAGAAGAATACCACAGTAAAAAATTTTTGGTTTTTAATTTTTTTTTTGCTTGAAAAGCTTCCATTAACGTATATTTCTTAGGGAAAAAATGCAAAGTTTTTAGTCTCAATATTAACCGCAATAATAATTATTGTTAGTTGAGATATTTTGCTATAGTTTCCTAGTCAAGTAATGACTTCCTCCAAACTGTGATTAGAGAGTAACTTTTTAAAGACTGTCTTGATAAAAATAATAATAAATTATTTTAAAATTATTCTTAAGCTAGTTAGACGATCACAAATGTTCAATATTTTGCTTCTGTACGAATAATTGAAAACATCGTTATTTATGTTAAAAATATTATTTTGTACTTTAAAACATTCAATAAAATATTTTGAGTTGATTTTTATTTTCTAATTCAATTTATTTTTATGAAACAAGCTTTTTTTTTTTCAAAAACGTTTGTTTATTATCCATTAACTCTAAAGGAGTTTTTACTTTTTTTTTTTCTTTTTTTTTTGAAGCTGACACAATTGGCATGATTAAATGATCAAAAAATTAAGATTAACTTTTTATTTGGCTGTAGTTAGACTGTTTAAATTGTTTCTTTTAATTAGTTTCTTTAATATACCATAGACAGTCTTAAATTATCTATTTTATTTTGTGATGCTTTCGTTGTCTTTCCCAAATTTGCTTCGTTAGATAGAAAAAAGTTCTAGACGATGAACACACGTTCTAACAAGCAACCCTACTTATGACGGAGAAGTCAATTGAAATTTATGATTATGGTGCTGAACACCGAAAGCTTATAAAAAAATATAGATGATTTGAGACAGTCTACGGTATCTTACCTTAATTAAAAGATTAATTTTTTTTAGAAGAAAAAAAGGTAAGTAGTATTGACTAAGGAAATATACAACTGGGTGTTTTATCAGTGAGTTAAAGGACAGCGATATACCTAAATCGGAAAACTTCAAACGCTTTTCCTGTAAAATTCTACTTCCTCGTATTGTAGCTCTCTTCTTCCAAACAAACGATATATAAAACTATATTATATATTATTTAAAAATTTTTATTTAACAATAGAGAGGTTTAGCAGACACCTGAGATTTACTAAGAAATAAGAAACAAAAGAAAACCGGTACCATTTAAACACATATACGGTTTTGGGTTTGAAGTTGATCAAGAACTACTGCTTCGTGAGCAACTTTTATACATGGAGATGATATGGTCTGCATTCTCTCTCAACCAGCAGGTTTTCCCCGCGACCTATTAAGGGCTCAGGTATTCAATTCGTAGAGGCTGGATGTGCCCCAGGTCGGTTGAATTATCCATAAGAGGCTCAGAAGAATCTGGGATAAAAAAACAAAACAACAAATCCCAACCTAAAAATTGTCTTTGGGATTCTGAATCTGGTCACGTAGATTCAAAGTTATGGTCTTACTCGTTATATGCGGGGGCTAAGTTGTTAGCCCTATCGCGTATAACGGCTCATTCCTCCGAGATAAAATTATTTAAAATATAATAATTTAAGGTACGTGTCGTAGATTTTTAAGATTCAAGTAGATTTTTAACATCTACTAAGAATATTCATTTATTGTCATTATCGTAATAATGTGTAAAACGAAAATCAACCTTCTGCTTATCCAAATTCTGTCATTCTTAAATGTACTTAAATTTTTCAAGTTCATTCTCTATATTGGGTTCTTTGTAGTTTCTCCGGATGGGAGGGTTGAAATCCTTCTCAGTCTTTGAACAGCAGATCTTTCTTCAGAAAGTCTTCTTTGAATTATATTTTTAAATATAAATATACCTAAGAAATAGAATACTATATTTAAAAATTTCATTTCTGGGATGGAAAAGCATAAGAGAATAATTAATACTAATAATACATTTTAAAATTATTAAGGAGAGGCGGAAGATAAAAAAAAAAAATATGAAAAAAAAAATATATGAAAACTTTTTTAGAAGCACATTTTTATGAAAATAGAACTTTTCCTGGTCGGAATGATATATAATGTATATACCTAATCATAAATTTTTTTTTTATAAGTACCTCTGCACTGACGTTTTCCAGATAATTTAGGAGTGTAGTATATTTTTAGATAATAATAGTAGTATCCCAGAAGTTATTTACAAAGGTCTTTCTAACCTAAATTTACTGTTAAAAAAATGTATAATTTGTAAGTTGTAAACGTGATTTTTTAAGTTGTTTTGCGTTTTTCTGGAAGTTTATATTTTTGGCAAATAAGGAACGTTTTCTCAGAAAGTAACTGTCTGAATTTTTTGAAGTTTTTTAAACGATCTATATTGTTAACTATATTGTTAACATGCTGAGTTTTTTTATTTAAAAAAAATAATAGTTACATACTTAAAAAAAATTAAATAGATTTTTGTAAATTAAGATTAAAAAATATTTTGAATTTTAAACACGATTTATTGTTAGTGAATAAACTGTTTATTACAGATCATTTAGATATAGGTACTAAAAAACAAAACAAAAAAAAACTCAGGATATGTACCAAGAATACATATTACTCAAAAAATATTTTGAAAGTGATTGATCGAACGGATTTTGAGAAAATGTTCTTTATGTTAGCACGTAGTAGTGTATTCCGCTTCGCCTTAAATTAAGTTAAGAATCCGAAAGAGCAATTTTAATGCAGCTATTAATCTCCTGTGGCAATGTTGTGTATTAGAAATTCATTGTCATATATTTTTTATTTTATTTTCTTATGCTCAACCTTCAAGTAGAAATTAAAGGGAGGTTATAGGCGAGAAATTTTGTTAATTTCTCCATCGCCAAATTACTTAATTCGAATATAATGCTCTGAAAGCTGTAAGCAAGAATTCACAAAACTGTTATACGTCAAAGAATGATCGACACCTTATAGTTTTTCAAAATAAAGTATTAGTAGAATATTTGGTCCAAAGAAGGATGATTTGAATGGAGAATTCGGTTACACGGCTACACAACGCGGGAACCTACACCGCGGCTGAAACTTGCAAATTGTCGGGATGTATAACGAACGAATTAATAAAAGTGACGGATAAACACCGTAGAGATCAACCATAACCTAGATTGAACTGTGTTCTGCCTGTTCTTGAATATGAACACTGTTGGCGTTATCGGCATCGAACCTCCGGGTCGATCCATCTAAACCGAATAAAGATGATGACCCACATTCGATCCTTCATATTATTCAGTCGATACAAAACTAAATAACATAGAATTTATTTAATGTTGACCGAAAAAAAAAAATAATCTTTTTGGATGTCACCGGAAGAAAGAAAGAAAATTATTTCAACGGAAGAAGAAATCCATTCGAAATCGCCTCAGATAAGAAGGAAACTGGCTGAAGATAAAAAATGTGGAAGGAACTCATAAAGCTTACGCGTCTACCAATAAAGAAACATGAAATATTGAAATACAAACAGAACGAATTTCAGATAAACCCTTATAGATGGGAAAGTAGAAGAGACAAGTTCAAAAGGTGAAACACGTGGACTAAGCGAGATTACTTATAAAAAAAAAAGGTAAAGGAGGACTTAGAAAGTTGTTGCGGCCCTCCCCTTGCTAGAATTTGGACGTAAAGTATCGCCGGTAGTAAAGGTTATGAGAGTGGAGAGAAACAGAGAATCCTGAAGTAGAGAGAATAGACCTCCAAAACGTCAATATAACCTGACCTAAGTTGATTATAAAATTATTAGCTCAGAAGGAAAAATATTTGAATTTTTAAAACTATACTAAAAGATTTTAACTTAACCACTTAAACAACTTCTTTGTTTTGTGAATGGAACCTCCCTTAAAATTACTGTTAAAATGTAAGAAACACCCGCATAAACGGCCCCTAGTTGTCATATAGGAAACATTTAAGTTTGCTAAACCTTGTTTTGAAATAAATATTTTTTAAAGTAATAATCTAAATTTAAATATTTTAAAATTTGATATAAGTGGTTTTTGTCTGTATAAAGTCGAATTCAACTAAACAGTATCCCAAAGTAACAATTCCTACTTGAGGTGGAAGTAGTCAATTAGATCGGTGTTGCTGTAAAGTATGACGCGGAGTACAAAATTAATGAAAGCACTACTCACCGCTTTACTATGAAACGTAATATTTCTAAAACTGTCATCATCACAGGCACTACAATCCGGTACGGATCTTCGCCGTATCAAGATGTTGCCTCCATTCCTCTCTGTCTAGCGCAAGGGTCTGCCAAGCTCTTGTGCTCAGAAATTTCTGGGCATCGGCTTCCACCTCGTCTACCCGTCTAAATTGTGGCCGCCCTCTGTTTCTTTTTCCGCCCACATACCCCAGTAGTATTTTCTTACTTGGTGAGTCACCATCCATTCTGGCAATACGACCAGCCCATCGCAGTCTCGATAATGTGACAAATTGTACTACATCCAATTCCCGGTACATATTATAAAATTCTGCAGCCTATACTATTCGCCATCCTTCACAGGGCCAAACATTCTTCTCAGAATCTCTCTTTCAAATACCAGAAAACTGTTGGAATCCACACGTGATAAGGGCCATGTCTCTGAGGTATAAGTTAGTACAGGTCTAATCAATATTATATACAGAATGATTTTTGTATTTACCGATAGCAAATGGCTTCTTAGAGTTTCTGCCAAGCCAAAATAACATCTGTTTGCAATGGTTATTCGTGGTTAATTCGCAGACCCATTTTCTGTCCTGCTGCCTCTATTGCTAGGAAGGGCCGTTCAAAGTCTCTCTGTGACCTGGATATAATTTCTATATCGTCTGCGTAGGCTAGAATTTGGACTGACTTATTGATAATCGTACCGTTTCTTTGTACATTAGAGTGCCTTATCACCTTTTCCAGCACTAGGTTGAATAACAGGCATGACAGAGTATCTCCTTGCCTCAGACCCCTTGAGGCCATGAATGTCTCCGATAGGTCTCCCTGTATACTGACTTGACACCTCGATCCTATCATCATTAGCTCTGTGAGATGGTTCAATTCAAGGGGAGTATTCATTTCTTCCATAGCCTGGTACCACCTCTCTCTAATGACACTGTCATATGCCCAGCGAAAGTTTATGAGAAGGTTCGCTGCGTTCTTTCAAGCAGGGTCCTCAAAGCGAATGTTTGATCGATGTTTGATCTCCCTCTCATAAAACCACATTGGTAGACTCCAATATCTCTTTCTGCATAAGGAAGTAGCCTCTAATAAACGGTATTTGATAGGATCTTATATGTGAAGTTCAGCAGGGTTATCCCTCAATAATTATAGCAATTTGTTTGATCTCCATTTTTATGAAGGAGAATGATAACACCAGTGTACCATTCCTCCGGGATAGTCTTAGTTATCCAAATACTATCGAGAAAGTCGCGGATAACTTTAAGCAACTCATTACCCCCACTTTCAGAAGTTCCCAAGCTATGTTGTCTGATCCTGGGGCTCTGTTGTTTTTTAGTTTTTGGATCGCATCGTTGATCTCATCTTCATCTGGTGGTTCCATAAACTCAAAGCCATTGCGCAGAACAGGAGTTTCACCTTCCATAGTTGAGACCTGGGAAGTTCCTAAAACACTTCTAAAATGGCTGGCCCATCTTCTAAGGATGGTTTACTTATTAGTAATTAATTCTAAAACTATAGAAAGCTATAAAAAAATCATTACGATTACGACTACAACAATATAATGGGCATTAACTACCTCATTTTGCGTTCAGCGAATAATTGATGAAAATTAATTCACAATTTGCGTCTTTAAAAACATGATAAACGATCCTCGTACTGTTGAATTATGTAAAAGTAATAATTAACGAATGGCTAGGAAATTTATAATTAGTATCTTCGGAAACTACTCCACGCTTACTATATCGATGAAACTACACCTCCGATAACCCAATAATCGACCTCAACATCAAAGAAATCTAAAAAGTTAAGATAAATCATAGGTGAGCGCGATATTATAATCGACAGTATTTTTGAATATTACATAATAATGGATCTCAATATCGAAAAACCTTATATTCATACACAAATAATAACAATTTAACATTGACTTTTATTTTTTCATTCCAAATATAATAATCGATTCATCACTTTTTTCACATCGAAAGAAAAATAAGAGTCAATTTCAATCTCTGTTTTTTCACTATTCCATTAGTTCTATACACCCGTTTCACTTCCTGATTCAAAAGTGAATCGCTGTCCCAATTAAGGTTTATTGATTTAGAACCTCTAATAGGCACTTATTCGGGTTCACTAAAAAAGATTAAATGCGGAAAAATATCATACCACGGCTAAAAGCATCAGTAATGCAAACATAATTCTGCATTTTCTCCCCTGTAAACTAATTGATATTCACAATAAAGAAATTAATGCATTTTTTACAAATATAAAAATGACATTAATCATTAATCTTATAGAACTTTAATCATTAATTCATTTTCTGATCACAAAGTCAAGTTAAAAAACTTAACACACATAAGATCCTCTCTGAACAAATTGCTTAAGTGAGTAATGTGGAGAGCATAGAATGTTCGGTAATTGGTTTCCAAGCAGTCATTTGTTACTTTGCATGATACCAGAGCATCTCGGCAATTTTTCAGGAAAAAAAAAAGTGTGTACGGTGTCCCATCATAAATCTGAAACGGAAGACCTTTAATCACGTTCCCACCAGATCATGGTTCCTTTCGTCACCTTCGGAATATACAGAAGACCGCCGGTGGATAGTTTCGTCTTGGATGAGATTTTGTGTTGAGGAGAGTCAAAAGGAAGGCCATTACCTAGTCGAACTTTGTGTGGACTCCTAGATCGTAAAGAGAATAATTCACCTATCATTAATTCGTATTAAGAACGCAATAGCCCCTTAGAGACATTGATTTTTTAATTAATGGGGGCAAAAAACAAAAATCACATGCTTTTGCGCGTTCCAAGTAAAAATCAAAGTAGGTAAAACGTTTCAAAACAAGTTATCGCAGCTCGTAAATTCCATAAATGCCATTTGAAAGAATAGGTAAAAGCCTTCAAAAGATAATGTTGCATATTTAAAAAAATTCACATTACAGTTTGTTATAACTGCTTATAAAAGGTAAAAAAGTCGAAAACATTTTGCTCTTGTTCAATTTTGGGCAGATTCAGATGCAGTTATTGCAGGATATAAAAACTAACGGGGTTCTGAAGATTGTATTGTCTCTTTACCTTCAAAATGATTGGTGTAGCGATTGATTTAGTGTTTTTTTTACGTAAGTTATAACTATTTTCTATTAAAAAAAGGAATTTTTTCTGATTACTGATATATTAAAACTAAGAGAGCTAGGAATAAAGTTGTGTAAGTAATAAAAGAAACGTTGTGGTATTGAACAAAGAACATCGATCCGTGGTAAAAAAAAAGAAGAAAATATTTAGAAAGCAATTTTATTTTTTATTTTTTATGGATTTGAAAATT
This sequence comes from Rhaphigaster nebulosa, assembly GCA_948150685.1. Classification (NCBI taxonomy): domain Eukaryota; kingdom Metazoa; phylum Arthropoda; class Insecta; order Hemiptera; family Pentatomidae; genus Rhaphigaster; species Rhaphigaster nebulosa. The sequence continues at coordinate 149,984,409 of OX411307.1, forward strand.
TATTGACAGAATGAAATTGCTAGTATAGTTTAGCATATTGCTAATTAGTATTTACCGAGATTAATTTCACTCTTTGAGCTTCAAAAATTGATGTAGAATAATAAAAAACTAATATGTTAATATAAAAAATTAATCATTCATATTTTTCATTTTATTTAATTTTATAAAAATAGTGAGTGTAAAGATTACCCACTTACGCCTTTAATTTCATTTTTAAATAAATTTTCTATGCCATAAAAAAAAATTTCTAATTTTTTTTTTTAGCACAGATTCGTTGTTCAATAACACAAATTTTCTCCCTTCACACTTTTTTCTAATCCCTCTTAGTTTTAGAAATTGTTTTATGGCTTAGAAAAATTATTTAAAAAATGCAATTAAAGGCGTATGGGAGTAATCGTTCCACTTAACATTTTCACTAAATTAAATTAAATAAAAAATGTGAATAATTTTTTATATATAAAAAAATAGTTTTTTATTATTCTGCATCATACCGGGTAATATTTGAAGCTCAAAGAGTAAAATTAAGCTCGGAAAATACTAATTGCAGCAATTTCTTTTTTAAAATAAATTTTGTATGTCATAAAAAATATTTGTAAATCTTTTTTTTTTTTTACCATACATCCATGTTCATTATTTGATAACACAACTGTTTTCACTTTACAATTTTTTCATATATCTCTTAGGTTTTGATATATTATCCTTTTTTTTTTTTTTTTTTTTTTTTTTTTACAAAATTAATCATAACCCACATAAAAATGAGGAAATGAATCACTTTTACTACCTGTTCTTTCAAATGGCGTCGGAATTTTTGAGCTCCAATAAATTATTAAACTTTTTACGTATCCGATTTTCGCTTGGGGTCCACAAAAGCATGTGAAGGGGATTGTAACATTAGCACAATTGAGAAAGGTTATATTCGAACAGCGAAATAAAATACAACGAAAAAACACACGAAAAATATTGTTTACAAGAACAATGCATTTTTATCATTTAATAAATAATATTATTCTTATATATGTTCTATTCCAAAATAGAATCTGTATTTACCAGTGTTTTAACATTTTATAAAATAGTATTTCGATAATTTATTTATCCGCTTTATCTTAAGTCAAAAGTCGTTGTTCTTGTTGGAATGTACGCGTGATTTTGTCTGTAACTTTTATGCATTATTTATTTTGAAATCTTAGGTGAAAATATTTTAATAGGATTGATGTCTTGGTGGAGCGGACACAAGTGGTCCAAGAATGCGTAGGTCAAAGTGTTTTTCCTCAGACCTGGAAGAAATTCACAACGGAAGTAAGAGTGATGAACCTACCCCATGCTTCCTTATTTAGAATTTAGAGGATCGGGCCTATCGGAAGTTCAACAATATAAAGGTCATATAGATAACATAAGCGCAATGGAATTATAAATTACTTTGGTTGATAGAAGTTAGTTTCAGGATATTTCGGCAGATTGAGTTAATATTTTTATTCGAGATAGCATGTACAATAAAAAATTTCCCTTTTATGTTGATGCGGACTGGGCAATTTTAAAACATCTTTTGTTAATTTAAGTGGAGATACTGGGAACGTTTAGGCCATAATGAATTATATCTATCGGCGTGGGCCCCTGAAACTGGCAACTAACCTCAAGCAATTGAAGGCACGAATGGGTGAGGCTATTATGTTACAAATTTGAAGTATTGAGAAAATAACATATACGATTTTTTAAATTAAATATTTAAAGACATAATCTATGCAAGCGTTATTAATGTTACAAGGCAGAAAGAAATAAGGCGTACAGGTGGTACGCAATGAAGGTGTCATTCATCCACTCATGTCTATAATATTTTGCAAAACATGTAACTTGTTATAGTTTGACATGACCGTGTTGGATCATACATAACATACAACAAGTATAATGAACATGTAATAGAATAGCATAATTTAAACACATTTTTATATCTTATTACATAAATGCACTGTTTACCTAGCGAATTAACGAAATCATATTTTAACATTGGACCAATTTGTGTTTTGTTTATGAAATTTAATTTGTTGCTCGATAGTGGAAGATAGTAGAATAAAATCTTTAAAGATCATCACGTTTGTATACCAATAAAGATGTAAATAAAACATACATTGGTGTTTGTATATTATTGAGGAGACAGTTGGGTTTATTGTGATGATACTAGGTTATGTGATTAGAGTATAAAAAAAAAAAAACTAGTTATAAAAGTGTTATTCATCTATAATTATAACCAAATGTTACTACTGTATTAAAATATAAATACCTTCTTAACATATATGGAAAAAGTAAATAAATAATAATAATAAAGAATCATAAACTATCACGAATCGAAATGAGAGTTGTTTCAAATTGATAGAAAACTAAATTTATAAGAAATTAACTTTTCGGTGAAATGGATTGCTTTAACATAACTTACAAATAATTTTTGTTTAAATAAAAATTCTATAATTTTAATTTCAAGCTCTGAAAAATATTTATGTCGATTTAATCATATAACCATTGGTAAATATTTCAGCTAATGGATCACGGAAATCTCAGCGGTTCGGTTCTATCATTTAGATTTAGGTGGAAGGTACTAATTAAATTATTTTCGAAATTAATTCCTACTAATCAAATTTCCAAAGCATGCATTCATTAAAAGATGGAATGTAACCTACTGTGGATATAATGTTTAAACTCGAGCAATATACAAATAAAATGGCGCTTAATTATTAATCAAATAATGGGATGCAAACGGATTCATTATAACTGATTCGCATTACATTTACATTGGACTGGGCTAATTAAAGCTTACCTTAGGGTCACATTTAACTGTTTAACTAAACATGACCCCAATAGTCATTGATTTAGCCAATATCCCGACACTATATAGTCGCCATATAAATCCTTACACCGTTACCAAGTTGGCTCTTGCTATTCCTATTTCATATGTTGTTACAGTCAGGAATATGAGCAATGGTCAAGGGCTAGGGCAAACTTTGAGAGGAGGAGTAACAAGAGGGGATTAATTAAGACTAGATGATTAACAGACCACAAAAAGGGGGGTCATTTTATGAAATTTAATGAGTAAACGCAGACCATTCTCTTCGTCCGAAATTAGCCCATGTTTAAGCCGAGAGAGGAAATAATTAATTTGAACTTCCTGATTCAAAAAGAAGAAAAAAGAAATAACTGCCACATTTAAGAAAAATAATCTAAAATTGGATGTCATTCAGATTTTTTTAGTCAATTTTGAATCATGGATAAAGAAAATTTTGAAAACCGCATTTATCAACAAAAAAATTGTTTTTTATATATTATAAAAACAAAATAATAGCGAAAAAATAGCATCTCTTGCTCAATATGTGAATCGTATAAAGCATAATTTTGATTTTAGTGAGGTACAAATTTTGTATAATAAAAAAAAGAAGATTATTTTATGGAAGTATTATACATTATAAACATTCACTGTAAACGGATTTAAGAAATTTAAATAATTTTTATTGTAAAGAATTTGTATAAGAAATTAGGAAGTTGTAAATATATTAATATTCATTTATTTTTAATGCAATTTAAGGTAGTTATAGAATAATGAAACCTTTGGAGCCTTGAGCCTGATAATACAATTAATAATATTTAGTAATTTTAAACGAGTTATTTTATTATATTGAAAGGAATATTTTTACCTGTTTTCACTCGTATATGATAAATTATAGAACGAGTTGTACTATAAGAAATTATATTTTTAAATACTGCGTTTTTAATAATTTGGACATGCTGCCCCTTTTTCGGACAGTGAATCCTAAAGAAAAAAATATTATAGAAAATATGACTTACGAGCAAGAATGTTAGTGTACTTTTTAAAAATTTTCATTCGTATTATTGGTTAGTGAATAAACGACGAATATTTTTGTAATTGTTAAAAATTATTATTTTAAAGTAAATTATTATTGTTTTCACAGTGAAAAAAATTTAATCACTATTGATAATTCAAAAAGAGAAAACAAAAAATCTAAACTTCAAATAAACAAAGATATGTAATTTATATAGGTTTTTATTTAAATCCTGGAGACCTTCAGGTATTTAGAAGAAATTATTTTATTTATCCAATATAAAAATTAAAGGGTCTCGGCATTTTTTTAAACAAAATAATTTTTTTTTCATATCTCAATTTTAAATGGAAAAAAATACTTCAATTCATGATTGAAATTAAGAAAATATCAACGATACAATTGTGTTTATTAATTTTAACTATAACATTTAATTAAGTCTAAACCTCCATAAATGATTTTAAATTACGATGAGTTAAATTGATGCGGAATATTTTTAAAACGCTTTCAAAACTATTGATGATGTCTCCCTTATTCATACACTATTTGCAATTGAAAATATAAGAAAAAAAAATTAATTGGTTACATCGAGCTAAAATAATATATTATAGTGCGGAATGATACCCATTCTGAAGATATGATAATTAATTCTATATAATAAGAATCAAGGCTTACCATTTATTCCTGAAATATGCCAGCATGTAATTGGAAAAAAAAAAGATTATTATATCATCTTTAAATGTATTCTCAATGTTTAATAAATTCATAATATATGATCAGGTTAAAAAATAACATGTAGAACCATTACCACATCACCTTCTTGAGGCTTCCATTCAGAGGAAATAACTTTTAAGCTATTGTGTGTAGTATCTAAAGGAACTCTACGTCCTTGAACCATAATTTTTAGTTTTGTCAACTTACACATAAATTTAAAAAAAAAAAAAACATAATGACAATAACGAAAATAATCAAACAAGTATTACAAGTTTCTTCTTCCAACCCATTATTATAATTAAAAAAAAAAAAAAATTTATCTTATTTATTTTACACTTTTATGGTGATTCATCTGATTTTGATTTCATTGTTTTAATTCGAATCATTTTGATCACTTTTTTTTTTTTTTTTTTTTTAACTTATTGCTGATATTTTATTTTGTCTATAAAGAGTGTCCCATAACTCACGGGAAATATTTAAAGAGGTGATAGTAGACCTAAAGGGGAAAAAAAAGTTCATATGAACCATGGTCCAATTCCATGCAGAAAAGTAGGAAATTTTAGTTTTGTGTTAAAACTATTCATGGTAATTAAGTTCCAATTGTATCATCGTAAAGTAGACCTTTTTAGAAAAATAGTTTGCCAAAACAAAGTAAGGGGGCTTTCTGAAGGAACACTTTTTTAACTCACTCTTTACTTGTAAATGTTTTCTCAGCCCTCTGCCTGAGCTACAGATACCTAACTTCTAGGAAAACTTCTAATTTTACTAAGCTTTAATTTCGTATAAATACAGTCTATGTTTCCTTTGGAATTGGCTCCTGATTTGCCACAAAGTGTGGTGTGGAATTAGGTTTCCCCGACAGAGAAGTGTTTTCAGAATGAAATTTAATAAATTCAGTTTGTTTGTAGTCAATAAAATAACCTAGAAATGCATATAATAATAAGCCTCTTTGTGAAATAAAACAAAACTTTGTCCTAAAAAATATCTGAAAATCAACCAGAACTGTCCCTGAAAATAAAAATAAAATAAACACTGACAAATTAAATAAATAATGCTTAAATATTTAAAAGAAGTAACTAATTTTACCACAGCACTATAAAAAAAAATTACAAAACAAATTTTAAAAAAGGTTAGAGAGGTCTATAGAGGCCCTTGCCCACTTTAAAACAGCATCAGTCACTTTTTTTATTCTATTGCTCATGATATTTTAATTTTGAGTATGTTTTGTAATTTTTTTTATAGTGCTGAAGTAAAATTACTTTCTTCTTTTAAATATTTAAATTTAAGTATTATTCATTTTAATTTTTCAATGTTTATTTTCAACGATAGTTTTATTTCATATTTAATTTCAAAATTGTTTTGAATAATTTACAGACATTTTTTTTGGTAAAGTACAGATATATTTCACAAAGAATCTTTTTATTCTCTATTTCTATGTTATTTTATTGACTAGAAACAAAGTGAATTTATTAAATTTCATTCTCAAAACACTTCTTTGTCGAGGAAACCTAATTATAGACAACGCTTTTTGGTAAATCAGGAGCCAATTCAAAACCAATGGCAAAAGAAACCTCGAATTCATTAATGAAACATTAAAGGTTAAAAAATATAGAAGTTTTCCTAGATGTGGGGTATCTGTAGCTGTAAGCAGTAGCTGAGAAAAGCATTCGCAAATAAACAGTGATTTAAAAAAAAAACTTTTTACTATAGACCTCCCTTCCCTCTCGAAAGCCCCCTCCCCCGACAATGGATTTAGTTAAGCTATATCATATTTCTTTAAGTGCAATAGTGCAATCGAAACTTAATTACCTTGAATAATTTTTGAGTGATCGCTTCCTAGTCGACGAAAAACGTGTCTTACTTACGTGTAAGAAGCACAAAACTAAAATTTCCTGCTTTTTAGTGGAGTATAGGACGAAATGATGTTGCTCTTAAAGTCTACTATCATCTCTTTAAATATTTTACGTGACACCGTGTATCTCTTTTGGATTATTCTTGTCTGTGAATATCCCAAAAGAGATGCTACGGAAAAAGGTTGTAAAGGAGTAGCAACGGAAATTATTGGAACGTTCATTTAAATTTTGCTCATTATAAGAAAATATTCCTTTTTTAAGATGGTAAAACTGTAAATAAAAGTTATAAGTAGTTTACTACGTGACTCCACTATATTTTAGTGATGAGCGAAAATGTTAATTTTAATTAACAGTCAAAAGTATAATTTTGAATAAGAATTAAAAGTAACAGTTACTTTTATTTTATAAAATTTTGCCATTCTTATGATAGTACGTATGTTAAGCGTGTTTAAGACCTCCATAAATAATAATATTTTAAAGGGGAAATTAATACACGATTTGGACATTGATAATAGATAAACACTAACTATTTTGTGTATAACTAGATTGTGTATTGCTATAAATTTTCAAAAAGAAAAATACTTTTAATAGGTTAAGTCCTTATATCTCGATGCTAAATTTTGACTTATTTATTATGGCATTCCTAAAAATATTATTTAAAAAAAGTTAAGACAATCTAAGTACGAGCGAACTTGCCCGCCACGTCAAGGCGATTGTCTTAGGGCAACTAGAAGCAATAGACGTAGAAGAGGCATGCGAACTCATTTACTTACATATACATACAGTGAAGTTTTTACAATAGACTATACCGGTACAGAACGTAAAGTTTTATATTCTAATGACTCGAGAATATGTAGGATGAAGTTTCTCACGCTTAAGTATTGCGCTGAAGAAAATGCAGTTTTACCGTTCTCTTTTACTATTGAGAGTACTACCAGTAATTTTGGTGCTGTCATAAGATCACCATCCTTGATGCTTACTACTTATCCGAGAAGTTTTACTTTACGTTGTCCAAGATCAACGGATTTTGCATATCCATCAGGAGCCTCCCCCTAACTAACACCCTCATTTACTGTAGTGAGTTAGAAAAGGCTAAAACTAAAATTCATTCATTTTTTATAGCCACTGTTGGTTTAGAGTTTATTCCAGCGCAACCAGCAGTCCAAGATTTAGGTATACTACCAACGTACGCGCCCTCAACTAGTTCTTTTCAAGACATTTAAGTACTAAACATCTATTATGGTGCTTTGCCATTGTTAAATTAGGGTCTTCTTATCCCTTGGTCCCTTCAGGGCCTCGACTCGCCTTGACGTACAAGCTTGCTCGTACTAAGATTTTCTGAACTTTTTTTAAATAATACTTTTAAAATTGTCATTCTTATACGTCAAAATTTAGCATCCAGATTTCAGGTATTAAAAATATTTTTGTTTCCATAAATAATCTTTTATCAATCATAATTCCTATAGACAAGCCTAGGTCAATAATTTAATCTTTTTTTGTTATTATTATTTAAATTAAAAAAAAAATAATGTTTCCTGAATATCGACGTCGTATTTTGAAAAAGGCGTAAGCGCCATTTAGCAAATTTTACAGGTAACACACGAAACGTTTATTCCCCAATTTTTTTAAAAATTTGTTCTTTATCGTGTACTGTAGGAGTTTATTAAAATGGCAAAACTTTTTTAATTAGAATATATTTTTAAGACACTGGTCATGGCCAAAATGATGTCTGAGAGACTTCAGTATTTGGAGCTTACGTCTTTTATTTCCAATTTTTTTTTTCTCGAAATTTCGTGTTTTTCTCGACATGTTTATACCCCATAGTAAATTTAAACCTATATTTCGAATTTTTGGCGCTCAAGCCTTTTATTTTTTTTTTCAAACGTCGATATGACTAAACATTACAAGACCTATTTTAGTTTGAAGAGATTAATTTTTTTTTTTTTACTATTATTTGAAAAAGTCATATCGTAAAAGTATTGTTTTGATACACGAAATATCATGGTTTAAGGAATAAATATGAAAATATCATAAATGCCACTCTTGAAAATGATGGCTGTATGTTCAGACATTATGAAGTCAAGGAGGATGAAAAGGGGGAGAATACTTTCAAGATCGGAGGACGGGAAAATAATGAAAATGACTAATTAAAACTGGTCGAAAGGAAAGAGGGGTTGATGGAAGATTAAATTAAATTTTATCTTTCCAATATGAGATATAATGGGCCTTAAGAAAATATGCAAGTTGGGGAAACCTTTGCTGCGTTTTCGGCGTCAATACTTCGGACATTTTGACACTTGAATGAAAACGTCCATAGCTATTTTATGTAAATTGAATTCAATCAAACTGGTTAAAAAAAAATTATAAAAAGCTTGTTGCCTATTGATAATACTTTGTAAACGAGTAACGTTTTACCATGAAATATAATTTTAAACAGGGTTTGAAATCGATGATTAAAAATAAATAAAAATTAAATCCGATCGAAATTCTTATCGGGCAATTTCATAAATAATTTTATGACCTTTATCAAAAGGGATTATTACTTTTGTGATCAACAGCAGAAAAAAGTATATCTTGATCATTATTTCTGTGCAAAACTATTTCGCTCAATAATAATAATCATTTGTTAGCAACATTTTTAAAAATCTTATCTTTTCTTGATAATATATAAATCAGCTATATGCCTGTTGTCGCATCAATCAAAATCTATTAGACAATTTTGTTTTTGGTTACTTTCCTTTTTCACTCCAGAAAAATATAGGCCCTATTAAGCATAGTTATATAAAGAAAACAAATTTTATATATAAAGAAAACAAATTTTTTATATAAAGAAAACAAATGTTTTATATAAATAAATCAATCGAAGAATAAACCACATTAATATTCGTACATATTATGTAGTTGGAATTAGAGAAGTTTAGTTACAAAATCAGTATCTTTTCCATGTTTTCTGGTGTCAGCCGAAAGCATAAATTACTGAAAAGGCTCTTTTGTGATAAGTAAGCGGTCTATAGCATTTTTGTATTTATTTAGTGCTATTTAATATTCCATGATTTCTGTTTATGTAAACAACATAGCTAATAGAGAGGAAAAAACTTTTGAAAAAATTTTGAGTGATTTTTTTTTTTTTCGATCAAGAATTAATCTTTGTTTTTACTTGATAAACTAATATCGGTCAGAGAGTGACTTCCATTACTTTTAATGGAATCAATAAAACTCAAAGTTTGATTTTTATGCACAAATCAGGCATGATTTTTAAAATTGATGAAAAGTAATAATTATTTCATGAGTTGTTGAAAAAAAAAAATTATCGATTTTAAACCCGGATTTTAAATCTAGTTTCAAGCAATAAATTCCTTTACTAACCTGAAACTATTGATCGGTGTGTCTTATCAATAAATCCCCCATTATTATAATTGTAAGCGAAATCGAATAACAAACACTGTTTATACAGTCATAGAATACATTTAAACGACACTTAATAATTTTCATAATTATAATTCTTTACATAGATACCATTTTTTAATAATTGGTTTGACAACAGGTTGCTTATACCAAACCTGGCCAAGCCTCATATTTATATTATGGTTGTAAGAGCTCCAATTTAATTTATATTTATCAAAATTTCCTATTTCTTTAATTTGTTTGAATTCATTTATTTATTTACAATTCTATAAAATATTAACAATACTTTTTATGCATTGTCCAGAGATGAGGGGTTACTATCGCCCAACACCGGCTATATTACATGTGGACCATCCTCTAGGTGCGGAATATGTAACAGACCTCTATCATAGGAATTGATGCTATCATACCTAAATTCAGAGGTGTTCTTTCACATAATCCGCACCCCGAGAATATTTCAATATATTTGGGCCGAAATTTCGGCTTAGACAATAAAAAACTTTATGATTATGTTTTTTTTTTCATTAAAAAAAGTTTCATTTTTTGCCACTGAATGATTTCCTGATAATATGCAGCGTGTTCCAGATAACCTGCCCTCTCCCTTTAAATTCTAAAATGTCTAGAATATAAGAATGAATTTTGGGGGATCTCAATTGGGTAACCTGAAGTTAGTTTGAGGCGTATTGCCGAATTTGTAACCTACCGGAGTATTCCTCCAGTGACTTTAACTCTGGAATTACCAAAGGGATAGGGTAATTTTTTTACGGATTGTGATAGGAGATGAAATTTTAAGACGAATTCCTATAGGGAACTAATCTTAAAAAAACCCAAAAACAAGGTTTTATACAAAGTTACAAATTTCTCAGGAAACAGTAAACATTGTAGAGATTAAAATCACCTTGAAATGAGTCTACTTTCATTCCAGAAGACTTAGTATTAGAATGGCAATAATTAGTGTTGTGGAAAATCATATTTGTTTTATAAAACCATTTTTATTATCAAATAATTATAAAAAATACAAACAATAATAAATATCCAATAAATATTTTAAATAATAATACTTTATTCTGTTTTCTTATTAATTATTGCCACTCTAATACTTAGCATTCTGGAATAAAAGTAGATGCATTTCAAAGGGATTTTAATTCTCTACTGAGTTTACTTCAATAATTATCTAAAAAAATGCTTTTTTTTTCTGAAAAATTTGGAACGTTGTATACAACTTTGTTATTACAATTAACACACTAGGAGCGCATCGGATCAAAAAAGTACCCGATATGAATTCGTCTTAAAATTTTATTTTCTATCAGAATCTGAAAAAAATCCCATTGGGAATTCCAGAGTTAGAGTTGCTGGATGGAGGTTACTCCGGTAGGTTACAAAGTCGGCAATACGCCTCAAACTAACTTCAGGTTACCCAATTGAGATCCCCAAAATTCATTCTTATATTCTAGACATTTTAGAATTAAAAGGAGGAGACAGTTTATTTTTGAAACCCTGTATAATTCTGATTTATCTAATACTTTTAACTATCTATCATCTCAAATTTATTCAACTATTGTAAACTATAATTAAACAAATACATACCAGGAACAAGTGCAGCAGCAGCACCAACAGAAACAGCATGGTTTGCTCGGCCTGTGGGTAATGGGTGCTGGCCTGACAGGTATGGGGATGCTGATGGAACTCCTGCTGGCAACACCCCTCAGCCTGCATCCGCTTGTTCCACCCTTGTCTTTCTCTTTGTCAACGTCAATGTCTTTGCTCTCCTTGCTCTCGTCCTTTTCTTTCTCCCTATCCCTCTCCTTCTTTTCCTTTTCCTCCATATCCTCACTTTCGCTTTCGCTTTCGCTTTCGCTTTCTCTTTCCCTTTCCATTTCGCTTTCTCTTTCCCTTTCCATTTCGCTTTCTCTTTCCCTTTCCATTTCGCTTTCGCTTTCCCTTTCCATTTCGCTTTCTCTTTCCCTTTCCATTTCGCTTTCTCTTTCCCTTTCCATTTCGCTTTCTCTTTCCCTTTCCATTTCATTTTCGTTCTCCTTCTCATTTTTGTCTTGATCTCTATTTTCTTCATCTTTGTTCTTCTCCTTATCTTCGTCTTTCTTTTCCGGCGATTCGCCACTCGACGAGATCTGCTTGCAAAAAGATAAACAAAAATAGAAGAAAAAGTATTTTATATCTACCTATGTCAACAACGTATTCAGTCCTATTTCCGCATTTCGAATAGCTTCGTCTGCAGAAGATCCGTTTAACGACAATCGGGTTCATTACCACCTTTTTTTTATTTTATTTTAATCTATCCCTTAAACTTTTAAGAACTATTGGCGTTACTTTTAAGATTTTGAATACAACTCGCAATTCTTTTACCAAGTTTTAGAATGACAATTATACCTTCGTGTATGGTTCGATGACTGATTATATCGAAAGGTATATACCTGGAAATTGAATGTTTAAAGTTTAATTCGATTTAATTTTAACGAATTTCATTATTTAATTAAATCGAATGAATTTGGATTACATGCAATTACACTGGTATTTTATATTCCTGGTAATTATTCCAAACAACGAATATCGGAGATTTAAATAAGAATTTTCCGTTTATTAATTTCATCATTTAACGTTTTAATTGGAAAACTCCTAATTAAAAAATCCATTCGTTTAAACAATAATGGCTTAGTTTCGAAATGAAATCACATAAACATTCATCAGTAAAATTTAATAAAATAGCTAATAATCACTGTATACAGCATGGGTACCCAACCTTTTTACAACGCGTGCCATAACCAAAGTTTCCCCATATTCAGGCATGTCTCAACTGTACTTCCTCCTCCCTTATACCATAAAATACAAGATGGATATATGATAGAACAATAGAGAGTTTTGATATGGTGAACTTTCGATGATAACTTAGTGCAGAATAGTTCAAAGTCCGTTTTTCAAAGTTTTAAATACATGTTTCGATATCGCATGACTATTTTTGCGTAGATGTTATTGGCTTTTCAGGTGTAAATGGACTGATAAATAGATTTGGAACATTATAGATTGGAAACAAAACTTCACAAGGAATATAATGGTCAAATGTGTAATATAAAATGTAAAAGAATATAAAATGTCAAAATTGAACAATATGGACTTGGAAGAACTGTTCATCAAGGCATCGAAAGATTCTAACGGATGAATGTTCTGCTTCGAATTTATTGACAGTATATAAAATCAATAATATGTTTGAAAATAATCACGTCCTTACAATAATTTATTTCTGAAGGTCTCTATGGGTAAAAGTTCCGCAGAGCTACTGGTGGGCGTGGCATATTGACAGGACGGCTAATATTTTTTGCACGGTCTGTACATCGAATGCTGAGCCTGATCCGAACAAGGTTAGTCTTCGATATCGAAATCCAAAACCCAATAACTGCAACCTTATATTATCATCTAATATATTTTATCTATATTAACAATTTATGATAACATTTTTGGTATTTCTAATGGTTATTTTACGAAATTTATAGGTCGTAAATGATTTATACCTGGATTTAGAACTTTTATAATTTATGATAAGGCATTTATTTATTATAAAATGAGATCTTCATTTATGGATTCTAGATGAGTATATATAATATTCAGGCCCTTTACCTATTTTAATAAATTATTAAAGTTTAATGCTAACAAATTAAGAAGAATAAAATGAAAGATAATTAAAATATATTTACGAATACTAAAAGAATTAAAAAAATAAAATAAAATAACCCACTATAACCATGCTGAGTTATAGAAACCAAATAAATTCCATAACCACACGGATCATAAACCATGACCTCCTAATTTCAATAAAATAACTTATAAAATTATAAATCAAAAATGCAAGAGACAAATAAAATATAAATATAAAGTAATTCACAGTAAAGAAATTCTTCCAGGCTGATATTTCCGCCAAAGATTAAAAAAAGGCTGTAATCAATGATATTTCAAAAGAAAGGTAAAAATTAAAAATATAATAAAAAAGAAGTGATCGTCAATGGCCGCCTCAACAGACTCGGATTTTGATGTACAGACCGTTCCAACAACATTAGCCGGCCTGTCAAGAGGCATTGTTTTTAAAAATATTTTTTTCCCCAGTGAAATTAGTTTATAACTATTTTTTATACAATAAAACTTTCATCCCAGAAAGAAAGATGCATGCCAATGAAGGCCGCGTGCCAATGCCGAACCCCACATTGTGGTATGCGTGCCTTGGGTTGGGTACCCCTGGTATACAGTGTTAAATTCACCTACGCCTAGATTAAGATTTCTATGAATATGTTCAAATATTTTCCGATATGATAATCGAATGGTATACTGAAAATTAATCCAAAAGAAATTTCGCATATAAAATATATACATATACTATTTAAAATGCATGGTTACCTTTTATTTTTATCTTCTATTTACATTCATTACTTCCATATAATCAAGATGGATATGGTCTGAATCTGACACAATTCGTAATTAAATTATTAACGATAATTTTAAATTACCCTATCGATTACGAAATGAGTTACTATGCAATTAATAATTATAAATATTATTATTTATCGAGCTAATTTTATGCTTATATAACTCACCCCTCCTCCTCCTCCTCCCCCACCTCCTTCACCTCCTTCACCCCCTCCACCATCGTCATCGTCCAGGACCTGTAACAGGAGAAATTAATAAAACAAAATTAGTCTTTAAAAGTGTCATAGCTAATTTTTTCTCTCTTATATTAAATAATTTTTTTTAGTAGGTAGATCGTGCCCTACTGCCTTGTGTAGATCTTTGAGTCCTTTAGAGCATTTTCTTTTTCAACGATCGATATGATATAATAATAACCTGGACAAAGAAAGGACAGTTGTATTCTCGCTTGATTCGATTAACCAATCAAGATTTCTTTGTCTCAAAGCCGTTCGAAAATTCTGGCTTTAACAAGAGAGTTTTGCAGTTACACGATTACCAGTAAATTGGTTTAAAATGCGATGGGTCAAAGTCGAAACGTTGAAACCACACATTTTTCATTTAAAGTATGACTGCCAGGAAGACGTTGGGTTTAATCCTATCACTGCCCTTTGTTGTTTGCTATAGGCTGGACTGTGACAAAGGAGTTGGTATTATGGAACTTTTGAATCTTTATGTTGTTAAAAATTGTATTAAATCTTTTAAAACAAACTGGAACATTTATAAAAACCTGAAATAACTGTATATATAATATTACATAGATATAAAATCGCTGGTGCGTCTGTATTTGATCCTTGTAACTTCTGAACGACTATATTCACATAATATATTTGTGTATTCGGAACGATGGTTCATAGCTATGCAATGATCCGATAGATAAAACTGTAGACAAGTTATAAACAAATTCTATATTTATAAGGTGGCACTGTTGTCAAATTACGTGCGTGCAAGTAAACATTTTACTTCTTACAGAAATGGACAGCGGATGGAAATACTGCGTGCATTAACTCGATCATCGCTCAATCGCCTTGCATTTGAATATGAACCCAATATAGAATATTCATCACATTCTAAAATTATTATTGATTAAATGAATAAAAAATGTGAATATTACCATGCATTCAAATTTAAAAATTAAACAGTTGGAAGATGATGCGCTGCGGGAAAAGTTGTATAGCCTACTTTGAATCCACCACCCGACCAATTGAAAACTTTTATATCTGATCAAATGTATTTATTCTTAACATATTTTGCATTAAATCATTATAGTCGAAGCATATCCCTTTCATCTAACATTTCTAAATACTCTTAACTGTACAAGTATTGCTAATGATCATTAAAAACATAAATGGGACCATTTATTAAAATATAAAATTCATTTGCCTAAAACTATAACTATACATAATAAACCTCTGAATAATTGGAGAATTGAGGGATTAACAATGGATTATGAATTGTAACAAAATACTAATTAAATTTTTATGTAGGACCATTACATGACAATGTGAACGAAACTAAACACAAAAACCTCTCCCCCCCTAATCCTACTCACCGCTTCTGGATACTATCTTGAGAAGTATTAAAATTCAATTTCCTAGACACAAATTAGTGATTTTGAGATCAAACGTGGTGCAACTACAAAATAGCAACATAGTGGAAAACAACGCTGCGACTGCTTATTGTTTTTTGCGTGTATTTTGCATAGAAATGAGCAAATTATAAAAAATAGGCGTGTCATAAACGCAGAATTTAACGTTCTACAACTTTAGTGATTTGGCATTTTTCATTCGGAATAACCGTTTTGAGTTAGGGGCATGTAAAAATGAGCATAACCTACTTTTCAATCATTTGGACTACCGATTCTGACCAAACTGCTGAACCTAATTTAGTATTTATTTTGAGCATTCGATGCATAATTTAAACCCCTTTAATTTAGGTACGATAAACTTTTTTCTTAAAGCTTAAAGCACCCTCATCATATCTTGCGTATTTTACGTTATAGTGTACTCAAAGTCAAATAAGTGTCTATTAAAACTGTCCTGTTGTTTTCTTTCTTTTCCAATATCTAAGAACCCCTCGTTCAAATGATGCAAGTATTGAAGAATGAAAAGAAAAAAAAAATATTCGGGGTGTAGAAATTAGCAAACTACAAACCATTGTATAACGATACTTTCTGAAAGTCGAAACATATGTATAATACCTTGGCAACTTTGTTATTTTTTTACGTTAATGCAATTGAATAACCGTCCCTCTCAATTTTTAATTGAATCCTAGAGAAGAATAAGAACTAGTTTCAAACTTTTTTTTTTGATAAGTTAGTTCATACCTTTTTCCATTGAAATAAAATCCTATTTGTCAGGGCAAGGTGGAAAAATGTTTTAATATGGAATATTGTATCATACAAGCACGTGGTGTTTTTTTTTTTTTTTTTTTTTTTTTAAATTACCGATCAAACTTTATTTAATTTAGCACGAAAATAGCCATATTTGTTTTTTACTTTTCCTCACGTGCTGAATGAGACAGGGGGGATGATTTTTAATTATGTAATATCGGAATAATAAAAAAATTGTTGATAAAGAAATATGAATACCATCAAATATTTTTAAATGGTACCGACATAATTTATAATACATTTTCATCAGAATATCAGAATTTAATTAGAGTTGAATAAAAAAAAAAAATTACAAAGCATAAATTTGATTATGGAACGAAACAGTTAGGTAGACTGAAGTTTTTCCATATTTATCAAAACTTATTTATTTTTCTTTCAATGAAATTATTTCACATACTGAAACCAAAGACATATATATATATATATATATATATATATATATATATATATATATATATATAATTACAAAAAAATTATTAGGGGGGAATCTCAAGGTGATAAGGCAAAATTTTATTGAAAATGTTGATGAGCAACACCTATTTGACAGCGTAAAACTTAAGATTTGAAATAAGCTGAATTATTTTTGGGAGTAGAATATTAATTCTTCAAAAAATCTTTATTATTTAGAATTGGATATACTAACTTTTGATAGAAAACTCCTCATATATATATATATATATATATATATATATATATATATATATATATATATATATATATATATATATATATATATATATATATAAATATATAAAAGACTCAAACCTCAATTCTCTCAAATACCAGCAAATAACTATCTAATCAGTATCCCATTCAGCTATCATAAGGACTGAAAAAAATAATATTACATAAATGCAGACCATTTAGCCTTATGTTATGAGTTATTTAATTCAAGTCGCTTATTTCCTTTATGCCGTCAAATATGATTTTTGTCCCCATAATTAGAGATAATTGATATTATTTTAGCTTTATTGAAGTTGTTGGCTTGATGATGAAATAAACGGAGCCCGAAGACGGTACTCGATCAAACGATGTGGTAAGGCACGTGTAGGTTCTTATCAGTGAAGATATCTCGATAGTTAAAATTATTTGGCTATTTTTGAAATCTTCCAATTATAACTAATAATAATTATGACCGATTATAATTAATTATAGCAGCTTCAATTCAGCTAAAATAATACCGATAATCAAACTGAAGTATTTCGAGTACGGCTTTGATAAATAGTCAATAGTAGTAGTGAAAAAAGATTTATAGGACAATTGAAAATGGACGAACCAGTCCTAAAAGTAGTGCCGAAGGAATACACTAAATAAAAAATATTGAAATATGATGGGTAGCAATTTTTCCAGAATACAAATAATCTATTGAAATAAAATAATACATCGAAAAGAAAAAGTTTATATAATTTATTATTATTAATTATTTTGACGGTTATTAATTTTATTATCAATTATAATTTTTTCAATATGAATTTTATTATTGGTTTTGTTAATGCAGCCATTGGACGAACATTCGAAGTTCTTAAAATAATTCATCAAGAAAAAAATACTCTGACCATGTTTTTTTTTATGGTCTACATTGACTCAAAATAGTAAAAAATTATATATAAAAATGATGGAACAAGCATACAAAACATTGGAAGGAGCAACACTATTTCCTTACGCATAAGATTTCATTAAACTTGTTTGAATAATGATATCTATATCAAAGGAAATTAAAATTAGAAACTTACTAAAAGTTAGTTTTTAAAAACAATCGACTTTATGCTCTAAAAAAAAATCGACTAAAACTCTTTTAAAATAGTACACAAACAGAAAAATGTAATAAAAAAGTTAAAAGCTATATCTATATTTTTGTTGTTGTTGAGGGTCTACAAGAGGAATAAAAAAAAAAGTTGACAACCTTATAGGTAATTTGAGCAACCAAGTCAGTGTAAAGTATATAATACAATTGCATAACTAGGACAATCAAATAAATCTATAGACACAATTTCCATAATTATGGATAAATAAACAATTAAATGACTTAGTAGACACATAGAGTTGAATACTTTAAGTTCAGGAGAGCAATAAACGAATTTTACGCAATAGTGATTCAAAAATGCTTCAACTACCACACAATTTATCATTACCGCGCAAATGATTCGGACATGGTAATGACGCGAGCTGTCAACTTGGAAATAACATTTTCACGTAATTTTACTCGGCCAAACTAAAATGAAAAAAATATTGTTTGTGCTCTACTTTCTTACACCCTACGGTAGTCAAACCTAAATTATAATGAAAGAAATAATTTGAAAAGGTAACGTGTTAGTAAATACCGTAGTAATGATAGCAATAAAGGTGCACGACTTCTTTTACGACGAAAATAAGTTGATTTAAATTAAAGTCCGTTGTCCGCTGGTGACTGGTCCTTCAGCTTAGGACTGCCACTACACTCTGAAAGAAATTCCCCTCTGTTCTCTGTTTTTCAAGGCTGTATTTCTGGCATTTTTTTTTGCGAGGTAATGATATCAAAATTGGTGGACTATGTTTGGAAAATACATAAGCATACTTCACTCTCAACAAAAAAAAATATGATTCAGTATGCTTTAGTTATCCTTTGTGAGCAGAAATAAAACCCACTACCATTTACCGTAAGTCAGGAAAGAAAAAAATAAATGTTTACTATAAAACTGAATGTAGGACAGTGCGTGGTAATGGCATTTTAGAACCTTAAGCAATTATAAAATCAAATTATTCTTTAATCTTTTTAATTTTAATAGTTTATTATGAAGACATGTTTCTTTCCCGTATAGGAGCGGGGAAAAACAATCAGATTAGAATTAACTAATTGAGAAAAACTTGCAATGGACTAGAACTTCCCCGTAAAATTATGATTTTACTTACCCATATATGATTTTCACCTTCTTCTTTGTAGCCCTGAAGAGAGCCTACAATGTGGGCCGAAACGTCGGCGGTAATTAAATATTTGTTTACTTTATTTGTGTTAATCCACACTGACCATATTCGCCTTAATTAATTATTACGGCCAATTATTCAATACATGATATGTCGAAAATAATTATTCATATGTTGGTTGTCGACGTAGATAAACTAAAAATAAAAATCGGATAGATTATCAGATGCACGAGGAGGATTTTTTCGGACTGACATCAGTCTAGACTGAAAATATCATGAGGATGTTATGGCAACTAGTAGAACTTCAAATACGTTTTTTTAAAAATCTCGCTATAATAAAAAAAATAGCAGGAATAATTTACTTCCAAAGGATAAACCAAGATTGTTTAACAGTAAAATTCGTTGGATTGGCCCCCTCAAACGGGACTATACAGTAACATAACACCAGACTCGGTGGTAACAAGATTTTCGAGAAAAAACTCTCAATTCTATGGATCCAGACAAACTTCTTCGGGAATTTCGAGAAGTTTTATCCCTTTTCTACTTCCTATTCTTGTCCGAATTTGCAATTCCTTAATCCAATAGTCCATCTCTTCCGATCCTTCCAAGTTTAGCTGCATTCATTGAGTGGCCGGTCCCTCCCATATTTCGAATCACAGTTTTCTTCCTTTTGAGGCCTATGTACTGTCCGATGATAAATTCGATTTTCGTCATGAATCTCTTTGTCTGGCAATGAATAAAATAAAATAACAAGTTGAAAACGAGTTTATGCCAACCGAATGCGGTTAAATAGTACGTGATACTCTGTTTTCGTTGGGATCGTACTGAACAGCAAAGCCTATTTATTGTCGAAAATGTCTTGTTATTAATTTTTGTTTTTAATTTTATAGATCCGAGAGTTATAATTTCTTGAAAACCTAAAATTATAATGGTTAGTAATTGATGTACATACCTCCATACTGTTAGTAAACGAAGATTTTCTGGAAACTAGTATCAGATTTTTATCAACTCCCCTGATAGGATCAGCCGTCTGCTAGGATGTGCCGGCCTCGTCTTCGCCCGATCGGTGAGAACACGAAATTTCACCTGGAAACCGAAAAAAATTAAGTAAACCATACATAGAGGCGTAGAATTCTCTAACCAGCCAAGATCATTTAGATTTTTTTTTTCTCTTTAACAGATTTGGTACTAAGTTATCATGAGATGAAAGAATTATTCAAAAATCCGTTGATTCACATGTGATTTAACTAATTTTGGAAGAACCCTATCACCTAATAATAATCTTGTACAAAAACTGTTAAAGAAACAAAATTGGAAAATGGACTTGGCTGGCTTTGGAATTCTACGCTTCTATATATGTGTATATATATATATATATATATATATATATATATATATATATATATATATATATATATATATTTGAGAAATATGCTATAAATAAATATTTTTTCCCTATATTTTTGAAGATTTCATAATTATTTTTTTTTCAAACTATATGCACTGAAGGAGTAAGAAATGTGACTACCCTTAAGGTTTTCGCTACTTTTATCCTGATATCTGGAATGGTGGAAAATGGAAAATTTTGTGCATTCGAAATTCAATTTTTTTTTTCAAATTATATTTTGTTGTTTATTACATTTGCTCAAATTAAATTATATTTGCTAATTTTGGGTTCTTTATCACTATTATTTATTATAGAAGTCCGCCTAGAATTTTATTCATGGATTGAATTTGAAAATTAATTTTTTTAGGGAAAATATCAAATCATGACTAGATTTTTATTTTTATAATTCAAAAATAATTTTTTGAATTTTGTCAAGAAATAACTCTGATTTATTTTACAACAGATTAAAAATAATCATTGTAGAGTAAACAAAATTAAATATAGTTCAAAATGTCGCATTAGCAAGTGCAAAAACTGTGTAAGGATATTGATCACTTGTATCAACATCTATATGAATGTAAGCAACTTGTTTTAAGATATTTTGAAGCAACAACTAAAGATTAAAGATCAAATAGTTAGAAAAAATATAATTTTACCACGAAGTAAGGTTTTATATTTGGTTCATTGTTAGCTCAATTTTCACCATATAGTATTAATAAAAAACAGTTAAATGATTTAACGATATTAAAAACAGTTTTTTAATAGCTTTTTCACGTTGAATAAAATGGAACCATTCTCAATTTTCAAATATCTCTAATTTCAAGCAAGATAAAGCGTTTTGAGTTTTATTTTGAGCAAACAAAAATAACGCTAAAAAATATGAGTTATTTGTGATCTAAATAAAAAATCCTCTAAAAGTGATGGTTATTTTTTGAAAACAAACAATCAGTTAATGATGCTTGACTTTTATTTCAAGCAAATATGTCATAGATAAACAATTAATTTTTAAAAAATACATAAATGATACTGATTAATTTTAACTTTTAATTAAAAATCATGGACATTTAATATTTTTTAAAATTTAAAAATATCTAAAAAATTAATTCCCAAATTCAATCCCCGATTTTAATTATTAGATGATTATATAGAATAACAAACAATAAAGGATTATAAAAACAACAAAGAATAAACAATTATTGATGATGATTTCACTTTGTAAATTAAAGTTGAAAATTGAATTAAAAGATAATTATCAATTTGCAATTTTATCTAATATTATCTAAACAAAATAACATGCAATTAATTTACCTTTGTGCTGGGAAATCTTCATTATAAAACTTCTTAATCTATATTGGGCCAAATTTTATCCTAGAGCTTTTTCAAAACTGACGATTTCTAGAGCCTAATCTGTAAACAGAAAAAAAAAATGGAAACTAGTAAATTACAGTCAATTCATCATATGAAGTTGTATCACGAGAGAACATGATTAGACATCACAAGGTAATTTATAGATTTTTTAAATTCGAAATAAATATTAATATATCTGTGGATAAAATTGAAGGCTAAAGCTGATTTTGAGAATTATTTTTTAAAATTTTTATTCTCAATTTTATTTTTTTTATTGAAATTACAATCAAGCTCATTGTGAACTTATTAGAAATTTAGTTCTAGGACACTAATATACAAAAAAGAAACCAAAACAAATATACATAATATTCCCATAAATTGGCCTCAAACTATCACTTTATCACAAGCTCATGGGGCTTCCGTCGTTTTATTTAGTCTTCTTACTAGGGCATTAAAGCTGGGGAGATGGACGGCCCCAGTATTCGTGTGTCTTTGTAGTCACTCTTGATGTGATTGGGCGATTTTTTAAATTTCTTCTTCAATTGTAGGTATTGAAGAAGGAATATCTCGGTGAAGATATTCATCGATGTCTTGATACCTGATGTATCAGGGTGCATTGACAATTCCCTAAGAACTTTATTTTGGAATAAAGTTGGATTCCATATGTCCTGAAAGGTTTTAGGATTTGTTTGTAAACGTTGGACTGTCTTCCTGAGAGCCAATATATTTTTTGATATACCAACTTAAACTGTATTATTTTTTTGTTTACATGCTCTTTCCATCGGAGCTTTGCGTTTATAATGCCATCCCGAGATATTTGGCTTGATTTGAATAGGAGATCACTTTGTTATTCGTCGTAATCGGCAGATGTTTGATTTTCTTGTGAGTGAAATCAACATGCATCGACTTTGATTGATTAAGTTTTATTTTCTATTTTTAAGTATATTTCTGTATATTGGCTCTTGCTATGTTCAATTTTCCAACAGTTTCCTTCATGCCATTTCCGACGGATAGAACTGCTGTCTGTCATCATCGGCGAAGGTAGCCATGACGCCTTTTTCAGCCTCTGGGACATCAGCGGTATAAAGAAGAAAGAGTATTGTGCCTAGAACACTTCCCTGAGGAACACCGGCGCATATTTGGTGGAGCCCAAAATATGTATCTTTTTGTTTTATTCTGAAATATCTATCAGATAAATAAGACTAAGAGCACAGCATATTTTCTAGGAAGAGTTTTATAAAGCTCATAGAAAAGTTCTTGATGCCAAACTTTGTCGAACGCCTGCGTTATGTCCAGAAAGACAGCTGAGCAAACTTTTCCTCCTTCGATTGATTTTTCACTTAGATCAGTAATTCTATGTGCATGATCAATGGTTGAATGTTTCTGTCGAAATCCAAATGGATGATCATGCATCAGCTTTATTTCTTCGATTAGAGGCATTTACCTCTTGAGTAGGAACTAACTTCTCGAAGATTTTTGACTCTACCGGTAGTAGAAATATTGAACGGTACGATGCCAGGTCATGAGTTCGTTAAACAATTTTTAAGTTCGAAAATCCAAAATCGAAAACGAAATCCACAATCGATTATAAAAAGAGATAAGCAAAAATAAGGAAAACAGAAAAAATAATTAGCGAATGTTCAGTTCAGATTAAAAAATAGTCGATCTCATGACAATTATAAGTAAGTTATAATATTACTTTTTTATAATATCTAAATATTCTATTCTAACAGTAAAAATTATCTATTACTAATATTTTTATACGATGTTGGGATAATTATATGAAGTTAAATACTTCTGTATCTATGTGTATTTTTTGTCGAATGATACACCAAATATAAGTTTCCAAACTGCCCTTCAAAATTAAACAGTTAATTAAGTCGGATTTAAAACTGTAAAATTTTTATTAAAATATTAATCAACTTGTAAGAATATGAATAAACGGTCAATATTAAAAACAGATCATCTATATAATAAATAAAAAATCAGGAGCAGTGTGCTTATCACACAACTTTCACTTATCTCCCTACTTGAAATCAATTTTAAAAGTTTCCACAGAAATTCTATTTAGTTTACATTAAATAATATAAAAGTAGAAATTATTTACTACAACAATCACTTAAGAGCGTTTTTCGTCACTCTCTATTAGCTTCTATGACTTTCTATGTTAGATATTACTTTTTTTTTAAATCTTAAGTATCCAACGGTATATTATTCGTCTTTATTACTACTCTGCGGAAATTCGTTTTCAACCTTAGAAAATATTCCTCCTTCAGGTAATTATCGAATTCTTTCATAGTATATATTTATCAATTTTTCATTACTACTAACAAATAGATTATTGTTAATTATTTCAAATAAACAAAGCTAAAGGTACTTTAGAGGAAGCCATTTTGAACATTCGGCATTTTAACCCTAACTATTTCAATGAGGATGAGACCTAGCTGATAATATTTGATTGCACATTGATATAATGAGTTTGATACAAATCGTTGGAGCCTTTTTCGAAAAAATTGTAAAAATGTATAAATTCGATGATCTAAATTGGCATTTCTGGATAGTCGATTTTGGTAAAAAAGTTGCTGTAACATCACAGGCATATACCTACCTCAAATACGCAATTTCAGTCGTATAAAACTTTTCGTTTTTGAGATAGGCTTATCACACTCTCACACACAACGGGAGGGGGACACACAGGCTGGTTCCCTATATCCAAGATAGAGAACACGGAGAGGTTGACTATCACACAGTTGCTTACAGAACATGGCTGCCAGTATAGGTTTAAGCTGGACAATACAGCAGAATGTCCAGTGTGCCCAGCAATAGAAGTAAGAGTGGAACGCATATTCTTCTGCTGTTCCCGAAGAGAGGGAGAAATTTAAAAGGGTCTGCGGATCGAAAGCGACTGCTGACATCATCGGGTTAATACTGCTCTCCCAGGAGTCCCGGATGGCGAGCCAACGTCTACAGCACAGATCCTCAAGCTGCTGAGGAAGGAAGAGAAGGAACGGCGAGCCTAATATAGCAGGTAGGCGGATATACAATGAGGCGGAACTCAGCTACTCCTCCTCCATGAAGTAATGCCTAACGGTGGTCCCGTGGAGGGTAGAAAACCGGTGTAGGAAGGTAGTTTTAGTGGGCAAAAATTCCACACACGGAGATTTCCACATACCCTCGAGAAAAAAAAAAAACACACAGAGACCATTTTGCGAGACTTGGCTATAACTCCGGGGACCTTAAAACGAGTATTTCCGTTGAAAACTCGGTTTTGAAATTTTTCACGAACGCAATACTGTCCCTTGCTATATATTTCATATATAGGTAAGTGAAAGTAAAAATACTGAGATAATTATTTTCTGAAATAATATTATTTTCCTTCATTATAGTGCACACGCACACAACCATTTTTTCACTTGATTAGGTAACTAGGCCAATGAAGTAGAAAATCTACCATACGGATGAAGGTGACCTAGATAATTTATATATATATATATATATATATATATATATATATAATTTATATATATATATATATATATATATATATATATATATATATATATATATATATATATATATATATATATATAGAGATATACACACACACAACGTTAGGGCATGATTGTTGAGCTAGTAGCATCCTTTAGATGAGGTACACGTGACTTCTGGTTAATGCTCTTTTGAGTCCGGCCACCCCTAATGTGGTTAGCTATCACGCTTAGTTGAATAAATCTGGAGGTTAAAGCAAGTTTCAGATCGTTGCATACATTAATAAACCTTGTGACAGAAACAGAATTTACCGCTTGCTAATAGTCGTTAATGGAATACAAAAGTGATCCCTTTTCCAATTATAATTCGTCATAACATAAAAAAGTATTCAACGAAATACAAAAATTCCATTTTTTATTATTGATGTTGTCTTTATGAGGAAATAGCAATAAATTATTCTTTTAATGCTGCTATTTCTCTATAAATGAACCAGCAACAATCAGGTAATTGTAGTGCATCCCTACAGTAATTAAATATCTATGCTTCCCTTTGCTCATGACCCCCGCCTACGTACTACAAAGTATCTTGTAGCCATCGTTGATTACCACTATGTATATATACACACCATGTATATTGCAACCACTGTCTCTAGAGAGGTGATGTGGTCAGTGTTGCGCTCTAATTAATAGGTTTCCATCCTGACCCTTTGAAAGGTCGGGCATCCACTTTATAGTGGTCGATTGAACTCCAGATGGGCCACCCGACCGACTGAACAGAGAATTTACTGCTTTGGACTTCTATTAGTCAAGTACCTACGATACCTCATCCCTTTAATACTGATTATCTGAAACAATTAAGGTTCAAGTTTAGCATAATGAGAAAAAAAAACTATTTGTGTTAGCTAGTAGGTAACAGTAGAGATCCGTTTACTGTTGCTTAATATGTATATATACATATATATATGCCTGGTATAGACTTTTCTGCTGTTTTCGTTCATAGGATTCCCATTTATTGAAAATTTAAAATAGAAAAGTCATAAATAAAATTAAAAAATAAATGCATCCTTCCCCCATCTTCTAAGGTGTCAAAGGCTATTTGTATTTAGGTCATGTAACCTAATTCCTGAAGTGAGACTCGGCCTCCGACATGAACGGAAGTTAGCAGTTTTTTTCAAATAGAAAAGTCTACCGCATAATAAATGGATTAAAATCAAATGAGGAATTGATTAAAAAGCTCATCATTGTCTCACGAATTGAATATAATCAGATTATACTAGACGGTATACGTAGCTCGGAGGTTCAATATTTAGGAATTATTAAATCAAACGTTAGGTTAATTAACCTTAAACTTTGTAAACTTTAAAATTAAACTTTAGGTTTATGGTTACTTTGTTTAGCACCCGTCCAGGCTCTATTTTCATTCCAACCCTCGCGTGGAAAGATAAAAACACCTATGCAGGTAGGATTTTTAGGTACAGGAGAAGCAAATTCTCTTCATTCTGGTATCAAATTGTAGCAATGTAAGTGTTATCAAGTTTGACATTTCGAATCACTATCTCACAACTTTTTCCTTTATTATAAAAAAGCTTATTACAATGAAAATATTTATTAAAAGTAATTGCGACTTTAATGTTATCAAAATTCGAATAAAAATTTGAAAAAATCATTTCAAATCAGTTTTTTTTTATTTCTGGTGCTATATTGTAGGCCTGATTGTATACTTTTATTTGTATTTTAGACCCTCTGCCCGTTTTTGCCCCTTTTAAAAAAATAAATAAATATTTGCAGATGCCACACCAGAGAAGGTGCTGGACAACCTAAAGGCACTGTCCCTTTTAAATTATTTTCATATATAAGTTACTATGAAATTATATTAGTTTACACTCAGAAAGGACGCAAATATAATTCATGAAATATAATTAGTGATAAAATATCAATTCAAATTTATATTTAGCAAAGTAGTCCCAAATAGATTATATTCTGCATAAAAAATAATGTTTTCCTGCTTGATTTGATTTCTGGCCCATGGTGAGTTGGTCATAGCTTGGCACGTGTAAGAGTGTATCTATATTGAAATAACGCGAGGTATATAAGTGGAAAGAGGGATGATAGAGATAAAAAAAAAGAAGGCAGAATAAGGAAAATGCAATAACAATAAATGCTTCATCGGAACATCATTTCCATTTCTAGCATTACAATTTATTTATTATTTTTTTTTTTTACTCATTCGCTCTCAACGATACTTGAACCTATAGCAGGATACTCGTAAATAACAGTTAAGCCTATTATTAGAGACAGACTCGTTTCAATGGCTTTTATAAATCCATACGGATTGGCATGAAGTACCAATCTCCTTGTTTCTAGAAAGATTTAAAAAACAATGATATTGAAAGGTTTTTTTTAAATTTTTAGAGACCGTTATAGCTATGGATTCCCAGTAAATCAAGTCCAACAACTAATATTTGTTTTTGTATAAATATATATATAATATAATAAATAAAAAAAGGGTGTGAGTTGGAATGTCTTGGAGTGATGTGCTGTCTATATTTTGCGAGTATATTTTAGAATGTTGATCTTTTGTCTTAAGGTAGAGTACTCACTCAATGCGATCGGAGCAGGAAATTTTTTATTTCAACACCCATCCCGTGATCCTAGGAAACACTCGAGCATTCAGAGTTTTTTTAAACGTCTAATAATTGAATAATAGAATATAATAATTCCACAATAATATTTAAGTTATGGTAAAAACTATTGTTATGAAAGATTGGCTTAACATATTGATTTAGATATTGGACGGTTTATGGATATAAATAAATAGAATTGGGATTCTGGTGTAAAGAGACAAAAAGGATAAGAGGAGGAGAGGTTGAATAGGGTCTTCATCTTAAATAAGGATTTGTCAAAAAACAAAATAGAATATATATATATATATATATATATATATATATATATATATATATATATATATATAGGATTATATGAATAGGAATAACAAAAATCAAAAGTTTACTAGATTCATGTAATCAAATCTTTTTTTGTCCTGATGATATCTGAATTGGTGATACGTTAATTGGTTAATTATTTACTGATATTTGAGAGGCATAAGTCTATTTTTTTCAAATCTTCCAAAAATATCCTTACAATAATTGGAGCTCTTTTTTGCGTTTTTGCTCTATTTAATTTAAAATAATAATAATAATTTGTCGTATAAAATAGTTTTCTTGTTTAATGTTAATCTTCTTCTGTAAGTCCTAATTCCCTTTATGCTTAGGTCAAAGTTTTTATACGTATAACTTCAAGTGGGACTGTATGTTTCGTAAAATCAAAACTTGAACGAGCAATGTTCTTACACATAATTTTAATTGCTATTAATTAATGAAATTTGGCTGAGATATCCGTCAATTTCCACCAACGTTCTTTATTAGCCTTTGCTTTATCAAAGATTCGAAAGCTCAAATGGTTGTGATGGCTTGGACGTCTGTTGAGATACGGTGGGTTTCGGTGACTAGGAAATTTATTTGGCAGGCGAGGTATTCCTCCCAACTCGATAAAATAAAATAAATCAAGTCAATAGGGTTGAATAAAATATAAGGAGAGACGGTTTGGACGGAATAGCATAAAGAAGAGTCGTGGTTTTAAGACAATCTGTCTTACAAAAATAAAAACAATAATATTTTGACGTTTGTCGGGTAGTATTGAAATAGTTCTGCAGCATAGCTGACTCACTTCCAAATCTCGTGAAAGGATCGTTGAATAACATTTTAGTTCCGCATCCTCGCTAACCGTTGCCAGTTCGTAATATTATCAGGATGTCGGATAATAGTGAGTTAGGGAACTGTTGTCAATCGGAGTTATTGATACAGAGACCCGGTTAGGATTGTAGCCGGTGACTGAAAGGGATTGGCAGGCAAAGGGCCTAGGTTCCCTAATAAGGATAAAAGTGGCCCTATTTCGAAGGCATTAACGCCTCGCTGGTTTAGCTCACTCCTTTGAGCGTTTATACCACACAACGCCACCTCTTTAATCTCAAGGCATTCTCCCTCCTGCATATTTTATGACTTTTAAATCTTATCTGGTCGATGGTCTTTCTCCGTTGATCCTCCTCCCCTTCCCCCCTTCCCCTCCCCCCCGTCAAAGGACCTTCATCTCGAAGTCGAATTATAAAGTGACGGCTTGGTGATCTGTAGATAAAAACAAGACCGTAATAACCTCTTTAGTAATTTAGATTAGACTTGGTAACTTCTTTCTCTGACCCTAGCCCGGGTTGACGCGTCACTTGAGAAAGATTCTTTAAGAAGTTTAATGGTTCCCTTCGTTCCCAATGATGATTAGTGATAATCTCGGATCGGGAAAAGTATTGGTTCAGAAAAGTTACCACAAGTCTCTTAATTACAATTTCAAACTAAGATTCCTAACGAGAGGATTTGTGATTAAAATTGTTTAATAAAAGTGCCGATATCATTACCGGAAAACCATTTGGAACTGTCCGATAAAAACGTGATTCCCTGATAATTTAAAATAATTCCGCAATGTTCTTTATTAGAAAATATTTTATAAACTGTTTGTGCAACGAGTTTTAGACATTTTAAAACGCTTCGAATGTCCTTTTCAATTATTTTAAACTTCCAGTTTAGCATTTTAATCCTTAACCCTCAAATACTTGCGCCTTTTGGAGTCACACTAGT
The DNA here is from genome assembly GCA_948150685.1 of Rhaphigaster nebulosa. NCBI lineage: Eukaryota > Metazoa > Arthropoda > Insecta > Hemiptera > Pentatomidae > Rhaphigaster > Rhaphigaster nebulosa. The sequence goes on from OX411307.1 coordinate 150,014,869, forward strand.
ACCCGTTACGTTGTTTTCCTCTCCCGAGGCTTATACCTCGTAAACTATAAAAGCTATTTATTAAAATGTTGTTGTTCGATTCATCGTTAAACTTACTTCCGAAAACCATGAATACAAACATAATATGTACTTAAGTATATGTATTATATGTATGTACTATATGTATTAAAAAATTCGCTGATCAGATGACTGAAAATATAAACGGTGGTGCCATATTGCTCGACTTGAAAATACAGTGGGCATGTTAGTCACTTTCATTAGAAATAAAGAGTTCCTACTACTTTGAAAAGAAGTGCGGTCCTACCGCCGCTTACGCTAATACTTTGTGTGTTAAGGAAACTATTTATTCTTAGTAGCAGCGGATCCTGGATTTAATTTTTTTGGAAGGGGGAAGAAGTCAAACATCAAAGGAGTCAAAAGGAGACATGGGAAGGGGGGGGGGTCTGGGAGATAAAGATACCTCATAGCAACCGAAGGGTCCTCCCCCGTAATATTTTTGAAGGTCACTGATCAAAAATGCATTTTTTACACCATTTGAAGCAGTGAACTTGGATCATTAGAAGTTAACTTTTGAATAATTTTTATTGTTTTTTTTTATACGTTAATTACAGAAACAATAATGTTTTTAGGTTTTACTGTTTTAAACACTCATTACTTGAAATAAATGCTTGCATTTAGTAGCTGAACTGGTCTTTAGTTTGCGTTATGATTTAAAAAGAGAACATATTGTAATTGTTTACATTATTGGTTACATTATTTGGCTCAGGTCATTAATAGAAAAAAAAAAAAAAAGAAAAACATTTTTAGTTATTGGGGGGGGGGGGAGGCTTCAGTCCTTATCCCATCCCCCTTGAATCCGCTACTGATTCATAGATAATGTACTGTAGAAACCTGCTAAACCGTCTCCGTCAGATCCGAAACCCGGATAATCTGGAAGGTTTTTTGTTTTTATTACTATTATTATTTTTTTTTCCGTTTTCCTTTAGGTACTTTTATATTAAGACGTTTTTATAACAATGAATTTTTTTTGTTCACAATAAACTGATACGAACTAATATATGACATAAATAGAAATTTGTAATTTTATTTAAGTTTAAGATGCATTTATAAACAATTTTAATAAATAAAGTTTTTATTTTAATTTTGAATATGTATCCAAATTTGGTCGTATCTTACATGTCATTTTAATTTTAAAAATATATACAAAATTCATATTTAATAATAATTATGTAAAATTCTTAAACTTTAGGCATATTTATTTATTGTAAAAGCGTGCTTCAATAGGTTAATTACAATTCTTCTAAAAGTAGGAATTGAAATTTTGCTTAAAAGCCCTCCAGTCATTCTGTTTCCTTATCATTCGTATTTAAACTAAGGATTCAGTTCTTCATTGACTCTTGTGTCAACTACTTAGTTTTTTCTCACTTTCAATTTAAAATTTTATTTTGATTCAATTAAGTATTTTATGGTGGTTTTGCGTGATATATAAAGTGAAAATGTCTGATAAAAGGTTGAATATAGAACAAATAATTTTTATAATTAATATCCATAATTTTTTATTTACTCATCATATCACCACATCTTATCTAGAATTTCACTTCGTCCGAAATAGCCCTAGCCAAATTATTCATTCAGGTTGATCCGGTGTTCTTCTGCACAACGTGTTTAAAATATGCATACACTTTCTAAGACGATATCTCATCATATACGACAAATCACACAAGACCTGCTTTATTTTGTGAAAATGTCATGCAACTTAATGCTCATTATGCTATCTTTTAAATATGTAAACACACTTAAATCACGAGAATTTAAAAAGTCATTATTTTTTAAATAATGAAGTGTAAAAGGCCATTAAATGAACTAGGCGATATCATTATAAACCGGTGTGTAATGTTATTTTAAAATAAACACATTAAAAAAAAAAAAAGAAGAAAAATAAATCATTCCATCAAAGACCACCGTAAATTTGATTTTTTTTTTTCTGTCAAAGGAATGAAAGAAGCATCGTATCACCACCGGCAAAAAATTTGAAACATGGTCACCTGATTACTTACAATAATTTCAAAATATTTTTTTTAAGGAAAAATATTTTATAAACTGTTTAAAAAAATCATATGCTAATCAATAACAGTCACTAACTTATAAAAAAAAAAACTAAAAACGTATAGCTTTGGTACAAACAATGAACAGAAGGTTTATCTCTATCCTTAAAAATTTGATTTGGATATGAATTCGGCCTGTTAAAGGTTAAAGAGAAATTGAAAAAATTCTGTAAAAGGAATAACGATGAAATATTGATGATTTAAATTGAGAGTTTAAAAAGTCAATCTTTCTAATCTTTGGCAGGTAGGGCTAGTTCAAGAGATGTTAGTCTAAATTTAGTTTTTTATCGATCGCAGAATAGCTTTTGGATGTAATCCATTCCAATTAATATATTCCTGAACGTTTCACATCATACATTTTAAATTGGAATTTTATAAATAAAAAATCTACAAAGAAGGAACTGGAAGCATCAGTGTTTGTTAATAATGTATATTTATTAAAACAATAACACGATGCTGAGTTTTGAACCATGCTGAACTCAGGTACATGCTTTTTTACTACTTAAATAAAATAATGTCTACTATCTAATTTTGAAACTATTTAGTTATATTTTTAAATTACATTCAAATTCCTTGATATGTTTCTTATTTACTTGCTAATAGTTTCGTATCTAATGATGTTTAAGGGTATGTATAATTGAATCATTATTCAAGTTATCGTAATATATGGCCTATTATATTTATAAGCAGATATTAAATTATATATTGCTTTAACACCAGAGGGATTACGATAAATTAATATGAACGAAATGATATTGAGTGAAATAATCCCATAATGAAAATTTATTATTATAAATTGTTTATTTAATAGCGTTTTATCATAGTTCTTCGCAAAGTCTTGAGGAGTGAGGGGGAACGGGTTGAAGATTAAAAATGTCAACGCTGAGTGTTTTCAAGGGATATTCTCTATACTGACACATTATTAAACACGTGACATGTAATCACACTTAATGTTTTCTTTTAAACGCACTTATTTAAAAAAAAAAAAAAGAAAGAATTCTTAACGAGCGAAGTTAACTAACTACTTTTGAAATAGCAAATTTATAGCCGGTAAGTAAATTGAAGGATTTTTAAAAATATATCGAGAATAGATTGTAACTAGATTATTTTTTTCTATTAACTTTAATATAATTGAAAATTTTAACTTCTCATCTACGTGAAGTAGGGGAGGGTTATACGGCTCCTGGATCTTGAATTTTACTCGGAAATTAACGACACCTACGATGTAAAAAAAGGGTTTTGTAAATTAAAATCACACTATAACACGTAATTTAACTTTTTTTAGTGAGCCAATTTGTGATATATAATAAAAATTATAACAACCTAAAAATGGGATCATGTTACTCCTGAAAGTTACTCGGACACAATCTCAATTAAATACCTTAACAAATATTACATAATGGATGCTACCAAGCATTAACATTAAGTATTAACAGGATTCTTAAATACAAATTACATTAAAAACTCTTAGAATTTCAGTATAAAAAAATTCCAAGGTTTTCAAGAACTGAATTATTGAAATGTTGCGTCCTATGATTCATGAAATATTAATAATTATGTTTAAAAAAAAATTCTTGTTCATCATTTAAAGAATAACTTCTAAAGTTAATATACTTTAGTTAGTGCTCCGTATTTAATGAAACTTCATGTCCGAGATTTTTTATTTATATTTTGTGTGAGCTTTGATTTCATTCCGTGAATTATCAAGTTAAATTATTTCTCAGTAAAAATCTATTTCAAATACTGTTCATGCTTGTAGTAATTTATATTTAAGCATAGCCTTTCTGCAAGTATTGAGTTCTGCAAATTGTGTAATCTTTTATAATATTTGATAGTAGTATTTTATATTATTATAAATGTGACAATTATGAAGAAGTAATATAGTCTTGATTGAGTGAAAAAAGTTTATTTTTAAGTGGAAGTCTAATAACGGGATGTTTCAGTCCCGAATCGTGACTCATTAAAGGGTATCAATGCATGCATAAAATATAATAAAAAATAAATGATTTTGATAGAAGAAGCCTGATTTCCCCTTAGTACCTATAAAATCATTAGATGGAATTACAGAAAATTGAATATAAATACATATACTAGTTTTACCTTATCTTATAAAAAGAAATTCTAAAAACAATATGCGAAAAAAACCCGGGTTTTTATACCATATCCTGAAGAATATTACAAAAAAAAAAAAAAAGTTAAAACTTATGCTTCTTCCATTGGCATTAATTAAAATTACTGATCTAAATTCGATAAATATTTGTAGGATCATTTAAAATAAAAAAGAAACATCAAAATATGAAAATATTTAAAGGAAAAAATGCCTGGGAAAACATTAAAATTCGAAATTAAAATTTTTTTTTTAAGGAAAAACAGATTGATACTTATTAAACTTTTTATTTTATTTAAAAGAACTCAATATATTTTGGAGGTGAGAAAATAATAAAACGGACCAGCATTTTTTTCATTGACGAGTATATGAAATGAATTCCGACTTCAAAAAAAAAAAAAAAAAAAAACTTTAACACTCGATATTCGTACATGGAAGTCATAAAAGGGTAAAACACCTTGAAGGAAAGCAATTTTCCGAAAAGAATTAAAACTTATCGAGGCAAAGGCCGTTTATGCAAATAAAATTTTAAAGAGCATAAACTCTTCAAGGTGAAGTAAAAACGTTTATTTGATATCATGAGGAACAATAAATTGCCCGATCCCGTCGTAGGAATTGAGTCAGTATAACTTTCCAACAAAGGAAATGTTACTGGTGCGTATAATTGATGTACGTCGGTTATAATTTCAATTTAGGCAGTTGAGCTGGTTATAATACCTGGAAAGCCTCACCAATTTAGCGAGTTTGGCATATTTTCGATCGTATGAGGTGTAAATTGGACGTGCGGGTAAGCGTTTAAGAGTGTCTGTCATATTAGAATAAACGGAATAGTTCAGAAAAATTGAAAACTTAATCACATGAAACATCATAAAAATATAAAACAATAAATGAGAATTGAAAATATACACTGAAGCAAGTTTTTATTCCATAATTGTTTTTTTGCGATTTTTTTTTTTACTCTAAAATTTAATTAAAATGTATAGTATATCATGGATAAACTAAATTAGCTAAGAACTGGGTCTCCAAAAGATTTCGGTGTCAATTATCAAGAATCAATTACTGTCTTATAAACCCTACACCTTTATACATCTTACGTGTCCCAATTTGCCAAGTCCTGAGTTTAAAAAAATGTTAAACTCTTCTTTTTTTTTTTTACTATTTTATGTTTAAACAAATCTTCGTTTCGAATTATTGTTAATTGTGATTCACTAAAAAAACACGAAAAATCATTTAATAAACAAGCAAAGCGTTTTGATTAGTTAAAGGACTTATACAAATATATTCAACCAGAAACAGGAGTACATGCAACAAGGAAGAGGGGATCGCGGATGTGCGGACTAAAGTGGCTTCCTTACGAGATCTGTAAAGCCAAGGAGAAAAAAATATTTATATAATTTATATAAAAATATTGTAATTTCTCGGCATATTTCTGAAAGGAGGTGCATACCTAGAAAGATTAAATTAATTACTTAGTTCACTATCAAAATATCAAATTAAGTAAAAGTTTAATATTTTATAGACGATTGAAAAAAAAAAAAAAAAAAAACTGGCTTACATATTTTGTTGTTGTAAGTGATAATGCAACACGGATAGGAAAAAATAATGTCTTTTTTTAACATTTCAGTGTTGCATAAAATTAAATTAAAGAGGATTGAAAAATGATATTATACATGAAAAATTTTTAAATTTTATTTTTTATAATAATGAACTGCAAGCACATTTTACCTTATAATATTTTATTTTATTTAAGTTTTACAGAAATTTTAAATAATTAATAAAAAAAAAAAAAATTTAAATCCATGCAGAAAATATTTTCCTTTTTTTAAAATTTTTGTAAAGTATTTTCACTGTATAAAATAAATACATTATTTATTTTAATTATTATATTAATATAGTCTGAAATTATGTTGGTTAATATGGTTTTGTAATGATATGATTTAATTTATATTCAAGGTTGAAGATAGAAAAATATTGCGAAGCATTGAATGGCTTACCTCCAACTTCCAGTTCTCGTCGGTAAATGGTACGAAGATTTCGAAGCTGCGGTGCATCGGCAACGCGCATGTGTCCCCCTTTAAGGGATTTGGAATTTTATTTGTTTTTAGAATTATTTAAATTTAAGGTTAAAATTAAAGGAATGAATTGCGGTATAAAATATTTATATATAGTAGATAATTACTTTCATTAAATTTGTGTAATGGATAAAGAAAATACTTACTTATAAATGCCTGAAAACGGTTTTAAATGAAAATTCGTAGAAATCATCACCTCTTTATTTATTTGAGGATTATACCGGTATTTCGGTTATTAGAAAAAAAGTATTTAAAATTTTGCACCGTATAACCTTACATATTTTATTATATTTTTTTCTTTAGATTTACCGTCAGAAAAAGGGGCAGCATGTCCCAATTCATACAAATACAATATCCAAAAACTAAAATTTTTATATTGCAATACATTCTGTATTTGTACGAATCGGGATATACTACTCCTTTTTCGGATAGTAAATCAAAAGGAATAAATTATTATAAAATACAATACTTACAACAAGGATAAATAGAGTAAGCATTAAAATAATTTTGTAATTATGACTAAAAAAAAAAAAAAAGACGGTCAAAACGTATATGTATGTGTATATATATATATACACACACATAATATTTTGAATATTTGCAATGAATGTTAACAAATTATATTGGATATCAGATATAAGAAAAGAGATATGTGTTGAGTATGTAGGCCACATTACTTAGAGCTATCTGTTGTGCCAACAAGTAATACCTTCTGAATAACATTAATTAAAGATTTATCTGAAAATTGACAAATATAATTCAGCTATGTTACAATATTTTTTTAGTTAAATAAAAGAAATGCCAAGTAATATCAGCTGCGTGAAATGCCTCGCGTGATAAATACCTCAATAATAAAGCACATTAAATTTTAACGTTAAGTAAAACGAAAGGTTATAGGATGAAAAGGAACATTTTTCTTGTATATATATATATATATATATATATATATATATATATATATATATATATATATATATATATATTTAATTAAAATGTTCTACATTTAAAATTAACATACGTTGAATAATTATACAGATAGAAAAATAAGTCGTTCTAAAAAATAAATGATTTTGAATTAGACTTTCACGATATTTAAAGACATAGTTAAACCAGTGTTTGTTGTTTTTTCAGAAATTCCTTTTATAAGGCACTATAATTGTTTATTGTTTGTTTTTCAAACAATAAATAGTGTCATAAGTGCACAATCGTCCATTGTTGTCAGTTTGTTATTAAAGGCTTTTGATAATGAAATTTAATAAGATTCAATGACGTTAAGAGATTTTATCAACGGGCTGTATAGGACTTCAATGGAAGTCTTAAGCCAAAAAAAGTAGAAAAAAAAACGAAAAAAAAAAGAAATATTTTATCGAATTCATTGCAATTTTGACTATACTTATATTGTTTAATTTTCTAGAAACGTTTTAATTGAAATATTTTACTATTTGCCAACTGTGAGCAATTACTAATTTAACTGTTTTCATTACATTTATATCAATAAAACTTATTTAAATCTTATTTATCACTTGCATATAATAATTTAAAATACTTCATGATTCCGTTGATATCATTTTTAAATTTTATAAATTTATAATATTAAAAAAACAAAAATACTTATTATTTTTTTAATACATACCACATACTTATAACAAAGAAATTCATGAATTTTGTTTAGTTTATATCATACGATAATTTTTAAACTATCATGTATAATGGAACATACATATAAATACATATATATAGGTATAGTAATTTAAATATTTAGTTAATATAATTTAAATCTACTAAAATAAAAAATAAATAAAAAGAGGAATTAAACTTTTCAGTGCTACGTTGTTATTATTTTTTTTTTTTTTAAAGCAACGAGCTAAGAACTGGGTCTCCAAAAGACTTTGGTGTCAATTATCAAGAATCAATTACTGTCTTATAAACCCTACACCTTTATACATCTTACGTGTCCCAATTTGCCAAGTCCTGAGTTTAAAAAAATGTAAAACTCTTCTTTTTTTTTTACTATTTTATGTTTAAACAAATCTTCGTTTCGAATTATTGTTAATTGTGATTGACTAAAAAAACACGAAAAATCATTTAATAAAGAAGCAAAGCGTTTTGATTAGTTAAAGGACCTATACAAATATATTCAACCAGAAACAGGAGTACATGCAACAAGGAAGAGGGGATCGCGGATGTGCGGACTAAAGTGGCTTCCTTACGAGATCTGTAAAGCCAAGAAGAAAAAAATATTTATATAATTTATATAAAAATATTGTAATTTCTCGGCATATTTCTGAAAGGAGGTGCATACCTAGAAAGATTAAATTAATTACTTAGTTCACTATCAAAATATCAAATTAAGTAGAAGTTTAATATTTTATAGACGATTGAAAAAAAAAAAAAAAAAAAAAAAAAAAAAAAAAAAAAAAACTGGCTTACATATTTTGTTGTTGTAAGTGATAATGCAACACGAATAGTAAAAAATAATGTCTTTTTTTAACATTTCAGTGTTGCATAAAATTAAATTAAAGAGGATTGAAAAATGATATTATACATGAAAATTTTTTAAATTTTATTTTTTATAATAATGAACTGCAAGCACATTTTACCTTATAATATTTTATTTTATTTAAGTTTTACAGAAATTTTAAATAATTAATAAAAAAAAAATTGTTTAAATCCATGCAGAAAATATTTTCCTTTTATGAATTTAAATAAAATTAAATGATCGCAGACAAAATTAAAATTTTTGTAAAGTATTTTAACTGTATAAAATAAATATAGTCTGCAATTATGTTGGTTAATATAGTTTTGCAACGATTTGATTTAATTTATATTCAAGATTGAATGTAGGAAAATATTGGGAGCATTGAATGGCTTACCTCCAACTTCCAGTTCTTGTCAGTAAATGGTACGGAGATTTCGAAGCGGCGGTACATCGGCAACGCGCATGTGTCCCCCTTGAAGGGAAAATTCCCTTCAAGTTAACTCCCCTTCAATTTAAGGGAAAATGTCCCTTCAGGTAACCCCCGTTTCCTCTCGGCCGGACCTTTCTCATAAAATGGCATTAATTAAAAGGCTTTTGATATATTCATTATCTTCATTTTAGGTATTCGGCTAATTCTGATTTAGTAAATACAAATGAATTATAAAATACTCTAATAAATATCGCGTTTTTATTTAATTCTCCGAATATGATAAAATGAAAGTATCTAGAATATAATTAGAGAATTTGATTACTAAAAAATTAATATAGTCTGGAAATACGAGGAACCTCTTAAACGCGAGTGAAATTAGAATTTTAGCAAATGAAAGAATAAATTTAATTTCCATTGTGACTCAAACAAAAAAACGCTTTATTCTTCTGTTGATCGATACTAGCAAACTGCACAAATGAATAGTTAATTTCAAAAAGTATATTTTCTAATCAAGTAAATTTATTTAAATTTTTAAAAAATACTAACTGATTCTGCAAAAAATTCTCACTAAGCAACATTCTAAAATTTTTACATTCAATTTTAATATTTTTCAGATTATGCTATCCTTCTTTCATTAAAAATTACCCCAAAGATTATTATGTAATTCAGTCAGAATAAAATCTGATGTTTTAAGAAGATATTTGAGACCTATATAGTACTATGTTGCTAATAGATTTAAAGGCATTTCCATGTTGAATTTGACTCTAAGAAAAATCTGAACTGAAATGTCTGAAGAGAAAAGTTTATGACATGACTTGCAATAAGAGCTCAAAATAAGTATTCTTACACTTACATTTTTCGGGTAAAAATATGTTTAATAATTTATTGAACACAAATTAACAGATGGATATGATATAAACCAGCATTCCGCATTAATTTTTACATGTGAAGGAAATTAGAAAACCGTAAAACCTAATTAAAGACAAAAATTTAAAATTTAGCATGGAAAAAAGTATTCATACTGTAACAGTTGTTGTGAAAATAACTTGTTAGTTTCTTCACTTAACATATAATTTCGTATTCAAATCTTCTTCTTCTTTATTGGCGCATAAACCATTTCTAGGTCACGGCCTCCTGGATCAGCCTCCGCCAGTTGTCCCGATCCTGTGCAGCAACCATCCAATTACGAACGCCAAGTAGGATCCTAGCATCATGTGCAACTCCATCCTTCCAGCGAAGTTTTGGTCCCCCACGTCTTCTGGTTCCATGCATTATCTCTTCCATGGTCTTCCTTGGCATATCGGTATAACTCATGCGAGCTATATGACCAGCCCATATAAGTCTTTCCATACGGATGAAATAGACAACATTTGGTTCCTTGTACACCTCGCACAGCTCCAGGTTGGTTCTTCGTCTCCATACCAGTTCAATGCAGACTCCTCCAATAACGGATCGTAGTGTCTTTCTTTCATGGATTAACAGTGCATGTTCACTCATTTCGGAAATGGTCCATGTTTCCGAGCCATATGTCAACACTGGTCGTATGAGGGTTTTGCATAATAGTGTTTTTGTTGACCTATTTATCACCCTACTCCTGAGTGCGAAGAAGCAGCGGTTGGATTTCATGATCCTCGTTTTGATCTCATCTGCTATATTATTATCAGAGTTCACATTACAGCCACTAAAGGTAAAAGTTGGCACTAAAGCATTAATCAATTTAAAAAAAAAATGTTAATATCAAAATATTTGAATATACACACATATATATATATATATATATATATATATATATATATATATATATATATATATATATATATATATATATATATGTATATATATATATTTAATTTCTGACATTTATAACCCTTCCCACAGAATCAAAACATTCGAACGCTCCATTCTCGTCCGCTCCTCTACCCTCTGGTATTCCTTTCCATCTGATATCCGCCAAGCTTCTTCTCTAACACCTTCTTTCTTTCCAATTGGATGCTCCCTAACGACAACATTTTAATTTAGGATTAATATCTAGATCAGAAGTGAATAATAGTTTTTAACGCACAAGCTTCAACTTTGCTAACCAACTCATTATTTTTGTATTTTCTATGTTCTATCTTTTTTCTTTTCTTTTTTCGTTTTTCTGCTTTGTATTTAAAATTTTTCTTTTGTTCACATAAATTACATTTTTCCAGACAATAATTTATATTGTTTGCCTTTTATCTATTCTTCTCTCTCACCCACTCTCTCTCTCTCTCTCTCTCTCTCTCTCTCTCTCTCTCTCTCTATATATATATATATATATATATATATATATATATATATATATATATATATATATATATATATATATATGGATTTATCCCAAAATATGGAAAATAGAAATGAGTTCTATTGGAAAAAAACATTGCTAGAAATGTTTCGGAATAACCCTTTTCCTTCTTTATATTAATTGTGAAATCGGCGTTATAGTTTTGTCTCTGCCTGGTCAATTTAGCAACATATTTATTCAATTGAAAAGTACATTGAAAAGCAACAAAGTAAATAAAGAACTTTAGTCCATACCTGCGCTAAAACTGGATAAAATTAAACGTTGGATTTTCAATACGATATTAATTTTTTTTTATTCAATTTGGAATATTAGATATAGCTTCGTGATCTAAAACGAAATCTAAACTTTTTGTTATTATTTCCCCGATCAAGATATTAAATAGCCAATTCATGATTTCTTTGATCTTTTTTTATCTCGCTTAATAACACAGACGACTATTGTAGGTTTTATTTATTTATTTAGAAACTGGTAGGGGTATAATTTCCAATTCGGCTGGAGTCAGCCCATATTTGATAAAATAGAGATTAATTAACTGGTACTGGTACTGGTATTGGTGGGGGCGAACTAATCCGGCAAGTGGGCCTTATGGTCCTTTTTACCAACCCCTGACGGCTACTTTTACGTCACCGCCGCGTACTAACCAGAGTGGGAGTGTCAAGATTCATTTCGCGGGATCGCCACGAAATAAATATTAACCGACCCATGTGGGAATCGAACCCACAACGTTCCGAACCGGGTATTCTGGGACCCTCGCCCCAACGTACTCGGCGTCACGTCCTCTAGAGATTAATTAAACATACATATCTAAAGATTTTTTTTTTGCACCATTTGGGTGAAAATTAATTCCATTTCTCTCTAACTGGTCAGTAACACAGCGAATTATAGAGTCATTTCTTGATGAATTTTTTCCTTTAAATAACACGTGATAAAATATTTCATTATGTTTAAATTTAAAAAAAAATAGTAAATTTTAAATAATAAAAACATCAACATTATAAATAAATTCATTTCTGTAAATTAAAGATAAATTTTAGAAACTATTTAACGATATTGACACTAAAAATAAAAGAAATCATTCTTCAATTAACAAAAATAGACAAATTAAAACATAATAATGACGCGTGACCATGCTTATAGTAAATTATTTAAATTGCATTATTGGTAATAATCATAGTAATATTTAAGGTAACGTGTGATGTATTTTCATACAGCTGGTACATTTATATGTTGTGCTTTTAAAAATAACGGCTTCCAAAATACTCTATATTGTACAATCTAAAAACATAAAAATTACGATAATTATTATAAACAAATTTATGACTGTGGGATAACTAATTGAAACTGACATGGGTATGAATAGAGACACCGCTTTTAACACTGTAGATCTTACGAGAAAATAAAACAGGTGATTTTGTCGATCTATGTATTTTTTTATTTTATAATTTTTGGTTAAATTGAATTCTTAGAGCTCTCAAGGTAAACACTTTGTTTAATCAAGTTTCCTTCGGCTTGTAGAGGTGAAAATTTCTACGAAATTATTTATTTTCGAAGTAGATTCTTATTTTTTGTTGTACTAAAATATTTTTTTTTTCAAAAGGTGTGAAATAATTCTTGTTATCAATGTACTCGAGTGAACTATTTAAGTAGACTATAATATGAATGTATGGGTTTATATATCTTTCTTTCTACAGATAGGGAACATAGTTTGTACTAGAATATTGTGCATTTATCTCAATTAAGATAATTTTAATTTGGCTAAATAATCTAAATTTACTTATATTACTTCTAAATGAGCAATAGTGCGTGTGTTAGCCAATGAAAAAAAATTATATTTTTAATTATATGGTTGTCAAATTGTGTCGTTTGCAATTTAAGATTTATTATTTAAAAAAAAAACAACCAATGATGGGTTTCAGTAAATATGTTTGATCTACCGAATGGTGGTCTTTGAGGCACAATATGGTCAGCATTGTAATCCAGCTACCTGATTAATGCCTGAAACTTGCAAGAATAAGCGTCAGGAAAACCGCGGCATCCACACTAAAAGAATGCCAGTGTTTGACTACATCGCTCCTTGTGTATGGAAATAATGATTAATGAAACATTTAAGTATTAATATAAATCTATTAAAACAACAATTAGCTAATGTATGAACGTATTTTAGATTTTATTTCTTTTTTTTTCAGCTGCCTAATATTTAGAAATATTATTTTATTCTGATATTCTCTCGGCGCAAACCCACAACGCCCTATCCTACAGTATCCTTTAATAATATTCCACTTATCCCTGTTGAGCTGATCTTCTATCTGGAACTCCATCTTGACAAGCGTCTGACATGGAATCCTCAAACCTGGGCCCAACAAAAAAGAAGAAAAAAACACATTTAAAATACGTTTTAGACAGCATATTCTTTAAACGATTTTCCAGGGGAGTTCAGAATATATCCAGACCCCCCTGTTTGACTGGGGAATATGGAAGGTTTATTTTGTTTAAATAGAAAATCCAAGCACACATAAACACTAGTGGTCTAGTGTTCGTAAACTTTCATCCCAATTTATTTCCGATAACCTTCCGATGCGTCTGATAAGAAGATGGCCACGGGACTGGCTTATACAGCCATCGAAGTGCTAGTTACTTCAGAAGCTATTGGCATGTTTTATTAATCAGTTATCACACTCACTAATACTATTTTTAATACAGTTGTAAACAATAAAGAAATAAATTTAGGACAAAAAAAATCTTTGCTATTACGTACCTGTCTTTTTTGCCTTATTAAAATATAACAAAAATTCGATAGATCTTTGTATTCATCTTTATACTCCTTTTAGAATGGTTCCATATTCTTTTATATAAGCTATTCCATTGCTGATGAAGACTACGAATGCTGCCAATGATGTCTAATTAAAACAACTATTTTGTTTATTTCTATCAACAATATTTGCAAGGATATATTTCGATTATTTATCAATGGGTCTCAAAACAATCTAGGAATACATTTTTTGAGACCAAATCACCGGCGATTCACTTATACACAAGGACGATGCAGTAGAAATATGGACCAAGGTATAATTTCGCCTCCCCATGCTTTATGTAATCATGTTATGCAATGTCTGTTTATTATTGTTGCTTACGGCGGAAATTTAATCAACTTCATAATGTTTTATGTTCGTTGTTTATAAGATTAGATATGAATATGTTTCTAGCTAGAATGAAAAAACATTGCGGCCGAACAGTAAGTAGTAATTGAAGGATATTAAAATTTTAATCACAAATGATATAAAATAATAACTTTTAAGCTCGAGAAGTTAAAAACATGCCAGGATATTTATTACTAATTATTTTGGTAAATAGTAATATATTATGTATCTATATTTATTAATCTATATTTATATTATATCTCTATCTTTATATTTATACCTATGTTTATTTATTATAGCTGGTACCCGGCGCGTTGCTGCCGCAGAAGAAATTAAGAAATAATGATAAAATAATAGAAATGAATAGAAAAAATAATGATATTTATCTTCTTTTCGATAATGAATACATTCATTGAAATAGAAGTATATATAAAGCAGAGGTTTTAATGATATTCATTTAATTTTTTTGAATTTATTATTCAAGTGTTTTAGGGTAGACAATAATTTTGGTTTTCCCGTCTTCAGCGAAGACAAATAAATGTGTCGGCGAGCATGCAACATATAACTGGCCATGTGAAAAATATGGATTTTCTAAATTTAACCCGCACACTTGAGTTATGGGCTTATAAGATCTCTAATTGGCCGCCATTTTGAAACAAACAGACGGATGGTAATGTCGAGTTCCGAGGGTCGTCCTGGGATGACCTGTAACATTTGTGGCAAATCTCAAGAAAATCGGTCCAGTAGTCTCGGAGAAAAGCCGCGGATGGCGTACGGCGGACGGCGGATGGACGGATTTTTTTTTTTCGATATTTGGTTTCTACGTATCTTGAATCGTAAAACCTCAAATTTTGAGATGGTTACAAATTTGCTTGCCATGGTCTATTACAAAGGTCTATTATTTAAAATATAAACAAAAAGCATTTATAGATATAGATTTTTTTTTTCTCCCTTGTTCCAAAACACCTTACATTTCCCCTCTATCTTTATAAATGGCCGAGTTATGGGCTTATAAGATCTTTAATCGGCATTTATACAGATTTTTTTTTAATGCCTTGTTATGCTGATTCCAAAACATCTTACATTCCCCCTCTATCTTTATAAATGGCCGAGTTATGGGCTTATAAGATATGTAATCGGTGGACGGCGGACAGACGGATTTTTTTAAAGCTCGAATTCTCTTATTCCTATGTGCTGCGCTGGTAGATCAACTGAGCGATGAACGTTTTGGAGGCATTTTATTTGTGTGAAATAAAGTCCGAATAACATGTGTTGTCTATACTAACGTTTTAGCTTCTAAACATAACAGTTGTATACCGTCGTAACACATTTGTTACATCAATGCGATTTTTCCAATAATTTCTTTTAATTACTTAGAGTACGATGTTTTCAAATAACGCCTAATTGCACATATTAACATAAGGAGAGTCGCCATTAAAACTTTGAGCATTTTAGGCATTATCGTTTTTGAGATACTGTGATTGCTAAATCAGTCAATGAAAGAGTGGTATTTTTCTATTATACTGATAATTCAATTAGCTTCCTTTTAAATGACAACCTGTGTGTGTGTGTGTGTGTGTGTGTGTGTGTGTGTGTTTATGAAATGTATAGTTTTCGGATTATTTAAAAAAAAAAATTAATTTAACGTGTTTCCATGTGAACCTGCGCTGAAAACATGGATAAAATGTCCAATATTCTTTTATACATTGTTTTTATATGTTTAGTATTTTTTCTAATACTGGCCAAGCTTAGATGATTTTGTTTTTGTTTTGTATGGAATTTAATTATCTTTCAAATGAGTACCTATAGTTTTCCAGAAGATGTATAGTTTTTGAATATTTCTTAGGCCTTAGAAATAATTTTTAACCACTTAGATTTACGAATCTTTTCAAACCCAGCCTGCCTATTACAATCGCGCAAGTGCAAGCAACGAGTTGACGAAATTTCATTGCAATCGGATGAACGGTATGGCAGCGGATAAAATACGAACACTGTTTGGAAACCGATACCAAGGTAAAGAAAAACCTCCTGCCAATATCGCCATTATTTTTTTGTAATCTCCGTTTTGGATTTAACACGGTGGCTTTAAACAATATATATATATATATATATATATATATATATATATATATATATATATATATATTGTAGTTAAATCGTTTTGTTGAATGTTACTTCACTTCGCCAATGTTTCATTAGGTGAGTTCATAAAATGTGAAGAAATCACTCGAGAATTCTAAAATGTCATATTCCAATGAATATGAAAATTAAGTTGAGTGATATTAATAGAATATCTTATAAATCAATGTTCTAGAAAAATAAAATTGGAAAACGATCAGGAGAAAGTGATCAAATTACATTATTAAATTTAAATATAACTGCTTTAATCGAAACTACGGACGAATCATACAAACCCAATTCCAAACCGTCTGGTGAAGTAAATTTCATGGTGAAGTGTGAAGAACTATAAACGAGTAAATGAAAGTTATAGAGATATTAATTTTGACACAACTGACTGAAATGATAATTTTTCTTGCCTCTTTCTTTAATTCTTAATTTTATATCATATGCATACATATTTACAAAAATCCGATAATTCTACTTGTTTGATTAAAATTTGTTCTTTTTATTTCTATTGTTTTATTTTTTATTGCCATGTAAATTTTTACATCTGTATAATTCGATATCATAATTAATAATGTAAACTGTAAATTTCATATATACATATTATTCTATTTTGCATGGACAACTTACAAATATATTGCATAGGACTATTATACGAAATTTTTTTTTTTTATTTTTTGAGTCATAGTTATAATTCTCCTTCTTACTTTCTTAAATCATATAATGAAACATATTTGGAGAAACGTTTTTGGGTATAATAAGCCGTCACTGTAGGCTTGAATTAGTTAAAATGATATAACCAAAAACTTTTCATCGTTGTAATTTTTTTTGTAGAATTTTTTTTTTTTGTAATATCATTGATATTTATTATGAGAAACAATCTATTTTATGACTTTCTGTCCATTTATTGGATAATATGAAATATATTTTAGCTATTTACTTACATCAAGTGAAATTATAATTGGAAAAGTTTTGCGTCAGTTTTGAAAATTACCATATTTGTAGTCGAATGATTAAATAAAAATAAATATATGTGTTAATTATCAGATATTTTTAATTCAACCGACAGAACTTTAGGCATAAAGAAAAGTCAATTTTTTTCTTTAACTGATAGTGAAAATTATTTTTATTTTAAGGAAAATCATTATATAGGAAATCATTTGCTTTCAATTTAACTTTAATATTATAGTGTGCAGCCTTAGTCTTATTAATTTTCTCTTTTTGTTTTCACGATTTTGTTAAAATTACGTCAGTAAGTATTTAATGTATTTGACATTTTTATTTTATATAATTGTCAGTATTACCACTTTAAATGTTTAACAGACAAATTACTATTATTTTTATTTTGTGAGCCATTAAAAAAAAAAATGTATTCATATATTCATTTTTCATACCTTAATAAATTATGCTTACAAATACATAATAAAATCACAATTGAAAAATGTTAGGAGCTCTTGTAGTGTGCCTGAATGATTTCTGTTCTATGAGAACACAAACGTGGTATTTCTCACTTTTTTTTTATTATCTTGGCGTGTGTGTCTCGATCTAGTCATATATCTGGCAGCTTATAAAAAGTGTCGAAGAGCTCGGGTCTTTGGAGCTAGTATTTAAAAAGGCTGTGTAAATATGAAAGCAATAAAAGAGGGCAATAAGGCTGCCTTGAAAACGGTCCGCACAGCTGTTGAGTATTGCGTTACTGTATACCGTCGTCATCGGCAGGCAATCCATCCCCTCCAATAACTCACCTCTATTCAATAAAGAAGTTATTAAATAATATTTTATGAGCAATAAACCATTTTTATGACAGATTAATAAAAATTAATAATTTTAGAAAAAAAAAGTATATAGCTATTAGTTGACATCCGCAAGATGGCATAGAAGGATCAATCTAATTAGGGATTGACAAATTATTTGCCACTCCTATAATTTTATTTTATTGAAAACTAGTTTCGAATGTTATACATTCATCTTTAGTTCTAAAAACACACGAAAATTCAAAAATAAGCAATTCAAAATGCATTATTTTGTAATAAATAATGTATTTTGAATTGTTTATTTTTGAATTTTTGTGTGTTTTTAGAACTGAGGATGAATGTATAATAATCGAAACTACTAGTTTTCAATAAAAACAAAATTATAGAAGTGGCAAATAATTTATCAATCCCTAATTAGATTGATCCTTCTATACCATCATGCGGATGTCAACTAATAGCTATATATTTTTTTTTTCTAAAATTATTAATTTTTATTAATCCTTAATGTATCATTGATCACGTCCTAATGCACCTTGGACCATAAGAATCTTGATCCTATAAGGTAGTTATTATAGCATTTTTAAATAGAAATGTACATTTTATTGTTTCATTGAAAAAAAGAAATAAGATTGTGTTAAAGTATGACCTAATTTTTAATTTGTGAACAAGAAGTTACAATATGAACTTCTGGCATTCTGGTTAACAGTTTGCCACAATATCTTCCTATACAATATAAATATTATTTTGGATAATTTCACTAATTTGCTGCAACAGAAAATCATGAAGTGAAATTCATGAGAAAGTAATAGCTTTTTTTTTAATTTAATATAATAATTAATAAATAAGAATTACGAAAAGTAAAAATTTCAATTTTCAATAATCAAGCTAGAAATCTCTCTGAATGGATACGAAGGAGCATTTATATAAATTTGGGCATAACAGTTTACGAGTACTATCGTAGTCAGAATAATTATTCAATTATCCTGCACTTGAATTAAATATTTTATTAATTTTTTTATGATAAAAACCAGTTTTGTTCACGACAATTGCCTGGAAAAATTGGAAGGACAACTACCTGGAGGGTGGCTAGGAATTCGTATTTAGCCCCCGAACCTTCTACGCTTTCGAAGCTGTCTTCTGTGGAAAAGGATTTTACTTTCAGAATCTAACGCTGAAAGTTTTTTAATTTTCAAAAGGAAAATTCTCTCACATGGGCCTCCAGTTTACTCGATTAAGCCAATAGTTGATGATCTCGTGGGCTGTTCCTGTTTTTTTTTTTTTTTTTTATAAGTGTTTTTGTTTAATTTAAGTACATATAGCATATAAAATATATATATTTTTTAAAAGAAAATATTATTGAGGTATGCTGATAAAACTAATTAAATTCTTTAATTCTTCAATTTATAATATTTATTTTATTTTTTTTTATTATTCAATATTTACGATTGTAAGAAGATATTTAGATATTACTAAAATGATCCCTATTTACCTGATAAGATCTTTTAGGTCCATTAAAATGATTCATTTATAAAGTTTATCTTGCCTGGAAATTGGATTCTATTACATTTTTAGCTCGATGTAAATAATTTTTTCACCAACGATTTAAAGAAAAAAAAACTTTTGTTTACCCATTTCTAGCAACACAAGGTGGATGAAGTTCAGTAATCTTGTGCTTGAAAATAAGTTGTGTATAAGTAGTTCCCATATCTGTAGCGGGCTTTAGATAGCATTGCATTTAAAACAAAAATTTTTGGTTGTGAAAATATAATAGTTAGAAATCTCTAGTCATTTCTGATTTTTTGTACGTTTCGAATAAGAACCTAGAACATATTAAAATATTTTGAACTATTCAACATAGTGACATTTGTATTCACTGAAATATATATATATAATATTTGTCAAGTTATGTGCGTGTATTACTGAATGTTACGTAAATCGTCAGTGGGTGCAGGTACTACGTGATCATCGTCCAATCATCTTGCATTTGAATATGAACCAGACATCAATTTCTAAAATTATTACGGGCGAAAATGGATAATGTATGTGAATGTTGAAATGCATTTAAATTAAAAAATGAAACAGTTGGAATTTGTTGCGCCATCCACCTAATGATCCACTGAAAACTTTGATGAGCTTGATAAAAGATCGTTAACACAGAATGAAGACTTGGATCTATTCGAAAATAAAATTACAGCAGCATTGTCGTTAGTGAGAATATAGAGTGAGAATTAAAATGTGGTTTGAAGAAGGAATGGAATGAGAGGGTGTCGTGATTTCCACGTGGTAATGAGGAAGGTGCGGTGTGATTGGATTCAAGGAGGAAAGTTTACTATAGTTGCAGAATAGCTCATTTAAGAATCAGATGCTGCAAGTAGGGATCGGGTGGAGAAAAGGAATTTTCCTAGTCGGTTGGTAGTTAGTATAAAGTTGCGCAGGAATTGAAAAGTATCCTCAATTTTCTGCGGCACGTGGACGCCTGACCTTAGCTCTTGCCTCGTTTCTTCTCCTGATGAGGTCACTGACGTAAAGGGAGGGGAGTCGGATAACGAGAGACACGACACGTAAAAGGGTAGCTTGGTAATCAGGTAAGGATGCTAGGAAGGAGGAAATCTTATTTACCCTAAATCAAACAGATCGGGGGAAAAGTTATAGCTGGCTGGAACTAAAGGGATTACAATTTTGTCTATAATTTAATTTTAATCTTTGGAGTCAATAAAGGGGTTGGGAATAACGATCAGTCAAGGTTTTATGTAGCCTTGAAGATAAGGTAGGTTTGTATCTGCATTTTTTAGATTACGTCTTATAGAATTGCATATGAACGATTAATAGCTTACTTGTTTTTTCTAATTTAGAAATATTTCCAAATATGAACCCGTATTAGTGCATCTAAACCTAATGAAGTATTTATTTATAGCTCATATTAATATTTTATAAGGTATAAAAAATATAAATAAAGATATTTTTTAATTAAAATAAATTATCTCTATTTTAATTAAATGAAAACGCTTGGCAAGAAACAAAAACTTCAAATAAAAGACAGATCCATAAAATATAAAATATATAATAAAGAGAAAAACGATAGAAATTTCAAATAAAAGGCTTAATAGTTTCCCTATATTCTTTTACTATCCGTCTTGGGTTTGTTTTAGGACTTAATACTTAACGCGAATCTTTTAATTTTCCATGTTATTTTATATTAAATTGATATTTATAGTGTTATTATATAATTTTAATTTCTTCAACAAGATTCACAGACGGACTAGCTTCATTTCGGAAACTTCGTGTGCTGAGGATGTAGCCTCGAATAATCAAACTTCAAATACTTACAGGCCTATCAAGTGATGGCAAAAAATATTTGAACATCGATATATCGAACTGAACACTTGATGTTTCAAAAACATCGAAACATGTATGCCATCCTTAGACTCCTACCTAAACCTATCAGTCTCCTACTAGCATTTGTAAAATCATATTATATTCTACATAATAATAATAAAAAAATGGAATCGACTTAACAATAGGCAATAGTAAAATATCTAAATAGTAAATTAGAATTAGGAGAAAGGTACTAAGCAATACAATCATCCTATTGTATTGTTTTCAGAATCAGTTACATTACTTAAAGTACATAGTTGCTAGGACGCATAGTGGTAAAAAACCGGCCTTTTTGCGAAAAAACTAACCTCTCATCTTGTTTTTAGCTAAATAATACTACAAGAGGGTTATACTAGGTTGTTACTAAAGTCTTTGTGCATAGAATAAGTTTTATTTAAATTTCAGTATAAAAATCTACACATTAAAATTATTCTTCAAAATGTAGGCCATCATTGCCAATAACTTACAACCCATCTTTCTACCAGAAGTTGAATTTGGTTGTCCTTGGTTTTCAAGGTGGAAAACTCCTCACATCCTGATTTGACATCCTGTTGTTTTTAAAGTGCCAACCTTTCAAAAAATGCACCACTAACCATGGCCAAACAGTGCAATGTCAGAGCTGTAAGGAGGGTGGGATAAGATGCTAACACCCTTCATTATGAGAATCGTTCTTTGATTAAGAGTGAACGATGGGCAGGACCATTGCCTTACTGAAACATCACTTTAATATGATGGGCCAAAGCAGGGGACTCCTCTTTTAAAACTCTATATGCTCTTTCGAATTGTTCAGAGTAAAGCTAAACGTCAGTAGCCCTGCCAACTGGAACCAGATCTAAGTGAAAAACATCCCCATTATTCCATCAAACACAAAGCATTACCTTCAAGGCTGTTGTTCCCAGAATTGAACCGCCTGAACCAAAACGCCATTGTATTACGATGCCCAACATTTTCACCTTCCACCGCACAAATTTCCTCAGCAGCTGTCTTTGCATGTTATCCTTTTTTCCAGTAGGGCCTCAGAAGACCACGAATGACAATTTTTTCTTCCAGCATTATCCGTGAAATTTATAAAATTGAATGAAAGGTAGTGACAGTTGGTATTCACAATTAAATAAAGGATTTGTCAAAATAAACAACGATATATGCATTGTTTACATCAGTGTTGAATAAGGATTCAAATGGAGAATTTAATGCCAGCAATGAAATAATGCATAAAGACTTTTGTAACAATCTTGTATTAATGTATTTTTTAACGCTTAATCGAATGCAGCAAATCCCGATTCAATCGGAGTTAAACTTTCAAGATATAATTTAAAAGAACTGGTTTTTGTTTATCGAAACACCCAACCTTTATTTATTAAATCAAGGTAAACATGATTTGGCTAAGTACCTTTCAATTTTTTTTTAAGTCAGATGGTGTGAGGAATGGACGGATGACTCTAATATCTTGTACACACTTGATAATATTCCCTATATATTCTTTTCAAATAGACAAAAATTTCGTTTCTAATAGGAGTAAATTGCTCCATCTTTACTCAAGGGAAGCTTCCGTAATACTGATAAAGGGCACATTATGGATTGCCCTTAGTGACACGCTCAGTCAGAAGAACAATGCTTTAACGGGTTAAAATCAAAATATAAGTTCAAAACAAAGTTCGCTGATTTACGCAGCTGTGTATTTCTTCCTCACGTAAATAGAAATTAATAGGTTAAGAGATACAAGTTAGAGCACTGCGCCAAAATATGAGCACTATTTTTAAAATAATCTATTAAAGCATTTTAAAAAATAACAAAAAATAATTTTAAAAAGCCTTAAAACCATCCACAAGTTTTATAATGCCAAATAAATATGCCTACTGTGTCCCACTGTGCGGCGCTTCGTAGCATGAAGAACGTTACTACGTTGCGACGTAGAAGGAAGGACTGACTGCTCGTAAGGGAAATTCTCTTTCTCCTCTCTCTTTCTCTCTCTATGGTTATATTTAATATGAATTTTTACAGAATGATAACTTCTATTAGAAGTGTTTTCAGTTCTATTCACTCAATGTTGTTTATAACCTTCCAATACTTGGAATCGTATTTAATGTTTTCCTATTCCGAAAATAATTTAAGCGTAAATACGAATCGTGGAACGGAGGGACGGTTACTGGTATTAAAAATTTATTTAACGTGTTTTCACTTCAAAGGTTATTGATTAAAAGATAAATTAATAAAAATGAAATTGATAGGAAGGCTTTTGAATTAATTGATTGCTCTAAGAATCATTATAGATTTTTCTTCTTAATGAGTCTCTTTGAACAAATTTATCCCGATATTTTTTCTTCACTAAGCATCGGAAAACTGATACTATTTTAATACAATGTATTTAAGAATTATAAGAAATAAATTTGATTTAAATTGAATTAATAGAATTGAAAAATTTAATACCAAATAGAAAGAAATCCTTAACAATATTATATGCTTCATTACATGATCAGTTAAGAGTTTGTCATTATTTTCACACTTTTAGTGTTAAAAAATTTATTAATATATAAATTTATATTTGAATATAATACGAATCTTTTATACTTTTTCAACGGCCTTATATTATATCTACATATATTCAATTGTAAAAACTGCCACCCTTAAGGGGTTTTTACTTTAACCCTATGTTAAGAGTGGATATCATAATTCGATAGAGATAAAAAGATGCCGAACTTTACAAGAAACTGTTTCAGAATTATTCGGTATCCTGATAGAAGAATATGAAAATTCGCCTCAGAAATATATTTAAAAACCTGGTTAGGTCAATATAACATCAAATGCAAGCAGTAATATCCTCTAGGGGAGTGATTAATTAAAATTAAAAATAAATAATAATGCTTTATTAAACTATTATATTTTTTAAATTACAATTTCAATTGGATTCATTTATCGTTTCATTTGAACTAAGCTGCTTATTAAAATTTACCGTGAACTAAGCTGTTTATTGAAATATACTACAGATATATTAATTATTTAATTAGAAGCAATTGGTGGCAACTTTGCATTTCAGTGCATATTCCAATAATAAATTAAATTATTTAAACATTCAACTCTTATATAACGAGCTTTCATATTTACTTATCAATTTATTAATTTTTTTATAAATATTTTTTTTCTTCACTCGTCCCTCCCTTCTACGACTTTATACACCTGCAGATTGTTCAAGAAACAATTGACACACCCATTAAAATCCGCAACTTTTGGAATTTAGGTGTGAAACTTGGTGGGACACACTGTATCCTATGAAGTTTCCTTTGAGCTCATATTCCACCCCCCAACTTTCTCCAGTACCTCTCCAGCGCACATAAATCTAGAATAGACACACACCACACTTGAGAATTCTACCCCTACCATTTCAGCAAAATGATTATTTGGGCTCATGCCCAGAATGGATTATCTCAGTATATACTTAACGTAGGGCTCTGTATATGAGTTAATTTTATTTCTGATATAATTGGCTACAAAGTTTATTATAGAGCTATTTTTCATAAAAGGCTTTCTTTTGGAAAAAAAATGAAAATTTGTAAGAAAAAAATCTGATTTGTTGCGTTTTTTTTTTTTTTTTTTTTTTTTTTTGTGATTAACGCCTTATCGAAGCGTTAGATCAATATTTTCAATCAAACAGAATCGCTCTAGAATTTAATTTCCTATAAGAATCCGTCATAAAATGTAATTCATTCCATTGAAAATTCCAGAGTTATGTGCACTGGAGAGGTAGTGGAGAATATTAGGGGATTGAATATGAGCTTAAAGGAAACTTCAGACGGCACAGTTATGCCCCAGCAAATTTACTTCTGAATTCCAAAAATTGTGAATTAATCGAATCTTGAACACTATATACAACTTTCAAAGTGGAAAAATATTTCTCCTTTTTTATCTTTAGTTAATTAGAAATACAGACTATTTTAATGAGGATTAGATCTAGCTGATATTAAAGAGCATTTAATTGTAAATTGATATAACGAGTTAAATGTAGAACGCTAGACCCGTTTTTGAGAAAATAGTAAAAACATTTATAATCGATTATATAAAGTCTGCATGCATCTGGTCTTCAGCTAAATACATTTTGGTAACACTTTTGTTAACATAAATAATGTCGAACTTATGTATATAATTAATTAACAGTTATCCTATTCAGCCTTAGCTAACAATTTTAATAAGGAATTATTTTTTATTGATTTGATGCGAAAGGGTGAGGGAAAGACAATGGAGGTCAAAGACAATCCAAGCTGTAATTTCATTCATCCGTTTTAGTACTCGATTTGATGAAAAGCGATCCAATGTTGTCGTATGAAATTAAAATAACGGTACAGGAAAAAACATTTTTTTTTTGTTTTAGGTCATATAGGGATTTGAATTCCTCCATTGACCTGAAAACGTGATTTTTATTGAGACGTTCATTGCGTTGTTCAATAAGGGATCGCTTCTATGTTTTAGGTTTTTATTTTCATTTTTTCGTGCTCATTATCGACGGTGATGCAATTAATTAAGATAAAATTGAATATTTGAAAAAAAACAACGTTGAAATTTTTCATGTAAATATGTTGTTACGATGTTTTATAGAACAATATAGGCGAAATATTAATTAAATATCAATAGTTTATCCTACGAAGAATTTTGTGACCTCCTGACCGAAATCGACCTTTGTAAATTCTTCCTTTTCAAAGTAATATTCTGCTTTTATGTGCAATTTGAAAATCTATTTGTAGGCGAAACTTTTACATTTTTATAAGATATATATATTTTAATTTTATTTTTCTATTTAAATTGTTTAAATAAAAATGTAAATTAAAATTTCCATTCACCCAACTTTCCTTACCCCTTGCAAAAACTGTTTACTGCACCTCTCGATAATATAAGTTTTTTTTCTTTAAGTTTTGCTTTGTAGGCCACTTAATTATCTGTCATATAAGCATCTGGAACGTTCCGGGAGATGCTTAGTTTTCAAGTTATTTAAAAAACTAAAGAAAAGTAAACGGGCTTCCATCGGAACATGCACCGAATGCCTTAAAAACGTGGCTACAAAGTCCCTAGAATGTATTATTTCTGAATTATTCGAAAATAAAGTTTTCATTCTTCATAACCTTTCTTTCTGCTTTTTCTCGGTAATGTACTATTTATAAAAATTTAAGTGGCTTTAAGGAGAAGACTTTAGGCATATTTATTTAAAATCGCAGAGTCGTTTTGGTGCTATAATCTACAGAAAAACAAGTTTTTTGGATATTCCGCAGCCGCTATCGCGCACTGGAATGCCTAATTTGGTAGACCAAATTGGGGGAAAATACCCTATAAAAAAAAAAAATGTTTGTGCGTTGACACCCCACTTTACGGTATATATACATATATATTTATATATATATATATATATATATATATATATATATATATATATATATATATATATATATATATACACTTGAAGTTCATCAAACACAATCTTGGTATGTGATATTACCTAATCTTTGATTAACGATGATTGTCTCCAAGAAGGCAGCGGCAGCTGGTAATAGTAATTAATTACTAGAGAACTAGTTGAACCTGGGTCAAGACGTCAAAGGGCAATAACGTCTGTTAGAGAGTCCTACCAAGCCATCTGAATCTGTAACTTGCAGGTCGATCATCAACTTATCTTAATTGTTGGATGCCTTTGAAATGTTTATTAGTAATAATTAAATTTATACGATTTTTTTTAAATTAATTTATTTTCAGCATATGCATAATTTTTTACGAGTTATGGACTATCTCTATTTGGTAAGTCCGTATCAGACTGTTGAAGTGGGATGTACTATTTCTAGTCGGTATTAATGTGATTTTGTAGTTTTCAGTCCAGATGATCAAATTGGAGAAAAGTTGACCGGTTAGTTTATTTAGCAGCCACTTATTGATAGGAAGAATGCACTTATTCTTTAAATTATTCACAGCTTCATAAAAATTATTATATAAATATAATGTTCCATGATTTTACTTGCTTCTTTAACTATTTTTCAATTCCAGTTTTACTTTGATTTTCATATACCTATTTTATTTCTTAAGCAATTTATTTAAATTCAAATATTTCTACAAGATAATTATTATTTCAACATTTTAGGAAAATGTCCAACAAAACTGAAGCGAGGAATTCGATTATTTTATTCGGTTAAATGGGAGTCTGAGTGGTTTACAAAAATTCATATTATCTCCTCTTTTACGCGGCATGTTTTAATATATGGCAACAAAAAAAATATATAATTTTTTATATATTTATACTTTTTATATCGGTTATGTTTTTGGCGAAAAGGAAATAATGACTTCATTTGGTTTATTATTTTCAATAATTGACCTTTGAAAACGAACAAGACATTTTTTATTTTTATTTAAATTAAATTTGGAATGAATTTAACCGAAATAAATCCTCCTTTGTTACCGTTAAATTCCATGTAATATCGACAAACAAGTTTTTTCGGTTATACATCAAGGATCTTGTACTCCTTTTTTTGTTTTTTAGATAATTTAATAACCTTTCATACAATTCTATACATAATTTACTATAAATTGCATGCTTTTTGAGTTAAGCGCAAATAAAATATTCTTTTCATCATAACTTTTTTCCCTGAATTTTTTCTTTTTTTTTACTACTTACATGAAAAGTTTAAGGGCTTTATGATGAATAATTCAGCCAAGTTTCATCAAAATCGTTTGAGCCGTTTTCGAGAAAATTGTAAACAAGTGTAAAATCGATTGTATAAAGTGGCACTTCCGGTTAGTCGATTTTGACGAAAAAGTTGCTGTAACATCACATGCATGTGCCTATCTTATATACGTAATTTCAGAAACGAAAAACTTTTCGTTTTTGAGCTAGGCTGTTCACATACAAACAGTCTCACAGACACAACGATCATTTTGCGAGACTTGGTTATTTGGACTCAGGGGACCTTGAAGCATTAATGGCCTAAAAATATGGTATCATGGTATTTTAGAACCATACGCCCTCTACCACTGTGAAAAAAAAATGAAAACCACATGTTACCAATTACAATTTTTATGTAATTTAGACTATTTTTTTTTAATAACTGATATATTTATTATGGTCGAAATTTTATCGCAATCGTTATTTTACAGAGTTTTCCACATTTCTAAAATATAGAAGGTGTTATAAATATGGTGCAGAGGCAAGCCTTAACCTCTCAAGAAGCGAATCATGAGGAGACGAACATGATTTGGAAAACGTCTTCGTTGTCTTGCAATCTTGCGGGTGTTGCTAAGCCTTAACCTTCTGTACTCATTATGATTCGCTTCTTGAGAGGTTAAGATTTAAAAACACCTGCAAGACATCTAGGCAATTATATTTATTACACCGACTATAAATTAGAAATTTTAAAAACTCTGTAAAATAACAATTGCGATTTTATTTCGACCATATTAAATATATCAGTCTAATAAAAAATTCTAAATTACATAAAAATTTTAATTGGTAACATGTGGTTTTAATTATTTTTTTCACAGTGGTAGAGGGTGTATGGCACTAAAATACCATGATACTATCTTATTTGTCATTTATAATTTTTGTGCACACGATAAATTTCGAAAAAATAAATATAGTATATTGTCAATTTAATTTTTTTTTCAAATAATAATTATTTATAAATCTTGTAAACGTAGTAAATACGTGAAAAAGACAATTATATATGTGGAAAGCTCTATAGAGAATCATATTAGTTCATTTCTTCCCCTTTGGATGGCCCTATACCTAATAAACTGTACTATTTAAAATAAAGTGAAGAAAGAATTTATGAAAAAATTAATTTCAAAGGCCCAGAGACACCCCGTATATAATGTTTTCGCTCTTACTAATAAAAGACATTACATGGTCATAGATGAAAAAGTTTTCGTTTATCGTTTTTTAATTAAGAGTTATAGAATTTTGGCCACTAAATCGATAATTTTTCCCACCGTGCGTCGTTTGTAATGAGATGTTTTTGTAAAGGCGGGTTTATTGGGCCAATGGATTCTTCGAGTCGCTTCGTGCCGATGAATTAATTTGATCTGTGTACATTGCAATATCTGTTAATCTCTTATTTGCATTGTTTGTTCCTGGTAAACAGTTAAACATTTTGTATATTGAATTATAATTTTAAAAAAAAATATAATTCCGTTTAAATAGTCTTGTCCTGAATAATAGTTTCAGGCATGTTATAGCTTTGCACAGGAATTGATTTCGAATCCACAATTTATTGTAAAAACGCAATCTGTTTTTAAAAATCGTTATTATATACGTTATTGTTGTTAATTGTTATTATTAATAATTATTACACACACATTCAAATATATATATATATATATATATATATATATATATATATATATAAAATAATATATATATATATATATATATATAATAATATATATATATTATTATTATTATTATTATTATTATCAGTATTTTTTTTCCATTATTGAAAATATAATGAATTCGGTATTAAACTGAAAATTAAGAATAGCCAGGAGATTTACTAGTAATTAACATAAAACGAATAATGATAAATTATTTGAATTTTATAGATTATTTCTTGTTTTTTTTCCGTTATCTTTACTAAGTTTATTCTTTGATATTGGTCTTTCTTTTTTTAATTTTTTTTTTTATTTTATGAAAAAATAAAATATTTGTCGACATTGAGAAATCGGACGTGTTCGAATTGTTTGAAGATGATCAAGTATTTAAATATATTCTTGTTACTTTTTTTTGATAAAATAGGTATTCAATATTATCCAACACACTGGAAATACATAATTCCAAATACGAATTTCGAATTTCAGATATAAATAATTAATAATTAATTAATTTTTGTAAATGTGCATTGAGAAAAAAAAAAATAAAATAAGAATTTCCTCTTAGGTTGATTTAAAAACTTATTAGGTCAAATTCACATCAAACATATGATTTAATAAACACATGAGTAAGACATCTATAATTTCAAATGTATTTTTATAATAAAATATTTTTTCTTTTTATTTACTGGCCTGTTTTATTTATTTTGTTTTAATTTCTAGCGTTAATTTTACATATTATTTTTTGTTCCATGTAACCTCTGTTATATATATTAAAATATTGTGAAGTTAATAATTAATATTTGATTGAAAATCGGAACAAATGATAGAACGTTGCTTATATTCTTCACTGTGTATTAAATTTCATTGAAAAATTATAGTACCGAATTAAAATTATACGTTTGTATTTAAGTTTTTAATAAATACAAGAAGTAAATTTCAGCAAATAATATGATACGAAAATCATTAGTTAGTGTTTATCATTAAAATGTGAAAAAATCGCTGTAAATTAATCAAAGATTGAATAATAATCTAAATTCAGAGGTAGCGGAACAATTGAATTTTTATGTATTGCCAATCTTTTGTTTTTGTTTTTATTAATTTTATATTTTGAGATTGGTGATAGGGAATGCATCCTATTATTAAATGCATTAAATCGTTAAAATTAGTTGTATTTAATTTTGTACAAATAATATTTTTCATTTAGATGAACTGGATAATTTTGTTGACTCATCGACAAGATATCTAAAAACAGCAAACAAATGATGTTTTTTAATAGAAATTGATTCAGATATTGATAACTCTTTGATTTTTTTTTTTTTGTGATTTAATTATTCAGTAACTAATAATTCTATTAAAGTACTTGTGGTACAATAATTTTTCTTATTAGTAAATAGTTGATTCCATCCTGAAATTTTAGTTAAATCTGAAGATTTAGGGTTCCCTTAAAATGTTTTAAAATAAATAAACATACCATGGTTGATAATTTAATTTTCAATAATACTTTATGTCTTTTCACATTGATTTTGGCAAGAATTTTTTTTTTTTTTTCAGCAATGGCTATTTTTTGCCAAAATCAATGTGAAAAGACATAAAGTATTATTGAAAATTAAATTATCAACCATGGTATGTTAATTTATTTTAAAACATTTTAACTATTATTTTTTCACTTAATACTAAGAAATATAATGCTATTTAATTATTTAACTAAAGATTTATATAGAAATATAATACTAAGAAATATGCCCCCTATTAGTTAAAAATACAGCAAATAGGCAGGAGGTGGAAACATCCTAAGGCTTTTTAAGGTAAACATTTATAATTTGATTAGAAAAAAATAAAATAAACCAAGCACCCTTTCGTTGAACAAACACAAATAAGCATCACCACTTTAAGCATACATTTTTTTTTTTAAATTAAATTAAAAAGGGGATTTTCCTTCACCCTTATTATGTATACTGGTTATGGGGAGAAGTATTTCCACAAAATATATTCTCTGTTCGGAAAATTCCTTTGTTGACTTTCAGAGTAGCTGCTTTCCCTTTGCTGTCTGCTTTATTGGTTGAAGATTTCCGGACGATAAAGTACCCTTAAATATGCTTCTTTGTATCCACTTTATAAGAGCTTCAGGGTTCCTTTATTCCCTTTGTATTCCTCTTCTTAGTAGGATAATTTTTAATTTAACAGCGAATTTCGGTTTTCCTATTTTTTTATTTTTTTTTATTTAAAATATAATTTCTCTTTTATCGCCGAAGCAAATGACAATTATATGAGAACATTCGTGTAAAATAAGGCATCATTATAGACTTCAAATAATGAACACGAGAGTCTAAATTCCGTTTCACACGCTGCGACTCAACTAAGCAAAAATAACTCGAAAAATAAGTCTGAAATTAAAAAAAAAATTCAAAACTAAACGAGAACAGTTTTGGATTATATAATTGGCCGGCTAGCTCAACAAGATTAATCAGAAAGTTGTTTTATTGAGATTAAAAATAAAGATACAAGTATATTACAACGAAGGTAGGTAAACAAGAAAGATGAAATCTCTGCACCTTGTTCTCTGAGGCGAGGATACGGAAGATAATCTTACTCGACGAAAAACCGCCCTCGCATACGACCCATCTACACTTCCTTCAAACGAAACGCTTCCTAACTGCTCGACCCCATTTCCAACCCCTTGAACCCTGGGCAAGGAAATAAAGAGCCAATACTAATAAATTCTAACGAATTACCTTTACAATGGTCGGGAACCCACCTCGTGCCCTTCTATAATCCTTAACGACCTATCCATTCCCCCTCCTGATATCGTTCCCCACTTGCCCTCATGCTTAGACAAGAAGCTGGATCGGAACGCACTAGCTAGATATCAGAGAATGGAAACTCCGTCGCATATCTGGGGTTCTTTGGCCATGAAAAACTTTGTCTATTATATCGATCACGAAACCTTAATTTTGATGTAATTTTATTTTATTTTTTAAATCGAAATAAAAGGATCTAGACGAAAGAAAAAGCCGAGAGTGTAAAAAAGAAGCGCATTTTTTTTTTTCATTTACTAATTATTCCTTTAAATTAGTAAATGCCTTGGTCTGTATTGGAACCTCTATGATTTTTTTTTTTTTTTTTTTTTTTTTTTTTTAGTGAATACGACGCCTAATTTCAAATACGCTCAGTTCGAAAATTGTTATGTAAACCATTTCAAGACAGTATTAATGCATCTTAATAATTCATAATGTTTAATTTTTCTTAAGGGCAGGATTGTATATTTTTATATTGTTATATTGACGGTATATTTTTATATTGTTATATTGACGGTATATTTTCATATTGTTTCTGTGAACTTTGACATAAAACTTAAAGAATCGTCAATGAAAAAAAAAATCCAATCTGAGAATAAAAATCCAATTAGATGTAGCGGGTTTTGATTCTAAAGGGCTCATTCATTTTCCACACGTGTTAGTAATTACAGTTGTTTTTTCTGTATCGAAACTTTATACTAGGAATAAAGTTTCGACAGGTCAAATTCCTAAGAAATTCATCATTCGCTTGAACTACAGTCGATATATATTTCCTGCGATTTCTTGGAGTAGAAGGAGGAAAATTCTGTTAAGCCTTGAACTGTGTAAACTATTATTATCTAGGAAAATGAAGGGAACATTTCTGAACAGTAGAAATGAATTTTTCAGAATAGTTTTTTAAATTGTTTTCATCGGATAGCATTATCGGTTCTGAAAATTATATATGCTATTCTTAATATACATAGACACTGGATAGACACCCAAGGACAATTATAACAGGTTCACATTAAAAATTAAAATAAATATTTTACAATTTAATGTATTTTTGTTTAATTGATAATAACGTTACGGTTTTGATGTGCATATTTTGGAAAAAAAAAAAAAAAAAAAAACGAAATTTCCCGTTAGAATTCTTAATTATTATTTAAGGCTTAGATTTAAGCTTAAATGTTATACGCAATATATGTGTGTGTGTGTGTGTGTATATATATATGACCTAAGTCATGGGAAACATTTCAAAAAATAATTTACCATAAAAAAATATTTTATTGGGAGAACTTCGATTTCTGCGAAAGAAGTGAACCGGTCGCTGACTTGCCGGGACCTGCATCCGTCGGAACAACCAGTAATCAGAAGGAGTAATATCAGGAGAATACGGTGGGTACGGTAAAATATCTCACTTGAGCGTTTCCAAATATTTGTTTACGACTTTTGCGACATGAGGCCGAGCGTTGTCATACAGAAGAATTGCTTTGCCATGTCTTTTGCTCGTATTCCGGCCGTTTTTATGGTAATGTACGGCTCTAACGAATCAATTGTAACCTATACCGGTCTCCCGTAATGGAATCGCCAGGTGTAGCAGCTCATTCGTTCAGGTTGTAGCAGAAACGTTCATGACAGCCAATGCCATCTTTTGAAAACGGACCGAACTAATTTGTACTCCCAATTCCATACATACTATAAAAAACAAAAAAAAAATTCAAAACTTACTTAAAATAAAAATAAGCTTATAGCATACGTAATTTTCAGAACAGATATTGTTGTCCAGTGAATATAATATCGAAAACAATTCTGAAAGAAATTCATACCGCTTGTTCAGAATCCTGAAAGTAAGATTTATGCGAAGAATTTAGTCCCATTATGCCCCCACACTGTTCTATACGGTTGAGAAACGTGACCGCTTAGTTAAGGATGAAAAAAAAGAGCTCAAGAATTATTAAGGATTGCATAAAATATTTAGCCTGAAGAACGACTCGTTTTTCTTACTGGGAAATGTAGACGGCTACATAATCCGGAGTTGTCTCGCACCCAATAAATGCGCTCAACTCTGATGTTACGCTTTTATGTTTTGACAGGGTTATTGGTGGAACAATAGTAATATTCCTAACAGAATCACTGGAAATGAGAATACATTGTATTTACTGTTTTGTTTTTTTAAATAATGTAATTATCGAAAGGACTGGTATAGTCACAGGCCATTACGATTTTGAAAAAATAACTCAAATTATTTGAGAATAGGATGAGAACATGGATAGGATGAGCCACGACCACACGGGTATACGCTGTCCATCGAAAATAACAAGATATCACCCTTATCGGAGAATGTTCGGTAGTCTGGGAATTCAAGTGATCCAGTTTTAAACAAATAGTTGGCATAGATTAAGGATGGTCTAATATTCAAGTGGGATAAATGTTTAAATACCATACCGGAACGATGATATGCAATCATATTCCGACCATCATATTAAATTTGTTTTTTGTCTTCCATGGCTCTGAAGATTTCATCGGGTTATATTTGCTAAGATGAAATGGGAACAGCTTTGGGAAACCATGGAAGGGCCCAATAAATAAAAAAGAATAAAAAACGAAACTAAAGCATGGAAAAGTTCTTCCGCAACAGCAGAAGAGAAAAAGATGTTATTACCAGACTGAGGATTGGTCACGCACGACTTGCACACGGTTTCCTTATTGATAAAATGACACCTCTAAAATGTGTAATGTACATTGTGCATCTGACGATTGACCATGAAGTTGGTTTTTTTCCTTTAATTTTTTCGGTATTTATTCTTTTCAACCACTCATTCAGCATTCAGTTCGTCTCAAAGTATATATTCAGATTTTTATTTTTAAAAATAAGTATTTTGTAAACAAATTTCTTGTGAAAAGTACGCACAAGTTACATTCTTCCCAAAGTGTATTTCGGAAATTTTCACTAAATATTTTAAATCACAAAAGTATATTTTGATTTTTGGAGGTCCATCGCAAAACAGCAACTTATCCTATTAGGTAATTACGCAAAAAAAAAAAAAAAATCAGGAACATTTTTTTTAGTGCGTAACTCTCATGATATAGAGGGTTATCTGTTTTTTAAAGTACCAAGAAAATCGAAAAATCGTAAAACTCAAAAACCAAGTCAGATTTTGCACTCTTTGACGTTCGATAACACTTATATAGGGCCCAAGGCTACTTTCAATGGTATTGAATATATATGTATATGTATATGTATATATATTTTTTTTTCAGATTTTGAGGGTAACAAATTATTTGAGAATTATTTGACTCCATCATAGTTTATAAGGACCTCAAATCAGTATAACCTTTTCTTGGTTTGGTTATTCAGCTGTGCGGACTTTACATCCTCAGCTATATTTCCAAGAGATTGTTACATAAATTATATTAACCAAGTGCAGGTTTCACACAGTTTCGCATTGTGTTGTCTTATCTATTTAAATTTTCCAGAGAAATCTTCCCCTTAACTTCGTCTAAGAACGGCTACGAAGTTTTATTGTTAAAATGGCCAGATTCGGTTTTTCCCCCTAGATTTAAGGTTTTATTCATAATCTGGAGTATTTTTTACTTTTCTAATCATTTATCCTTATCTTATACTATGAGGTAAGTTTGGTTACACAAATAGAAAAATAAGAATTAAATATTTAGAGTTAAAGTTGGTGGATTTAGAGGAAAATGTAGATAGGTTTAGGGTTAAAGTTGGTGATTTAGGGAAAAATTTAGAGAGTTTTAGGGGGAATATACAGGTCTGACCTGGAACACTGGTTCATATTCTACAGTAATAAGCAATACTTCAAAAGTTATATCTCAGGATCATACGCATTATATATATATATATATATATATATATATATATATATATATATATATATATATATATATATATATAGAGAGAGAGAGAGAGAGAGAGAGAGAGAGAGAGAGTGAGAGAGAAGAATAGATAAAAGGCAAACAATATAAATTATTGTCTGGAAAAAATGTAATTTATGTGATATATATCACTACTCTGTTACTTTCTTATCACTTATACTTTGGTTATGAACATTATTTCAAAGGCATTATTGATTTGTTTTTAATAGGTGTGGTTTTATTTTATTATTAAGTTTAAATATTTTCAAAATTTGGGCGTAATATGCCCATTAACTCCAGTGTAAATCAACGGAGATGGAATTTGTAAGAAGCGAGTTTCATTAAGAAAAAGAACCTGGTTTGAAGATTTTTGA
Organism: Rhaphigaster nebulosa; assembly: GCA_948150685.1. Lineage (NCBI taxonomy): Eukaryota > Metazoa > Arthropoda > Insecta > Hemiptera > Pentatomidae > Rhaphigaster > Rhaphigaster nebulosa. The sequence goes on from OX411307.1 coordinate 150,052,139, forward strand.
ATTTTTTAACGCTTTAATGTTTGTGTATTATTCCATTAATTTTTGTGAATGAAATTTTAGTAATGAAATGCAATTAAAATTTAATTTTTAACGCCGCAAACATAAATTCCCATAAATAAGAAGAAGCCAGGCGTTATCAGTGTCAGGTTATGAGGGACGGTAACAGCTAACGGCTAACCTGATTGACCGAAAAATATATAAGTACCGAAAAGCGTAATTTCAATTACAATTGCAATTGCAATTACATACCAATTACTATAATTTGGAAGAATTGCAGAATTGTAATTGGTCATCGCATAGACTTTGGCTCAAATAGTAATTGTTATTGCATACCACAATTACAATTACAGTTTCATCAAGTGATTGCAATGACCAATTACAATACTGCTATACTACCAATTCCAACTGTAATCGGTAAGTAATAAATAATAGTAATTATGTAGTATGTATATGTAAATTCATTTTTACAAATATGCTTAAAGACGTTATCATATTTAAAATTATCTAATTGTATATATATATATATATATATATATATATATATATATATATATATATATATATATATATATGTATTATATAAAATTAGATAATTTTAAATATGATAACGTCTTTAAGCATATTTGTAACAAAGAATTTTAGGATTATCTATATAGATATATATTTCTAATCAGGTTATTTTACTATTGGTAGATACATAAAGGCATTTTTGGTATGTTACTTAAACAATTCTGTTATCTTTTAAATTTAGTTGTTTAGCTGTTAGCTTGTAAAAATGAGCATAACCTACTTTTCAGTCATTTGGACTACCGATTCTGACCAAACTGCTGAACCAAATTTAGTATTTATTTTGAGCATTCGATGCATAATTTAAAGCCCTTTAATTTAGGTATGATAAACTTTTTTCTTAAAGCTTAAAGCACCCTTCTGATGTCATAGGACTAACAAAAGTGTTCTAAAACTAATAAAAGTGTTCAAAATTGTGGGGGTTTTTTGGCTCCCAAAAGTTTAGCTCACCTCAGAAACCGTGGCAAACTTATAATATTCTTTTAATTGGGATTCCCAGAGTGGATTTAAATAATTTCCAGATTTTTAAAAATTCATTTGCACCAAAAGTCTAATTTTACTGGGCTAATCCAATAGGAAGGGAGATAAAAAGAAAATGGACCGGTAACATACGAATTATTATTCTATGTGCTATTCTCAGCTAATATCCATTGAAAAAATGTGGCTCTCGGATTTTATATACTCAGCTACTCCCAGAGCCTACACTATAAATAAAACCTTAATAAATTATAGTCTCAATGAAAGAAAAAAATGAACAAACGCTTTCGCTTGGTTACTCACAGTTGTTTCGTCAACTGCCTACAGTTTACCATCACTGAAAAAAATCAATCATATCTTGCGTATTTTACGTTATAGTGTACTCAAAGTCAAATAAGTGTCTATTAAAACTGTCCTGTCGTTTTCTTTCTTTTCTAATATCTAACTAAGAACCCCTCGTTTAACTGATGCAAGTATTGAAGAATGAAAAGAAAAAAAATATTTGGGGTGTAGATATTAGCAAACTACAAGCCATTGTATAACGGTACTTTCTGAAAGTCGAAACATATGTATAATACCTTGGCAACTTTGTTATTTTTTTACGTTAATGCAATTGAATAACCGTCCCTCTCAATTTTTAATTGAATCCTAGAGAAGAATAAGAACTAGTTTCAAACTTTTTTTTTTGATAAGTTAGTTCATACCTTTTTCCATTGAAATAAAATCCTATTTGTCAGGGCAAGGTGGAAAAATGTTTTAATATGGAATATTGTATCATTCAAGCACGTGGCGTTTTTTTCAAATTACCGATCAAACTTTATTTAATTTAGCACGAAAATAGCCGTATTTGTTTTTTACTTTTCCTCACGTGCTGGATGAGACAGGAGGGATGATTTTTAATTATGTAATATCGGAATAATAAAAAAATTGTTGATAAAGAAATATGAATGCCATCAAATATTTTTAAATGGTACCGACATAATTTGTAATACATTTTCATCAGAATATCAGAATTTAATTAGAGTTGAATAAAAAAAAAAAAAAAATTACAAAGCATAAATTTGATTATGGAATGAAACAGGTAGGTAGATTGAAATTTTTCCATATTTATCAAAAACTTATTTATTTTTCTTTCAATGAAATTATTTCACATACTGAAACCAAAGACATATATATATATAATTACAAAAAAATTATTAGGGGGGAATCTCATGGTGATAAGGCAAAATTATATTGAAAATGTTGATGAGCAACACCTATTTGACAGCGTAAAACTTAAGATTTGAAATAAGCTGAATTATTTTTGGGTGTAGAATATTAATTCTTCAAAAAATCTTTATTATTTAGAAGTGGATATACTAACTTTTAATAGAAAACTCCTCATATATATATATATATATATATATATATATATATATATATATATATATATATATATATATATATATATATAAAATTAGATAATTTTATTTTAAATATGATAACGTCTTTAAGCATATTTGTAACAAAGAATTTTAGGATTATCTATATAGATATATATTTCTAATCAGGTAATTTTATTATTGGTAGATACATAAAGGCATTTTTGCTATGTTACTTAAACAATTCTGTTATCATTTAAATTTAGTTGTTTAGCAATTTGCCATAGGTTTCCGTCGAATTTTCTGTTTAAAGTATATTTTAAAGTTAACACTCTAAAGAACTAATGTTAGGACGCATTTGCAATAAAAATCCTATGTAGGGTAGTTTATTTTTTAAATGCTAAGTAAAAGTCTTCACAGTTATGTCTGAAATAATCTTTTTAGAAGTTAAAGCTTTGTGTATTCAGAACAGGAATTAGGTGGGTAAAAACCATTTTCCAGATTTTGTGGGTTAAATACTGGACACAGCTCGTATTTTATATATACCACACATATATATATATATATATATATATATATATATATATATATATATATATATATATATATATATATATATATATATATATATTTTTTTTTTTTTTATCCAATTCTCCATATTATAATAACATATCCTATAAACGTTATGCTTTTGTGGTTATGACATGGAAGGGAGTATCATGGTGGCCTGGCCCTTCTATCGCAAGATTTTTGGAGAAAAGAACCAGGTGAAGTAGCGGAGGGGGGAGATGGGCCTATATTTTGAATGGCCTCTACAGGCGATTGGCGGAAAATATGAAGTATTTGAAGCAAAAGAGAGAAGAAAAAAAAATTGTGAAAGAAATAATGTTACTTTATTTCACCTGAAGAACGTATTTTTAGGCATAGCTCTATTTTTAAAAATGCAATTAAGTGTAATTTAGCTCATAATCGCTAAAGGCGTCTTTAATAAATACGTCTATAACGTATTTTATTTTTTTATAATTTACAATTTGTATGTTCGCTAAATCAAATTTTAAGGTTATAAAATATATGAGTCGCTACTGTAATTTCAAAATTATTTTTTATCAAAATTTGAAGTTAATTTGTTCATTATTGGATTATATTTAGGCAGTTCGCATTATTTTTTCTCTTTTCATAATTTCGTCATAATTTATACCAATCTGAAAGTGAACCATCTCACGCTACCTTAGATAAAATGTTGCTATACATATGAATGTATTGTTATTTTAATTTTAAATTACTTTAAGAAAATTGTTTTTCTGATGCTTTGTTTTTGTTCTTAACACTTCGGTGACTTATTAATAAAAAAGTATTCTGCAAATAAAAATAAGAAGGAATTTTTTAATAAAAAAAATCAGCCCTCAAACGTGTACAGGGTAGCACGTAATAACGACCTTGAATATAAGGTGAAAACTGAAAACTTATTAGTGACATAACAGATAGAACGAGAGAAACCGTTTCAAGCAATTCCGAGAAAAGAATATGAATTTTATTCGTTTTTTTCTGTCAAATTAATTTCTTAGAAGTTTAATTATAAATAAATTAATTAATTAATAATTAATGAACATTTTCATTTAAGCGCAAGCACTTCTTTCTTTATTATTTGTTTGTCCTTAGCATAAGTTAGTCTTCTACTGTATCGAGCACTCAATACCATCTCTCCACTTATAAACGCTAATTTTATTTTACTTTCACTTGTCTATATATGAAATATATAGAAAGTATTGCGATCGTGAAAATTCTTGAATTCGAGTTTTCAACGGAAATACACGTTTTAAGATCCTCTGACTACAAATGACCAGGTCTCGCAAAATGTTCAGCGGGTATGAACAGCCAAGCATAAAAATAAAAGTTTTAAGAAATTGAAGTTACAAATTTAAGGTACGTATATGCCAACATTTTTAATTATATCTGTGGCTTAGAGTTGTTCACAAAAGTAATTTATATAAATAAAATATTAGAAACAAAATAAATATTAGTTTATTTATATTTTCCCTTCAGGGGTTTCACAAGCTCGATTTCACTTTATTTTATGTATTTTTTTCAACCCTTTTCATTTACGGAAGTCCCATAATATACCTGTTTATCAATCTTCTCCAAATAAATTCAAGAATGTTTTAAGATAATTTTTTTTTTCCATTTCTGAGTCTAGACGTGAAAAATCGCATTAGCTCGGAAAATTCAACGATAATGCAATCATTAAATATCACAGCAATGTGTGATTAATAATTTAAGAAAAGTTGTGGTATTTTGCAAAAAATATTTATGAACTGCGCAAAATTGCATTTTTTTCGGAAATGACCCAAGAAAAAAAAAACATACGCTGAGAGAACAGGGAGATATCAAAGCTGGAATACTGGCGCCTTCAACGTAAGCACGCTGAGAGACATTGACTCCGCTGTAAAGTCGACAAGGCTGTTTGGGACTCCTTCAAGCATAAGAAGAACTCTCAACGAGATAGCTTTTCCGAATACCAGCCTGTAAAGGGGCGGTAGAAATTTTATTAGACGGTCGAGGACTTTAGAATGAGATTGAGACTTTTGTTGAGAACTTAAAACCCGCTCATTTATTGCTACAGATTTATTTAATAAACTGTTTTCTGATTATAAAACTGGTTTCGAATTACTAATACACTCATATACCTTAAAAAGTGTATTTTAAACATGTAAAAATCGGTTTTATATTTTTTCGATACTTACAGTCAATGGCCAGCAAGAGGTCCAAAACAGCTGATATACGGAAAAATAATAAACAGCAGATTTGTCTATTTATTTTATTGTTTTTTTATACACACGGATATATTGATGATTATGAATCAAAATAAAGTAAAAATGAAAAAGAAATGGTTTGAACGATAAAATAAAAGTATCACTAGCGGTTAGTGTTGTACCAATAACGAACCATAAAGTCAACATTTTCAATGAGAAAATAAGGAATTTCAAATCAATTCTAGTCAGAAGTTGTTTGTTAAAGTTGTATGAAAGTAAATTGGATAAGTTTCTTTCTTTCGTTATTTTTTATGAAGCTTTATTATTTCAGAATTGTTTTGGTTAATTAACAGCTATTTTTTCTGTAAAGTTTTGTTTTATTGCATAAAGAAAGTTTTTATTCTGTATTCCGTGCTATTTTATTGATTAGAAACAAAATGAATTCAATAAATTTTATTTTCAAAACACTTCTTTGCAGGGATATCTAAATTCCACACGAAACTTTTTGGCAAATCAGGTGCCATTTCCAAAAGAAGCTTCAACTTCATTCAAGTGAAATTAAACCTTAATAAAAGAACAAGTTTTCCTTTGGGATAACTGTAACCCAGCAGGGGTTGAGAAAAACATTCACAAGAAAAGTGTGATTTTAAAAATAAAATAAAATTTTTCTCTATTAGTCCCCGGAAAGCCCCTTGCAATGGATTTAGTCAAGCAAAACTATATTTCTTAAAGAGAATTTTGTCTAATTTACAATGGTGCAATTTGAACTTAATTAACATGAACAGTTTATGAGTGATCGCTTCCTATTCAACATAAAACGTGACTTACCTAAAATAACACAAAACTTAAGTTTTCCTGCTTTTTTTTTTTTTTTTTTATGGGGAATCGGATCATGGTTCATATGAATTTTTTGAGCTATCATTGTTCATATGAATGAGCTACAGAATCAACTCCTGAAGTTTCTTGGTTCTTACGCTCTACACCCTGTATATACAGGGTGTCAAATATAAATTGGCTTTAAAGCTTCTCACGGCCAAACCCATCATGTTATCAAAAATTGGCAAAGGAAAAAGTCGCAGTTCTTCTTCTACAGTCTCACTAACCGCTATTGCGTATAAACATTACCGCGATACGTGCAGTTGACACGCGGTGAAAACTTGGGGTTTGCAGACAACACCTACGCTCATTTATTTTCATTAAAAAGTTATGAAAGGTTCTGCAAATGGCGTTCCGATAGCTTCAGAATTGAAGGATTTTCACTATTTTAGAATCTTGTATTCTCAACGTCATTATATTGTTTACAAGGCACCTCATAAAGTCGAATCTTGGAGACATGATACCTCCATTTTTATGTATTTTAGAGAGATAGTTATTGAACGAATTAGCAACTAACTGTAAATTAACATGTTCATATGTTAAAGCAAGGAGGCTCCCACAAAACAGTATCGCATTACGAAAAAGAAACTGTGAAACCTTGGTAGTCATAATGACTGAAATGTGAGAAAATGTTTTTATTGTTAAATTAATAAAAAAAATTGAATCCATACAATCAATTTCCCATTCGTAATTTTGGATAAATTATTTTATAAATTACTTTATAGCATTTTTTAGTTCTGCCGTGAGAAGCATTTGAGCCGCTTTATATTCGGCACCCTGTATAATACGTATATGTGTATGCATATAGAAAATTTTATATATATATATATATATATATATATATATATATATATATATATATATATATGTGTATATATATATATATATATATATATATATATATATATATATATGTATATATATATATATATATATATATATATATATATATATATATATATATATATATATATATATATATGTATGTATATATATATATATATATATATATATATATATATATATATATATATATATATATATATATATATATACACAGAGCAGCTAACGCACCTACTCACAAACCCAAAGGTTGTGAGTTCGAACCCCGGTACCGTCATTAATTGAATTTAATTAAATTAATAATTCGAGAAATTTATCATACCCCCGGGTATGTGAGGCCCGTCAGTATACTTGGAGGCAACTCACATAGGCCGGGCGTAGGAGTGATGACCCTACCCCGTGCATCTAAATCGAGAATCGCTGTGTGGTCTTCCATGTATGAATACCACATCACGCGGCCAAAGATCTCCACGGTCTATAATGCCAAGCGAAAAAAAATAAATATGATATATATGTATGAGTGAATATATTATATACATGTATGTAGTATGTATATGTATATATATATATATATATATATATATATATATATATATATATATATATATATATATACATAAATATATATTGCATACCTAAATCAAGTCGGGATCAACACTGCTGTTTGTACTGCCTCCCAAGTGAAGACAACGAGTATATAGCCAAGAGCCAGGCTCTTCTACCACGACCTGCGCCCTGGGTACCTCATAGCCTTTGGGATTTCATCCAGAATTAACTAATTACATAAACTGAGTGGGTTCAGATAATTGTGATTTTAATTAGCTTTTGTGTAACACAAATTTCCAATAAATCTTTTGATAGGATTATTTGAAAAGAGGATAATTGAAATATGAGTAATATATCATATAAGTTATAAATTGGATTGGTTATATTACATAAAAAAAATGTATCTGACAGTATTATTAAATTTTTATAAAATATAATTTATGTCTGCAGATTTCAATGAATTTGTTCAATTTATCTGAATGATTTCACTCCGTATATTTCTCTTCTTTCGTTTATTCTTTTTTAGCTGATTAAATTAAATATTTGGGTGAATTATATTAGCCTTTTATTTTATTTTATTTATTTCCTTTTATTTTTGAGGAATCTAATGTGAGTTGGACGTATAATAAACATTATAAATGAGTGGCTAAGATTCCTAGTGGTATATTTGACGATTTTGACTTAATTGGATATTACTTTTCCTTAAGAGTAAAAAAATTCAGAATTATATTGGTATAACTCATATCCGTAGCCTTTGTCATGTTTTTGCACATAGTTTTGAGTATTTCAGACACCAAATCAAAAAAAAAAAACAACAACAGAAGTTTAAAGAAGAAGATGAGGGTGAAGTTGATTCATCTGATTACAATAGCGACGATAAGTGTTGAAGTTTTAACGTTTTAATTTGAACGATTTAAACAAGTCTTTTATTTTTATGAATAAAAATTCTGACAAATCAGATGTTTTTTTTCTAGCAACATTGCTATTTAATTTGTAATAATTATTCATAACATTAAATTGTTTAATTGAGCCTTCTTAACGGAACGGCGCACATTGAAGTATTTGCGCCTTGAAACCGAACAAAATTATTTGAATACCCCCAAAATGGCGGAAATTTTATGTGTTATACTATAGTTATATAGTTAATATTGACCTAAATTTTATGTTTATAATAAAAATTTTAACCGACAAGACCCGACACACAAACAAAATCTTTATCCGATAACATTATGTAAAAAAAACAAAAACATTCTTCATCAACGTGGTTCGTAAACGAGCAATGCAAACAGTAAATCAATAAAGTGATAATTTTAAAATAAAGTACGTAAACAAGCACATTATTCGGTATGGGAAACAACTAACACGGATGGAAACTACCGTTGACTTTACAAGATGTGGCAAGAGTGAAGGAAATTTATTTGATTACAGCTTGATGAGCCAGTTATCAAGCTTGAATAATGGTGGGTTAAATGGAGTTTTTCACAATATTTTCATACTTATCCTTAACACTTACGCCATATTTGGTGATCATAGATATTTAGGTGATTATTTGCCTTCTTCTTATTAAACATCCCCCTCCCCCCCGAAAAAAAATTCTGACCTGGAATGATGGTAAAACGTTGACTGGTTGTTTATTTACTGGTATTTGAGAAATGCATGGCTATAATAATATTGTATAAGTACATATAATTATTATAGCCACCTTATGCAGATTCTCAATGATTCTAATCTAATAAAAAACCTGCAAAATAATAATTTTTGATATTTTTATTTTTTAAATATTTTTGGAAGAGTTTTTAATTTAATTTTGGATAGTATTTTACGACATTGTGACAATGATATCCAGAGTTTGCATGTACACTCATTTTATTAGTATTTTAAAAAATAATAGTGAGTAATACTGGTAAGACGAAATAAAATTTAAGGATTTTAAAAAATGGCAAAAAAGAGTGGTGAAACGAAAATAATAATATTGAAGCATAATGTATGATAGAGTTGTCCTGAAGATGGCGGAATTCCCCAAAACATCGCAAAAAATATGTGATAAAAGTTTTTATATAAAACAGAAAATACGAAGAAGAAAACTTTCTCATAAAATACTACCCAAAAATAATTTTTGAATGAGTTGCGAATAAATCAACAAATTTGTGTGTTATAACATTCCACGATCCTAAAACCTTAGTGCCTCTTCTTAAAAAACAAACTGTGTACTAAGAAAGAAATAGTGTCTTATTTTTTCATTATTTCTTAAGATATGGAGAACGAGGTAAAATGAAAATAGTTTTACTAAATTTAAATAAAATAGATTTTGTTCAAATATTAATTTAAAATTAAAATAAGCTTTTTAAATAATAATAAAAGTGTTATGTATGTGGTGAAATATATTTATTTAGATTACATAATTCTAAACATTTTTTAGAAAGGCTATGGCACTAATAGGAAAGACTTGAACTGAACCTGCCAAAAAAAGCCAATAAGGAAAATTTATAATTATAACAAGTAACTGCCTATAGTAGTATGTATGAAAATATTTTATATTTGAAATTAAATGACAGAAAATAGAGTTCAAAAATGGCCAATAATTTTGTAAAAGATGGCGAAAAAGTTACAAATCAAAATACTGTTTTAAAATAATAAAATCCTTCAAATCTAATCCAGATTTTTGCTTAAATGACCAAATAAATATCTCCGATAGTCCTATCTTAAATTTATTCCCACTCATAACAGAAAAAACAATTACTCATCGGAATTACTGGGAAAACCCCGATCCTTCCCCCTAAATCGTAACATTTACCAACAAACACCTCACCTTTCTTCCATTACAATAATTTCAATTACTAATTCAATGCGAGAACAAACCAATATAATCTTTTCTGTTTGATATAATATACTTAAACCCTGGTGAGTACCACAAGTATTTGATCTCTTGTCTTAATTAAATACATAATTCATAAATGCTTTATAATACTAATTTATATTACATTAAATTCAATATGTATAATAAAACCAAACTGTATTTTGAATTGCTTAAACTAGTTTTCAATAAAATAAAAAAAAATATATATAAAAGTGGCAAATAATTTATCAATCCCTAATTAAGTTATTATTGACGTTTTAAAAGGCTGAAAATAGTCATCCCTTCCTCGTACAACTCTTTTAGCATCTACCCTTTCTAAAAATTACTAAAAACCATTCCAGAAAAAATATAAAAAATAACTTAATAAACTTTAAAGGGTAAGCTATATTCTTACACCTCAATATCATAATATATCTTAATGTTTGTAAGTTTTAATTAATGTTGTAAAATATTAGACATCGGTAATCTTAGCAATTAGCAGCAGCATTTACAGCCAAATATTTGCTATGAATAAAGAAGGAACGATTCCGATTCTTAATTCACATTACCAAGTATGTTTTCTGCATGCAATCGTCCTCTCCAGTCTGATTACACATTACCCCGCTTACATAATACATGCTTTTCTTCGGGCGGTTATTTCGCGTCACGCAACATGACGAGAGCGTTATCAGTACTTTGACATCAATGCTAAGCTGTCCTGAACTACCATCGATTTTCCTTTCCGACACCGACAGCTCCTCGTGGTCCCGGCAACTTTTGTTTGTTACAGACACAGAGATGGGAATCGCGGGCTACAGCCTTGGGATGATTCAGCCGCCGTCAGTTAAACAACGTATAAAAATATCCTGCGTCAGAAGTATTTGGCCCGCTTCCAAACCCTTGACATTCTTCCTCTGCCGCTAGCCTATCATTAATACATTTACAGACCGTAATATGGCATTGTAGTATGGAGTATCGGTTGTGCTGGGAACACGCCAGTCTTCTCGGATGGCAAGGAATTGTTCAGAGGTTACATTAGAAAGCAGAACCGAGTACGATAAAAATATTTGTATATTCTGAGCACATATATACATCAAGTATAATATCATGTATCGTGGAAGAAGTGTTGCCAGGGCAACTAAAAAAACGCTGAAAAAAATAGAAAACCGTCAAGGAGAAATGTAAATCACAAAGTATTTTGAAGAACAGTTTCTGAAGGTTCCACTAAACCTAAAAATTAAAAGTCCTACCGGTAGATAAACACCGATAATGATTTACAGTAGAAGTTTAAGGATCCAAACTGATCAACATGTTGAAACTTATATCTTTACAACTCGTTATACTTCACCTTAGCGAACTCTCATGGCTGTTTTCTGATACATCAGTGTTTAGAATTGATGCTCCGTAAAGGGCAGTCAGTACTTATCACTTTAGATTTTGGATTTTATGAAAGGGTTGCGCATTTACCCCGAAAACGCACTTACCCCCCACACTACCTTCCCTTAAAAAAGAAAAAAAAAAGAAATTGAACTAAACAGGTTTGATTATACACAAAAAATATACTTTGAAAAGACTCTTACATAAATCACTAATTGATTACGAAATGTAAAACGATATATAATAATAAATGGCAAATCAATGCGACAAAGAAAGAACTCTGATTCAGACTATCGATGATATATAGCGAAATCAAAACAAAGCGGTAGAACCGAGATCTGTTACTACCAATATAGTTACTAAAAATAAGCAGTTTAAAACAAACGTTCTGTCTGGAGAGAACACAAGCCGGCCAGAAGACAAGAAGATTCCAAGTTGATTAATTATCTGGCTATAAATAATGTCTACGGGGGCCATTCAGCAAAATCTATTGGTTTAAAATATTTTTGTTCTCAATGAAAAAAATATTTATTTAATTTTAACTAAAATGGGAGTAATACTTATTACAATCTTTTTTTTGAAAATTCCAAATTAAAAGCCATAAGCCCATGAAATTATTTTAAATTTTAATAAATGAGAGTAAAACTAAAAAAAAAAAAAGAGAGATTAAAAAAATAGAAGATTCTAAAAAAAGGCCTTAAGTCACTCAAATACCCGTAAATAATTAAACAGTCAACGTTTCGCTTATTGAGGCATCATCATGACAGAAAACGATAAGATCTAAATGCAGACCAGAGACCGCGACTCTCTTCAGAAGTCTTAAACTTAACAAATAGAAATATTGCATCAATACAAGATATCTTTTTACCGATTATTATAAATTAAACTGTCTTGATTCAGTTAGTCTTATTTAACAATCGATTGCTTTCCTTAAAAAACTTACGTCATTAATGTGAGATTCATGGCTTAAAAACCACGATTTATTTCATTTTTACAACACTGTTTCAGGAGAAAGGGGTTAAATAACAAGAGGTATGCATCGTTTTGCCTTTTATTATCGAAAAAACGAAACAAAAAACAATGATGTGGAATATAAAAAACTAGTGTTCTTTCCACTTTTTTTTCAACGTTCCCACACAAGAATTCTGGCAAAACCATCCGGATTATTTAAGTCAAAAACATTTTTTGTGATGCCATTCTGTTTCTTTAATAAGGATGCAAATCGTAAGAGCTATTCTACAATATATAGGAAAGTAGAAATAGTCATGGCAATTGATATAATTAATAAAAAATTAAAAAAAAAAGAAAGAACAATAAATAAAAAAAAATATGAAAAAATAACTACATAAATAATTTCCTCGTATATCTGATATACATGGGCCGGTATGGTTGAAATGAACATTACATATATTTAGCAAAACGTAAAACTAGCGGTGGCATAGAAATACGGCTACAAACAGAAATACAGATTTATAAAAAATACTTACAAATATGTTGTATTCGTATCAGAGAGATAAAAGGGACATCGATTTCAAGGACCTTCACTTCATTAGAAAAATACTTCACTGACACATGTAAACCTTTCTTCTAGGAAGTTAGTTGGAAGGAGCAGTCTTCCTCTCTACGTATGGGCTTGTAGTAAGCAAAATAAAATCACTCTATATCTCATGTTTAAAAAGTTTGTGATCGAGTTTTAAACTGGTGATGTGAGGTGTGCTGTCTATGGTCTGCATTTATGTGATCTAGTTTTTATCTACGTTGACTGGTTAACTGTTCACTGGTATTTGAGAGGTTTGAAGCTTTTGTAAGCTCCCAATAGTATCCTTACTTCATTAAACACCATTCTTGAATAAAAGCATCAGGCAATCAATTTGTTTGCTTAAAAATTTAATTGTTATCAGTTGCGTGTTTTATTTATTAATATAATTTGTGTATTAATAATTTCTATGTTTTGTGATATTTTTCTCGTGTTTTATTTTGTTGTCGAAAAATGATTTTGAAAATAGGCATTACCTTCTACGGAAGAAAATGCAGCAAAGCATTTTCAAAGTTTTGGGATAATTCCATCTGAGAAAGTTTGAGAGAATGGCTATTACATAAATAAATTAATTTGAATTACGGTAAGGCCCCGACCTCAGCTGAAAAGGTTCCATTGGGGGTTGGTTCATCTCTTGAGCGAGCGGAAGTCGTTAGCTGTGATCTAATTAAAGCAATAATAATTTTAATAATTTCGAATTTTTAACGCCGCTACATAAATTCAAAGTTTTGGTATTATTAGTTAATTAAATTATTAATAGTAATTAAATGTAATTTAAATATATTTTATTTAACACTGGCAAATGAATCCTCATAAATACGAAGAAGACACATGTCATCATATTATGGTGTCAGATTATAACCGTCAACATAGAGGATAAATAGATATAGAAAAATAAATAGAGGATATGGTCGATCTAATTAATTAATCTAATCTACTTAATTTCTAAGTACCACTTAAGATTATTGACAAGAGAGAAGAAGATGATGGGTAATATTGCTGCATTAGAAATTCATGTTACCAATTATTAGATGTGAAAAAACCAATACATTTTTTAGGGCTTTTATTGAAGAATATGAGTTAGAGGTAGTATGCTGAAGAAGCCTGAAATTGGCGAAACCTTAAATTGGTTTTAAATCAATTTTAACATGAAAGATTGTTTTTGCAAATTTAAAATAATATAATAATTTAATTTTAAGTCCAGTGTTAATTTATTGTTCAATGTTGCATTACCTGCTGTTAGAATAAAAAAAAAAAAAATTATAGCAGGAAAAAGCAAAATTTTTTTCTTCTTTTCCAAAAGAATTAAAAGAAAAGGAAAGAATCCAAAAAACCGGGGACTTCAGCGGATTCAACATATGTACCGTTCCTTTCTTGTTTCAAAGAAATATTATTTTTATTAGACCAGGAGAAGCCTGAAGAGTCACTGTCAACTCTTGGAGAACCATCATGCGCTCCTGACCCCCAATCTGTATTTATCTATGTTTATTTATTTAATAATTTTAATTAACAATTTAGTTTATTATGGAAGATTAAATATATGAAGTTCTTTAAGGTAATTGTGAACATTAATTCTTATTTATAATTTTATTAAAACATTCCATCACGCACAACGTTTCGATGTATTTTTACCTTATCTTCAGGGTTTGCACTCAACAGTTGACAATACAAATAAAATAAAAAAATTAGCACAAGTTTACATCAAATAACAATAACAAATTTATAAATTTAATCCTACCTTATAAGTTCACATTTTTTCTTTTAATAAAATGTTCGTAAACATATAAAAAAAAAAATGTGAACTTACAAGATAGAATTAAATAGATAAAAGTTTTGAATTAGTGATTATTATTTGATGTAAACTTGTGATATATTATTTTATTTTATATATATTGTTAACAGCTGAGTACAAGCTCTGAAAATGAGACAAAAATACCTCGAAACGTTGGGCGTGATGTAATATTTTAATAAAATTATAAGGAAGAATTAGTGCTCACTTTTACCTTAAAGAACTTCATAGTTATTTAATTATAGCTTGAAAATTATATTAAACTCAGTAATGAAATCCAAATCATTTTCATGTTGTATAAACTTTTAAAATTATAACAAATGAACTGATTAGGTCAATACTTTTTCAATTTTAATGACCTAACTTCAATAATCAATAACGCATTACAATAAAATATTTTTAATTAAAGTATAAATCATTTTCAGTACTAAACTCTTAAGGAATGATTAATTAAATTGAATGCAATAATAAGATAAAACATCAAATTCCGAATAACGCAAATTTTAACTATTTTATTCTACTCATTATTTTAAATTAAACTAAATGAAAAAAAAATATATATAATTGGCCAATCAAGAATGAGATGTTCGAAAGTTAATATTTTTAGTTGATGTTAAAAGAATGTTGGTAAACATAACGATTCTAGAACACTTGTAGAAGAGAATGAAATGAAATATTATTTAAAATATTTATGCAAACATAATATGAAAACATTATTTATGGTCGAGTCTCTATCACTCTCTCTCACTCAAAAAAAAAACTTGAATCTCTCAAATAGCAGCAAATAATTAACTAGCCGACGCACCAGGAGTGAAAAACATAAATCCTTGCCAGATATAGTACGCCTCATACCAGCATCTATAATAAAGACTGATCAAATAGACATAGCAAATTCTTTGTTACCATTTTTTACCGGGTGAAGATATTGTTTTGTTTTTGTATCTCATTAATTAATAAATTAAATTCTGAAAGTAATCATAAATATTAGGTTAAGTTTCTTATGGATGCCCAACTGTTTGGGTCTTTAGCATTCTTCTTCATTTGTTTTTAATCTTTCTCTTTTGGTATTATATTTTGTTGAAAATATTGTGTTTTTTTTAGAAATTCAATTATTTTTCCTGTGTTTGGAACATGCTGATTCCTATGAGTTGTGTCTTTTGTAATAAGGAATCCGTGTGTAAGTCGCGTGTGGCCAATTCCCCAGCCTAGTGATGACAACCTCTTCTTTTATGCTCCTGCGGCTTGAACTGTCCCCCGCTTTTATTTCTTTTTTTTATATTTTTTAATTTATTTTGTCCCTCGGAGGTTTCCCAAAGCTGGGCCCAGGTCATCTAGGCTTGTAATTTTGGATATTTGCGTATATCTGATGAAGTATGGATGTTGCTTACTTCCAATAATGATAGTGCTGCTCGATCGGCCACTTCATTCCCTTTGATTCCAATGGTTGGCGGTATCCAAACAAGAACTACGAGTAAGGCAAAGTGCTGTATCAATAGAGCTGCATTTTGCGGTAAAGTTTCCGGTTGCACGTGGAGCCTTGCATTTAATTATATTGGAGTAGATAACAGTGTAAGACCCAACATTGCAATTTCTGTATAAATGTATTTGCTATTTCTGTATTTGTCTGTAATTTATCATATATATATATATATATATATATATATATATATATATATATATATATATATATATATAAGTTATCCTGAATATATTAATTTTCTAATCAAAATAATACTATAAGCAACTCTTTATTTTTTATAATTAAAAATGGCTAATAAATGGTAGGAAAACAAAAGAATATATTGTTTTGGGATATAAATGAATTATTTGTTTAAAAAAAAAAGTGATGAATGAAATAGGTAGTAATAATAATGAAATAAAGAAAT
The DNA here is from genome assembly GCA_948150685.1 of Rhaphigaster nebulosa. Classification (NCBI taxonomy): domain Eukaryota; kingdom Metazoa; phylum Arthropoda; class Insecta; order Hemiptera; family Pentatomidae; genus Rhaphigaster; species Rhaphigaster nebulosa. The sequence goes on from OX411307.1 coordinate 150,068,984, forward strand.
AATTCATAAAAGGAACTCAAATTTTCGAAGCTTGGGAGGGCTAGGCAGCAATATTGCCTGGAAAATCACATAGAAAACCAAACAGGGTGGACATAGTTTATAAGTGAGTCCTACCGGCACACGATTGACGAAATAGCCAAAAAGCGGCCAAAAACCTTCTTTTTTTTATTAATACTTTTTTCGAGGCAAATGAAAATTTACACCTAAATACATATATGCTCACGGAATATTGTCCCTAAATTTCAAAACAATATATCCTTCACCAACGCCTGCTAATATAAGCTTAACAAATTGTGGAAATTGATGAGAAAACGCAATGAAATAATAATTTGTGAATGAGTATAAATTATTGTTTAAACATTTTTTATTATCAGTTGACATCCGCATGATGGTATAGAAGGAACAATATAATTAGGGATTGATAAATTATTTGCCTCTTCTAAAATTTTGTTTTATTGAAAACTAGTTTCGAATGTTATACATTCATCTTCAGTTCTAAAAACACACAAAACATAAAAAAAAATTATGAATTAACTAATTTAATTAAGACAAGAAATAAAATACATGTTGTTACTCACCAAGGTTTAAATGGATTATATCAAACAGAAAAGTTTGTACTGGTTTCTTCTAGCACTGAACTAACAATGAAAGAAAGGAAAGACGGGATGTTTATAGCTAAACGGTTTAAGGGTCGGGGTTTTTCCAGCAATGCCGCTGAGTAATTGGTTTTTCTGTTATAGATGGGGGAAATTTAAGATTGGAGTATTGGAGATATTTATTTGGTCATTAAAGAAAAAATCTGGATTGGATTTGAAGGATTTTATTATTTCAAGTGTTTCAAATATATTTAATTTCAGGCTATTTTCAACATGATGCATTAATTTAACTCCCGAGTCTTCGATGAATTTATGTTGTTTTTTTTCATTTAAATGAATTGCAAAGCAAGAATTCTCTGAATTATTATTATATGTCCGTATATGTTCCTTTAATCTCTGATTTAGTGATCTTCCAGTTTTTCCGTGTATTTGGCTGCCCAATCATTACAATTTAGTTAGTATACTTCGTTTTTTTTGGAAAGAGTCTATTTTGTCTTTAGAAGATAAATATGAGGATAGGGTTTTTTATATTTTAAATGCAGGGTTTAATCCTAGTTTTTTCAATTCATTTCCGACTTTGGTGGATATAGGGCCGTAATATGGAATCAAGACATAATTTTTCGGGATAGGTCTATCTTCGGGGGTTGTTGAATAGATGTAGTATCATTAATTGCCTTTTTTTGTATTTAATGATTTAAAATTTGATTAATTTTCAGTCTTTAAAAATATGATTAATAGCGTTTTTATTGTACCCGTTATTTTTTTTAATAATAAAAAAAATATTTGTTTTAAAAAAACAAATACAAAAAAAGACCATTAATGATATCCGAAGTCGGAAATGAATTGAAAAAACTAGGATTAAACCCTGCATTTAAAATATAAAAAAACCCTATCCTCATATTTATCTTCTAAAGACAAAATAGACCCTTTCCAAAAAAGCGGATAATACGACCTAAATTGTAATGATTGTGCAGCCTAAGAGATTAAAGGAACATATAATTGGGCATATAATTGTGAAATTATAGAAGTGGCAAATAATTTATCAATCCCTCATTACATTTTTTATTGCCACTTAAGTGCCAGATAAAAATCAGAAAAGTTAAAAATCATTTAAATTATGACTTTGATTTGATCTACAGCTTTTTTGTACCTATATATCCCTTTTAACTTACCAATAATATGCCAGTAAGGATGTGGATGAGCGATCAAAACAATATTTAGCCACGCGAATCTGCAAACTTTTGAACATGCTAAATATAATACTATAAAAAATATTTTTAAATATTTTCTCACTCAGCCCATTGAATATAACATTTCGGATTTCAAAAGGTGTAGTAATTTTGATTTTCACGTATGCTGTATGTATTACCACTCTTATGAAAAGTTTTCAATCTCCCACACCTTTTGCGTTTTTCGTTATCTTCAAAAGACCACTAGGAGAAAGCACGTTTTTCAGTTATTCCTCAATAAATCGTTTCCAGGGTATTTTAGGCAAAATGTAGTAATCACCAATATTAAAGAACATTACATTTCCTGTAAGTTCGATATGACACATTACGAATATTCGAAAGAGCCACTGAGACACGGTGAATTGATATGTAATGAGAATACAGGGATGAAAAGAAATATTTTAAATTAAATAACAGTAATCAGATTATGGGTAGTTCAAGTAGTCGCCACATAATTTATTCAATATTGACATAAATAGGTTTCTATCAAAGAAACATCTGCGCGGGATCTTTGAGGCCCAATGCACCTGAGAAGATCGGCTTGAGACATGGCCAGAGAGCTTAAGTAGTCATAAAGATAAGACAAATTAAAATCATCATAAAAGTAATCCAGAGGCCTGCTGGCAAGGCATAATAAGACCGGCCGCCAAGGAAGAGGAAAATAGAAAAACTTTCAAACATTTCGAAGCCGATCTCCAAGGGAACGTCTACATCGCGAATTCTTAAAAGATCCACTAATAGGAAGGCCAAAAAGGAGAGTAGGGGCCAAATGTACGAAAAATAGATATTTCAAGGGGGAGTCGAAGAAAGGAGGAGAACTGGCAGGCGACACGGAACAGTTGGAGAGTTAGAGCTGGAGTGTGAGGCAGTGAAGTTGTGAAGGTTGAAGCAGGAAGTCCAGCTGAGCATCCAACAGTTCATCCCTGACGGAATTCGCGAGTCTGGCTGGCTGAGTTCGAGACTACAGCTGAGGAGACGCAAACAGACCATCAAGCGGCAAAGCGGAAAGTACCCGAGACGAAGAAGACAACACCAGATAAGTCATAGTCCCTTATATTCATTTTGTACATTTTTCTTTAATATTATGCTAAAATGTTGAGTATACGAAAGATTAGATCGGTATTTTACTGAGTCGGTATTTTACTCACATAGTGGAGCACATTCTCATTTTATTAACTTAAAAAGGTGATCAGGTATTGCGAATCAAATATTTAGAGCACGTATTCCATATACTTAGCACTGTAGTATTCCATTTTATAACTTCTCTTCATTCACATGAAACCGGAGTATCTGCTATTTTTTTTTTGCAGAATGAGCACGTGCTCAGTTTTATTCACTTCACCTAGTGTCTCAAGCATATTCTTTTATTATCAAAAACTATTAAAGCTCCTTTTCGGTTCTTGCATTCATTTTCAAGCTTCTGCAAAATTTGCAATAATAGTAATACATATTATTCACATTTCCTATTTTAAAAAAATAATATCTATAATAATTTGATATTGATAATTAAAAGAAAATGTTTGATATATTAATTGGATCTATTGGTAATTAAAATATCACACTGCACTTCTCAAATCTGTTTGGGAATATGCATTCAGGCTTACTAGTCCAAAAAAAAACCTTATCCGATATAAATAGAAAATTAACTTCATTATTTTAATATTTATATAAATAAGTTATAAAATTAAAAAAAAATTGACATAAAAAAAGAGTAAATATTTCTTATAATAAAAAGGTTGAAATAATAATTTAAAAAAGAAGATGTAAATAAAGAAAATGTATACGTATATTATGTATATTTTAAAACGAAAAAATTCTTATGATACAGTTTTTCATAAGAACCTTTTATAGAACTTAAAATCCTGTCATAGAACCTAAGCCCTTTTCACAAGGGTTTATCCATGATTGACCTATTTATATATGCAGGTGTTTGGCAGAAAGATAGAAGGTTTTCAGTAGGCGATGGTAGACAAGGAATGCAACAAAAAAGACCATACAATTCATGTCCCTATTCTCAATGCATTCAGAGAAAATAAGTGTAGATTTTTCACCCTTGGGTTATTTTTTATTAAAAATATTTTCGAATTATTGAAAACGAAGATCTATTCGTTTAAATATTGAATATAAAAATAACTTTCTGTTCAAAATGAGAATAATAATTTAATAGTAATGATATTTATGTTACAGGTAAAATATATTAAATAAGAATAATACTTTTTTTTTTTTTTAAATTGAGCACAAATTTCGAAAGCCTTTATTGAATTAAATCGCATGCCAGAGCTTTCTGAACTTGCGATAAAATTCTTTTATTATTAAGTTATTTAATAATTTAATTAGTCAAGGAATATGGAACCCTTTATACTCATATTTTATATCTTCCTTCTTTAAAACGACGTTTCGTGCCGTCTGGCTCATTTTCAAGTTGTTCTTATTTATGTCTAATTCATTCTATATATGTTGTTTTCTAAGATGTTTATCAATTTTACCTTCATTTGTGTTAAAAATAAATTATTTCAAATAAATGAAGGAGAAGAATAAATTTTTATTTTAACCGTTCCTACAGTCAACTGTTCCATACATAATACACAGATGAACAAAATTAACGCACCACCTCGAAATTTGTTTGTTTAAGCAATACATAGTAATTTAATTTAATTTAGGATTTTAGCAAATAAATGAGCATTATAAACAAAACATGTATTAATTGAAAGTATTATTTCATATTTAATTTGCATATTTTTAAAATTACAAACATAATAAACGTAACAATTTCAATTAAAATTTACTGAGTAGCTATTGCTTTTGCCAGGAATGGTGACAATCAACCTTCTCCCTATGCCCTCAAAGAGTTAAATAACGAGCTCATAGGGTATGTTGTCCGACTCTTCAATGACAGGTGTTTCAAGTGTTCTAGGGTTGGAATTCTGGTACCAAACACAGTGCTTGAACAGTACCCAAACATGCTGTATCGGATTAAGGTCTAGATTTTTCAATGGTCACTCCGGGAATATGATATCAACCTCCTAAAGGTACTTAACTACACTCTGAGCTCTGTGTGGTCGTGTATTGTCGTGCTTCAGCAGGGACCTATTTTCCATGTAGGGGTCGAATGGCACTCGGAAATGTTCTCAAAGTACCCCTGAGAATTTAAGTACTTGCCCGGTACAATCCAAAGTTCAGTAAGGGCATTAGAAGAAATATGTAAAAAGTATTCACTCCCAGTCGTCTAAACTCTAATCGATGTGCTATGAGCAAATTCAAGTCATTTTCTTTTGAGAGCTCTTGAGAGAGGTTTTCTGGCAGTTACATTGTTTTTCTTCAGTCAGTCTCCTACATCCTGTACGAATGGAAATCGATACCATGCAAATTTTACTTATTAGTAGACTTCTGAGTTGATTTCTGGTTACAGTATGATCCTTAAGGCCTAAATGCAAATAAATCTATCTAAAGTAAAACGAATTGTTGTGTGATAAATACGGATCCCCCAGACAATCTCAAACTGGTCGTGTAAGTTAATACAATATATACAGTTAGTACATAAAAAGAGACAAACATTAATTATTACAATATAATTGGAAGATTCCAAATACAAAACATGAGTCTCTAAAAGACCGGCAAACATCTAACCAGTCAACGTTGAGCCAATTCAAGCATCATTAGGAGTAAAAGAACGAGATCTTGTTTGATCGAATCTTGGAGGATCCGTATTCATCACACAACAATTCGTTTTACTTTAGACAGATTGATTTGCATTTAGGCCTTGAGGATTGTACTGTAACCAGAAATAAACTCAGAAGTCTTCTAATAAGTAAAATTTGCATGGTTTCCATTTCCAATCGTACAGGATGAGGACACTGACAGAAGCAAAACAATGTAACTGCCAGAAAACCTCTCGCAAGAACTCGCAAAAGGAACTGAATTGAATTTGCTTATATCATATCGATTAGTGCTTAGAGGACTGGAAGTGAGTACTTTTTACTGTTGTGACAGTGGTTACTATGTCATCAGATGAGCATGATTTCATCAGGATACGCCTATGTGAACAATATGCCCAATGCGGTATGACCCCACATTCCAAGGATGCTCAAGCATGTTCTTGGGCGGTACATATTTCTTCTAATGCCCGTACTGAACTTTGGATTGTACCGGGCGGTTACTTAAATTCTCAGGGGTACTTTGAGAACATTTCCGAGTGCCATTCGACTCCTACATGGAAAATAGATCCCTGCTGTAACATGACAATACACTACCACATAGAGCTCAGAGTGTAGTTAAGTACTTTTGGGAGGTTGATATCATATTCCCGGAGTGACCATTGAAAAATCTAGACCTTCATCCGATAGAGCATATTTGAGTACTGTTCAAGCACCGTGCTTGGTACCAGAATTCCATTCCCAGAACACTTGAAACACCTGCTATTGAAGAGTCGGACAACATACCCTATGAGCTCGTTATTTTCCTCTTTGAGGGCATTAAAATGCTTATTTATTTGCTAAAATCCTAAATTAAATTAAATTCAGTTGACATCCGCATGATGGTATAGAAGGATCAATCCAATTAGGGATTGACAAATTATTTGTCACTTCTATAATTTTGGTTTATTGAAAACAAGTTTCGAATGATATTCATTCATCTTCAGTTCTAAAAACACACAAAAAATTCAAAAATAAGCAATTCAAAATATTGTTTGGTATAGTAAGGTGTAGTATAAATAAGGGATATAGTATAAATAAGGTCTCATATAAGTATAAATTAAAATAAACGAAAATATACACTTCAGGTCACTACTTCTTCAAGCAAATATGTACTCAAGTATCCTAAAAAGGTTGAACGGGCATCGTTCCAGATCTAACTCGTCTTGAAATAATCCTTAAAGGTAGCGGAAATCGATCCAGTGACGCTATTGTTTGTAGTAAGAGGCGTAAACACTGCAATAGAGAAACGTTCCATCATGACGCATAGTATTTTCCTCTATAATGCAGGATGTTTAATTTAATTTTTTTTATTAGAGAAACATATAATTAATGATCTTGCTTACTAAATCTCTGACTATCATCATTCTTTCAGATTCAATTTTTATCGTTTATTTAAAGTGGTCAAGCCAAATTTTTTTTACTTCCAGATATAAGGTATATATTTTACAACAATTATAATGATTTTTTGTTGTAATCAATAAAATGTTTTTTAAATCACCACACAGTTGTGTGCTTCCGGGCTATCGAAGACAGCGGAAGCCATTGCGACCACTTTTGTGAACTGAAAATTTGTTGACTTCCAAAATCAAAATTTCCACTTGAATTTTACGTTTTGCCTTTCTGGACTAATTTGGTTCCGTGCCTGTCGGTCTTTAGAATATTTATCTTTTTTAGTAAAACAGACTAATACCAATTTTGCTAAAAATGACAAGTTGGTTTGGAATTCGATATTCGTCAGTCATTTTGAAAATCGTGTCAATTCCAAAAATTCACCAAATATAGTGTGCTTGATCTGTAGAGCTAACAATGGGTCTCACTAGACACAAAATCTAATTCTCCATAACATTAGTTTTTGATGCAATGAGTCGTTTCAAAAAATGCATTTTTTTTTTTTTTTTTTTTTTTTTTTTTTTTTTTTTTTTTTTTAGCCTGAAAACAGGTCAAGACTTCATTTGCTGGTTCATGTTCATAGGAACTTTATTATTGTTCAGCATTATGTTTTCCATAAAATCCCCAAGCGTTATCCTTTTTTTTTTAGAGAGCAATCTGTATCTTAGCAATCTGTTTCTCTAATTTTTGTAACTAATAGCAACTCTGTTGTTATTTTTTCCATGCTGTTTTATGATTTTATACATATATATATATATATATATATATATATATATATATATATATATATATATATATATATATATATATATATTAGCATATAACATTTAATTTTAAATCTAAACCAGAATTATTGTCAAAGTTTCCAATGGGAATTTGTGTTCATTTTTTGTATTCAGCAACATTTCCATAGAACATGCACATAAAAATAAATAACCTCCATGCAATTAAACAATAGATTAAAATAAGCTTTAAAAGGATACAAATAATATCTTTATCGCGAATCTTTAAGGACCGTACTTAGGTTACTATCGATTGAACGTACTCAGTAGCTATATATATTTATATATCAAAGATAGATAAGTTTAGGTACCGTAAAGGATAAAATATTTCAACTTTAACCTATTATTTAAAAGCATATGAACTAACTCGTCATCATTTTTACACATTTATTTGTTCCCTTAATTTTCCGTGTTACCAGTAGTTTATCAAGTTCAAGTTCTGTTCTAAGAAATCCAAGGAAATAAATACCAACGTTGTAGCTCAAGCGAATGGTGAAATTCTTTAGAATTCAATCTGTCGAAACTTTGTTCTGAGTATAAACTTTTAAAGTAAAAATAACCATTGGAATTGTTAACACCTGTGGAAAATGAGTGTTTTCCTCATATTGGTAATAGACTTCATTGATTATATCTGCATATATGATTTATTTATGTACTTGCAATAAAGTATTTTATAAAAATGCTTCAAAACTGTTCCGTCTCTCAATGGAAAAAACAAAGTTAGTGACGTCAATACTACACCCACCTATCCATTTACAGTCCACCCACGTAACTCAATGTTCTTCATCAAATCTTACCTTTTTAATTACTGAGAGCGACTCCTAGTATATGGATAGAGAAAAATATAAAAAGAAAAGGAATAAATCGGATTTTAACATAATCCCTTAAAATGAAGAAATTTATTCTTCAGAATTTGTTTATATAAGGCTTGAACTGAAAATTAAAGGAACTATTTAAACATCTGTAATCTATTTTTAACCCTTCATGGTTTTAGCCCCCTTTTATTATTAGATTTTATTTAGGTCGAGTAGGGAACAAATCTTTATTCGCCAATATGCCCGTAGAATTGTGAGTGTATAGATTGTCTATTTCATTTAAAGAATAATGCAATATAACGGAAATTATTGCAATAATGTTCATTTATTTATCAAAGTTGAAAAATAAAATATGAAGAATTATAAAATGAAAAACTTAAAAAAAAACTTAAAAAAGCTTAAGACGCAACATGAGAACTTATATTGTGTATTGCCGTAATTTTTCACTTCATAGCTTTTCATAGCAACAGACATGAGCTATATTGTGTAGCCAGAAATATAAATAAAATAGATTCATATATATATATATATATATATATATATATATATATATATATATATATATATATACATACATATATATAGTCAGAGAATCATACGACATAAAATAATATAAAAAAAAAAAAATTGGCTTAGATAAAAAAAAACCACTGCTTTTTCAATTTTTGACATGGTGGAATGAAAAGCTCAAAACATTATTCAATTTTCGGCCTGTTTTCGATGGGTTAGCACAATAGACATAATTATAGCATACTATGAAATTTTATACTCCGCTACATTATTGTTAGTTAATTTTTCTCAAAACTGTACTAGAAACAGGGTGATCACGAAAATTGTTGCGCATTTTACTAGCTTTTACGAACTTGCACGCATGTTCAAGACTTTATATATCGATATTGTATTGAGCTAGAAGATAATTATCAATATAAGTTTGTAGGAAATAGTATGCTCTAAAAAATTTATTCAAAGTACTTTAACCGAAATTTTCATTAGAAAGGAAATATATCGAGGAGAAACGATTTTTCCGTGATTCTGGTTGGTTTTTTCAAGATGGTGGCGCGAGGTCAGCCGCTGCAAGGTCGAAAACTCAGATTTTACATGAGGGGACCAGTTCTATGAACGCATTAAAAGATTGGAACTACCGGAATTATCACGATCGCAGATCACTAATTGTACTGGCCCATGATACTTATTGTCTTCTAAGAGACGGCTGTAATGCCAAGAGTTAAACACATCAAGAAATACCTGCGCCCTAGGTATTTCTTTTTATATCATATTGAGAGGTAAGTTATAACACAAACTGTGTTGGTTTAGATAATTATTGTTTTAATTAGCTTTTGGATAGGACCTACAATTTTTCCAATTAAGCTTTAAATAGGATTACGCCATAAAAGGAAAATTGAAATATGAGTAAAATATCATATAATTAAGTTATAAATTGAATTGCTTGGATTCCACTAAAAATTACGTAAGAAGTAATGCATTAGAAAACATTATTAACTTTTCGTAAAATATAACTTATTTCTGTAGAGATAATTACACTTCTCATATTTCTCTTCTGATCAGTTATTAACATAAACCTATTTAAATTTAATTATGGATTGATTTTCATTAGTATGGGGCATATGTTTCCTTCATCAAGTATAAACGGAGTTGAGCTCCTTATTAGGTCACAAATTATGCATAAAAAAATTATGTATAATATCTCATATGTACAGATACCAAATATTCCATTCCCGATATGTATCCGATGGGTTTTTAAAAAAGGTTTATGTATATATATATATATATATATATATATATATATATATATATATATATATGTATATATATATATATATATATATATAAATTATTTTAAAAAAAATTATCTAATAAAAAAAATTAAAAGATTTTGGCCCCGAGATCTTTATAAATAGAACTTTTATTGGACAGCATACGAGCATTTACTGATTTTTTTTATTAAAAAAAGTTTTAAGTCAAACTAAAAAAAATTAAATTATTGTATTTTTAAGAAGTCTTGATCTTCCTACGATGAGTCCCAGTTATCTAGTACATAATGAAAAAAAATCTACTTAAAATAAATTTTAAAGTTTTTCATTTAGTTTCCATTAAATAATATAAAAGTATAAATTATAAACTGAAACAATCACTTAAGCCTATGCGTTTTTCGTCACACTCCATTGCCTTCTACAAGTTTATATGTTAGATATTATTTCTAAAATCGTTAGATTTCCAACGAAATACTAAACATCTATGATACAACCCTTCTTTTTTCTTCAACCTAGGAAAATATTTACAACATATATAAAAATACAACTTTTCTTTTCTGAGCTATGCTGTTTCCATACACACAGATCTTTTTGCGAGACTAGGCTATTAGGACTCGGAGAAATTTAAAACGTATATTTCCGTTGAAAACTGATTAGAAATTTTTCACTACCGCAATACTTGCCTTTACTATATATTTGATATATAGATTAGTAAAATTAACAATAAAAAAGTAAAATAAACTCCAAAGATTGAAATATGAACTCCTAAGACTGAAATATGAACGTAACTACTTTTATTGTCAGTTCTAGCTAATATTATCGAATAGTATTTACTAGAATCAGTAGTGACAACGTCGTTGTTTCCATGAGATATAATACTTATTATATTGTAAGATAGTGTCACTCGAGCGTGAATGGTTGAAAGCAAGACTTAATTAAATTTATCTCCTAGGAGATTGAAGAGGAACTGAACTAGCCTTCTAAATCACAGACTTCTAAACTGCCTAATACTAGCTGAATCTTATCTCGGAAATCCATAACAGTGCGAATTCGAGAGCTTTGATTTAGAATAAAGTTGTTGAGAAATCATTCAATAACTAACCGGTTATATAAGTGAATTATTGATCTACGTTTAGGTAACCGAAGCTTTATTAAATGGGTATTGGATCTTTCAACAAAACGAGTGAAAAACCTGTAAACTGAAATGTGTTGCTGACCTTTAGACAGGTCTATACGACCTTATGTAGTGCTCACCTCTTGACCTTATGAGTCAAGGTCGCCTGTTGCGGGTTTACTATTTTTAATCCATTTTCCCATTAATATTTCGGTAGATACTAAGGAAGATTGGACATGACATGGATATGCCGTCTTTATACAAGTTTTATTGTCAGAATTACAAGTAATAAAAAAAATAAAAATAAAATATTTGATCTGTTCCTGAACTACCGATAAATGTACCAGATTTATAGAATTTAAAATAAATATAAATGAAAAATAGATTAAATTGAAAATTTAATAATACTAGATTTTAATAATGCAATACTTTATTATATAATTATTATATATTGATTTAAATATATTTAGACTATTTTGGAAACGCACATGCAAAAAAACAGATCCCATATTTTTTAATGTTACTTATTTAGTCATATTTTTAGTGCATGATCAGGAATACAAAAATCAAGAATTTTTGCCGATATTTAAATAATGGCTACTATGAAATTGATAGAAAAAAAAAATGTATTAACTAAATTATTTGATAAAAAATGTTAATTTATTTAAAAAATAAAACAGTTCTAATTTAAATTCCATATTTATATTATAATAACAATTATTACAGCGTTGTACAAAGCATTTATTTATTAAATTAAGGCATATATAGGACTTAAGCCCTATAAAAGTTATTATTCTGTTGTTTTCCCAAAAGGATTAAACAGAAAAGGGGGTAATTGAAAAATAATGCATAAGTGAATAGGAAATATTGTAATTCTTTTCTGTAATATAGTCAAATCTAATCGTTGAAAATCCTGGAATTATTTAGTCCTGAACACAAGTTTAATTCCATTGTCATACGAAGAGTTATACACAATTAAATATTTACTGAAATCATATTGGAAAAAAATTATCTTTTTAATCTGTCAAAGTCAAATGCCTGGGATTTGTTCTCTCAAATCTTATAACTCTAATATTTAACTATGATTTCAATTATTTATTTAATTTTTTGGCTTTTGTAGTGAGCCCGCATACAAGGGGGAAAGCCTTAAAATTTGCATTCAATATTAAAAATAAATTAAGAATAAATAAAAAAATGAAATGAAATAGAGATTGTAAATTATTACAAAAAATAAATAAATACAATTCTATTTGAATAACTCTATTTGATTACGGCTACTGAACAGTGAAGGGTTATACCCGTTACGTTAAAGATGGACAGAGAGAGATGTTCTATTGGATAAAAAATTTCTTGGCTTAGAGTAAACAAAAATGTTATTTAACAAATATAGTTTATCTTTAAAATATTGGCCTGTGGTTAAACCGAGTTGTACCAGGTGGCAGTATGTAACAGTGATGGGCAAAACTAGGGCAAAATTACTTACAAATTACTGTGATTTGGAATTGCAGTATTGTAATTGGCAATTGCAATCACTTGATTAAACTTTAATTGTAATTGTGGTCTGCAGTTACAATTACATTTGAGCCAAAATTATTGCAATGACCAATTACAATTCTGCAATTCCAAATTACAGTAATTGGCAAATATATACAATTATATACAATTATATAAATTCATCATAGAATTTATTTTCTTATTTGAAAAATAATACAAGCTTCCACACTCAAGGGCGATAGGTATTAGGGCTGTAAGAATCCATTCATAACATATATACAAAATTAACGAAAAAAAAGAACAACAAAAAAAACATAAGGAGATAAAATAAAAATAATAAATATCATATAAAAAGAAAAAAAAATGTACATTACTAGTAAAAATGAATAGATAGACAATTTAAATAATAAAAAAATAAGTAAACAACCAAGAAAAGAAAAATTAAGTTAAGTAAAAATAAAATAAGTCATCTTAAACACATTTATGTCTATATACAATATTTACAATCTGCCCAGGGAACTCCGAACCAAGCTCTGCACCCCACATATGAGTGGCAAAGCCGGGCTACAGTAGGTTCTAGTGCTTCTCACACAGCCGCGTCATCGGTATTGAAGACCAGTGGAGACTGAGTGAGGGCACTAGAGCCACAGACGCTCAGGACGTGAGTGGAGAAGCTGGCCATTGCCAGAACTCCAATAGCACATTTACAAAACGTCTCGAGGCCAGTGCCATTTCAACTTCGAGGAGGGTTATAGGGATGGTTGATGCTGCTAAGGGATTAGGATGTTGAGTAAGGTTCTGATGAAATATGGACAATTTGTATGGAATTATGTCAAGAATATACGGGATGCTAAGGTAATGGTGTAAGGTCTTGTTTAGAACATAATATGGGGCATTGATTACTGTACGGAGGACTTTAGATTGGAAGGATTATATATATATATATATATATATATATATATATATATATATATATATATGCGCCAATTATCTTAGAATTAGCTCACGTCTTCAAGGAAATATTGTAGGCTTTGAGTAAACACCGTGGATAAATAATTTTGGCCCCGAATAAATTTTTATTGTACATTATTATTATACTTAATAAATAATTTAATAGATCGTCATTATTTAATATATTAATTTTATATAAAATATTTCACTGTATATATGTTTTAATCCTTTAGTTTTTTTTTTTTTAGTATTAAATTATATATAATTATTATCTGAGGGTAATAATTGTATAACATTTCGATCGAGGATAATAAACCAAATTTTAATTCTAAATTATTTTAATAAAAAAAAATTAAAAAAATGATAAAATGTATAGATAAATTGACCGAATGATTCAGATTTTAAATAATTATTCATTATTAAGTAACTTTTTATTTAAATAATGATAAATTCTTGAGCCGCTATATTACTTGCAATTAATAAGTAAAAAAAAAAAAATCAAATATATCTTTATGTTTGCGATCTTACTCAAGATTTATATTACACTCATCCCTAACGATTCATACCTCAGGGAGTTTTTGTCTATTTTGAAAATAGCATCAATTGAACTCCAAGTTGCTGTACAACCAATTGTTGATGCCATGTTTTGGGTACCTAATCAAAACTTCTTTGGGCATATTTCTATTTTATTTTCCTCATTCTATATTCTGGCAATGTGCCATATTATTCAGTCCGCCAAGTTTTAGAAATTTAACTACATATATTTGATCAAACAGATTATCTATTTTTGTTTCCTTAGTTATAGCCCAACCATTCGTTAAAAAAAAGAATCTTTTAGAAGTCTAGAAGTCTCTTCAGCCTTGTCCACAATTATATTTATTTTTTATACATATATACTAGTTCAGAATTTCATCAGATAATGTTTTTCAGAGGATAAGTTTGACCTTATGGTAATGTTTGCCAATAAACTAAACGATATATATAATAAAAAAAAGAAAAGTTAATCAGTTCAACTGGGTTAAATATCGTGTGCCGTAAAGACCACGTTCAACTCGATTTATTGCAGAGCCCGATGATCAATTTTAATAAACGTGCTAATTAAAGATTTGTAATGTTGGGCGAGGATCCGATGTCGAATTAAATATTTTACGAACATGCGAACTACTGATATGATTGTATTGATCATTTTTAGATCGCATGCCGGATTAAACCTTTGCGTTTAAGTTGCCATGGGCTATGCTTGCTTCTGAATCTTCGACTCCTTAGTAGACTTTAGTATACAGAGTCAAAGCTCGGTTCGTATGGTGAGGTTATCTTGTTATCAACGCAAGCAAGGTGAGGTGGTACATCGCAGTAAGGTACAACTTATTCTTCATTGATGATCAAAACTACCATAACATTATAGACTTTCATAAATTGTTAGAGGTTAGAAGATAAATGGATTGAATGTGTGCTGAGGAAAGGATATCTAGAAATTGTAAGGGATTTTACGATCAGTGATCATTTTCATTAGGTAGTTTTATAAGAAGGGACATTAATTATTTCGGATTCTTAGAATCTGATATCGGACGGATGAGAGAGCTTATGTAGACTCCCTTTCGCATGCTTTTGCCTATCCCAAGCAAAATCGAAATAGGTAAAATGTTTAATAACTCTAAAACAAGTAACCGCAGCTCAGAGCCGACGTCATCTGAAAAAAACCCTGCACAAAATGATGTTGAAGACTTCTTCTTCACAGTCTGTTATAACTATAATTACAGTTTGTTATAAAGGGTAAAAAAAAGTCGAAAATATTCACTCTTGTTCAATTGCTGGCAGATTTAGATACGAAAGTTATGACTGTTTTAGTAACAAAAAAAAGAAAAAGGCATTTTTTTCCGATCGCGAATATATCAAAACTAAGGGAAGATATAAAAAATTGTGTTCTTGAACAGAGAACATTGATCTGTGGTAAAAAAAAAAAAAAAATGTATGGCTTAGAAAAGTTATTAAATAAATGAAATTCAAGACGTTATTCTTACACTTACTATTCTCCAAATTTCATTTTACTCGTTGAGCTTATTAACTCGTTGAATTTTCGTATGTATAAAAAATTAATATTTTTTTTTTCTTTTTATAAAAACAGTAAGTGTAAAAATTTATCCATTTACAACTTTATTGTAACTTTTAATAACTTTTCTAAGCCATAAAAAATAAAAT
Source organism: Rhaphigaster nebulosa (assembly GCA_948150685.1). Lineage (NCBI taxonomy): Eukaryota > Metazoa > Arthropoda > Insecta > Hemiptera > Pentatomidae > Rhaphigaster > Rhaphigaster nebulosa. Next base: position 150,085,020 of record OX411307.1, read on the forward strand.
AGAGTATTTTTCTAAATAGTTTTACTTTTTTTTTGCCTAAGGTCCATATTTTATGTTCAAAAACAACTTTTTTCTGTTTAAACTTTTTTCCTATCTCTTTTAGTTTTTGATTTATTCGCAATCGGAATAAAAATTTGTGTTTTTTTTTTCTTTTTACAAAAACAGTCTTAAAACTGAAGACCACCATATTTTTATTTGAAAATCTTGATTCCATGCATCCCAAAATTATATTTACACACGAAATAGTAAACAACAGTTGTATTAATTATTTAGATATGACAATAATCCGTAAAAAACAAAAATTATATTCAAAATGGTACAAAACAAAATAACAGCTGAAAATATACTCAAATTTTATTCAAATCACCCTAAAACCAAAATTACTAACACAATTAATAACCACAAAAGCACATTAAAACCCAAAACCAAAACTAGTACGGCTCTGTCAAATCATGCCAAGAATCTTAGACATGAAATAGATTTTGATAATGTTAAAATAAATATTACACAAATCTAATTCACGGGCCTAACGTAAAACATTGGAATCGATATATATCGCTATAAATCAAGACAAAGTTCTTAATTCAAAGCAGGAAGCAGCCTATATACCAAAACATTATTCACATATAATCACAAATGGTAAAATCCTTAATAGCCTATAAAATAAAATATCTTGGTCCGCCCTGTATTAACTTATGGATCTGAAGCGTGGGCCTTTAAGAAGCAAGATGAAAATAGACTTCTGATCTTTGAGAGATTAATCTTGAGAAGGGTTTTTGGCCCTATTAGAGAGGGTGGAATTTGGAGAAGAAGGAGAAATGCTGAACTAGCTGCCCTTTATAAGAATATAGACTCGGTCAAGTTTATCAAGATAGGACGACTTCGATGGGCCGGGCACGTCGCACGTATGGCTGATTCGGTGATACCCAGGAGGATGCTGTCCGGAAGGATGCATGGACAAAGAAGGGTTGGCAGGCCAAATGCCAGATGGGAGGACTCAGTGACATCGGACGCACGGGCTCTGCTGGGAGTCCGAAACTGGAGAGCTGCTGCAGCTGATCGTATTGACTGGCGAAGGCTTTTGGAGGAGGCCCAGTCTCGGTGACGGGATGTTGAGCCATCTATGTTATGTTATGTTATCTGAAATATAGACTGCGCTAGCGATCGATAACGCTCAGAAATTAGTCCGTAAGGGGTCCGAAATGTTCTCTCTCCCATGCAGGTATGTAACTTGAATAAAATAAGAATAATAATTGAAACAATACCATGAATGGTCGCACGTGTGAATTTTATTCATTATAGGTCTGGGGAAATAAAATAAAAAATATTTTAGACGATGAACAAATGTTCAAATTAACCAACTCTCCTTATGACGGAGTAGTAATTATTTAGTTATAATTATAGAACTAATTATCCCCGAAAAGTCTAAAAAATATATACATTAAAACAATTCAGTTTTAATTAACATTCAGGAAAACTTGTGAAGTAAACCATAGGATATGGGAGGTAAAATATTGAAAATAATTAATTAAAATGTAATTAATTAATAATCATTGAATTTTATCTCACAATTGGACATATATAACTGGAATTCTTTGAAGAAAATTACTTCGCTGCATTGTTCATCAAACCCAACAGGTGGCATTATTAATTCTGTTGGATGCTGTTTATTAGCTTTATGAAATGAAATTAAAGAGTATTAATAAAATTTTCCCTTCAATACAGATGGGATTTTATTTTAATTGTCACACTATGTAACCACATTAAATCTTCTTTTTTCAATTTCCAGACTCAATACCCCTGTTTTCCTTTGAAATAATAAAAAAAAAAGAAGCCAGTAAAGCAATATGATTCTAGTGATTAAGACGCATCTTATTAGTTATATTTCAAAAGCAATTGGTATAACCAAAATCCAGTATTGGCTCCAACGTTATTAATTGGGGTGGGGGATAACCCTGGCTGTTGAGCGTAAATGTATGTGGTAAACCTCCTTGTATAACCGTTGGTCGAAATACGGAACTTCCTTACCAAGTACTGAACCTAATATCATAAGCTTCGGTGGTGAAGATTTTGTTTTTCTTTTTATTTATATCAATTATATCTATATAATAAAAAAGCATATACTAATCTAGAAAATAAAAAAAGTTGAATTGCTGCATAAATAGTTCGCGGAAAAATGTATGTTATATGCATATTGAATGTCTTTAAACATCTAGATTTTTTTAAAAATAAATTAAGACGCATATTTTTTCTCGCTTAAAGTTTCATCGAAATTACACAGTATCAGGAGATAGAAATATGTATCGTGCTATTGCTGAAAAATAAAAATTAAAAATGTAACCTTCTTATAAAAGCTCGGTATTTTTCGTTTAATTTCCGTATAAATTCTTCAGGAAATGCTAACGGCCAAAGAATTGATATGCACAAATATGTAATAAATTTACGGTGAGTGACTTTATATTCGCTGCCGCAAAAGATGGCAGGAGTGAATAAGGTATATCAGTGAGTAAGAAATTCTTGTTTTTTTTTATTAAAAGCATTCCATCCTCAAACCGCATTACACGTTTCTTTCTGGTATTATAAAATGGAAGGGAGAAGGTGAGGTTGATTTACCCCCTCGCAATAAACTTTTGAAATTCACCCGAATGACTTCACATCCATCAACGTGCCCGATATTAAGTGTGAATTGACGATATTTCTTTGAACATTACTTTAGAAAAAAGAAATACATTAGATAATAATTTTTCTGTCCATTTCAGTCGGGTTTTATCTCAGAATAAGAATCTCAGAGATACGTTGGATTTTTTTATAGATCTATTTTTTTTTTTTTTGGGGGGGGGAGAGTGTGAAGGGGAATCTTTTATCTAAATCTCGTTTAATTTACGAATCACAGGAACCATACCTAATTTAGTTTTCGATAAATATCGTTCAAATATGTTGTGAATGGCCTCAGAAGTTAACAACAAAAATCAATGTCTAGAACTTAATATTTACATTTACGTCATTATAAAACTTAAATTTCTATATAATAATTATATATACCAATGCAGCTATTCAAGCATTTATAAAATTTAGCAAAACGTAGAAATTCATTTATCTGTAAGTAATAATTTCTTATCCTGATAAAAATCATAATTCAATCAATAATCAGGTGATAAATTAATATGAAATAATAGGCATAAAAACAAAAAAAAATATACATATATGGCGGTGAAGTCAACCATTGTTTATTTATAGTACATGACATTTATCAGTACGTGTTAAATTGTCTTGGAGTGATATACACTCCGAATTTAATGAGTAGTTTTTAGACTGTCGCTGTGAGATGCCTCTCGTCTGCATTTATGTGATATTATATTTTTCTGTCCTGACAAAATGAAATTAAAAAATAATTTTATTCTGTGACAAATGTCACTTAAGCGTAATTACACTGTTCAGATTTTATGTGCATTTGTCTGGCTAATTTGTAAAAGCGCAATTGCAAATTGTATAGTCTAGCTCGCTCACAATTAGTTGGGAGCCCGAGGGCGAATTCACGCTGCACTATGTCGAAACTAACGGTGTTTTTTAACACCCTCGGATTATATGAATATATATCACAACATGATATTGCAATCTTCTAATATATGTACCGTGAGAATGGCCTCCCCTAGAAACTATTATCCATATCAGTTTAAAATGCTAATATAAATTAATAATTCCATCTTTAAGCTGAGCCCGAGCATTACATATTTTGAGACACCCAACAGAATTATTGTTTCACGCCACAGACATAAAAAAAAAATTAATGACGGATTAGTAAAATTTTTATTACAGGAGAAAGGTAATTGTTGTAGGTGTTGGTGTTGATTCTCCCAAATAAGACATATTAATCCGTTGCATCTTTGAGTATTGGAAAGGAGCCAAGTTTCCGAGTCTCTCACCCCAGAGTTCTTTTGCTTCCACGTTCTACTGAAGTGTTTGCGCTCCGTGAGCTACCACCATGTGGTAATATGGTATGTATAAATAAGAAAATTTCATTTGAATTTTACTAGTTGCTAGATATTATTTCCGAGTCGTTAAGAACGGAAAGAGAAAGATGAAAAATAACTTCCTTGGCAAAGTTATTGGACAATTCCAATCCATTGTATGACAACAGCTCAAGAAAGTCAAACATTAATATAATAGTTTACATTAATGTAAATTAAAATAAATAAGCAACAAAAAAGTAAATTCTTGTCGTGAAAAAATATAATTAAAGTTAGCAAAAAGAAAAACGAAAAAAAAATATATATAAACATAGTGAAACGATTCGCAAAGCAGAAACTTAAACATCAAAAAATATTATTTACTGTTGATCAAGATGTTAATCATTAATTAAAATTTCATGATTAGAGAGCATATGTTTGGAAAGTGGGAATGTGTAGGAAAAGGAGGTGATGATCAGGTGAATGTGAGAATTGGGAAGAAGTATGGCGGATATTAGAAGGGAAGGAATCATATTGTCATACATTAGATTGATAAAAAGTATGCTTGTGATTGTAGCAGCACAATAATTTTGGGCAACATGGTTTAGAAATAAAAGTATTTCTCTCTATATTCAAGAACCTGTCAATATAACTTGTTTTCTTTCTCTTTTCCAAAAATATTGAACTGAATCGGATTAAACAAAACAATGTCATCGATGAAAATATATTTTTAAAAATACGAGATAAAAACATTCAATTTTTTATTAAAACTTTTGAATGATACTTACTGAACAGTTCCGTCAAGAATAATTGGCGTTATTGAGTGTTTGAAACCAGTTCTTTATTTAAAATAAATTAAAAAATAAATAAAGTAAAATTAATCATATGTAAGGTAGCTCGGCCAATAAATTTTAGGGAGAGGGGGGAGAGAGAGCATTATTATTTTAAAAATCGAAAAACATTGTTGCTCAAAATGAAACACGTTTCTGAAGCAAGCAAGTTCCCACAGTCTTATTTTTCGTGTAGTATCTGTCGTTTATTATTTTAATTAGATGTTCTTTGTCAATGATTTCCACCTCAGTAACTAAATTTTTCGTTCTCATCCAGATATAGCAGTTGTTTTGAAGTCTCGGGATCTATGAGGAAAATAATTGGACCTTTTCATTCTATCAGTTGACGTAAAAACGGTCTTTTAAAATTTATTATGTAAAAAAAAAGGCAGCTGTTGAGTGCTGAAGTGCTATATTTCTGATAAAACAATGATACTTAAAATGTTTGTACTCAGCTTATTTCGATACGATAACTCCCAGTCTATTCATATGAGCATACATTTCATAAGCACTAGTCCAACAATGGAGGTCAAGGAGATTTGTAATACATTCAATCTGAACTTCAATTTATTGTTCATAAAATGCTACTGCGTGCAATAATAAACCAATATCCATTCCAGTTGAAAGATTTGTTCAGAATTGCAATAGATCTAATGCTGGTTATAGGATGTACATCGGCATCGTATGATATTTTGTGATGAACCCTTCTATATGGCTTGTTACAAACTACTATCAAAATATTTGTTAAAGAATATAACTTGGGTGTAATTGGAAAAATCCCTTCTTTATTTGGAAACGTCTCATATTCTCTAGTAAGTAATAAAAGGAAAATATTTTTCTTTAATATCTAAAAGTTTTCTTCAGATTAGAAAACGAAAATCTGAAGTACCTGTTATAAACATTTTTATTCCGACGTTTTGATCAAAATTAAGGCCATTATAAGTATAACAATTATGAATTTTAATTAAGATAACAATATCTAAATTCTATACAACTAATCTTATATAGAATCAAAAATAATTTCTATTTTTTTAAATATATATTTAAATAAACAATACCAGCTTAAATATATTTTTAGGCCAGTAAGTAATTTTTAAAAAAAATATTTTATTTCCCAATATAGATAGTTCATAATTAAAAAATATTAGTTGATCGTCATTAAAATAATACTGTCACTAAAAATTTCATTCATAAAATACAACTGTCACTTCATAAAAATTTTCACCTCAAATTAAACTAGTAGTTTTGTGAACAGTAGACCTTGAAAAATCTAAAATCTGCTCTTTATTGCAGCTTTTACAGGTTTAGTGAACGTTATCATTCATTGAGGTGCCATCATTGTTTTCAGGGATACCGAACATCATAATTTGTCTCTCGAGAATGGAATTTTTTGTCCCCCTATCTACTATATAAATAATCGTACGTACTGTTCATCGGTTAATTCCAATCACGACGCAAATTTGCTGAATACTAATGTGATTTTTTCATAAACCGCTTTTGCCTTAGTTCGCCTTGTCCTATCGAAATCAGTAATATAATTGCAAATCTCAATTTCGAAAAATCGCCAGGATTTGACAAGATTCGAGTCAGAGATATTAAGGAAAATTTACAGATTACCCTAGAATTCATTTCACAATTTATCAAATTTTTACATTAAAAAAATAATTTAATATTCTCACAATTATTCTACCCTCACAAATACCCTTCACCACCCGTGCCACTGAATTATAAAAAAAAAACAAGGAATAAAAATTCTTAAACATTTCGTTTTAAATGCCCTTTAAAAAGAATACTGATTTCAAATTTGAAGGAAATCGAACAACGAATTTGGCCGAGACTGCGTAACAAACAGATTTTTGGTGATATTGGGCCATTAAAGAACCATCATATTAGATCGAAATCAAAAATAAAAATCCCTACACATACGTCGTTTTCCTGACTTCAAGAAACAGTTGTGCCAATTTTGAATAAAATCGTTTGGTCGTAATCGCGTAACAAATAGATGGAAAGACAAAATGGCAAACGAGTTGAAACAGGATCTCGCTTATAATCGGTCTGTAACATTTTTTTTTATTACATATGCCTCCAGCAAATGAATTGTATAATGCACTATTTGTTTTATTTAGTAGCAGGCTCAAATATCTTATAATACTAAAAATCAATAATTATATTTTTTTAGTTAGATGTGCTCTGATAAATAAATATATTGTTTGATTTAAAAAAATAATTTAATCGGCTAGATCATTATAAGAATATTATTTTCACTGCCGTGGAATAAGACAGTCGTACTTCAGCATTTTTAGATGTTTCACCCTTTATTCTTCTTATTTTAGAAGATATTTATACAAGTAGCCCTAGAAACGGATTATATTATTGGCAAATAGCAGTTCTCCTAAAAAGTTTCAACACCACATTTTGGCTAAAAGATTTTCGAACAGAGACGAGAATAAGAAGAAAGTAATCACGTACGAGAAAAATACTGGTTCGATGGTGTTTAAGAAGGTATGATGTACAGAATAAAACAGAAGGAATACGGCAAAGATATCAAGAACTTCAATTCCAATGGGACAACTTATGACTAACTGTTATTAAATCCTGTTAAATAAATAATTCGTTGCCCAATTATCAATATATTTAAATTAAGAAAATAAATTTTAATTAAAATTCACTCCCGTTCACAATGGTGTAACGTGCAGTTTTCCCACGCCCACACGCTTTATAAACTAATTTGTTGCATTTACGGCCACAAAGCCACTAAAAACTACTTTAATTACTGCTAAAATTGCTTTAACTGCTGTAACACGAGGTTAGAGGATCACTGGTCGTCAAAGCACTGGATAGACTCAGTTTATGAGGTCAACCGAAAATCTTTTAATCTTACTTAATTAAAAATAATAAAACTATTACGATTGACGTTTGAGTTTCACTGGTAGTTCAGAAAAGTTTTCATGGCAGTTACATGGGCTATAAAATAAGTATACCTTTTTAATGTAAAACATCTATCTTAATATTTTGTATTGTTATACTGATATTTTTTATAATACTTATTTATACGAAGCCGCAACAATAATATATACCAAATTAAATCAGTAAAGGAAGCCTAATTTAGACAAAATGTATTATTGATTCGACTTATATGTTACCAAAATATTTTGCAATAGAAATCGATACATGACAGCAAATACACTTCCTTTATGTTATTTAATTCAAACAATTTCTCTTTGATATCTAATAAAAATAGAAGCTTATAAAAAAAAAAAAAAAAAAAAAAAAAAAAAACTAACTATCTCTTCATTAGCCAGTCAATCCCTCCTCGGTCTTCAAGAGCCCAACATTTAGCAATAAAACGCGAGTTAAAGATAAAATATAAGATAAGATAAAACTATCTTACAACACAATTCACCTATTTGAAATGGTTGTTGAAAACGTGCCTAAACTGAATGAAGAGCAGAAAAATATCTACAACGAATAATATCGAGTAATCCTTCTGTTTCTGCACAGTTATTTTTTTAAAACGCTCCGGGTGGCACATGGAAAACTTTGTTGGCAAATCTGATACTTACCATGGTACGAAAGGATAGGAAAATTTCTATATCTTTTGCTCCGATGTAACCATTATAACCAACCAATTATTCATCGTAATATTATAGAAAGATTCTGAGAAGATCGGAAAAAAAAACAGATAACCAGAAATGAAATAGTACGCGGAAATAAATTAAGAGATAAGATTGGCCAAGTAGGCTCTGTTATCAGTAACCTTTACAATGAACCGCGTGGCTCACCAGACAGAAGAATGCAACTGGGTTAGCTATGGTTTAGCCGCACCTATCTTACCCCTCCAGCATCTAGTCCAGGCGCGGTACTTCATTTTTTTTAAATATATTTCCAATGGACTCATCCTGATAATTAGGAGAAAAATATTAGAAACAACTTGTAGATGTTTTAGATAAAATCAATTGAAAAAAATCCTGATCGTACCGAAAAGTTATTATTTCACGTCCAAAGTACGAAAACATTGTTTTTGAGAAAAAAAAAAGAAATAGTACGAAATAAAATTAAAAACCCCTCCGAAAAGAATGAGTTTTAAACAATTAAAGTCGGTCAGTAAATTTTCGCAAAAAAATAAGTAAATTAAATTGAATTAAAAACCACGAAATATGGACTTTTCATTTAATTACAGGACTTGTAATTGTCGCAGGTACTTGTTTGCGGAATTAAATGTGGCTTAAAATATTTTTATGTTTAATTTTTTTGTTATTTCTTTCATGCATATTTATGACTTTTGCATACAATTTTTATTGTACATAAGCATTACTGAAAGCCACAATTTAGTTCCACAAACATGTTCCTGCGGCAATTACAAAGCTCGTAAATAAATGTACAAAAATGGCCATATTTCGCAGTTTTTAATGTTTTATTGCGAAAAGTTGTAGACCGACTTGAATAATTTAAAACTCATTTCTTCCGTCTTTTTAAAAGTTATTTTGTGCTATTTTTTTATTTTTATCAAACAAAACTTTTTGCCACCTTAAACGCGAAAAACCAAATATTCGGTACGTTTATGATTTTTTTTTCGCCTGGCTGCTACAAACCGATATTACTAAAACATATACAATTTGTTTCTGCTATTTTTCAAAAATGAATATTTTTTCTCTGTCTCATCTGGACTAACCAATACTACACATACCAATAGCCACAAGGATGAAACCTCAATACTAATGTTTTCTATTCTAAAATTAACAGTTTAGAATATTTAACTCGTAAGATTCTTACCAGGGTAAATTAAAACAAAATATCGGAAATGAAATATCCGCGAGCGAAGCCGCACATAACAGCCATTCTCTCTATACATTAAAAGTAAATGATATGAATTGAACCGAAGAAAAATAAAATTATTTCGGAAACAATGACTTTGAATTATCTGTAATAATTAATGTCAAAGTGATTTAACATGGATTCAATTAATTATTTTTTTAATTACTCATAAAGCTACAAAAGCATAAAGCTCTGCAAAGAACAAATAAACAATAAACTTGTATTAATTTTTTGTTCTGTTTCCTCCTTTGTCAGCCCATGAAAGAAGAGTTCACTAATTAATTGCTTTACATCTACCGTCCTAATTAGCAGGTTCACTACATCTATAGCAAGCGAAATTATCGCAATTATAAAAACTTTTTTCTGATTGCATTTATTTATCCTTAAAAAAAATAAAAAAATAAACATTTTGTATTAGTTCACACATTCATGTTGTCAACATTGTTAACAAATTTTATCATTTGATTTACTAGTAAACTGACAAAAAAAAAAAAAAAAAAAAAAAAAAAAAAAAAAAAAAAAAAAAAAAAAAAAAAAAAAAAAAAAAAAAAAAAAAAAAAAAAAAAAAAGACAAACAAACATTTGAGACTTAAGGTGTAAAATTATTCTCGGGATTCAGCTTCTTTTAATTTTTTTTTTTTTTTTTTGTGTTGCTGTTTTTATCGAAGATGTGCCCAAATATATTGCAATTATAGCCTATTCCTTGAAACTTGAGTATGGTATAATTTATTATCTGGCATGGTATAGCTGACGCGTCTGAGAGAATACTTGAGGTTTGGGTAAAAGGGTCTCAGCGAAACCACCAATAACGGAAGGTGCCAAATACCGTTCTCTTAAGCCAAATTCGAAATTTCAAAAAATAAACTAATGTTTTAAAATTTCAAAAGAAATTATAACAAGCAGCCATATCTATACCAACAGATGCTGGTATCGTTTTTGAGCATTATTAAAAAATCTCACCTCAGAATATACAAATGCTGCACTTTCGATTGTGCCAAAGCTGTCCGTGGGAAGGATGTGCCCACTGCACCAGTTTGCACCAGTGCCCACCACACTGACTGCCGAGCACGCGGTTATCACTGCACTACTCATCCAATTGTGATTTTCTCATGAACTAAGTGATAATGCTAAGCTCTTTTTAATGGAAGAGTGATCAGGAATGTAAGACGGTATAGTGAAGTAGATCACTCATTGAACGATCTTAGCAAGTCGCAAAAAAACCTAACCTCCCCTTTTCCATCTTCCACAGTTATCATTTTTTTTTTTATTTATTGAACGACGAGTGATTGAAAAATGCTGGATCATCCTATTAAGTATATACATATACATATACATATGGTATTAGAATACGTATACACACACACACACACACACACACACATATATATATATATATATATATATATATATATATATATATATATATATATATATATATATATATATATATATATATATATATATTATTTACAGCAATACAGATAGAAAATAGAAACTGTATATTATTGATGTAGGTAAACTCCATTCAGAGAAGATGGTCGAACTCATCCTATACAAGAGACTTCTAAAGCAAATTAATAAAATAAGTTAAGCATAGAACTTATTTAATATACCATATTCTAAAACACCTTCACTGGATGGTATTCAAGGTCCATATTCCGCGTACTTCGCTGTTAAGCTCCCCGCACTCTTTTTGTGACTTTATAATGGAACTTTAAATTCCATCATTAAAATGGTCATTTAAATTTATAATGAACTTAATTGACAATTAAAAATACACGTCCGCCCAGCAAGACTACAATTTCTTTCGGAATGAGCAAGGTGAAATTAAATGCGTAGAATAAACGGATTTCATGAAGGGTGTCGGTTAATTTCTCTTTTCCTGTTTAGTTATAAAGTGAAATTTCGGGGGTGCAAGAGACATTCCGGAACAAGATTCAAACCCAATACCCTAACGTAATCCAATTAACGGATCGCGTGAACCGTTCCTAAAACTTGAAAATTTATTTGCTATCGGGCTACTCAACAGACTGGCATACCATTAAAACATTTATAGCATTTAAAATCATCATTAATAATTTATAGTACCTTTCGGAATGTTGAACTGTTACTTGGCCATCTATTGTTTAAGCTTGGTAATTATTCATTATTAGGAGATGGGTAGTTATCTTATTTTTAAACAATACAATTTTATAAACAATTTTGTCATTTACTTTGGTCGAAGAGCAATGATTTCTATTCAACTAATAACTAAATTATTTTTTTTTTAATTTAAAAGTTTAATAGGTAACCAGTGTAAAGCGAAAAAAATGGGTAAAAAGAATAGAAATTCTGCAAAAATAATAAAACAGAATATATATATACACACACACACACATATATATATATATATATATATATATATATATATATATATATATATATAATATTGTGACAGACCTGAGGAAAAGAAGGCTAAAATTTTATGGGTATGTTAAGAGGCTTCCAGACACCAGATGAACCCACCAAATTCTTGAAAGAATTGATAAACTGAAAAATGTCCCTTGGCCACAACAAACAAAAGCGGACATGAAAAATGCACAAATTCAACCTGAGGAAATTTTGAATCGAAATATGTACAGAAAGAAAATTGACAGGTGGGAAGTTACTCCAGAGAATGAAGTACCAAAAAGAGCAGGTACCAAGTGGACGGAAGAAAGGAAGAGGATCTTCAGTGAACAGATGAAAGCATCCTGGATCCTCCGCAAACGATATCGTAATAAAGCTTCGTGTGTTCCGAAAGGGACCATTCACGTAAAATAAATAATAATAATTATATACATATATCCAGCATACAGAGATAGACCATCGTATAACAAGCACAAATAGAGCTTTCTTCTCTCTTTCAAGAGTACTGAAATCCCGAAAAATCTCTAGAAATCTCAAAGTAAGGGTGTACAATGCCGCGATAAAACCTATTCTGATGAACGGCATGCGAGACATGGGATCTAACCGGCACCCAAGAAAACCGAATCGAGAGATTTGAAAGGAAAGTCCTCCGCACGATAACCGGAGCGATATGGGATCAGAATCAAAATTCATGGAGAAGAAAGACCAATAAGGAATTGCTTACAGAAACTGGTCAGTCAATATCTCATGATATGAAGGCAAGGAGGTTAAGATGGGCGGGGAATGAAGGTCAAAGCAATCCATCAGCACGCCTCTTCATAACAATGAATGCCACAATAGTTGGAAGACCACGTGGAAGACCAAAAGCCAGATGGATAGATAGGATCAACAAAGATGCGAAAGAGCTGCATGCAGCAAACTGGAAAGAAGTAGCCCATGATAGGCAGAGGTGGAGAAGGCTGGTTAAGGCGGGCAAAGATGTACAAAGATCTTCAAGGAGCCAAACGAAAAAATAAAAATATATATGTGTATATATATATATATATATATATATATATATATATATATATATATATATAAGACAGGTTACCTTAAGCACTTAGCGGATTTCACTTTTTCAAATTTTGCTTTCTAATACATCAAGAAGCTCTACGACCTTTCTTTCTGATTTCCTCAGAGTAATATCAATATATGTATCACTGTATTATCAATATATATTAACCCAAAAATACATCTATTTTCGGAAATTCGTTTTGTGAACAGGCCTGTCTTGTGAAAATGTCAGCGAAATTTGATTTCCCTATTATATATAATTACAGTTTTATGTGGATCATATGTGTTTAAATTTTAACACCAGAGTGAAAAACGAATCCCCTATAGGATGTTTGCCGGTGGAGTTACGTTGTATTAAAATGGCATTTATTTAATTTGAATAAAAACAATCCATAACAACCAGCAATCCACAACGAGTAACAACATAACGAGGAAGTTGTTTGACTGCAGTATTATTTTCTTATCAGTACATGGAAATACATTGAATAGGATCGGAAGTACCGTATTGCTGATAATGTCATGTTTGTTGTGCTGCGGGCGAGAAGGCTACATTGTGGGGAGCTTTGATATATGATAGAATTCCGATAGTTCTTTACGAAAGCTTATTGTTAAATGGAGACAAATTCACAATGCGGAATCGTGAGATCTGAAACCAATTCCTCTTGAAACATGTCTCCGCTCTTCGATGGCTGTATTTTTCGCTTTTGTCTGCCATAAGTCCATGTCCATTGCAATATTTTGTTGCGTTAAGACAAGTTCCGTATTTTCTGCAGACTTCTGCGGCGCATGAACCTTTTAAATTAAATTAAAATAAAATATTGATAGTTCAGATAAGGGTTGACAACATTTTCGGATCAGGATCGTAAAAAAAAAAAAATCGGCGTTTAGAAAGGGAGAGCATAATTTTCGCACATTTATTTCCACAATTTGTTTAACTAAATAAAAAAAAATATCCGTTTTATTTCAGTTTTTGTTTAAAATTAGAAAACTCATTACAAAAATTATTTAATTTAAAACTGAAATAAATATATATATATATATATATATATATATATATATATATATATATATATATATATATATATATATATATATCGCTATCCGTCAATTCCCTGATAAAACATCAACGACTTATATGTTTTGTTTAAAAAAAATATTAATTTTCATTTTTTCATCATTTAATCGTAAACATGAATAACGTTGTGGCAGTTTTTTATAAAAAAAAAACAACAAAAACACAATACAAGCTCCCCTTAAGAGTTTATGTACAATAAAGACACATCTTTGAAAAAAAAAAGTATTTTTTACAAAACAAATTGAAATTGAAAAACAAATATGGTGCGGTGCGCGCATCACGAAACTTTTACTTACCTTGAAATAAATTTTAAAATTGTCTATTAATTTTCCATGGAAACATTTATTTTTCATTCTATAACATAAAAGTAGAAATTATTAACTACAGCAATCACTTAAATTTATGCGTTTTTCGTCACGTCACCTTCTACGGATATATATATGCTAGATATAATTTTGTCTAAAATCTTAAGTTTTCCAACGGTATATTATTCATCTGTATTACTAGCCTAACTTCCAGTAATTGGTTTTTAACCTGGGAATATATTTCTCCTTTAATTAATTATCAAATTCCTCAATTGTTTATTTTTTCCATCTTTTATTACTACTAGCAATGGGAGATGGTTAATTATTCCAAATAAACAAAATTAAAAATACTTTAGAGGAAGCCATTTTGAAAATTCTACATTTAAGCCCAGTCGCAAATTGAATATGCAATTTTAGTTTCTTAAAACTTTTCGTTTTGGAGCTGGACTTACCATACAAACACACAGACACATTTTGCGGGACGGGATCTTAAAACGCGCATTCCCCTTAAAACTCGGATTCGAATTTTTTCACTATCGCAATACTTTCCCTTATTTCATATATAGGTAAGTGAAAGTTAAAAAAATCAACTCGGAATACCGCGCTAATAAATAAGATGTGGTTACGAGACGAGTTGGTAATAACATTTCAACGTATTTTACTCGGCTAAACTAAAATAAAAAAAAAAAATTGTTTCTTCAAACATTCTTACAACATACGGTTGTTAAACCTAAATTATAATGAATAAAATAATTTGAAAAGTTAGCTTGATAATATATGCCGTGGTAATGACAACTATATAGGTACGTGAATAACTTCACAACGCACATGGATTGAGGTAAGCTTCGTAAATGAAGTCCGCAGTCCTCTGGTAGCTGGTCCTTCACCTCAGGGCTACCACTACACTCGGAATTTTTTTTTCCACCGTTCCCCTTTTTTTAACTCTTTATACCTGACGTTTTGTTGTTTGAGTGGTAATGACGTCAAAGTAAGAGAAAAAAGTTTGGAAAGTGCTTAAAGATACTTCACTGTTAACAAACATTTAAAAATTGCATAATCCATAATGGCTATTTTATCCTTCATGAGCAGAAATAAATTTCACAACCATTTAACATAGGTTATGAAAGAAAAAAATATATGTTTACGAAGAAAACTGAGAGTGAGCCAGTGTGTGGCAATGGAATTTCAGCAGCTTAAGTAATTATAAAATCAAATTATTCTTTTCATTTTCAATATTTTATTATGAATAAATGTTTCTTCGTCGTATAGCACTAGTAAAAAAAATCAGGTTAGATTTAACTAATTGAGTAAAAGTTGTAATGGGCTAAGGCTTTTCCGTAAAATGAGAATCAACCTTATACGTTACAGATGTAGGCTACCTTTGTAGCGTTCGCAGTCGAAACAGTGAAGCTGGTGTGTGTATAATGAGCCTTTACTCCATTGTTCGGGGACGGTTCTCAGCCCTGGTCCTGGAATGGTAGCGGTGGTGTATGCCACCAACAGGAATTAATTCCAGGTGATATTTATCACACTGAAGTTTCGACCTCATTAATCACGTATTCCGTAGATTGAAGATGACAAATGTGAACTTCAAATGATTGTTCCCAAGTTGGTAACTTGGGAGAGTTAACGGAAGATAGAATGAGGGAAGATTCTGAGACTACATTGATGGAATTTCGGAACATATAATAGATATAACATATGTTTTTTGATACGTTGCACAAAGGGGTAAATCGTAAATTTTTTAGAACAAATGTAGGGTTTATATAGAGGATTCGATACTGAAATAAAAATTCTGCAGTCAGTTAACAATTAATTGCTCAGAAGTACAGGAGTAAAAATTAATTTTATCATGTTCGATAAAATTAGTGGAGGTAAGAGAAAGCAATAATTATTGTCATAAAAATTAGGAAACTTTTAGAAAAAAAAATATTGAAAGAATTCCTTTAAAAGAAAATTTAATGTCGTGTTCTATTGATTAGTTACAACACCGCCAGGGTTCGCTTTAACTTTTGCAGATTCATTAAATTTGTGATTCCAAGTTTCCACTTGTCATGTAATTTTTTGCTGCCTGTTGCAGCCGCGTTTGCGTTTTACATTTTTCCGAAATTATTTGCATTCTGAGAAGGACTCTGTTCAATGTTTGGAGGAGATCCATGGAAATACTCAAGAAAAAAAAAACTCAGCACTGTTCGATTATGTGCTTTTTTTTTTATTGTAGAGCACATTTCCGACAACAAATATATGATAGAAATGTCTCAAGAAAATAAATTTTCAATCAAAAAAAGTTTTAAGCAATTCAAAATAAAAATAATTAAACATTCCCGAACCTAAAAAAGATGCTAAAATCGGAACAATTTTTGTTGGACACCAAATTAAAAATAATTCAACCCAACTTGGACAATTCCATCCCAACATGTGTCTGATAGGTCTAGTCGCCCGACGAAGTTTTTTCAAGATCATTGTGTTCTAAGAGACCAAAAAGAGCAACACTATTAAAAAGTACTTCCACGACGGATTGAGTTTTGCCACCGGTAGCAGTTTTTACGCAGGTGGAAAACGAAGTGCTGGTAAGAAATTTCAGACGATTGTATAGCCGAAGAAATTAAAAAGGTGTTAAACAAAAATCATCTTGAGTCAAAAGTGTATATTGCTGAAGAAGTACAGCACTTTTTTTGTTGAGGGAAGTTTCACCACGCACTCTTATACACTATTCCCTCCTACGGTATCGGAATTAGATACCGAAATGGAAAAGGACTTTAGGATTATATGTTGTATACCAAAATTAGCATAAATTATTAGAATTAAGTATTTATATCGTGTACAATATTATATTTTATATTTGCTTTTCTTCCTATTACTCATGATTATGATGAATTTTAATCTCTGTAAAAATTACACTTTTTTAAAAGAGTTTTGCACTTATAAATTTATAATTTGCCCCATTGCTTGCTGATACTTTTTTTAAAAAAAGTGAAAAATATATTTTCAATAGAAATTAACTTCTCCTTAATAAACCGATACTACGTCACAGAAAGAATCTTCAAAGTAAATCACAATTTTTCATATTTATCTCACTTTACTCTATCTATAGGCATTCTTCAGGTTAGTATTCTCGTTATGATTTATACAGCTGACCTAATCCATCCTTAGCACTGCATAGCACTGTCCAAACTACGTACGCTGAAAACAAGTGTGTGCTGAAACCACTTAAGAATGGCGTCAAATCACTTTGAGAACATAACTTGACAAGAGTGTTTTTTGGAATCCTCGTACAAGATTGAAACAAGAAACTATAGATTCCGTTCACTTCAACATTTAATTGACAAAGGCTCCAAGCTTTCCAATTAATCTTGTATATATTGAGAACGTTGAATCCCTGTATACTTAAATATTTTTAAAAAGTGGCAAGCTCTTTAGTAGGCGTTTTAATTTCAAGGATCTAATTCATTAGATTTAATTAAATCTGCCTCACAGTAAAGAAAAGTGAGCTTTGAGACGAGGTACTTGGAAATTTGACCTGGGATGGGTACACTGACAAAAGGCAATACCTTAATGCAATTAATAGAGAGTGCTTATAGCAGAAGAAGTTCTTATAAAAGGTTTCCATTACGTTTACGATTTCCCCGTGGCAAATAAATAACCTAAGGTTATTTTTGGCCCAGGAGCTAATAAATTAACTCGAGGCGAACAAGACTAACGCTGAAGAGCAGTAATTGAGTGGTCAATTTGAAGAGGGTAGGAATAGTGGCTTCTGAAGATAATTAGCCTCCCAACCTGCTACCCAATATTAATTATAAACCTCTTAAACAACTAAAAATATATTTATTGATTTAAATATTGAGTTATGACAACAGTAATAGTAAACTGTAGTCCTGCAGGTTGCTGAGGAAAACATTTACAAGTAAAGTGTAATATAAAAAATAAATAAAACTTATAGTTATTGTTCAGCCCCAATTACAATGCATTTAGTCAAGTCAAGCTATATTTCTTCAAGCGAATTTTTTATAAATGTGCCGTTAATAAAATGAGTGAATACAATAACAATTTATTAATTATTTTATTAGTGCTACATTTATAAGTGTAAGCCATACCCGAGTTATAAATTTCGAAATTTACCATGCAAAACCTTTATCAAACCTTAAAAAAAAAACATAAAAAACAAGGATTTAAAACTGGTGGTGCAATACAAAATGCCTCCCAGAAATTAATTCCTATATTTGATTTGATATGTCTAGAAATATAGAACTGAAATACATGAAACACAGAGTGCTTGTTTCTTGTATCTTGTGCCTGACAGATTGTTCTGACATACCAGTATTACCCTGATGCTTGCTAATTATAGATAAGAAGGAATGCACACAAGGATCACAACAATTATTCAACTAATTGATAATGAGGCGATATGAAAGACGTACAACGCTCCCCCAGTTAACTAACTATACCTGTATCTTGACAGCCTTTATAGAATGTCTCAACAACGTCAGATCAATGCAGTACAAAGGAATGGAGACGCATGCATAATTAATTGGGAGGATCAAAAAAGCTATGGTAGAATACTCTTTGAACGTTATTAAGAGGACAAATCGTGGGAGTTATATTAATAATTCAACCGTTCTGTGATTCACGTTATTGCGTGTTGGAAGAAAAATGAACAAAAAAAAGAAACTAAGCAAACATGATCATGGTATAATAGAGCGACTGGATCAATCACCTTACATTGCACAAGAATATGTAAAGAAACATTAAGCATTATTTTCCAGGTATGTGCTGATGGTCACAACCCTTAATAAAATATTACATGTAAATTAACGTTAATTACAATTAAATAAAAAAAATGTATTTAATTTTTGTTTTCATTTCATTTAATTATAAATAACATTGATAAAACTTTATTAACGCTATGTCTCTTAAAAATATCATTATAGTACATATTTAAGTCTGGCCAACAGCAAATATTGTAGTACATTTCGTATCAATAATAGATAATGAAAAGTTATATATAAATCAGCATTAATTAGATATAAATGAAATAATAAAAGTGTTCTAATAAATACAATTGTATATAACAAAGAAAAAAAATGTTATTTTCTCAACTAACAGAACAAAAATAATACATCACATAATGAAAAATAACTAATAAAATATTCAAACATATATGTATTAAAAAAAAAAAGATATCTATATATTAACATTAACCAGAAATAAAAAGGATAAAAAATATATTCTAATTAGTACAAATATAATCGTAAATGAAGTAGTAAAAAAAAAAATAAATAAATAAATTACTACAATTTTAGCTAATTTTTTTTCTTTATTTTTATTCTTTTATTAGGCTATGACAATGAAAATAATATAGGAATGTTATACTCTTCTTATAAGTTATGAGAGAAAAAGTTATGGTTAAAATTGAGATGAAATAATAGTAATTATGGATTCGATGATGACAAAAAGAGTGTATAATCATTGAAACTGGTGCTACAAGACATGGATTATATAAGATATTTGCCCTGAACATGGAGAAATATCCTGAAACGTCAACAATAATGATGTATAGAAAATTATAATACAAGAATAAAGATAAAGAAATTACTTTACAAAAATATTTATATGGAAAGAATATTATTTTATTTGTGCATAACTCGAATAGTAAACAGTTTTCGCTGATTAAACGAATGTTCATTTGAATGATAATTGAATTCCCTACAAAATAAATGATCTAATACACACCCTAAGAGTTGAGGACAATTAAAAACGAAAATTGTTGAAACTGCTTTATGTTATATCTCGAGTTAGACAAATGATAACGGCATGGTTTTTTTTCCAGAAAAACATTTGTTATTCAAAGTATACTAAAGGAAAAATATAAACATAAACAAATAACTGATTTTGGTCAAATAAATTTAAAAAATATTGTTTATATGTAACTCGATAAGTTTACAGTTTTCGCTGATTATACGAATGCTCATTATTAATTTATATTTTTACTTTCCCATTTACGATTAAATCTAGGAATACTGATTAGAGGATACTCTTTGTCTTATTTCTGATTAATATGAATATTGATACAGCGTTCGCCATAAGAATTAGGCACTCAAAATTTTTATTTAAATAACTGAAAAATAATTGATTGAAAAATTAAGGGATGAAAAGTAATTCATTAAAGAGGATTATTTATGTCAACACAACTTTTTTAATCAGAAATGAATATAAAATTAGTTTATTAAAGAAAAAAAAAGAGACATTTTTTCATGGTGCCTAAAATCAAAGCGAGTATATTTTATTAATTATTTTTCATTTGATTTTGTGGTATTTTTTTAATTCTATTTGTTAGCAAAACATAAATATTTTTTATATTGTCATATGCAATTATACTTTTAGATGAAAAAAGTGAAAGAATTTATACTGTTCTAAATTAAATATCAAAATATGTTTGGCAACTGATCTATAATTTAGAATAAATTGTTTTTATATTTATTTCATTTAATTTTAAATTGAATTTATCGAATATAAATGAGCATTATTTATATAATGCTTTAATATTTTTTATGGTTTCTAAATAACCAATAATAATTATTTCCACAATATTTTACAATAAATAGCATGGTTTTGATTAAATTCCTGAGTGATATTTTTATATCGTTCCATCAGAACAACTTTTGATTCTCAGAATGATTTTGATGAAATTCTCATTCTCCGATTGACAAATTATGCCATAGTGACTTCCATTGTGGATTTAAGGAGGCCTATGATCGAATAGATAGAGGTGAACTACTTAAAAATTTGCATGTCTTAGGATTACCACAGAAACTATTGCAGGTTGCAAAGATGACCATATCAAACTTGTGTTGAGTGCCGAGTGAAAATTCAGGACGACTTCTCCAGAGTTTTTGACATGGGAATGGAAATGGCATGTGGACAATTTCAAATATCTAGGGTCAGTTGTAACAGCGAAAAATAACATTAAACGCGAAATAAAGGCAAGGCTGGGTGCCGGTAGCAGGTGTTGCGTGCACTCCAGAAGGCACTCCGTTTTTGAAACTACTCCCGCAAAGCCAAATTAGTAATAAATCGAACAATCATCTGGCTAGTGGTGATATATGGTAGCGAATCGTGGGTCCTGACTCGAGAAGATGAAAAAATTATTAAGGTGTGGGAAAGAAAGGCCTTCCGAATGATAAATGGGCCAGTGAATAAATCAGGACAGTGATGTTTCCGAAAAAATCCAGAGTTGATGGAGATGTATGGTGAACCAGATATGGAGGTGTTCATCAGAATGGCAACAATACGATGGCTTGGTAATTTGGAAAGAATTCCAGTGGATCGTCTTTCAAGAAGGCTGCATATCAATTGCCGGAAGGAAGGCCAACGAGTAGACGAGGATATAGTCCGAGAGCCCCCTATAGGGGCTGTAGAGCCAATGTATAGATAGATAGATGGGCTTAAAAGGGTTTGTATCAGAACTATATCATGATTTTTTTAAGCTAGTGTTCGATAAGTATCGGAAAAAGTAATAGTGGCCACTTTTTTCCTTACAGTGTATGTATATATATATATATATATATATATATATATATATATATATATATATATATATATATAAACATATATATGCACGCCTGTTTCGGTTATTAGTCCCAAAGATATATAACAAAATGAAATAACTATCACTGCCATTATTAATATGACGCAACGATAGTCAATGAGCTTAAACGAAAGATATTGTTGATGTTTGCTGCATTAATAATTTTTTCATAAACCAAATTTTCTTAATAAAAATTTCAGCAATTCACTATATTTTTAGGTGATTGATTCAAACTTCATTTTCCACATTGGGTAATTTGCCAATTCTTTATTGCTATGAGATATTCATAATCATTATGAGATTGATTTTCCGTCCTATCAGAACAATAACTAGAGGTTATCAAAGCGGCAACCTCTTCACGCTCATTAATTTCCTTGATGTAGACAATAATAATTTTTTTAAATAAAAGTCCTGGTGATGTATGGTAATAATTAATAAAACGGATTCGGCTGAGCCTGAAATGAATTAATTAAAAAAAAGAAACACCTTGATGTATTTTAAAGGCGAAATGTTATAAAGCAAAAAAAATTCAAAATAAATTTTATACGTTTATATGAAAGAAGAACTTATTCTGGTTAGAATGATATATAATATAAGAACTTTATATGAGTATTTCGCTATTAAAAATAATAATATATTTGTTAGTTGTTTTATTAATTGTCGGTGCCATGTCATTTAATCAGTAATATAAATAGTAGGGCATCAGTTCACCAAATATTTCTATTTTATTTCACATCATATCGAAATTTCGGTGAACTTGGGCCATTCTCAAGTCATGTAAACGTACTGTATTCTATTGTTTATTGAAAACAACGTCATAACTATTTCATTTTTTCCTTCTACTATTTTTGAGTCATTGCCGTTCGCCGTTTACAGGACGTTTGGTCCGCTATTGAAGCATGACTGTATAATAATAATATAAGTACCTCTGGACATACATTTTCCTTATAATTTACGAGTGCTGTAGGAATATTTTTATATAATATTAGTAATGTAGAAATGAGGAGTTTTCTATCAAAAGTTAACATATCCACTTGTCAAAAACTTAGTTTTTTTTCCGACGAATTAATATTCTACATCTAAAAACTATTCAGTCTATTTTAATTCTTAAATTTTCCCCTGTTAAATAGGTGTTACAAATCTCGATGAGTTGCCCCCCTGATAACTTTTGTAATAATTTTCCAAAAGTGGATATATTGACTTTAGAAAGAAAACTCCTCAAATATTTGTGCATAATAATAGTATTCCAGAAGTTATAATGAATACTATTAAACTAAATTTACAAATGTCTTTTTGAACCAAATTCACTAGAAAAATGTCTAATATGTAAGTAGTAAACCTAATTTTTATAGTGTTTTGCGTTTTTATGGAAGTTTATATTTATGGAATTTTCCCTCAAAGTAATTGCCTGAATTTTTTGAAATTTTTACACAGCCATTTAACTATATTAGTATATAGCCTGTGGTGAGTATTTTTTTTTTTTTTTTTAGTAAAAAATTATATTGACTTACTTAAAATAAATTACATATTTTAAACTTTAAAAACGACATAATAAAACAATTTGTTACCACTATTATTTTTGATAAAGGTGCTAAAAAAACTCAGGAAATGTTCGAAGAGTCGATATTACTCAAAAAAAAAAAATTTAAAGTGATCAATCGAACGGATTTTGAAAAAAAGTTCCTTAATGTTATTCATGTTCCTCATGTTAACAAGCATTAGTATATCGATTCCTCTTTCTCATAATGTAAAAACGTGGATTTAAAACAGCCAATTCAAATTGTTTAAATATACGAGTAATAATATTGGCTTTTAATACCAGTGACATGGCTGGGAGAGAAGCTGGGATCTCCTGGTATAATGTAGAAGAGGGGGATATAAATACTGAGTATAAATATCGTACATAGGTATGAATTATTTTAAGATGATTTATTTTAAACTTGATTTTCTTTATCTTAATTATACTCCTATTTATTTAATTTATTTCATTATATATAATATTAATTATTTTATTTTATTTTTCTTTCG
Source organism: Rhaphigaster nebulosa (assembly GCA_948150685.1). Lineage (NCBI taxonomy): Eukaryota > Metazoa > Arthropoda > Insecta > Hemiptera > Pentatomidae > Rhaphigaster > Rhaphigaster nebulosa. The sequence goes on from OX411307.1 coordinate 150,109,046, forward strand.
TGTGTAAATATGGTTTAAACGGTTACACATAGCACTAGTAGCTATGGTACTCACGTGTGGCAGGTAATATTATTTGTCAATAAAAAACAGTTTATTGCTCCCTCAAAAAATATATTACCTGATTATTATTTCTGCAGCTGCAAAATAATAAAAAAATCTATAACCATCGTGGTCATAAGAATTCCTCTTCTATAAGCAGTGTGAGCTCCGAAATATTTTACTGAATTTTAATTACGGAGGTAAATGGTAATGTTTCGTAAATCAGTGAAGTGAACATAAAAGAAAAACTGAAGCATTTAGAATCATGTTTTTTAAATAATATTTAATTCTAAACAATATAATATGAGTTATAATAACTATTTGTCAATGCCGCGCTGATCGATAGACAATTTTCAATAACTCAGTGACTAACAAACTTCCCTACCGGGATCCGGCAAGTACTGCGGTCCTGAAAATTTTCTTAACAAAAAGAAAGTCTCTAAATTCCATTAAGAAATCGGGAAAAATCCACAAGTCGTCGCCCCTTGATTTATTCCGGCAATCCGTATTTCGAAGTATTTACGAAGGGAGTTTATTTTTTTTTAAACTGATCTCATGAATAAATCTTGCTAGAAATAAATTGCGATTCAAATCGCCCCAGGGGAAGGTCGAAAACAAAGGGGCTCCCGTATAAAGAGAATTATTTCCACTTCTCTTAATAGCGCCACGTGTTCCTTCTCGACTCGGAAGACTACGCGAACTCACAAACCCGCAACCCCATTACCGCTATGAGGAGCATGCAGCAGGGATCATAAACGTTAAATTTTGCCCCCTTTAATTAGTCAATTATTAATAAGATCTTCAACAAAAGGGAGTCTTGTATGAAATGGTTAAAAGTAACACATACCTAATTGTCCAGGCGCTATAGTTTATTTTTTAAATAGATTTCCAATGGACTTTCTCAACGTGATAATTAGGAGTGAAATGGTAGAAACAAAATGTATATGTTTTAGATTAAATCGGTATGTAGCAACCTGGTGAAAAAATTTATAAACGTACCGAAACATTTTTTTTTTTTTCGGGTTTAATATGTGAAAAAGTTTTGTTGGAAAAAAATATAATAATACGTAATAGCGCTTAAAAAGACAGAAAAAAATAGTTCGAAACAATTGAAGTCGATCAACTATTTTTCGCAAAATAAAATTAAACCCCGCGAAATATGGCCATTTTTGGGAATTTAATAACAGGCCTTGTAATTGTCGCAGGAACATGTTTGTGGAATTAAATCGTAGTTTTTAGTAATTCCTATGCAATAAAAATGTCATACGAAAATGCAAAAACTACTATTATTCGCAAAGAGATTCTCTACAATCTCATTTTCATGAAATATATGTGCTTGATTTAATACCTTAAAAACGCGTTTGAAAATCGGGTTTTTTTGCATCGGCCGCTCGGGCGTGCAAATGAAGGGGAAGTGTTAAGTACCAGGAAAAATTATTATTATTTTTACTTCAGCTAGCCACCATTAAAAATTACAATTTAAGCCGCGATACATGTTTCTACGACAATTACAAGCCCTGTAATTAAATGTCCAAAAATGGCCATATTTCACGTTTTTTAACTATTTTTGGAAAATAAAAAAATAGTATGTAATAGCGCCTAAAAAGGAGTAAAAAATAAACTTTGATAATTGAAATCGGTCAATAAATTTTGGAAAAAAAAAAAGAAAACGTTTTTATCCTAGTAAAGCTATTTCTAATAAGTTTAATATCTAAAATATCTATTTTACTTGCAGGGAACAGAATTATGGTGCGCGAACCACACAATTTTCACTTACTACTTTGAGAAGAAATTAATTTCTTCTGAAGTAGGGCTAGTGAAGTTTTAAACGTCCCCTTTTATTTTCAATGGGCATTCCATTTAGTTTCCATTAAATAATATAAAAATTGAAATTATTAACTACAAAAATCATTTAATTTTATGCTTTTTTTTGTTACTTTTTTATTATTACTTTTTGCGACTTTAAATGTTAGATATTATTTTTCTAAAATCTGTAGCTTTCCAATGGTATTCTGTTCATTAGTCCGAGAGCAATAGAGTATATCTAATCATTTTTTCAAATAAATTGTAACGGTTCTTTCTCAACATTATAATTGGGAGAAAAATAGTAGAAATAAATTTATATGTTTTAGATAAAATCGGTATGTAGCAACATGGTAAAAAGAATTCATAAAGGTGCCGAAAAATAGTTTTTTCATGTTTTAAATGTGATTTTTTTAAAGAAATTTGTTTTCAAGCTGAGAAAATATTTCTCATTTAATTAATATTTTATATTATATATTTCATAATTTATATTTATCCATTGATTATTAATATTAACAATGAAAGACGGTTGAATATTCCATAAATCACCTAATTATAATATTCGAGAATTTAACTCCCAATTTTTCGGCAGTAGTATACAATTATTTATGTCAATTAATAAAATTTGGCCGTAAAAGATTATACTTGATTAATAAATTATAAAAATTCCCAATTACTTTCCTAATGCTAATAGCATATAATGAATTAATATTATATTATTCAAACAATTATGTAATGCTTAAGGAGCCAAAAGGCCTCCCTCTGAGATAATTTATAAAAATTGTCTGGGCCAGCCGAAATCTGGTGCCGACAGGAACGATCTTCGCTGGGGTTCAAGGATCTGTTGAGTGCTCGGGGTGAGCTTGAATTCTCTCCCTTTTCTATATATAGGATATTACTTTCATTTTCCCTCCATTGAGCACCGAAATTTTCAAAGTTGGTGTCTTTCACATCTTAAGTAAAATTTGAATTTAATAGCAAAGATGACTCCGTATAAAATAAATTGAAAATGATCAATTCAATCATGTATAAATATCGTTTATTCAAAAGAATGTTCTGATGGCCTACATGTAAGTACAATAGATGCCGATTTAATATTTAGCGTCTAATTTTTAACTTATAATTTTTTTTTTCCTTAAAGCTATTAAACGAATTTTATAAAATTATTAAATGTTATTTTCTTGAATACAGTTTATTTTTAAGACCGCTTAAACAAAAAAAAAAAATTAATGCGTCTGCTCATGAATGCGCGGTAAAAGATATACTTCTTTAACGTGATCGTGATAATTGTTATTTGCATATTCGTAAAAAATGTATATTAATAGAATAATAGGATGAGGCAGCTGAAATATGAGATAAATATCTTGGGATCGATCTGTTCGAAATGTCGCGTAAACGCATACAGTTTATATCAAGTTCAGAAATAATCAAAACGAACAGTTAATAAGTAGGTAAGGTAATAAAATGAGTATTTTTGTTTTTGTTTCAACTCACAATTAGGCATATCAATTATTAACAATTGACTGAAAGCATATATGTTCTAATTATCTATTGCATACGAATGTATCTTAATAGGTTAATGTAATAACATAAAAAAAAAACAGAGCTGATTTCCAAATGAAAAATAATAACTATTAGAAAATTCATATTTTAAAATTCAAATTAAACAAAACATGTATACTCTGTGCCCCTGTACATAACCTCGAATGTTCAAAAATACGCTTTATCCCAGATAAATGAATTGTGAATGCACTTGATACACTTAATTTGCGAAAAAATAATTTTAAATATTTTAAGGTGCGTTTACACCTTTGCCAAGCCATGGCAAGCCCAAAGCCAAACCAAACGGCAAACGAGTAAAGGCGGGTTACAAACACAAATAAAACTAGCCTATCTAGGCTACTGTTCCGGTTATTCGAACTTTTGTCTACTGTTACTTTCGGTTTAAACTATTTGTATTTTAAAAAGACACAATTAAAAATATAAAATAAAAATATATAATTTATATAAATACACAAATGTGTGGATGCAACACTAGGCGTTTCCGGCAAGAGCCGAATGAGACACAAACACAGACAAATCAAGTCAAACAAAATTACGCCGTTTACACGTTCGATTTGCCAAGTTTCGGCAAAGGACTAAAAGCACATTTAAAAAAAAAAACTGTCAAGTAAAGAAAAATTAACCTAAAAAAAGAACGACTAAATTATATATTTTTATTTATCCTCTAAGAATTGAATAAAGTCAAAAAGTTGCATACAATTAATGTCATGCTCAGAAAAATATAAAAACAAACAGTTCCACTAAAAAGGCGTTTCATGTAGGAGTTAACGTGACAGTTACCAGCAACTATCATGGTGCCGCATTTCCGAACTTCCGTTACAATAAAAAATTTCCCTTAATGCGACAAAATAAGTATAACTTAAAAAAATATATAATAAGCTCATTAAACAAAAATAATTAATTAATCTCAATTTTAAAAAAAAATTGACTTTTGTACTTTGAAACATTTGCAATTAGAAATCCACCGATTTCAAAAAATCGTTTTAATTATCTGAAGTTTTGATTCAGCAAAGCTGTATTATCTTGTATTAAGATATTTATTAAAGATTTAATTTGATAAGGATATTGTTTTATGAATATTTTATTTTTCTATTGAAATTTTATTATGGAAATTGATCATGATTCAATGTTTGTACTATTTAAAAATACCATAGAACATTATTGGAAGGTTCTAAAACATAGCCTTAAATATCTCATATACCAGTATAAAGGGTGTCCCGTAAGTCACGAGAAATATTTAAAGAGGCGATGAAAGCATCAAGAGCAACAGAATAGTTGATATGGATCCACACAAAAAAGCAGGAAATTTAGGTTTTGTGTTTTTTTGTTTTTTTTTTAAGAAAGTCACGGGTTTTATTGAACAGGAAGCGATCACTCATAAATTATACAAGATGATGAAGTTTCTATTGCACCAACTTAGAGTAGAAAAAATTCCCTTTAAGAAATATTGTTTGGCTTAACTAAATCCACTGTATGGGGGCTATCAGGTGGAGCAATAGCAAAAAGCTTTATGTATATATATCTTTTTTTTTAAATCGCACTTTTATTGTGAAAAGGTACCCCACTTTCAGGAAAACTTCTACTTTTATTCAGGTGTAATTTCGTATAAATGAAGTCGAGTTTTCTTTTGGGATTGGTCTAGAATTGGCTCCTGATTTTGGCTTCCACAAAATGTGTGGTGTGGAATTAGGTCTCCCCGACAAAGAAGTATTTTGAAAATGAAATTTATAAAACTCACTTAGTTTCAGGTAAATAATAAAACACGGAAGTACAGAATAAAGAGCTTGTATGTGAAATAAAACCAAACTTTACCAAAAAAATATCTGTACATTAAATAAAACAATTCTTTGTAACAAGATATAAAATGAAATTGTCCCTGAAAATAAAAATAAAATAAACATTGACAAATTAAAGCCAATGATATTTAAATATTTAAAAGAATAAAATAATTTTACCACACCACTAACAAAAATAAAATAAAATATCCTTATCAAAATAAATTTTCAAAATGGCCCGGGAGGATAGGCCCTAGCCCTATTTAAAACGACGTATGTCCCTGCTTTATTCTCTTGCTCGTGATATTTTTATTTTTAGCATGTTTCGTATTTTTTTTTTTATATTGCTCTATTAAAATTATTTTCTTCTTTTAAATAATTCATTTCATTTCAAGTATTGATTTTAATTTGTGAATGATTATTTGATATTTAATTTCAGAATTGTTTTGGGTTGTTTACAAATATTTTTTTTTTTAGCAAAGTTTTGTTTTTAAGAAGCTTTTTAGTTTGTATTTACGTGTTATCGTACTGAGTAGGAACAAAGTGAGTTTAATAAATTTCATTCTCCAAACAGTTCTTTGTCCTCCAAACTTAATTCCGCACCACACCATTTGGCAAATCTGGAGCCAATTATGAATACCTATGTACAATATGAGAAATTTGGTTTAAACGTTCAATTTTATACTGCTAATATCGAAATCATCTACTTTAGCCAAAATATTGCAAAATATTCATGCAACAAAAATCAAAGTCGTGCAATTCAGCTCAAAAAGAGCAAAACGAGCCATTGTTTGTCATATTAAATTTTAATGTATTCTTCCATAGCTCCTGAATCAGATAGATAATTGGTTTTAAATGTGTTACACATAAGCGAAATAACATGGAAATCCGATTAATAACTAATCATATAATAATTACGATAATGTCCGAGACAGAAAAAAAAATGAAGAGAAAAAACGTTAGTAAACCGTATAAAGTAAACACAAAAATTTCAGACGTGATGCTGCCGATAGAGATTTCAGGACCAAGAATCAGTTGTATCTGTAACGAATACAGGACATTTCTGCTAAAATGCCTATGACGATGGTAAGTGGAAACTCGTGCCGCAGCTAACAGATATTCCAATGCCAGGGTGTGAATCTTTCACAGCTACAAAGACACATCGGCTTTTGATGTCTATCGAAATAAACCCTCAAAGAGACCGATAAAGGGAGTTATGGAGGCGGAAAAAAGTCGGTTCTTCCATAAGTATCCAGCCCATTGAACGGAATTCGGCTTTTTCCCACCTTTCAGGAGCTGCTAGCCAGTTAGCAATGTATAGCTTCCTTTCCAAAATCACAATCTTGGAGATAATGGGAATTTTAGGAGATATTTAGAGCTCGTAGAAATCCATTAACATCTAATAGCAGAAAAAAAAAACAAAAAAAAAAAACAGAATATTTATTAACATTCATTTCTCTCTAAGATACCGTCGACATACAATTAAAACTGATTAAGTCATTAATTTCTAAGTTTTATATTAATTATCACAAAACTAAATGGAAAAAACAGAAACAGAGTAATTTATATTAGGTACTAAAACTAAAGCAATGGCATTGCTAATCTATAATATTAACAAACAATAACACCCTACCATCATGATATCAATATCCCCTCTGTTTTGGACCTAATTCCATCCAAATAATCCAAATTTCACTGGGACCTTACTCATCATCCTAATCATTTAACATGATACCTATCCAGCTCCACCCATCCCTACAATCCTCCTCGAAGGTTGAAACGAAAGTAGCTCCGAGACTTTTTGTAAATATGTATATTGGAGTTTTGGCAATGGCCAGATTTTCCACTCAAGCTCTGTGCGTCTGCGGCGATTATATCCTTCTCGCTCAGTCTCCACTGGCTTTCAATGCCAGTGGGGGGATTAAGTGAGAAGCGCTGGGATATTCCTGATATCACGCTTTTCCATCCATAAGTGGGGCGACTAGCCTGGCTCGGGGTTCCCCAGAAAATCATAAGACATTTGATAATAAAATATAATAATTAGCTTAGACACTAAAAAACACCAGTAAAGTCAATATGTTCAAATCGTTCAAACGATAGTTGAAATTTCATGAGCAGTGGCAATTAAACGGCCAACAATAACGAAAAAGTCTTCAAATAAAACATGTGGAACCATTATTCTTCGTTAAAAATCACTTGTCACTTTTTAAAATATTCGGATAGGTTCCTTATAATATGTACTTAATTATTGGTAAAGCGGTAGGAATGTAAGCGCTGTCAGTCTTCTTCCTCGTCAATGAGCATTGATAGATGCAATAGTTATTAGCTTGATCAACATCATTTAGTTTAATGACATTAACTAGCTTATATTAGTGCAATAATTTAAGTGCCAGTAACTATTGTAAAAATTTTCACTAATTTTTCATTCCGTGCTCAATAATTTGTAAACTACCAACCACGCAAAAAATATTAGATATGGGCAAAAACTATTTTTGAGTAACGAGTACCAAGTATTTTATTTGAATATTCTAAGTAGACGGGATTAGAAAAGACTAAGAACGGAAGGGGTAGGCCAGTCTTCACTACCCCTTTTATCGCTAATCGTATCTAATCCCGGCTAGTGAGAATATTCGAGTAAAATTTCTGGAATTATAAGGCGTACAGATGTGAATTACCACTCAACCATTACCATTCAGGGCAAGTTAAATGCACCATAAAGTAGTTTATAATAATTATCTTCAGGAGAGAATTAAGAAAATTAAGAATTAATTACATTCTTAATCTATATATAATATATTGTTTCTGGCACTTAAATTATTACACTATTACAAGCTCGTTAATGTAATTAAACTAAATGATGTCGATCAAGCTAATAACTATTGCATTTATCAATGCTCATTGACGAGCAAGATGACTGACAGCGCTTACGTCCCTACCGCTTCACCACTAATTAATTTCATTTTCTAAGGAACAATTTCGAATATTTTAATAAGTGACTATTGGTTTTTAAAGAAGAATAAGTGCTCCACATGTTTAATTCGAAGGCCTCCTGGTTATTGTTGGTCGTTTAATTGTCATTGCTCTTGAAATTTCAACTATCGTTTTGAACATATTGACTTTACTGGTGTTTTTGTCTCTAAGCCAAATATTCTTTTTTATTATTCTATGCCTTATGATTCACTGGCTATTTCGCTTTGAAACAAAGTCAATAATGGCGAAATCAAGCCAAATACTGAATGATTTATAAGTGAAATTTGAAAGTCCGCCATCTTAGGACGCCATCTCGACAAGGTTCGTCCACTTTTTTTCTGGGAACAGTGGATTTTATTTTTTTTTATCATTAGCCACAAGTAATACAACAATGTGCAATTTATAGGGATATGGAGGAGGGGTTCATGGTAGGGGGGTCAGGTCCACCTAAATTTTCCTAATTTGAAGATTCCTTGCTCAATCGATGGACGAGACTTAAGTACGCACTTGTATCAACCTCGTTATTTTTTGTTAACTAAACCAAGTCTTCTCCTAATAGTTTATCAATTTTTCAATTCCATTTGTTACATTATAGCCTTTTTCACTCTCATTTATATATATATATATATATATATATATATATATATATATATATATATATATATATATATATATATATATATATATGAGTGTGTGTGTGTGGTGCGAAAATGCCAAGAATTTGACCCCGCCATTTATACATTTTATAATAATCCTTTGACATTTCGTTAAACTGAAATATGCATAAACAGAATTTAAAATAAGTTTCTATTGTATATTTATAAGAAATATTAAAGTCTCCCAAGTTTTTATTGAATTTATTTGCGCAGTAGTTAAAAAAATACTGATCATTTAAATAGTGATGAAGAAATAAAAAAAAAAAAAGGGGTGATGCAACATTTCATATTGATTTAAAGGTGTTTTCAAGGTGTATCTGACCTTAATAAATTATTTAAGCTGAGAATTCATAATCAAGTGTTTACACAATTCACACAAACAAATTATCCATTGTTGTTATTTAAAATTAAAAAACAGCAATTAAATGTTTAATGAAAATTAAAATCAATTATTTATGTTTAAATAAGTAAAAGATGTGTAGAATAGAATAGAGTTTATTTAACAAAATAACAATTCTGTATCACCAGATGGTAACATCTATCGTTCGCTCCCCAGAATAACGAATAAAAATTACAAAAACAAAATTCAGTATTTTTTCAACAATTTCAATAAGGCGGGTGTTGTGAAGGCTGCAACGTTAATTACAGGTATAAAATAAAAAATTTATTACCGAAAGGTTAAGCATATGAGGAGTGATACATTTCAATTAAAACTAATAATAATTATACATAACTATTACAGAATATATTTAAACAATTATTAGAAAAGTCAGAATTTAAAGTATTATAGAAATAATAAGGCACTGTCAATATATTTTGGAATAACATGAATAGCATGGAAAAAAAAATACAGTAACAAATAAATAAATCAAATAATAATAATAATGTATAATTAATTAATAGAGAAATAATTTTATATATTCAACATGCTTCCGAATCAGATATAAAACATAGAACATCTATTATAAAACATAAAACATCTATTATTATAATATAATATAATAATAATAATAATAAAAGACATAATAATGCTAAATAAGGACATAAAAATACTACATACTACATAAGAAATATAATAATAATTATGGAATGTACTTTACTAGAAAATCAAATTTAAAAGTAAGTAAATAAAGAAGTAAGTAAAGAACTAAATATTGTATATCTAGGTGATCTACATATGTCTAAGTGTCAACCAATTATCAACAATATTAACAGTTTCTTACAGACCAGTAAAACTGCTTAGATTGCTAAGACCGATTTCATTAAATCAAATTGTATTTATATAAAATTTATTTTTTATTTTTCCGCAACGAATGCTCTTTTCTCAAAAATCTTCACGTTTTGAACTAACTGCTAAATTATCCTAAAGTTACATCAAAAACGGTTGGGTCTTTCAGTTGTATGAGAGGTTCTTCAGAAATGGCGGACAACGACGTGGACCAGCAGAAACAAAGGTGGCGGCTCGTGGATAAAATTAGTGGGGGTACCAAAAAATTGTTAGCCTTTGTTTTAAAATTGTGCAAAAGGAAATAAAACCTGCATAAAAAGAAAATTTAATCAGAAACTTTTTAAAATAACAAAATCAAAGATTTTTTACTTATTATAACATAAATGGTCACAGTTCAAGCTTGATCAATTTATTTTAAAATAAAAATCCATTCTTCTTGTTTTCCAATTCAGCTTCCTATAAGCGCATGCACACAAAAAAAAATTAATTAAATAATATAGCTACAATGGACCCGAACATCTGTCAGGAACCCGAACAGAATAAATAGGGCGATCTTTGGGAAAATGTGGGGATATAAAGGGGCTGGTGGGGAGGGGGTGCATCAAGCAGATAAAGGAAGAAAGGGGAAACTGGGGATCTCAAGTCAAAACTGTTTCGATAGGGATGAGTATAGGGAAAAATTAATGAAAAGAAAGGTCCTTGTGGGTGCCAAAGAGGCGAGAAAGGGGAGAATATGGAGCGAGGAAGAAAGAAGAATGCAGTCTGAAAGAAAGAAGAAGAGGTGGGAAGAGAGGAGGAGAGGGGAGTGTGTGGGGAAAGTTAGAAAGAAATGATATTCGCGTGGTCTGTAAGGCCGTTTCGTGTCAAAAAAAAAAAAATAGCTAGAAATAAGATAGCAATCTAATTATACACTACAAGAATATGGTACACGGTTTTGAAGCACAACACACGCGGTGATGTGAAAAAAGCATTGCCTTCCACCGACATCGAAGGGTCGACACTGTGAGATCGATAGTGCTTTTTCTCCCAAAAGCCTCGCGTGCAGCTTCCTATAAGCGCATGCGCACAAATTGTGACATGGCTACTGGTATCAAGCTTAAGCATTATACAAGCATAATGAAATAATTAAGAAAAAAGGACTCATTACATTGAATGCTATTGACAATTTAAAATGGAAATGGGGTTGCTGCAGTTCCAATAAGTATCATCAAATCATCAGCATAATTGGACCCCTTTGTAAAAGATATTACCTCCCTCATCCAGACAGGCTCTTACTACTTTGTAGTATGATGCTGAAAAGTAGCGGGGCTATCACTCTGCCTGAGCCCAGCGTTTACCTGAAATGCGCTAGTTACCTTCCCATTGACTTTAACTTTTCAGCTTGTATCGTTCATTGTGCACACTACTAGTCTGATAATTTTTAAGGGAATATTCATCTCCTTCATTGCCTGGAACAATTCTTCTCTCAAAACTGAGTCATATGCCGCCTTATAATCAATGAATAGCAGCCACATAGTGTTTTGATATTCCTTTTCCGGATTGATACTGATTTTTATATACTTCAGCTCTTCCTAGAGTATCTTAATATTGTGCTGAAGATCTTTATCATGGCCTGCTAACACAACCAGATCATCGACGAACGCCAGTAATGACAGATTTAGTTGTCTCAAAATGAAATGTCCCAGGTGGAACTTTTTGAACTTTTCTTTATACTTTCTGATGGCTGAATCAAGGACCAAAATAAACAATAGTGAGCTAAGATTACATCCTTGCCGGGTGCCTGCAGATGTCTCAAATTCTTTTGAGATGTTATTGGCTAATCTGACTACACTTCTATTAGATATATCTCCTTTCTGGATCTTGTCGAATGCTTTAATTAGATCGACGAAGCAAACAGATAGTTCTTTGCCTTTCTCTATGGCTTTTTCTTGAATTTGTCTCATTGTAAAAATGAGATCCTGAGTGCTTCGATTAGCACGGAATCCGTATTGCTCTTCCTCTAGCTTAGTTTCGACCATCCTTCGAATTCTCTTTTGGAGAATCTTGGAGTAAATTTTAGAATTTCCTCTTCCAATTCCTCCTCATCTATATAGTCGTCCTCTTCCCACATCTCTTCTACTCTTTCTTCCTCAGGCTCATTTCCAAGATAGCTACTTTCTTCTTTTAGTAATTCTCTAAAATATTCTCGCCATCTTTCCATAATTTCATTACTTTTTCGTAGAATATTTCCTTCTTTGTCTTTTATGTGCTTTAGCACTAGAGCTTTTTCTTTCCTTAGTCCTTTCAAGACCTTATAGAACTTATATATGTTTTATTATAGATCATAATACTTCATTTACGTAGTTGAGATTACTTTTACGTAAATGAATTTAGTGCCTGAAACGGAGGACATTTTATAATTTATTCCTGATGATGCATTCACTTAATAGTATTTAAATAATTTGATTTTAAAAAGTGTTGTTATTCCTTCTCACTTTGGATATTGACGTCATAGCGGCCATTGACGATCACCCCACTCCATCGTTTCATTTTTTACCGGCAGGTAGTGAGCGGTTCATATTCATGTATACAGGTTAACACGTACCTATTTTATAATTAATAATTACAGTCAACAAATGTGTTAATGTACAGATTAATATAACTCTTGAGAATTGATGGGATATAAATAATGCCTCCTCAATAGCAAGAACAATAATAAATAATTTAATCTTAGCAATCCAAAAACTATAAAAAATGGTGAATTTTTTTAGTATGATTGAAATTATTAATCCAATAAAACTGTTAGTTTTCTTTTCATTAATAGTTATATTTTTTAACATTTAAGTGGTACATTTTATAGAATTAATATCGTAAATTTTAACAACACTGTATTTACTGACCAACAATTTTTATTATTGTCATTATAGCAAAGCCTAAAAACTGTGGAGTCTATCGATCCAATCCATCATTTATCCACACTCACGGTCCCAAGCAAATTTCTTCCTCAAATTTTCAGTTTATTTAAAAAAAAAGATCACATATTTCTCGACGTTTCGGCGAATTTCCCCGTATTCAAGACAACACTCACCCTCTTCCTGCGAGCACCACTGAATGAAGTTTATTAGTACAATTTTGAGTTCTATTTATACACATGATGTATTTAGAATTTAATATGTGTGCAAATGGTCCACTATCTATTTCATCGAATTCTCTTTAACAATTAATGTTTTTATTTTATTTTACTTATTTATTGAAATTTACAACTGTACTAACTAAAAAAATACAAGTAAATGTGAACCATGACATAATGACATGTAGAGAAACTACCCATGGGTAGCACTCCAATAACAATTCTAAGCAAGAAGGTCCCGAGGCCATTTTCTTTTTAGACGCCTTGGAAGATTATCGGGAATTGAAGAGGAAGCAAGGTTTGAGGGGGGATGGAGTCTGTCATGGAAGGATAGGCACCTGGTTTGGACCAAATCGGCAACATATGGAACATTAAGGTCTTTATGGATCATTTTATTCGTGACAAAGGAAGGGGCATTAAGGATTTTGGATTGTAAGGATCGGATACGAGAGAAATTATATGGTTTTAGTCCCAAAGCTCAACCCCATAAGTCCAAATAGGCCTTATTATAGTCATGTAGATGAGCCTTTATAATTAGTTGGAGGCTTAGAGCTTTTGTCGGGTATGCACTAAAGTAGCTGAAAAGGGCGAACAATTAATATATAGTTTAATCTGGCACTTAAATTTAGCGGTGATCCTTAGGAGAGGTTTCACTGTGTGTCTCCGACAGAGCTCTTCTTCTTCTCGCAAGGCATTTGGAAGGCGAACACGTCTCTCAACTTCATCAAAGAATATTGAATTTCTGTATCATTGAAATATTGCTAAACGTGGTAAAGGTCGCACATTCATTCATTTATTCATTTCAATAAAACTGTTAGAAGAAGAATTAAAGAAGAACTTTTACTGATTTAATAACAAATTGTTTTTGAATTGTAATATAAATAAGCCCTTTTTTAAAAATCATTATATTTAACTTAAATTCAAACCTTTATCACAAACAAAAAATTGGGTTATATCATTTCAAAAATAAATAAACCCCACAACAGAAAATTTCCTTGCTTTGAAATAAGCTAGCAAAATACACACCAGAACAATATATTGTTCTGAAACCTTGTATTCACATTGTATATTTTGCATTTTTTTTTTTTTTTTTTTTTTGAATTCCGTAAATGGGTAGCTAAACGTTCTTTACAACCTTAATATCCTTTGGTGCGGTAACGTTTCATTGTTTTGGACGGAAGCACTGTATGTCATTGTTAAATTTAGCCATTTACAAATGCGGGACCTAAGCATTAATTACCCACAAACGAATCCCATGTATTCATTACCACAAAACCCCATCCATTTTCGAAAAGATGTAATTAAGGAGTTTTTATTTAAATAATCAAAGCGAATTTAGTTTAATAAATTAATTAAACATTTAGGCACACTAAGTTAGTATACTTTCACTTGATTGGAACACCGCTTTATGGGGACATTTGGGGACAGAATTAAAATAGGCTATAAACAATGTAAAATTTTACCGCTTTGTCGGGACAGAAAATCGATTAATTAGGACAGAGCAATTTCGGTCCCCACCCTATTAACCACTTTTCTCCCGAGATTCGGGAAAGTATTGCGAAATGGAACGCACTTATCGGATTCACCCCTCACCCCTCGCCCTCCCGCTCGGCCTACTAAAAGCTTCAAAGAATGAAGAAATTAAAGGGTTTTACTAATATTGAGGGGAAGGAACCTTCTAGCTAGTAAGACACATTTTATGTTGAAATTAAAAAATAAAAATTATATGCTTTTTAGTTATTTAGTCTTAAGTCTCATCTTTAACAAAGCATACATTTGAAAGGGTAATTATTATGGTACTTACTATTACAAATTATTGTTCATTTGAATATTGTATTCCAACTTTGGTCCTTATAAACAAGGAGTGAGTGGGAGAGAGTGAGTGATATATAAATATTTATTTATATATAGAAAGAGAGAGAGAGAGAGAGTGTGAGAGAGAAAGAAGGAGGAGAGAGAAAGAGTGAGAGGTCTTAGTGATCGCCATCACCCAGGACCATTAAGAGTATCAAGCGATGCAGAGTATCAGTTAATAAGACAGACTAGCATGCAAGAGAAACAGGATTTTGAAATAATGCCTAGAAAAGTAAAAGCAGTATTAAATAAAAAGGTTGGGGTTTTGATGAAACATCCGTTCAATATTCAAGATAATTTTTCCAATGTTCATTATGATTTTCGTTAATTGTTTATGTGCTGTATAGTAAATATATACCTACATTAATGTATAATATATAATGCTGATTATAATAAATTTTGGTGCATTTTGGCTGAGATATGGAACATGTAGATATCTTGTAGGTAGTATAATATATAGTTAGTAAGCTAGTTCAAGACAGGCGAGGGGTATAATGAAACTCACATACATTTAAGTAATATTTTTTTTTTAATCTATAAACAATATTGATACTAACTAAAATATACTAAACACAATATTGATACTACACCAAAACATTCAACTTTCTTCAATTAAAACGTACTATACATGTTTGTGAAAAAATAAAATAAAACAAACAATAAGAAACTTTGATTTGAAGTAAAATAAATTTGGTTTATACTCAATTTTTTTAAATTAATATTAATTAATAAATAAATTGGTGTTAGATTATTATTTTAATAATAGATATTGAAATAATGATTTTTTTAATCTATAATACGATTCTATTAGCTTATGAATTTATCTGAACAAATTAGCTCATACAATCAGCCAAATTGGCAATATATCCTGCACGATACAAACAGTAAAATGAAAATTTATAGACAAGTATCAAGTGAATCGATTCAGTTGTTTTTGGTTATTTTTTTACTAATACTTACATAACAATACACGAGAATCATTGTTTTAAACCGATAAATGTATAGAATAAATAATTTAAAAAAAAATGAAAAATTTAACAACCTGATGTCGACGACATTTCTGTGGTTGAGATACAATTCACTGCAACAATTTCCAAAACAAACAATCATCCTCGGCAAAGTCGAGTTGGAAACCAATGGGCGTTATACCGCAATACCTCAAAAGAGATATAGAAGTTGAAGGAACTAAGATTTAGGCGCCAAATTTAAACTAAAACACGGTGAAAAATCTAGCAAGGCACTGGCATATTAAGGATTGACTGTACATATTTTAACACTTCTTGTATATTATTCAGATATTACTGCAAAAAAAAAAATGTTTATAGTAGTTTGCACCGTTTATAGAGCTTATGTTTGCATTGATTAAGTTCTTGAAGTAACAGTTCGTCTTAGATAGTTTAAAAAATTTGAAACTTTCGAACAATTAATTAGTTCTCATTGCAACAGATGAATCATGGGTGTTTCCACCAAAATTAAATAACACCGGATCCTGTGCTATTTTCTCTTCATATTGTATATCTGGAATTATTTTTAGCCGACACGATCTGTAGGAGGAATAAGGGGAGAGATGATTGGTGTAAGGGATGTTTGCTAACCGAGATCCAAACATCAGCTCCTAACAACTTCCTTATCCAGTTTCCTGTACTGTTTTCTAAGAGTAGCACGTTGCTATCTGGCAAATATAATAACAGATATACCACCGCAAACATCTGAGATTTGAGGGAAACCTATGCCTCGGAACAAAGGCATCTCCACGCTTATTTTTGTTTCAAATTTTTGTAGTATATGAAATAACGATAAGCGATTCTGGTTAATTATGAGTTTTAAAAAATTGGTAATTGGAATCCAGTAATATGTCAACTAAAAAAGAAAAATGCAGATTGTCAGCTCTCCAGTACCTTTAATACAATTGTACCAGCTTAAGGAGAAATGTAATTTTTAAAAAAATATAGGTACAATTATTAACATGACTAATTAATTGTTTGTATTTGATAGCGTGCGTATTCTATCAATGGCTCCTTATATCCGTTATAAATGATAATTAGGAGGATATGTATTTAAAAAAATTGAAAGGTATAAATTGAGTCATTTTCAAATAAACTGTCACTTTCAAAATCTGAAAAAAAATATTCACGTTCTTGGAAAGCACCCTTGACCCCAATATAAGTGTTTCAAAGAATGCAAAATCTGACTTGGTTTGCGAGTTTTACGATTTTTCGAATTTCTAGGTACTTTAGAATATTTAAAAACCCTTTTATGTCACTAGGCTCACGCGCCAAAAAATATTTTTTCTTTTTTTCCCCTTTTTTGGTATAAAATAGTTAGTGAAAATTTTCGAAATCCATTTCGGTCAGAATGCAAATCATGCGAACTTTTCACAACAATTTTTTTTACAAACTTATTATTTTTAAGTATTAAATATCTCAAAATTAACGGAGCTTTGAGAATAACTGAATTCTGACAGAGGGGGTTAAAAAAAAAAATAAATACCGGAAAAAATGTCCGGCTTCTAGAAACTCCAGGACAGCCTAAGTGATAGTATATTTAAGAATGGCCCCTATGAAATAAAATTCTAAAATAAATTACCAAAATATTTGCATGTTTTAATTTTTTTTTTTTAAATTCAAAATTAGTGCTACTTTGTAATGTTATGAATAAAGCACACATGGGAACATCGGTTCACTAACAACGGTTCGGCAAACCAAGTTACCATGTGTGTTGTTAATTCTTTTAAATGTTTTTCTTATGTGTGATTCTTTTACTAAATAAAGATAATGTTTTTTCATGCTACAGTAGGGGACATTTACCCTCTTGATCGTACAACACGTAATAGTTATACTAAATAACCAAATATCTAATGAAATATGGATTTAAATAAAATGATTTTTATAAATCATAAAATGGAAAATACCTTCTTTCTTAAACAATATAATAATGTTTAGCGTTGTTACTAAGAACTATAGATCATTATTTTTTTTATTTTTTTTTTAGATTGGTTCCTATATATAATGTTTGTAAGTTCTGAAAACCAATACTTAAAAACACAGCCTTTCTATTGGGCATCATAGGAAAAAATTAAGTAAGACTTAAGCATTATTCATTTCTTCTTTTGAAGGTTTGAACTTAAATGGTTAAACTTTGCTATTTTATTAAATATTAGATGCCTCCCTTGTAAATATTGGAGATACGGTAACTCACACCGGATACCAGCTACCCCTAATTTAAATTATGAATTACAAATTCTCTACCCTAACAGATAGAATTCTGAATAGACAAGCTCTGAGAATGCTGAAAATCTTAACCGGTTCTACAATAACTCAAACACATCCTATTAGTTACAAATATGATAAATCATAAATACGAATTAAAAATAAAAATTATTTTTTTAAATACTCGAATTCTATGATCTCAGTTTGGCTCCGATGGTCCGACTTCACACAGAAAAGCAGGAAGTTTTTTTTAAGTGAGTCGTGTTTCTGGTTGATTAAGAATCGATCACCAAGGTAATTAGGTTCCAATTACACCATCGTAAAGTAGACAAAATTCCCTTGAAGGAATGTAGTTTGGCTTAACTTAATCCATTGTAAGGAGGCATTCGGGAGGGGGGAAGGCTGATAGCGAAAAGTTATATTTTATTTTTAAAATCACACTTTACTTGTTAATGTCTTTCTCAACCCCTTGCAGGGCTATTGATACCCCAGTTTTAGGAAAACTTCTCGTTTTATTAAGCTTTAATTCCATATAAATTAAATTGAGGTTTCTTTTGGGATTTTTCTAGAATTGGCACGTGATTTGGCAAAAAGTGGTGTGGAATTTAGGTTTTCCCGACAAAGAAGTGTTTTAAAAATGATATCCATTAAATTCACTATGCTTCTAGTAAAAAAAGTAACACGGAAAATACAGAATAAAAACTTTAAAACAAAACTTTATCAAAAAAACATCTATCGATTAACTAAAACAAATTTGAAATTAAATATGAAATGAAACTGTCCCTGAAAATAAAAATAAAATAAACATTGCCAAATTAAAATTAATAATGCTTAACTATTTAAAAGAAGAAAATATTTTACCACAGCACAAACAATAAAAATACAAACATATATCTGCATATATAGCAAAATTATATAATATATATGAAATGATATTTTAAATATTAATTATAATTTGTCAATTTTTCTTTATTTATTTTTTTTCAGGGACAGTTTCATTTCATATTTAATTTAAGAATTGTTTTGGCTAATTAACAAATATTATTTTCGTGAGGTTATGTTTTATTTCATAAAGAAGCTTTTTATTATGTATTTCCTTGTTTTGTTTTTGACTAGAATCAAAGTGAATTTAATAAAATTCATTTTCAAAACACTTCTTTGTCGGAGAAACCTAAATTTAATATGAATAAGGGAAACCTAAAAAAAATAAATCCACACCCTATCTTTTTGGCAAATCTGGTGCCAATTTCAGACCAATCCTCAAAAAAATCTCAACTTCATTTATACGAAATACAAGGAAAAGTTTTCCTGATAGTAAAGTATTTGTGGCCCTGCAGGGGGCCTAGACAATTTTGTCTACTTTATGATAGTTTAAAACTACCTTGAAGAGTTTTTGAGTGATCGCTTCCAATTCAACAAAAGACGCAAATATTCCAATACGATTGGTAAATAACTGTGAAACTGCCTAAGACTGTTTTGGAGGTGTCTCATGGATAATTTCAAGCGGTAACTGTTGCGAATGCGATAAACACAGACAATAGGAGGATTCTTATTGATCAATTTAAAAATCATGTTAAGATTTTTTAACACCTGAGTAAATAGGTGATGTAAATTTTGTTTCTAATAAAATCAAAATCACATAACTGATTTTTGGTCACATAGGAGGTTTCACGGTGACAACGACGGGATAGAACTATATATATCTTATGTGAAAACAATCACTACCCTTTAACATTTCGTTATTTTCATTACATTTATATTTTTATTCCATCAACCGACGTTTCGATGTCTTTCTTCGTCTTCAGGGTTTTATTTTTCTCTTAGAATTTTTAAAATTAAGTTTTATAATTGGATTATTAGACGAAATATTATTTTATGAACATCATAGACTTAGAAATAATAGCAATTTCAAGAGAAAAATAAAACTCTGAAGACGAAGGAAGTCTTCGATCGGTCAGTTGATGGAATCAAATATAGGTCTAAGGAAAATAAAGAAATGTTAAAGGGTAGTGGTTGTTTTTACATAAGATATATATAGTATATCAATATTAAACGTCCAGAGAAAAACCCGCGATATCTACTTCTGAAAAATGCAACTGGAATGTGTGTACGAAATATCTGAAAGAAGATAATATACTCCCTGAAAATAAACCCAGAAAAGCGGTCGTTATTATTATTAATTAATCAACATAATAGAATAAAACACACATGATGACATTTGCGTTCTCAACCGAACCAAAGTAAATTTAAAATTTTAATTCCCAATTTCCTCTTTCATATTACATGTTAACACTTTCTTCATGGCGCCACATTTTTAATACGATTTAACGGCTCCATAATGCATTTAGATTAAATTTCATTTATACAAGAGTTTTCAAAACAGTTCTGATTCCCTAACCATTACAAATAAAATTATCCCGGAACGGCATTCCAGCTTGCTGGATAACAAGAGGGCTGATGGCCCGGCACGTTTCGGGTAAATCCAGCACCCCTGGTACTGAGAACCACAATGAGGCATTAGGCTGCTAAGGGTAATCTCATTGAGCTCGAGGGAAAGGGTAAAGCACCGAGCCTCATCAAGTTAGCATTCCAGGCTCACAAGAGTTATGTCTTAGCGCTCTTATTTAGAGAGAGCAAATTTCCTGTCGGAATTTTACCATTTATGTCACGAGTCCTGAAAATTGAATCCTCAAAAAGAAGAAGTTTTGATACTCCAAGGAGAATGGTCAATCCATTACTAAAGTTACCTCCATATCAATTAAATTATTTTTACTATCTTAATGCAATCTTTTCAGATTTAACATCCTCATGTACTCCAACTAAGGCAGGAAATCAAAAGGTCGATTAAAATTTCGAAGGTCGATTTTGACGTTCTTCGACTCGTTATAAATTGAGGAATTTTTATTTCTATCCATATAAACAGCTATTGCATTATCATTAAATGTCTGAGTAAAAAAAAAAAAAAAACAAAAAGAAACGTGATTACTAAATAAAAACAAACAGCGTTTTTTTTGCAAATAATGTTAGCACTAAACACGTAGGAACACCCCGGTTAAAGCAAATCGCTCAGTTTAACAACCATTGTTTTTAGATTCGCCTCATTTAATATAGGGTTTATAAAGTGCTTAAAACAAATTTAACGCCAGTATTGAATACAATTTTTTTTTATATACTTCACTCCGTAGAAGAATAGTGATTTCATAGCATATAATTTAAAGACCATTCAGATCCTGTATAATTTAATTATTTTATTTTTTAAAAATGGATCACTATAAAATTTACTATTTCTGGATCACAAATAATGTTTTTATATTAGTTAAAACACTTTGAACCCGGCTTTATATATTCAAATTAAATTTCAATTTACGATGACATATCCCTAGGAAGGCCGAACAAATTATATTACAGCATAATGTGTATATATTATAGGATCAAGAAATATTACATTTGTGCGCAATTTTTATAAACATCATTTTAAAAAAAATTAGTTGACTAAAAAGCAATTACTTTTTAATGTTTGTATTTTTCCTTTAATATACTCTGAAAAACAAATACATTGCTGTAAAAAAACATGTCAAAAACCATTATAAAAACCTGAGATATAAAATAAAGCAGCTACAGCCTATATTGTTTGTTTTTTTCTGCTCCTAGGATAAATAGGACGAATCTAGTCGATTTTTCTTCAGTGTAGAATCACCAAACAAAATTTGATCGGAATTAGCGACGGACGCACCATGCGCCTTCTCAGACTTAAAACAATAGACTAATCCTCTAAATTTAAAATATTGTTAGTTGGATGAACAAATCGTAAAATTTCATCAACAGAAAAATGCTAGAAAAACGATTTCATATAGCAATCTACTCTTCTGGTTTATACTTTATATTAGTACGTATCAAAATCTGCCGTTGAAGGGAATAATTAATAAACTTGACCCCGAGCTCGTGGTATTTGAACAAAATTGAAGTAAGATATTCAAAAACGTGGTCATGCATTTATTAGGTATTTACACTGAGCTTTGGGCACCTGTTTATCAACCCACATACAGAGGGTTAAGCGAGACTTCAAAGTAGGGATGGCAAACAGACGTCCATGTTTTTTTGGAGGGAGGGATTAAGTGTTAAATGTGTTAAATAGAAGAAAAAAAATCCCCTCCTTTATACATGAAACATCAGTGTAGTCTGTGGATTCAGCCTTTAATTGAAGACAAATTTCCATTACAGATTTATTTGATGGTTACGCGTGTGTTTGTAATCCCATCATAAGATTTAGGATAAAATATATTATTTTTTTTAAAAATTAGCCTACGCTTTCGGTCAGGTAAATAATTATTAAAAAAATCAACTTATTTTTTAATGATACTGCAGTCTTGTAGTGGTTTATCATAAGCTTTGTTAACAATTCTCCAAAAAACAATTTTTTTTTTTTAAATTTAAATATACAAACTCTATCGATTATTTACATAACCAAACAAATAACACCATTTTATTTCTAAAACAACATGATTCGGAATGTTACTATCAACTCCTCCATCAGGCAGTTGAAACAAATCTACCAAAAAAATGTCAAAACCAATCAATTCAAAATTATAAATTAAATAAGGACAGGATCAGACTGACTTTTCGTAAAAAAGTTCTCTCAAATTCGAATTTGGTTGTGTAACACATAATTGATAGAAATATTTAATTTATTTTAGAGACTGGATAAACTAAATATAAGTTGTTGTCCTATTTTTTTAAAAGTTGCCAACACTACACTGTTCCAAATGCAACTGGTATTGAAGCCCCCTCTGGAGGGCTTAAGAAGACAGTATCTAGATTTGGAAGCGTCAACACATTCTGGTAGCATAGTAATTTATAGTATTGGCCAAAGCATAGTAAAATATATGTTTGCACATTTATATTTGTAATTGTAAATTTCTTAATAAAAATTTTTCATTATTAAACAATATAATCGCTAACAGTACTGTTTTTCTGGTATTAACCTTAAAGTACTGCTATGTGTAAAAAATGGCACGAAAAGAAATGATAAATTAAAATCTATTATGTTGTATACTTGGCAGCGCATTTCGCCTAATGAGGCATTTGGTATTTAATATAAATTTAACAATTTAGGTTTCATTACATTTCAAACTAATTTAGTTATTCGGCTGTAGACAGGATGTTTAAAATTTTTCTTTTAATTAAGGTAAGATACCATGGACAGTATCAAGATAAACTACTCAATTCCAAACAGGAAGCAGCCCATATAGCACAACACTACCCAAATATAATTGGTAATAGTAAAATTCTTAATAACTGATAAATAAAATAAATTAAAAAAATTTAGTTACACATATTAATGGAGTAGTTTTACTATGTCATTAGAAACCGCAATATAGACTGCGCTGACGATCGGTATGACAGCTCAGAACTACTTAGGTGTGTCGGGATTCTGGAAAGTTCTGTTTTTTCATGAAGGTGAGTTACATGAATAAATAAGAATGCTAATAGTAGCAATAACATGTGTAGTAAGTTTTTTTTTTTTTTTTAGTATTTTTAAAATAATTTCATTCATAGCAAATCAAGGAAAGAAAAATGTTTTAGACGATGAACACACGTTTTAACAAACAACTCTCCTTGTAATGGTTTAGTCAATTGAAAGGTATGAGATTTTTTATTAATATGCATGAAAAAAATATATAATTATATTTGGTTAATATGTTGTATATACGCATATAGTATTCATTCATTTACATAATGATATAATAGAGATAATTATGGTGCTGAACACCGAAAGCTTCTCCAGTTACCCTAAATAGAAAAGATGATTTAAGACTGTCTATGGTATCTTACCTTAATTAAAACTAATTTAGTTATGCAAAGGTATTCCTTATTTTCTAGTAAGATTTATTCCATAATTCGTATTTTATTTGCTCATTTCTTAATTAGAATTGTATAATTCTTATTCCTCGTGTTGTATTATAATTAAGTCTTATGTCAGTCTTAGAAGTTTTTATTTGTAAATATTTCAACCGTTGCAGCCTCCATAACGCCGACTAATTAAAACAGAAAAAAATTATTATATTTTATCTTTGTAATTTTTAAAGGCACCGACCGAAAGATATTGCCATCGGGGCCCCATTCCACAATAAAGTACAAAAGTACAAGTACAAGCGAGAAAAGAACTAGTGGAAAGGTTAGTTTTGAGAGGTTACAAGTTACATATCGTCATTAGATCATAATAATTTTATTATTATTATTTTTAATTTACTGTTAATTTTAATATAACTATTTTAAATGTTATCGTGTTATTTGGAATCGACTTACCGGTCGATATACTTACTTTATATACTTACCTTATGGCACTTACCTTTAAGTGCCATTTTATATCGTTGATTTTAAAATGTTTACAACTTTCTCGATAAAGGATCTAATGATTTAGACCAAACTCATTTTATCAATGTGCAATTAAATGTTATTTAATATCACATAGGTTTTATCTTCATTGAAATTTTCTGACACAGCTTAAATGCATAATTTTTAACTTTTTTAATCTTCTTCATAATTCATAAATGTTTTATAATTTATATTACATTTAATTTAATATATATAATAATACCAAACTGTATTTTGGATTAATTTTTTTTGAATTTTTGTGTGTTATTAGAACTGAAGATGAATGTATAACATTCGAAACTAGTTTTCAATAAAAACAAAATTATAGATGTGGCAAATAATTTATCAATCCTTAATTATATTCATACTTTTACACCATCATGCGGTTGTCAACTGAATAAGAATAGCATTATAGATGTATAATGTGCCGTTGGAAATCTAGTGATATTAGAAAAAATAATATGCAACATATAAAGTCGTAGGAAGTAACAGAGATTGACGAAAAACACATACATTTAAGTGATTGTTATAGTCAATAATTTCTACTTTTATGTTATGAAATGAAAAATAAATGTTACCATGGAAACTAAATAAAAAAATTTATTTCAATTAGGGTGGTAGGTGAAAGTTATGTAATGAGCACACCGCACATGATTTTTCTTTTTTTTAATATTATAACCGATTGTCTAACTTCGAAAGAACTAAGAAAAAAAAATAAGGTGCTCGTTGCCTGACTGATAATCAATAAATCTGCCTCCAGCTAGGAAAAGGTTGAGGACTCCTGAACTAGGATATGAAATGCCTATAAGCTGGCGCATACATAAACCTCTTTTGCTCAATTTCAGGTTGGATTCGTCCCAGAATGAAAAATTCATGAACACCGAGATGTCAGCTTGGTATTAGGTCCACTACCGTTGAAGATGCCGACGGTTCGTTCCTATGCTAGTAGCGAATGGACTGGATCAATTGCTATTGTATCAGCTGAGCCATGATTATCTTTAGGTAGGGTATTTTAACTATTTTAAATGTTATCGTGTTATTTGGAATCGACTTACCGGTCGATATACTTACTTTATATACTTACCTTATGGCACTTACCTTTAAGTGCCATTTTATATCGTTGATTTTAAAATGTTTACAACTTTCTCGATAAAGGATCTAATGATTTAGACCAAACTCATTTTATCAATGTGCAATTAAATGTTATTTAATATCACATAGGTTTTATCTTCATTGAAATTTTCTGACACAGCTTAAATGCATAATTTTTAACTTTTTTAATCTTCTTCATAATTCATAAATGTTTTATAATTTATATTACATTTAATTTAATATATATAATAATACCAAACTGTATTTTGGATTAATTTTTTTTGAATTTTTGTGTGTTATTAGAACTGAAGATGAATGTATAACATTCGAAACTAGTTTTCAATAAAAACAAAATTATAGATGTGGCAAATAATTTATCAATCCTTAATTATATTCATACTTTTACACCATCATGCGGTTGTCAACTGAATAAGAATAGCATTATAGATGTATAATGTGCCGTTGGAAATCTAGTGATATTAGAAAAAATAATATGCAACATATAAAGTCGTAGGAAGTAACAGAGATTGACGAAAAACACATACATTTAAGTGATTGTTATAGTCAATAATTTCTACTTTTATGTTATGAAATGAAAAATAAATGTTACCATGGAAACTAAATAAAAAAATTTATTTCAATTAGGGTGGTAGGTGAAAGTTATGTAATGAGCACACCGCACATGATTTTTCTTTTTTTTAATATTATAACCGATTGTCTAACTTCGAAAGAACTAAGAAAAAAAAATAAGGTGCTCGTTGCCTGACTGATAATCAATAAATCTGCCTCCAGCTAGGAAAAGGTTGAGGACTCCTGAACTAGGATATGAAATGCCTATAAGCTGGCGCATACATAAACCTCTTTTGCTCAATTTCAGGTTGGATTCGTCCCAGAATGAAAAATTCATGAACACCGAGATGTCAGCTTGGTATTAGGTCCACTACCGTTGAAGATGCCGACGGTTCGTTCCTATGCTAGTAGCGAATGGACTGGATCAATTGCTATTGTATCAGCTGAGCCATGATTATCTTTAGGTAGGGTATTAAAGCGAGAGCATATTGTTACCGTAGAGGTGTGAGTGACGCGGCAGGAGGAGGCTGGGAATGGGGACAAAGGGCAGCTATCTCCCCGCTTATCGCAGCCCTGTCAGATACTTTTGTCGTCCTCTCCCTCAGCCCTGCTTCCGCTGCGCCGACCTAGCCCTTTTTATGCCCTCGCAGCTTCCACCAATTCCAGCTAATTGTCTACTCCTATTTAGCCACGCGATCGTGTTATCGGCTTCCTTAACATGATCCTACGAACCAATGTAATCGATTAAACGGTTCAAAGGAAACTATAGATATAAACATTTACTTGAATAACGCTGTACCAAGGTCTTCACGCGCCCGGGGCGTTCCACTTGTCTTAAACCTCCATTATATAATTCTCCTCCAGCCCTGACTAAAAATGGTCATAGATATTTTTTTTTGTAAACCTCCGATAACAGTTAATTTATAGTAAAGTAATACTTTCACATTACATTTTAACTTGTTTTAGTAATTTAATTTATTTTTTATTCTCTAACTTTCAGCCCCCTCTCCCATGATGCCCGGGAGGGATCGCCTTCTCCGTCCCCGCCTTAGCACGCCACAGCTTCAAAGTTACAATTTATCACAAAAATCTAATACGCATAACCATTACCAGGCCTATTTGGACAAACGGGGTGGAGCTTTGAGGGTGATCCACTAAACTACAAAATTTCTCCCAATCTTTGCAATACAAAATTTTTATACCTAACATATTCAAATGAGTACCCACTTATATCTAAATCATCGTCGTTTCTGCTATATTTTGGTTTATCCAGATAGAAACTTCGTAGATTATGATTGATTCAACATTTACTTAACAAACATTTTATACTCTCAATTCATTTCAATAAGCTCGTATGCAAGGCCTGCCGTCAGGGAAAGGCCGAGAGGGGCTTCCGAGGGACCTGATAAGAGTTGGCTAAAACAATCTTTACAATCAAGAAGTTTGTTGAACAACTATATCCAAATAAAAAAAATCATTTCAATATATAATAAATGATATCACGTACTTCTTCATGCTCTGAAAATGTACCCTAATGTATAAATATGTATGTTGTTTACGGTTTAAATAGAATAGAAAGTGGTGTTTATGTTATGGTGTTAACAAGACCTCACTCAGACTCCATTGGCTTTCAATAACAGTGACGCGGTTGGGTGAGAAGCGCTGGGATATCCTGGAGCCCTGCTTTTCCATCCACACGTGGGGAGGGAGGAGGAGGGAATGTGGTTCGGAGTTCCCTAGGTAGATTGTAAATATTGTATATATGTATGAATTATTTCAAGGTCATTTTATTTTATTTTTCCGTATATCAATTTTCTTTATCTTGGTTGTTTGCTTATTTTGCTATTATTAATTTTCCATCTATTTATTTCCATTTATGATGTACATATGTTTTAATTATTGTAATTTATTTTTAAATCTTTTTTTTTAATTTTATTTTACTTTTCTGTTTATTTTTTTTTTATTTATTATTTTTTTAAATTATTATTATTCTTTTTTGTTTTTGTTCACTTGTATATATGGTACGAATGGAATCTCACAGCACTAATACCTGTTTCCCTTGAGTGAGGTAGATTGTTTTATTTCTCAATAAAGATTTAAAAAAAAAAAAAGTTTAGGAAGAATTATGGCTCGATTATACAAATTTTCCCAGAGATGGCAAGAAGAGTGTTGCGACAAATTATTTATAAATTAACATAATTTATAAATATAGTTAATTAATAGTATTTATAAATACCGTTGTTGTTAATAAAAATTGTTCAAACTCTGCTAGTGTTATTATACGAACACGTTAAGTAATTATAATTAAATTATACAATCATTATTAAGTAATTTTTTAAAACAAATGCGTTGCATTTTATGAAAAAAAAAACTCTTGTTATTATAATGTAGTAGTAAGTTTCGTTTCCATAATACCTTAATCCATATATTAGTATCATTGACAAAAATTAAAAACATGAAATATTGAGTGGGAGAGGGCCAGCTGTATTTTCTTGCCTCTGGTCCAACTCAGCTGACGACGGCCTTGCTCTTATGCATAACTATCAGGAAACATAATTATCACATTAATATTTTTTGAAATATTAATGTAAATAACAGTACAGACTTCGCTCACACATGTTACTACATGTTACATATAAGGATTAGATATCCATAAGACGTAACACGGAACAACATGTGTATATAGTATATATGTATATAGTAGTCTATCTATTTTATTCCATTATTTATCTGAAGAAGGGAGACAAAATAATTTCTTCCACAAATCATCGTCAAAAAACTGATGCTATAACGCTGCAAACGCTGTCCGGGAAACAAAAGAACTGGTAGCAGAAAACTTAGTTTATACATAAGTTTAATTGGCATGGCTTAAAAAAAAAAAAAAAAAATAGAAAAGAAGAAATGAACTTCAAAAGAAAGTCTCGTCCAGGAAGTAAACATTGCATTGTTCGGAAATCGCATTGTTTTTTACATAGGTAAAAGAGACATATTTCTACAGTAAAATACAACCATATAAATATAAACTACACTTGAAAGGCGTGATTGGTTAATTATATGTTTGTAACTTCAATATAGTGCAATACGTGTTACTTTGTAAAAAAAAAAAAAATGGGTTGATAAAAACCTGAATACTCAAATTTAAAAGAATGAATCAATAAAAAATAATCAGTCAATCTAAGTTCAAAGTTCGCACGCGTGTAGTAGGCTGGGGCAAGATCAAAAAACTGTTTTTCTGCACTATTTTCGTGTGTTTTTTTTATTTTTATTTAACTCTATTAAAGTAAATTAAATTATAGCACAGAACCGGTTTTAAAAGAGGTACAGAAATTGTTGGACACGAATGGATTTCTTATATTTATATTCTAAAAGTATTGCCTAACTTTTTAACACAAATATCACTTTCGAAAACAAACTCGATGTTATCTTTTGTACAGGGAGTCCCGGTCTGCTGAAATACTCGGTCCTGTTTGTGAAATTATTTGACTTAAATAACAATTGAATATCAGAGGATATTGTTGAATAAATGCAAACTGCGTTATGTTTGCCAACTTCGCCTCCGGTTGATGAACGAAAAATTTGCATATTGATGTGATAATAACAGTAAAAATGCAACATTTTCTTAATTTTTTCGTTCATCAATCCGAAAGTTAGTAGAAATAACGCAGTTTGCATTTATTCAACAATATCCGAGTATTTCAGTTTAACGGGACTTTCTGTACACAAAATAATACTTTGTTTGTATTCGCAAGTTTTCGCAGAAGATTTTTATATTAAAAAGTTAGGCAATATATTTATAATATAAATATAACAGCCACTAGACATCTAATCGTTCCTAACAGTTTCTGTACCTTTTTTAAAATCGATTTTGCGCTATAATTTACTTTGATATACAATCAATCAAAATTTGTTTTTTCATAGTTACATAACTTCAGTAGCTTCCATTTTAGTAGAAAATTTGTACTCACCGATGATTAAACACATAATGAGAGAAAATACAAGGATTTATTGTTTTGACTTGTCTTGTTGAATCATTAGTGTAAGCAATCGTCACTAACTAGTCTAGTTTATCTATCTAGTTACAAATTCGATTTTTTGTGTACTAAAATCGCTGTATGGCCCACTGTGTGCCGCGTAGATTTGGTTTCTACACGGTTTGGTTTAAAAATAATATAGGGGTTAAAAAAAAGTCTTCGAAAGTAAGTTCATTCCTAAATAGAGCAAACTTCAAATTGAGGAAGGGAATAGCATTTATGGTTCGGAGAAAGGTTCAAGTAATTGAATATGATAATATTTTATAAATGAAGAATTAATTTTTTTTTTTGTAAATAATAAAGGAAAAAGAAAAACACACAGACTTTGTTCACAGACTAATATGGAACACAGAACAACATTGTTTTTTTTGTCTAATCGTCTATATGTTTCCTCAAGCCTCTCTCTCTCTCTCTCTCTCTCTCTCTCTCTCTCTCTCTCTCTCTCTCTCTCTCTCTATATATATATATATATATATATATATATATATATATATATATATATATATATATTTATTATTTCTTATTATTTTTTTTTTCATCCCATAAAAGGAAAAAAAAAAAATGTTTTCTCATGTCGTCGTTCCCATGCTAAACAAACGGATATGAAAATAACTACTTTCCAGGATAGCGAAAAAAACATTAAAATTTAAAAAATACACAGCTTAAAACTGTACATAAAGGGCACATTCAGTAATTAAAATTATTTCTGTAAGTAAATGCGAATTAATGATTTTCATATTCGTTAGTTAAGCATGGGAAAGACGATGTTATGACCACAAAAATTATGAATGGACGTGTACCCTACATTTTAAAGGGGAGCTACTATCATTTCCGCCTCTGAGACGGAATTAACCGAGTCAATTAATATAGATACTTGGAATTAATTAAGGAAGCCGACAACAGCTAAAAACCCAGAGAATGTTGGCCGCAGGCGGTTTCGGGGAAGGGGGGGGAGGGGGTAGATTTGGATTAAAAATAAAAGAGAGGGTGAAAGCAAATCTCTAAAGTGAAAGAAAGTCTTCGGAAGTAATTCTATTCCAGGGAGTAAATAAAGCAATCTTCTAATTGAGGAAGGTAATAGCATTTATGGCTCAAGGGATAGACGGTAATGGTATTTTGAGGATAATTTTCATCCTATTACAGATGGATATAAACTATTATTTATTTAAAATATAATATTTAAAAAAATGCGCGGAATATAATCGTTAATACCACAGTGTAGAAACGCATAACATTTTTTTGACTAATTGTCTATATATTTCCTCAACCCACTCTATCTCTAATTTTTAAATTTATTATTAATTAATTAATTTATTATTATTATTATAATATATTATATTTATTATTATTTATATTATTATTATTAATTAATTATTTACTTTCACTTACCTATATATTAAATATTTATTAAGAGAAAGTATTGCGATCGTAAAAAATTTCTAATCCGAGTTTTAATGGAAATGCACGTTTTAAGGTCCCTTGAATCCAAATAACCAAGTTTCGCAAAATGGTCTGTGTGTGTGTGTGTCTACATAAGCCTACCTCAAAAACGAAAAGTTGTACGTAACTTAAATTGCGTATTTAAGTTAGGTATGAGCCTACAGGCGTCATGTAACGTCACAACGTTAGAGCTATTTTTTCGCCGAAATCGACTTAATCATCCACTCATCATCGATTTTAATCATGTTTACAATTTTCTCGAATAAGGCTGTAACGATTTTGATCAAACTCATTATATCAATGTAAACTTAAATACTCTTTAATATCAGCTAGGTCTTATCCTCATTGAAATAATCTGACCTTTAAATTTGTTTATTTGAAATAATTAACCGTCTCTCATTGTTAGTAGTAGAAAAAAATGGATAAATATAAACTATGAAATAATTTGATAATTAATTACAGGAGAAACAATTAAATAAGTCGTAATATAGATACTTGGACTATCTTTGGAAAGCTAAAGATTTTAGAAAAGATATTCTCAAACGCAGAAAGTCGTAGAAGGTAATGCAGAGTGAAGAAAGGCACATAAACTTAAGTGATTGTTTTAGTTAATAGTTTCTACTTTTTTATTATATAATGGAAACTAAATGGAATTTCCATGAAAACTAAACAGAAAGTCGTGTGATGCAGGCACCAGATTTTTTTTTAAATATGAAGGTGAAATAAAAAGATAAAACGTACAAAATTTGTTTACACACTAATATGGAACACGGAAAAATATGTTTTGACTAAATACGTATTTTTTAAATCTTTGTTAACCTTTAAGTTTATATATATATATATATATATATATATATATATATATATATATATATATATATATATATATTAACGTATTATTTTTATTTTTTAGCTCATGAAAGGAAATGAAATAAAAAGCTAAGCTTTCTCCAATAATTGCCAACAAACTTATGAATGGTCTGGCGTACCCTACATTTTAAGGGGAGCTACTATCGGATTGTTACCGCCACTGAGACGGAATTAACTGAGTCAATTAATATAGATACTTGGAATTAATTAAGGAAGCTGACAATAACTAAGACGTCCAGGGAATGTTGGCCGCTGACGGTTTTGGGACCGGGGGGTAGCGGGTCGATACGGCCCGGGCTAGCGCCCAGCTGCTCTCCTTACTTCCTCCCCTCCATTAGTGGATTATTGCATCCGCTGGTGGTGGGGGGGGGTCCAAAAAGGCGACGAAGGGGGGAAGGGGCGAAAAGAAAAAAAATCTCATCAAGCTTAATCTGTTACAGTATTAACTCTGTGCTTACTTCGATATTGAATCGATTATT
This sequence comes from Rhaphigaster nebulosa, assembly GCA_948150685.1. NCBI lineage: Eukaryota > Metazoa > Arthropoda > Insecta > Hemiptera > Pentatomidae > Rhaphigaster > Rhaphigaster nebulosa. The sequence continues at coordinate 150,142,109 of OX411307.1, forward strand.
ACTCGTTGTTCTCTCTTTGGACGAGAGGGGGTTGAGACACGGTCTGTTAAAGTTCTATAAATAAGCCCGTCGGAGGGAAAGGAATTCCCCGTGTTTTTGCTTTTCTTCGCATTGATATCATTCTCAACTTAAAAAAGAAAGTAAATTGAAAAAGACAAAAAGAAATCATCATTGAAAAAGACGTCTTTTTCTTTTTTAAAATCAAACTCATTAACCATTCTTACGATTCCTAAGCACATAAAAAAATGATTATACCGTTGAAACTTCAGATAAAAAAACAAAGTATATAATTTTTATTGCACCTCAGCATGATAATCATTCAAATAAAAAGTCATAATAAAAAAATATCTTAAACATAGCGACAGGCTGCTAATTAGCCATCTGTTATTCATGTTATATAATATCTAATTGCAGGTAAGATTAATTTATATTATAATTTATTATTTATAATTCTAATACATTTATATTATAAATTTCTCATCTATATTAACCATTACTAATAAAAAAAATATGTAGACGATATATTACTATTACAAACAATGAGAACTACGAAGAATTACTGGCACAATTAAACCGTTACCATAATAGAATTAATTTTACAGTTGAAAATCAGAAAATAACAATATTAGACATGAATATCATGCTAAATAGCAAAAATATAACAACAAAATGGACCAAAAAAATATATTAATAGTAACGTAATGTTAAATTATTATTCAAACGACCCTTATTGGCAAAAATCAACTTAGCCAAGAATTTAATGAAAAGAGCCAAGGAACTAACAGATATAAAACATATAATACTGATAAAAGCAATCATTTATGAAATTTAGGAAGAGAATTTTTATCATAAAAAATAATAAATAAAATATGGTATAATAATAATAATCACAAAAAATAGCAATAATAATTCTTAAGCAATAATAATATGGATAGAAGTAATAAAAATGACAAAGATGAAATAAGAACTAATATGAAAACAATAAAATATAGAGGCTATAAAGAGAAATAAATAAAAATAAAAAAACACACAAAAAAAAAGAGAAAACTATTGCCGAATACTATACGGACGATGATAACCAAGATAAAAAAAAAAATTATGTTGGCGAAAATAATAATGAGCCTAAAAAGAAGGATATAAACATAATGAAATTCTATAAAATGAATTATATACCGGAATTAATATATACCGGAATTAATATATATATACCGGAAACCAAAAAGGCATTGTTGGAGTACGACCAGACAAAAATAGAACTGGGAACATACAAAAACAACAAACTAAAAAAACATTTAAGCAATATAAAAGATAAAACAAAAATTATAGACCGAAAGAGCGTAGTTTATAAAATAGATTGGTGGCAATTGCGAGATGACGTTCTTAGGAGAAACTTCTACGAAATTACACACCAGAATCGAGCAACTTATCAGTAATTGTAAAAGCAGTATAAATAAAACCATCACTGCTTTGGCATCACAGTATACTTAGTAATCATAAATTTAATTTTGATAATCCTAAATTATTAGAAAATGAGAAAAAAACAAGAAATACAAAAACAATAGAAGCAATATACAATACAAAAAACATTTATAATGCAGTTAATTTCAAGAAAGATACAGTTAATTTAAAAATCCATTACACAGACATAATAAATAAAATGAATATAAAGTAATATAAATAATCAAAAATAAATTATAATTTAAAAAATAGTGCACCGATTTAATTATAAAAAATAGAATAATTACAGACATTTGTAAAACAAACTAAATAATAGTGAAATTGAAGTAAATACGTAGGTTGGCAGGAATATAAAAATAGTAATATAAATTATTACAGAGTTCACTTTAGTGTTAGTACAATCACTCCTAAATGTGAATTAGTTTCCATAATTAGATTAAAAAGTAAAAAATGTATTCACATCATATCTTATAATAGATTGATGAGAATTTTGAAGAAAAAGTGCTGTTTCATCCCAGCCATACCAGGTAGTAATCTGTAATTTCAACTGATTGTGTAATCATTTTGCAAGACTTGGTCATTTGGAATCAGGGACCTTTAAACGAGTATTTCCGTTGAAAACACGGATTCAAATTTTTTTATGATCGATATATATTCCCTCATCTATATGTAAGTGAAACTAAAAATTTATTTAAATCATGCCTTATAAAACATTGATAAGTATGTTGTATACGTATAAAAAAGTAATCATCATTGTAAAATACTTTTATTGTATTTTATTTTTTTTTTTTTTAAACGAATTCATTAGGCATTGTTACAATTTAAAAAAAATATCATTATAGCTTTGAAACTTTAACTGAAAAAACAAAAAATTATTGCACCTCAGTGTGCAATAATTATTCAAATAATTATCAAAAGCTTGAATACGGAAGCGGGAAGCTAATTAGGGATCTGTTGCTTTTTAACTGTCCCTTTTATCAGTTGTTAAATGACATCTAAATTGAAAAATAACAGATATAAGAATAGCGGCTCTTCTTCTCTCCGAGTTTTAACAGTATAACAAAGGGTAAAACTTTTTTGAACTGCTGCTGACATCGATAATGAAAAATATTTAAATGTACATATTATATTAGTTTCAAAATTTTTTTTATTAGGAATAAGGTTAATGCACCAGTAACCGATCAATTTAAGAAAAAAAAAAAGACCTAAAATTATGAAAACCTTCAAGTTTATAACTACTTCCATTTTATATATATTTAAAATCAAATGAAAGATGTTAAAAACTTCAACATTTTCTTAATTGTAGGTATTTTCTTTTTAAATGGTCGGTTACAGGTGCAAAATCTGTAAATGGTGCATTAACTCTATAATAAAATAAATAAAAAGTAAGATTTATTAGGTAATGGTGGAAAAGACGACTTACCTAGACTGATAAACCGTAAGATTAAGAGAATGATAATAAGAATAATTGTTTTTATGAGCTTTTATGCTGAACACGTAAAACCAATGGAGTCTGGCCCAATCATTGTTAGTATTGATTAATAGGTACTAATATAATAATAATTCATAATAATGCATTAATAGTTTAAGTAAATACATTTACGGTAAATGTAAGAAATATAAATATATACCTATAAATATATATATATATATATATATATATATATATATATATATATATATATATATATATATATATATATATATATCAGGCGGTCAAAGATCTACAAGGTCTGTAGAGCCAACCGAAAAAATATATATATATATATATATATATATATATATATATATATATATATATATAATATATATATCTTTTGATTTTCTAATAATCTTCTAATAAGCCTAAGCGTATAAACTATATACATTAGATCAACACACGCATACGTACTTTTACCTAATCTGCATTTAGCCTAAAACGTAACTTCGTAATTTGCTTCTATTGCAAAATGATAAAAATTATTCAGTTTGTTATGATGGTCTATTGTTATTAATTGTTTTATTTGTTCAATCGGGTCTATTTTATCGTTCATATATATTTTAAATAAGTATCTATAATTGTTTTCAATATCGGGCATGATAAATCGCAAGAGTAATTTAAGGATTAAAGATAAGGCATCGACATTATGACGACTCAACAAAATATAATAAGTCTGATTAAATATTAAATTAAATACGTTTGCTTGACTGAACAAATTGTAAAAAGTTTAGTGCTTATTGTTTAGGTAAGTAATAATTATACTTCATAAACATAATACAATTTTTTCTTTTATTATGTCAACAAATCATTATTTATTATTATAATGGGATGAGCTTTAAAAAATGCCCGATTTCCCTTTCATGGAAATTGTAATACACAGACCGGCTGTATTTGTTTTTCAAATCCAATTAATAATATCACTACAAAGGCTGGCCATCCTAAATGGATTTGTAAAGAAAATGGCCAAGTATTGCCTTCTATCTTGTCTTAGCGGTTTAACAACATGACGCTAAATTTTGAAATACTGTTAATATTGCGTCATTATTGGAAACGGAAGTTTTCTGCCGCCGAAACAACTCGTTTGGTGCGGCAATTTGATAATGGAAATGCTCCTTTTGGACGGACTGCGAGTAGATGTTTGTAGAAATTTGAAATTTACAACAGCCTGGAGAGGAAAGAGGGACTCTGTTGAGGCTGACGCGACGAAAAATCTTCAAGTATTGACAAGAGAGCTTGGAGTTTCTCAATCCAGCATAAATCGTGGGCTGCTTAACTTTGGAAAAGTGAATCGCTCATCACGTCAGGTTCCCCATTAGCGAAGAGTTGTCCGCTGAGCAGGCACGGAGTCGAGTAGAACTTTGTAAGCAACTTTTGAAAAACCCAAATGACCATCATTTCATTAAAAGAATCGTTACTTGCGATTAAATGAATTTATATGGAAGAAACTCTAAAACCGAGAAACAATGGTTAGACTGCAATCAGCCTGCTGTGTCAGTCGTAAAACAAGAGCAATTCGAAAAAAAGATAATTCTCTCTGTATTTTGGATTTACAAAGGTAGTATCCTTCATTCCAGAAAGTCGAACTATTGATTTGGAACGTCAAAGTGATCAGTTATAAAGTTGTACGACAGCGTTCCCCAGGATTAGTAAACAGAAACCATTTTTTTTTCAACAAAATACGCCAAACCAACTACTCTCCGTTACACGCAAAAAAAAAAAAAAAAAAATCAGAACTGGATGGGATTGAACTTCTCCCTTGCCCTGGTTAGAGTCCCGAACCAGCACCTTTCAAATGTATAACATCTGTTCCTGTCGATGACACACTATCTAAGGAGAAACCTTCAATTCTCCAGTCGAGGTTCAAAATAGAGTTGTAGAATTCTGGCCTTGAGATGGCAATAAACCATAGAACACAACGGCGTATTCATTGAATATTAAAAAAAAAATGTGTTAAAATAAAATTATTTTTAAATTAGCAATGACACATCCTGTAACTATTAGATTTTTGTAAAGTTGATTTTACTTCATTTATTAACTAATTTGGGCTTTTCCTTAAATATTTAAAAAATGCGTATTTTGGATATTTTATTGAGTCTTCTAGCATATTTTGCTGCATAAATTGTTCTGTATTTTAGTTTTCACTGCATGAAAATCCGGCCTTTGATCATTAATTATAAATAAAAATATAATCATAAAGATACGAAATTAACCAATATAATAATTACTACAAGTGTATATATCGCATTTTCAAGTCAAATTTAATATTTTCCGATTCAGATATAATCCTGTCTTAATCAAATGTAACCCTTCCTAGGTCAGATGTAACCCTTTCTTGGTCAAATTTAGCCCTTTCTTAGACGAGTAAAACCATTTCAAATTTAAATTTAACCCTTTACATTTACACTTCCCTTTATAAATGTAAACATAAATCGTAAAAAATATAAAAAGTCGTAAATATAAAACGTGAATATAAATCAGTATTATAAATTATTAATGTTTTATAATACTGATTTATATTAATCCAATTTAATACGTATAATAATACCAAACTATATTTTGAATTGCTTATTTTTGAATTTTTTGCGTGTTTTTAGAACTGAGGATGAATGTATAACATTCGAAACTAGTTTTCAATAAAACAAATTTATAGAAGTGGCAAATAATTTATCAATCACTAATTAGATTGATCCTTCTATACCATCATGCGGAAGTCAACTGAAAATAATTTGATTTTATGCATAAATCTGATGATGCATAAATCGGCGAAACTTCGACCAGTTAGTTGTTAGGAAAACTATGAACTATTATTTATTAGATTCAATCGTGTATGCTGGCAAATAATCAGACGGGGAGTTTTTTTTTCTTTATTGCTTAAATATTTAAATATAATACTTGTAAATAAAGGAAGGAAATTAGCCTTGTTTTCGTTAAGCATGAAACTTTGAACTTGTAAATATCAAAGGACTATTTATCCAAATGTAAGATTCAAAGTTAAATTGTGTACCACGTGACCGGACTTGACGGGCTTGAATTACCCCAGGGTTCTTCACTTCTCCAGCGGTATCAGAAGCGTAAATATCTCGTCCCTACTCATGACCTAGAATTTATCTTATTCAGAACTATCGAATCAGATGAATGTCAGAAAGACAAAAAAAAAATGACAATAATAAAAATTAATTTATAACTATAAGTAAAAGAACACACCTCACACTGCTCCGCGGCAAATGAGGACTCGATTAAGTAAGTAAGTGAGTAAAAGAACAATAAAACTTTTATGAATAATTACTTAATAACTAATTTGACACGGGAAGTATCTGCATCGAGAATAAGAAGAGGTCTAAAATACAAAGCTTGTTTCTCAGCAAGACCTTTTAGTTTGGCATGCTATTCAACGCTCTACAGTGAACAGTTATCTGTCCACTAGCTTTAGCTAAGTGGTTAATGGTTTGTAAATACCGTTACTGTGGTATTTCATTAAATTTTATAATACTATTCCTTTGTTCTCTTAGCAACAATAATCCCAACATAAAGCAACATTATAGGGCACTACACACTTAGATCAAATGAGTACAGATTTGTGATCATTTATAGTTAAAAACGTCGAAAGCAGGCAATCCGTACTAAAGACTGTTTGCTTTTTCATAGATTTCAATTATATGAAGGAGGCATTCGAAGATTTTTTTTTATGAATAAAACAAACATTAATTGATATATTACGTAACGTAACTAATATTTTTAAATTATGAAAACAAAACTAAAATAAAACTGATATATTATTGGAAATATCGACGTCGTTTTTTGAAAAAGGCTTGAACGCCAAAAAGAAGAAATTTAGGTTTCAATTTATTATGGGACCTAACCACCACCTCTATCAATTTCCGCTCTCGATGCATCGAGAAAAAAATATTGGTAACGGTCTAAAAATCGACTATCGATGGGGTAAGCACCAAACACTAATGACTTTCGGTCGAAGCCATAACAGCATATTGCAAATTTCAAAAATGGCCATATTGCTCGGTTTTTTATTTTTTTGCGGAATGTTGTTGACCTATTTTATTTTTTTTTTTATTCTTTTTAAGCGCCATTGCGTAGTATTTTTTGTTTTTCCAAAAATAATTTAAAACACTGAAATATTTCCATTTCGGGTATTTAATTACAGGACTTTTAATTGGCGTAGGAACACGTTTCGGGGCTTAAATTGTGGTTTTTTGAATAGTGACTATCTACAGTAATAATTTCATGTAGAAATAATTATAAATTTTCGTGGTGCGCAACACTTCCCGTCGCTCGCCTTTTGAGGTCTTAAATCGAATCTCACATATATTTCATGAAAATAGGGTTGTAGAGCAACTCTTTGCGAACAAATGGCGTTTTGAAAAATCGCTCTAGGAACTTTTTGAGCCCTGTTCAAGCCGTTTTTCGGGAACACCTTTTTTTTTTCTTTTTTAAACGGCAAATATGTATTCAAGAATCTGGAAAGAAAAAAATATGGCAGAAAATGAAAAGGCTTTATACCGACACGTTAAAAATATTTTTATCATTCTTAAAAGTCAAAGCACGGCATAAGCTGAAGAAATTAATGGAGGAAATCCATATGTTTTAGACGGAACCGATTAACTATTGGTCAATTATTTTTCCTACTTCTAATATTAGAGAAAAAGTTAGAATATAAAGCTGGAGTTTATTAAGGTGTGGAGAAATGTCTGGGGTCTTCAATAACTAAAAGAAACTAAATTCAAGTGAAAATAATGGCAAGGTAAAAGACGGTAAATGCTTGTTATTTCTCAACCGTAAAATTAGACAGCTCACGGTTGCTGTCTAGAAACTTGAAGTTAAAATTTACAAAACTATTACCTTATCTACTTCACAGGCGCAAAGCGCGCCCGCTTACGTTAAAGATCTACCTTAATCAGGGACGTCGCTATTTGGAGGGAGGTTAGGGTATGCCACCTCCTCCCCAATAATTTGGAAACCCCAAAATTTGGGTAATTTAAGATTTAAGAACCTACTTCAAACTGCAAAAATTGTGGTAAAAGATTTTACTCAAAGAGTTACTAAAACTTAAAACCAATACCAATACCTTTTAAGATAAGACTAAATCTAAACATACCGAGAAGTAGGCGGGAGAATAACCTTCTATCAATGCAGTGTTGGTAGTAGTGTGTCTTTGGGTGCGTTAAGCCATATTATTACTATCTTCATTATTATTAGAAATGAACGTTTATTAATAAAAATATCGGATATCAAAAGTTAATACACGAAATGAAGAGGACAAGAAGTTTTCCGCAAGCTTCCGCAGCTAGAAACTATTGAAGAATTTTATTATCAGCCTGATAGTAATACAAAATATAAATCAATATTGCCAAATGATAGCGCGTTACGAAACATTTTTTTATGAGTTCATTTAAAGTGCCTACTTCTTTAAAATATTATTAACTACCTGTCGCACGCGACTTCGTTCTTGTAGTCTTCAATTTAATGCGATAATATATGTAGTATGAATGCCCGGCATTCGTTGTAATGCCACTGAAAGAAATAAAGTGTTTGTATTTTAATTCTGGTTATCGAAATGCTTTTGGATAAATCAGAAGATTTTCCGGAGTGTGGGCATTAGAAAATATTTGTAGTATGTAAAACAATTTTAGGTGCACGTGCACTCTTATGTTAAAAACCTCTTTCAAACGGTACCTTCCTTTTTTTAATTGGTTCAGTACTTCGCCTGAAAAAGGGGTCTCTCCAACCACAATATATATATATATATATATATATATATATATATATATATATAATGTTGTGCTTTATATGATAAATCAATTGTTAATTTATAATTATGATTTTCTCGAAAATAAAATTCTGCAAATGCAAATAATTATTAATATCATAAATATTTTTTTGAATAAAACTATAATAATTCTATGATTCGAGTTGAAGAGCTTGTCATAATTAAAATTTTGAGATGTTTTCGATTAAATAAGTTAACTAACCTTAGTAAATAACATCTTTATCTAAAATGAAACTTCTTTTTAGTCTTTCAACCACTTTGTAAATTCATCAGGTTATTGTTCGTTATTGTAATATTTTCCTCAGAAATAATAGAATTCTGCATTGTATCGAAGGTTATCAGAGGATGGAGTATGCATTTCAAATCCCTTTCATAACCCTTCGAATACGTTTTTGGGAGGGTTTCATATATTCCTATACATTTTCCTCCTACATATGAGCACTTCCAGCAGCCCCCTTCGGATCAAATGAGCTGAAATTCGGTATGTATGGTTGTTTTCTAGGCAGAAAAACACCACTGAGGAGTTAGGGGGTCGAAAATTTCTATGTGAATTGAACTGGTTTTAGAAAAGTTCCTTTGTCTGGTCTCAACATTTTTCTCCCGTCACCGCCGATTTGATGTTTTTAATTTTGTATTTTAGTTCTAAAATATTCTTCAGTTATTATTTATCTTATCAAGATAGGTTATGTAACAAATATTATCGTATAAAAATGTTTAAAACAAGTTACGCAATAAATCTCTTTGGAGGGATTTATTTCAATATTGGAACGAGAAAGTTCATCTTTGCCCGTAATTGCTCTACGAAGCAATTTACAATTTCTCAAGAGCTCGTTTTCATGGAAATAAAATTTCTAGCTATTAAAAACAAAAAGAAAGACAAATGAAAGGAAATGAGAAAAAAATACGACCTTAGTGACGGAGATCTGCTGCTCACACTTTTTATTTTTTTCCATTCCGCTCGTGTAATCTGTCTCAATAGTCTATTATATTCTTTGCCTACCTGTTTTGTCTTAAATGTTTAATTTAATTACCATGTCTTAAAAAGGAAATTTATTGAAATGGACTGACATTCACGGAACCAAATCTTTAATGTAAAATGCAAACTATACGAACAATGAATCAAAATAAAAATAAGAAGATTCATGGAGGAAAATTACTGGAAATATCTGCAGGTCTATCTAAGAAAACTTTAATATGTTTGAAAGCTTTTAATTATAAATAATAAAATTGTTGCATGAATGTCGTCATTGCAAGAATGCACAACGTACAATATTGTTGGATCTAACTTGGTTCGTTGTTTGCAATTCATTTATTTAGTTATCAGTGATACATATTTAAGTGCTAGTGTGCACGCATCTTGTCTAAATCAAAGAAAACTAGCATACTTGCTTTTGGCAATTGGAATTATACCTAATTTTGTTGCATAAATTTAGCCAAAGTAAAGAAAATAAAATATTAAAAAAATAGATAGTAGATTTTTAGTTTCAAATTAGCAATCCATTGCTGAAAATCGTTGTGAAAATGATTTTAACTAGCGATATGGTAAAAAAAAAAAAAAATCGTATCTTAATGTACAAAATCAATTTGAAACGATGGAAAAAAGAAATGTTTACTTTGTAACTACATAAATTGGATCGGAATACATTTTAATAATAATAATTAAAAAATACAATAGAATCCTACAATCTGACCGATCATCTCATAGCATTTCATATTATAGCTGAGTGCCTTTGATTAAATCTATATTTATACCATGTTGAATAGATTAATGACGTAAGCGAAACCAAAAGTAAAACTAATTGAATGATATCGTATTACAGAAAATATTGAACAAATACTTAGCAGCACGAAATGGATACCCTTTTACTCCGGAAAGTTAAATTGCTCAGAAATAAAAGAATAGATGATTGTTAAGATGGGACCTAAGGGAAATAAGACACCACTTAAAATTATTTATGCCTAACATAGGGCACTGTGTAATAATAAATGAGCACGCTCCATCCAAGGATATCCAGACACGTGGTGACAAGCAGTTATTCTGTTCAGATTTTAACTAAAACTCGGACAAACTTGTCTTTGCTACAAGCAAACTTAACGAAGCATTGACTGAGCTCAAGAGGCACGCTTAAGCAACCATGTTTACCTAAACAGACACTAAACTCAATGCGAAAAACATACCACACATAATTAATTCTATTTATTTTTCAATGAATTGAAAGAATTAGAATGCCTTGAAATACTATTATTCATATCATTCATTCAGTTCCTCTTATTTGTTTTGAGTTGTTTTTTTATAAATAGATATTTTTTTCAGTGTTCTGGGATGTTTTTTATATTTATTCAACTATATTATACGTATGAAATGATAAAATTATAAAATGAATAATAAGGCCTGTTTAATAATTTTGCGTAATTACTATTTTAAAAACCAAATACTTTGAGTTTGAAATTTTACTTCTAGTGTTTTCTTGTTGCAAAAGGTTTCCTTCTCCCCTTCTGTAGTTATTGAATTTCCCAAAACATCTATAACACGGACCCAGTATCATGGGACCTTCGTAAATGGGAATTCGGGTTATTGGGAAACTTTTGCGAGTGAGGATTCTTGGATGTTCCCTTGAGATCGCACTTTATATAACATCATACCCTCGAGCGGTTCCCATAACGTCAAGTTGTTTCCACGGCCTATGACAGTCACACAGTTAATAACAAATACGTGTGACCTCATGCTCTTCCTAAGGTGTCTTCGTTTACTTCGGTTACTGTTGGTAGCTGTAGATTGAAAATTTCATGAAAATAATAAATATTAATGTTTGGATATGCAGAAAAAAAGACATGTTGGTTCGGTATTAAAGTCCGCCATACACGTTTTATCCTATATATATATATATATATATATATATATATATATATATATATATATATATATATATATATATGCTATGTTTTCATTGTCATTTACCAGAAATTATAAATATTATTAAAATTAGTATACAGGGTGTACCTGATAAAAAACGGGAATCTTTAGGGGTCGATTGAACATCTTAAGAGCAATAAAAAAGTTCGTAAGGGCCATGGCCCAAGTACACACAGAATAATAGCAGGAAATTTAAGTTTTTTTTTTTTTTTTTAAGTGTCACGTCTTTTGTTGAATTGGAAGCGATCAATCAAAAATTATTTAAAGTAATTAAGTTCCACTTGTACATTCGTAAAGGAGACAAGATTCCCTTGAGAAATATAGTTTGGCTTAACTAAATCCATTGCAACAGGGTTTTTGGGTGGATCAATTGCAAAAACATTGATTTTACTTTTAAAATCATACTTTACTTTTGAATGTTTTTCTCACCCCCCCCCCGAACTTTTTTCCGCCTCATACCTAACTGGGGGCTCAGAAAAACATTCGCAAGTAAAGCATGATTTAAAAAATAAAATTTTCGCTATTGGTCTATTTTTCTTAAAGGGAATTTTATCTTCTTTACGATGGTACAATTGGAACTTAATTACCTTGAATAGTTTTTGAATGATCGTTTCCTATTCAACAAAAATCGTGACTTATTAAAAAAAAAATTAAATACCTTGCTTTTCTGAGTGTAATGGGATTATGGTCCATATGAATTTTTTTGTTGCCCTTAAAATGTAAAATCGGAACCTGAATCTTCCTGGTTTTTATCTGGTATACCCTCTATACTAATGTTAATAATATTTATATATATATATATATATATATATATATATATATATATATATATATTATAAAACATATATGGCAGACCATGGATAGTATTTTTTACCTTTATTCAGGTTTTGCATTTTTGGTATTTTAAACGTTTTGATTTTTTATTTCTAAACCTATTCTATAAATAATACCTGAGAAAAAAAATTAGTAACTTTGATTTCAGTCCTGTCCAGTTACACTAATTTTTTTTCATCTACTCAATATATGGTCACATTTCACATTATAGTTATGCCTGCTATGTCTACTGTATTGTCTTCTGTATCCTTTTATTATTCTGTTTAACCTAATTAAAAAAATATTTTCACATCTTCAAACTACAGTATTTCAAAGTATAAAATATCGAAGATTGTAAGGGGTAAAAAAAAATAGATAATTTAAAAAAAAAATCAAAATTATGCTGAAATACTTCATCCAAGTATCGAAAAACTAGTTGGATTAATCTTATAATTTAATATAATATAATAAAACCTTTAGGTGCGCCCGACCGTGTCCTTCTAAACTCTCACAAACTTTAAGTATTGCGGGTATTGTATAGCCTGCCTCGTGTCTATTTCTAAGTTACATCAACAGAAAATTTATAAACATCTGATATTGAATATAGAGGATCCCTTTGTACAACTTTATTTTAGGGGAGGGCATAAATAAATAATAAATTAATGCTAAATAAATACATATTATCTTATGTATGTTTCCCTAGTGATTAAAGCCGTCTTTGCGACGGAACTTTCTCCCTAGTAATTATATAAAATAGCTTTTAGTTTGTGAATAAATTTCGAAGGTAATTAATTTATTTTTTAGTTTCTAAGGTATCCTTCAGCGATAATTAAAACTGATACTTTTAGTTAGCAATTAAAAATGTTCTGCTAATATAACTATTGATGATAATCTAGAAAGTCGCTTTTTATCATTTATGGTTTTATATTTTATATTGGTTAAATGTAAAACCGTAAGAATTAAATTGTCTTCTTCTCCGTAAAAATTACTATTAAATCCTTCAAAAAATCTCTAAGACTTTGATTTATTATTTTATTTATTTATTTTTTTTTTTATCGAAATGATAACCCATTCAGCAAAGAAACTTGGGTTGCACCTTAATGAAGCTAAGACCAAGTATATGAGAGTCGGAGAAGATGCACCAGGGACCGGTACTTTTGAGGCTGGACCATATAATTTCGAAAAAGTAAGCAGCTTTGTCTACCTCGGGTCTGAGATCAACTCCGGAAACGACATCTCTCGAGAAGTCAACAGGAGGATAGCAGCGGCGAGACGGTGCTACTTCGGCCTTGTGAAGCATTTCGGAAGCAGGTTCCTCTCGAACAGAACCAAGATCACTCTCTACAAAACCTTGGTCCACCCTGTTTTAACTTATGGATTGGAAGCGTGGGCCTTTAAGAAGCAAGATGAAAATAGACTTCTGATCTTTGAGAGATTAATCTTGAGAAGGGTTTTTGGCCCTGTTAGAGAGGGTGGAATTTGGAGAAGAAGGAGAAATGCTGAACTAGCTGCCCTTTATAAGGGTATAGACTCGGTCAAGTTAATCAAGATAGTACGACTTCGATGGGCCGGGCACGTCATACGTATGGATGATTCGGTGATACCCAGGAGGATGCTGTCCGGAAGGATGCATGGACAAAGAAGGGTTGGCAGGCCTAATGTCAGATGGGAGGACTCAGTGACACTCAATGACGGCTTTTGGAGGAGGCCCAGTCTCGGTGACGGGATGTAGAGCCATCTATGTATGTATGTATGATAACCCATTCAGTTCAAGTCAAAATTCAGTGAAAATCAGTCAAAAGTCCGCCAACTTCAGGTATCTTCATAGATAAAAGCACTAACCTATGAATTTATCGCCGATGCAGTCCAATTTCCAATGCAGATCAAACAATAGGTCACACCTCTTTAGCACAAAAATATATTACTATTATCTGTTCAAAAATAGACACCCGTCCTTACAAAACCGAGGCCCTGACATTTTAGACCCTAGCAATATCTGATAAATTCCCGAGGAAAAGGAAATGGCACCGCAAACATTTGTGTCAAAGCACACTTTCAAAGTGATACGACAGGATATAGGTCCTCCTCAACCGCCTTCGCAGACAGCTCCCATTTCAATAAGATTTTCTGTATTATAAGAATGATAAGTATGATTAAATGTTTAAAAATAAACATACATTTGTATCTATCAAAAGTTAATATAACCACATCTCAAAAACAAAGATTTTTTGGCGAATTAATATTCTACACCTAAAAATTATTCAGTTTTTTTTTTTCAAATATTAAAGTTTCCCCTGTTAAATAGGTGTTACAAATCAACATTTTCAATAAAAATTTGTGTTATCTCCATGAGATGCCACCATAATAATTTATTTGTAATAATTTTCCAAAAGTGGATATATTGACTTTTTATAGAAAATTCCTCATTTTTCAATAGCTCCCCTAAGAGCAATCTTATTACTAAACTACTCTTGAAATTAAATAGCTGGAATGTGTAGCACAGTAGGAAAAGTTGTATTGCTGGAATTGAATCCATCACCTGATCCATTGAATACTTTTATATCTGGTCAGATTTATTTATTCTTAACATGTTTTGCATGAAGTCATTTTAGGGATGGAAGTCCTTTCGTCCAACATTTCTAAATACTCTTAATTGGACTAGTATTACTAATAATCATAGAAAACATAAATGGGACCATTTTGGTGACTCAAACATTTATTGAAACCTAGCAGTGTAAAATGCCTCGATAAAATCTCTTCTGTAAAAAAATACGACAGCAAGACAGGGCAAGCAAGCAGGTGCTACTCCCCTCCCTATTATTAAAAACTAATTTTCTGGAACTATAAAATATCAGCATATATTCGCGAAATTAAGTTATTAATAAAACTTATAAGGGATTTATTGATCTAAATAATAATTTAAATAATCTGATCCTCATTTATTTTAATTTTTAGTTGTTTTAAACTAATTTATTATTGTAAGATGAAATCATATGTATATAACGACAAGAGGAGTAATCATTTAAGCATTTTTTTAGGTTTTTAACTTTTAAAAATATGTGAATAAGTAATTTTACTGATGCATCAAAATAGACCACCAAATATTTCGTATATAATTTGTTTCGTTTTAATACTTCGTTATAACATAGATTGCTGGAGCCATGAATGTGTAGAAGGCTCCATAATAAATAAACAGAGGTGTGTATAACACTTCCCAGCTCGAAATGTGCACCTTACAAAAGGATATGCATGCGAACAAACCTTCAACGACGTGACGTGACTCACATACAAGAATACTCCCAACTAGGCACAATACAAGAACGCATTACACGCATATCAAATGTTACCACAATCTACCCGCCCTCTTTAAGCCCCATTTCCTTCAACACCCCTTCCTACCAGACGGCAGAGCAGAGAGGATACTTTCAAACCCAATAGTGTCACCCTGAAAATATTTGTAAATAATCTTTGGTTCACTGCTAAGTAAGATGTAGTTTCTTCCAGTTTCGATGCATAGTTTAAACACGCCTTCAAATACCTGTCAAAGTAAAGTTAAAAGACGTAAAATTTATGGGAAGGTGTACAAATATCGTCCCCCTAAGCTAAATTCGAAATTTGAAACGTTAAACTAACGTTTAAAATTCTCAACAAATTAATACGAGCAGCTCTGTTCGTCCAACAGATGTTGGTATCGATATTGGGAAGAACTAAATAATCTTTCTCCTGAGTAAACAAAAAAATATCTTTCCTTGAAACACCAGAATAGCATTCTGAAGTTGAACAAAAACTATATCCAGCTTCTCCTCGTTCTATAATTGAAAAATATTGAGCCGAAACAGTAACCTTCACAACTGTTTTACTAACAACAGTCAACTGGGATGTACTGAAGTATTCCAAGAGTTTTTTCAGCTGGTAGCTGCAATATCAACACTAGATAGCAGAAGAATTTAGGCGACGCACATAAGGATGCTAAAGGTAAGTAAGGTATTGTAATCGACATTTAGTAATTTCTAGACATTCAAAAATTTCAATGAGATTTTCTTCGATTAATTAAAACAGATCATCTATTTTATCCATCTGAATTATTGCATAGGGTAATTGAAGTTCTTATCAGATTCAGTAGAAACTTGGAGAAAATACTACATACAAATTGCTAAGTTGAAATAATTATATTTTTTCACTCATGATACTTGAAATGCCATTTAGCACCACGCAGACCAATAAATATTGGATATTTTGACTGTTTCCTCATATATAGATGCTGCTTGCAAAGCCGTACAGACGGTCAAATTTTTTGCATCCATATCCCCCTGCATTATCTTTTTTCTATAATACGGTTAATATTGGCCAAAAGTTTATGAATATAATCAACATTTTACCCGACAAGACCCGACTCATAAACAAAAACATCATTATCTGGTAACATTGAGCAAACAAGAACAATTACCCAGTCTTCATAAACATGGTTCGTAAACATGGACAACGTTAATAGTAAATCAAAAAAAGGGTATTTTAAAATAAAGCGCATTCACGAAAATACGCTGTTTAGTATGAAAAACAATACCAGCACGGATGAAACCACCGATAACTGTGAGACTTGAAATTTTGGCAATGTCTTAGTTCGGATTGGCTTTACAAGAAATGGTAAGAGTGGGGAAAAGTTATTCGATTACAGTTTGATGAGCCGGTTATCAAGCTCGAAGAATGATGGGTTTAATGGAGTTTTTCAAGAACTTACTGATTCAGACTTTTGTCCGGTTTTAAGGCTCAAATACTCCTATGTGTGACGGGACGGATTTCGGATACCTCACCCTACATAATAAATATGGATCAAAATTTCTTAATTTCTGTATACCAATAACAGTTCGTTTCTTTTTGCTACTTTTCCTAAACGACGTTTCGACACAGACGGTTATTGCTGCATATCTTGATCATGAGATGTTGAGATCCTACCTCCTGCGGCGAATTATCCTATCTTTATCGTATTAAGATATTTAATTTTATGTATCGCATTTATTATTTAAGAGGACTTATACTCAATGAGTTTTCATGATTCCTAAACTCATATGTTAGAAATGCTCAATCTATTTAATACATAATATTTTTCATTCGTTCCACTTAATTCTTATCTTTAAAAAGAGAAAAGTCTCAAAGAGAGGAAACACATTTATTATTGGAATATAATGGGAAGATTCCAAAAACACACACCAAGAGTATGTGTTGAGATGTCTTAAAGTGACACAGCCTAATGTTGAGTCTTTTTTGAACCATTGATATATCTGATTTCTTTGGTCTCCATTTATATTATCTTGTCTTTTTTCTGTCCTGATGATGCCGGAATTGGCGAAATATTGACTCGTTAGCTATTTACTAGTTTTTGAGAGACTTAAAGCTTTGTTTTGGGAATCTTCTAATTATGTTCGAACAGTTAATTATTTTGGGTCATTGTATGTAATAACCTTTAATGGAAATTATTTATTTATTAATGAACTTTAATTAACTTAGCTGACCCCAAATTGGCCTTTATTTGAAAAAAAAAGTGATGACCGGCAGGGGAGAAGAGATCGTGATTCACTAAAATGAACTAACTACATAACCACTCACTAAAAATGTGATCATGGGAGGGAGGAGTGATCGTGATTCACTGCAATGAGCTAATTAGATAATCACTCATAAAAAATAGAAAACGGAGATAGGAGAGCGGTGATCGTCATTCACAAAAATGAGCTATCACTGTTTTCATCGTAATCATCGATTCGTCTCTTAGTAAAAAGAGCTCTTTTAATCAGTTCATGAGCAGATTAACCAACTTCAACTCCTTCGTCTACAACACGAACCAAATTAAAGATAGTCCAGGACTATCTATAATATTATTAAAGTCTTATTTTATAGTTCAGGCTATTGCATAAATTACGTCCGAACTAATTATGAACAGTAAATATAAAGCTCTGCTTGAAACCAAGTTACAGCTTAATAAGCGCACGAGTGAAAAATAAGCTCTGTTATAGCTAAAATTATTATTCTTTTATTTTTTCTTTGTTTAATCTGCTTGCTACAAGGATTATTAGGGAATCCTTAATACGGACAAGCAGCCGCTACATTAATATTTTACCAGATATTTTGCAATAACTTGGGTGTTGTTAACAGAATTGCTCAATGACCGTCAATTTGGCCTTTTCATAATTTATTTCGAGATCAGTCCTTCTTGATTTCCCTCTCAAAGCAACTTAATTTATAAACGACAGAAAATTTCAGAGGAGAAGAAAAACATATGCATTACAGGATGTGTGCAGCGTGGTCAATAGAATCTAAAATTACCTGAAAATCTTCATCTATTGTAGAAAAAAAAAAATGTCTTAAATTGGAGCCATTACCGCCAGTAGCTTGAAAAATGGTCTCCATAGTGACCATTGGATTGTTATAGAAAAATGATTTGTAACATAAGTAAAACATAAAATTGGAATGAAAAAAAAAATAAAAAAATAACTGGATCATAAATTTTCTATAAAGCAACATTTACATTACCAATTATTATTATAATTATTTTTTTCTGACTTTGTATCTATATAAATAGTAATATTATTTATATTTTTGTATTTAATTTATTTTTTCTAAGAGAGTCGTTAAATTATTTGTAGTTATAATTTTATAAAAATAACTTTATTAGCATGATAAATAATAAAAAAAACAAAGTGTTAAAATCACGTTTACGTTAACCATGTAAATTGTTTTTTTATAATAATAATAATAACAAAAAACGTCTTTATTTCTAATACGCTTACATATGTACAGAAAATAATAAGAATTAAGACATACCTCTTGGTAATAATATGGTCCGCTGTGTGTCTACCAAAGCACAAATTTAGGATATAAAATCTTCTTTTAAAGAATATATACTCCTGAAATCATTCAAAATCCATCAATATGATGTTAAACCAAACATAATTAAATCATTATTCGATATTAAACATTTATTATTAATGTTACTATTAAGTTATTTATTATTTCATGCCTCTAATTCCAGGCTACTCTACAATAGCCAACAAGGCTGTAATAGTTTTTACCATTCAAGTGACTTTTAATATATATAAATATATATGTATATATATATATATATATATATATATATATATATATATATATATATATATATATATATATGTGTGTGTGTGTGTGTGTGTGTGTGTGTGTGTGTGTGTGTATTAAAATGCTTGATTTTCAACTTAGCTGTTTTATTTTAAGACAGTGTAGTCAGCACTGTGCTACTTCCGTCAGATTTATTAAGGTCATGTACTTGGGTCAGGTATTTTATTAAGATTGAGTGAACACCTAAAAGGTCTACCAAACCTTGGTTCCCATCCTAACAAGGCACACTAATTTTCTTTCCAGAGAAAATTTAATATACCTAACCAGGATTTGAGAGGGGTTGTTACAGTATAGATAGAACATTATTCCCTCGCTTCTAGCTTTTAATTAGAATGATATTAATTTGTTTTTTATATTGCAGTGCAAACAGTGTTAAAAAAAAAACAAAAAAAAAAAACCTTCCAATAATCATTTAAATTACAGAAAAAAAAAACATAAATTATTGGATTCAAAAATAGTTTTGGATAGAATAGCAACAATATAAAATCGAGCAAAACGAGCGGGATAAAAATTAATTTAATTCAAAGAATAAAATATTAAAATTAAACAATGAGTATTTAGAAACCAGTTTAAAATAAAAATTGAAAACGAATCGATATATTTTTTTTTTTTTTACACGAAATTTATATCAGTACGTAATCTTCCTTGATTCACAAAAATAAAATAATAACAGTGACTAAAAGCTTATGTAATAATGCTAGACAAGAGAAATAGATGTGTAATAGAAAAGGTAAACAAATATACAAAGCTAAATAAAATATGTAAAAATCAACTGATGTTTGTTTATTAAGAAATCCTTACTGTAACTTAATATACTTATCTAATATACTAGAAGATGGCGCCCGAACTAAATTATTTGGATGATCAAAATAAAATAATGATTAAATTAAGTTACAAATTATTTTATTCTTCATAAATGACTTTTTTTTTTATTGAGCCCTGTCAGGCTTGACTGACTGGAATCTTCCTCTGTTTTACTCAAAACTACTGAAGGATAAGGTGGCTCTAAACCATTTCTAAGGCAAGCTTATGCAGAACTACATTATCTAGCACTCTATTAAATCCAAATCACAAAATTAAAATTTAAGACCTTTTCCACACCCCCAAAGCAGCGTTTAACAATAAGCCATGTTTGTATTTGTATTTATTGTAGAGCCTCTCACATTCTGTATGAGGGTTAACTAATGGTGTGCGTATCCACCGCCCCATCATATGTCACTAATCCTGAAATCCCCTCTTTCAATCCTAGCCAGGGAGCTGTTCATAAAAGACGTGTTATCGTGTGCTGACCCAGGCCACCTTGCCTGTATATATCCATTGTCCAATCTTATGAAGCTTTTACTTCTATAATTAGTGGAAATTGTCCTATTCCAACAATATCCTCCGATTACTTTATCCATGATCTTTCTCAAAATTGTTTTTAATTATTAATTTTCATTTTTGTCCTTATTTGGTCGACTTTAGGTAAAATAAAACTCAAAAATGTATTCTTGGACATATATTAATAAAACAATTGTTGTTCTTCTTTAAAAAAAAAAAAAAATACAAAATAGGAAAATGTAAATTGCAATGAACAGATACACATGCCACACCTTTTTACGACATGCCTCGTTTTTTTACCTTTTTGCGATTTTTTAGGAACAACCTCTTCTGTATATGTAAGCTTTTAAGCTTTAATATGGTGGTCCGAAGTTTTCTTAGAAGGAATTGGAAGCGGAGGTACGTGAATGTTTCGATTGTAAATGTTGATCTACCCATAGTTTCACAATTTTTTCCCAAAACTAAATTTATGTAGATATTCCGGTGGATCTATAGCTTCAATAATTCCCTATTTTGCACCAAATAATTAACTCATATTGTCGTAATTTGGTATTGGCCCATCCTCTAGCTCTGAACTCAAATCCTCAAAACAAGTATATCTTTTGATTCCTCCTCTTGGTGGTGTATTTGCAAAAAAAAAAGAAAAAAAACTCTTCAGGAGTGGTAAATGGATATGACCGGTATTGTGAATCCAAAAATATAAAAACGTCAAAGTGTCAAACATTGGGCATATTCTGGAAGAAGAAGTAGCGTTTTTCTTTCAGTCTAAACGTTTTTCCGTAAAATGCGTTTGAGCCGTCCCGAAATAAACACCCTGCATATACTGCACAATAGTGCTATAGCAAATGAATAAATATAGTGGGAAAACATAGAAGGTGTGCAAGAGTAAAAGTAATAAGATAATCAGGGCCTTATTTAATATCTTAAGTATTACACAAAAATGAAAAAAAAAAAGTAATTAAAAAACCGTAAATAATTTATAGGAAATAAAGGTTGGGGGGAGGGATTTATGTGAATGAAAACAGAAAGTTAATATTATACAAATTAAAAAATTAACTGCGTGGTTCATTAATTTTTTTTTTTATTCCAACCCAATCCTTTTTTTTTAATATATATTCATTAATTTATGTTCTTCCTTTTTTTTTAACATTGAAAAATGTAGTACTGTCACTTTCGAGCATTTTTGTATACAGCAATGATTTCTATGAAGAATGTGTTTACTATTGCATTAACGAATAGACAATGACAAGTTAAAAGGCCTGTTAAATCATAACAAGTCGCAAGAAGTTTTTAGATTTTTTTTTTGTATTAAAACTTTTATTGAAATTACCAGGATACCCGTGAGACAGTATTACATTTATTGATATAACATTATTATCGATGCAATGTTATTTAGAGAATCCTAATCTTTAACTGGGTCAATGCTCGCTGTGCAAAGACGCTGAACTCGCACTTCCTTACTCGCTGAGAGCAGCTGACTACGTCATAAAGAACAAACGTTGAGTATCGGTCAACAAGTGGAGGGCCCCGTTTTACAAGACGGGAACAAGTGCTTGATAGTGCTTATCTTGCTGCTTACATTCTCCTTATGACGGCGCGTGTCTTTCGGTATCATGCCAGGTAGCTATTTCAGCCAATCAAACAGGCGGGATCCAAGCAATAATCCACGAGATAAAGAAAGAAAGAAAGATAAACGCAGTATCTTGTATCAAATTATTTGAAACATTGTAACTTTAAGCAGCGCGTATTTTCGCCGTCTCCATTCCAGAAAGTTTCCATAGAAGAGTATTATTAATTATTTCCTCTCTGGGAAGTTTCGCAGCCTCTGCCATCTTCTTCGCCGTACTGTTGCTTCCCGATTCGCTATGTCTCTGTCAACAAAATTCAAACCGGGTTTCAGAAACTCCATATGTTTTTAATGACACATTATCACCGATTCCTGAGAGTAGCCGATTAAAAAGACATTAAAATTTACGTTTATCAATCATACAATGATGATTAAGATCTTGAAATGAAACGAAAAGTAATTTTTATTATGGGATACTTATTCCCCTAAGAATAATAAAAACACACAATTCCAGTAACACTTGTCTGGCTTATTAAATTATTATAAAATAATTAAATTATACAAGATAAAAAAAAAATATTTTTACATATTTGCGGAAGATTGATAATTGAGGAGGTGATTTGATACTGTTTCTAACAAATAAAATTTTCATAATCCCTTAGATTTTAGATTCAATATGTTGTTTAATGTTTACAAATTAATTTAACTGCGTTGATACTAATTTAAGTTGACTAACATTGCTAATATCCTCACATCAAGTATCACAACTTTAAAGTGATACTTATTGAAATTTTTTTAACATAATTTATTAGCTATTTTAAAATTTTTAATATATTTCATAATACAGAAAATATATTTTAGAGGTTGAAATGAATTATTATTTAATCTGGAGATAACAAGAAGTTAAAAAAAAAAAATGTACGTCCAGTTTGTTTTTATACTTTTGCTTTTGATATTCAAATTTAATATTTATAAATGTATTTATAGTCTCCTTTTCATTAAACTTAGGTTTTTAACTAATATTGTATTTAAATTCAAAATCATAATTAATTTTTGTAGGGCTTAATCCCATTTGTAGAAAAAAAAAAAGTTACATTATTTTAAACGATGTATTAGAAAAAAGAATAAAAAAAAAAAAAAAAAGAATTGGCGATGCAGCAAAGTGTTGTTTGTTAATAAATCTACTTGGTAAAAGATTTTATTTTTGACTTTGATATGAAGTGATTCTGAGTCTTGGGGTTTTGAATCTCAAGATTTTTTATTAGTTAAAGTAGCATCATATTTGGTAAAAAAAAAAATGTCTTATATCGAAGTTGTTAATATACATACATATAAAAATTAGTAAACAGCACAGTAATTTTTTTTCTATAAATAATGTAATTGAGTAGGTAGTTATGCTTTGATAAACACGCTTATAATACAAAATAAAATGTAATTATTAAAAAGCATTTTTGCAAGAGATCAATGAAAAACCATCAATGAAATACCTGGTAGTAAATAATACAACAACGACCAAATAAACAGGGAAATGAAAACAAAATTAACACGGCATATTAAATTTCAATTAATGAACCATGCCTAAGCTTGAAGGTTTTTTTTTCCTTCATTGAAGGGATTAAAACATTTCACGTTTGTTGATCACCTGTAAAACATCGCAACAGGTAGGTTAAAACGTCAAATTACTCCCCTCAATTGTTGGAAAACTGTCTGGAAATGGAGAAAAAAGAACGAGGAATAGACATTTTAGCATAACGAATAATTGGTTTTCTAAACTGACAGTATGAGTTTTAGCTAGCTAGCTAGGAATAGCACATAACAAGATAGAACTAGAAATAGAATTGCTAGACAGCTACACCGCTGATAATGGATTTGTTAATAACTGAACTGGAATGATTCGCTTTCTATGTTTCTAGTTGATTTTATTCTCTCTATCTGTATTATCCCGGAATAGGGGTAACTTTCACATCAATTTAAATTGATGGTCATTTAAATTATTATAATTTAAATGTATAGCTAATTCTTCGTTGTATATAAGAAGTAGTCATGGATGTATGTAAGTAAGATCGTAGAAAGTTAAGAATTTTAAATTGTATTTACTAATTATTTAAACTGTACATTACATGACTAAGCTATCAAAAATATAATAAAGGTACAAAAAAAAAATCATCTTACAATAGTTACATACATCCTAAATTAAATAAACGTAATTCTCCGTTAGTTTCGATCCATTTATTTATTTGCTTTTTTATGCAATGAGTTGTTTCTTCATCAATTGCCAAACAGAGTCGAAAAACGTATTTTTTTCATATGTTTGGTCTGAAAACTGATAAAGAATTAATTTACTAACCCATGTACCATGAACATTTGTACCATGAACTTTTCTGTTGAGCGTTATATTTGCTATATAAACCACGAGGGTTATCTTTTTTTGTAGGGATACTCTTGAACAAATGAACAATAACATTAGTACCTTTATTTTCATTTGAACCATAAAAACATATTGCCTATACTAACATATGGCAAAATATATTGATAGTCCCCATAACATAAGGGGCAAAGCCATCTCTGATTGCTTAGTACTAGTTATCAAGTAGCTTTCTCGTAGCACAACAGAACGTTTATTAGGCATAGGGATAATATATTTAAGTAAAAGAAAGAAGATCTCAGAAATCAGTTCAAGCTAAGGGATAATACTGCCTTGAATAATAACGCTTCCTCGAAAAATTATAAAGCATCTTTCCAGTTTAATGCCATCGCCTCCATTCTCCTATGAATAAATCTACCTATCATATATCTAGATAAAGTGTAGAAGACACTCTCGTAGTAACACTGTAATATATAACAAGCCAATAAAGATGGTATTTAAGTCATGAGTAGAATCATGCCTTCCTGACAGCTATTGCAAATAAAAGTTCATTTCTAAAAGTTTTAACTGTGTGAATCTTTGACTATCGTTCTTTGAAATATAAAATCATAAAATACTTAGCGAGCATGAAGTATTGAAGTTGATAACAGCAAAAGATTCGCCTACACACCCCACTCCACTTAGCTCTATTACAACCCGAATCCTTAAGATCGGACCTAACACAATCCTCCCACCTATGTTTCGGTCGACATGTATGACGCTTACGTTTATCACTGATCACTATTTTAGTCCATCTCGACTCCCATTTACAGCCGTCTAAGTTATCCGGTTGACTCGTCGTCCTTTTTCAATCCAAATATTCTGCGCAATCCTTTATTTTCAAAAACCTTAAGGAGTTGTTTTCCCCTTTAACTAAGCGTCTACATTTTGCATCAGTAAAGAACAGTATAAAGTATTATAATAATTTTGTAACTTCTAATTTTCTAGTTTCTGGAAGGAAGGTGCGAACTAAGTAACTTCTCATCTTTAAAATCGTCTTTATTTTCTCTTTAACTTCGTTTTCTCTGATTATTGTAGACCCCAGATACTTCTCAACGTATTCCAACGCATTCCCTGTTGGATCTATATCACTTAAATGTTCGCCGATTATGCTACTAGCCATATATTTTGTATTATCCGTGTTTATTTCCAGACCTAATGCTTTACTGTCTTTCATCAACGTTAGTGTTCCCCAACAAGACCAAATCATCGGCATAACCAAGCATATGAATATTACCACCCACAGTTAAACCTCTTCCAATGCGAATTACCTTCCTAATGACGAATTCCAAATTGACGAAAAACAAAAAATTAAACCAAATTCAAAGAGATTCGAAACTACTTGCATAATCCAAATACTTTTGTACCCACCTTATAGAACACAATGGGAAATATTTTATTGGTTTATAGCAATAAAATTCTTAACTACTGTTGGACATTTTGTCGGATGATCGCCGTGCATCCCCCAATTTCTCCATATATCGGACATCTTTTTGAGCACTGTATACTATTATTATGGTTTTGAGGGATGGGAAACCCTTCCTCACCACGGGGTCTTTTACGCCTCTGTTGTCTAGAGATCCCATAGAAATCATACACTTCTTACAAAGCACATTGAGTTCTTAGGAACAGAGCTAGTGATATCTTCAGATTTAATAATTGCTTGTTTAAAATACTGCAGTCTGTAAAAGGTAAGGCTTTGCATTCACACAGTCTCATCTTTATTCTCTAGTCACACACGGCAAGTGGAATCTTCCACTAATTTCATCTTCTAGAGATGATATTTTAGAGGACAGTGGTCCGTGAGGAGACCCGATATAGTTCCCAACTCATTCATTTGTGGGGAATAGGTAGAATTTAATCTTTTCCTTTGGCGAATTGATGAAAAGTCTGGTTCGTTTCAAACCAGGTTTTGAAGCCCTGAAAGTTTCACAAGATTCAATTTCCTTAACTGAACCATCAGTGTACCAAACCAGGACCCCATTTTCAAATTCGGGTCCTCCTTTTTATACTTTCTTGTATTGGATAGTTTCTTTGAATTTCTTTTAAAGTCAAATTTCCTGGGTAAATAATAATTAAATAATCAGCTCATCCACTCTCCATTAAGAATTATTTAATGCTCTTGATAGTTTCCAGGAATATGATTCCAGGTACGCTGCTGTAGAGCCTCTTTTTGTATGTAAATATGCACTGTCAATGATAGGAATTCAGAAGTGGCTTCATTAATTAAATTAGCTAAGCGCGGTTATAATTAAATTAACCGATTATTGCGCATTTCGATGCCTTCGATAAGCAATTAATTATCTTAATTAATTAATTTATTACGACATAGCAGGAGGAAGGATGGAGGGCCTACCTGAAGCAGGACAGATGACAGCGGCTGGCAGATCTCTCTGTTTACTATTTGCCGACCACTTCTCCACTGGACCTATTATTAGTCTTCTATTATTTTAGACCATCTAGGTCTTCTTAGGGTCCAACAGACCTCATCGTCACAAAAGGATGAGTTGCCGAAATGGACATTCAATTTCATTCGGTACTTTAGTTAGTGACCTTAATACTTTTATTTATCAAATCTATCCCAATAAGATTAATTGTTATATTGCTCTTTTATTCCATGCGGTGCAAAAGAGATTGCGAAATTAACGGAAACTATTCTTTTGTCATAATAATTTCAATTTTCGTGTCATATCTCAGACTTGAAATACAACACCAATCTCCTTTATGGATAGATATGCTTTATGGCATATATCTTTTAAATTTAGCAGAGTGGTTTCAGTGTTCATTTGCAAACAAGATGTAAGGAAGGAAATTGGTTCCTCTTCACAGAATAGAGAAAGATATTATTAATTATAATATGCATAATAAATTATATAATATTATTGATTAATAACGGACGGCTCTACTGTGTTTCTGGTCCGGTATAACGCTTGCGCCGCACGGTGGGACGGCCTTTAATAAATAATTTTTGGAAATGAAACTTTTTATCTCAAGCAAGTTTTTTAGTATACATTAGACTACACTTTCTACAAAAAATGTTCGAATTCTTTCGAAAATTTAATTATATATCGTAAACCAGTAACTACTCTAGTTTAAATTATCCAAGAATTCTATCCGACCGCGCCCGACTGTTCAATTTATATAATAATTTTACTGAAAAAACATAAAATATGTTTTGTGCGTTTTTCCTGCGGGATTTTATTGATAACTGATGGCAAGGAAATTATATACCAACTGTAGAATTGATGGAGGAGGCCCATGAGGCCAGGAATAAAGATTTATATTTTAAGAACATAAATAAAGGAAGAAAGAAGGAAATTCGCTCAAAAAATGCAAGGAAGCTTCTTACGAAGACGTTTTGCTCACATCAGATCCCCACATTTCCTCATTAAAATCAAGCAAAGTTGAAGACTAAAAACTGAAAAAGATGTGGCCAGAAAGTTTAACATTGTTCTCAAAGCTCTGTCATCTTCCAGACAGCAGCGATGACGCAGAAGGGACAGGTTCCTATTAAGAATGACGCATTAAATAATTTTGTCCTGGCTGTATACTTTTATTATTATCTACTTGTCTTAGCATCTTTAATTAACAAGAGAAGTGCACATACATAAATAGGTACATAATACTTTAGACAATATATTTTTAAAATTTTATTTTAATAAACTTCTTCAAATTATCTGAATTTTATTTTAGAAATTATGTAGATACCTACCTAAGTCTATACCAACTTTTATAATAAGTTATTTTTTGTTTTAATGTTATATATTTATAATTATTGTATTTAAGAATACAATACTTGTACAGGATAATGGCTTATCGAGGCGTGAAGGGCCTAGGAGGAGACATGTCACCTACAATTCATAAAATAACTATACATTAATAAATAAACATTAATAGGCCTAAAATATAATAATGTTTCTTAATATTCAAAGGAAAAAGACCCCCAAATAATTTAGATATTTTTAAATTTGTCCCAGTGCCGTTACTTCTCAACCACTTCCTTCCCAACGACGCTGAATCAGAATTTAAATTCAGAATTCCCAAATTATTTATATCAGACTGAGTTGGATGTGCTTTCCCATCCAAAAGTCTGGATGGCCAAATTATTTCTTTCCTATATTTAAAATATAATTTACACTACTACAAATAAAAAATGTATAATTCTTTATCAACAGTAACTGCCGTTTTTAACTGATATTTGAAATGAAAAGATTTTCACTGATTTATTATATTTATTCGTACTCTTCGTTTACGGAACCGGATTTTCTAATTTATTAATTAAGTATGTGTAATGTTGTTGTTTTTTTTAAGAAGAGTTTAAAAATTGAATTAGAAACGAGTATAAAATAAATTAAATTATAACATTAAAGAGAAGAGAGGCTAGGCTTTCATAACAGGCCTTGGATGGGTCACAGATGACCCAAGACGAAAATCGGCTCTATCGATTCAGTCCAAATTTAGACTGAAATTTGGGTTTCTCTAGACTTCAGCAACGGAACTAGAGCAGATTAATATTGAACAATAAAATAGTTCGTTCGATAAAAGTCACTTCATGGGTACTCAGTATGTCATTGAGCGTCCATTTCATCAATTTAATATAATTTACAAATATTACGAAGATAATGATAATTCTTATAATTCAGGGTAAAAAAAATTATTGAAAGTTTTCATGGGTTTTTTTAAAAATAATAATATACGTAGGGAGGAGAAGAAAATAATGTGTGACATTTCAAGTTAAACGTTTCTATTATGATGAAAAACGAAAGAGGGGGAAAAAAAATCAACAAGGCCTTACTTTGTTCCGATATATTTTTCACACTTTTACCAATTTAAATATATATTTTTAATGTTAAACAAAAATTTATAGTATTAAAATTGCTTTAAAACTTGAACTATATTTATGATTTATAAATAATTAAAGCATTTTGGAAAAACCTTAAGTCTCTAATTAGGTTTATTAAAATCCAGTCAACATATCTTCAGGAATAAAACACGCTACATGCTCTTATTCATAAATAAAAACAAATAGAAGTCAATTTTGTATGTGTTACACTCCGTGTACTTGATAACACAAATTTCTACTGATGACTAGAAACCTGCAAGAGAGCATATCTCAACCCATTGCATGGAAAAAATTTAACGCTCCAAAAACAATGGAAATTACAGTTAAATAAACCGATAAGTTATAAAAAGCATGTTGAAATTAGAAAATTGTTTCGATTCTTTGTTATTATAAACAATTATAACATTCTTTCAAATACTGATAAATTTATATTGAAAACAAAAATTATTTTTTCCCCCATTTGATTATTTTTGCAATACATTAGAATCCAATTAATTGTTTTTTTGTAGCATAAAACATTTACCTAGGTAGTTATTCGAATTTAAGCACCTATTCTTTAATATGATTTTTGTGAGAAAATGATAAAGTATACCTATATATATCCTGTGTGTATATAGATATGAACCAGTAAGAATTGAAAAAAAAAATACATTGTTGAACACGTTATTGTATCCGATGCTCTACTATTCCGGTATAGAAAAAATGAGACCTTAATTCGCGAAAAACTCAAATTCCTGTCAGAGGATTTTTTTAGGCCAACTCAGAATGATTAAAGCTAGTTCCCTGCAAAATTTCAGAGCATTTGATTAAAGCCATTTTTTCTATTAAATACTCTGGGATCATTTATATTACCAATTACATGGAAAGCAACAACCGACAGGTTAAATTCTTATTTGTTACATCAAATAGTAATAATATTTCTAAGTCATAAGTCATTTTCATTCTTGAAAAAATGTTGACTGGATTTTAATAAAAGTTAACTTAATCAATTTTAGTGCAATTTCAATTATTTTTCGTATTGCAATTTATATATATATATATATATATATATATATATATATATATATATATATATATATATATATATATATATATATATATATATATATATATATTCAGGTTATTTTGCATTTAATTATTAAAAAAACATGTTATCAAAGTTTTAATAAATATTTTTAGTATCGGACAAATATTTATTTATATATAAGCAGCATCCACCAATAGGATAAAGCCTAATTACAATGGTGGCAATGAAAAACAAAATAATGCAATATTTGGTAAAATATTAGAAATATCTGAACGGCTCTATACGTCAAATGTCCAACTCAATCGCCACAACGTCTCAATTTCAATAATTTTCACCGAGATGGGTATTACATTAGACATTATGGCCTATAGGTGTTACATTAACCAATGACCCATGCCTAAATTTTCGTTCCTTCGATTTTTTCCGAAAATCACAGATATTGTGATAACTTCAACTAGACTCTACCAATCAATACGTAACTTGGAAGTGGTTTAGGGCCCACTAAACTACTCCAAATGACACAAACCCCACCTGCGTAAATAAATTATAATATATTAAATAAAATGTTTGAGGAATTTTTCTTTATTTTACACTACTTTTTCTCCCTTATAAAGACATATAACCTAAATCAGTTGACGTACGCATGGCGGTGTAGAAGAACCAATATAATTAGGGATTGATAAATTATTTGCCACTTCTATAAATTTGTTTTTATTGAAAACTAGATTCAAATGTTATACATTCATCTTCAGTTCTAAAAGCACACAAACATTCGAAAAATCAGCAATTTAAAACACCAAACTGTATTTTAAGAACAGAAAAGAACGATTCTTTACTTAAGTTTTTCGACTATTGCGTAAGCCCTACATTATTAAAATTAGATATGCTGTAATAGGTCTAATGTAATACCTATCCCGGTGAAAGCCATTGATATTGAGACGTTATGGAGATTGAGTTGGACATTTGACGTATAGAGGTTATACATGTGAGAGAGAGAGTGAGGGGGGGGGGAGAGAGTGATGTATAAAAATTGAATCTCCAAACTTTCCAAACGCAACAAATCCAAACAAGTTTAAGTCAACCATTTCAAAGACATTGAATTTCTAATTATTTTCAATGCCCTTTTTTCTAGCTCCAAAAAAGTCAACATCGTAAGTATTGCTTCCTCACCATTTTTATTGGGTTCATAACATTTTTTTCGATAACCTC
Source organism: Rhaphigaster nebulosa (assembly GCA_948150685.1). Taxonomy (NCBI): domain Eukaryota; kingdom Metazoa; phylum Arthropoda; class Insecta; order Hemiptera; family Pentatomidae; genus Rhaphigaster; species Rhaphigaster nebulosa. The sequence continues at coordinate 150,174,072 of OX411307.1, forward strand.
CAAATACAATTTATAAAAATATAAATATATTAAATAATAACATATATTTCAAGGTCAATGATTTGTCGTTTGAGAATAAAATCAGCGGGAGGAGCCGTTTTTAAAATATAAGTATGTCAAGGAAAATACGTTTGTGCATGTATAAGCGAAAAAAGACGATGGAATTGGACAAAATTGATACTGGGCCACTTTAACTCTACTGCCTTGTTTTTCTCCAAATTTGGACCAAATCGGACTGCCATTTTCGAAATATAGGTTTCAAGAAAAATACGTTTGAACTAAATTTGTTCCTTGATGTCTAAAACGAGTGGAAATTTTCGATTCTGAGGACAATTTTTTTTTTTTTTATAGTCCCTATGAATACAAAGGTTCCCTACTTTTGTAGCGAGGGAGTTATACATCCACGGTAGTGACAGAATAAATGAACAGGATTCGCAGTTATGAACCAATCAGTGATATGAAGTTCTAGAAACTCGTGAGACCTCAAGAAGGGCAAAGTTCTGAAGTAACAGAGGTAATTAAACGCTTCGAAACTTGGATTAATTAAAAAGGTTCTATGCGTCAACCTCTTATATGCTTCAGAAATCAAGTTATAATAAACGTTTATAATAATAACATTGGCAACATTAATCATGTCTTCATTGACTTTTTTCTTCTTAAAATTAAAATAATAAATCACCAATCACGATTTTTAAATATTTAAACTTTCACTTACTTATGTATGATATATATATATATATATATATATATATATATATATATATATATATATATATATATATATATAGTGTATGTGTGTGTGTGAGTGAGTGGTAAGTTTAGCTCCAAAACGAAAAGTTATACAAAACTGAAATTGCGTATATAAGATATATATATATATATATATATATATATATATATATATATATATATATATATATATATTTATATATATATGATGTTACAGCAACTTTTTCGCCTAAATCGATTTGCCAGAAATGCCACTTTATATCATTATTTCCACATTGTTACAATTTAACGATTTTGATTAAACTCGTTATATCAATGTACAATTAAATGCTCTTTAGTATCAGCTAGGTCTCATTCTCAATGAAATAGTCTGACTGAGCTTAAATACGAATTTCCAAAATGGCTGCCACTAAATTACCTTTAATTTAATTATGAATTACGATGAAATTAATTATGAAATAATTAACCGTCTCTCGCTGTTAGTAGTAATAAATAATGGACAGATATAAACTATGAAGGATGTAATGGAGAGTGAGGACAGGCGCATAAACTTAAGTGATTGTTTTAGATAATAATTTCTACATTTATATTATATAATAGAAATTAAAAGTTTCTATGAAAACTAAATGGAATTTCCATGGAAACGAACTATAAACTTTTAAAACTTATTTTAAGTAGGGAGGTAGGTGAAAGTTTTGTGATCCGCGCACCAGATATTTTTTTTTTTCAAATATGTTTAGGAAATTATAATTAAATTTAAAAAATACAGTAACATTTATAATAAAAAGATTTTATTATAGTTTCTAATATTAGATAATTGAATAATGTGAGAAGTAATATTTTTTCATCATGATTATATAACAATCTGTTAAATGAATCTTAGTTCGTTTCCAACCTGTCCGTACTGTTGCATGAAATTTTCTCAATTAAATTCACTTACGATGATATTATTTTGCAGCTGATATAATTATCCAAAAAATAACGTATTTAAAAATTAAATTCAAAATGGTTCAAAGAATGTTGAAAAGTATGTCGAGTTGTAAAAATGCTAAGGAAGGAGATATTTAAAAAAAAAAAAAAAATGTAAGAGAAAAAATATTTATCATCTGATGATAAATGGCTTCTTATAAGCTTTTAAAGAAAACAACGGTCCATTGTTATTTTTGCTTCGTGATCCCATTGGATTATTTTTAGATGCTAATCCTGCCAGGAAGTGAATCACGGTAAATACGAAGACTTTTCAATTACCGTAATTCAATTAAATTGAGATCATTTAAGCAGGATTTAAAATTTATTTTTATCCGACAACACTTCTTAATATCAACAGAGCCACTTAGATGAAATGAAACGGAAATTCTCTTTACTATCTCTTAAGAACCTTTGTTGCATTGATTCAAAAGTCTTGTTCATGGTCATTTGAATTAAGATATTTTCATCAGTTTTCTCTGAATTTTAAAAATTGGATAAATGCATTTTTTTTCTCATAATAAATTCTACACGGTATTAAATGGAAAATACACAGTAAAAATGTAATACAATAGTCCACGAAGTATGCTGATCAGAGAAGATAAAACAGAAATTAATATCATTCACTATAGCCTAAATATGCTCAAAGGTTGATTCCGGTACCCACAAGAGAGTGAATTATTTGTATCTATTTAATTTCGTTGAAATTTAGTACAACTAAAATTACATAATAGTATCTTCCCATCAACGCTTGGAACATACTCCCTGAATTTAATTTATAGACTTGCATTCTTCATTGGTGAAGAATTAAATATTTTATTACTTCATTTAGTAATAGACTATAGAACGCTATAAAAAAGGTTAATTTACTAAATTATATAGTTTTGTTATTTTTGCGAACGAACACACTTACCTTAAATTATCTTTATTAATTTTCTACATTAATATTTGTTTACCCACGCACAACCAACGTTTCGAAATTCTCTTTCATCTTCTGGGTTTTCCTTTCTTCTTAACTATGCTATTTTTTCTAATATAAAATAATTAGCAGTACTTCTCTAAGGTCCGTTTTTTCCATAATACATTATTTGTCTGTTGTGTCCACTATTATTTTTCTTTTTTAAAAACATTATTGTACTGGATAGTGTCTGCTAAGACTATGTCGATGTCACACTGGACTATTTTATATTAGAAAAAATAGCATAGTTAAGAAGAAAGGAAAACCCAGAAGATGAAAGAGAATTTCGAAACGTTGGTTGTGTGTGTTGGTAAAAATATATTAACGTAGAAAATTAATAAAGATTATTTAAGGGAAGTGTATTTGTTCAGAAAAATAACAAAACTGTTTAATTTAGTAATGAAAACTTCCGTAAAGTAGTAAGAATTTTATAGTATAGATTAATTTACTAATTGCGGAACAAGCATCGCTAGTTTAAATTAAAAAAAATTAATAATGGAAATCAACAGCCCATTATAACTGTGCAATATAATTAAATGCGTTTGTATTTAACAAGCCCATGCATATGTCTTTTACCGGAGCTAAATATTTTATCTCTGTTTTGAAGGGGGTGGGGAAATAGACAACTCAGGGGAAATTTTTTTTTTCATAATTCTGCATCTTCATATATATTAGCTGCAAAGCAAATATGGTTGTAAATTTTAATAAATTGTACTTAAAAAAAATATTTGTACACAACGACCCTGTGTATGAACTACTTTATCCAACTCAGTATATTGTTAAATATAAATAACTTTTAAAACATATATATATATATATAGAAATACTGAAACAAGATAGAATGCAAAAAAAAAAAATCTTATAATTTTCTAAAATATCAAATAAAAAATATTTCTATATATTTAACATTTAATTTATCATGATCATTCTATACATTGGTAGAAGAAGGAATTAACTATAACTAAAGAAAAATAGAATAAGTACATCAATAAAATAAAATAAAGAAGAATAATCAGTACATAAAGGATCAATATATGTATTAATAAGGTAAAACAAGGCCAATGTAAAAAAAAATAATAAAGTTCTAGTAAAGTAGGGACCCACTCATCCGCATTAATTGGTTGATTAAATTGATCTTTTAGCGGAAGAAATTAATAGGTGTTAAAAATTTATTAAAAGCAACAAGTTAATCGATTTTTAAAAATAGCAGCTGCAAATAAACAAACATTAAAAATACTGAATGAAAACATTTAATATAAACGAGGAAGCTCTCATAAAGGTTAAGTGGAATTGATTCTCTCTCTCTCAAAAAAAAAAAAAAATCTTCAGTTTCTACTAAATTAAAATGGGCGATATTAATGTATGCCTCACGAAATAACAGTTTTTTTTTTGTTTTGTATTTTTTGTTAAATATTGTTTTAAGATATGGAAAATAAGGTAAAATAAAAGTGTTTTTACTAAATTTAATGAATGAAAATAAAATAAAGTTTTCATAAATTTAAAATTAAATCATGGTTTTAAAATATTAATAAAATTGTTGTAAAATATTTATTTAATTTTTTTTTTAGAAATACTATGCCACCAAAATGAAAGCCTTAACCTGAATGTACCAAAAAAATAAAAATAAAATGAGAAAATTAATGTTTCCATTGAAACTAAATGGAAACTTATAAAATTCATTTCAGATAGAGTAGGTGGTAAATGAAAGTTGTGTGATGCGTCTATTCCTTTTTAAATGTTATTATTAACTACATAAATGGGTTGTAGGATTTCCGGACCTTCGATGTCCAAAAGAGAAGGCATGCCTTTAAAATTAAGCACAGATTGATCTGATGAATGCCAGGCAGGAGTTGAAAGCAATTAATTCATTGAGGAATATTTCCTAAAATAATTAATGTTTTAAGAAAAGCATGTATACTATTTTATATTAACTATTATAGTTAATAATAATACCATTGACCATACATACCTAATGTTACTGGTACTGGGATTGGTGGGGGTAGACGACCAGGCAAGTGTGCTTATTGGTCTTTTTGCCAACCCCTGTCGGCGACCTAGAGGTTTCCGCCCTATCCTAACCGGAGTCGGAGTGTGAGAGGTTTATCCCTCACTCCCTGGACCCCCAACTAAATAAATATTAACTTACCAAGTCCGGAATAATGCTTCTGATATGTTTGATATTAAATTATTTTGGATTTTGGAAACGATTAATTATTAAACAAACAAAATAAAAAAGAAATTATGGCGTTACTAGCTTTTATTTTAGTTTTTTTTTACGTGTTTAATTGAATGCATTAATTCTAATTAGTATTTTTTTTTTTAATAATTGAACAAAATCTCTCTCAAAAAATAAGCTGTTTGATTTTAAAATGAAAGCTGATAAAAACAGAAATATTTAATTTCAAAAAATGTGTTTTCTGAAAGATAATACATAAAGATGGATTCGGAATACTATGTTGTTGTTTTTTTCAAAATCGAACGTAAAATTCGAGTTAGAAAATACCGACACATGTGACTATGACGGACTGACTCCACAAATAATCCAACTCATCTCATTTCTCTTTACTAAATACAGAAAGGAATTACTAAATCTCACTTCCCCAATCGACCTGCAACAAAAATCTACTAAAGAAGAATAGAAAAATAAAAAAATTATTCGAAGGGCATAACGATAAACGAACTACCGTGAAACAAACAATACTCAAACTTTGACTCCCACTCTTTTTTTTTTTTTTGTGGTGGTTCCTGTATGTTATACTTCTGTATGTTTATTTTGTTTAAAATTTATTTAATTCACTATGCACTTACTATTTTCGTCTAGTTTTTGTTTTGATGTTTCTTTTATGCTATTAGTTTTTCTATTTTTTCATACTTTCTTTTTTTTGTATTTCATCATCATTTATGAATTTTCATTAATTAATATTCATTTGTAAAGACACTGAAACATTACTGAACAGGTAATATTTTTATTTGCATCATGAAAATTTGTAAATACACGACCCTCCCACAGGATTGCTATGGTAGTGAAGAAAGAAAAAAAGTTAACTTGATCAAGAATTATAAATTAGAACAGTATAATGAACTATATAATTCAAGGAGTTTCAATATGTAACGATTCAATAATAATTATTAATGACAAGAAATGTTATAAGTGATTTAAATTGGTGATAAAAGTTATAAGTAAAAGTTCAACAATTGTAAATATTATAAATAAATTTTATATATATATTATATAATCTATTTAACTTTTATCTAAAAATTGTATAAACCTGTAACATTATAATATATATATATATATATATATATATATATATATATATATATATATATATATATATATATATATATGTGTGTGTGTGTGTGTGTGTGTGTGTGTGTGTGTGTGTGTGTGTGTGTGTGTGTGTGTGTGTGTGTAGAGAGAGAGAGAGAGAGAGTGAGAGGGAGAGAGAGAGAGAGAGAGAGAGAGAGAGAGAGAGAGAAATGCCTTATTGAACATCAATGCTGTCCAAATACATTGGGTTGCTACAATACACAGAGTACTAATCAATCCTTCGTTATACATAATATATATCAATATCTATCTATCTATATATATATATATATATATATATATATATATAATAATGTTACAGGTTTATACAAGTATATATTATATTTGTACATAGATTTTACATTTTGTTTTCTTCCTTTTCCTTTCTATCATTTAATCATACATCTACAGAGTACATAACATTTTTATCTTCATTCGATTACATTATGTGTTTTTCTATACTTTGTTTATTTTCATCTATCCAACTACCTTCTGATTTCTTCACAATTTTCTTTTCCAGTTATTAATTAACCATTTCATAGTACACAACTTCTACATAATTGGAAATACTTGTGGAACTAATCCAATATTAAAATTTGAACTCACACATATATAGAACAAAAGTACAGGGGAAAAAATATATGCATATACAAATTTAAAAAAACTAATAAAATATATATATTTCCAATTAAAAAAATATATAAAAAGTAATATATATATATATATATATATATATATATATATATATATATATATATATATATATATATATATATATATATTTATATTATGCAAGAGCAAAAGCTCAAAATGAGACATAAATAATTGTTAGGACATACATAGAAAAATCCAAAAAGAAGCCAAGAGTCTCAAAAATAACAGAAAAAAAAAATTATCTGTCGATATTTCGCCAATTCAGGCATCATCAGGACAGTAGAAGAGAAAGAAATAAAATATAAAGGAAAAAAATAAACCTAATAAAGAAGAAAATACCGCACAACTCACATCCAGAGTCCAAAAAAGTCACTAACCAGAGACAGCTCAAAATGAGACATAAATATTGTTAGGACATAAATGGAAAGATTTAAAAAAGATGCCAAGAGTTTCTAAAATAACAAAAATAAATAAAAAAATTTATATATAAACAATAAAAAATATATTCATATATATAAATATATTTACATATTTACATTCAACAATAAAAGGGCCTTAAATTTTTTTTTGTTTTTATTTTTCACTCATATATAATAAAAATAAACTTAAGCTGTAGGAAATAATAATAGCTCTTTAAAAGACCAATCGTCTTTTAGTTCTTGACTCCCTGGGAATCATCCACCACCACCTGCATGGATATCCGATGAAGTGAAGTGTAATTAAATAGGAGGGCATGTATGTATTGTACCATTTATGTATGTACATTTTTGTTAAATTTTAATCTAATTTTATATACTTGTGTGCGATACTACTCCAGAATTTTATTTATTTATCATAGTTATAATTAGACAGGTTTTTATTTATATCTATTAATAAATGACACCTTAATGTAATAAATATTTAATGTAGAAGTTTATAGAAAGAATGGATTTAGTTTTAATAGAGAGAATGTATTTAGTAAAAAAAAAAATATATGAAAACAGTTAAAAAAAAAAACTACATATATTTCTGCTATTTACTAATGATATATTGAAATTACAATCCAAAAAAGTGATTATTTTAAAATGTAAAGAATGATGTGTATATAAACACAACACAATACAGCTGAGCAGCATACCTTAGATAATAAAGTGTTATATAATTTACATTATAAATTATTATATTTATATATAATTTATAAGTGATATATTTACAATATAATGCATCAGTTCAAGGTTGACTTTTGTGAATCTATTATAAAATCTATTTAGTTTTTATCTTATATTATATAAACCAGGAACGTAGTAATAAAGATACATTGAATAATGAAGGGGAATTAAATTTCTTTTTTTTAATTTTATAATATAAATAAATATAATGTATAATAAATAATTGTAGCTCTACAAAATACCAATTGTCCTCTAAAATTTAATCGAACACCAATTCCCCATCTCTCGCGCTCAGGGTCGAATGAAAGTGAAACCATTTTCCCACTCCAGATAAATTTTCGCTTCTACTTTCCGCCTTGCTATAATTTGATCAAAGAGCCTTTCACTTTCGGTTCAATCGATTCGGATAAAAATATCTACACATAAAAATAAATAGAACAAAGTCGTGTACACGATGAATTATAAAAGGTTCCAGTGAGCGGGTGTCGGTGCAGAGTATATTGATTGGCGAGGTGAGATCTACTTCTTCACCCAGCCGCCAGCTACCGCCTCAGCCCCCCCCCCCCCGGTTCGGATGCCTTGGGCTTTTCCCTACCATAACCTATGCCTACATTATTACACCTAAATTTTTAAATTTAAATTTCTTCAAACAAACTGAATAAATTTTGGAAAAGAAAATGTACCCGCTGTCAACGTCACACATAGAGAGGATAAACCATTGTTCCCATAATTAGGTATTTATGCAGACGTTTATAACTAACCTGTAGAGAGTCCCAGAACCTCAAGTTACTCGAACCAAGGAAACCATGGTTCGTTCTGCGGGGATAGTCATAACTTGATAACTGGTCCCTGTGGGGCCAATTCGGATTCTTCCCACCGACGTACATTGAGACACTCCGGTTCAAGGGCAGTGATAAATCGAGGAAGGGCCCATGGATTATGGATGATAGGGGCTTGCTCGGCAGACCGCGTGTCCTTACCCGAGGCAGACCTCTATTGACCGTCTACCAAGAGGTCATTCTAAACGTCCGCAAAATCAAAATTAGGGTACACGTGCCAATCCTAGACAATTTAAAATATAATATAAAAATTTAACTGTTACTAACATTTTCATATTTACTGCGAACAAGATATTTTTATTTCATATTTTGTAATTATTTTTCAATGGTTCTTAGCATAGATTTAAATACTTTTAATGTAGATATAAGAAAAGTTCCTTGATTGAAAAAAAATTGAGATATTTAATTTGTATTATAGGTAAAACAAATTGTTTTCTTCATAGTTCCTTGACGGACTCCAGTTTTTAAACAAAAATTTGTTCATTTTAGCATCCACGTAATATCATTATTTGTCTCTTTTTACTATATTCGTTATCACTCTAAGTGTTAATCATTCATCACTTTATCAACTGTTACTTTTTCAGTATGATTCTTTTATCAGTTATTTGATGGTATCAGTTTTTATGAGGTATTTTATAGAATAGGTTCACCAGTTATTTTTCAGTAACCTTTATCGTTAGTAATTATTATATGAGATTTGATCATATTTTTATACACAAATATAACCATAAACCACATTCAGCGTTCCACAGCAATGTTTCAATATAATCTCAGAACGCATTCCAAATTAACTCCATGCACTTTCATTATTCAGGTTGGCAGGACAGATCGTTTTATGTTGGTTTCGCATTTTAAAAAATACTGGGAGGGGGGAGATTCCCTGCCTCGATACGTTGAATGATAGTCAGTTTATTTTTTACGACACTTATATTCGTTTATTTTTCACTTTGTTTAGTTTTTCGAAATTTTTACAGTGTTTAGAAAAAGAAAAAAAATTTAGAGAAGAGTACTTAGAGAAAATCGACAAAACTACATAATAATGACATTCATATAAATTTAGAAAAATGAAGAGGTATCTAATGATAAGAAAGTTTATATTTTTTAAACATGATTTAATATTTGAATATTTTTAATGCGGATTTCCGAATGGTAATGATGATATTAAAGGTGCCGATATATTAAAATTCGGTGTTGTCATAAAATTTAATTAGACCTAACTCACCTATCTACAAAATTTAATTACTAAAAAAAAATCTATATTAAAGTAAAAAGGTAGGGCTTATGGGCTCTATCACAAATTAGATATTAACTCTATACTTTATTTAATTGTACCTCTTTTTATGCAGTAAAATGTATTGAATTGAAGATGGGAGAGGGCCCCGAGAATTGCATTGCCTAGGGGCCTCTACAAGCATAATCCGGCCCTGGGCTTCTTCTGCCGGTCAATGAAAACAAGACACATGCTTCAATATAAATAATATAAGAATTTTTTATATTTATGATAATTATAATTTATGATTCCTTATACGATTCCCGTATCGTGTTTTCTTAGCCATGCAGAAGCATACAACGCAGGCCGAAACGTCTGCAGTTAATATTCAATATACAAACAGTTATTATTCATTACTTAATGTTTTGTTTCTTATGTCAAATATATCTCTATTATATAATTTCTTTGATTTAAAATGAATACAAACAATTAAAAAAATAAATAAATAAAAACCTATGCTTTCAATGCCGTAAAATAAATGGAGAAAATTCAACACAAAATAGTGATCCATATAGTTATACTTAATTATTAACCATATGTTCGATTTCACAAAAAAAAAAATATATTTAATAATTATATTTGAAGCTACCAAAAGTTTTACATAACTATACGATTGTTAACCATTGCTGGATCTAAGGGCACTAGTTCAAATATTCGGAATCCGTTTTGGGCGATTTCACTATCAATTTTTTGTATTTTACTTTAATCAATACTACTAAATGTAATATTTTTTTCTTAATTCTGTCATTAAAAGTATTCTAATAACCCTATTACATATATTCATAATCCTAATAAAGAAAACACCTTCCTGCTTCCTTAAACAAACTGACAGTAAAATTTAATGTTCTTGCTGAAACGCAGAACCACGATTACTAATAAAGTAGTTCTTCAACCCCTCAATATAGTGACTAAATTTCAGAAAAGTAAACCCCGATTATGTTAACGTTCAATTCGATTTCGTTGTCAGATCCTACACAAGACTAAAATTTTATTTTGTTTTTTTAACTTCAAAGTATCCATCAGTGGTATGTCAACCCTACCAGAGATTTGTATTTTCATATTTATGTTGCAGTAAGGTGAACAGACGTCGCATATCAGACTGAACAGTCGAGGATTTGAGTTGTAGGTCCCGCAACGAAAAAATTGTCCGCAAATTTTCCTGCACGGGACAGTTCACAGAAAATGGAATATCCTCGAATCCAGCTTTTTTACACTTGTCATAGTTTCACCTTTGACAGAAATATTTTTAAAAAATTGAAAAAATAAAACTAAAAATAAAAATAGTTTTTAAGAATATTCAAACAAGGATTGAATTCCAAATTTCAATACTGCTGCTCAAAATATTTAAGAAGACTACGAATTAGGTTTAGACAACCGAAAAGGTAATTTCGCAAGCTAAGCGAAATTTACCATTTTTCCATTTAGAATTTTTAATGGCATTTTAAAAATGAATTATTTGAAAAAAATGTATAACATAATTAAATAAAACTATTATTGGTATTTTTATTCCATTCATACATTTCTATTGACGGTATAACTATAATCTAGTACTTAAATATATATTTAAAGCTGCTCATTTAAATATTTGTCAAGTACAATTTGTTATTTACATTTCTTTTTTTTTTTTTTTTTTTTTTTTTTTTAATCCTGCATTCTGCATTAATATTTCCGGCTCGGTAATATAGTATAATAATAAAGGTAATATAATATAATAATGTATTTAGGTATTATAATATAACAATAATTTGTAAATACTGAATTATGGAATAAAAAATCTTAGGATATGAAAAAAATACGTTTTTCATAAAAATGTTTTATGCATGTTTCTCCAGGCAAAACGAGGAATTAAAAATACCAAACAAAAACTTCAAAAGAAATGACTGGTGATGAAATATTTACCTCAGTACTAAAAGCTCTTTTTTTTTTTTAATCGCTATATTAAAAAAAAAAAAGACGAACTAATTAATATCAACTAATCAGTAAATCTACAAGAAATAATTATACAATCAGATATCTTCAATTTTCCGACAAAAACCTTTCAGCGCACGTCCGACCAATCGAATTCGCAAATTTGCGGTATTTGATTGAATTATTAATCAGAATAGTTTTAGTTTAATTATTCAAGTATTAAATGAAAATGAAATTTTATTTACATTAAGATGAAGCATTTATCCAACTAAATAGTATAGTGAAATCCACCGCCATTCTTAGACTAAATTATATATAATCTATTTTTTATTTATCCTTGCATTTTAGAATTAATATTTACGGCTATTTGTAGTTATTGAGTATAAAATATTATATCTATTGTTTTTGCTAGTATGTACTATTTATATGTGCTTTATGATAATTTATGTTATTGATGACAATAAATTGTAAATATTTGTTTATGTTGAAGCAGCTATTATTATTGCTAATGCATTGCTTAGCTTTTTGAAACACATAACTGGACATAAGAGAAAAAATCTTTAAACAGTTAAGGTAGCACTAGACAGTCCTTAGATGTATAGTTACAATCTCATGTACAAAATGTATGAATAACTTGTAAATACATAAAATGAACAATAAAAACTGTTCTTGTAGAACCTAGTGCAGTTGAACCCCGCTTATTTGTAATAATATGGCCACTACTATTCCAGATAACGCTAGATTCCGCTTAAGAGATGATATAATCAGTAAATTAATATTTCTTGATATGAATGACATTTATTCAAGCAATATGCAAACAAAATATAAATATTTACATAAGCATGTAATAATTCTTGCAATTAAACTGTGTGATACAGGCAATATACAATTTATTTAAAAGTGAAAAAAAGAACTTTACATGTCAAAATTTTGTATAAATACATCTTAAATTACGTTTAGTATAAACCCCTTTATCCGGAATAATGTGGCAACAACGATTCCGGGTAACGCGAAATTTCGGTTAACAGATATTATAATAAATATCTTATATTATAATAAATGTTATAAACAGTAAATGTTAACGATTCTATTCGTAATGTTTTTATCTAGTCTATCACAAATCATTGAGAATGAACAAAAAAAAAATATAAAAAATATCGTTAGCTTTTGAATAGAAAGTAGATATGTTTGATATATAAATACGGGGTCAAACTTATACGGAATAATTTTAGAATGTTTTTTATCATGAGTCCTACAAAGAAAATCCTGACCCTTATAAAAAAGATCTTTCGGTGTCCGACCCTGAATCTTTCACAGCTACAAAGACATGTCGGTTTTTGATGTCTGCCGAAATAAACCCTCAAACAGACCGATAAAGGGAGGGTTGGCGGAAAAAAGTCGGTTCTTCCAAAAGTATCTAGTCCATTGAACGGATTACGGCTTTTTTCCTTTTTGAAGAAGTTGGGAGGAAGGCTTTTCTACCCTACGACGGAGGGGTTGCCAACTTAGTAGAGGTTGGTTGAGTCAAGGGGTGTCTTACGTCACCAAAGTCCATCGACGGCAAGAAATTTCAAAGGCTTTCCAAAACATGCGTGCGGCCACCTATTACCATATTTAGGCGTAATCAATGGCAGGTGTGAGGTGTTTTTTTTTTTAAGCTCTAAAAAAATTAAGAAAATGCAAAATATTCTTTTCTTTTTTTTAATTTTTATCCCATCAGTTTTCTGTAATTCGTTCATTAAATCCAACAACGTTTCTTTAATATCCCAAAAGGCAATAATTAAAAAAAAAAACTCCTAAACGAGACAAATGATTATTCATAGGATATAATTAGAAGATTCCAAATTCAAAGCTTAATGTCTATCAAATACCAGTAAGTAAATCTCACATCAATTCTTTATGTGATAAACTAAAATAATGTGACTAAATAAGACACATCAACAAGAGATAGCAGATAACCCCAAGACATCTCAAGACATACATATACAACATAGAGTATGCTGATCGTAGTGTTGGAATATCGAAAGAAAATATCGATATATCTGATTTGAAAAAACGATATTTTCTATCGATATCTTATCTGGTGATACTGATATTTTAAACTTTATTATTTTATTTTTATTAGAAATTTTATTTATTCTTTATCATATTTTTAATTTAATCCGTGAGCTGTACTTTATATTGTAGCCTAATTATTTAATTAATCTAGGACGCTGTCTATGGGCTATTGTCGTGGATGTGTCCGAATCCTGTCCCGGTTATATTTAATAATTATAGCTAATTAAAATAGTTAATAACTATTTTAAATTTTATCGTGTTTCAACATTTCACAGTCATATGCGAGGAAAATAATATGATAGGTGTCTACTTTATACTTTTGTATTGTATTATGAAATAATAGGGTCCAAGTTTTTCCTCCTTACTCTTCAAATAAACTTAAGAATTGAAGATTACCAAAATAAAAAATAGTATGGATCAATCACTCACCAAATTGAAACAAATATATAATATAAAATATATAAATAAATTGTTGTATATATGCATTGACTTAATCATTGGTTAAAATATAGCACGTTAATTTAAGGATATAATAGAGTAAATATGAGAATAAACAATATTTAGTTACCAAAGAATAATTAGTAGATAATATTGAAATAAAAATAATGTTAATAAAAACAAATAGGTAATATATATTTGGGGGTTGTACTGAAATGTATATCAGATGAATTACATGTTTTTAAATAAATGTCTTGAGATTGAATACATTTCCATGAATGTATGCATGGAAATTTTATAAGATAAATAAAAATTTTAGAAGTTTGAAGATTTTATTTTTGAAAAACTGGTAGAAGAATATAACATATGAAAATGATAAAAATGTGTTATAATTTTGTTTACCAAATTATTATTCTTTTTCATCTTTTTTTATAATAAATGATTTATGGATAATAAAACTATTGTTTTATAAATAATAATTACATTATTTCATAACCTTCTTCATAGTTTAACATTATTTAGTGCACGGTTTCTTTGCTTTTTCGTCCATTTCCTTTCGATATATCGATATTTTTCTAGCGATTATCGGTGTATATCGATATTTGGTTTCACGATATCGCACAATATCGAATATCGATATTTTTCTTTCGATGTATCAACCCTAGTCGATCGGTCTTTTTTTGGACTGTTCATGGGCTCTCTCTGTCATTTGTTCATGAGATCTTGTCTTCTTCTGTTATCTTGTCTTCTACTGTCCTGATGATGCCTCAATATGTGAAACATTGACTGGTTAGTTATTTATTGGTAATTGAGAGACTTAGTTATTGAAATTATCTCCTATTCTAATAATACTTTTTTTTCATATCTTTAACAGTCAGATTTGTCCAAATTTTATTTTGAAGACATTTTTATTCGTTATTTTAAATAACAGATAATAAAATTGTTCGTAAATTTATACTCTTAAATGCATCGTAACCGGGGACCAAGTCATGTTCGGGAATGATTTTATTTAATTGGTTGGCGTTGATAAAAAAATACAATAGTTTTTACGAGTGTACAATATGTTGTACAGTTAAACACACGAAGATACCAAACTATAAACAGCAGCGGATTTGTTGCACTGCCGCCCAAAGGCATATTAGATAATGCCCAGTGATACCAGATTGGTTTTTTTTTCCCCTAGATTTAGGGTTTTATTCATCCTCTGGGATATTTTTTACTTTTCTGATGATTTATTCTTATCTTATATCAGGGGTTAATTTTGGTTGGACTAATAGAAAAATAAGAATTAAACATTCAGGATTAAAATAGGTGGGTTTTGAGGAAAATTTAGATAAGTTTAGGGTTAAAGTTGGTCAATTTAGAGGAAAATGTAGAGAGTTTTAGGGGGAAAATTAAGGGTTGACCTGGCAACACTGATAATGCCGCCCTTTTTGGCCGCTCCTATATGCTATCTTACCTATATAAGTAGTTAACAACCAAGCGGAGATGATTTTTAAATTGCATGGGTGCTTAATTGAACTATTTTTTATATTTAGAAATTCATTTGAATCAAAAAACATAATTTCAATCAAATATTGTCGCTCCACAAAAATTGCCATATTCGGCAAGTGCCTAGTTTGTCTGTGCCTAAATCCGGCACTGACTATAAATAAATAAAAATATTACAGCACATTTGTAACACATGGTATTTATAATCATTAGAGAAATTCAAAAGAGAAAACAAAACACTTTCTCAAGATCATTTTACTGTATTGTCCCTTCATTTATAATATAATACGTAAGCTCACTTTTCATTAAAAATAATGAAACAATAAAAAAAATGGAATATAAAATAATTAATGACGAATTGTTTTTTAGAAAACCAAATTTCTTTGAATGAGATTTGACTGGAATATATTACTGAGATCGTTAGTTTGGTTTACAATGCATTACAATGCAACGCGTGTCGGTCATTTTCATCCACGTTTTTTCCCAACAGCCAGCTTGATATATATATATATATATATATATATATATATATATATATAATTGGTTTTTTTTACTAAATAAGAGTTTTTCTGAGAGCCATTTTAAGTAGGGTTATTATCTGAGCAATAATTAACAAATTATTTGTTATAAAAAATAAACGAATAACATTAGACGAGTAAGACATTAATCTTATAAAAGAGGAATAATAACATCATTTATCAACAAAAAAAATTCTGAATGTTTTCTGACTCTAATAAACTAATTCTTATTAAATTTTGGTCGAGACAATTAATTAATTAATATGACAATTAATTTTTTTTTTAGCTTCTGTTTCCAGGATACGTAATGCCCATTCATAATACATCGGGACTGTTTGTAATTTTGAAGGGAAATGAAAAAAATTCATGCATCGCAATTTCTTGTAGAAAATCATTATCAATATTGTTTGTATGTGTGAATAAATTTTGAATTCCACTTAAAAGAATAGTATCTGCAGCTGAATCAAGTTGTGACCTCATGAGAGCATTTTCTATTGGCCTGCCTCTTGTACGTCAATTCCATGACATCTCTGTAGACAGTCCAGCAGCAGTCTGCTAGCATTAATTCATTCCAACGGCCCTTACATCTCTGCTCCATCGAAGATACGTCTTAGTGGAATCTCTTCCCATGTTTATCACTTACAGACTCTGATTTACATGGGGGCAGACTGGGCATCTGCCCAGGGTACCAGATTTTAAGGGGCGGAGAATTTAAGGTGCGAAAAAAATTAAGGAACAGATAAAATAAGTTTTTTAACGTTTGGTAATGATTTCATTTTCAAAAATGCATGTCGAATCCTGCAATCTATAGTATAGCAGAAAGACGTGTGATATCGCAGTGCTTAATCGTAAGAGAAACACATAACCTGTTGCAGGTTGTATAACCTCATTTATAAGGTGAGGGGGTGGTGAAGGGGATAAGGTAGCCGGAACAAGCCAGGCTATTTAGAAAAAAATGAGCAAGAATAGGATGGCTAAAGATTATCTGCCCAGGGCACCGGCTACTTGAAATCTGGGCCAGATCATTTACAGCTCCACGATTTTCTGAGAAAAAAATTCAAGTGGTCTTGAAGTAAATCTATTTTTAGAGACATATTGCAACCCAGCATTATATTTCGAGCAGTTCTGAGGATAGTGATTGCCTCTCATGTTGCCATGAAATCCAAACCGTTGAATGCTTCCTAAACTGCCTTTTCTTTTCCCTTCAGTATTCGATCGATGTTAGCATTTTTGATTTTATGTGTAAAGTTAGCATCTTTGACTTCATTTGTAAAGTTAGCACCTTTATACCAAAATAATGGTAGTAAGCAGTTCTCCCCAGTGGGCTCAGGATCCGTTTTTAGGCTGAAAATGTCATATTTACACAAATGTAACAAATATTGTCCAATACATTGACACATTTCCAAGGCATTTTTTTTATGAGAAAAAGAGACTGAAGGAGAACAAATTTACAACTGGATGCATGTAACCTCTAAAGACCGGTATAACCCATGACTGCAGCGTGCTCGAGCCGCAAGTCGGCCGAGTATTGGCCAACAGGCGGTGGGGAATTGGCTCCTACAACAGAATGGAACAGTGCTAACATCACCGCACCGTGCCCGATTAGTTTGGTTTAATTTTTGATGGTGACGGTGCGGTATCGGAGTGCATTCAAGATGGAAATTGAAAAACTAGTCGAGAAAGTCAGTAAGCTTTCGGTCCTATATCACCAGACAAATGAAAAATATAGCATTGTCGACCATAAAGGACAAAGTTGGAAGATTGTATCCACAAATTTGCAAATTAAGCTCTACATAAAATTTCTAATCTAAAAGTGTTTACTATTTAGTAGGTAGCATTACGATAAAAACTATTTTCTTATAGTTAGTGAGTCTATTGACGTCAACGTCCTGTGACACTCTAATAAATCTTCCTTAAATTCAATAAAAATCATTTCATTACCATAATTTATTCTACAATCTTTGCATGAACTGTACATTGAATCAAACTAAAATGCGAATATTTGATGAATTTTTATTTATATTTATATTTGATGAATTTATACATAGTTACGTTCTTGCTATCGTAATTAAAAATTATTGTCTGATCTGAACATTAAATAAAAAAAAAAAAACTAAAATTCTGATCCAGATAATCCGGAGGTACGAATAAACGAGGTCCGGATAAACGAGGTTTTACTGCACAAAGCATGTTGCACATACTAAACCCACACAAAACAGAATCTGTAGTATTCACACCATTAATTGCAACATCGCACATAAATGTGTCCTAAACTGCAAACATTTTATTTATAGACGGAGAAAGGGGGCTTCTTTCCGGTTGTATTGACTCTCCTGATATTTCCTCTTCGTTTCCTGGTATTGCGCCACTACTGAATGGAGAAAGTATGAATGAAAATAATTTTCATTGATAACTCTTAATCTCTTCCGCATTGGTTTATCTGAGGCATCACTATTTCAAATGCTTTTTAATTCAAATTTTCTTTTTAAAAACAATTAATAGTTTCAGATTTTAATATATCGTTTTTCTACAACTTTAGCACTTAAGCGATGCCGATTATTTAATAAATTATAAATACTAAAAATTAAAATTAAAAATAGGCAGTTTACTATCAGTAAAATTAGGCATCATAAAAAAAGTATTATAACACCATAAAATAATTAAATAGGTATGTTCTGAATGCAATTATCAGAATTTAATATAAGAAAATACGTATACAGTAATTATTATCATTAATTCCTGTTCCAAATTACTTCTTAGGAAAATCGTGAGTTAATGAGCACTAAACTCACCAGCAGTTGACTGCTAAGAATGTACTTTTAATTATAATAAAGTATAATAATGACTACATCAGACTACTTTTTATTATCTATTGGCGTCTGTGTTATCTTTAATATACAGACATACTAGCTTAGACTATCGACTCCCTGATAGCTTTAAAGGTCCTTGTATGTCTAGAATAAAAGAATGGGTTGGAGAAGGAGGTATATAAAGGGTAGAATATTGGAGGAAGGACAGTAATAAACAGTATACCAATAAACTAATAAACTGGGCACTAAGAGGTGTGAATAACTTATGTAGATACAATTTATAACTCTAAAACAGTAAACTGCCACACTGGCGGATCGACAAGTGGGGCGCGCCCCGTCCTTCCCTGGAGGGTGGAAAAAATCTTAAAAAGTGTTTACTATTGCATATACAACAGCTGCTCTTATTGATATATTAAATGAATTTGAATTGTTTAATGTGGATTTTAAAACATGAACGAAGCATTTAATGTTTCAAAGTTTCTAGGAGGGGGAATTGGATCGGAGAACTTGATGCATAGGTGCGCCCCCTCCCCCTCAGAAAATTGCTGGATCCGCCACTGAATTGTCATGTGAAGCAAAAAAGGAACATGTTAGATACAATGACAGAGTTTATTGGGAGAATAATTGGTATCCCATATGTTTTTTACTATCCTTTGATAAACGATAAATATATCATTAATTACATAATATATGAAGCAATAAGCGCGTTACTGTGAGTGTAACTGTCATACTCCCTCTCTAAAACACAACTGTAATTGTGGCGCCGTGCACGTTTTTAGCAGATTAATTGAAGTTTGAAATTACCATAGCAAAAACTGTAGCTAATTCGGTAACGATTGAATTCCCTCCCCCCTCCCCACTGTCCATCGATATCAATTTCAATAAAGTTTTCACTTCAAAATTCAGTTTCCATCCAGTGACCACATGATTATGAGCATAATTAACATTTTTAATTTTCCATTTTAACCCTGTTTTTTTAGTTCGGTTAATGAAGAAAGAACTCTTTATTCTAGAAAATTTGAGATCAGGGTTTAGAATCACTGTAGCTGACGCCTATGCAATGTATACAGTCTAGACAGATAGACAGATAAAATATTAAAATAAAATATATTAGATTTAATTTTGCAAATACATAGGTACTATTTATTATATCCAGCAACGACATGGTTGTGGCCGATTCGATTGGTCTTGTTAAATTCGGAGGTGTTAAGCCACAGATTTATTTTATTATTTAATACGTTCACATTCAGTAGAATCTTTGCAAAACAGCTCAAATTGCAATAATTGAAGACATGATTGGATAAAGGTGTTAAGTAACAAAGTTTTGTGTATTAAAGTTTTTTTAATGTATTTTTTTAAAAACATGATTTATTCAATCTCCTGATAAACCATACGATTAACCAAGAATCTTGGTTTGTTAATGTTAACACCTGGTTAAGGTTTTCGACGTAAATCCTAATGGGAATCGGTAGAAGAAATTGTAATATCACGTTAGCAGTAGAGATAACAGTTAGTAAAGTTA
Organism: Rhaphigaster nebulosa; assembly: GCA_948150685.1. Lineage (NCBI taxonomy): Eukaryota > Metazoa > Arthropoda > Insecta > Hemiptera > Pentatomidae > Rhaphigaster > Rhaphigaster nebulosa. Next base: position 150,194,691 of record OX411307.1, read on the forward strand.
TTTAATGAAATTTGAACAGTTTTTCACATTTTTATTTTTATGTTATTATGGGGAGGAATGCGGCTTCCATTAAAAATTATTTTAATATGAAAATTTTTCCTACCTAATATTAAAAAAATAGTATCTACTTCCCCATTTAAAATTATTCAATTCAGATAGAGAAAATGTGAAGTCTCCCTTTCTGTTTGACTCAAATAAATTTACATCTATGACGTCGTATTTGTTCCTCAAAATCATCATAAAAATTATTTTATTGTGATGATTTTAAATATAAGAATATTTAATGGTTTGATTGATGCATTTAATTTGTATTTTTTGTTTTAGATAATTGATATGTCTATTTAATAATACTCTTTTACAATATTATTATTACATATTATTTTTGATGTTGATATTCTTGTGTTTTGCATTTTATTTATACGTGTGTTTGTTCGTGTACTCTTTGTACCTGTAAAACGGCATTTTGTCCGTTAAATCAATACTTGACATGTAAAGAGTTTCTATTAAAGCCTTGTAATAAGAGGTTGAACATAACGACTAAGTTGTAAGCTGCAGTCGACAGGCGCCTCGAGAATGCTGCAGTGTCTAATTTTTATCATGCTTTTATCATCTTGCATAAGTGTTTCTTCATTAGTAATCCTACTTTTATAATGGCAGTTGAAAAATAACAGACACTTTATCAATCCATCGTGTTACTTTACGGCCAGATTAACACCCAAACGAAATTATGAAAACGTCAGCTGGCCAGTCAATCCTGTTAATTTACAGGAAATAACAGAATATTAGCCAGCTCAAGGTAGACTTTCATTGGCACTTCCCACCGTGCCTGTCTACCGTTACTGCTGAATATTTCGTTGAAACTGCTCACCTTAGCGGCCAACTCCTCTCATACTTAACATCCTAGTTTAAAATATTGTCAAATAAAAATGTTAGGCTTAAATTTAATGGTTTTCACGTTTATCGTAAGGGCAGAAATACATACGGTGGGGGAATTGTTCTTGTTTCATCAACACACGATTCTTTGTCTAGTTCAATAATAAGGCTAGGTTATGTCTGTATAAACTTTTAACCATTATGTACTAATAAAGTACATATTAATGCTCAACTTTTACAGAGCGATGGCTTCTAATAGTATTTTTAATTGACAATAGAAGAATTGAAGGTGCATTTCTGATTTTAAATTTATTACTATGGACAGTAATGGGTGTTTTTCGAATGATTATTTCAATACTTTTCTTTGATTTTGAGTATATATTTGAGATGGAAATTTCTTACATTATTTAATGTTAATTGGATTTATATTTGAATCCCTTTTTTAATGAGAATTTTTTTTCATTTAATTCTTTTCATTTTATTATTTTTCATTTAATTTTGTTTCATATGACGATAAAGAAATGAAGAGGGAACGTGAGCGTGCGTATCATGAAAACTCGGCTTCGCCATAATAACATAACTTAGAACCGACTGACTCGACATGACTGCCGACTTACACACTGCTACAGGAGCGCTCGAGACACAACAATCGGTAGATGACGTCACACACTGACTGCCAACGAAATATGCCCCGTTCTATTCCCTCAAAGCAGTAGTCAACTGCCATTAGCCAGTGCTAGGCCGCTACGGTGGACAGTACCAGCGAAACGTTTAGCATAAAGGGGGTTCAGCACTAGGTCGAAACCTCTTGATATTTAGTTCGATCTTAAAGGGAAGCTGTTAAATTTATATCTACTGTTAATAAATCCAGCAGTTAACATCTGCTATAAGTAAATTAAGTTAACAAATAATCGAAAGTTAACTAACAACCAATCTCTAGTACGAAGGACACGAAAGAGTATGTTTTTTTATGTACGTTTAAACTTAAGAACTCGCGTTGAGCTGTAAAAAAATAAGTTTGATACTTAGCCACTCATCACTTACACGATAGCTATATAAAAAGTTTTCGAAGCAATTTTTTCGCAATTTCCAGAATATATATCAACCTGCTGAATTTACGACACTATTATGTTTTTTTAAGTATTTTTAAATGGTAAGCCAGTTCTTCGCCTCTCTAAGGAACCTAACATTCTAAGTTCCCAACTTTAGTTAGGTTGTCGGACTTCCGGGCAAAGTTTCTTGCAGCTGAAGAAGAGATTATTGACAGCTGTTGCACTGAAACCCACTATCAAAAATGTCTATATAAATAATAAGAAATTGCAACTAAATAGTTGGAGTAATGAAGGATAATGCTCCTTGTCTATATATTGTGGGTCACACATGAGTCATTTTGTCATGAAAGTAATGAGCTTTCAGTAGATTACTCTTCCTTAAACGCAGAGAGAAGCCCATTAATGGATTATATATACATTTATATTGCCCATGTTGGTTCAATTTCTATATTAACTTTTCAATTTTCGGTATTAAACCTGGGAAATATATAGGGAACTTAACATAATTTGATGTTCCAATTACTTGAACCTACACTGCTATTTCGCAATTCTGCACTTCTGTGGTCTTATTGAAGCTTTTTGTTTATTTCAAATATGTCAGTAAGTCCAAAATAAATCATCAAACCAATATAAAAAACAAAACAAATTAGTGCATTTACAATTGGTATTAATAAAATTCTGGGAGCCGGCCAGCAAAATGTTGAATTATTGTTAATATGAAAAATCTTAAAGTTAAAACTTTTTGGAAAGCTTCATAGTATGAAGCTTGCCAAAAATAAACTTAAGCTGAAATAGGTAGTACTAACGGCAAAATTTATTTTTGAAACGGCTATTTTCGAAGTACAATGTGACTAATATTTGTGCATATATATATATAAAAACATAAACACTAATATAAAAAGGTTTGGCTAATCCAAACATTCGGTGCTGACACCACAAACAATCTTTACCAGCATACTCCAGTCCACTAACATTCGTGAATCGTCAAGAACAGCCTTCACACAATTCTCCCATCTACGCCTTGGTATTCTCCTTGGAGTTTACTGTTGGTTACAGTTCTTACGGATTTGTTTATTAGCAATCCCAACAACTTAACATGCCCATGTTAACCGTCACACAGTGGGTCAAAAGGTGACTTTAGCACTAAAAAATTCAAATTTTGAATATTTAATATTGAAATGGAAATTGTTCGTATCCAAACTGGACTATTTAATGACGAGCAGTCTCGATTGTTTACACTAATGATTCAATAAGGCATGTCAAAACAAAAAGAAGAAATCCTTGTATTTTCTCTCATTATGTGTTTATTCATCATTGAGATTTATGTGTTTTTTCAGCCTCTAGGGTTTTTCTAGGGTTAGAAAATTTCTAGGGTTATTTTTAGGGTGAAAGAGTTTTTGGAATCTTTTTAGATGTCCACTATGTCCACAACTTTTAGCTGATTAGAAACTATAAATTAAAATTATTAGAAAAGTTGGTTGGAATGATTGGATTGTAGTAACGATTACTGTAAGAAGTTATACACATTTGTTAACTTCTCTAGTTCACACAAGTTAATAAAATTTTAATTTTTAATTTTAAAATTTACGGATTTTGTAAATTATTTTTCTTTTATGTTGATAACTTTATTTATTGATTTTTTTTTTCATTATCAACTTGGTCTTTACTGTTTTAACTTTTCATTTCTTTTCTCAATTTAATTATTATTTAATTGAATTCCTAGCTCGCATTATACTTCCTAATATCAAATATATTAATTTATTTAATTTTAATCAAATTTTTGGAATCTGTTGTATATTATATTCAATTTTAGTTATGTTTTTAGTTTATTCGTAATTATTACTTTGACTTACAATTAGTCTTAAAAATAGTTTAATATTATACTACTTCATATTAAATTTCAGTTCACTATACTGATATTAAAATTTTTCATAAATAATTTTATGAAACCTGAATGGCGACAATTTTGGCAAATAATTTTGGATTCTTTTTTTGTTTTTTGCTATAATTAAACGTTCATCTCTGATATATCTTGTTTTTTATTTATAAAGTTTGTTAAATCAGTAATTTTACATGATTTAAGTAATATTAAATATATTGAATTAAAATAATATAAACATTTTTAATAAAATAAAATAAACCTTAAGAACTTTTTTAATCGTTTATTCTTATCTAATATTAGGGGGTAATATTGGTTACACTAATAGAAAAATTAAAATTAAACATTTAGAGGTAAAGTTGGTAGATTTAGGAAAAATTTAGGGTTGAAGTTGGTGGATTTAGAGGAAAATTTAAAGAAGTTTGGGATAAAGTTGGTGAATTTTTTAGGTTTTTTGGGGAAAATGCAGGACGGGATTTGCGTATGCCACTGCTGCAAATAATACTCATTTATTTAATTTATTTATTAATTTTTCTTATTCTATATCTTTTCTATGGGGCAACTCGGTGCGCGATTGCGGTTATTGTGGGACTGCACCTTCTTCCATCCCTCAATCCTCCAGAATGCTCCTCAGAATCCTTAAGCAGTTCCTCCTCAGTCGATCCCGGGGCGGTCACCTCCGAACATCCTCTTCTTCAGGCGGATGGCCTCTGCTAAGGGTGAAATGTGCGATGCCCACCACCTCCCTCCATCTCCTTATGAATTCCATGAAAAGGAGGTAATTCGCCTCCTCCATCAATCTCGAGAAGTATGCCACGCCAATGAAAGTACACACCGGTCTTGTAAATAACATTGAAAGCGGAAATGTTTATTAATGTTTCAATTGCCTTGATTGATTGAAATTGATGACATTTTTATCAACATGTCACTGGCGTTCTGATTTTGATATGAATTTAGTTTCACGTCAATTTTTTTAAATTATAAGTAATAAATGCAATCGTGTAGACAAATTTTGACGTAGATGAAATCAAAAAGATTTTGTTTGGGGATAATGAACACCCCGGAAATAAATCGCACAGTAATGAAATATACTATTTAATGTTTTCTGACGTTTCGCTCTCTGTAGGCCTTCATCAGGGCTTAGATAAACAAGATACGAGAATAATAGAAATGAGAAGAATAAATACACCTATATAAAAATATCAACATAAAATATAGAAGTTACATAGGATGAACAATATAAATTTAAAATAGTAAATAATGTTTTAAATAATAGTAAGGGATAAGGAAAAATAAGGGGACTAAGTTAAAGATGTATAAGAAAACAAAAACGGAAAGTCAGCATCGAATAAAAAGGAAGAGATAAAAACTAAAATATAAAAAGAAAAGAGAGGAATTACAAATTAGAGTTACAAAAGAGAAAAACGAATTTATTATCTATTTTTATCCTGTTTACGCTTGGCTTCTGACTAACGAAAAAATAAATAAAATAATACAATACCATTGGTACAAAATATGGGTCTTTAGAGTAATAACTGATAAGAGATTATTTATTATTTATTTATTTTTTTTTTTTTGAGAAAAGATGATATGGTCAGCATCACGCTTAAATATAACACATAGTTTTTTCCTTTGATCCATTGAAGAGCCACGTCCTAGTATCACATACAAAAAACTAAGGATTACGGATTTTTTCAATAGGTTACAAAAATGTTAACGATAATATATGCATGTTAAAATATGTATAAAGGATTCGAAATATATATTTTTAGAAATAAAAATTAACGAGTCTCAAGAACAAAGTAGAAACATATTTTTTTTTTTTTATTTATTAAAAATTTTAATAGTTTGAACCTCTCTTCCTAACTGTGATGTAAATATTTTTATTTATTGCCAAATGGAACTTAACTCAGTCATCAACCGTTCATGCACTGGTATACAAAATGCGGGCAGCGACCACGTTTTGTGAACGCTGAACACACCAGGGTGCCATTCGATATTTAATTGGGTACATTCAAGCACATTATTGTCTCACACGCACCAATCTAGTTGTTGAAATAGATTTTTTATGTAGAGTATTAAATTATTAAATGGAAGTGTAGTATTTTTCTTTTAGTATTATCATATTAAAATCAAACTAGTCTCTTAACGATAGGGCAATCAAAACAAAACGAAGTTCTCTAGGGCAAAATGTAAATAGGATAAATAAATAGGAATGAATGTGTGTGTGTGTGTGTCAAGACGATTTCTTTTATTTTTAGTTAACTTGGACAATTTAATTAACAAAGTTGGAAACAATGAACATATCATTATTAAAGATAGATTTATTTTATTTTATGGTGTATATGATAATTGACGAACAGATAAAATATATTTCGTTAAGTTTTTTTTTCAAGAACAAATAAGAAGGTAAAATGTATATGTATGTATATATATATATATATATATATATATATATATATATATATATAATCATTTTAATTGGAACAGAATATGTGGCTCAAAGAGCTGGTAAGGATATAATTATTAGGAATGAAAGCCTACGAAGTTGGTCGAAACGTCAGCAAATAAATCATAACAAAACATATATTTTATTCAACACTTGTTCGATCTCCAATAGTATCGTGGAGTTATAAACCAAGGTCACAATATAATCATTTATTAATAAGATGTATATATTGAATACAAATATATATTTAATATTTTCATTTTATGCAATGAATTATAATTTTTAATGGTTCGCTTACGATAAATTGACATGAGTCGAGGATGCAATAGTATTTTCGTAGATATTGTGATTTTGTAGATAATAAAAATTTTCCAACAAATATAAACCAGAGGAATCTGTCGTATAATCCAATAATTACACACAAAAAATGGAAAAGTAGGCAAGTCAGTAATAAAATTTTATAAATGGCTTGTAAAGACGTTATGAATTTTATATTATTTTCCCCTCAAGTCATGGCCTTGGTTAATGACAGTAATTTTATCCTTCTGCGGCACTTCATGTATTTACGATACTTTTTATAGTCGTAGGGATTCAGTATTAAATCTAATCAACTTTTCTTTTATCACCAAATAATATGAATTACCACAAAACAACCTTCATCATAGAAGGACGTCTTCTGGTTGAATTTTATTATTTATAATACTATATAATAAAATACTCACTGCACTTGTTTTATTTACAATTTAAATAAAATAAGATCATGGGTACATACATTTGTAGACACTTGTCAATAAATTAAGCTTTAGCAATTGTTTCTTTCAATCCTATTAAAACAATTTATAGGGAAATCAAACCCTTTTACTCTTTCATTGTTGTTATGAATGAATAAATAAATAAAATTAAATATTACGCAACAATTAAAAACCGGTCAGAATATTTTGATTTTATTTGATTTGATTTTATTTTGACGAAATATTTACAGAAATAAAAGTATTAATAATTTACTAATATTACAATTAACACTTTTTAATCATTTTTTATATATTTATATTACAAAAATATTACGGAAAACCTCTGATATCCCTAAAATATTTTAAATTGTTGTTGTAAAATATTTTAAAATGTAACTTTCAGTGAATATGGCCATTTAAAATTTTAGTAAAGCGTATAGAATTAATATTAAATATTAGAACTAATAGAAAATTAATGCTTAAATATTAAATTTTCATATAATAAAATAAATGGTATAAATAAAATCAAAATTATGTATTTTACTTATTAATATGTACATAATATATTTAGAATGTTATGGTCAAGGATTTTGTTTTGAAAATAAGAACGATGGCTTTTTTTAGAATTTTTTTTTTTTTTCCATCGATGTATTTAGACCGATCCATTGGTAATATTGATTTTTGACTTTCCATGTTTTTAAACATGAATGTATTTCTAGATTCTAGCGTCAGAGATTTGAAATAAGTTTTTTTTGAGGATTAAGAAATTTGTTTATATTTTTCTAATAGCGAATCCCTAGAGAGAATAAGAATAGAAAAAAAATCTGGAAAAGAAATAATGATCATTGTCACATTTTTTTTTTTATTAGCCTGCCATTTTCAATGCCCTTGGGCATTACATAATTTCACACACACATTACAATGTTATTGCATGGCAAAGCATATGAGCACGGGTTCGAGTCCGGCGGCGGCATATAATTATTTATTCGTTTATATCAGCCGAGGATCGACACTGGAGGATCCAGAGATCATCCTGGGGGCACACAAAGTTTTTTTTTGGGGGGGGCTACATTTGTCGGCTCAGGCTATGAGCAGACAAATACTTCAATTTATCATAAGTTTAATCATAGTGCATTGTATTTAAAAACGTTTGCAAAATAGGTCAATATAGCTTCCTCACCATTTCTATTGGAACAATAAGGAAAATCAAACCAAAACAACAATTAATGTTTCAATCGTTTATTTTGATTTGTTTCGGATAATTACAATGTGTATATATATATATATATATATATATATATATATATATATATATATATATATGTGTGTGTGTGTGTGTGTGTGTGTTTTTGATGAAATTGATATTGGACTGTTTTCACACTAGTCCACAGCTTTTCTCCAACTTTAGGCCATATGGGACGAGCCGTTTCTTGAAAATTAGGGGTATTTAAAGTAAATACATGTGCGAAAGTAATGGATGGAATCTCATGAAATTGATACAGGACTATTTTTGCACTAATTTTTAACTTTCCACTAGCTTTGGGCTAAATCTGACGGCCCGTTTCGATATTTTTGAGCATGCGTAAGCCAAAGAAGTAGATAAAATTGATATGGTACTATATAGGTACAAGCCCATACAAACTCTAAAAAATTCATAAAAATCGGATGTACGGTAGAAGGTGTTAGGCATGTCACATGGATTTACTACAGACAGACAAGACACCAAATTAGTCCCTTGATATTAAAAGAATAAAACGTGAGTGGAGATTTTTAATTCTGAGGACATAAACAAATTTTCACTTCCTGCATGAATACAAAGTTTATCTACCTTCGGTAGTGAGGGAGCAATTCGAATAAAGCATAAAAGATAAATTAAAAATAAATCTTACGGTAAATTATACGGCATGATAAAATATAAAACAGCAGTAGGTGGGACATGAGTTAAAAATTGATGTCACCGACAAATCAGTCTAAAAACGTAGGTGTCTGTTTGTCATTCTTAGTCCTAAGGGTCCCAACTTTTAAGGTATTGTTATAGCTTCTATAAAGAGTATTGTTTTCATGTTCTAATTGTCCGAGACACGTAAATTATAACTTCAGTGAGATGTCGGCAAATTCTTTTAAACTGATATCCATAAGGTAAGATGTCCGAAATTCGTCCCGTCACCTAAATTCGTCCCCCCTCCCCAGTTATCTAGCGTTGAGTGTAACCTGCTGAAAAACTCTCGAAATACTGCAGTACCTCCCAGTTGCCAGTTGGTAGCATAATAGTCATGATGGTTTGTGTTTTGGTTCAGTACTTTTTCAAATACAAAAATATTACTTATTCAAATATTCCATCAAGGTAATATTTTTTTATTTTATTATTACAATTTGTAGTTGCACTATACGTAGAAGAGAATTGTTTTCATGTTCTAATTGTCCGAGGCACGTAAGTTCACTCTTTAAGGTACAGAAAGCTGCCATAGGTTTTTTTAGGTCGAGTCCTAAATTCGTCCCCCTCATGGTTTTTCACTCGTTAAAGGACAAACTAGTCAACTTTTCTGAAGACTAACGATGAGAAAATTTATTAAATTTACATGTTTCATGACCAAAATTAGAGAAATTTATTTTTGTGATTTTTGTTTGGGTGGATAATTAGTCACATCTTTTAATAAAATAGTCATTAATCAACACGTTTTAAGTATCTTAATATAAATAAATTTCATTTTGGAGAGTTATTTGCCTTTATTTAAATTTCCCTGGCTTCAAATGAATTGTTAATTGTGAATTTAATTAGGGAACGAAATTAGGGTCACTCTTTTCAAATCCTAATACTTATAATTGTAATTATTGTTTTTCTTTACACAGAGGAAAGATTATTTGATTCCGTTCATACATTTTTTGGGCAAAGAACAGAGCTGCTTGTGTCAATTTTTTGAGATTTTTTTAACTTTGGTTTAATATTTGAAATTTCGAATTTGACTTAGAGGGACGATATTTGGGCACCATCCCTTATCACTTTTGATAGGTGGGGAAGTGGAGTTATGAAAATCTTTCTTTGGCGTGTAATGTAGTAAATAAGGAAATAACAAGATGGTACTCAAAAAAAAAAAAACAAAAAAAAAAAAGGATTTTAATGAAAAAGATTATCCTCATTATAAATAAAATGTAGACCCGTGGATCAATGACCTCGTCAAAAACACGACACTTAAGTGAAAGTAACAGAAAGGGAATGGGAGAGAGAGGGTGGACCGAGAGAGGGTGGGCCGAGAGATTTTAAACGCTATCTCCCGACAATCGATGGATGATTAACTGCGTTCAGCTCGGCGAAAGCTACTGGCTAAAAACCAGGAGGGCTTCATAGATTTTCGCTTGCTGAGCATATTTTTGAAATATTCTTATGCAACGTAAGCTTAATATCGAACATAAAGCCGTTATAAAACTTTAATAGTCTTTATTAAAGTAGAGAATGTGGAGCATGTTTTTTTTAAAAAATCTTTATTTCTATCAAAAGCATAAACTGAGAAAGCAAATAAAACAGAGATAACTTCATACATGTCTTTAATACATAAATTAGTATCAATATATATATATATATATATATATATATATATATATATATATATATATATACATGTTTTCGGTATTTATTGATAAGGTTTTTTTTTTATTGCCGCGTTTGAGGCAATAAGAACCAAACTACGGAGGAAAACCGGCCTCTAGGTCATCACAGATAGTGATTTTTCCACAATTAGTTAATCAGGAAAATTAGCCATACTATGAATCCTTCGTATACGGTTGGAAGAAAATAGTGGGACCAAACTATTATAATAGATTTCATTAAGAAGAATGAAAACGCATTAAGTAAGAAAAATTAAGATGGATGAAGAGAACTCATCGGTAGGTTGTGCTTATGAAGCCCGTATTGCCGAGAGGCAAGGTAGGTTGAAAAATATATAATAAATATTGATAAGGTTTTATAATAGAATAGAATAGGAAAAATACTTTATTCTGTGACAAAGAACTTTAATAATGACAAAAATGTGCCCAAAATAAAGATTATTTCTGGCCATAAGTCCTATTAAATAATAAATAAAAAAGCATTAAGTGTATACATATTTATAAAAAAATATATACATAAAAAACAAAATGAAGAATGATGAAACAATGTATTCGCTACTAAAAATAAAACGAAGAGGTAAAAAAAAATTCATCAAATAAGAAAAAAAATTGAACATGGAAAATACAAAAGAATATTTTTCATCCGTTCCATAAACATTTAAAAAAATACATAATCATTTAGCCAAGAAAAAAAAATAGGAAAGTTTATAAGAAAACCTAGGTAGGAAATAAACATTATAAATTGTATATTATAACTTTGTACAAATAATATCACAGATAAAATAATAAAGTAACATAAAAGAAAAAAAAATCGTATAATATATGTATAAAAAACAATATATATGACAAGTGAAATTAAATACATGTTCATATTCATAAAAACCGTGAATGAAGGAACTGGTATCTTTATTACATAATACATACATGATTGATTAGCCAGTGCCTCACTGAATTGTGTAGAGGAACTGCAATTGGAGGGTTTTGAATGTGGATTTATACCTGAAACGTAAACTTGGACAGCTTCTGTATGAATTATAGTTAATAAAGATATATAAACATTATTATATGGCACATAAAGAGTTGATTTAAAACTCATAACTCATATTTTTAATAATTATTTTCGCAAAGATATAACACACATTAGATATAAATTTTATCACAGGAATGACAAGTATTAAATTTACCATTGTTAAAATAATAAATGAATTCTAGAAGTATTTATTCCAGTCCTTGCTTATCCTTCATGAAGGAAGATATATAAAAAAAAAAAAAAAATACCTAATGTATGTCCCGAAAATCTACAATAATCATCATTAGTCCCGTAGCAGGCTTGTAAAATTAAGCTAGTAATATCAAGTAAAAAAAATTTTCGGGCCTTCTTTATATTAATATAAGTCCTCAGTATAGATATTTATAATTCATCGAAAGCACTAAAGACAAACTAAAAAAAAAAAAAAAAAAAAAAGGAAATTTTTTATCCCCAAATCGAGTTGTAGCATTATTGAATCTATTATCTAATATTCGCAAAGAAAATTAAAACTCATTTAAATCAAACCCTTCCCCTGACAAAACAATACAATAAGCAGGGGTACTGTCTGACGCTTTTATTGTTTTTGGGGATGCAGCAGAGAATTATTTCTAAGTGCATGTATACATATTTCAATAATAGAATATTTTATAATTGAATATATAAATAGAAATAAGAAGTGAAAGTATTGCGATCGTGAAAAATTTTGAATCGTATTGTCAACGGTAATACACGTTTTAAGGTCATTTGAGTCTAAATGTGAGTGTATGTCGTAAGTCTAGCCCCTAAACAAAAAGTTGTATGAGACCGAAATTGCGTATTTAAGTTAGGTATAAGCCTGTGATGTTGCAGCGATTTTTCCCCCAAAATCGGCTTCATATAATCTATTTTGTACATTTTACAATTTTCTCTAAAAAGGCTCTAACGATTTTGATCATAAAATTATGGAATCAAATTTTGATGATCAGCTAGGCCTTATCCTCATTTAAATAGTCTAACATGGCACAAATGCCGAATTTTCAAAATGGCTTCCTCTAAAGTACCTTTAATTATTTTTATTTTTAAATAATTAACCGCCTCTCATTGCCGCAGCCAAAGGCTAAAAAATACTGTTACTTATTCTTATCTCTAAACAAAAATTATATAAAGCTATTTTAATGTTATTTCTGTTATTTCATAATTAATATTCGTTGGCATAGAAAATATTATGTTATACTAACTTGACGGACATCCCCAGTTGGAGTGGGTTTCTTAAACATAAATCTTTGGATAAAACCTCCCCCCTCCTCCTTTCTCCCCGAAGCGAGACCCTGGCTAAGCCACTGCTCATTGTTATTGGTAATAAAAAATGAATAAATATAAACTATGAAGGAATTTAATAATTAACTAAAGAAGAAATATTTTACAAAGTTGAAAACAAATTTCTGGAAATAAGAGTAGTAATTTAGATGTATAATATGCCGTTGGAAATATAAAGATTTTTAGAAAAAACAATATTTAACATATAAAGCCGTAGAAGGTGACGGAGTGTGGCGAAAAACGCATAAATTTAAGTAATTGTTGAAGTTAATAATTTCTGCTTTTATATTATAAAATGAAAAATAAATGTTTCCACGAAAACTAAATAGAATAATATTAAAAAAAAAAAAAATGTTGATCATTAATAATAAAATAACAGTTGATTCCCAGCGAAATATTTTGAGCAAAAAATAAAAAAAGATAGAGAGAAAAATAGAATGGAACGCAACAGAATTCAATCAGAACCTTCAGATAGGCACCGGCCGTTGTGGTCGAGCACTTTGTGGGCACCGATAATAAACCCTCTTAGTGGTAGGAACCATCAGGCCATTGGTCGCTAAGTAATGTTCCCTTATTTGCTAGTAATTAAGGAATAGTTAATTGGACAGTTCAGGGCTTGGGAACCCGAAGCATTCCTCAACCCCCTAACCGGAACCTGCCCTATATCAAAATGTTCTACTAAATAACACATTTATTTACTAATCTATCGATTCAATAAAAACAGTATTTCAAAATACAATTGAATCAGCAGGATTGGAGTGTTATGACATGAAAATGAATTGTGGAGAAACTCGTTTATAACCCCCCTCCCTCCCTCCACCCCGTGGCTGTTCAGCATAAGTCACCGTGCCATATTGTTTACTCGGGGAATTATGAGGGATTGCAGTAGCGTAGAAACGGGGGTTACAGGGGTCCGACCCTCCAACGAAATATGTCAAATATCATCATAACACCATCAGACCGAAATTTGAAAACTGAAGTTATGTTCGTACTTACTTCTCGCTATTACACTTATGAAAAATCTTATGTACGTTTTTGCTTATTAATACGAAATTTTTTTCATTTAAAAAATGATGTTATCTTTTAATAGGAGCAAATATACGATCTCCCTCCCCCCCAAAAAATACTATAAGCCATTGAGTGTTTGGAAACCAAAATTAAAATCTATTGGCTTTGAGTGTGTGTAAGGTGGATAATAGAAGAATATATATATATATATATATATATATATATATATATATATATATATATATATATATATATATATATATATATATATATATATAATGTTATGTATTGAGGATACTGGGATTGAAGGAAATAATAAATATTCATAATAGTAATTAAATAAGGAATAAATTAAAGAGATGCCACCCGGTTCAGTAATATCAACATTAACCAGTTTCTTTTTCGGACAAAGGAATCTGTAGGAGGTCGGCCGTTGTACCTGGAGGGTGCTGTTCAAGACCGGCAATAGGCCGCTTAAGATAAGCGAAAGTAAGAGCACCATAAACCTAGAGATAGGCCAGGTCGACATGGTGTAATAAAATCTGCCGCCCAAGGTTACAAGTCCTTTGAAAATAGTCTTACAGCGGCAGCCAATAGGAGGTCCCAAAAGGAGAGTGGGGAATAAAATTCATCTGTTCAAGAAGAAGTAGGGGAAACGGTATAAGAGGCCGGGAGAAAGATATTTCGAGAGAGTTCGGGTCAGGAGTTGAAGTGGAGAGTTCGAGTAGGAAGATTAATGTGGAGAGTTCTTGTGAGAAGCCAGAAGACTGAGGTTCGCAGAGGGTACAGCTGAGATATCTTATAGTTGACCATAGATCAACTATAAGATAAGTGCTTGTACTTTGATTCATTGTGTACATCAATGTATAATATTATGTGGCATACGATTAATATTTTAAATAAGCAAGAGTTCTCCCAGTATTCTCAAATACATATGTTACAGTCTGTAGATTTTTGCAATGAGAGTAATTAAGATTAGAAATTAATAAGCCAATAGTGTAATTAATAACGTAACGTAAATAAAGTAAGATCTGTAACAAAATCTAACATTCTATTTACCCTGCATGCCATCATCTAGTTAATTAAGTGAAATGGTGAACACGACACCCTTGGAAAGGACTCCAATGGTATTTATAATATCCCAAGCTAATTGACCATAGCAAGGGGAGGTCTGTGGTCTCTAGCCTTTTATGTTAAAATGTAGTTTGATTGATCGGCTCCCTTCTGGAACCGATGCAAATAGAGATTAAATTAGATCCTTAAATAGAGTAAATATGGTTTCTGGAACCCCCATCTGCCTTAGAAAAGCAGTTTGCCAGAAACATAGCATTTAAAATGGCATCCCTTGTGGGGACGTTTCTACCATTTCATTTAAATTTATAATTAATTATTAGTTTCAACAGGTAAATTAAAATTTATAATTTTATTATTATGATTACCACTGGTGGCATTAGGGTAACTCTATTAATAGAATCATACAATAGTTTTTCATATTCTTTGACCTTGTTTACTGACCTTGTTTATTTGTGTTAATCAATCTAATGAATGACTCCTATGATCTTTCTCGTGCATGAAAATGTTTTTCAATACTTTCTGGGCTTGCTGTCAGTATTTCAGGAATTTGATACAGACCAATTGGTTATATTTAATACCTCTCCTCCATATTTGTAGGTCTGAGTAAAAAGTGCGTTGTTATTTAATTGTAAATTCGATTTCTGGGACATTTGGTTATAGGGTTCTTTTAGATATTTTTTATTCGTGTTAGCGCTTAATCCCACCATAAAGGTTTTTAAATAATGGGGATAATATACGCACACGCTGTTTGAAGATGGCTTTACGGGTAGAGAAAGAAATACAACCAGAGCCTAGACGGTCAGAAGAAGAATCTGATTCTGAGACTTCCAAAGAACAAACCAATCAGGGGTTAGCTGGAGAAACAGTGACCCCAATGCCCAAGATAACACAACCACAGGCCGCGATGAAAACGGAGAGAGACCAATATGGACCAACGAAGAACGAACCGGACTTAATCCTAAAAATCCTTCAGAAAATGGAGGAAAGTACAACGATACTGAAAGAAGGCATGGAAAAAAACTCAAAGAGACTGGAAGAGAAGATAGACGAAGCGGCCAGTAATTCCGGACGAAGCCTGAATGAAACCGAGAAAAGATTAGGAAAAGTGATGGAAGATAAAATAACAATCTTTACAACTGAGCTTCATAGAAAGATAGATGAAGTGGTACTCACAAACCAGGAACCTCCCTCTGCTGAAAAGAAAAACGAGAAGAAGACTGAAGAACTAGGATTCCAAGAAATTGAAGACCCTAGAACTAGAATGGAACCTCTATTGAGTATAAATGAAAAACCTACATTGGCTATAACTGCTCATGATGGTCATCAAGAAATTGAAGAAGAAAGAGTAAACAGTTTCACAATCGGCCCCATTGATACCAATATAGAAGTAATTCTAATAGAAAATGAGGTTCAGAAGATAAAACCCAACATTGAAGAATGTTTAAATTTCACAACTCTAGTCAAGCTCTCGATTCCAGAAAAAGGACCTCCACGCTTAGAAAATGAATTAGCAGATGGGTAGAATGGAGAACTCCCAATAAATAAGAATTCACAATATAAGAGGGGCATATTTAATGTTTGCAGGGATGTGCCAACAGAACTAATAACTTTAAGTATTTTAGAATATGAATTCTATGAGGGCTATATGGTCTTGGACCATTTTAGGAAAAACGGTTTAATAGGTTATAATTAAGTACGGCAGTCTTTATCCTTTTCCAGGGAATAAAAAGGGATTTCCAACTTAGCGTTCCCTCCGTTGACGAGCTAAAGAGTCCTGGCGAAACCTTCGTCAGATTAACTCAATCTGGATAAATTTGTATAAATTGTAAATTTAATGTAAATAGTAAAATTAGGTTACGTGTATAGATAAAGTTTTAAGAATATTAAACATAACATTTTTAGATAGAGTGGATCTCAGGATTAATTATTGGGTTAGATTTAGTTAAATAAAGATATAAAAATTTATAGTAAAATTATTTGAAAATTAAGAATTGACCTTCATAATACAAGACCTTACCAGAGTTTTAAAGAATTGATTTTTTTATTTTTTTAATTAGTGAGAGAGGATTTAGAAGATATCCCTAAATAGTGAATGATAAGGTTAAAAGAGTTTTTATTTTTAATGTAAATTTAATTTTAAATATAATGGTTAGAGGCCTGGTTTTTATGATGATATTCCACGTATTGGTTTAACATCATAACCTGCCAAGTGAAATTAACTAAGCACCAAAAAGCATCCCAATAATAACATCTAAAGAAACGTTGGACCAATTAATTTTTGTTTTTTATCCTGATTGGATTTTTTTTTAGTAATTAGGGAATAATTACCCTTAACTGGAGTAGACGTAGGTCCTCTATACACCCCTAAAGGGGGATTGTTACTTAGTAATTGTTTTGTAAAAAGGGAAAAACCCTTAATGTGGTGTAGCTATAGAGCCTCCCTGTATCCCTGAGGTGGGATTAATATTTTTCAATTGTAGGAAGATAGAAAAATCTTCTCTATACACCCAGAGTCCTGAGGTTGTATTTTATTTGGTCCAAACGTTTAAAAATTAAAATCTTATAAATAAATGGGGCTCAATTAGTAATTATTAAGTCTGTGCATTTAACACCGTGGCAGGCAAAACCAACTCTTTTTATTGGCCATAAGTAAAGAAGAGATCTCCCAGGAACGATTAAAGTATTTTTGAGACATAATATCTTTTTGTAGAGTTGATTAACCTGTTTAATAATATATTTTTTTAGAACACAGACTTTTGAGTATTTGATAGGTCATTGAAGTTTTATATAACTTTCGTATCTGGTAGGTCGTTGTACTTTAATTGAAATTTTGTAGTATGGATTTCATTTCCATTGTTCGAAGGTCACTGTGAAGTAATCCAATGTAGTAATACCCTTAATTAAACCCTGAGATTCATTACATCGTAACTATAAGTTCATCCTGAAAATTGACGTAAAAACAAAGTTTTCCTGGAGATCAGTGTAGTAAAATACACTGATTTGGATAGAATTAACCTTCATGTGAGAATAATGGGTACATCTGATTCATAAACTAATAATATTTATAAGGTAATAGGAAGTAGAAAACCTAAGAAACCTAAAGTAGATTCATTTTTATTTTTGAAAGGTACGCCATACAATAGGAAGGTACACTATGAATTTTATGGTATATGTGTGTGAACAGGTTACCAGGAAGGGACAGAAAAAAGTGAGTTTCCATAAAGACATGAATTAGGAATTCTCAAGAAAAAGGACAGTCTAGAGATTGCAATGGATTTTGTATGTAATAATTGTGAACAGTAATTTTAGTTTAGTAAGTTGTGAACAGTTTGAAATGGACCAATATCAAGAACAACATGTGAATTGATTATAATGTAGCGTAATTCAATGGACTTTGTTAGTGGTAGTGATGTGAAAAGTGAATATACATTAATGGACTGATAATAAGAACAATATGTAAATAGATATTAGTTTAGTGTAAAATGTATATATAAATATTTTGAATATGTGAAAAATTCATGTCTATAATTTAGATTAGTGAGCATTTCATTTACAACTAGAGTAAAGTTTTTTTTGTATATAATTGGTTTATAAATGGATTTATTTAGTTAGCTACTAAATATGATTGTGCAGGTTTGTTTTGCATTTATTGTTATTATTTCTGTAGATAAATGTTTTCCTGTAGCACCTAGGTCTAGTAGTACCGATATAATTATGAATATGTATCCTTAATGTATAGTGCTAAAAGAAAAGTCAATGAACAAGCGTCATTTACTGTCTTTTTTCGTGAGACGAGGAGAATGTTATGTATTGAGGATACTGGGATTGAAGGAAATAATAAATATTCATAATAGTAATTAAATAAGGAATAAATTAAAGATATGCCACCCGGTTCAATAATATCAACAATAACCAGTTTCTTTTTCGGACAAAGAAATCTGTAGGAGGTCGGCCGTTGTACCTGGAGGGTGCTGTTCAAGACCGCCAATAGGCCGCTTAAGATAAGCGAAAGTAAGAGCATGCCATCATCTAGTTAATTAAGTGAAATGGTGAACACGACACCCTTGGAATGGACTCCAATGGTATTTACAATATCCCAAGCTAATTGACCATAGCAAGGGGGGTCTGTGGTCTCTAGCCTTTTATGTTAAAATATAGTTTGATTGATCGGCTCCCTTCTCGAACCGATGCAAATAGAGATTAAATTTGATCATTAAATAGAGTACATGTGGTTTCTGGAACCCCCATCTGCCTTAGAAAAGCAGTTTGCCAGAAACATAGCAATATATATATATATATATATATATATATATATATATATATATATTTCTTTTTTTTTCTTTTTTTTTTCTGTTGGTACTGTAGACCGTGGAGATCTTTGGCCGCGCGATGTGATACCACACCGCGATTCTCAATTTAGGTACACGGGGTAGGGTCATCACTCCTACGCCCGGCCTTTTTGTAAGTTGCCTCCAAGTAGGCTGACGGGTCTCACATACCCGAGGGGGGCGGGATAAATTGCTTGAAGTATTTAATTTACTTAAATTAAATACATGCCGGTGCCGAGATTCGAAATCACAACCTTTGGGTTTGTGAGTAAGTGCGTTAACCCGCTCGGCCACCTCGACCCTCCCTATATATATATATATATATATATATATATATATATATATATATATATATATATATATATTTCAGGCCTATTACATGATATCCCTAATATAGGTTTTATTTTTTGGTTATGACCAGAGACTGCTGTCATTTTATGCTCTACTTTATAAAATCTACCAAATATGAAGCAAAATGTGGTAAAATGTTCAAAGAAATAGCACTAATAAGCAATTAATTGTTATGTAGTATTACGATTAAAAACTCCCAAAAGTAAAATAAAAAATAATTTTCCAATAAATTTTTATTTGAGAAAAAAATAAAGCAAGACGAATCCTCTTTGTTTTTGAAACAAGTAAAATTATAAAAAATTCTTTTCTTCTTCAAGAAAAAAAATTAGGCATAAGAACATTCCTTAGTTTATGAAAACAAATAAGACCGTTAAATAAATTTAAAAAAAACACAAATAAAAACTTTTATTGCTTTCGAAAACCAATAGGAATAAAAATAGATCTAAGTAAATAAAACAATTTAAAAAATATATATATTAAACTCTGTTCGCTTTAGCATGAAGAAAAGTCTAATGAGCAATACCGACGGGAATTTTCAAATAGTCGTAAATTGGACAGTGTCTAGGAACCGTTAACAATTTCGTGAGCGCTACGCGTCTAGGTTTCAGCAGAATGTTAAATTGTTTTAATAAAATAACTGATCGTTGTAAATATTTGAACTTAGTTTTGTTGATGAAACAAATAACTGAAATTTCGTTATTTACATCATTCATTACATTTGTGCTCATAAATTTAAAAAAAAAATCAACCGAAAAACTGTTTTTCTATTTTTTGCTATCATTTTTGACCCGTGTATGGGGTATATTCAGAATCAGAATGGAATTCCCTATAAAAATTCACAATCAATAGATTTTTGTCCAACAAACCCGCTATTTTCGATGTGCTGTGTAGCGTTTTAAATAACGCAGGCAAATTCTAGCCTCTGTTCATAATGCATAGTACGAGGACGTACTAATAGGATTAGTTGCAGTCAAGACATTTTTTTTTTTTTTTTGGTGAATTTACAGTTTCCTATGGTTTATGACAATTATAAGGATTCCTTATGAGTCGCTTGTTATGATGAAATACTGGGATGTAAACGAAGTATGTGCTCATCAAATTGCTGAAAGGTACCAAATTACAATTCCAAAGTAACAGAATTTAATGACCTGTATTTGGTAGAGATTAGTTATTAATAGGTGCGTAACCTATCAATTTTGTAAAAATTAATGAAAAAAACGCATAGACGTTGTTTATACCTTAGTGATATAGAATCAGATTTGATTCACAATACTAAACTGTTCTTATTTAATGGTTGGGCAGGTTTACGACGAAGCCAATAAAATTTTTCATAAAACAAACATAAAATAAATCTTCAGTAGGAACTACATCTGCATGAACATAATAGAACAAATTTTAGTCAAAAATAAATTGACGTTGTCAATATTACCAATAGAATTTAACATTTCCAATCTTCGTTGAAGTTAATCATCTGATATGTTTGTGATTACATGCTTTATCATTCCATTTGCAACACCAAAGACACAATTTGTGGTAACAATTCACAATACTAAACTGTCATTAATCTGATATTTATCACTCTATCTGGGATAAAATTCAAGATAGCTGGTCCATGAGGCTTTAACTCCAGCTGGAAATATACAGTTTGCCAAAGTTTCAATCGGCTAACAAAGTTTATATCGAACTGAAACTTGTTATCACTTACTGTCCGAAATACCACAAAATGTACTGGTGTTCCACAATCCCTGAGATGTCTCTTAGGGAAAATTATTTTAAAAATTAAATTCTTCCAATGAAATTATATATGATTGGATAATATTTATTAACAAATTAAATAAAAGTAGTATACTTTAAGACATGATTTTAATTTTTTTTTTCAAAACAGATCATTTCATAAAAAAAAAAAACATAAGCCTGAAATAATATTTATTTATTCAATATAATAATTAAAACAATAGCGGACTCAAAGATACCTCCAACATTTTTGGTAAGAATTACGTCCCGTCATTGGCTCAGCAATTCAATAACATTGGTTATTTCTGAACTATTGCTATATGATAATAGACTGGAAATAACTATTTATTCGAAACATTATATTATTTATATTGATAAACGATCACAATTATCTATCAATTATAAATATAATGTATAAGATAATGAGACTAAACATATTGAAATAATTATATTGTGATCAACTTTAATTAAAAGTAATGCGTTTTGTAATAATAATTGTTTTAATGCAATGGAACTTCTATGAACAGTATGAAATTTTAGAAATTAATGATATTAAATTGGTACATATTTTTAGTAATAACTGTTTTCTAGCAATCTGCAATGTTTCTGGCAATCTGCTTTTCTAAGGCAGGTGGGGGTTCTAGAAACCTTTATTTGTATCGGTTCCAGAAGGGGAACTGATCAATCAAACTGAATTATTTAGTTACATTAACTTAAAAGGCAAGATACCACAAACCCCCTCCCCTGCTATGGTCACTAGGTCGGTATATGATAAATACCATTGGAGATCTTTTCCAAGGGTGTCGCGTTTACCAATTCACTTAACTAAACTATATGATGGCATGCAGGGAAATGTAATAACAGATTTTGATCTAGATCTTACTTTATTTAAGGGAACTTATTGATTAAACTATATGTATTGGTTTAATAATTCACAGTCTAAATTAACCTAATTTCGAAAAAAATATTTACTATAACATAATAATGGGTCTAAATTGCCTATTAAAGTTTTACTATGTTGCCACATAATATTAAACAAAATGTACACATGAATTTAAGGGACTATGACTCATCTGTTGTTGCCTTCGTCGTCTCAGGTACCCTCCGCTTTGCCACTTGATTCTTCCTCCAGACTCGCTACGAACTCTCTGGAATGAACTCTTCCGCTGGTCTTACTGCTCCCACATTCCAACTATAACTGACTGGTTTTCTTTTTCGCCTCCCCGTATTGAATCTCTGAATCGCATTCCCCTTCTAATTCTTGAAAATCTCTATTTTCCAGACATTTTGACCCAACTTTCCTTTGGGCCTTCCCATTGGTTGATATTATAGGAATTTTTGATAGGGGCGTTCCCTTGAAGCGGCTTCCAAAGTCTGAGAATTCTGCTCTATTGTTCCCGTTCTTGTCGGCAAGTTTTATTATATCTTGTCGGTAGGGTCGCTCTCTTATTTTTATGGTGCTTTTAAGCAGGGTTGTTTGCCTTATCTTTATGACTGCTTGAGCTGCCTGTCGGTATATCGACCTGCAGCCGTCCTTCTCAGGTAACTTGCAGATGTTTCCTTGTTCGAATAGGAAACCTATTTATTTTAATATTGAATAAATTAAGTGGCAACTACTTAAATTGCCCATTATTTAATTACCATTATTTAATCGAAAATATTTCCTTTCATCCCTGTGTTCTCAATACATTTCAATATATAAAATTTCAAGATTGTGCTTAAAGATTATATTCAAAAACTTAATTCTTATTCAAATATATTCATTTTTTTAGTATATAATTTTTATTGGAATATTTTTCTTTCTTAATTTGATAGTAAATTTATATTGATAGTAAAACAATATTGTTATATTATTATTTATGAAATTCCCATGAGGATATTAATTATCATATACTTTATCATAAACTAACTTAGTAAAACAGAAAAATTATTAATGAATGCATTTTATCCAAAGAGTTAAATTGAAAGGAAAAACATTATTTTAAAAAAAATATCATTTGGATTTTTTTTTCTTTTATCGCTGAAAGAGAACGTGCATGATTTACTTTGATCCAAAAACTTAATTAATTCTTTTATTATTTTTTTTTTTTTAATGTGCTATAGTCCACCTGTAAAAATCATTACACTGACTTTTTCAAACTCGTGTGTACTCAGAAGTGACAATAAGGGATAGCAATTAAACTACCAAAAACTGTTTACTAATTAAAATTACGTTTATATTCATATTTATGTATAATTATTCTCGCATCTTTTTTTTCGTATCCCTGAATAAGTATACAAAAAAGTCGGCATACATATAACGTAAGAGCTACTTGTCCAATTTCTGATGGTATCCCAACCATCGTCGGGTAGACTTAATCAAAGGTTAACAATTTTTCCATAATTAATTATGTTAATCAATTAAAAAGAATTGTTTAAAAAAATTCAGATTTTTTTACCCTTTTTTTATATTTCTAGTTTTAATAATATTCCTTAATAGTTTTATATGATCTTTTTTATTTATCGTAAAATAATGTGGATTTATTAATTATTAGTTGATTGGAAACCAGAACCAATTATAAATGTAGGTAACTATTGATGCCTTCCAGCGTATATTCATTTTTTATGAATATCAGCTCAAA
Source organism: Rhaphigaster nebulosa (assembly GCA_948150685.1). Lineage (NCBI taxonomy): Eukaryota > Metazoa > Arthropoda > Insecta > Hemiptera > Pentatomidae > Rhaphigaster > Rhaphigaster nebulosa. The sequence goes on from OX411307.1 coordinate 150,218,720, forward strand.
AAAATCTACTGTAGAGTAGGCAGTATTAGATCAGCATGTTAGTTTACTAATTATGATATATATAAGAAACAGATTTTACTTTTTTATCTTATCTATTTGTCTCCAAGCAAACGTTCATAGAAGTTCTTTTTCTCCGCTCTGGTAAAAATTCTTACCATTTATCATTTATTGTGAGGCGCTGAATCCGAAATAAATATTTAAAAAAATTTAACAAATACGTCTTAAGTAGTTATTTCCGAATTTCGTAGGATTCTTCGAACCTTAAAGCCAAAACCCTCTTTTGTTCCTACAATGGTATATGATTAGTTAAGGAAAAGAAAACAAAAATATTGAAACTAAGAGAATGATATTATTATTATAATCAATTATTTAATATATATTAAATCACGAAAGAAAAAAATAATTTTCATCGTCCGATGAACTAGTTGAACAATGCGAGAAATGCAACTGGCTGAGGCCAAAAGCGTAACTCGATGATCTGAGAATACCAAAACTAAGAGGAGCGTCTTATAATTCTATGTTCTTCATTAAAAACTTGAGTTTCATCCGATGGCATGATTATGACCTCGAATTAATCTGACCGATAAAACGCAGCATATCGGGGTAGGTTTTTATATTTATTGATGAACAAAGACTTTCACCTCTTCACACTTGCCTTCCACAGTAGAAGAATCATATCCCAAAGCCTTTCCAAAGAATTCCCACCGAGTGAGGATAAGTCATTCGGAACTAGATCAGGAAGCTGTGAAAGTGGAAATTCGATATTAGAGCGCTAAATGGCATTTTCGCAAAATGTGCAAGTTTTTTTTTAACGTCTTAGTAATATGACACGTACTTTTTTTAAATTTGAAAGGAAGGGCATTGGAACACGTAGGAGTCAAAAGAAAAGAATTTTTTGTCTAAAAAAAATATTACAAAAGATATTATATTTTATTACACTATCTTGAGGTTGGTTATCTATAATAGTGTAACTAATAAGAGATAACAATGGTACGAAATAAAATTAAAATTTGACGGACTGAAGTGATAATAAAGTAAACAAACAGACAGTGAGAAAAAGGCAGGATTAAACAAAATAAATAAAGTGTTCATGGCGAGAAATATAAGATTCCTGTTAGTTCAGGAGCATAAAAACAAGCCTGAGTTAATTCGTACTCAATATCTGAATTTGAGAATATGACAAGACAGATTCGCAACATTAAAACATCGAGATTTTTATTGAGCTTCAATTTCGTATGCTTTGTTGATTTGTTGCATTGCGTTATCATATGTAATCGTAAATTGAATGACATCCAGACCTCCATCACAGAGGTTTGATCTTTCCCTAGGATCCATCAGCCGGGCTTTGAATAAGCTCGGAACCTAATTAAGTCACATCAAAACATGTGGGGTACTGAGCTCTTTGGGTCATTATAAGCTTCCATATTAGAGACTGTGAAGGGATGGAAAGGTCATTATTCAGGATTAGGACTAGTCAAGGGCACACCTGTATGTTCAATGGGAATGAGACCTTTGATTGAGGCAAAATCAGCCGGTCACTCATTCATAGATATATATATATATATATATATATATATATATATATATATATATATATATATGTATGTATATATTTATATATATGTTATGACACAAATGGAAAAATCCAATAAAGAAGACCAGTCTTATAATTAAAATTAAAAAAAAAATCATCCGTCGATATTTCGCCAATTGAGGCATCATCTGGACAGCAGGAGAGTCCTTCAAAGAAATAAAATATAATTTTTTTTATTTATGTTAATTTTGAGACTCTTGGCTTCTTTATTGGATTTTTCCATTTATGTCATAACAATTATTTATGTCTCGTTTTTAGCTTCAGCTTATCCATGTTGGTATATTTTGTGGAACGTCCGTGTGTCCGCTGTTGTCTTTGTAGGGACCTTCCTCTTATGTGCGTGTAGGCTTTCCTTTCTTATTGTATTTTGTTGATCTTGTCTTGTTTATTTATTTGATTTATTTTTATGATCTTTTGTTCATATTTGGGATTTAGGTATGAGTATTTCCTTTTTTTTACTTTCTTTTTTATGATCAGCTGTGTTGTAATTTAACTTTTCCCAGTTGTCATGTAACCTCCCTCTTTCCTCAGTATGTGCCTGAGTGTCTTGGTGTGGGGTGCTGTCTGGTGACTTTTTTAACTCTGGATGTGAGGTGTGTTCTCTATTATGTTTTTTTTTGTGTTTTTTTTATGTTGATTTTGATACTCTTGGCTACTTTATTGGATTTTTCCATTTATGTCATAACAATTATTTATGTCTCATTTTGATCTTCTGCTTTTGCATATTGGTGTTATTAATATATGTACATGATTTGATACATGGTTTGATGTTTATTCACAAAGATGATGATAATGAGTCTACAGTGTTTGAATCAGTAAGAAAGGGACGATGATTAGTTTTGGTATTAATTGGTTCTTGATTAGTGTGATTAGTTCATTAAATATGAAAAAGCCGCTAAGAATGTGAATGTCAACTAGGTGTCAAAACTAACTCGAAAACCTGAGGGTGTATCTCAAACTAAGCGGTTCACAACCCGTAGAGGTCTGCGGATCACTAAGCGAGAAATTGAACCATTTGCGGACCACCCTCAGCACTGAATTAGGGATTAGGATGTTTGAAATCCCATTTACCTGATGAAACTTTCCAACTAACACTCAAACCTGACAACTTTCCTCAAAAGGTAAAGAATAAAACAGACAATAAGTCCTCACAAAAAAGAAACAGGAAGGTGCTGCCGGACCCTACCGATCCCTCCGATGCTCTCGCGGACATCCGGTTGGGGACCACAGCTCTAACCGATTTTAATGAAACTTTTCACATTCAAATAATTATGTAAAATATTTGAACAGATTTTTTTTTTTTTTTATCTGTAAATATTCACTCAATAGAGAAAAAACTTACCGCTAAAAGTAAAATATAAAGTTTAAGCATTAGCTGAAAGAAGTATAAAATTTAAAAAAACTCAAATGGGTTTTTGGAACCGCTGAGACCAAAGCTTGCGTCCAAATTATATTATTTTTTTTATCTATATTTTAATTCAAACTAGTTATATTTAAATTATTATTTTATTTTTCATTTATTGTAGTAACAAACATATAATAAATGTGTTTAACAACAGACTATTGTTACAAGACAATGATTTGTAAAGAAATTAGCCATTGGTAGCACTGCAAGGATTATTTTACGTTAGGAGGTTCCGTGGCCATCTTTTCTGATGCATCGGAGTATTATGGGGAATGATTGGGATGACAGGTTACGAACATATGGAATATTAAGGTCTTTATGGATAATTTTATTTGTGGCATAATGAAGAGTATTATGGTTCTTCGAAGGATTTTGGACTGTAAAGATTGGATTCGGGAAGAATTTCATAATTTTGTGGAGCTCCAAAGCGCAATACCGTATGTCCAAATTGGCGTTTAAGTTTTAAAGTTTAAAATGGTTGTCCCAATATGAAAAGTTATAACTTTGCTAACAAAAAAAGTCCTTTCCCTAATTAATTTTAAATAAATAATTTAAGAATCAATGTATTTTGAGGTTTGTTATTCATGAAAAATTAACATATATGATAAGTTAATAAAAATATGACTGATGCAAAATACTTTTCCGATCTAAAATGATCTCTGAATTATTATCCAAAATACAAATTGTGAAGCGCTTCTTAAAGTAGAAATCAAAAAGCTTGTAGAACTCGGGAGATTTATCCAATTTCCAATCTCTTTTATTTTAGGGGTATTTAATGATATTTTTAAATCTAGAGAATGAGGACTGGGTATGGATTAGTGATCGAAGCCTATTAATATCATTACGTTCATCAAAATTTATTACGCGATTCTATAAAATAAATGTGTCCTAAAACGATCTGAAAAAATAATAAATCATGACTTATTCCTTTAGTATGCCATATTTGGTCTGCCGTTTTCGAATTTCGTATAACCATGATATAAGATTTAGCTTTAGCGACCTCGAATACTCTTTAACTTTTTTTTAAGTATTTCACCCAGTTAAATGTTAATCCTACCTTTTACCATAAGGGGTAGTTTCCACTCTTTATAGTGAACCTTTGTAGGTAAAATAAAATTCGTGTTAAATATTTTTCATAGTTATATAAATATTCAAAGTTTCATTACAATACATGTATAAGGACTTTTGAAGGCTTGTTTGTTGCGTTTACTTAATTAACCTTTTAGCGGGCAATGTTCCGAATTGGGAACAAATGCTTTGAAAATTTTTATGTTTATCTAAAAGTAAACACTTATTCAATACTTTTAGTTTCCCATATAAAGTCAAAACTTATTTTTGAATGCAAAAACTGAGAAAATTTGGGTAAGTTAAGATTTTTCGAATGTGATTTCGAAATAAATGAAATATGCTTTATTATATTTTTCGTTTAAATTAATTTTTATAACAAAAGTTTCAATTCGATTAGTGTAGTATTATATCTATATATTTTTAACCTTTTTCTTTTCTATTTTTCCTTTTAGTACCTCCTCTACTTCATAGGTTTAAAACATATATACAAAAATAAAAATCATAATCGGTAGCGACCAATTTTTCCGATTGGGAATATACCGAAAATCCTACTAAAATTTTTGTTTATTACAACTTGTTATTTATTATATGAAAAATTAGAAAGCTGAAAACGCGGAAAAAAAAAAAAATCATTTTGATATGAATTCGGCTTGTTAAAAAAGCTAAATCACCTGTCGGCTGAGATCGGCAAAAAATCGCGATAGGTTCGTTGGCAATTTGAACAATAATGAATGAAACCAAACCCTCCTTAGAACAAATCACTACAATTCAAAATCTTTATTAAAATCAACGCTCCTTATTATAACGAATATTAATTATTCGCAATAAACCTGACGCACCATATATTTATTGTAACTGCACCCAAAATAGATAGTTTTCTCAATAACTTCTAAACCCAATAATTCATAATTTAAGCTTATCAAACAATTCTCTATAATCATCCAAGCCGTCAGCCAGAAAATCGTGCCTTTTTACAAAGGACTTGGCGTGCTGCCAATGCACAGCTTCTCAACAAATAATTTGCCGAATGTGATCTTGCTGTATTTCGTTAAACACAGCGAATACAGAAAGAAAAAAAAATTATATACAGTAAAATCTCGTTGACCCGAACTAACTGGATCCAAAGATAATTAGGATAATCGAATATCCGGATAATCCGGGTAAAATGGCAAAATAAAATCGTTGAATTAAAAAATATTTATTGTTGGTGAGTTAACATCCTGTGACACTTTAGTAGACCTTTCTTGAAATCAACAAAAACATTTTATTACCATAATTTATTATATAATCAATGCAGGATCTATACATTGAATCAAACTAAATGGCGAATATTTGGCGTGTTTATACATAGTTACGTTATTGCTGTCATAGTTAAAACTATCATCCAATGTGAACCTAATGTGAATGTAAATCTGAACCGAATAATCTGGAGCACCGGATAAACGATGTTTTACTGTATCTTCTAAGAGATACGTCTCGAATTACGGATTGAAGAAATGAAATAGATATGTTAATTTAACAAAGGAATTGATTCGATTTCCAGATAATTTGAGGGCATTAATCAAATTTTACCAATTGCTGTTTTAATGTAAAAATTCTTTTTTTTTTTTTAAATGCAAAAATTGTTGGAATTAGTAAAATTTGCAAATCACTCTCCTCTTCTAAACTGGTTAATTATAATGAGAATAGTCCGGACAAGAACAAGTGTATTTTAAATCCCGATGTTTCGTATCTCGGTAATTCTTATATTTCAATAATTCGTACGAAGTCGCCGGTCCCAAGAAAAAAAAACTTTTAACCGTATAAAAACAATGCATTCCAGCTCCCTCGGCAAAAAAAAAAAAGTATTGTTTTTAAGAGAAAGAGAGAGTAGAGCGAATAAGGAGTCGTTTAATCTTGGATTTCTGTTGCTTACATATTTTATTTCTACCCTAGCCATTTCTTTTCGTCGAAGGTGATGTTTATTTCAGTTCAGTTCTGATAATGCCTCCGTGCAGGTCTAACAAATATTTCAATCAAAGAAAAAAAAAATTAGAATATGCGTAGCCGATGGTTACAAACAAATTTATATGTTCAAATGTGATAGCATCCATTTTGAACCAGGAAAAAATCGCCTTCCAGACTTCGCTTGAATTGAATTGAAGCGCTTTAAGACTAGCGGTTTGTACAAGCACAGAATTCTAACGTAGGTACCAACCATTCGTGCGAGTGAATTTTGGTTTGAGAGGTTAAAAAAAAAACTTAGAGGGGAAAGTGTGAGTATATCGGGCGAGGTTTGTTGAGAGTTAAAAAACGAGTTTGGATAAAGAATTGATTCTTATGAGTCCTATGAACCAATGGCCATTTTTATAATAGCCATTCAAACTTATACATATTAATTAACTTTTATATTAATCTTGTTAGCTCGTTTTTGTTTTTTTTTACTCCCGATAATTTTAACATCTGGGCATTTCATATTTAACCCTTGGTACACTTGACGGTACGAATTAGCGGGATCCTACTGTGTAACGTTACGGCTCGCAAAAACATTTTGATAGTGATTTGGATAAATTGGTGTCGAGCAAGCGAGCTGTGTTTAAATACAAATCTAATGCTTTTTGATTCTACAGTGAGAACAGGTTTAGAAATATAGAGAATCGGAGAAACTCTGAAACGAATAAAGAGTCATCCCAGCAACACGCCGAACTACAAGCTTTTTTTTTTTATTCCAAACCCAATTAATTTAATTCATGTTCGGTTATTATGGGATGAAGATAAACCATTTTTTTTTCTTAAATAGAATATTTTTTTAAAAATTAATTCCATAAAAATTACTTTTATACCACGAGAAGACAGAAGGCGGAAGCTGGTGGGAGGAATTTTCAGCCCAATTGGGACAGCTGGGATCACGTTAAACCACACCTAATCTTCGAAGAGGCAAGAGGTAGATTTGCCAACCGATATCGAATGCCGAACATAAGCGAAAAATAGGGCAAATTATAGGATGAAAAATGGATCAGAATCATAAAAGGTGGACGTATGCTTCATTAAGCCTATTTTTAAAATCAAAGGGAAAAGTGTTCGATCACAAATTCCACCCTTGATATAATAAAACCATTTTAATTATTCTTTCGGTGCCTTAAACATCTCACAGGATACGATGCATGTACTCTAAACTTTTTCCATTCTCTCTCAATTTAGCATTGGTTTATGAGGAAATAGGGTAATCAACGCAACATTTGAAATATTGAATAGTGATTATGAACAATTGTATTTATATCTCAAAGCAACGATTAGATAAAGGAATGAATTGATGAAAGAATTTAATTAATGCTCAGTAAGACAGCAACTCAAAAAAGTTGAGTTCCCGTTTATTAAATAAAGAATTTTCGTTGTAGCTGAATAAATGATTTTTTTTTTTTTTTTTTTATTTGAGCTCCTTTTTTTTATCTGAAGAAGGTGGATGTTTTTTTTTGTTTTTTTTATTATTATCCCCAAATGTATTTATTAGTAAAGAAACAATTGACAGAAAAACCATGTCCAATATACATGAGGCGTAAAATTCCAAAACTAGTTAAGTCCATAATCCAATTCTTTTTAAACATTTTTTATATTTATACTAGATTATCATATGATGAAAGAATTTTTCCTAAAAGTAGTTAAATCACATATAAAATGGTCTTGTAAAAATATGAAGCGCTCTATAGAGCGTTCTACCATAAAAGGCACAGCAAGTCTTGCTGAATTTGACCGAATAAATTTTAAATGATTACTATTCAGAGATATTGTATTAACTTCAAAAAATTAATTACAATAAACATATGCGGTTAAATATTACATAAAATTACATACCGTCTAATTGCATTTTCAATTTGCGGTGCCATAATAGATAATTAGTAAAAATTAAAAAACCAATAGGTCCTCAATTTTTTGTTCAAGATTTTGTGTGATTTCATCATATCTGGTTCACGACTGGTCGTAGTGTATGTGTGCGTGAGTGTGAGTGTGTGTGTGTGTGTGTGTGTGTTTTTTCATCTATCTATCTATTTATGAACGGTTAACATAGAAAGACTAAAACAAGGCAAAAGTGACTGATTGAAAGCAATTCATTGAAGATCGAAGAGCATCCAGTTACAGGTGGTTAAAGATACTAGAGCTCATAAGGTTGTGATTGATCACAATTTGATAACTCCCGAAAATACGCCATCTTATTAAGGCCAGGTGTTAGTTTTAGGGAAGATTAACTGAGCCTATACCCACTAATGAGACAGGGGATACCCGTTGTCATCCAATATCTTCATTATTCTCCTTAAGGTAGGTGTCAGAAAATGAGTAGGAAACGCCTGAAGAAAGAGTATCAAGGATATTTAATCGAGAATTACATGGCTATGTAAGTCATAGATATATGGCTGTGACACATATCAATATATGTGTGTGTGTGTGTAATGTAGGGATAGTGGTAGAGTTATGGTTAGTTTTGATATTAATAAGTTACATGAGACAGAGGGGACGAGCTTGAATGCCCTGGAAGTTAACACCGTTAATGGTTGGATCGACAAACTCCATTGTGCTGGAAGCATAATTAGTAAGGACAGAGTTGTGGATTACTAACTCCTTTACAGATAAGTAAATCGATAGGGGCTTTTGCAATGTTATGCCCTATTTGGTTGACAGCAGAGAAATTTAAAATTTAATTTCATAATTAAACAAATATAATATGTATAACTATGACAGGGGGTACAATAAATATTGATATTTTTTAACTAATGAAACAGTGAATAGTTTCTGCAGCATTAAGAACTGTTCGATTTCTTTGATTTAAAATTCAAAAATTAAAACTTAAAAAGAATATTCTTTCGTATATTGTATCTTAATTAGCATACCATATTCATAGATTGTTCGCACGTTCATCAGCAAATTATACTTAATATTTATTTTAAAACTATTCTTATTCTCACAAGGAGAAAATGGTCAAGATTAACTATTTTTTTAATGCTGCCATTTAGTCCCACATCGCTGGATTTCTTCGGGTCTACAAATACTATGTTACAATGAAGATGTAATATGAGCAACAATCCAACTGATAATATTGTTATTTATATTTTTTTAAATAAATGGCAAAGGAGGTTTCCAATAATTTGTCACACTTCAAACTTAATTACTAACGTTTCAGAAATTTTGTCACCATCTTCAGAGCTAAAATAAATATAAAATAAATTCAAAGAAAACCATTGAAAAAAAAATGATAACGTATGTTAGCATCAATGAGGTTTCCATTGTTTCATATTTTCAATCGTATTTTCTTCGTATTGAGGCGTATTGAGGGGGGAGGAGGTCAAATTTTATATCCGCATCATAACCTCTAGAACACGATTATGGGGGTTTCGAGGAAATCTTACATATACATATAAATATATATACATATAAATATAAATATATATATATATATATATATATATATATATATATATATATATATATATATATATATATATTTACCATAGTGAAGCCAAATAAATGCTACCATATTTGTATACTTTTGTTATTCTTAGAGGACTGAATATCCCAGAATACAGATTATTTAAAAAAAAAAAAAAATGTATTTCATGTATCAAGAAATAAAATGGGCTCTCATTAACAGTCTTATTACGTTTCTGTAAGCAATTTTGAAGAGCTATATGATACCTTTTTTTTTTCTATATGACTCAAGAAAGAAATGATGATCAAGAAAAACAGATTACAAAATAAATCTAAAATCTACGAGGGAATAAAGAATGTGTAACAGTGGAAGCCTCATTGTTGCTGACTTAATTCTTATTTAGAATAAGGTATCTAAACAAAATAATTAGATAAAAGTAATTTAACTGTATTTAGTAAAAGAAAAAAAAAAAAAAAAAGAAAGAAAAAAAGAAAAAAGGAGAAACTCCAAACTTCTTTTGGGAGGGTTTCAAAATATCAAACCTTTGAGGAGTATGCAAAATCAGGCGAATGTGCCCAACTACTTGGGAAACAGAATTCCATTTGAATAAAGAAGAATCATGACTAATTTATATAAAAATATTTTTTTTTGTTTCAAATCCAATAGGAACATACAAGAATTATACAATCTTCAAACTGCAATTAACCGAAAAAAGATCATTCAAAAGATGATCATCAAAAGATGATGAACGCATCAGATGGATCGAAATCATAAAATTTCTTCTTTGACATAAATGATTCCATAATATATACCATGCTAATTTTGCCTTTTTCTCGAAGAAAATTGAAGCTGTTTAAAGTAACCAATTCGTCCGATGAAATAAGCGACGCTTTGAAGCTTACGTCATTGTGGAGTATTGAGTTACATAACTCTGTTTTAGTCTGTTCTTTAAGAACTTGGTATTGCGAAACTCTCTGAAAAATTTTAGCTCGATACTAATACGTGATTTATTTTCGTCCCATCGCTGGGACGAAACAGCCTTTTCCTGAGCATCCCCCCGAAAAATAAATAATTGGTAATGAAACTTTCTAACTCAAGCACGTTTTTTATTATGCATTAGGATATAAAAAAAGGTAAAATGAAATATTTTTCATATATTAATCTGAGTACTATTTTAACTTGAATTCGGCTGCTCAAAATTCGTGTTTTGCGCTTTTGTAACGAAAAAGATGGTTAACTTTTTTATTATGATTTCAAACTTTTACATCGTATTTAGTGGACCCTTTTGGAAACTATCGCATAGCAATAATTTTTATATAACCACTTGAGATTATTTATTTATTTTATTTTTTTTGTTAGTTAAGGTGGTCGCTTTTCTATTTTATTGCAAAAAAAAAATGTTCGAATTTGTTCGTAAATTTAATTATACGTCATTAACCAGAAACTATTCTACTTTACAATTATTCAGGAATTCCACCCGACCGCGTCCGACTGTTCAAATATCAAACTATCTTCCAGACAACCGCGATGATGCAGAAGAAACTGATTCCGATTAAGTATGGCGCATAACATTAAGTATGGCGTATGGAATTATGTTGTCTTGGTTTTAAACTTTTATAATTACCTGATTTATTAGTTTCTTTATTTAACAAGAGAAATGCCCTATATAGTGTCTTAAGTGCCTTAATAAATAGGTGCATAATATAATTTAGACAAAATATATTTTGTTAAATAAATTGATTCCAATTATCTGAATTTTATTTTGTAAGTTATGTAGATATCCTATTTTATACCACCTTTTAAGATAAGCTATGCTTCAATGTATAAATAACATATTTATCAATATTTCTAATTATTATATTATACAATAAAATACTGACACGGGATAATGCCTTGTCGAGACGTGAAGGGCCGTGTCAAGTGTTACTTACAATTAATAAAATAAACCTATATAACCACTAATAGATCTGAAATATAATTATGTTTCATAATTTAATTTTTTAATTAATTAATTCATGGTTAAAAATAACATACTATGGGAATTGCTTGCAGCGGACTCCGGACTAAAGATCAAGATCTGAAGACCTAATGTTTATTGAGCAATGTATTGAATAAATTTTTTTTATTATTTTCTTCTTTTTTTTCTATAGTATGATACATCGTACTGTATACATAACTTATGTTAAAAAAAAAAATAATATATATTTTTAATTTTGTTAAATACTATTGTAAAATTTAATACTTACACAGAGAGAATATTTCTTATGACATCACTTATGAAATATAAAATTATTTTAGCTATAACTTGTGGCTTACATTTTAGAATAATAAAATTATTAAACATACTAACATTTATTCGGCATATATTGTATTCCATTTTTTTTTTTTAATGTTCCTTGTCAATTTAAATAGAGTTTTAATTTATTTTTGGATTTATGATTTTTTTATTAATTAGTGTTAATATTGAAATCAAATTGAAAACAATCAATTAGACAATTATTGCGAGGAGTTTATTTATTAATAAAACAAAATCTCATGAATCAAGAGGTTATAAAGAAAAAGAAAAAAAAAGTGCAACCCGGAATTTATATAAAGGAATCAATTTACCATTAAAAAGAAAAAGAAAAAGAAAAAAAAAAGAGGGTGGGTATAAATCTCAAAGGAAGCTATGTCACACAATGTCAAATTCCTTGCCAACAATCTATTAAATAGACTAACCAAGTAGATAAAAAGCAGAAATTTTTCAAAAGCAGGCTCCCATCAGAAAAAATGTAATCCACTTTTGATAATAATTTTACTTTTTATACCGTAATTGACTATAAAATTAAAAGATTATCACTTTGTCTCTATTGCCTTTAAAGCAGCAATTTACAAAGTAATAGAACCGGCTCTCTTTTATAAAATCCTGATGTTTGTCAAATAAACTTCCTTACTTTTCTTGAGGTGATAGATTCTACTACTAATGTAATAATTTTAACTCTAAATGGAATAAAAAAATAAATAATAAAATGAGATGTCATGTATATTTTTTTTTTATATGAATTAATTGTGCGTTAACGATGCTGATGAAAAGTCATTCAGTCATTTTTAAAAAAAAATTGTTTTAGAAGATTTAAAACCTGTTCTAATTTTAAAAACAATTTTGTTTATTTTTGTTATCATTATATTATTTTTTATTGTATTCTCTATGTAGTTTTATTAAAATTTTATAATTTTAACAGAAACTTACACACCTAAATTCCGATACCCTTTTTTCCTTCTTCTGACTCAGATAAAAATTCAATTCAGGTAGACTATTTTGAAAAACTATTATTTTATGTGACTGTTTAATTTAATTTATTATTATAATTTATTTATAATTATTCAAAGATGTGATTCGTTTGGGATGTCTCTTATATGAGTGTATCCCTACTTTTTCAACAATTACAAATATTATTAATTGTTAAAGTACCCATGAAAGGCTCATTAAACCGATCTGTAAATAAAGACAAATAAAAAGGACATTTTTAATTTATTTATTTATTTCCAATTGTCTTTTCGAGAACTAAAGAGAACAATAATAATGATTCAGAAAACCGATAACACTGTGGTAATGTTATCATTATTGAAATTCTTGAATAAACGTGGTATAATTTATTAAGGTGCCCTTAGTGGGGGATAGAATGGACGAGCGGGCTGGTGGAGTAGCCATGGATACTAAAGTTAAGCCCAACTTGGTCACCACTTAGATGGGGTGCAGTGCCCAGCAAAAGGTGGTACTTACAAGTGACTAAGTACCACTCCTCGGGTAGGCATGGCCCATCAGTCTACGGCAACTTACCCCGGATGTAGTAGGGCTTGTAGACCAACACCAGTAGATACCAGCCTGAATTTCAAGTCTCTTGACAACATGAGCAGGTTAGGAAGCGGGACAAAAAATACTCCGACACTTCCTGCGACTATGGATAAAAAAAAAAACGAATTAAACTGGTTCAGAACCTTGCAAGCGAAAGTTCAAATTCTAAATTTTGACCAAACTGGACGTAAATATGAAATTTACGCATTTTTTTTCCTAATTCAATAAAATATCGGCTTGTTCATGAACAAAACCAATAATATATAACAAAAATAATATTATTATCGTTATTATAAATAATAATATTTCTATAAAGCTTATGAAAAGAATGGACTTTGTTGACGAAATGGTTGAAAATCCCTTATGAATATTCAATGATTCCTGACAATGGGCAACTTTGAAAAATAAAACATTCAGCTTTATTTTTCAATCAATTTGATAGAGAGAATAAAACAAACCATATCTATGGAATTTGAGTTGAACAATTTAATCTTCTTGTTGAGAAATACTGATAAATTTTTTCTATTCCATATTTTTAAGCTCTGTTAGGAGAGCGTATCCGCCGTTTAGAGCTTAAGTAGCTGAACTTCACAGGAGAGGTTTTTTTTTTAACTTTTTGCTTTATCGTTTCACAATATGAATGTACAAACCAAATTGACTTTCTACCTTAGCCCTAAACTTGGCAGAACATTTTTGTGAATTTATTGAAATTTTACATATTAAAAACAAAATATTCTTTACAATTTTTTTTTAAGAATTGAATATGTTTTATAAAAAAATATATATTTCCATAAACTTAGCACAACGATTGAATTATATTGAACAGTTGTCTGAGAACATGCGAATAAAAGAGCTGTGCCACGTGTAACCCATTGCCATGTTTACCTAGTCTTAAGTATTATAGATAGAGATATGCTACTTATATACCAAATCCGCAGTAGCCTGAACTATGTATTATCTTTAAAAAAAGAAAAAAAAAAAGCCAAATTTGGATATAGAATAGTTAGGCTTTTTCTTTCGAATATCTTGATCTGAAATTGCAAGGATGCAAGCCATAAACAACTCAGCCAGCATTTGCCTGGCTTCACTATGGTAAATTAATTATATTTCTAACTAAAAAACAAATAATTAACAATTATATAAATTAAATAAAAATTGAATATAAATATATATGTATGTATTTGTTCAAACTTTCATAGTTATTTATTCTTTACGTGTATGCGGAAGATCGATCATTGAGGCGATGGAGTAATAAATTGTTTTTTTCAAAGGAAGCAGTTCAATGGGAAGAGGTATACAAATCGGTAGGTTGATATCAAGTATTTAAGATATGATTGTAAGAACTCAGAGTGAGGAGTTCGAGAATATAGGACAGGAATAAGACGGCGACAAGAAGGTATTTTCACCGGAAATTGAGATAAAGCCACCCTTGCTCAGAATACCAGTGTGAGCGTCTGGGAAGAATAAAAATGAATCTTATGAAATAATTAATTAATCTTTTCAGTCTCATCTCGTGCACATCAGACAGTCCCCCATACACTAAGAATCCGTAGACAAAGTGGGGATGAATGAGAAAGGATACTAGAAGATGGTGAGTTATTCATTTCCTATAACTCACCCAAAGTCAACTCTTGATAGCTCAAATTTCAATTATAATTTATATAATTATAATTGATAGAGGTTAGGTTTTGGACATTTCGAGTAATAGATACTTGCATATTAATAGATATAATTTTAGTCGAAATACAGTGACTTTAAAGTGAGTAGGGTGGCTACGACATTCATATTTAGCTTAAATTGCTCCGACTTCCTCCGTAAATATCCGTCGCAGGAATTCTAACACTTCAAGACAGCACGAGAACGATCTCCTAAGAAAAAATTTTGGTGAAAAAAAAAAGCAAAACTTTAATTTTTCTTACAACAAATTAATTTTGGATCTCGAGCTAATAAACTGCTAATAATAATATGACCATTGTGATATTTTTTTTATAATCTATACAAATTTCATTCATAATAAATTTGCTTTCTCAAAAATTATTAAAGATATCTCAATTGCTATTATAGCCGCATGTCTTTTAAAAACGCACTTGTAGTTCTAGGACTAATATTATTCAAAAAAGTTTTGTATAAACAACTTGTTTTGCCAAGATTTTCGGAATCGTAATTAATAATTTGTACGTTAAATTTGACAAAATCTTAATGAACCTTTGGAACTCAGTTACTCCGCAAAGCTCCGGATCTTTCTACACTTAAATCCTGTCTATATGTCCATCTCCTTTCTTTCCAAGAATCTTCTTCTTTTTTTTTTTTATCCTGAATCAATAAAGATATTTGTAAATAATAATATTTGTTTAGTATTTCTTGGTTATTAATTTATTTTTATTATTATGTAAAGAAAAATATTTATACGTTAACGTATTATGACCGAACTATACGGACCACCATATCATTTCTGTAATTTATTCTCAGGGAATATCTATTTATAACTATAATGTAATTTATTAATTTTAAAAACATTTAAAAAAAATGTAATATCTATTATTGTGGTTTTTTAAAAACCTGACGAAGTGTAAACTGTTTGGAGATAATTTCAGACCTAAATAATATTTTCCCCCTATGTTAGAAATAAACGAGATAAAAAGGGTGACACAGTTATTAAAATAAAAAATAAAATAAAAACGGATATTGAAGTAATTATGAATGGAAAAAGTATTTAAAATCCCCCTTTCCTTTTGTAAGGGATACTGTGGGTCTTTATAATGTACAGGTGACACAGCGTGTATAATTAGAGTGTTTAACGGTTATTTATTAAAAGCAAGTGGCTTTTGTCAGCCTTGGCTAGCGGCTAATTTTTTTATTATTTGGTCGGTTTAGCCGGGGGTTGTTAGATCGCCCCACCCCTCGTTACCAAGACAACCCCGCCCCCCTCCTACCCACCGCTAATCCACAACCTCGCTCAGGATTTAATTTCGAGTCTTAGCCTAAACCTCACGTGGCCTCCATCGACCTCTTCTACCCTCTTCCGAAAGAAAACATAATAGGAGGGAGTATAAACAAACCGGCTATGTGAAGAGGTGATGTGGTACGCATGAATGATAGCCGATCGAACCTATATTGTGATCCAGTCGTTTGTTGTTTTTTTTTCTCCAAACTTTGAAACATTATATGGTGACGGCATGATAAATATTAATTGAGCATGTAGGCCATACACACACTGTATATGGATAATTTAAACAAGCGGGTTTAAGTTGGAGATTGGTCAGATCCAGCAGTATCATGAAAAGAGTAGAGGGGATAGAAGGGCAGGAGCTTGAATAACGGGATTGAATATCGGATTTGAATTGAAATTGTGTCCACACTTCAAAAACTGAATGCTAAATTGAATGAATACGCTCCATTCTCCTTAGACAAAGCGAACTGAAACTGAGAAAAGAATAAAGATCACCTAGACTTATTGAAACCAATATGGATATAAGCATGCTTCACAAATACTAAATACTGAATTTGTTCAAATTGAACGCCTAATTTTTTTCATAAAATTCTCCTGTCGAGTTTATTCTGCTTGAATGTATGGCCTTCCTATTTAGCACTCCTGCTGTATTTAAAGTTCAAGTTTCCCAAGCATACGTGATTATCTATTGATTTTGTACTTTGTTACTTTGTTACATTGTTAGTTTCATAACTTTGACGCATAACTGATCGGACAACATCAGAGTTTTCGTGAAACTGAATTAAGCAAGGCTGCCTACCAATTTTATTTATTTTTATATTCGTCCACACCGAGACGAATATATACATGACCTCAATGGTCATGGACATTCGAAAATCATAACAACTTCAATATTTTAGTACCGCTATGATTATTTTAATATTAAGTCCCCTTGTGAACCTAATGCTCCTGTGTGATAGAATCTTTACGATAGATTTACTTTTCTAGTTTACTGGCTTTTCCTAATGAACAAACCTTTCATGCCTAAATCTTCTGTTAAAGATGTAGTCAAATAAATATTTGACAAACCTTTTACAACGATTTAATCTTATCACTCCTTGAAGTAAGCAATCTCTAATTAATGGCGTGGAGAGATATGTAAAATAATATTGGGACTAGAGGTCGTTCTTGTAGTGATCTATCACTGCCCTTAAATGGCTTAAAATACATTAAGTTTTCGTAAACCTGCAATAGTATCTGTGTTGCACCAAACCAATTAAAAGATGGTTGGAATTCTATTGCTTTATTGCTGAGTACAGTTCTTTTCCATCTATTGAATCATAATAATCTATTATATCATAATTTATATTAACAGCATAAGGTTATGAGAATGATGATTTTGATTGTTTCGTGTCTTATTTAATGGGGTATCTACCTGAAATATTCTCCGAGCCGTAGATATGTTCGGTCGGAAACAAGGGCGTAGATAGGTACCTCCGGGGGAGGGGAAGGAGTGCCCCCCTTAGGCACCTCCCTGTCTCCTCGAAAATGTTTAAAAAATAAATACTAAGAAGTATAAAAAACACAATTATTTGGCCAGTCAGATAATAATAATAATTAGCGTTACATTTTGATTAAAACAAAATTTTTGAACTTTTACTCTTAGGTAGTATCTGATATAGGATAGCTTCCATTACCCGATTATCCTGAAATCTCGATTATCGATTCTTGATTACCTATTTTATCTATGTTAGAAAAACTAATTCCCCTTATGCGTTTCTTCCTTTAAAAATTGATAACTTTGAAACAAAAATTTAAAAATTGAGTAAAGTTTTAAGCTCTGAAAATATCAAAATGTTAACAAAACCAATTTAAATTAGAAAAAAAACATTGTAATGTACGTGATTGGTTTAAATTGAGAAAACTTAAATCTTCCATCGAGAAATAATCAAATTTTTAAAACAATATTTCATGATACGGTAATTTCCATTTTGTTTTCTTTCTTTGTGTGTGTGCGTGTGTGTGACTGCCAATATTTGTTGGTGGCACCTGGCTTCTCTCCCCAGAACCTTTGGGTACCTACTGCCCCTATGGTCGGAAGCCTCCTTAGTAGTTGAATCAATTATTTTCTAAACAAGTCATCAATCCATCTATTATTTATTCCGTGGTATTCCATCGAGTTGCTTTCACTTCTGTTAGGTCAAAAAAACGCCACGTTCAAACAATTTGCAGGCGTCCCTGGCTTGAATTTATTTCTTGATATACGATTCGGTTTCAGTGCGCATGAAGATACCATTTCCTCCTCCTTTTCTAAATCTTTATTTTATTCTACTTCAAATGACTTATTTAGCACGTTACCCTGCCTCCCAATATTCCTCACGTCTCTTCTTCCTTTCCTACTCAGCAAGTGAATTGTTCTGTGTGTATTTCGCCCACGTACTGCTGCCTCTCATTCCGAGTCTAACCAGTAGTTCAGTCGTGGCTTTTCTTTTTTGAGCTTCACGGATTTTCCTGGTGATTTCCTTCAAAATACCAATTTAGTACTACACATTTTCCTTTCTTTTTCTTTCTTTTTTTTTTTTATTATTAAATGTCATGTCGTAATGTTATATTTGAGAACTGGACTACTGAACCTCTGAAACCTCACACGTCATTAAAAACACTGAATATTATTTTGAACTTATGTATATGTAGCATCAATGTAATAGCAGAGAGAAGATTTAACGTACTTTTTAATTATTCTGTTTAAAAATATTAAGAAAAAAAACAGTATAACCCATGGGTTATATAGGGATCAATACAATACAGGTGATGTGGTTTGCAGTCACCCTTAACCACCAGATTTTCCCCCAACTCATTGAAGTGTCAGATTCTCATTATATAGAGCCGATCCATGGCTTATAAAATAGAAAACGAATTTTTTCTGTACCATTCCTCTAGAAGTTATCACACATTTAATGATTTATGAATTGAAAATCAAGTTAGTGAAAAATGTATCTTACGTTATAAATTTACCCCTTCTGAGTTAGCAACATTTTCGAGATTCCATCATTATGGGCTCCAGTTCCCTTCTAAGATCAAATGTGTACTATCCTACCTCAAACCCCGATCTTCCGATTATTTTTCATTACTCTGTTTAAAAATTAGTCATTATTATTATACCGTAAGCTCTTTTATCGCTTTCGGTTCCTATTCCAACCTACCCCTATACTCTTGTTAACCTTTATTTTCTTTGTTTCATTACGGGTGTGTGGTATGCGGGGGCCTCTCGGCGAAAAGGACAGACTGAAGCGAGCCCTGTAACTGCTTCGCAAGGCAGGGCCGGAACTAGGATTTCTGCCAAGGGTGCAAGCTTAATTTTGCCGCCCTTTCTTTCACTCCCTCTCCTCATCCAATGTAAGTTAAAAGTTTTATAACATTATTTTAGGTCATATATTTCGAAATAAATATCATCTCACAACATTAACCCATTTTATTGGCTGAATTATGGTAAAAAAATAAATATTTTTTATTTAACATAATTGAGGCTGAATAGTGGCAGTTTGAGGCCAGAGAAACTAAAGCTGAGATAAAAATATCTGATGTGGGCCTTGTATTCCTTGTACGCCTATTAAATTATAAATCCGTGTCTCAAAAAGTGATACTGAATTTAGTTACTAGTTTCCGAAGATTGACACTCGGCGTCCCGACATCCATCTATTGACACACACACACAAAAACACACACTCTTGTTACTGAAGGTCTCATTCCGTTATTATATGTCGTTTTCCTTCAGTAGGTAATTAGTTTCCAAGAAATTTCTCCATGTTCCGTGACAACAATAAAGCTATCAATATCACTGGATAAAGCATTGGAAATCGACAGTTTCGACATTTTAAGCGGAAAAACCCACTTAACTAATATCTTATTCTCCTGCTGCAGACATGTTCATCTCACAAATGAGGAGGAAAACCAGTATTTTACACTCAATTTTAACACTTAAAACAAGTAATAAAAATGTTTAATTGGATTGGAAAACAAATTGCGTTTGTAACCTTTATTACCGAAGCATATGATTTCTCTTTTAATGTAAATATAATTTTTTATGTAAGCTGATTATGTCAAGTAAAGTACCCTTTTTGACTCACGAATTTTAACCAAAATCTAGTAAATACATTTATATCGATATAAAAGTCCTGTTTATCAAATTTGAGATGTTTTACATTATATTTTAATATAATTTTTGATGAAAATATAGTATGACCTTCAAGTAAAGTACCGCTTCCGGTTTTCCAATTTAGATCAAACTCTAGTATGTTATTTAAATCAATATATAAATTATAAATACTAAATTTGAGAAGTTTTGTACAGTATTTTAATATAATTTTTGATGAAAATCAATTAAGACCTTCAAGTAAAGTACCACTTCCGTACTTAAGTACTTTACTTCAAGGTCATAATTGATTTCCATCAAAAATTATATTAAAAAACTATGCAAAACGTCTCAAATTTAGTATTTATAATTTATATATTTATTTAAATTATATACTAGATTTTGGTATAAATTGGAAAATCGGAAGTGGTACTTTACTTAAAGGTCATATTAGACTTTCATCAAAAATTAAATTAAAATATAATGTAATACATCTCAAATTAGGCAAAGAGGACTTTTATATCGATATAAATGTATTTGCTAGATTTTGGTTAAAATTCGTGAGCCGAAAAGGGTACTTTACTTACAAATAATAAGCTTACATAAAACATTATATTTAAATTAAAAGAGAAATCATATGTTTCGGTAATAAATGTTACAAACGCAATTTGGTTTCCAATCCAATTAAAAATTTTTATTACTTGTTTTAAGTGTTAAAATTGAGTGTAAGATACTGGTTTTCCTCCCCATTTGTGAGATGAACAAGTCTGCAGCAGGAGAATAAGATATTAGTTAAGTGGGGTTTTCCGCTTAAAATGTCGAAACTGTCGATTTCCAATGCTTTTTCTAGTGACATAGACTGAAAACGACATATAATAACGAAATGAGACCCCCAGTAACAAGAGTGTATGTTTTTGTGTTTGTGCGTGTGTCAATAGATGGATGTAGGAACGCCGAGTGTCGTTTTTACTGCAATCTTCGGAAACTAGTAACCAAATTCAGTATCACTTTTTGAGCCAGGGATTTATAATTTAATAGGCGTATAAGGAAGTCATGTGTTGCACACATCAGATATTTTAATTATTATTTTTGAACTAAATTGCTTTATTGTAATTTCAATAAATAAATAAAATAAAAAAACAATATAAAATTGAAAATCCACTCGAAATTTGCCATCCCCTAAAATTCTGCCGCCCAGGGCAAGTGTCCCCTTGCCCCCTCCAGTTCTGGAATATTAGAAATATTTTTAAAATGTTTGCATCATTATCTATTTCATTTTTTCCTCACATCATATCGGTCAGAACTACGTTCAATTAATCTTTAATTATAGCTTTCTTTTTTCTTCTACGATTGATTCTATGACCAACGTATTGTTAATTTATCTATAATTATTCACAGAAGGCACGGAATAAAGATTGTTTTCTCGCATTCAAGACTATTCAGTATAAAGGCACCTTAGTAATGTGGCATCTTGACGAATCTTTTTTGTTGAAAGAATTGGAAAATAAATAAATTGATTCGTTTTTCATTCATAGCAAAAGCCCGATATTAATGAGACTTTCTGATGTTTAAGGATCTATTCCTAGGCAGACATTAACGTAATGTATATCACGGGTATCAAATGCAGCTGAGTTCTTTGTATTCCATAAGGATTTTTAAAATATGATGAATTAAATGGATAATGGGGAAAATCGAGTTAAGATGTAATTCAAAGGAAAAGCCGTATTTTATGTTATAAAAATCTTTTAGTACATAGAGTTACAATGAAAACGACATTACGTAGGCGTTTCTATAGAGCAGTGGTGTCCAAACTACGGCCCACGAGTACCGCCAATCCTGCCCGCCGTAGTTTATTTTGATTACATTATAAAATTTAAAGGATAAATACATAATAATAACATGTTTTTATTTAACAGCCTAATAAACAATAAAATAACTGATATAAATAATGAAACTGAATATTTTAACTGTAATTAATGATATGATTATGTTTATATCATGAGAGGGCTAGGTTTTGGCCCTTGGGACTGAAGGAGTCATTGTGGCACTCAGATTTAAAAGCTGGAGACCCCTGCTATAGAGTATTAAGGGTTGGAAGGTACTTGCACTCCCAACATCAAGATTTAATCATAAATATATAATAGACTTTAATCACTTTGTACGAAACCCAAGCCTACCTCACAACTTCAAGTAAAAAAATATATAACTAAAATGAAAACAGGGAAAACATTAAAAAAAGCTTCTTGCAAAGTTCTGATATAAAAGTAAATCGGGTTAAAAGTCACTCAGGAAATGAGGTAAATGAGTAGTCAGACGAAGTTGAATAGAGCTCATTGTTACTGCATAAAATACACACTGTAAGGCAAGGGTGCCCAACCCAAGGTACCCAGGTATGCAGCACGCTGGGGATTCGGAATTGGATCGCGACCGGCGAGGAGGTTTTTAATCTTTTGTTCTTAAGTTTGTTATTAGTTATTAACTGTCTACATTATGTTGGTATATTCTCAAAATTTACAAAGGAGGAAAACATATTTTTTTAAAACAAGCGCATATACTATATAAAAATAATTATAGTGAATGTGACAGAGTATAGAGGAAGAGGTGGGCACAGTTATGGCACGCCTCAATATGGGGAAACCGTTATAAAAAGGTTGGACACACCTGCTGTAAGGGTTTCTGCAACAAAAAAATAACCAATCGTGCAGGGCTTTGTCTTAAACATTACAAGTTACAGTCGCAGACCACTAAAAACAAATAAATACAAGCATGAATGCTCACGGAACGCGGAAGACAAAATCGAATTAAATAAGAATTGGTTCACCTCAAGACAACAGATGTACAACGGAAGAGCAAGAACATAACATTTCATCAAATAATATATCTATGGTTATAGGGAATAAGTTGGTGTGTCGAAAAATGATCCTCCTGACTTATATTTATTGTGATCACCTCTCAAGCCTTCTGCAAACAGAGAAGAAGTTGGTAGCTCACAGTTCTCTTGTATACCTTAGTAAGATTTAGAGCTGTGAGTTACCAACTTCTTCACAGTGTGCAGAAGTCATGTGAGATGATCCCAATAAATATAACTCAGGAGGACCATTTTTCGACCCACCAACTTATGTCTATATAACCGTTCTTAACAAGAAGATAATTGTTTTTTGATACAATGCCGATAGGAGACACCTGACCATAGATCTTGTAAGACATAAACAGTAACTACAGACAGCAGTTATTTAACTCACAAATCAGACAAAATGACCAGCAATTGAGGAAGTGGAAAAACTGGTCCCAAATGGAGTGGCTGAAAAAGATAAAATTCACTAAAATTGGAATTTTTTCGTTTAAAATAATTTATAGACGGTCTTTTCACGGGCTTACTATAGAAAAGAAAAATTTTAAGGGAAATTTTTGACAAGATGGGGTCGAAAGCATTGAAATTTTTCTAAGATGACAGGGATTGCTCAGTGCGAAAGGCAACGAATTCGAACACGATCGAACCTAGATTGAGAAAACCTGGGGGTTGATCTTAGATACTGACCCTTTCATTTTTTTTTTAACTGTGGGTCAAGAAGCAGTACGTCCTTAACCACAACTGAACTCAAGAATGGGTTTTAGTAGTACAGTGATTATTTGTCTGTTTTTTTTTCTAATTTAAATTTCACATCATTATGCATTATCCAACTTATATCTTTGAACATTTTGAAGCAGAAAAAATCAACTACACTTCTAAATTTATGAACGGGTCTTATAAATTGTATCGGATATATTATCTTAACGTGTTCATCAGCAGACGAGGCAAACACAAAGACACAACAAGATTATTGAAGTCATCTTCAGCTGTGAGTTTGGAAGACTTTAAATGGACAGCCTCCGGAATAATTGGCCAATGAAGCTCTGATTCATCACGTGATTGCACTCAAAGCCATAATTCGATGGCGGTTTAATCTCGATAAAGCTGGAATTGTCTGTCAGGGGTTGGTGCCATTTCGATTCAAGTGAAATCGGCCAACCGACAACAGTCAACCCCACTCTGCTTCCACTGGGACCAAAATATTTAGTCGGGCATTTTGTAGTCGAATAAACAGTTGCTTTGCAATCCTAAACTTCAACCAATATGGCTTGTTGTTTACGTTGACAATTCACCTTTAAAAATCACATCACTAAAACATTCTTTATATATAACTAATCACTATAAAGTTTACTGATATGAGAACAGGGCCGGATAAACCATGTAAGCAAATTAGGCAACTTTTAATTTTAATTTGCATTTAAAAGATTTTAAGTTTATTTTTAAGGACTTACTATATATTTAAAGATTAGAGTTATGTTTAATTTTATTTGTGCAGAAAAGTGCTTTGAGAAAACCTACGAAACTCCATACGCAGTAAAGATATTCAGATAAATGTAGAACCGAGAAGGGATGTCTTCATTATAGGAAAGTCAGAGTCTTGAAACATGTTTACTGTTTTAATATTTTTAATGCGATATTTTTACTGATAATAATGATGTTTAACAGTTAAGTTAATCGCGAAATAAATCATTGTTATAAAATCAGTTTATTTTATTTTTTTGCGAGTATTGCATTAATTACAATCATTATCATTACCTATGAATATTTTCGCTTTAATAAATGACATACATTAGTACTGATGTATTAAAATTAGGTATTTGTATACAATTTAATTGGCCTACCCACCTATTAAATTTGATTTATACTGATAAAACCTGTATTGAAGCGAACAGGACCAGGATGATGGACTCTTTAACAAAATATATATATAACAAAGTATACATTTTTATAATAAAGAAATGAATTTTGAGCGAGTATTTCTGAATGCCAAAAATGATAACACTTTACTCATTGCAACAATTCGATACCAGAATGAAGATAGTTGGCTTCTCCTGTACTGAGTTATTTTGACTTCGCAGATGTTTTTATCTTCCCAAGCGAGGATTGGAATGGAAACAAACAGAAACTGATAAGACTGAACGTGTACTAGACAAAGTACTAGAAAGGATAACATCATTCCTTATATTTTCAATCGTGAATGCGGCGAGGGAAGATATGAAGGTATATTATCTTTTATGGTACTCAACTTCTTTTAAAAAAAAAAAATTATTTTATTTATTTCATATTAAATTAATTTTTTTTCTATTTATTATTTATATTTTCTGCAAATATGGTTATCTTCTATCACTATTACTATTGTATATCATTGAGACAATAGTATTTAAAAAATATATTATAAAAATTATATTAAAAAAAAAAATTTGAATGAAATTTAGTTGATGCATTTTTTTGTTAGAACTTTGATTTTTCTTTGACGAAGAAGGACAAAAGAAAAATATTAATATGCAACTGGTGCATTTATGGACGACACTCCAACTTTATCAAGCAACCATATCTACTGGTACCTACTGGTCCTTTTGACTTATCTATGTACTCAAGACTATACTTCAACCTACTATCGTACTCATCAATATGATCTTTTTTACAGGTTTTTCATGGTGAATTAGAAAATAATAATAATAAAAGAAATTGTACCACAAGAACCCATTAAGCGTCTTCGGTTCAGCACCAGAAAAAAAAAAATGAATCTTGACCAAAGGACTTACTTATAAAATTCCCTATATAGATGTGTGTGTATATATATATATATATATATATATATATATATATATATATATATATATATATATGTAAATTGATAATTTTAACATTGTCAGATTTAATATCATGTTATTAAATCATCTGAAGGAAGGTTACAACCATAAGTAATTAAACTATCCGAGAGGTTGGACGTGTATTTTTAATTCTGTGTAAAGGACTGTTGAACAATTCTGTTTTGTAGGTAAGATACCTCTTGTTTGTGTTATACTTGTTAGCGATTATACTTTGCGATTATTAATTAATAAAACTGTTTTATAGAATTGTTTAACGTCTTGTTAATTAGACCCAAAAGAATCAAAAATTAGAAATTGTTCAACAGTCCTTTATACAGAATTAAGAATATACGTCCAATCTCTAGGATAGTTTAATTACTTATGGTTGTAACCTTCCTTCAGATGATTTAATAACATGATATCAAATCTTACAATGTTAAAATTATAAATTTTACATATATATATATATATATATATATATATATATATATATATATATATATATATATATATATATATTTCTTTCTTTTTTCTACGATTATATTGTTTCACAATAGTCCAGGGCATTAAGGAATGGAAATTGAAAAATGAAAAAAAACAATTAAAACCGATAAATTTCAATTTTGTTATTGAGTTTCTTACATCAAGAAGTCAAAAGTTTACCCACTCAAAGTTTCCGCTTTTAATTTATTTTTTTTAATTTTATTTTTTTTTCAAATTTAGAAAATAATTTAGCTCTCAAACAGTCTATACAACAGGTACAGTAAATGCCCTTGAAAAAAGTAGATATTGAACTATTTCAATAATTGGAAGTTCATTTTATTCAAGAAAAAACCTAAAATTTTCCCACATTTTTCATTCACTATCAGCCCTCAATATCTTGAAAACTACTTACTGCGCGAAAAACACCACCCGGACCTTTTTTAAAGCAAAGTAAATTTCCTAAAAGTTGAGCCCAAATCGACCTATTTACGTTAAATAGTTCCAGAGATAAAGTTTTTCTAAAAACCTAATTTGTTTCGCAGTAAACGAGAAATGGCCATTTATAAAATATAGTTTGACAAATATATCTTTCTACGAAGATAATCATTATGAACTACTTTATCGTGTATTTAATTAGCTTCAATTTTAGTGGTAATAAACATCTCTACATCTAACAGTTCCCGAAATAAAGTTTTAAAAGAGGAGATTTCGTGTTTTTTGAAGAAAAAAAAATTTGTTTTTTTGAAAAATATTATCTCGGGAACTAACAAACGTAAAAATCTCTGTAGAGCTCAACGTTTAGAAAATTTACTTCACTTCAAAAAAAGTATGCGTAATTTATTTCGCTCTGTTGATAGTTTTCAAGATATTGAACAATGAATGAAAAATAAACCACAATTTTAGTTTTTTTATTGAATAAAATGAATTCCGATTAATGAAATAGTTCAATATCTATTTTCAAAGGACATTTACTGTACCTTTTGTAATAATCTATGTAAGAAATGAATTATTATCTAAGCTTGAAAAAAAAAAATAAAAGAAATTAAAAAAAAAAAAATTAAAAGTGGAAACTTTTTACTTCTTGATGTAAGAAACTAAAAAAAAAAAATTAAAAATAGTGAAGTACATCTATTTTAATTCGATATCTAGGTATAAACCTAAATGCACTGGACTAAAGAAGAATTTCTCGTTTGTTTTTATACTATGATTCTTAAAGCTAACATTAGCGTTATCCACAATATTTTCCATCTTGATATCATCGTCCGCTTCGCGAGAGATAAACCTTGTTTTTTTTTTCTTGTTGTTGAAGTAGCAAATAGATCCTTATTCCCTTCCATTTTTTTTTATTATTAAATTATCTTCCTTTCCGTCTCAGTATTGAATCTACCATCAGAGTTTCACTTTTTTTTACCAATTTAGCAGTTATTTTGTTTACCGATTTTCAAATCTTTTCGTTTTATTATCGCCTTAAAATCTTTTTTTAGTTCTTTAGTATCCTTGTTTACTTCTTTACTTAAAATAATAATATTGAATGATTTACTTGTTTTTCTTTTTGAAGTAGGTGAAGTTATTTCGGAAAATGAAGGTTGCAAGTTAGTTGGGCTTTGATGACTACCCCGTTTTTAGTTTGGTTAAATATACACGATCTATTTTGAAAGTATCGGCGTATTTCTTCTATCGTCTTGCAAAGCTTCTCCTTTAGATTGGCCCTCAGTATTTTAAAATCCGCTATTTCTAGCGATAGGCCCAGAACTTTGTCCAATGGGAGCACTGATAGATAGCTGTGACTCATAACTGTGATGACTATGACGTCATATCGGGCCTGTGTGAGGATTACGAAATTCTGCGAATAGCGAACTATTGTTTGAGAACTTCAAAGAACGAAGCGCATATCCGCGCACCAACCTTCCTATCCAACTATTGCAGCACAACAGAATATTTACAAAAGGATCAACGCCAGGGGATGGAAGAATAACTCTTCAGAGTAACACAGATATTGGTAAGAATTCCGAAAACCAAGTATATGTGCATTTCTCCAAATAATTCAAGAGTTACCCATAATCTTGCAGTGAAAGGGCACGTTTTTAAGCTGCTGAAATGTGGACGTTAACTACCACCATCACAAATACATTAAGAGCCTTCCAGAGGAAAATATTTGGCCCCTTGTTCGATGAAATAAATTAAGAATGGAGGATACGAACAAATAATGGACTCTACGACATATACAATAATACCAAAATTGTGAGCTTTATAAAATCCCGAATCGAATGATTGGGGCACGTTCTAATAATGCCAAAAAAGATGCTCCAAAGCAGAATTTATGGGACCAGAAGAAGAGGAAGACCTAGGAGAAGATGGATGGATGATGTGGAGGACGACCTCAGACAGTTGAGAGTAACAAACTGGAAGGAAAAGAAGGATAGGAATATCTGGAGGACTATTGTTCAGGAAACCAAGGCCCACCTCGGGCTGTAGACCTACGCAGTAAGTATGTATGTATGTATGTATATATATATATATATATATATATATATATATATATATATATATATATATATATATATATATATATATATATGTTTGTGTCCATAGCTAATGTTATTAATGTTAATGTTTATTATTTCTATAATGTCTACCGATGGCATTTTCTCTGATCGTCTGTGATCATGAGTATAATGCATTGTGGATGTATAAATAATGCTTTTAAATAAACGCATTAGAATTATTTTTTATAATATGAAACCCGTGTTTCTGAGGCCCCGCCTCTTATAAATTCAGAATGTAGTTATAATATTGTGATTTATTTTTTTTATTTTTTTGTAGCAGTGTAAATTGGAATATGGCATTACGCATCCACGAATATAATTAATTAATATTTTTGTAACGCCCTTCATGTAGCACACTATCGATATTCGCTTGCTGACTAGGCCGCTGTCATGCGTAGCCCAATTCAGGTCAATAGGTTATATTAATCATGATGGCAACTAGGCATAATAAGCCCATTATTAAGTTATCATCGGTGATCAAACATTAAAACCGTTTATAGCCTTTTGAAAAAAACTTGAATAACAAATTCAAAAATTATATGTCATTATATAACATTAAATGGGCCTTTGAAGACCGATAAGACCCGCATTTATACTCCATTATATAATATTTTATTCCTGAAACAAGTTTATAGAAAAAATAATTGAATTATCGAAGAGGAAATGAATCACAATACGGTTTTATTTCAGTATTGCTCATCAAGGCCGGAATTAGGATTTTTTTCGGGGGGGAAAGTTTAATTTTGTCGTCCCTTCTTTCGCCCTCCCTCCTCAATAAAATTCAACAACAGTGTTTTAAGTAAAATATTTCTAAATAAATATCATCATCTCATGTTATTAACTCATTTTATTAACTGAATTAAGGCCAAAACAAGAGAAGCAAATATTTTTATTTTTAACCTAAAAATAAAATTCCGTTTGAAATTTGCCGCTCTATAAATTCTGCGGCCAGGGGAAAGTGTCCTCTTTGCTCCCTCCCCTAGATCCGGCCCTATTTTTTTTTTTTTTTTTTTTTTTTTTACTGATTAATCTGGTAATTAACACAAAATCGATTATACAATGAAAACAACTTGGTATATTCGATTAAGTATATTTTTTTCTCCCAGTAACTTCGGGGTTTGTTGATGACATTAGAAATGTTACGATGTCGAAAAAAATATAATTCTGGACTCCCTGGGCATTATCCACCACCACTTGCATAGTTACAAAATGTATAAATATTTATTATTTTTTATTACTTTAGTCCAATATCAATATTGAATTATGTTATAATATATAATATATCGAAATTCAAAATCCTACTGAACCATTTTAAGCAAATCCGGAAGCCCAGTCTTCACTTAACTGTCTTTCATTAAAAATTGTTTTTTATGAATATTGATCTCGATCGAAGGCACCTATAATTATTTTTATGAACTCAGTGCCGTTAATGTGGAGTATAATTGAGTTAGGCAGTTACGAGTGAGGGAGAGGGTGGTGTTCCACCGACCATTAACACGCTCCATCTGCCAACAGGTCAATGGATGATATTTTACCAGGATCCCCTCTGAGTTCAGAAGGATTAACCGGTTAAATTACACATTGTGTATCAATTAAATTATTGTGTAATAAAAAAAATTAAAATATTTTAATATATTTATAGCATATAACATTGAAAAACGTAAATTATAATTAATTATACTTACTATAGGTTTTTTATTTTATTTTATGAATTCAACATTGTAAAAATAATTATATTATATATATATATATATATATATATATATATATATTACATAGTTAAAGAAAAATTATATTTTTAATATAATTTTTTTTTAATATTTTTTAATGTAATAAATAAACAAATAAATATATATACATATACATATATGTTTAGAAAATAGTCTTAAAAATATATATTCTAAAATATATATGCCATTCATTTGGAAGAAGAGTCACAATTCGAAAAAGTAGGAGAAACGTCTGAAGTTTGCCTATGCAGGTTTATTGCTATCCCTCAACTCACTTTTTCTGTTAAAAAAAAAAATAGTTAATCTTCTTTTTTGATCATTTGATTGTGAATCATAAGTGGGAATTTTCCATAAGAAAAAAACCAGTAATAATAAAAAAAAACAACAGTACAAGCACCTTTAGAGTTTATGTATAATAAGGACACATTTCTGAAGAAAACAAAATCATAAAAAAAATCAACTCAAAATATTTTATATAATGTGTTTAAAGTGCAAAATAATATTTTCAACATAAATAATGATGTTTTCAATTATTCATACAGAAGCAAAATATTGAACCTTTTTGGCTACCTAACTGGCATAAAAATAATATTATTAATACATTAAATGTAATTTGTTATTATCTTTATCAAGGCAGTCTTTATAAAATTACTCCCTAATCAGAGTATAAAGGAAGCCATTATTAATAATTTTTGACTAGTAAACTTAAAATAGCTAACCTACCAATACTTTTGTATTGCGGTAACTATTGAAACTAAAAATCTGGCATTTATTCTCAAAGAAGTATACGTCACTGGAAGATTTTAAGCAAATAAAAAGTAAATATATAAAAAAAAAAAAAAAAATCGTAATGTGGCACTTTTCTTCTAAGTGAACGATAAATATTTATTTTTGATATATTTTTTTTTAATTTAAAAATTGAATAAAATAAGATCTGATGATTTAAATATTGATCTTTCCAATGTAATAAAAAAAAAAAAAAAAACCATTAAATTTTTTTTTTAAGTTTATGCGCTTGATTTCCTATACGTCTGTCATACAAATATATTATTTTATTTATATATTTATTAATGTTAATTAGTTTAGGAATGATTGTATGACAATTCCTTTTTTTTTTTTTTTTAATGTGAGACCTATGATATTTATTATAAATATAGAAAATTAATTCTTCTATACGCCCAAAAATCTCCTTTGACCCAAAGTTTGAAATAAGATACGTAGAAATTTACATTATTATTATTCACGTTGACGTTTCGACCTTTTTATTTTTTGTATTCGAAATTGATTAAAAAAATCAACTATTTTAAAATTTAAATGATTTAGCATAGTTAATTAAATAAAACTAAATAAATTTCCAAATACTTGCAATAAGTCACATAATTTTTTTTTCTTTTGATAGACTCTCCGAAAAAAAGGGGTTATGCTGCGAAAATCCCTCATACAAACAGACAATATAAAAAAATAGTCCGGTCATGAATTAAAAAACTTAAAAAAAAAACTGATCAATCACTATATTATTTCATAATGATAATTTTCTCATGTTTGGTATATATTAAAAATATTATTTAGAACTTAAAAACACGAACTCTTTTAAAATAGTACTTAATAATAATCCACTGTTCAAAGGATTATTTCAAATTAACCATAATTTAACCATTTAAAAACTAATTTACAAAAGTCGGTAGCACTGACTTCCAGAAATAAAAATACTTATTTATAATTTAATTTTAATAGATATTTTGGATAAATATAATATCATTAAAAAAAAAAAAAGAACCTTTTAATCCTTTAGGAAAACTTTCTTGAGATCTCTAAATGAAAAGTTGGATATAATTTCAATTAGTCATCGAACTAAACTTATATTTCAAAACAGTCATTATTTAACACCTTTTCATCTGTTACCGGATATTAAAGTCGTGTAAACCTTGTCATATAAACAAAATTTAATTGAGAGACTGATTAATTGAGAAGCTTTCTTTCATAAGGGCAAATATCCAATTTGGAAAGTTTTTAAGATGGTGAAAAATTGAGAAAAAAACAACACATTTTCTGGATATACTATTGAATAAAACAGGTATAAAAAAGACCATCCAAGGAATTTTTTTATTCAAAACTTTAGGAAATAACGCCATATTTGTTTTGGGTATGCGCCTTTTTGGTTACAATATACGGGGTTCATTCTTTTTTGAAAAAAAAAAAAAAATATATATATATATATATATATATATATATTGTCAGCTATGGGACCACGGTTAAATATAAATAAAAATATTCGGTTATTAAAAAAATATTTGATTAAAACATTTTTATTAAAATTAAAAACAAATCCACTAATTACGAGAATATTAAACAAAAATATAATGTTTATTTTTCAATTTAAACGAGGAATAATATCCCTAAGAAAAAAAATAAAGAAAGAATAAAAACATTATTACTAATATAACATGTATATAAGTATAACTAATATAATATATTATTACTAATAACACCTTACTAATTATTTCATCTCATATCACACATGGAAATTCTCCTCATCCAAACAGTCACGTTTAGAATACATAGGAGGTTATCTGATAATAGGGGAGTCGAGCACTACAGGCTCTTCACTAAGGCAACTCGACGATATAGTGGTTCCATTTTTACAATCTAGTAGATGCTATGAGAAAATTCTAGTTTAAAATGCGAAGACTAGTTTGCATTTTGGATATGTGCCCTTTTGAAAAAAAAAAAAAACTGTAACGGTTGATACAATTCAAGTTCCCTTTTGAACAGAATACACTCAGGAATATTGTAGGAAATGTATTGGTTCTCTTTTGATACAAACACACCTAGCTTGAGCCTTGTAAGAGAAAGGGGTTTCTTCAGTTTTGATGAGAAAAGATTAGAGGATTCGATGCAGGTCATCCCGATGAAATTAAAAAAGTGAAAAAAATACTTATATTATTCTTATATCTTATGGATATGTGCTCTTTTGAAAGTAAGCTCCTCAATGCTAGTACAAAAGCTAACAATTCGATTAATAATATATTTTAATATTATACAACATATTTATGAGTTTTAGGGTTCCATGAGTCCAAAAATCTAATCTAAAAAAAAAGTTCTGTCTTTGCCGTGATCCCCGTTTTTTAAGAAATCCTCGTTCGCCTGATGAATTGGACCTCTTTCGTTGAAAATTTAAGCGTATCTGGCGATCCATTATATTAAGAAATACGTTTTGAGTAAATCTAACCCGATTTCAAGCGATGTTTGCCAATTTATTTTGTCTCCATTTGTAAAATAATCTGTATGACTTCTGATATTTTTTTGCCGACTCCTCACTTATGTATGAAAACATATTATTTCGCTATTTATCTCGCCATAACTTATCTAAACACTTAGTTTAAATCATAAATCAGGGTGACATTGAAGTTTAAAAATCTTAAAATTGATAAGAAAAATGGTTTGTAGTCGAAATCGTCTCCAGTCATCTGTTAATCGTTTTTCCACAAATGATGAACTGATTTCAATAAAGAAATCGAGGAGTAATTTTTAATAAAATGAGAATAACATAATCATAAAATTTAGATTTTATCTTAGAAAAAAATAACAATGTTTGACTTTTAAATTTTAAAATATTTACTAGAAATTTTGGGACGAAACTTACTTTGCAAAACATTTTGTTCGGAATTCATTGGTGTTTTTGAAAATTTAATTCCAGTGGTTAAAAAAATCAAATATTTTGGTATTTAATTATTACATACAGGGTTATAATGATCAATCTGCAATATTTGCATTATATACACATATATTGATAATATTTGTATACTATCAATAGGTTAGGACTCTTAACCCATGGAACTGAAGCGTTTATAAAATATTTCTCTGTTTCAATAAAAAATAAAAAATATCTCCACCAAAACAAATTGATATTTTATAAATCAGTTTTAAAACCTTTCTAAATTTATCCTTGTTCCCTCAGGTGCTTTACTAGCTCAAATAACAAACAGTTTTTTTTTTTTTTTGGAAAACATTTTTTTTCAGATACCTAAGAATTGTAAATAATTATTTATATAATACCAAAATAGCTAAAATGCATTCAGACTTGAACGTGTCCTTCATACAAAGCAACGTAAATAAATTAATTCATAGCTACCTACTTTAAATTATGCCCCCCACTCTTTAAAGCTTTTAATCACTGAAAAGATATTGCACAAAAACGACGAACGCAGATACAAACATAGATAACAAAACATATACAAAGTAAGTGAAAGAGGCAAGTAAGTGAAAGAGCCTGTATATCATTTTATTTTCAGAATAGCGTTGATGTTTTTTGTTTTGTTATATAATTTTTCAAATCGTTCAAATATATATATATATATATATATATATATATATATATATATATATATATATACTGTTTATTTTTACATTTCTATTTGTATGTCAAAGCCTGTTCTATAATTTTCTACCTTCGTTATTTTTTATTTTTTTTTTTTTTATGTTTCTTTATTTTTTTTAATGTTTATCTAATTGTACACTAGTATAATACTTTACTGTGACTAAAAAATTGTAAATGAACTTTTCATACATATATCCTGCGGTTTCGCAAGGAATATGTATATTTTGTAAACAAACTCCTCTTGCACAGGGTTACTATGCAAGAGAAAAATTAAAAAAAAAACACACACACACATATATGTATAATTACAGATCCCTCCTACCCTCCACTAACCAAAATGTTGTGAGGAATTAATACTGTTACAAACAAATTAATTAAATCACTATTGGATAAGTTTTGAGGGCTATAGAGCCACGACTTTTCTGCTTTTGGCCACGAATTTAGGGTTTCTGAACCACTCTATACTGCTTCGATGAGTAATAATATCTAATGAGTATTTGTTACAGGAAAAAATAATTTTTTATATGAGCAATGATTTAATAGTTCTTATCCAGATCTAAAATATGAAGGGAAAGTGATATACACAGAGGCCGAAAACGGAGTAGGTTAGGCATTAGCCAACTCAAGCGGGTGGACCCCACCTCCGAGTGCGAATCAATATACACTCTCCCCCAATGAAAGTATATTCTAATATCCTCTTAATTTTGAATTATATCCATTCTTTAGTAATTATCTAGCCAAAAAATTCCTTAAACGGTTGTCAGAGAAAAACAATTGAACAAATATATTAGTCCTTGTTACAGATGCATTTTAATAAGGTATAATAATTAGGCCGATGACCTCTAAATAATATTTTTTATTTTGTAATATATAAATGTTTTTCTGATTTGAGATTTACAATTTTGCAATACAATACCAACAGAATCTCGCTAATCCGAATTAATTCCATTTCCAAAGTGTATGTAAGACACATCCAATTCTGAATGCATTTTAGTTATATTGGTTTAATACGGTAGATATATGGTTTAATATTTGGATAATTATTTACTATCCTTAGATAGTTGTTCTGGAAAACTTTTAATTTTTTTTTTTTTTTTTTTTTGAGCTGGTAAAACTCCTGACGGGAAAAGCGTAAGTTAAGATATGGTTTTAACCTCAGTGTTTTTTAATCTCAGTTTTCTTAAAACTGATTTTTAAAAAACAATTTATTTTGTTTATAATTTGGATTTTTTATTGAAATAGGGAAATATTTTATACATCGCTTACCGACCGGTTTCTTATTTTAAATTAGTATGTTCGTTTAATAGGAGTTTGTTGTCAAGCGCAAGTATTTAATATTTAAAAAAGTTTCATGGGTTAAGAGTCATAATCTATTGTTAGTGTATAAATGTTATCAATAAATGTGTATATAATGCAATTATTGCAGATTGATCATTATAAGGATTATATTATTTAATACCAATATATTTGATTTTTTTTTTTTATTATTTGATTTTTTTAACTACTGTGTTTCAATTTTGAAAAAAAAACCGATGAATTTCGATAAAAATATTCTGCAATGTAAGTTTCGTTCCAAAATTTCTATTAAATATTTTAAAATTTTAAGTCAAATATTGTTTTATTTTTTCAACTAAAATTTTAAGATTATGTTATTATCATTTTATTAAAAATTACCACTCGATTTTTTAATTTAAATCAGTTCATCAGTTGTCGAAAAACGACAAACAGATGATTAGAGATTTTTACCCCTTAATGTGACCCTTTATTATGATTTCAGCTAAGTGTTTAGATAAGTTTATGGAGAGATAAAAAGCGAAATAATATATTTTAATACCTAAGTGAAAGTCTAAAAAAAATGCCTGAATTTATACAGATATTTTGCATATGAAGACAAAATAAATTGGCAAAAGTCGCATGAAATCGGTTTTTAAGATTTACTCAAAACTTAGTCCTTAATCCAATAAGAATAATTATTTACAAGCCTTAGGCAGTGGTTACGAAAAACAAATTAAAAAAAAAAGCTTATTTTTTTTTTAGTTCGTAAAACTCCTGATGGGAGAAGTGTAAGTTAAGATTGGTTTTTAAAAAAACAATTTACTTTGAATAGGGATACATTTAATGTACCTTTTTCTGTCCATTTTCTAATATTAAATTAATATGTTCGTTAAATAGGAGTATATTGTCAAGCACTAAGTATTTAATATTTAATGAAATTTCATCGGTAAAGAGTTATTTTATAAAACGAACTATTATTGACAGTATATAAATTTTATCACTATATGTGTAAATAACGCAAAACCAAAATATTTTAATTTGTTTAAATTTTTTTTTTTAAACAAAATTCAGAACATGGTTGTCATAATTGAGAACAATATTGACTGCCATGTACTCCAATTCCAAATATACCTTATTGATAACAAAATTATAATTGTAAGGCGAACAATCCTTTTACTTCGTTAAATTATGAATACAAATAATTAAATTAAATAAAAATCAATCAATTCATTTATTGTATAAAAATATGAGAATGCAAGCGTTCACTATACTAGTTGAGGTTATAGCTTGTGACTGTAATATATAAAAAAGAAAGATTGAAAAAAGTTGAGGTAGGTAAGGTGGTGTGTGTTATTAGGGTGAGTGGGTACACAGGCCCCGAACGGTTCAATATTAGTCCAATAGTGTTAAAATGACTTTGAACTGATGTCGACTTTGAGAAGGAGCTAAAAAAACAGGGTTTTATCCTTTCATGTTCAGACAAGTGTTTGGTATTATTCGGTTAATATAGAACAGTTTCCACATCTAAAAGTTTACACTACAGCAAAATATTTTTTTTACTTTTGGCCACGAAATCAGCTTCTGAACCACTGTGCTGTATAAAAAAATTGTCTTAAATGTGGATGAGGTTTAAGAAACAAGTTACTTTCCTCAGCCTCTTATGGTTCAGGTCCATAAGAACATAATTAAAATCTTTTTTTTTTTTAATTTAGACTATTAAAATTTAAAACTATTAATAAAGTACAACATACTGGTGTTGGTGGCAACCTACGATACGGTGCAAAAGTCAATTAATTTCGGGAAAAATATGACTAAAGAGTAGAGCTTGGTAGGATTTTGTGTATGTGTGTATATATATATATATATATATATATATATATATATATATATATATATTTATATATAATGGAGTTGGGGTGGCCGTGCAAAAGTACAAAAAAACCTACTTACAAACCCAAAGTTTTTGAGTTCGAATCCCGGCCCCGGGATTCCCCAGGCATTTAATCACCCCTCCTCCGGGTATGTGAGACCCGTCTAGCGACTGGAGGCAACTTGCACGGATCGGACGTAAGATTGATGACCCTACCCCGTGCACCAAAATTGTGAATCGCGTTGTGGTTTTCCAGGATGTAAAATAGCCGCCCAGATATATGATCCACATACGGTCTGTTTCGGTGAAAGAAATATAAATCCTCGTGCGACTGTTGATCCCGAACAACCACAATCTTTGGATCTAGACCGATTTGTCACTCTCCTTGAACCCGAGTCGGGGGAATGAGACTGCCGAATTGGCTCCAAAGGGACCGGTTATGGAGCTATGGGTAACCTGCAGCTGCACCATGGAAACCATGATTCGTAGAAAAGTGAGTTTGGGTGTTCCCCTCCAGGCTATCGGTGCTCCCGCAAGCAATATCTGTAAGAAGATTCCAATTGTTGCTTTAATTTATGGACATTCTATGATTAGAAATTT
Source organism: Rhaphigaster nebulosa (assembly GCA_948150685.1). NCBI lineage: Eukaryota > Metazoa > Arthropoda > Insecta > Hemiptera > Pentatomidae > Rhaphigaster > Rhaphigaster nebulosa. Next base: position 150,257,627 of record OX411307.1, read on the forward strand.
ATGAAATGCGATACTGTTATTTGAATTTGAATCATTGTATCTCTAATTCTAAAAGACATATTGAAAAACGGAAAACGAAGTTTTTCTACATTTATATTGTATTTTAAAAACACGCTATGGAAACATAATTAAGCCCCAATCTTCTTTTTTTATTTAAAAATAGTACTTATTACCGGTAAATTAAAGAATAGATAACACAAATAGATTATAGTAGAGCAAAAAGTATTCAAATTTTGTTTTATTCATATTTTCCATATCTTTAGTAGTTTTCGAGAAAATTGGCGGTGGGCCGTTTTAAATGGTACACCCTGTATATCTTGATATTGGTAAAAAAAAATTTCATTTTTAGGATTAAGAAAAATTATAAAATATTTTCTAAATAAAATAAAAAATAGGTATATATATATTCTTTATTTTGTATTTCTTATTGTCCCATGCCCTTTGACATACTACATTTTTGTTCCTGTATATATATTCTTATGAATTAAAACAAGAAGCTAATAAGGAACTTAAATTTAAAGTTAGAAATAATAATAACATCAATAATTTTCTAGAAATATGTAACACACGATTTATTCTTTTCTTTTTTTTTGTTTTGTACGATCCGTTATTTCAAATTCACCGAATTTAGTGAATTAAATTTTAATATAATGATTTTAAATGGAAAAAAATAGTTTTTCATAAATGTGTTATCGACAAGCCAAGCGATAACAATAAAGCTGAGAAAAAAAGTGTGTTAATTGTCAGTAGCCACTTATAAAATATATATTTTATATATTAATATATATATATATATATATATATATATATATATATATATATATATATATATATATATATATATATATGCATACAACTACTAGAATGTACAAAATGAATTTGCATTACAATTTAAAGTTTCATCACCGTCGTATAGCTGGTTTAATAGGTAGATAAAAATTTCTACAAAACATGAAATTTTAAATACAGAGACAAACCGTTGACAATTGTTTTATGATATTTGAATATTCTGCTATAAATGGGTTTAGGAAGAAAGAATATATTGCGATAACATTTATTGTTTCTGCAGCAACAAATATGACCGCTATTTGAAGCAATTGTCAACAGAAACAATCGGCCAATCTGCAGCCTGAAACCTGAGCGTAGTAACTAAACTCCGCCCGTGAGATATGATTTATCATCATTCCATTCAAATTCCCACCTTTTGGAATTCGGATCCTGATTTATGTTTCCGCAAGCTGGAGGCTAAACTGGAATTAACAAAATTTATATTGCTATCGCCGTGAAATACTATACGACAGGGACATTGAGAGAACGAATTATTGCAACGCACTGCATGAAGTGGGAAAAAGAACAAGAGATGGCCGTTGAATATACACTGTTGAAAAATTTCATATAAAGTGCAATGTTTATACAGCGAAATTTAATCTATGACATATAAGCATTACGTAAAGAGCTGAGGGGTTTTCTGTAAAAAACAACATATTCACTTTTGGAAAATTATTAGGAGGGATATGGCAAATTTTTATTGAACATGTTAGTGTGTAACAACTTTTTGACAGGGAAAATTTAAGTTTTGAAATGAACCGAATAATTTTAAGGTGCGGCATATCAATTCGTTAAAAAAGTCTTGGTTTTTAAAACCAAAAGTCTTTAGCCTATTCAAGTAAATACTTGGAAAATTTCAAAACATAAGTATTTTTTCGCGAAGATTTATACTGCTTTTCTGAGTGTCCTCAACAAAATATCTTACCCGGTCGGGTGGCAGCGTAAGTATTCGAGTCATCTGAAACTATGTGACGAAGTCACCAGCGTCCAAAGTATCCCAACTTTGCAAATGGTATCAAAAGGACAGCATATCGGGCAAGGGTTCGAATTCTCTTTGAAATTCCTATATTCCTTCCTGAATTACGTCGGTAAGTTGATACATGTAATGGATGTTTTCCTTCTGTGACCGGGTGTGATATTCCACTCTTGTCACTACTAATAACTCTGTCATTCAAGTGCTATTTAGATAACGGTTTTCAAAATCGTTATATTTCCATTTGCGTGGAATTTTTTAAACATTACACAAAACTAACTCCACAAAAACTATAAAAAACGAAATTAATGAGGCGAGGTTAAAGGCTTGTAATGTTTGTTATTTATGTTTGTTATTATAGGGTAATGAACTACGTAAAATCTCGAAACCGTGGAAGGTTGAGTCGACCGGAGTATTTAAACAGCTACACTACGTATATCTGCACTCTGTAAATATAATTGAGGTGATAGCATTTCGGAGAATGAAATACGAGCAAATCACTAAAAAGACAAGCGCTGATCAGACGGGTAAGCGTTCTCGGTGGGAGGATTGTGCCAGGTCCGTCCTTATGGGTTTGGGTTTTGATGTAATTCAGTAGAAGGTTTGTTGATGAAAACTCTTGGTGCTATCGGCATCGAACCTCCAGGTTCGCTAAGCCTTTATTTATTTGATATTAACTTCATCTAATCTGCCGTGATACAGTGATTATAAAAAAATAGATCAGTGCCAATGATCCCGATTTTAATGTCCATCGCTTATTTTGAGTCCTTAACGACTTCTTTGTTATTCATGCACATGAAGGATTGTTAACCCTTGTATCCAATACACAGAAGGCATCATTAATCAAGCAACATAAGTCGTAATATACTTTTAATTTCATAAGGGCATTACTGGCTCATTATTTTATTTTTTATAGAAATATTATTTCTTATCGTACTTTGCAGGGTGTACAGTGTAAGAGCCGGGAAATTTCAGGAGCTGATTTTGCAACATGAAAGCAACAACAAAGTTCATATAAACTATGGTCCGACCCCCCTCAGAGAAGCAGGAAATTTAAGTTTTGTGTTATTTTAGGAAAGTCACGTTTTATGTTGAATAGGAAGCGATTACTCGAAAACTATTCAAGGAAATTAAGTCCCAATTGCACCATCGTAAATTAAACAAAATTCCCTTTAAGAATTATGGTTTGCCTTAACTAAATTCATTCTAAGGGGCTTTCCGGAGTAGTAAAAGCGAAAAGTTTTATTTTATTTTTTAAATCACAATTTACTTGTAAATGTTTTTCTCAGCCTCCTGATGAGCCACAGATACCCCAATTTCAGGAAAACTCCTCCTTTTATTAAGCTTTAATTTCACTTAAATGAAATTGTGTTTTCTTTTGATATTGGTCTAGAATTGGAACCTGCTTTGTCAAAAAGTATCGAGTGGAATTTAGATATCCCAACAAAGAAGTTTCAATCAACAAAATTTACTCGGTTTCTAGTCAATAAAATAACACAGAAACACAGAATAAAAAGCTTCTTTACGAAATAAAACAAAACTTTACCGAAAAAATATATGTTATTTAAACAAGACAATTCTTAAAATAAATATAAAATGATACTTTGAATATATGATCAGTTGATATTTTAATTATATTTACTGATAAGTAACATACAACCCGCTGTGTAGAACTACTTCTTCCTTAGAATTGATTCAAAGTTATTATGCCTTCATCTGACATTTAAAAGCTTTTGGAAATTTCTGATAATACTGTGCTGGGAAAACTAATATTTTTGTTAACATCATAATGGAACAAGCAATGTTTGCTCCATGGTAGGGTGTAGATTTTATTTATCTAATCATAATATTAAAAATTGCACTTTTTTTTTTTTCCAGGCTAGTAAATCATAATTTTGTGCAATATAGTACAACGTAAAAAAATAAAAATTTGTCCCTGAAAGAAAATAATATATAGACTAGGGTCGAATGATAAGTAAATTTCTCCAATGAATAATGTACCTTTACACGAGCGGTATTCCTTGGCATCCTCTCTTTAGGTGGAACCAATTGGACGTAATGGAAACTGATCATAAACATTTGTTTATTTCAGTGATTTTTCTTCAACTTGTGCAACAGATGGCTAACAACAATAAATTTATTTTATTTCATAGCTCATCTTATCAGCGTGCTGTTAATTTATTAGTCGTCAAGTTCGAATAGGATTTGCCTCTCCTAAACATTTAATTGATGGTAATAACTATTATCGGTTTTTTTATTAAAGGATTTGTTTTAAGTGAAAATTTATAGAAAAAAACTCTTGGTATGAACTATTAACACTATTTTACCACAATATTTGTGTGTGTATATATAAATATATATATATATATATATATATATTACAGCCGAAAGGTTTTTCATGACACCTTCACTTCTGAAAGCAAATAACAGTCAAAACTTTGGGAACTTTAATCCATCAGTTAAATATAAAAAATACTTACAGCTAACTAAACATGTTTTACCTCAACAGAAATAATTTAAAAAAAATATTTTATTTTCTAAAAATTCGTTCTTCTTTACTTTCAAATTTTGAGCATTTGTCAATGTCAGAGCATTCTTCAGTTATGTTATTAATTCGTAACAATACCCCTGAGATTCTTGAAATTTTAGCCGTCCTTAGAAATAGAAATAAATTAGAATAAATCAACTAAAATTAATTATTTCTTTTAAATTATCAACAATTTGTTTTCAATTTGCATATATAATTCAAGTACGAGTATACTCAACTAGCTGCGAAATTAACACTAGATTTTTTTTATTATGAATTTTTTTCAGTTGAAAAAATAATACTATCCACCACACTGAAGGGCAATAGGAATGTTGCAAGTATCCATTCACACCATATATACAGAATAAATAAAAATAATAAAAGAAAAATGTATAAAATAATATATATATATATATATATATATATATATATATATATATATATATATATATATATATATATATATATATATATATATAAAACAAAAATAAGTGCTGCCCTCGGGCACTCCGAACTAAACTTTGTCCACCACATGTGTGGATGACAAAGCAGGACTCCAGGAGATCTCAGCGTTTCTCACTGGTATTGAAAGTCAGTACAGTTTGGAATACAAAATTTTAGATCCTACATTTTTTTTAATTTTTTTTTTTAGAAAAAAAAAGAAATGATCTAGAGTAAAATATAACATTCCGAACAACAATTTAACACAAAATTTGCACCGAGAATTCCCTCATTTGTTGTTAAATCTGAAATCATGATTCTCTAACCCGAAAAGAATTGAAATGGCGCTGACAAATGGTGTTGATATTTATATGTTAAAATATTTAAAATCAGACACCATTAGGAAATCTTTAATATGTATGTATACCCTTTACATCTTTTTAGATCTAGGAGGAACAGGAAAAAAAAATGATATCGCTAAGTTATAAGTTAGCAATTGTTACTAAAAGTGAAAAAAATTCATGGTTGAAAATTGATTAAGTTAACGAATAATTTTAAGTTAACATATCTCTTCAAACAAATCTTTCGACCCCTTTGATTAAAGTATATTAAACGAGCAACTCTAGATGCGCGTTCAGATTTTTTTATTCAGGATACAGTTGTTTAGTGAATTAGGAAAAACTTTTGTACGATAGCACTTTGTGTACTCTACATTTTTTTTATTTTTTAATATATCTACCTTCACAAAATATAAAAAATAAAAACATTACTTCGGTTTAATATATATTTCCAAGGTTTGAAATCGATATATATATATATATATATATATATATATATATATATATATATATATATATATATATATATATATATACACATTTTTTTTTTTCAATAAATGAAATAATGATAATTTCTTATCAATAAATTTTAAAATCATGCCTGATTTATGCATAAAATCAATCTTTGAGTCACATTGATCCCATTAAAAATAATTATCACACTCTGAGCGATAACTTTTTTCAATTAAAAATAACGATTAATTCTTGATCGAAAAAAATGCATTCAAAAAATAAAAATCAAACTGAATAAAAATTCCTTTTTTTCTCTGTATTCGCTATTTTGTTTGCATAATTAGAAATAATTGAATGCTTATATCAGAAAAAAAAATCTTCACAATACTATCTCTAATAGGGCATATATTTTTCCTGAGTGAAAAAGGAAAGTTTTAGAAAAATAAATAGTACTAGACCGATTTGTCTGATAGATTTTGTGTGAAGCGGCAGCAGGCAAACATCTATATAGTAATAGATAATATATAAGCTTCAGATTTATATATTATCAAGAAAAAATAAAAAAAAACATTGCTCACAAATAATCATTTTTATTTATCGTCATGATTTATGAAATTACCAGATAAAAATTTCGATCGGGTTTAATTTGTATTTATTTATTTTTAATTATCTTATTTCAAACCCTGCATATTTCACTCCAAACTGAATCCAGTTCAAAATTTATACCTAACGTTTAATAGCACCCAAGGCTACATGGTAAGGAAGACAACAAACGCCATTAAAGGCACGGGAATATTTGACATCCCTTAATCTAATCATCCCCTGATAGCATGATCCGCTTAGAAATTCGATCAGGAAGGAGGGGAGGGGGTAAACTTTGAGAGAAAACTGGCAAAGGGTAGCTATGTTATATTCATAGCAAACTGGAACTCCTAAACCTTCCCTGATATATTAGAAATACTTTCTTAACTTAATGAATCAGAATGGGAACCGATCATTCATTCACTCCTAATAAATCAGAAACATCTCCTACTACAAATTCATTACGAAAAGATAATCTACGTGATCATAATCTGGCCTATTTAAATTAACGGAATTAAAGTTTGGGGGTTCCACGAAAAAAAAAAAAAAAAAAAAAAAAAAAAACGTCAAATTGCTATCATATTCAATACTAATAATACAAAATTCTTCCTTAATGCCACTTATTATGTAATAAATAAAATCACCCAATATCTATAAAATATATCTTAAGGGAGAAGTTGGTCGGGGGGTGCGGTTAAAGAGTTACACTTTTATAAGTAAACTTATATATTTTGTGCCGACGTTTCGACCTAAGTTTTAGGCCATCTTCAGGGCAGAGAGGCGTGTTCAACAGTTGTTAGCGCTCGACCACACGCTTCTCTGCCCTGAAGATGGCCTAAAATTTAGGTCGAAACGTCGGCACAAAATATATAAGTTTATTTTTAAAAGTGTAACTCTTTGACCGCACCCCCCGACCAACTTCTCCCTTAAGATATCTACGGTCAACAAAAACTCCCTCCAATATAAAATATATCTGTTGATCATCCTTTATCAACGGATAAATTGTTAGTGTATAGTAAAATTGACCCAAAAATCCATCCTTTGTTGCATTGGTGAATAATTAACTTTCTTATTATTTGGATTTTAAATAATAAAGAAGCATCAACAGCCAAATGGGTGGATTTGAAGAATTAATCTTCGATATTTCTTGACATATTGGAAATATTTCATCCCAATAACCAACCCATTCTAAATCAACCAATTTGGATAAATTTTGTTGCTCGACATTTTTGATTTTCATAATTTATTTACCAGTTATTCCCTATCATATGGTGAGCTGCTCAAAACTGTGGTTAAAACATTATTGAGGCTCATACTTTTTTTTGCGGTCATCTCAAATTTGCTTTGTCGCTGAAAACAAGTTTTGGGAAAATGTCTCTAACTCTGGTAATTTTGCAGATATTAAAAAAAAAAAAATTATGATAATGGTATTCTATACGTTTTTGTTCCCACAACACGTTACCTAAGAAAAGTGGTTATAAATATTCAAAACTATAAAACGAAAATAAACATGATGCGATAATTTTAGGCCTGTAAAAGTGTATTAAAGAAAAGAGATTCGCATTTGATTTATTTTGTTGTGTAGTTATATCATTGTACTACTTGCTGAAAACTTTGAAATCTTGAAAACTTTGAAATATGGCCAGAAGTCATATTTGGCTACTTTTAAAGCTGAATATTCCAAAAGGAACTGGGTGAACAATTATGAAACTGATACGATGTGTGCCTCTATACGATAAGAATGTATGACACAAATTAGGTGATTGAAACTCAACTGGTTCCAGAGTTATAATGCATCAAATATTGCTACATCGCGAGAGTCGGTCTCGGCTTATCCTCCCACTTGAACTCGTTGCAACTATGATTTCTGGTCTGGGTGATTTCAATTTGGTTGACCCCCAAATAAGAACAGCATTTCAATAAATATATCCCCTTCATCGAAATACTTGTTAAACGAATGTTTTTCAAACAGTCGACTGCACCTATCACTTTAAGAGCCACTTTTAATAAATATTTCGGCACTTTTTTAGATCAGCGCGTTTCTGTGAACCTGACTCAATGGGCACTTAATTTTGTAGAAAAAACTTGCTGAATTTCTTCTTTCGTATTATCTCAATCAGATTCGCGAAGTCTTCGAAAATCTCCAATCAAAATTTCTAGCAAAATATTTACAATCTCTGAGAATTAATAATGGATTTGATGTTTGGTCAATTTCTTTAATCAGAAACGAGAAGTTGTAAAAACTAAAATTAAATGCACAGATCGTGTTAAAATTTGGCGGAAACCTAAAATGTCTGCTATTAGAATGATAGTAATGGCCCTAATTCAGTTTGAGTTATTTTAATATTGTAATCACGTTTTCACAAGGTCGGTTAAATATCAGAGTCGAATCCGATCCCGATATAGTTTACGGAGGAAGAATACGTTCCTTTCACAGGGTCTGATAATTATCGGAATCGTATCCTTCAGACAGTCCGGATTATCGGATCGTGTGAAAACGCCCGAAGAGGTGATTTTATACTCAATACTGTGGATGTTAGGAATGAGAAACTTTTAAAGCTTAAATTTAAACTCTTTAGGAAATGGCTTTTGAAAAAGAAAAAAAAAAAACAATTTTCCTATTTAGCATGATAAAAATAATTTAATCGACATACTATATCCATTCCAATTAACGAAAAAAAATATTTATCACGTTTGTATTGCAATTCAATTATCGTGTCAAAAAACTATTAGTCAGTTAAAAAACGTTCTTTCATATAAATTCTCATTATAAGGATGAAAGTATTATAATAAAAAAAGCATGATTATGAAAATAAATATTGTTCGCTATTATAAATTTTTAATTGTTCTCATGCCACTTAATATTCTTGTAGGTTCTTTGAACATATTTTTTTATTAAGAAAACGAGGTAGATCAAAGTATTGCAAAGTGGGTGGATAGAAATCTTCCTCAGAAGAGCTCTGAGTTTTTAACTACTGACAAGTTCCTTTTTGTAAACGGATTTCATGGGATTTATGCTACAATTTCCTTATTTACTGAGGAGAAGATTTCCTTTTACCTTTTTTTTTTTTGTTTTCATAAAAGTATATTCAAAAGCTAACATTTTTTATTTAACTTTCCGTTATGATTATTATTTCTTTTTCTTTTTTTTTTTTTAGTATTAACATAAAGGGGCCATCGCAAAAAGAGCAAAGTAAATATCAACAGCGTTATTAGCTCCATCTACAGCAAAGAAAAGATTAACATCTAATAAACATTTGTGTACATAATTTTATTATGTATAAGTTGCACAACCTATTTTCATCTTCTTAACACATAAATTAATTTATTTTGCACTTCTGAGAATGCCCAAATATATCAATTTCATCTCTGCATGAATTGAATAAATTAAATCATAACAAAATCTTTTTTAAATAAAAAAAACATTTAAGTGCTACATTAGATTTGATTTTTTTTTTTTTTTTTTTTTTTTTTTTTTTTTTTTTTTTTTTTTTTTTTTTTTTTTTTTTTTTTTTTTTATCCAGAATTAAAAACTTAAAGGTTATTTTTGATTTTCTGTAATATTGGTATTAGTATTCAATTTATGTATTAGTAAAATACGAAAATATTTTCAATTTGTTTTTGGTATATGTATCTATGACAGATTTATACATAATATTTATAAATATCATATGTGCAATAAAAATGCCGAAATGATTCTAGGCGAAATCACAGGTGTTAGTTAAGAAATAAATCGTAGTAAATTAGGTAAAAAATCCAACTGATTTGCGAGAAGAACCCGATTCTATGGTAGCAAATCAATTCTATGAAGGATACAACTTTGTTTTAAATTGAATAGCCGTTTTTTGTGATTGATACCTATTTTGATAGAAATTTAAAATTCCGAAATGAGCTTCAAGCTTAGCTAATTTAGACTATATGTAATTAAGACTGGATAAATCGCTAGAGATCACAACGCAATCCTGAAGTAGAGCCAGGAAAAAAACTTAAAAGTGAATAAAGTGATTTTGAGCCAGTCAATCGGTGCTCTTGACAACGAACAAGAATGGCTTGTCTATATGAAGTTTTACAATTATTTTTTTTCTAAGAGATATTTTTGAAATGATTATTTAAGTGGAATGTACGCGCAGAATCAGTTTGCAAATTTGTTAATAAAAAAAAAAATGAAAAATTATTTATCTTTTAGCGATTTCTACCTAATTCACAAGTTTGAGTTATTTTTTATGTTGTTTTTTTTTGCATGTATTCACCAGATTATTATTTTTTTTATTTGAAAGAATACGAAAAATATTATTAAAAATTACTCCAGAAGTTTAGGGATATATATAAAAGTGGAATTTTACAAGTGAAGCTTTTTTGTTAATCAATACTACTTAAATATTTTGTTTCTAAAAAAAAAAGGTTAATCTTCATTTTTTGATCATTTCAATATGAATGATATATTAAATTGTGGCAGCATTTCATAAAAAAATAAAATAAATTGTTATGGCCGTAAATATTGAGACAAAAAATCTGACATGTAGGAAGGTAAAAAAGATTGTTTACAGTTTGTTTAGTAATAGTAGATTGTTAACTGTATAGACTAAAGTCGTTAATAAATATTACATGCAATTTGTAAGGTTTGACATGGAAGAATCAATGAAGTTAACCGTTTTTATTATTTTGAAAGAATGGAGTAAAAACTAAACAATTGAACTGATGCAAGTAAATCTAAAACACAACTAACTCAAAACACGAAATACACCAGAATGGAAAATTATACGATATTTCATTTATTTTAGTGGCTTTAGTCTGTACAAAAAAAAACTTCGCTCTCACTTAACAATCTGTAAATGATCGTTTTAACCTTCCTACATGTTATCCCATCTTTAACGACCACAATATAACGCTCAACATTGCATAAAAACCGGTTAAAGTGCACAATTTCTTTGGTTAGTAGCATCGGAATTCCAATTGAAATCTATATACAGCTTAAGACCTTTTTATTGAAGCATTAAGACCTTTTTATTTAAGCATTAAGACCTTTTTATTTAAACTTATTTACAATATTTAATTGTAAATCGGCTCTGCGCGAATCCTCTATCGATAATCCACTATAATTTCTCCGTTATACATATTTCGTTGTTCGGAAGATTAAAATCAGCGTGTATAGTTATATCATAACAAATGTTTTATAAATAGTTAATGTATTTATTCTTTTATTTTTTTTAATAACATAAAAGGACTAGTTACTTTTTTATTATGTGCATAGTAATATAAAATAGGATCAAACGAAAATGGATATTTAAGTTAAGCAACATATTAAATTCAGCAGAGATTCGAGGGGCAAGAAGTAGCAGTGGAGCTGATTGTAAAGGGACCAGTTGAAGAGGTAACGCGAAGCGATCGATGGAACAGTAACCCCAGTTAGGGAGATAGCTCGATTTTAGTACAATTTATTCATTATTATATCATTCCGGTGACATATACAAACTTCTTATTTTTTGTTATATAAACATAACTAATGGTATCTTATTAACACATAAACAAGAATTTTTCACGTAATAAAATATTTGAAAACAAAATAAAAAGCTAACAAGTTATACAACCATTGCATAAACAACTAGGTTCCCTAATGAACGTTTTCGTTTTACAAAACTAAAATATATATATATATTAAATTTATCCAAAACCATTTAACAAATTAATTTATTTCGTTTCACACTAAATCCTAGTTTCGGGGATGATATTGATTTTATGATTGAGCAAAATGTCAATCAATTAATTAGTAAATTATTTATAAATTATAAAGATGTAGATTAAAATGAATAACAGCTTCATAACTATATATTCTATCATATATATTTTCCATTGAAATTAAATATATATTTCGATAATGCATTTTTCTAGGCCAAAGAAATTAATTCATGAAAACCTTATTATATGACCTACCTTAACACCACTCTTGTGGAAATACACTTTCCATGCCCTTTGGTCTTTTAATTCAGCCCTCACTGTTGACTGCGAACCCTGAAAACTGTTAGAAATAATACATTAAAATATTTTTAAAAAAATATAATAACAGATGTTGATTTAGTTATTATAATTAGGGTTGGAATATCGAAACGCGATATATCGGATTTGAAAAACCGATATATTATATCGATATTCTAACACCCGATATATCAATGATATCGATATTTTACACCGATATATCGGTGATATTGATATTTTAAACTTTATTATTTTATTTTAATTAGAACTTTCATTTATTCTTTATCATATTTTTAATTTTATTCGTGAGCTGTACTTTACATTATAGCTTAATTATTTAATCAATCAAGGTCGCTGCCTTTGAGCTCTTGTAATTTCCTTAATGTCATAACTCATACTTGTCACTAACGGTCAGTTACCTGTTGTTGTTGTTGTTGTCAGTGTGGTGATTAAAGTGAAAATAGAAACTAAAATGTCGCCGCCAAAAAGTGAAGTATGGAAACATTTTAAATCGAGAGACAGTAAAAGTGCGGAGTGCAAATATTGTCAAAAAATATTTCGGATATCGGAAAACACAACAAACCTACGGTCAGACCTCAAAGCTTCCCATTCACACGTTTTTTCGTCTCCGTCAGGGTCAGGTGTTTCTGCAACATCATCTACTTCTAAATCAGAAGCAAATGAAACAGTTGAAACAGACATAAGAAGTAGTTTCCAAAATATTGCATCATTTGAAGAGGGAGGCGAACGACGAAGAAAAATTAATGATACAATTTTATATTTTATCTGTAAGGATGCTCTGCCTATCTACACTGGAAAGAATACAATGAAAAGTATTATATAGAGGAAAATTCTCAAAATTTGAAAACAAAATAAAAGCAGTATAATTCCAAAATCCTAATAGTAATAATAAAGAAGTATAAAAGCAGTGCTCGATTTGAAATTGAAAATCACTATGTAGACATAATAAATAAAATAGAGAATGAAAGAACTAGTAACTGTAACGAAAATAGTAAATTTAAAATAAAAATAAGATCTAGAAGAATTACAAAAAGAAAAGAGAACACATAAGTATTGCTAGATAGTGAAGACACAGTTCAGAGTATTCAAGAATAGGAATCGAGGCACATTAGGTAGATGCTAACAACTAGTTTTAAATTTTATTGTTTCAACATTTCACACTGTGTCATATGCATAGTAAATCATAGGTCTACTCGTAATTGTACTTTCGTACTTTATTATGAAATAGGGTCCAGGTTTTTCCTCATTACCCTTCAAATAAACTTAAAATTTTAAGATTACCAAAACAAAAAATAATATGGATCAATCATTCACCAAATTGAAATAAAATAGACAGTACTATAAATGTAAATAAATTATTGCATATAATTATTGATTAAAATATAGCATATGTTAATTTATAAATATAATGGGGTAAATATGAGAATAAACAATATTTAGTTGCCAAACAATTATTAGTAGATAAGATTGAAGCATATATACTGTTAATTAATCCTATGTAAAGACAAATAGGTAATAATATAAATGGTGATTGTACTGAAATATATATATCAGATGAATTACATGTTTTTAGATAAATGTTTTGTGAATGCTCAATGTATTCATGGAAACTTTATAAAATATAATTTTTTTTTAGAAAAATAAAACAAGGTTTTATTTTTGAAAAATTTGTAGAATAATATAATATATGAAAAAATGGCAAAAAATCTTCAAGATAAAAATGTATTACAATACTTATTTTTTTTACCAAAGTATTATTCTTTTCTATCTTTTTTTTTTATAATGATTCATGGATAATAAAATATTGTTCTATAAATAATTATATTATATTATATTATTTCATAACCTTCTCATAAATTTCATAACGTTATACTCATTTAATACACGGTTTCTTTGCTTTTTCGTCCATTTCCTTTCGATATATCGATATATCAATATTTTTCTAGCGATTATCGGTGGATATCGATATTTGGTTTCGCGATATATCAAAATATCGAATATCGATATTTTTCTTTCGATGTTCCAACCCTAATTATAATCTAAATTTCAAGATGTATCGTATTATTTCTTATTCTCAAATTAAAGCCTTTAGTACAGTAGAACCCCGTTTATCCGAAATGATGTCAGGGCTATTCCGGATAACGAAAAATTCCGGATAAGAGGAGGGATGGTCATTAAATAAAAAAAATCTTGATGTTACTGTCATTTATTTAATTAATGTGCAAAATGATTGATTGATAGAGGATACTTCACGCTTCCTTTTATTTGACTTATATCGTCATTTTTCACTTTATATATCACGCAAAACCACCACATAAAACACTGCGATGAATTCCAATAAAATAAAATAAAAATTGAACAAACACAAGACATAATAATGAATTGCATTCTTAATTTAAATACGCATGAGAAGCAAAACAAAAAGAAAAATCTTCTAAGAAAAATTTCAGTACCTATTTTACAAGAATTGAAGTTAGCAAATTAGAATTCGCTTTTTTAATCGGTAATATGCCCCTTTTTGAGAATTTCATTTAATGTTTATAAAATACGAATTATTTAAGTTTCTAAAATTTAAATAGAATGTACGAAATGATCCAAATTATACACATATGTATTTAAAATGAACATAAAAACAACTTTACATGTTAAATTATTTTATAAATGCATTTTAAATTATTTAATTAAAATTACGAATTTCAGTTAATATTATGTGATATAATTAAAGAGAAAAACAAAACAAAAACCGTTCCAGATAATCCGTGTTTCCGTTATGGCGGATACGGATAACTGGGGTTCTACTGTATAAAGATATAATAGATATATAATATAGTTTACTTTTCTAAAGAAATACAATTGTATTGTCTTTGTATTGACTTGACTAACTATGAAAATATTTAAATTTTGCATTTGTTTAGTCTTAGATAACAATTTATTCATTAAAAAAAATTAATTATTGATTAACGAACCGAAATGCCTAGTGATGATACCATAAACGGGAGGAGATCCCTACATATTTCTCTCGGCAAAACTCAGCCGAACCACAAATCGACCTGATCAAGCTTAACGTTCAAACTCCCTTCTTCTAGATCTTCCCCTCCGGGCGCCTTCCAGTCGGCTCAGAATCTATCACCCGTTTAGATATTTGTTCCCTCTGAATCCTTCAAATTTTAGGAATATTTTTACTGTTTCATATGGATTAAATTTATCACGCAAGAGGTGTCTCGGTCCCACATTGTGCAAATGTTTCTGTTACATTATATTTCGGGCATAACACTTACCTCATTGTCACTATGCATCATCCTATTCAACCTCAATGAACCATATCGATTGTTAAAATTTAGCACACCCTATTATATGTCATAGGGCAATTTTTATATTTTTAAGATGGAGGTCTTGCTATATACAACGTTTCTGGAGTATGCACTAGTTCTTTATTATATAGTATGATACCGAAAACCTAAATCTTTATTTTTATCATATATTGTTCAATATACCCTGCTGTACAATCCCTATCTCATCCCTAATATCCTCCTCAAAAGTTGAAATGGCAGTGGCCCCAAGACCTTTTGTAAATATGTATACTGAAGTTCTGGAAATGGCCAGATTCTCTTTATTTTTTTATATATATTTATTTTTCTATTATTAAATTTATTCATATTTTCTGTAAATGTGGTACGAATGAACTCCTCTATCACTATGACTATTTTCCTTAATTGAGACAGATGTTAATACATATTTTTCAAGTAAAATAGTTTATAATTGTTCCCAAAGGGAGCTGTGGGGTGGCCGAGTGGATTAAAGTGCTTGCAAAAATGCATAAGTCTACAAACCCAAAGGTTTGAGTCCCGGTCCCGGGATTCCACAGGCTATAATTAAATAATTAAAAAGGCAATAATTAATTAATGAGGAAGACAACGCTACCTGAACACTCAGGCCAATACGGCGCGGGTTCGATTCCTGCATGGGGACAGTAATGTCCTTATCCCGAGAGTCACAGGGAGGTGAGCGACCCCTGTGTCTGACTTAGATTCTGGCCCTACAGGTTGGGGGTTGGGCATAGGGCTAATAATCCTATCCCACCAAAAAAACACCTTATTACGAAACCTAAAACTAGCCTCGGAAAATCTGACTCTCAACGTGGCAACGACCCCGACTTTGTATAACGGACTCCATCTTGGGTCATTGAACGTTCGGATCTTATACAGACCAGGGGCTGCCCAAACGGTAGTGAATGAAGTAAAAAGGTACAACATACCTTTAACAGTCATACAAGAGGTAAGATGGCCAGAAGGCGGTAAAACAACTATTTATGGCCACACACTGCTCTACACCGGGAGAAATGCCAAAAACGGAACAGCTGACACTGGATTTATAGTTAGTCCAGCTGCAAGGAAATCAGTTATAAACTTCACCCCGATTAAATAAGTATATTGAAGCTTATAAGTATAAGTAAATAAGTATAAGTATATACTGAGAATAAGTATATTGCGATTAGATGTCGCTGGTTTGATTCCACGATTATTAACGTGTATGAACCAACCGAACATAAAGATGATGAGGTGAAGGATGATTTCCACGATCAGCTAAAAAAGTAGTGGACCAGGCTAAAAAATATGATATATAATTAGTAATAGGTGACATCAATGCCAAGATAGGCCGAGAACCCCAATTAAGCCCATTATGCCCATTTGCCATCACGAAACGAGAAATGACAATGGAGTGAGATTTATCAGTCTGGCAGCAGCTAAGGGTCTAGTGGTTAGTAACACGATGTTCCCGCACAGAGGCATCCCAAAGTAATATAGGGTAAGCCCTAAAGGTGCTAAAAGCCAAATTGACCACGTTCTGACAGATAAGAGACATCAGAGCTCCATTCAAGACATAAGAAGCAATCGTGGAGCAGACTGTGATTCGGACCACGTTCTGATTAGGATCAAATTCTGTCAGAGGCTGAAACGAATCCAAAAAGTAGGGGACCAAGTGGAAAGAAGGAGGTATGAAGTCCGTAATCTGAAAAACCCTGAATTAAAAGCTAAATTCCAAATTAAGCTGAAGAATAAATTCAAACCCTTGGACTCAGAGAGCCTCACGGTTGATCAACACTGAGAGGCATTAGAGACCGAGCAAAAAGAAACAGCTAAGAGAGTAATAGGTATTAAGGAGAAACGAAAAGCCAAGAAGTGGTTCACAGAAGCATGCGAAAAGGCAGTTGAGGAAAGAATACAAATGAAAACCTTCTGCCTTGCCAAAGCTAATAAAGCTACTTTGGAAAAATACGCCGCCGCCAGGACAAAGGAAAACAGGATAATAAGAAAAGCTAAATAAGAATTCCTCAAAGAAAGAGTTCCAACTATTGAGGACAACTGGACATCAGCAAAGAAAGGATAGGATATAAAGCGAGAAACACGCAAATGCGAGGAAATTATGGCAAACTGACGGCATCAAAAGAAAAGGTATTAAGCATCTGAAAAAGAACATATCCAGCAGCTTCTCAACCAAGGGAACAACACAATCGAAGAAGACATGGACCACACGGAAGGCCTCGACCCACAAGAGATTGAAAAATCAGACATTCTGGATGTGGAAATAGCTATCGACAGGCTTCAGGGTTGGACAGCATACCATCAGAGCTGTTTAAAGATGGGGAGGGGGATTTCTAAGAGTCAAGCTATTAGAACTAATCAAGAAAATATGGAAGGAGAAAAGAATACCGGAGGCTTGCAATACATGCCTGATATGCCCTATCATAAAGAAGGGGTCATAATGAATGTGATAACTACAGAGGCATAGCACTCCTTCTGGTCGCCTATAACATAATGACCAATATCCTACTAATCCGGATATATCCCCACTATGAAAATATAATAGGAGACCACTAAGCAGGATTCAGAAGAGTGAGGAGCACGGTAGAGCAGATCTTCAGCCTAAAACAGGTACTCGAGAAACGATGGGAAGTGGAACAGAATATGCACGCCTTATTTGTCGATTTCAAAGTAGCCAATGATTCCGTGGACAGAAACTACTTATGTAAAATGTTGACTGAGCTGGATATTCCCGGAAAATTGGTGAGCTTGACCTAGGCGTGTACAAATACCCCAAATGTAGAATCCTAATACAAGGAGATGTGCCTGAAGCCTTTGAAATTAGAACAGGTCTGAGGCAGGGAGATGGACCCTCGCCGATGCTGTTTAATTTAGCCCTTAAGGAGGTGACTAGAACAACATCACGTGAAAACGGAGGGGTGCAAGTCAGAATGAAACATAAAATCCTAGCGTACGTGGATGACATAGCTGTCCTAGAAAGCAATGAAAAGGATATCGATAGACTCGCTAAGACTCTTTTAAGAGAAGCGTAGCAAATCGGCTTGCAAGTAAATGAAGATAAAACAAAATATATGATAGCCGAAAAATCCACCCTAACAATAGTAGCTGTGTGGATGGCAGATCATTTCCGAAAGTAGACAGCTTCAAACACCTCCGCTCCACAATAACCTCAGTCATTTAAGTCAGAAATCCTGAAAAATCTCTAGAAATCTCAAATTAAGAGTGTACGTACAATGCCGCGATAAAGCAAGTTCTAATATACGGCAGTGAGATCTCGGCTCTAACCGGTAAAAAAAGCAGTATCGAGAGATTCGAAAGGAAAGTCTTCCACACGATAACCAGAGCGGTATTGGATCAGAATCTAAACTCATCGAGAAGAAATACTAATAAAGAATTGCTTACAGAAACTGGTCAGTCAATATCTTATGATATGAAGGCAAGGAGGTTAAGATGGGCGGGGCATATAGCTCGAGGGAATCCATCAGGACGCCTCTTCACAACAATGATTGCCACAATAGTTGGCAAGAGACCACGTGGGAGTTTTTCTTCTTCAGGTTCATGATAACGAAATTCAGATAATTACTAGGATATATATTTATTTTTTTCTTCTGTTGGCGCTATAGAAATCTTTAGCCGCGCTATATGGTATTCTTACATACATTTATTGCTTGCGGGAGCATCCAACCTCACGTTGCTGCGAACCATGGTTTCCACAGAGCAGCGACAGGCTGCCCATTGCTCCATAACCAGTCCCTTTTAGGCCAATTCGGCAGAGTCCTTCCCATCGACTCCCTCGGGTTCAAGGATAGTGACAAATCGGTCTAGATCCACGGATTATGGCTGTTCGGGGTCAGCAGGCGTACGAGAACCTATATTTCTGTCCCCGAAGCAGATAGGCATAGATAGCAGATAGCCCGTGGACCTCCGGGCGACTATTTTATGTCCTGAAAAACCACAACGCTATTCACAATTTAGGAACACGGAGTAGGGTCATTACAACCTTTGGGTTTTTAAGTGGGTGTACTTTTGCAAGCGCGTTAACCCGCTCGGCCACCCCGACCTCTTATATATATATATTAAATCAAAACAGTGTTAGCAGCACTGGCAATAGCATGTTTAAAAAAAAATTTCAATATGTTTATTATTAATTATTTCCATTTAAATTTAAAAATAATCATTTTTTAATCTGCATTAATTTAAATAAAGTGTGTTTCAATTTCAATTTTCAAAAACTTTATTTCACTCAATCATTTACAAAACCAAACATAAAAAAATATTTTATTACAAAAGTATCATATTTATGAATGTGGCCCTCAACTTCTCTATCAGTCAGTAGCAAAAGTTTTATAAAAATATCGGGTTCGGTGCGCGCACCACACAACTTTCCCTTACCAATCTATGTTAATAATCTTTAAGATTATTTTAAAGAGTTCACATAAACACTACTCGAAATAAACTCAGCAGAATGCACTTCTTCAAGTCTTTTCTCACAAAAGCATAATTAATTAGTTTTTTAAATAACTTTGGTACTACAATTCTGTACACTAAATATTTTTGGTTTGTCAAGCTGAAAATATATTTTATAAGTTTCGATTTAGTTTTCATGATTCACTTAAATAATATAAAAGTAGAAATTATTAAGTTAATCACAATACACTGCTGCAGAGCGTTTTATTGACAACAGGTTGGTCGCATTGGTCTCCTTCCGGACGCGCTCGATTTTTCATCTAGGGTCTAGTAGTCCTTATGAGATACACTGTATCTTTACTAGTACAGGCCCGATTTAAATAATTGTTTTTTAGGAAATTTAATTACCTTTCATATGATTTCATACAAAATTTACCATAAAATGCTCACTTTTTGAGTTATGCGCAAATAAGATTTTCTTTTTGCTATAACTTTTTCTCCTACATTTTCTCTTTGATATACTACATACATAAAAAGTTAAAAGAGAAGACATTAGGCAAGTTTCATCAAAATTGTTAAAACCGTTTACGAGAAAATTGTAAAATCGGTGACATAATTGCCACTTCCGGTTAGTCCGGTGAGCTGTATCTTTGCTAATACTGGTCAGATTTTGATGATTCTTTTTTTGTTTTTTAGAAAATTTAATTACCTTTCATATAATTATTTCACATAATTTTACCATAAAATGCATACTTTTTAAGTTATGTGTAAATAAAATATTCTTTTCATCATAACTTTTTTCCCTCCATATCCTCGGCGATGTACTACATAAATGAAACGTTAAAGGGCATTAAGGAGAAGACTTTCAGCAAGTGTTATCACAATCGTTGGAGACGTTTCCGAGAAAATTGTAAAAAAGTATAAAATCGATTATATGAAGTGGCACTTCCGGTCAGTCGATTTTGACGAAAAAGTTGCTGTGACATCCCATGAATATACCTACCTTAAATACGTAGTTTCAGTTTCTTACCACTTTTCGTTTTTGAGCTAGGCTGTTCAGATGCACACAGACACACAAATCATTTTGCGAGACTTGGTTATTTGGACTCAGGAGACCTTAAACGTGTATTTCCGTTGAAAAGTCAAATTCGAAAATTTTCACGATCGCAATACCTCGCCTTACCTATATATGAAATTTGTAAGGTATATATATAAGGTAAGGGAAAGTAAAACTGTAAAAGCAATCAATCAATCAATTAAAAAATGTATACCTATTACATAAGAACAAGTTCAGACTGACTTTATGGTAAACAAATTTCTAAAATAGGGTTTGATTTTGTGTACTGTAATTTTTGTTGAATTTTTTAGAGAATTTTTAATAGAGGTAATACTAGATGTGATATGATTTTATGAGGGTTTATTTAAAAGAAAAAATTCTTCAGGGTGAATCTAAAATAAGTTCTAGTTTTAATTTTTAAAAATTATTTATAAAAAGTACCTAAATTAATTTTTTTTGTAAATAATGAAAAAACAACGGTGTTTCAGACACACAAATGGTTTTATGACGATATATCAGTAGCATCAATCCTTTACTTTCGATATTATAATACAATGTATCGATCTTTCAATTTATTATGCCATCACTATGGATGTTATTTTATAATGGATTATATTTTATTTACAACTTGCTAGAAGAAATGAAATTTTTTCATAGATATTTAGTACGGCATCCGACGTGTGAATTTAAACTGATGTGTTATAGAAGTGGCATTTGTAATAACTTTTCATTAATAATGAAAAACGCGAATTCACAGCAATGAATCATTTCAACAATGTATGATTTGACCGATATTCGGTCGAACCGCTCCACAAAAAAAAAAAATATGGGCCTAGTTTGAAATTTAGATTGCCAGAAATCAATAGTTGTCGCGATAGGGGAAAAGGGTCAAATAAACAGGCGAGGTGCCACGCAACCATTTTCCGACATTAAACTAATGATACATTTTGTACGTTGCTCATCGACCTGTTAGCTCTTTTATATCCTAACAAATGGCCCGACTAATCGATAATGGCAAACATATATTCCCTCTTGTCCAAGAACACTTAGTGGGCTATACAGGACGTAATAACACGTTGTTACAATATATGTATCATTTATTTCAAACGGTTAAGCAGTTAAAATATATAAACTTTATGGGTGACTATTCTTCAAGAGCTGATTCCACAATAAATTCACAACAAAATGTGTCCAATATTAATATTTTTAAAAGTCTCCTCAATGTAGTAATAATTTGTGTTCATTTTTCTCATAAATATTTTTACATAAAAATGCGCCATTCAAAATAATTAGAAGCTATTAGAAAAAGCTACAAAGTTCCAAAAGACAGCTATCGTTTTTGAAATTAGGGACTGATTTTAGTTTAAGTTTAAGCTACTTGAACGTTAACAACAATTTAATCTCCATTTGAAGTAAAGCTAATCATACAACATTTGTGGTTTATAAAAATACTTGTGTAATCATATAATTATTACGAGTGGGAGTTTTCATAAAATTTTTCATCGCGCATAGAAAGTCGAATTATATTCCACAAAATTGAAGAGCAAAAAAGGGATGTTTACACAATAAAAGGTTAAAAAAATTTCTATTTTTATATTTCTATTTTATATTTATTAGGAAGCCTCATAACAAAAAAAAATTAAATATTCAAATCCTCTACCCCTCTTCAGCGTGCGTATTGTGGCGCACCTAAAATCTCAGAAATTTTGATATTGTAAATTTCTGTAATATTTTTCAAACCAATTTTTCTTATTCATAAATGTTGTGGAGGATAGAATTTCGCACAAAATGTATACATATATCAATTTTTTTCCACGACTATTGTTAAGGGCGAAACATTCTTTCAAATTGAGCTAAATTCAGGGGGAAAATATGATGTCCATGCGAGTTTTGCTTATGGCATTGTGTTTTCACTCACACAACCTGAAGATCATACGGCGTCTATACCGATGATTGGTACAAAATTGAATCCTGTACATCTTTTAAGTAAATTAATTAGAAATATGTTAATGAAAATCTTTGGAAGGGATCTGATGCTCCTTGAAGCGCTCACTAGGAGAAAAGAGAATTTCAAATTTTCAAAAATAACAAATATCATCAAAATTACAATTTCCCGATTTTTTTGTAATTTAGACAATTTTTTTTTGTTCCTCCTTTTCTCTGTGCCCCTTTACCCAAGGTTTGTTCCTCCCTCGGGACAGTATCTTTCTTATGGGGTTATCTTTCTCATTTATTAATCTTTCCATCTCATTCGAGGTCTACCATTTCTTCTTCTTACTTACGACTCCATAATTATCTTAGGCATTTTTTCAGTTATTAGTCTTTTAGTATGCCAAAAACAATTTAACGTCGTTCTTCTTTGGTGTCGAGGATGTTCATATTCACCCTTATCTGCGATGCATATATCGAAATTTGAGACGTATACGGTCCAGCTGAAGGAGCTCCAGATGAAGGAATTAAGTATTGGCACGTGAAGCGGGATGATTTGAGGTGGGGTT
This sequence comes from Rhaphigaster nebulosa, assembly GCA_948150685.1. Lineage (NCBI taxonomy): Eukaryota > Metazoa > Arthropoda > Insecta > Hemiptera > Pentatomidae > Rhaphigaster > Rhaphigaster nebulosa. Next base: position 150,281,048 of record OX411307.1, read on the forward strand.
TAGAGCTGGTAAGGCGGTGGTTGGTTGAGGGTGGCAGTGAATGTATGCTGTGAATGCTTCATTACCGAGCCGCGTCGTTTCTCGATACGGCGATATTCCTTGGTCCTCTCGCTCTCCCGATGCTCGTCCACCCTTCACGACTTGCGAATTTTTAAACGAAAAAAAACAAAAGTGTTTGAAGTCGATCTAATCAGGACTATACAATACCTCAAACAATATATTCGGGACGAGAATGAAGAAAAGTCCGTCAATATGTTGCGTGAGGTCATGTAAAACTTCCTAGTACGACTCCAAGAATGCATGAATTTCAGTGGATGATATTTGGCGAACGCAGTGCTTAGAAAATATTTTTCATTTTATTTTCTTTTTATTATACACCAACCGGACCCTGTACTTCTTTCATAATTTTATTCTTTACCTTAATTAATTCTCATTGTTATGCAATTGTTACAGCATTGTTGATTTATATAACTCTTCAATTTCCTCTCGTATATACATTATTATAGATTGACTTTTCTTTCATCTTACTATTATTTATTTTCATATTTTTCTTGTTACTTGTAATTCTTGTTTCTTATAATTTGTATTTTGAATTTTTACCGTTGATTTTGTCATTTGACCATGTTTATACCGTTGTTTATAAATCCTCTCTGATCATGTATCTCTGATCTATTTTATGCCTTAGGTTGTGGTCCGCATGTTTGGGCCGAAACGTCGGCTAGTATAATAAAAACTCTTTTGTATAATAAAAAATTTTTATTTGTCACCGACTGATTTCCCGAATATTTATAATCCAGTTGAACAAATATACACATATACCATATGATGGTAGTTTTCAAATTAGGCTGTAACCTTGCACAAATATTTTTAACTTTTAATCATAAAGTTTATGTTGGATCTTAAATTGTACATTCTAGCCCTTAAGATTTAAATACCATTCCAAAACGACGGTAAAGATAATGCAATTAAGGGTTTTAATACATATTTCTAAGTCTCATTTACATGTATAATCATTAAAAAATGTTTTAGCATTGCGGTCATTATTAAAACTCTTAAAAAGGTACATCGATAACTTTTCTTTATATTTTGATTTTACTAAATTTTATCTTATTTCCTACCATGAAAAGACCCCATTTCTAAAAGTATTTCGCTAAACGTTAAGATTTTTAAAAATAATATTGGACTTTATTATGATAATATTTAATAAATTGTATACCGTCCCAAATACATAATTAATTTAATTATAACTTAATTATTTAATTAATAAGTATAACTTTAAATACAGACTACTTGCATAATTATTACCTTCATAATTAATGTAATTCTTTTATTATAATAATCTTAAATTTAATAAAGTTTTAATATTTAAGAAGTTTGGATGTTTATAATATATTCTTAAATATATGCAAGTACTTGATGGTTAAACAGCACATCAATCATTAAAATTCGAATCTTGTGGACAAAAAAAGACATTCCATCATTTTTACAAAAAAAAATTTTAAGTGAAAATTTGGTAATAGCAATGTTCCATGATTATACTTGTCAATATCTGGAACCCAATATTGAACAAATATATACATCCATACGACTTCATAGAAATTTTAAAGCATCAATTTCATGACTGAGACTGCCGATGCTAAAGGAATAAGGAATACTTAAGTAAAAGATTTTAAGTTAAGGTTAAGATTTTAAGATCAAGATCACAGATCACAGATCAAGATGTGTGAGTATTTTTTTAATTTATTTTTTCTGTTTGCTCTATAGACCATGCAGATCTTTGGACGCGCGATGTAGTCTTCTTACAGAATTTTTTTTTTATCGCTTCCGGGAGCTCAGACAGCCTGGAGGGGGTCACCCAACCTCACGTTGCTGCGAATTATGGTTTCCATGGTGCAGCGGCAGGCTGTCCATTACTCCAAAATCATTCCAATGTGACCAATGCGGCAGTATCCTTCCCACCGACTCATTCGGGCTCAAGGACAGTGACAAATTGGTAAAGACCCACGGATTACGGCTGTTCGGGGTCAGCAGGCGCACGAGGGCCTATATTTCTTTCCCCGAAGCAGACCGTCCATGGATGAAACCTCCAGCCGGCTATTTGACATCCTGGAAGACCACTACGCGATTTACAATTTAGAGAAACGGGGTAGGGTCATCACTCCTACGACCTGTCTGAGTGAGTTGCCTCTATTAGGCTGACCGCCCTCACACACCCGGAGGGGGGATAGTCATGGATTTTCCCCAGTAGGCGGTCACCCGAATCCGGGCGGTCACCCATCTAAGTACTAACCACGCTCGACGTTTCTTAACTTTGATTACGTATTGCAAGCGGCTTAGCCAACTCGGCCACCCCGGCCCCAAAATATATATATAAAATAAATTCAAACCACTTTATGGAAATTTTAAAATATCTGTTTTTACGATTACGACAATGGAGGGTTGTTTTTGAACATTTTAAGGATTTTTTTTTTCTGTGTTAAAAGTTTATATGGCGAATAAATATCAGGCTCTAAAGATATATGATCTACCGAGTTTTAAACTTCTATGTTAAAGTTTGCATTTTCACACAGCTTCGTCATCTCGCCCAAATGTTGGCTGCTAGCTTGATATCGCTAACCGTCATTGTATGGTATGAATATCGGACTGTGAAAATTAAAATAAAATCACTTTCGTAAACCATCTATGAATAGTCTAGCCAGTCGAACTGTTCAACAGAAATCTAAACCTCTCCTGCTAAGACGGTTTTACGAAACAATTTGCACAAATATATCTTCTCTGGATATAGTCCTCCCCCCCCCCCTTTATGACACTACCATTACTTTAAAAACTGAGTACTCTGGTTTAACATCAGACTCGGGAGTATAATGATTGTAGAGCGATGACAGCAATATACACGTCGACAGAAATGATCTAGAGGACTGAAATTGATATCTTATCAAAAATAAGCTCAATGCATATACACGTGCACTTGCCCATCTATTTATATCATTTCCCGACTAATTTCTGATAATCCGAGAATCTGGAAATGTGACCTCATTATATAATACAATCATGAGTGCGGCTTCAATTATTATTTCTCCATTTTCTCATTTCTCACATCTTAAATAACTTATTTCACACATTTGATATGAAATAGAAGATAATATTGTATTTAAAAACCGTGTTCCGTTTCTTCATTTACTCGCTAAACCAATATTTACGTAACTTTTTTTTTTAAGAAATGTTTTAATTTTTCAAAAATATACCACTCCCATGCTTTTAGTAAAAATTCAAATGTAAATTTATTTTTTCTGTAGCATTTTTATTTTTAATCCTAAACTTGGCCATGTGTCCATATATAACAAGACACAATTCTTTTATTATTCAAATTTTCTGCCAGGTTTATATATATTATATATTTTTCAAAAATTTAAATTTAAAATTTTTATTTTGCAAAGACTTTTTTTTTAATTAAAACAAAATGTCCTTCATTTGTTTAAAGAAATACAATAAAACTGATAACGTTTATTTTTTCTCAACTCAAAATATCGTTCATCTGAAATTAATTTTTGTTCATATAAATTCCTTTTTAAAAAACATATCGTCATGGCCGCCGTGAAACTTTCTTTGCGTCAAAGTCATGATTTTATAGGATAAACGAAAAACTTATTTGTAGGCAATATTATAAAATATTATTTTATAAACTAATTATAAAAATTCCAACATGGTAGGTAAATAACTGTATAACAACTTATTTAAAGTCAGTTTTGTAATTTTTTCATGGGTGATTTCTAGCTGTAACTGATTTGAATGCACCCAAAAATATCTATTGAATGCACTTTTTGACCTATTGAAATCGTGTTAAGATTTTTTAACAAAATAGTGTTTTTCACCAGCACATAGGAGATAAAATATTGTTTCTAATAAAATCAAAATCACATAACTGATATTCGATAGCTAAAATCACTCCGCTAAAATTTCAATATTCAAATTTAAAACAATAATTATTAATTTAAAATATTTTAATTAAAAAGAACAAAAACTCAAATAAGAGAAAAAATTATTGTTAGAATATTAATGGAAAAATAAAGCCATGAGTCTCATAAATGCCAGTAAATAGCTATGATGCAAATTACAAGTCAACATTTCGCCAATTCAGGCATCATAAGGGCAGAAAAAGATAAAATTACGTAAATGTAGGCATTCATGTTTACAAACCTTTTATTGTTTTTATATTATTAATATTTTATTAAAAATTTACATCATTAATTTCATTTCAAACAATTCATTTAAATTTTAAACAACACTATTAATTTCTTAGGAAAAGTTCAATAAGATAAGAATTTAAAGTTTGATGTATGTAATAGTTAAAAATGTTTTTACCAACTATTTATATTTTTTGTATTCTCGTTTTATTAAAAATCACCTCACGAATATTAATAAAATTGAAATAATTAAAAATAAAATCCATTGTTTCGAGACGATTTTTGCGATATTTTAAATAGTGTAGGAAACAAAATGTCTTTTTCAATTTAAAAATAAAAAATAAAAAATTATGCCATGCCATACTTCATATCAACTTTTTTTTTTAATGAGGTTTTTCTTCGTTCGAAATTAAACTACAGTTGAAACTATTATTCTCAAATAATTTAGGCATCACAATTTAATATAAGGCCTTGAGTTGTATTAAAATATTCAAAATGAATTCCTCAAGACAATTTTGTGACTCTAAGTGGAAAGGCGTGCAATTTGCTCGGATGAATATCATATATATATATATATTTTTTTTTTATTATGTAGGCCTAGTATGATGACAATAACACCCCCCGAAAACGTAATATTAGACCCACCCTTATAAGCTACAATGAGGGTGCCACGCCTCTGAAGGCCAGTCAATAAACTAGGCCATATATAAGCCCGACCCAAACACAAATTTCGTGGAGAATATTGTTTTATTTTATAGGCTATCCCATTTATTTATTTTTTGTATAAATAACATTTAACTATCGAATAAATAGTTTTTAATATTTATTTCTGATATGAAACTGCTCGTAGATTCCAACTAATCTAACATTTATTGATAAACGCTCCAAACTTTGAATATACGAAGTTGAGCTTTTGGGCTCTACGAAATCATAAAATTCCTTCCGTACTCAATTTTAATAATCCAAAATCCTGCGACGAATCTTCAAGGAAGATTATCTATGAAGACCTCAATATTCAAATTGCAAATTTGCTCATTTTAGGCTCTGGGTGAAATCGATTAATATAAGGATCTGGCGTAACGAGGAGCTTAGAAATCTTCGTTGGTCAAAATTCGGCTGCATTTTCTTGAAAAAATTGTAGATATTGATGGTAATATTTATTTCATGCCCCCTGTGCTTTCTCAGTGAACATTCCATCGGCAACATCACAGCTGATATAATAGTGGTTCCAGATTTTGTGCACCGTATTGGGTATGTTACCAAGCTCACGAATAAAAAAGCAATTTCCTTACAATAATTTCCAAATTTTGATGGGTCCACTGCATCGCCACTGTTTATAATTCCGAAATGACGAATCTTCACTTACCCCGGTAATATTGGCTGTGGTTGGTGGATCTTGAAAAAATCATTACATTTTTTATTAAAAGGCGGTAGAAATGTTTGGTTCGTACCAAACTTCTTCCTGTTGATCCGGTGTTAGCTGAGGGAAACCACTCCTCAATTTCTCCAACATCACGGTCACTGTATAAAACTATATCGGCTATTTCGCGATATGTCAATTGGAAATTTTCCATTGTGAAACAAATATACTACAATTAGGACTAATTAAGCGAGTGAGGAAAATAAATAAATAAATAGAGTTTGTTTACATTCTGATCGGCACAACACTTTTAATGCCTATGTACTTTTAGTAGATTTTATTGAAATATATACAACGGTCGCAGGTGAAACTTGTTGCATCGATTAGATAAGGGTCTAAGTATTAATTTCGTATAAGACAGAAAACTGCGGGAGATGCCGCACATTAGTTATACAATAATAAACTTTCGTAAAGCTTGATTATTTGATCGTTTATTTATAAATTTTATAATGAACAAAAAATAGAATTATCATAGCGTTTATATTTTCCTAGATACGTTGTAAAAACATTTTTTAAAAACAATAAAAAGTATTACTTTGTTGCATTATTGATTTTATCGTGGAATATTTGATGCTTGGCTACACTCAAAAAATGAACGGGTATCTAAGTGACGAACCTTTTCGTCTTTTAACTAATGTTAGAAGTGTCAAAATTTTTTCATATCGTCAACATGTATTACTCAACTCTTGTGTATTCAAAATACAAAGTCCACTTGTAGATTCAAATAGTTCGAAAAAATGATTTTTTCGCCTCCTGGACCACTGTGCAACGTTTCCGTCCAATCATAAGGAATATAAAAAGAACAAAACAACATAAAATATATAAGATGTGAGAATTGAAAATACAAGAATAATGATGAAAATAAATAATAAGAAGGATGGTATAATATTGAGAAAATTAATATATATATATGTATATATATATATATATATATATATATATATATATAGAGAGAGAGAGAGAGAGAGAGAGAGAGAGAGAGAGAGAGAGAGAGAGAGAGAGAGAGAGAGAGAGAGAGAGAGAGAGAGAGAGCGAGAAGTAATACAGAATTACCTAACCAGAGATGTTATAAAAATAGCATAATTATATGTGTCAAGAACGAAAAAATGAATTAAAAAGATGAAACAAATATATAAAGATAAAGGTTATGTTAAATAAACTGAAATGAAAATAAAAATAATGAATTTGAAAAGAAGAGATTTATTCAGGCTGTGAGTAACACTAAATATGCCACAGGAACTGGGGAAATGAGGGCCAACTCGTAGCACACATAATTAAACTAGAAGGAAATAAATAATAAAAATAATTCTAAGAAATAGGCTATAAGTTATATAAAAATCAGCATAAAAAAAAAAGAAACATCAGCGGACTATACTCAATATTTTGATTTTTCCTAGTGACGTTAAATGAAATATTCGGGTTTACATTATACAACCCTTTGAGATTAAAGATTCGTTCTTATCGAAGAATGTAGAAAACATACTTAATTTTTTTAAAATTATTATTTTACTAGCTTATTAGGTCAATACCAAGTCGAATGTTCACCTTAATGGATACAAGATGAAACACCCTTATTAAAAATAAAAATTTCCCCACAAACTATTATGAAAAAACAATAGAGGTAATTTTTCTATTAGAAATCAGTTCATCTATGATCTATGATATTTAGAAGTCATCTCTTTATTTCGTTTCATATCCATATTGAAAATTTGTTAAAAAGGATAAATTTTATTTTTAAACAACGAGTCATAAAGACAGATATATCACGAGAGTACAACAACCAATTGAGCAGCTGAACCTATCGAAATATGGCAGAATTTAATGGAGGTGTAATAAAAAATTATAGAAACATAAGTGTCATCATTCCTACAGAAATAAGTTTCCAAGTACGCGTAGGGTGGATAATAATCTGAAACCATTTCTGATCATGTTTCTATCTTCACACGGCAAACTGAATTCACTGATAGTGATACATGCGATCCTTATACATAAAACATCAACTTTCCCCCTACTGTTGACACTACCACCTCCTTCCTTCCCTCAATCACAACTGAAGGAGAATCAAACACTTATCTAAAAGAAAAGCTTTATAAAACAGATAAACGAAGAGCTTTAATACTGGCCACTAAACCCCCCAAAAAAATTCTCAGGACTTATGTATATTTCTAAACAACAATCGTATTAAAACTCAGCGAAGAAGTTAGCAACTCTCCATTCAGAAGATATTCCTGCCTAATACAAAATATTCGGATAAGACTCCTCAATATAAATAGTTACCGAAAACAAATAATAAATAGCTATTTATCGTAAATTTTTGGTGTTACCAGATCTATTAATACATCGGTTAGTGGGCTTTACATTCAATTACACACCTACACAGAGTGAGTGGTTGCATATAGTGGTTACTGTACAAGAAGTAGAGCAGGAGTTATATGCAACTGGTGCATTTATGAATCTCACGCTACATTTGATTGTCACATAACCTTATGTCTCCCCTATAGGGCACATATCTTAACACTTATGATTATACTCACCACTGTCGTATTATTCAATATATCCTTTCCTATTTTCCTTCACAAAATTTCTGTTACACAATTAAAACCTCAAAAGAAAGTGAAACTACCCTGAGGAGCTTTTTAATTTAAAAAAATTATTCATCTCCTCAGTTAGTGCACTTGTGGTCAAATTAGAGAGTTGAGAAGGTTGGAAATTGTCAAAAGATTTTCAATATGTTCATGACTGCCCCTACAACACGATACTACTACCTACTTATTTCCAAAGCCGATGGTAGTTTGGGAGAGATGTGCTGCTCCATTTCCTTTCCGTCCCTGAGGTTGATGAGATAAAGCTGTAAGGAGTATTCAGATTGTCAAGAAGAGCTGCTTTCATCGGTCGAAAGACTATTCACCTCAGGTTCCAGGTAGGGTCTATATTCAAAACGTAGCCAATATATGCTCGCTTGTTTTCATCTCTCTCGTCTAAGTACAAGGATTTTATGGAAAGATGTCGAACCGAATGTCCTGCCGAAGGCTATTCAAATCAACCAGACTGAAGGAGAGTCAGGTGATACGAAGCCGTAGTTGATCTTCTTGAAGCAGCTCTTCTGCAAAATGCCTAACGGCTCCAAAAGGAACAATTATGTGCAGCCAGTACTAGATGTTGAACAAAAACTTCAGATACTGGAAAGGTATTGCGCCCAAAATTCACTGGTCTTAAACAATGAAAAATAAAAATCCTAATTGAAATCACTGTTTTGGCAAAATAAACCTTTGGAGTTCACGAAATGCTACAATTATCTTGGAGTACCATTTTCATCATCGGCAAAATTTTCCAAAGCTGCTGACCACTTTATTCAGATATCAAATGTCGCAGGAGCGAAGGTACGAGAGATTCTAATAAGAGGCAAGAGCGATACGTGGGAAATTGAAATGTCCCTCTTATATTCAATGGTCTCTTCAACTCTTCTCTATACAGCAGACATTTGGAGTTTAAGATATATGGAATCTATTGAAAAATTTCTCAAACATTTATATCTCTGGCCAAGATCAACTCCAAATTATATAATTCGATTGGAAACTGGCCGTTCACCAGTTTGCAAAAATTGGTGGTTTTGGGCAATAGGGAGCCAAATCTTGATTTCAACTGGATTTCACAAGTTAAAAAATTAGCTACCTCTAATTGTGCTGTAGAATACCTTAATGATTTTTTGGATCCCAAAATATTAATTATGGATAAAAATCCTATTTTAAAAAGCGTATCTGATAACCTATACTTTATAGACATTATACGTGCATTTAATTCACATTATAGCCATATCTATAGACGTATCTATAGTTATGCTGTTCCCGAACCAGAAAATTATTTAAAATTTATTGTTTCTATAAAAAAGCTACGCAGAGTAAGCCAATTAAGGGTCTCGAGCAATGACTACCTAAAATTATACCACAGAAATATAGCCCAAATTATTAAGGTGAAGTTTGTAAGTGGTGTGATCAACTTATTTCTAATAGCTTAAAACACATATTGCTGGAATGTCAATTTTTACATTTACCTTTAGAAACAATATCATTATAACAATATTACCTACAGAAAACAATATCTAAAGATATATATTGATACTAAAACGGATGATTTATCGTTAGAGTCTATTTTGGACATTAAAACTCATGGCCATTAAATTAAATAATATCTTTCAATTCCTTATGTGTGTTTTGGACTATACGAATAATACAAGTCTTTAGCTTTATAATAAGTATGTATATAAGAAAGATTAGCTTCAGATATTTTTAAAATAACCGGATCCATTTCACATATACAATATTTTTATGGTACAAAATCATTAATTTGTTTGCAAGACCGTTACATTTATTTATAATTATTGTTGGGAAAATTTACTTTTTTTTTTAATTAGTATTATTTGAACGGTAACACACTTTTTAACTGTATAAGGTATTGAATCAAACAAGTGGAAAAATGTAAGAGGGAAAAGATATAACCGTATTAAGTATGTGCAAAATGCAGGAACACGTTTTGTGCTAAAAATAATAATGAAGATATTATGTAATAATTTTAACTAATTATTCACTATTTGTCTCTTATTTATAAATTAACAATTTATTAAGTAGTTTATAATGTATGATTACTTTAAAGGCAAATAGTGAGCTGCGACTAAGCGGATTTAGTCTCAGTTCATATAGGAATAAGCATAATATTTATCTGTACGCCATGTATATGATTTGTAGCATTATTATTAACCCATACTAAAACTAATTGGGCCAGACTCCATGTCTATATTGTATATATAAGCCAATAAAAATATGTCTATCTATCTATCTATACTAGGTTTTGAAAACCCTATCTCATTGTCTCGAGATTGATTAAGAACTTTATTATAGATATTCAAATCCCTGCACTTCCTACTAGCAAATGGCTGACGGACGCCTCATCCAGGTACAATGCTTCGTCACCTTTACCTTCGTTGCCATTACCAGGAGAGGAATTTGGTATGGACACTCATTCCGAGAAATGGCGAATTTAGGCCTTCCTTTCCAAACCATGTTTGTTTAAAAAGTCCTTACGATCGTACAATAATCAGGTCCGATGACACTAAATGCTACCAGGTTGGTTCGTTCCAACCAGGGACTCATTTCGTCATTAATTTAAATTTTATACCTATAACTCAGTTATTTCATAACTTAAAATCATTTTTAGGCATAACGAAATTTAGTAAATAGCATCGGGGCTAATTTTAAATTTTAGTAACTCTTTGATCAAAATGTTTTACCACAATGTTTGCGGTTTGAAGTAGGTTCTCAAATCTCGAATTTCCCATCTTTTTTGTTTTTCAAATTATTGGGGAGGAGCTGGGGGGAGGGGGCAAACATTCGCGTTGGCATAAATTTCCTTTTATTTTTTTCCATGGAAGCCATTGATGGTTACCCGTAGATATTACCTCAAAGTTTCCAAAAGGTATGTTCAATACTTAGGACTTTCGGGTATCGATAAAAGACGAAAATAGAGTGGTTAAGAAATTTAAATAAACATTATAGAATAAATAAGGAAAGAACGGGAGAGGCATTCTGAGAAATAGGAAAGCAATAAACTGGGCGGTTCGTGCTGATGGTGGCATTCTCTGCAAAGGCCTGCTTATGAGGTCATAGGTGCATTAAAAGATCCCGTTCTTATGATAGTCCCACAATAAACTGGTGATTCCAAGACAGAATTACATATTTCAGATAGACGGTAATGACTAATAGAACAGATAGTGGTCTGAGTCACGGAAACCCTGGCACGTATATGAAAATTTTCCGACACCTGGACAAAAGTGGGTGAGAGGAAAAAAACACGAAATTACATACTTACCAGAATTGATAAAATGTATCGCGTGAGCTTCGAAATAAAAATGGCCTGTATACGCCCAGGGACCAATTTTAGTTACTTATATATCATACAGTTATTTATTATTATTTTTTTAATGTCCTCATTCTTTTCCGGCTGACCAGTTGATGGGAATAAAATATTCCAGTTCAAAGATTAGTTTTTAATGAATTGAGTTTTTAGTATGCTGAATCCGAAGTGACAAGAAAATAAATAACACTATTTCTACCACGTTTTCGAGTACAGATACTTATTTCGTCCATAAATTGCGTTTGAATGCAATTAACTGTCGAAACTCTGGAAATTCCAATTTATCAGTTAAACATAAACATACACAAGGGTAATTAAACATGATTTACCCCAACTGAAGCAATAATAAGAAAATATTATTTTTTTATTCAGATGGTGAGCCTTTATCACTCTAAGAGCATTCTTAGCTTTAGTTATGTTATTCATTACTTACAGTGCTTCCTTGATGCTTGGATTTTGGCCATCCTTAGGATTAGATTAAGTGAATTGATTTTCAGTATCACTAATTACATACATGCAATGTAAATTTCAACATAGTTAGGGATTGATAAATTATTTACCACTTCTATAATTTTGTTTTATTGAAAACTAGTTTCGAATGTTATACATTTATCTTCAGTTCTAAAATCACACAAAAATTCAAAAATAAGCAATTCAAAATATAGTTTGATATTATTATACATATTAAATTAGATGTAATATAAATCAGTATTATATAACATTTATAAATTATGAATAAATATTTATAATTCATATAATAAATATGAATAAGATTGATCCTTCTATACCATCACGGGGATGTCAACTAAATTTCAACAATTTGTTTTCAAATTTTTCACGAACGTAATTCAAATAAACTCGACTCATCCAATATTGTAGCAATAATCTACAGTAAAACACAACATTTCTAACATTCTCCTACTTTCTGCTAAAACTCAATTCGGGGTTCTGCGGGGATGCGATTAGAATTGAAATGGTGTTAATATTTATGTGTCAAACGATTATAAATCAGAAACTAATAAGAAATCTTTAAGGTGTCAAAAGACGCCTCATGGTAAAAATAGGAATACCATGATCATATTTAAAGATCTAGCAGGATATGAAGTAAAATGATACCAATAAGTTAATTTTACAGTTATGATTTGAAAAGCCAAAAAAGTAATTGTGGGCAAATTATTAAAATTACAGCATAAGTTTAATTTTAAATGGTTCTTTTGGTACCATTGGTATAAATAGTGTTAAATTAATTATATTCAGTAGACGATATTTTCAGGGTATTTACTATACACTTTGAATTGGGAAGTATGCAAACCGATGTCCTATAATGTTAAACTATCCACTAGCATTAGTGCATAGTGATTGTTGAACTTATTAAAGTTTCATGTCTGCAATCGACTTCCGCTAGTTATGCAGTAGAGGTGAATTCCAAATCACAGGAGTTGGAGGACATCAGGAGTTGGATAGGTAACCTACATATTGCTGTCCGTCATCAATCGTATCGTACCGTTAAAAGAAATAATTTTTCGGATCCAGTGATATTTTACATACGGATTTAATTGGAGGATTCCAAAACGAAGCTTTAAGTCTATAAAAAAACAGTAAACAACAGACCAGTCAACGCTTCTTCCAAATCAGGCTTTATCTGGACAGAGACAAGACAAGATCGCATAAATGCAGAAAAAATATAGCTAATCTCACATCAACAATCCCAAAAAGGACCAGCAATTGGGATCAGCACATCACTCCAAGACATCTCAACGCAAACACACCGTTAACTTGAAAAAAAAAAAGTGCAACCGTACGACATTTTTTTTTTTACCTTGAAAAGCATCCGTTGAGGTATATTTCTTCTAGAAAAAATGTCTGATTTTTAATTTCAATATTTACCGCAATAAAAATTGTTTGTTACTTTAGCTATGTTAAGTAAGTTTATTAGTCAAACATAATGACTTCCTTCAAAGATTGATTAGAGAGTAACTTTATAAAGACAGTCTTGATAATGATGTTGTTGAGCCTTTAGTTTAGCATTATTAAAGCCTTTAATTATCATAATTCAGATAAAATTATAACAAATTGTTAACATTTTAGGAGTTTCCTCCTTGCTGTACCGACAAAAAGTAAAAATAAATTGTTTTTTCACGATAAATTTATTTTAAAATTCTGAAATTTATTAGACCAGTAATAAAACAAAATTATGGTAATCCGATAATTCGATTATACATTATAGGTCTTTTTCCTAGATCAGATCAATTTACAGAGTATACATTTTTATACGCTAAACTTTTTGCTCCCTTTTGTTTATTACTTTCACTTTTAATAATGGTCTACATTTATATTATTATTTGTTTACTACCTTGGCATTAGTGCTTAGCATATGAAAATTCATATTTATACTCATAACAAAATATTTCAAAAAAGTTTATATTGAAAAAATTTGAATGAAATTGTTATTGACACGACTTATAAAATGTTCTTTAGAGAAGAATTTGAATATTGCATGATGAGATCATATGGCAGGCTTTAATGGATCAAAGTTGACTGATGAAAATATATTAATTAAGTTAATTATTCAATTTTTAAATTACAAATTTGCAATACGACAGTTACAAATTTTATGTATAAGTTGATTGATTTGGTAATCTTTAAACATGTTTACGATATGCATGTCATAAGTATTAATAATATATTTAATGATTGTAATATAGTGTATGTGATAAATTATACCAATGTAAAAATAAGTTATTTAAACGAAAATAAAAAATAATACATTACATATGTAAACAATTATAATTTGTAAATCTTTAACTAGAAAATCAGTAAAAAGGCACGTTAGTTCAGAGGAAACATTAAACTTTAATGAAGTCCTAAGTGAGAATTATTTCCTTGAAATTATAAAATAAGACATATATATAATAAAATACCTTAAGGAAAAATAATTTCGTTTTGTAGCGAAGTCTTAATAATATGATTAATTCATTAATATTTATTGATCAAGTAAGCACTGGAACATTAATTCGGATATCTAAGTATCTCAGTCAAAGCTGACACAGAATCAATTTTATAAATATTGATATCTCATCAACTGTTTTATATTGTCAAAATCTTGATTTCGAAAAACATATGAAACAATATTCAGTAAAGGCGTTTTCTCTCCAAACGCATAGGAATTATTGATGTTTCAGTTTTCATAATCTCCTGATCAGTTACAATACCGCTTTTATCTCTAAGAGGCTGAAGATGTAAAACAAAATAATAAAAAAAAAATAATAAAAATAATTTCAAATAGCTGTTTAACGAGAACTTATTTTTACCATGTATATCATATTTTAAAAAATGTCGTAAATTTATGCATGAGAGGTATACGTATTTTCCGAACAAAAGACCGTAAGCTCAGTAAATTGGTGACTCTGCCAAGAAGACTAAGGATAGTTACTGCCTCGAAGACCAATTGAGCGAGAAATTTGTAAGCAACCGCTCCCCCCCCCCCTTTCTCCAAAGTAATCAACTTGGTTTAACAATCAGAAACGGAGAGAGAAAGTAATCTACCAGCAGTGACAAATATTACCGTTCAGGAGACTTGTAAATTATTACAACAAAAAATTATTTATTTATGAATATAAAATAACGAATATTCAATATTTGTCATTCGTTTTACCAGATAGGATAGTATATTATTGTAGTGTTATATTCTATATTACAAGACTCTTCGAAACCCGAGTTCGTTGATGGGGATAATTCAATAATTAGTTATTCTCAACGTTTAAGTTTGGTTCTATAACTGAGCCGCCACGACTTGTGTAGATTATTTGGCCGCTCGAACAGCAGAACCAGATTTAAAGAAGCCCAGTCTGATATCTCACGTCATTTGTGAAAACCTGATAGGAGTATGGTACCATAGAAACAAGTTGAGGATGATCACTCCCAAGACCCAGGCCACCTCCTGAGTGGTAGGGCTGATTGGGCTCACCCTTTTACTATGGTCATACAAAGAGCAAGGATACATAAGAGTGAAGCGGTAACGTGGAAGAAATCTCAAAGTGACTTATCACTTGAACTATTTCTAGAAGAATGACCTTCGCCAATAATGTATTCAGTCGTATCAGTGTTGCCTTTTGGAGCCGCGAATATGACCAGCCATGACCATTAATATAAGAATAATTTTGTGTATTTTGAGGTACTCGTCTGGATAGGAATATAAGTCTGGAATAGGAATCTCTCGCAACAGCGGAACAGCAGTTTCCGATCATGACGATCAACTGCGAGTCACCAGATCTTTACAGATCAGAGAAATATATATGTCCATCTACAGGTGGTATATGCCCCAAGAAGAGAAATACCTCGTGACCTCCTCTTACAGGAAGACAAGTTCAGGAACACAATGATGAGGGAAGGATCGCCAAAGTAGTCACCACGAGAATACCCTTCATGGCTGGAACTGGCTGTGGCAAGAGGAACCCAATAGCTACAGTGAGGAAGTACTTTCCTAGTATCATTCGTAGCCTGCGGTTAGAATCGACATGGGTCCTACCGGACTACCGGATCTCATAACTGCTCATAGAATGGGGGCTTCCGGGGGAAGCCCGTTGAACATGAAATGAACATCGATCCCCTATGCGTCATAGTCGCGGCATACCGGAGACCGCGAGCACATCGTCGTAGCCTGCTTCACCAATGAGGCTGACCTATGAGAGCAAAAGTGCTGAAGGAGATAGTTTTCTACGTTCTGGAAGATAGTGAGTTCCCTCAGCTGATGACCAAGAAGAACTATCCGTATTACAAGTACAGTTGGAGATTAGTAGGTCCAACTCACTATCCCTTGTGAAGAAGCAAATGTTTCAGGTTGGTCGCCGGGCTTGAAAGGAGGCGCAGAAGAGGACAGTGGCCAAGCCGAGAATAAAAATAGTAAGCTGAATGAAGAAAAAAAAAAGTATTAATGAACAATCAATTATTTTACTTCAACTATGGTATACGCGTAAGATCCCATTGCTGCCAACACCCATATTGTTTAAAGGCCAGGTAGGGATGCAAAATACTAACACAACTTTTCAGAACAATATTTTTTGCATCATATATATTCAGGGATACTGATCATTTATTTTAAACAATCCTAAATCAAAGGCATGCTGGTATAAATCAATAATCAATGCTTTGAAGTTAATAATATTTGCATATTCGCAGAAACTATAAAACTATTGAAATATTTTTCTCTCGGCGAAGGTTCTACTCTTAAGTGTAAAAGGCACATTAAGTTAAAATTTAAATTTAACATATCAAAAGAAATAAGAGCGGTTAGATTTTTATTTTTTTGTTTCTAGAACTATAACTTCAAAAATGTTATTATTTCTTGTATAAATCGGTAAACAGCTTTTTAGATCAGTACAATCAAATATGGTGTTAAGGTTCCAGATGGTAGTAATAATTTGGTAGGTAAATTAATTAAAATTAATATTTTTTTTTAATATGTTAATACAAGGTTCTTTTCATACCGAGGTTTTAAAAAAATAATAACTTGGATCATTATAAACATGCATATACATAAATAATCTATCGCCTTACAAGTTATTATTAAAATATTATGCAGACGTGATAATTATGAAAAAATGGGATATGCATAACCATTTAGTGCACCATGGAGGGCTAACTACTGCTGGTTCACAAATTACTGATTGAGCTCATTTCTTACAATGGTAATCCACAGGATTATCAAATTCAAGATGTTTTTCCAATATTTAACCACTTTTATATCAGCCAAATTTAAAAAGAGTGAAAATCGAAGGGAAGAGGACTAAATTGAAATTTAAGTTTAATAATATTATTTCGGCAAAGCAAGTATATATTTCTAAAAAAAAAAATACACTAAGTGCCAGTTGTATTTCTGATGTATTTGCAGGAATGGTTTTGATTTTGAAATTTATACTTTCTACTTAAGACTTGATGTAAGCAATTCAAAAAATAAAAAAACCCGGACCATATTACTTAAATTTTTAATTTGTTACAATTAACATATTATTACTATTTACAATTGTTACAATTCATCTATCGAACTCGTTAAATAAATACATACTATAGTTTTTACCCTTGAAGCGAATCTTTACGAATAAAAAATAGAAAAATTGTCTTAAATGTGTTATAGTTAAAAAAAATATGCCAAGTTACATAAATATCGGCAAATAAATTTTGAAAGGGCTCACGTCTAAACAGAGAAATTGCATTTTTTATTTTATTTTTTATTATATATACAAAAATACTAAATATACGCAGGTTTCGTTAAGTATCTATTTATAAATTGGGTTTAAAATCATTTAATTGTTGGTAATGATTTCGGAAACCGTGATTTTCTGATTAAAAATAATAACATGATATCCTAAAAAAAAATATATGATATAGCAAAAAAAATAAATATAAAAATAGAGAGAGAAAACGATTTTTTTTTTAAATTAACAATAAAATCCTTAAAAATACTTGTAATTGTAAATAAATCATTGTGATTTTTTTGTAGTTGAGTGTAAGTTTTTTGTTGTTGTTTTTTTTCACGCACACATATAATGTAGAACGATATCTAAAAATAAATTAACTATTCAAGCTATTCGGAAAGAATGTGTGAAGTGATCAGATTATTATTTTATCTCCTCTTATTTATTTTTCTTTCCCCACTTTTCATGAAGCTAACATCTGGAATCCGACGTATTTGACGCTATCAAATGGAATTTTTATGAGCCTCAACTAGCTGACCAATCATCGCCAATGTAAAATTTAAGCAATGTCTGGAACTCGCAATTGATTTTGAATAAATTTTAATTGTTTTTTTTTTTTTTTTTATAAATAAAAATTTATATTTATCGGTATATTTTCATCGGATGGAGGGTTTAAAGGTGTTAAAGTATTTATATTATTAGATTTTAAAAATATTATTATTTATAAATATTAGTTGAACTATAAACTAAAATTTAATTCATATATTATTAAGTTACGCCATTGTGGAATATGTAAAATAAATGTAATTATGAAAACGCCATACCTGTGAAATACTAAAGAGTGTACATTTATACGTATATCTAATGAATTATTAAATATTCATGAAGTAAACAGTAATATTTATTCAATCAACGAAGCCAGTTAAGTGCACTTCTGTATAAATTATATATTTCCTTCATTTATAAACCAGGCGGACAGCCTACTTCAACACCTCATGTTATAATTAATTAATTTTATTTGAATAACAAAAGTGTCACTCAGAAGTAAATGAAATAAACTTGTTTTAAAATTAATGATTCATTAGCGTGATTGTCGATAATGTAGACAAAAAAAATTTTTTTACCAGTTATTCTCTATCATTCGGTGAGTTCAAAACTATGGTCAAAACATTTTTTAGGCTCATACTTTTTTTTCTGGCCATTTTAAATTTGAAAACAAGTTTTGGGAAAATGTTTTGGGAAAATGTTTCTAGCTCTCATAATTTTGCAGATATCAAAACAAAAATAAAATTGTGGTAATGATGTGCTCTACATTTTTGCCCCCCTCTACATATCACCTAAGTACAGAGAAAAGTGGTGAACAAAATTCACGAAAATTTATATAAAACGGGACTTTTGGCGTCGTTAAGTAAGAGAGACTCACCTTTGATTTTTTTTTTAATATTGCATCGTTTTGGCATTTTACTATTTTCTGTAGAAATTTCATTATTTAAAACGTCCTTTTTTTTATATGAATTTTCAAATATGGCAAAAGTCATTTTCTGCAAAATTTAAAGCGGAATATCTCAAAAGGGACTATGTGAAAAATTATGAAACTTATATAGTTTATACCTCTATATAATAAAAACATATAATACAAATTTGGTGTCTGAGACCCAACTGGTTTTAGAGTTGAACCCCTGAACTTGCAATCCGGTTGCAACCGGTTTCAGTTGAATCTCAGCCACCAAATTTGTGGCATATGTCCCTATCATATTGAAGTACAAACTGTATCAGTTTCATAATTATTCACTCAATCCCTTTTGAAATATCCCGCTTTAAATAATGCAGAAAATTACTTCTGGTCATATTTGAAAATACATATAAAAAAAATAAATAAATAATGCTTTCAAGATTGAAATTTCTAAATCAAGTAGTACCATGACAGAACTATACAAGATAAAAAATCAAAGGTGAGTCTCTTTTCCTTAATACACTTTTAGAGCGCTATAAGTCTCGTTTTAAGTAAATTTTAAAAAATTTTTAACAACTTTCCTCACTACCTAAGTGATGTGAAGTGAATACATAAATGTAGTGTACACCATTATCATAATTTTAGTTATAGTTTTGTTTTGATATTTAAAAAATTACCAGAGTTAGAGAAATTTTCCTAAAACTTGTTTTCAGATATGAAATAGCCGCAAAAAAAAAGTATGAGCCTCAAAAATGTTTTAATCATATTTTTTAACTCACCAAATGATAGGAATAACTGGTAAAAAAATTTATGAAAATCAGAGCTGGCTAATTTCAAATGGATTGACCCTTATACCTTTTCATAGCAATAAATATGAATGAAAAACAATTTTTTTTTTCTTTCTTTTTTATTCTCGATATGAATAATACCTAGAAATGACAGTTATAAACAAAAAATAAAATAATGACGGAATACTCCAAAAATGCAATTTTATTTCAAAACTCTAAAAACATTTTGTTGGAAAAATTAAATTATAGGTTTTACAAAAATTTAAATAATAATAATAAAGATTTCAATTTTGTATCCTTCTCTCCAGAAAAGTAATTGATTAGAACTTTTACCGAACACTGATCATCATCTTCTTCTTCCATGGCTTTACAGCCCTTGTAGGGCCCTGGCCTCCGCAACAACGCCTCTCCAGTCTTCCTTGTCAGCAGCTCGACCTCTCCATTGTCCGATTCCCATCCTCTGCAGATCGCTCTCCACATCACTCAGCCATCGCAGCCTGGGCCTTCCTCTTCTCCTTTTGCCTCCTGGTTTGCCATATAATAGTTTCTTCGGGTACCTATCTTCTCCCATTCTTTCTACGTGCCCAAGCCATCTTATACGGGCTGATTTGACATAGGTGACTAGGTCTGGTTCATTGTATAGGTCCCGAAGCTCTCTATTATTTCTTGACCTCCATTGGTCTTCATAACATACTGGCCCAAATATCTGCCGAAGCACCTTCCTCTCCCAGATCTGCAGCATCTTTTCGCATTCCTGGGTCAGGACCCACGTTTCACCAGCGTACGTGACAATTGGTCTTAGGATTGTTTTATAAATCAATAATTTTGCTTTACGTGACAAGTTCCGAAATCTTAATGCTTTTCGCAATGCAAAGAGACATCTGTTGCCTGCTGAAATTCTTGCTTTAATTTCTGCAGTGATGTCATTCTTTCGTGTCACTAAAGCTCCCAGATACTTGAAGCTGTCCACTTTCTTAAATGTGTGGTGGAGCAGTTGCACATGACTCTGCTCTTCCTGCCCATCATTTTTTGTGGAAATCATGTATTGGGTTTTTTCCTTATTTATCACCAGACCCAATTTTTTCCCAGCTTCTTCAAATTCCTGCAAAACTCCTGAAAGCGCCGCCTTTGACCTTGCTGATATCACTACGTCATCAGCATACGCTAGGTGTTGGGTCATCCTGTTACATGTCGTTCCTCCTGGGTTGGTCCTGATTGATCTCGCAGCTTGTTCGAGTGCTATGTTGAATAATACAGGTGAGAGGGGATCTCCTTGGCGCAGACCATTCTCCACCTCAAACTCTTCTGATAGCATATTTTGGATTTTTACCCTACATCTGGTGTTCTCCAAGGTCATCGCACTTAATCCGACTAGCTTTTCTGGGACCCCTAGAGTTTTCATTACTTTGAGCAGTTCTATTCTGTCGAGACTATCGTAGGCCTGGCAGAAATCTATGAAGAGATGGTGGAGGTCAATATTGTATTCATATGCCTTCTCTAGCATCTGCCGTATGGAGAAGATATGATCAGTTGTGCTTCTAGTTGGCCGGAAGCCACTTTGGTATTCGCCTATATTTCTTTCAGCCCATGCCATAATTCTCCTATTTATTCCGACTGAAAGTACCTTGTAGACAGTAGGCAATAGAGCGATACCTCTATAGTTTTGGCAGTTTAATCTGTCTCCCTTCTTATGTATTGTGCATAACACTGCCATATTCCAGTCCTGTGGCATCTTCATCTCCATCCATACATCAAATACGAGATTATATATTTCCTCCAACACTGCCTCACCCCCATATTTCAGGACCTCATTCGGGATACCGTCTATTCCAGGTGCTCTGTTATTATGGAGTGCTCCAATTATTTCCACTATTTCTTCCCTATCTGGTGGTATTTCTTCTTCATCCACGTTCGACGAGTCTCTTCCATTTTCCAATAATACTTTTTTATTATAAGTTGGTTCTTCTTTATTCGGATTTAATAATTGTATGAAGAACTGCTTCCATCTTTCCAGGACAGATCTTCTATCTCCAATCAGGTTCCCCTCTCTGTCTTTAATGAATTCCAGCCTTGGTATGTATCCATTTCGGAATTCTCTGGTGCTTTTATAGAACTTCCTGGTCTGTTTGGCTGCAAAGTCTTCTTGAAGCTTATCTAGCTTCTTTGTTTCCTGCTGCCTTTTCTTTTGTTTGTATATTGATTTTGCTTCCCTTCTTTTGGTTCTATAATGTTCCGCCGTAGTTCGGGTCCTTCGTTGGATCATTTTCTGCCTGGCACTGTTTCTTTCCTCTATGGCTTTTATGCAGTCCTCATCAAACCAGTCATTGCTTTGTCTTTTCGGTGCTGCGCCAAGAATGTCCTCTGCTACACCTTTGAGAGCATCTTTAAGGCGTGCCCATCTTTCTTCTATATTCGTGCCAATAGATAAGTTGTTTAATCTATCTGCGATCCTATCTCTGAATTGCTGGGCTACAGCATCCTCCTTTAGCTTTTCTACATTATAGATGGTGGCATTTCTTGCATTTCCTTTTCCTTGTATAGCCAGCTTCTGTTTATATAAAATCTTGACCAGATAATGGTCTGAGTTAGTTCACAGTTAGTTCCCCTGTAACTGCGAACATCAAATATATCACTGGCGTGTCTGGCAGCAATGAGTACATGGTCAATTTGATTTTGGTGATGCCATCCGGGGAGGTCCATGTTTCCTTATGTATTTCCTTATGTGGGAAAAAGGTGCTTCTTATCCTAAGGTTCCTTGTCATCGCAAAATCGACCATTCTGAGTCCATTCTCGCTTGTTTCCTCATGCTTGCTGTGCTTGCCTATTATGGGGAAGAACATCGTTTCTTTTCCTATCCTACCATTGAAATCTCCCAAAATTATTTTCACATCATGCTTGGGTAGGGAATTGTATAGATTTTCTAGCCTTCCATAAAAGGTTTCCTTTTCCTCTTCATTGTCCTTGCCTTTTATGGGTGCATGAACACCGATCATATAATATATAAATATGATCAGTAAATGGAAAACATATGCATATACATGTACACTAATAAAGACTAAATTCGATTTATATGATCTCCAATATATAGGCAGTAGCTCACAAAAATATTCGTAATTTTCCTCTTTCTATTTTAACTTCAAGTCAAGTCCCAAAAATTAATGTAAAATGAAATAAATGTTTTATATTCATTTAATTATATTTTTAAAATATACACCACTTTTCAATTAAAAAATATAACATTTATTGACAAAACAACAATTATATCAAATTCATAAATAAATTTAAATCACAAAATTATTCGTAATTTTTTTGTACTGCTTGAAATTGTTGATCATTTCAAATTTTAAATATTTTATAGGCTAGTCCTTGTAGTGAAGAACGACTTTAAGACTATGAGGCATAGATTTAATTAACTTACAATTATAATTTCGGGAAATTGGTTTCTATTAATCGAGCGAAATTCTCTTCAGGTTAATTCATGTTCTCTGTACATGTTCTCATACATTCTCTGTAGGGTTGAGATCAGGTGATCAAGGAGGTGTTTCTAGTACTTTAAGGCAATTATTAAGTAGCCACTCTGTTGTCTTATGCCTTATGCTTCGGATCATTTTCTTGTTAATAATGGAATGTTCTTTGTAAGCGTAAATTTCCTCGCAAAATTTCAATATATTTATATTTTTCCATTGTTCTTTCCATAAACAAGCCCTAACCCCATTACGCAAAACAACCCAAAACCATTACCTTAATAGCCATTACCAATCTCCCCCCATGTTTAACATCCCCCCATGTACCCCGAATGTTCTTGGAATAGAGTTCTGGGTTGGGCCTTCTTCACCCTATTTTTCGTCCGTCAATGCCGTGAATATTTAATTTCCACTCACCACTTAATATAACAGTGAATGGAAATTAAATATAAGTCATAATATAGAAGCATAAGGCAATAATAACACCCGAGTGGCTGCTTCGCAATTGCTCTAATGTGCTGGAAACACCTAGTTGTTCACCTGAATGTTTGGGCATAATAGAAGTTACAAATTCGTAACCATGATATTACGTTGAAGAGAATTTTGCTCGATGAATAGAAACCAATTTCCTGAAATTATACTTGTAAATTGATTAAGCCTATGCCCCATAGTCTTAAAGTCGTTCTTCACTACAAGCACTATCCCACAAAATATTTGAAATGATCAAAAATTTCAAGCTGTACGAAAAATTAAGAATACTTTTGTGACTTAAATTTATTTATGTATTTGATAAAATTGTTGTATCAATAAATGTTATATATTTTTTTTAATTGAAAAGTGGTTTGTATTTTAAAAATACAATTAAATATAATGAATATAAAACATTTTTTTAAATTTTACATTCATTTTTAGGCTTAAACAGAAAGAGGAAATTACGAATATTTGATATATATATATATATAATAAAACATCATAGTAATGGCTTATAATTGTCTTTTTTAATAACCGAAATATTACGATAAAATAATTTAAGAAAATACAGAAATTTTAATAAGTGGTAAAAACTAGAAAATATTTTTAAGTAAACGTACAAATTATTGTGATAAATCCCAAAAATAACATAGCATAAATAATGGTGTAATAATAAAAAAAAAAAAACTTAATTATAATATGTTCATTCACTAATGTGATTAATTAGTTGGATGATTGACATTAAAATGATGAATAAGGTCTAAAGAATAAAATCTTAATGCTATTTTTATTCTCACGCTGATTAATTTTAAGTTATCGAGTAGAATTCTGTTACTATTCTCTACCGATTTTATGTTAAACTGAACACCAATCAGTTTCAATAGCTAATATCCTAGAAAACCGAATTAAATAGTTTAGTCTAACTTGATAATCAAACCTTTAAACCTTTAACTTCCTTAAAATCATTCGATTATTTGAAGAAACTTCTTCCATCTCTGTATTAACTGCTAACCCTCGAATCACGGAGAAACAGAACTGCTAAGATCTAGTGAAGCTGAGAACTGGGACTCCATAAAAAGGAAGAAGCTAATTTGACTATTCAAGCAGAGTAACTGCTGAAGTCATAATCTAATTATCTCCCTTGAACACCTGCAACTACCAAGCGTTGCCAACTGTTCCGTATTGAAATTACTTTCTAATATATTATATTCTGAAATACGATTATTAATTAATTCAATTAATGACCATATTTATATCCTTAATAAAGTTAGGATTATCCAGTGGTCAACATTTATATTCGAAGTTTTATTCTGCAACTATAAAAGACAAAGATTGTTTCAAATATCGATCGTCAAATATTTAAGAATGACTACAAATTATAAGTTTAAATTAAATTTGATCGAGCGATATCCACATATCTTAGTTACAGTTTAAGTATCAATTAAAACATTTTTTTATCAATTTCAAATTAACCGCGAATAAATAAAAAAAATATTTATTACTAGAGTAAGTCTTAAAACATATTAACATTCACTGAAAATCGTAGTTTTTCAATAGAAATATTGTCTATTGGATTTAAATTAATTAAAAATTGGAATCATTTTATATAATTAAATACCTACAAAATATTAGCTATCAATCCTTCTCTTTCGTTCTGAAACAACAATAATTCTTTTATGACTTGTGCAATCGCTTAAAAAATATATATACAAACAGACAAAGACACACAGACATATATATATATAACATATCATAAAAAAAAAAGAAGTGAGGTCGTTAAAAAATAAAGACTAAGCACAAAAGCGTCAATGCCATGCCTCCACTCCTAAAATATTTTGCTGGTGAGAAATTCTTCTTTTTTTTCTTCTTTGTTTTTTGTCTGTTGAAGATGGATTCACATGACGATTCCCAGAATATATTTTTCCCAATCCGATCGTTTAATGTAGTCATTTTCACAGCAGCTTTTACTGGCATTTTCACTCTGACTTAATTCTATCCACTGCTCCTTAACGCGCTCACATTTGGTTTGCTTTCTGGTATGTAATCATGGATTTTATAGGACCAGGATTCTTTACTGATCCGCCTGAATCTTCTTTTCTGCGTCATGAATTATACCAAATGTGGTTCCCATTCTCAGATCGCAGAGTTTGGAATCCTATGGAGTCCAGAAAAAACATCAACAGTTTCATTTTATGTCAGACTAGAATTTTTGTTTATGCTACCTAAAAATTATGAACGATTATAATAAAGCAAAAGCTTAAGTATTTGAAAACATTATTATTTTATGTGTTGCGAGGAAAAGATTACGTCGTTATATACCTCCACCAGTAATATATTTTTTAAAGAAAGAATGAGAATATTCAGTGATACAATAAATGAAATGATGAAAATTGCAGTAATCTTTCATGAAATTGTTCGGAAAAGTCCCGTTTGTGCCAAGTGATCTGATTGTATAGATGCTAATGTCCCATCACGTTTTTTCACGTATAAGCCATTACAATCGCCCGATGTAATTGCTTCTTCTTCTCTTCTTTATCTTCCTCTTATGCCACTATCAGCGTCGAGGAGCCTCCACCCAATGCAGCCATTCCTCTCGGTCCTGCTCAGCCGCTTCATTAGGTTGAGGGATTTGTCTCTTCTACTTCCAATCCTCTTTACATATTCCTGGTATGAAACTCTGGGTCGCCCTGGTGGTCTCCTCCCAGTGGGCCGAGCCTCTAATACCTTTATAGGATCCACGTCCTCGTTCATGCGGCAGACATGCCCAAACCATTTGAGCTGTCGGCTCTCCAAAGTGGTTTTTAGTTTGGGTACCCCCAACTGCTCTCTGATTCGTTCATTTCTAATGCGGTCCCTCCTAGTTTTCCCAACGGATCTACGTAGGAACCTCGTTTCGGCTGCTGTTATGCGGCTGGTATGTCTGTCCAACATGGTTCAACTTTCTCCACCGTAGGTGAGAGTGGTCAGGTATACAGCCCTGTACACGTGCATTTTGGTATTTTTATCCACTTCCCGGTGGCCGATGATGCTGTTAGTAATCTGGTAGTACGCCTGATTTGCCTTGGCTATTCTGTTTGAAATCTCAGAGTCTATCCTGCCAGAGCTACTAATCATTGTCCCTAAGTAAGTGTATTCCTTTACCACTTCCAGCAGCTCCCCGTTGCAGACCAGTTGGACATCTTCCTGTTTTTCTCTTCCCATAACCATAACTTTATTCTTGGAGGCATTAATTGACACACCTTTCCTGAGCAACTCTTCTTCCCATTCCACCAGAGCTTTATAGTAAACTGCTCTCTGATTCGTTCATTTCTAATGCGGTCCCTCCTAGTTTTCCCAACGGATCTACGTAGGAACCTCATTTCGGCTGCTGTTATGCGGCTGTCTATCCATGTCTATCCAACATGGTCCAACTTTCCACCGTAGATGAGAGTGGGCAGGTATACAGCCCTGTACACGTGCATTTTGGTCTTTTTGTCCACTTCCCGTGGATAAGCTTCCACCCATAAGATTCCACTTTTCATAAGATTCCACTTCCCGCATTAATTAAGCTATAGTTTTATCTTTGAGTCGGCTACCAGGACTCTGTCATCCGCGTATAGAAGACTTTGTACGAGGACGGTTCTCATCTTCCATTTTCCTATTGTAATTGCTAAATTCTGAAAGGTTGGAAATTGTCAGTTATTAATAAATAACAATATTCGGAGACAAAACTTCTTTGACGATTTTTTACAAATTAGAACGGACGAAGTACATCTATAAGGTGGCGTTTATATTAATAATGTCTTCTACTATTATCATGATGGGGACTTCTAATATCACAATATTTCTCTTGGTGTAATTTAGGATATAATGTAGTAATTAGATGCCATAGTGGCCGAGCGTGTTGAAGCAGCACTCCCGAGTAAGAAGCGGCATTCCAGGCTGGGCGGGTTGACATGTATTTTTTGGAGAAGACCTACGGAATACATTTCGACCTTTTCACTCTAGTTAGAAAAGTTTGGTAATCTGTACGATAACACGTCCATCCTGCCCTAGTTGGATTACTCAAGGACGTTAAATAATCAAAATATAATAATAATATATAAACAAAGCAGTAATGAAAATTCTTAATATATGTATATTTTTTTTTGGCAGTCTATGACATGTAGGAGTATATTTGACCGCGGCTCGTTGATGAACATGGTCGATTCTCAGAGCAATTACGGTTTTTCTCGAAGAGGTTGGATGTGAACCCGAGTCCATTTAACTTCGTGAAGTAACTGAGTAGATAGTTAAGTAAAAAAGTAGCGTTTGATAGCTAACATCTTAATACTCCGACTACGAGCATAGTACTGCAGATTCAGTAGGTCTCTCTTAAAGGATATTGGACAGGGATTCATTTAATTTTCTCTTTGATATACGAACGCTGATTTTTCCACCTTTCACTCGGACATTTCGTGATTATTATTATCTGATCTATTTAAATAACTGCCATGTGTTACAGATTATAATTGTTTACATGTTTTTTTTATTTGTTCTTACTAACGTAGTATCCTGCCATCCTTTGTTTAACTACGACTTGTTTAGTCCTGGGACGAGAAGCGCGTCGGCTTCTTTTCCCTAAGGACAGTAGCGGGGTGACAGTGGTGGGGTGACGTCCTCAGGCTGAACAAGTGTGCATGAAGCCTATCGCTAATGGAGCTGTCACGTTTGTCAAGTCTTGCGTAAGTTTATCTTCCCTACCAGCTCCTGTTGAGGGAGGATATCACATCTACCAAGAAAATATTTAAAAAATTTCTTCCCGTCAAGCGGCGTGTATCGCCACAGCCTAAGTAATAGAGCTATTACATCCTGTGCCAGATATTGATTAAAGCATTGTCTTATTTTCTCAGCTTCATTCTTTTGTTCTCAATGGCAATAGAGTTTTAGCTGATACATGAAATAATTAAAGGTTCGATGCCAATTCCATCAATCGCTATCCACACATCTCCAATAAAACCCGTATGCCTCCTCCTACCTAATATTCTCCGTAATTTCTTATTCTCGAAGACCTTAAGGCGTTATTTCCTCTTCAAACGCCCACGTATCGCACCCGTGAATTAGAAAAATACTTATATTGATTGATCAATATAAGTATATTGATCAATATACTATATTGATCAATATATAATCAATATTGATATATTGATATTCTTTTATCCTGTAACAGTGAATAACTGAAAGTAAATTAATGTAGGGGTATCAAACATTAGTTCCACCTCTAAGTCAAATTGTTTAGATGTAACGTAATCCCATTAGTTATTTCTTCATACTTTTTTTTTTCCGTAACATCTATTGAATAGGTTAAATCTATAACTCGTCCTCCCACGTGGTGACTTGGCCATTTGAGAATGTTCGCATCGATTTCTTGTCATTCATAATCATAATCTGCCTCATCAACCTCTGAACAAGGGAGGCGATTGATTTATTTCTCAAAGGCTATTATTTTTGTTCATTCTTAAAAACGTATAATTGAAACATTATTATTTTATTGACTATAATTATATAAATATAAAATTTATTGTAATTATTTACTTAATTTTCATTTAAAATTTATTCTATAATTGGATCCCATATCGGAGTTATCTATTGTCACTTAAAAGAATTTTCCATGTAACCTTTTATCATAAACCATGATGCATGTAATGAATTAAAGATTTCAAAAGTAATAGTCGTCAAGAATTCTTTGAAAAGGGGCTGCCTAAACATCGACTCAACAACAGAAAAAAAACAACAAAGAGAGCTGACAAAGCAATGCTAAAGCTCTTTGCCTGAGCGTTTGGGTTTCTGTATATCACTGAATTAGTGAGTAAAGAGTTCTTCATTTGTGAAGATAACCGCATGAATCTTTTATTTATTTTTTATTATAAATGAAATATATAGCATACCAACAATTCTTTTTTAGTGACTAAATTTTTATTTAGAATTCCCCATGCGTGCGATTACTTCATAACTGTATATTTTCGAATTTGTCTTGAACCACTGAACAGCAAATACAGTTTCATATCTTCTTTTTTTTTTAGTCAGTGTGTATTCGTATATAAATGCTAAAGAGAAGTTAATTCGTGTATTTTGCATATGCATTATAAATATCGACGATCAAAATTGCACCAAGATAAATAATGGACCAATAATATTTATTTGTTGAACGATTTGGATTGTAAAAAAAGAATTAACAACCTTGAAAAAACTGATAGCCGATCAATGTCTTCGGCTTATCTATAAACGATAAGCTATAAATGAAATAATTTATCAAAGAACGGAAGAAAAAAAAAATGTATGCATTTTTAGAACAACTTTCATTTTGCTAAATTCATAAAACATTTTCAACTGCTGCAATTGATGTGAATTCCTTTTATAAACAAACAGTAGAATTGTTTACTACATAATTGTTAGATTATGGTATCATCAACATGCCATTTGCATTAGAAATATGCTGTATGGTATCTCTGATCTGCAGATTATTCAATTCTGTCAACTCAGAAGTTGTTAGTTACGCTAAATAGAAACAATACAGACACGCAGAAAACATGAGGAGTTTTCCGTAAGGGTTAGAGTTCTAAAACGCAGATCACGAGTTCTAGGAAAAAATAAGTAGTTAAATGCATAAGTATCGGACCAGTTTACCAAACCGAAATTTAAATTCCAAGAGTTACTTATGGCTGTGCAGCATAACCTCTATTCTCTTACCACCATCATGGCGGCAATCGATTCGTTAAGCCTTGTCTCTTTCAGGAGATGTTGAGCCACTGGTATGATAACCATGATTATTTTTTTTTTTTTTACTGACTAGTTGTTGTAATAGACTGTTATAAGATATACTTCTATTGTTGAGATTAATGTTTACTTCAGCTGATATACAGCCCTTCTGTATTGAATTCAATTCTTTGAGAGATATTTTCGATTTATGATACTCATTTGTCTATGTATTTATATAACTATTTATCCTTTTATTTTATTTATTAAAGAAAATTCAGTATTTTAAAATTTAAAATCTGCGTTTGAGTGTACTAGGATTGAAACGATTGTTTCATAAGTGAATTCATGATTTCAATATTATAGATATAAGTGTCGATCAGAAGTATCTTGCTACTTTATTCTTTTCCTGTAAAAAACAAAACAATAAATTATTTAACCATTTTCAAGAATCAGATGCTATCAGTTTGCCGCCACAACAGACTTATCGCCGATTTTTTTCCTTATCAACAATGGACGCAGCAACCGATGTAGGAGCACCGACCTGCCAACATGTGGGGCGTCATTATCAATTCTCGCTATATTAACTTCAAACAAATCAAATTAATTCAACTAATCATTAAATAAAGATTTTAATAAATGCATTGGGTTATGCTCAGCTAAGGCTTTGATGTAAGTAAATTTAAAATGCGTGGGTGTCAACCAGTCAAATCTCATTATATCCATAACTGTTAAGATTAACAAGGTCATAAATATCTATAAACATCATTCATGTTAAAACTAAATAGTTCATATATCATAAGTTCAAAGGATTTCCTCATCATTTTTTATTTGTTTTTCAATCTCGTTGTGAACTATAACACTTAATACTAAATCAAAAACAAGTAAAAATAAATCTAGAATGTAATTTGTCCTTCCTGTGTTCTTATATAGCGTATATTTATTAAAAGCAATTGATTTCATTTACATGTGTTGGTAATTTAAAAAAAAAATAATAATTAGGTTAATAAAAATTTTGATGACATCAAGACGTGTGAATACGTCAAATCACTTTCACACCTCCATGTTGTCGTCAATGCAGATGGATATGCTTAACAAGGTTAGACAAGGGTAGTCAAATTTTTTCATCTGTGGATAGTATAATAGAATTTATTCTACTTCATGGCATTGATAAAAGAAGAATCATATGCAGGACATCACATGTAGGTTATACGTGGTTTTCTTTTCTTTAGTTAGGGTAGAACTTACTTACACTTATTTCTGTTTACTAATTAAATTAATTGAGTCTAAAAGCAAGTTTTTCCGTAAAATGTTTTGCGAAAGCTTGTCATGCAGCTACGATTCATGATGCAGGTCATCGAGAGGTTTTTTAACTGTTGCATCCCTCATGTTGGAACACGAGGCATCGGTTAAGAGTCCGCCTAAAAACAGTATCGTGTTATCTTTTAGGAAGGGTACATGTTTCAAATGAACTGTTATAATTTGCCATGTGGATACATGTGGATGTGAAATGGCTAAGGGGCTTAACTCAGACGCTCTGCGGTACAAGATATAAGTACACAAGGAGGACGAAGGCCGGGAGGGATTTACGACTTACCGGGGAGGAGCCGACAGCGAACTGCTGCCTGGGCGGCTGCATCCCAACAGAGATCGATGTGGAGCGCGGCGCGGCGACTGACTCCGAGCCGGGGCTGACAAACCCGCTACGCGCCTCCCCTCCCCAGCGCCTGCGCCCAACCCTCTCAATGGTGGCAAAACATAACAGATATTTCTGGAATACACAATTCTATAAACATTCCCTTTTAGCCAATAACAACTAGGATCGCCAACCTTCCTTGAGTATAACAGTGGTCCTCATATAAATATTACGTCCTGTCACTTCCTTCCAGTGGACATCCAGAGAGCGGAGAGCACCATTTCCTCCAAAAGACCGCACTTCCTATTAGGGATGTTGGAAAAATATCGATATATCGATATTTAAAAAAAAATCTATTTACATCATTAGTCTGTTCATCTTTTGAAAAGAAAAAAAATGGGATTTTATAATATTTTTAAAAACTAATTAATCATAGATTAAAAAAAAAAAAAAGACTTTGATTAATCCCTTTTTTGTTAATATTTTGTTGAAATTTTGTTAATAAAGTTTTATTTAAAAATGCATCGTTCATATTTTGACCTTTCGTCCATTAATTTTGTATTGCCCATTTTCAAACTTGTATATTCATTTACATAATTAAAATACTAACATTAATTGTCAAAAATAAAGCAAATTAATATGTTTAGCACATGGGAAGTACTTGTTTAACATTTAAAATCTTTTTTTATAAAAACGTTCTTTCTAGTGTAGACAAATAGTCAATTTCGTGGTAGTTTTCCCAAAAAATTAAAAAAACAGAATACATATTTATTAAAAAACAATTAAAATATTGAGATCACTAAAAATTACCATTTTTTCAAAGATATCCTTCACTTTTTTATTATTTAAGCCAAACACTACTCAACTCCCACTTGCATTGGTTGATCTTGCCAGTTAAAATAATGATTATTTAAGAGCTTCCTATAGTAAAAAACTTACTGAAAATTCGCTGTTTTATTTAATTTTATTTATTTAATTTATGTAATAATTTATTTGTGTTGCCAGAATATATTTTAAAATAAATTGCCTTATTCAAGTTTTTTGTGATAATTATAGCTTCCAATAATTTACTTATGAATTTATTTTTTTTCCTTGTGTAATAATTTAAAATCTTGGGAATGAAAAACGTTACCATTCTCTGCATGGCGTTGTACCAATGCTGCTTTTTGTTGTATTTAGGATTATCCTTGTTCTTGGAATCCTTAGTATGTTAGTAAATCCTATATTTTATGCATTAGCAACTTTCACCTTAATGCACTCCTTGACAATATACTCTCGGACAATTTTTAATTTTTAAAAATACATCATCTTGACGTTTCGGTCATTATTATTTTTTGGCCATTTTCAAACTTTTGCGTTCATTTATGCTAACATTATTAAAATGCTAACATCATTTGTCCGAACAAAATAAATTAAAATTTACAACTCAGGGAAGTACTTGTTTTACATTTAAAGCTTTTTTATAAATATATTTCTTACGAGATAAAAAAACAGATATTATTTGATTAGTATAATCAAATAGTCAAGTTTGTGATCACTTTTCTAAAAAATTCATAACATAATATAAATTAAACGTTAAAATTAAAATAATTCAATAAAACTATGACTAGCATATTTTTCTTATTTTATTAGCATAATTTTTCTTTATTTTCCGTTTAAAAATATCGCTTAAATAGTCCTTGTTTTAACTGGAAAGAACATTAAGCGAGAGATGAATAGTGTCATGTTTAGTTATGAAATAATAAACAAGAAAGTGAAGTATGTCTTTGAAAAAGGTAATTTTATTGAATTATATCCTAGAAGATTTTTAGTGCAATATAAAAAAAACAAATAAATTTTGTCCAGCCACGATTTTATAGAATAATTTTAATCTTAATGTTTGATTTGTGTTTTAGTTAATATTCTATTTTAAACTTTTTAGAAAAGTGATCACCAAATTGACTATTTCACTATAATAGTCAAATAATATCTTATGTTTTTTTTCGGAAGAAACATTTTTATGAAAAAGCTTTAAATTTTAAACAAGAACTTCCATGTGTTGTAAATATTAATTTATTTTATTTGGGCAAATGATGTTCACGTTTTATGTTAGTATAAATAAATGTAAAAGTTTGAAAATGGCCAAAAAATAATAATGGCCGAAACGTCAAGTTTATGATGCATTTTCTAAAAAAAAAATTGTATGGAATTTCGTTAATAAAATTGTTTTTTCTTTGTATTAATAGAGATCCTTTTTTTTAATCTATGATTAATTAATTATTAAAAAAATATATATAATCCCAATTTTCATCTTTTAGAAGACGAGCAGTCTCATAAAAGATGTAAATCACAAAAGAAAAAGAAAGTAAACATGTCCACAAGGTCTACGGCTTCGACGACCAAAGAACCAAAACAAACTTGTTGATAGTAGACTAGCGAGCTCATCAAAATGAGAGTATTTTTAAACACAACACCTGAGAAATATTGGTTTAATCAATTTTTTTTTTCTACCTAAATAATAGGTACAATCATTAAAAGCCAATAAAGATAAAACATTTGGCTTTTAATGATAGTGCTAATAATAATTTTGATAGGTTTCAGTAATTATTACTAGGTTGTTACAAAAGTCCTTGTGCATCGGTATAGCTTTATTTCAGATTACATATTTTAAGCGTTCCTATAAATACAACTCATCAAAGTAAAGTGCATTGTTTTCAATTACTTTCGCCCCTCTTTCTGCCAGTAATTGGATTTGATGCGGGTAACACTCCTTTGGTTTTGAGGCAAAGAACTCTTCAAATCCAATTATTACATCCTCGTAATAATCAAAGATCCGGCCTTTTAAAAAACGAGCTATTGATCTAAGCAAACCATAATCTGAAGGTGCAATATCTGGGCTATACGCAGGATGAAGCAAAACGTTTATTCCTTTCCGATAATTTTTCCTTGGTCAAACGAGAACAATGTGCATGGGCATTTTCGTGTTGCAAAATGTCTTTGTTCCTGTTGACCAAAGCG
Source organism: Rhaphigaster nebulosa (assembly GCA_948150685.1). Lineage (NCBI taxonomy): Eukaryota > Metazoa > Arthropoda > Insecta > Hemiptera > Pentatomidae > Rhaphigaster > Rhaphigaster nebulosa. The sequence goes on from OX411307.1 coordinate 150,316,276, forward strand.
CGGTACTTTCCACTCAAAACTGCATAAACTCTGTCTAGCTATTCACAGTAAAGATTTGAGTCCACTGCTCGACCTTCAGGAACAAGCTCGACGACTTCGAGTTCCACCAAACACAGAGCATCATTTTTTCCCAAGCCGATCTTGGCGAACATCCGGTTGTGCAGCTTCACCTGGCCGTACCCACTGCTTATGTTTTTTAAAAATATCCACTTTTCGTGACTTGTGATAATTTTTTTTCAGAACCGGTCATCTTTCAGATTTTTATGCAAAATTTTGAACAAATCCTAGTCGCTGCTGGGCATGGGCCTGTGTCATGTCACGTACCTTAGTCTTAAATATCGTACATCCAGATTTTAAGATGACGAGCCACTGTAGCATTAGAAGACCCTACTACGGCCGATAAATCACTAGTTGTTGCATGTGGGTCCTGGTTCACACATTCAAGAAGAACGTCATCAACGACCGATGGGCGACCTGATCTGGGTTCATCTGCAAGGCTCATATTCCCATCGTTGAAGCGCCTGAACCATAGTGCGGCAGTATTTCGATGGATAATTGACTCTCCTTCTATTTCTTCGGCGCACAAATTTCTTCGACGGCTGACTTTGCGCTTAAACCTTTTTTTCAGTAATGCCTCAAAAGACCGCGAATCACAATTTTGTCTTCTGGCATTGCACGTGCGTTTTAAAAATGTAAATGACCCCATAAAGCCAACTCAAGTAACAAGGAATTAAAGGATTAGTCAAAGTAAACATTGTCATAAATAGCAGGAACAAAAACATTGTTATAGGATTAATTATGATAGTTGGAATTAAGGGTTGTGTTCATGCACATGGACTTTTGTAACAACCTAGTAATTCAATTTAGATTTTCTTCCTTATTTTTTTAATTTTTAATGATGAGCATTTTGATTCACTTATCTCTAGTTCTTAGAAATAAGTCTATTTAATAATAAAAGTTAATACTTTGATAGATCTATATTAATTCATTCAATATTGATTTTCTTTATCAATAATTTATTGATTTTTTTTTTTTTTTTTTATGCTGAAGCAAATTAATTATTTTTTCCTCTCGTTCCTAGAATATATTTTTTTTTATATATATATGCTGACAAATGTTGATAGATTGATACTATTATATCTTTGTAATGAGCAATATAAATTATTTTAATTGTTGGTATTATAGTTATTACAAATCTAAGACTTGCTAATTTATTTTACCTTATTCTTTAATTCCATGTAAACCCTTTCCCCTTTCTCCTCCTTTTAAATATCGAGGCCCGATGTACCGAAATATCGATATTTTTCATTGATATATCGAACTACTATTTCAATATATATGAAAACTATCGCTTATATATATATATATATATATATATATATATATATATATATATATATATATGGGCATATTTTTTTTTGAAAACGCACGATTTAATATTCAGATTCATACTTAAATAAAATGGTTGTGTATAAAACAAAATAATAGTGGTGGGAGAGTGAGTTGGAGACAGATTTTTAGAAAATTTCTTATTTGAAAACATTGGGACGTTTCGTTTTTCCGGAGAATTCTAGAACGATCCGTCGCTAAATCCGATTATAGAGACCTGAAATGAGGTCTGAGGTCTACAGTCAAAACTGACCGGTCATCTTAACCGATGTCGTTATATCCGTTGTAAGCTGCATTAAATCCAAATTACAGAAATTATTGTCATTATAACCAGTACATAATTTATGTATCAAGCAATGAACAGTATTAGTATGTATGTACAGTATCAGTATGTATGTACAGTATCAAGCAATGTCGCTATAAGCAGAATCTGATATATTTGTAAAAACTATTTTGGAATAAAAAAATCAACGATGTCTCCAAAATATCTCCACAGCAGAAACGAAAAATTCGAAAACCCTTTAATAGAATTTTTAAAAATTCAGTTGTTATTACTATTTGTTGTATAAAATTAATAAAAACTATTAAAAAAATTACAATAAAAATACATACAATATCAATTTATCGAGGAAAAAAAAAGTGACGATTTTTAATTATATGTAGTAAACAATTTTGGAATATATTATTATAAAATTAATGAAAAAAAAAAGAACACGGATGGCTACAAAATATTTCTACCGTAGGTACGAATAATTCTAAATCCCAATGATGGAACTAAAGAAAAAAAAAACGAAATATGAAGTTTTTTATTTATTGTTTTTTTTTTTAAACTGATACAAACTATTTAAAAAATTAAAATAAAAAACGCATACGAAATTATTTTGTAGAAGAAAAAAATTGGCCGTTTTAAATTATTTGTAATAATTATTTTTGGAATGTGTTATTATTAAAAATAAAAAATAGACGTGTGTAAAATGTGTCAACTGTGGGAACGAAAAAATCTATATTCCAATAATAGAATCTTACTGTAAAATAATTTAATAAAAAATAACACAGCATGTAGGGTTTTGTTCTTTTTTTTTTGGTATAAAATATATACAAAGTATTTTAATAAGCATCATAAAAAGCGCATACAATAACAATTTATAAAAAAAAAAAAATTGACAATTTTTAATTGTTTGTAGCAATAACTATTTTTGGAACCATTAATATTCTTTTTTGTATACATATAAATATTCGCGATACCGCAAGGTATATATTCTATATATGGATATGTTTGCTGCCACGCATACACGCTACGCAGTGATTCGATACCTGTTAGCAATTGAATCAGTAGCAGTTGATAACAAACAAAAAATAAAAGTTCACATAAAACGGGGGTGGTCAACTTGTTTTTCCTGCGGGTCAACTCCTTAAAAAAAAAATGCCCGGCAGCCTGTTGAATTATTAATATTTCATGAAACTTCCAAAAATTTATGTCGATGTTCAGTTAAAACGTCAATATTCATTCCCAGTAAATTTTTGATTAACAAAAAATAAATAAATATATATATCATATATATATATATATATATATATATATATATATATATATATATATATATATATATATATATATATATATATATATATATATATATCAAAAAATCTTCTATGTATCAATAAACAGAAAAGTTTAAATTATTTGGTTAAAATAAAAATATTAATGGTAAATCTTGTTTATGGAAACAAACATAATCATATCTACACACGCTTTCTTCGCACCGCAAGCAAAAATTAGAGTGGACAAAAAGCTTAAAAACTTTAAAACAAGCTATCGCAGCTCGAAAATTCCCACGCCAGAAAAGATACAAACTTTCAAGAAATGGTGTTGCAGACTTAAAAAACTACAAATTGAAGGATATAATAATTAACGGGGATTGAAAAATAGTCCTTTTACCTTTAAAATGAGTGGTGTATCAATCGATTTCTTTGTAGCCTACCTATGTATTTTATATATATAAAAAAAAAAAAGGAACATCAAAAACTGAAAGAGATAGAAAAAGTATAAAAGAGAAAAAAGTTGTTTTTTGAACAAAGAACATGGACCTGTGCTAGAAAAAACTTTTTATTTTGTTTTTTTATACCCTAGAAAAGTTATTTTTTATATGAAATTAAAGATATTAGTGAGGTACACTAATTATTTTTATAAAAATTAAATGAAACTGATTAATTGCATAATATAATAAGTTCAAACAATATACTTTTTTTATACAAAAGTGTATTTTCAGATTTATTATGATTGAGATAGACAAAAACAAATGACAGTTAAAAATTAACTAGTTTTTAATGAAGAATGTTTTTTTTAATTTTTGGTGGTTTGGAACATAATTAAATACAACAAATTGAAGATAAAAATGGACTATATTTTATAAATATATATATATATATATATATATATATATATATATATATATATATATATATATATATATATATGCTTGAAAATTGGCAAAACGGACCCGAAACGTTGCCTGATGTGATTTAATAATAAAAATAGTAAAGAAAGGAAGTTTAATTAATATAAAAAATAAAATGATTATTTTTTTATTCATAAAACAGTTAGTTTTTTTATTCTTCTACGTCATAATGGATAATATTTGAACTTCACGAGTAAAACTAGGCTAGGGTAATAGTTACAATAACAATTACGTCTTTTATAACAATAACAATTAAGTTGTTTTTTAATAACTTTTGTAAGCCATAAAAAAAAAAAAATTCTGATTTGTTTCCCCACAAATCCACGTTCTTTGTTCAAAATCAACTTTTTTCTCTTTATATTTTTTTTCCTATCTCTCTTAGTTTTTGATATATTCACAATCGGAAAGAAAAAATTTCTTTTTTTTTTCAAAAATAGTCATAACTTACTCGATCGGTACACCGCTCATTTTAAAGGTAAAGGGACTACCATTGAAACCAGAAAGTCTAAATTAATCCACCTTTAAATTAAATTAATTCAAAATGATACTCCACTGTGCTAAGTAGGGGACCATTTATAAATATGTTTTACAGTATTATATTTAGGATGTTCCAAAGCTCGCAGATTCACGCAGCTAAATATCATTTTGATCGCTCATCCACATCTTTACTGGCACATCCTTGTTAATTCAAAAGGGACATTAAGGAAAAAAATACTGTAGATCGGCCCAAAGTCATAATTCAATTGATTTTTAATTTTTCTGATTTCGATCATTCAGTAATGCAAAAAGTATGAATACATATAGATTGATTATAAAGGTTTTAGAACGAAAACAAAACAACATATTTTAGTGCGATTTACCATAAATTTCCGTAATTTGTTAAGCTTATTTTATGAACACCGGCGTTGGTGATGGATGTATTTTTTCAAAATTTGGGACAATTTGTCTTGAGCATATATGTATATGTAAATGAAATATAAATTTTCATTTATCTAGAAAAAATTGTAAAAAGTTTTGATCTCTTTTTTGCAATTTCGTGGCTAAGAACTTATAAATCAAGCCATCTTGTGATTTATGCATCATCTACTTCATCTTGTGATTTATGAAGAAGAATACTAAAGATGACATATGATTTCGAAAAATGGTGTTTCCAGTCCTGAACAACCTGGACCAAAAGTGGAATGTTACCAAGGAACACTTTAGAGCGGTGACACAACCAAGTTTCTCGTAGAATACGACAAATTAAAATGTTCTCTTCGGATACCAATTAAATTTATAAAACCTAGTGGTTGGGGAACAAACTAAATAAAGTACTTTTCAAAGGACCCCAACCACATAAAGATGAAAGTCATCAGAGTGGAATTCCATATAAAACTTTTGTTACAATCTTATATATTAAGAGATAGAATTATTATTAATAAATTAAACACCATATAAAAAAAATTCCAACTTAATTCACCTATAACTAGCTATTAGACGATAAACAAGAGACACGTGGCGGCTGTAGGAGTAGCTAATCAAGCAAGAAGAGTAGATTGAGCGATTCTGTAGGAATTGCCCTGAAAACGTTCTTGCATTAGCGAGATGAAGCCCACGACTAACTCAACTTCTTCTAAGGTCAGTTATGCTAATGTATTCTCAACGGGCTATTTTGCAATAAACAAATACTTCCTTATAATTATCAAGAACATTTTTTTATTTGAATTTACTTCACATCTTTTCATAGAAACTACGATGTAATGACAAAATCAATTTCATATTATTTATACGACTTATACGTTGTTTTTTTATGGACCAAACAAGATACAACTCGTTTCGGTTATTCAATCGTTTATACTCCAAACATTCATATAGTTGAGAAATTTACTACAATATAATTAAGTTTAGTGTAGAATACTTATGGCGTTCAAGTTAAGAACAAGGAGATTCCTTTTCCCTTTTGTTTGATTTATTGTGGATTTCACGTCATTAGAAGGTAATTCGTACCGAGAAAGGTTTAGCTCCGGGTGGTAAAATACCTGTGCTGGGGTGAGCTGATGATATGGTACTGTTAAGCCAAGATGCGGAGACTATTAATTGAACATAACAACGGTGAAAAAAGCCGGTAAAGAATTAGGTTTCAAAATATATACAGATAAAATAAAATGTATGCTTTTTAGCAGGAACGTCAAAGATTTCGGGGATATAGATGGAAGATGGAATACGTTTGATGCAGAGAAGTTTAAATATCTAGGCTCCAAAATAACGAAAAGAGGCAAAATTCAAGAAAACAGAAAAGCAACCTTAAAGACGGGAAACTCATTCAATTCGCGTCTACGGTCTAGAAATATGAAAGTAAGAATTTCCATATATTTCGAACTATTCTTTACGGAAGCGAAACATCAGGGACGTACGCAGAATCTTTTTTCCAGGGGGGGAGAGAATTTAATGAGAAGAAGGCAACTTATCACATAAATATGTGTAATCGCCAAATCGGGAGTCAGTTTTAAGGTTAAGCAGAAAATTGGATCAAACATTATTGTTAAACATTACCGAATATATTACTTAAAATACAAACTTTTTTTCCGCACATTTGGGGGGGGATATATCCCAATCCTCTCCTGCGTACGCCACTGCGAAACGAGGTCGCTTACATTAGTGGAAGGACAACGCCTTAAAGTTCTTGAAAATAGAGTATTTGGACCGAAGAAGGTTTAGTCGACAGAAGATTAAGACGGCTACACAAGCCAGTTAAGGTAATTGAGGTGATAGCATCGCGGCGATTGAAACGAAAGATTGTTGGGATGGATAACGAACGAATCACCAAAAGGGACGGGATAAGCATTCTAGGTATTGACCGAAATGTAGAAGAGAAGATTGCATTGGTAGTCCAGTCCGCAGTTTGACCAGGGCGATCTCATAAAAAAATTATGATTTTTTTTCGTATGTTGTTAAGTATGTTTTTTCGGGCTGCTGAATCAGATTCTGGATTTTTCAACCTCTTATCTAGTCTGCGTTTTTAAGAAAACGCAAAAAATTGCACTTTATTCAGTTTGTTTGCTTATGTCTCGAAAACTTTTGAAACTACAAAAAACCAATCTGTATACAAAAGTAAAGATGACAAAAAGTTTTAAAAATTTGATATCGACACATTTTTTCATCAATTGCGCGGTTTCAGCACTAGAGCGCTTTGAAATATCATGATAATCAGATCAACTGTCTAAACCGTGATTTCATCTTTGGATATTCGCTCTTTTTTTTATTAACTATATAAAAAGAAATTACTGAATGTCATAAAGCTGTTTATTTAAGTAATTATAAGTATTTTTGCAGCTTATAAATAATTAATTCAAGGCGACTTCCGTTTGCATTCAGATGGTTCAGGCTGCTAGTCATCGTATCATCGGTCAGCGTGTTCACCTGTAATAACTCTATCTACAATCCGTATAAAAACTTTTAACATAAGAATATTTCTTACGAAAATAGCTACACATTTCTTTGTTGGTTGAACGGTTTAGGCGCTAGAGCTCATTAAAATATTGCGAAGTGTTTTGTGTTATAATTCAAGGCGAGACCGTTTTTATTCAGATGGTCCAGGCTGATCGTCACGTCATCGGCCAGGAAGTTCACCTGTAAAAGAACAAAGTTAGAATTACACCAAGACAATAAACCGATTTAATAGCGTGAAAAATGTTGGCTATTCAAAAGCTCAACAATTTATGTTGCCTTGAGAAGCAGCTATCCGGTCAAGTATCTAGATTTCTTCTTCCTCAGAAGCTGATCTATATAAAATCACATCTTTGGTGGTGCACATTTTCGAACAGAACAGTCTTTTCTCCTACAAACACTCTTTTTTGCATTAGCACAATTCCTCCAGAATTTGTGCTAGGGTTATTTTTGGTATAAGTCCATTCTTTGTGAGCTGCCACCTACCCCCCCCCCCTCCCTACTGTTCATGTTTCTTAGCATAACCCAGCAATAGCTGAACTTAGGGAACTATGCACTTCCGTTACTAATAATCTCTTAAAGATTACGGGCTTACCGTCTCTTATCTTTCTACTTATTCAGCGAAGGATTGCAGCCCATTTTCTTTCACTAAAACAGTTGGAGTTCCATCCCAGCTCTATATGATTCTGCAATTTATAACACGTCCGTTAACCAATCGCGATGAAGGCATATGTTTCAGCATCCTTTAACGACAAGCGGCATTGCCACCTTCCCACCCACAGTAGTAGTAGTAGAACAACATTCTTTAAGGGTTTACATTTAAGTTCAACTGTGACTGGCTTATGCTAAGAAATTTGAAGAGTGGGGGTGGCAGCTCCCAAGGACCAACTTATACCAACACAATCCTAGCACCCTCTAAATTCTGGAGCTGATGTCTTGCTAATGCATAAAATAAAATTTGATGAAGAAGAAACTGTCTATCACTTGATCGAATTTTCGCAATATTTTAACGCACCATAGCGCCTAACCCGTATAACTGACAAAGGAATGTATAGATATCTTCGTAAGAAATATCCTTATATTTAATTGTGTATATAGATTGTAAGTAGATCTTTTGCAAGTGAACATCCTGGCCGATGACATGATGATTAGCAGCCTGGACCATCTCATTGCAAACAGACTCGGCTTGAATTATAATTACTAATAAACTTCAAAAATATTTATAATTACTTAAATAAACACTTTTATAACACTCATTTCTTTTTATATAGGTACAAAAAAATTTAGCGAACAACCAAAGATGAAATCATGTTTTTGCGTTTTCTGAAAAACACAGACTAGAAACGATATTTTAAAATCCAGAATATGATTCAGCATCCCAAAAATCATATGAACCGTTCAGAAAAAAAAACTTATATTATTTTTTTTTTTTCTGCAAATTCTTTATTGACTGGACTACAGGTCCGAACCGGAGGATTTGTGTTTTGATAGAGATCAGTTGAGGTAAGTAAAGACAGGTGGTGTTATCGGCATTCGCAAAGCCCTTTAGTTATTTATTATTTTTTTACACGTGCATTAATAAAATTACTAATTGCTGATTTGCGATACTATCATATATTTTGTCTTTTTTCCTTCATTGGGAATTAGTGAGAGATGTATGTTGTAATAGGTATCTGTGAATTTCAGCTAACTTATCATTAATGATATGCGATCGAAACATAGAAAATAGAAATTTTAAATCCAATTTTTTTTTTTTTTATGGTCTATTATTAAATACTCTCCATTTCGAAATCTCTGAAATTCGGGAACAATTATGGATGTAATGCATATGAAGCCGTCCAAATCAGAATGGTAGATCTCTAATGTTGGAAGTCGAGGAAGAGAAGCATAACCAAAAAAAAAAAAATCATCCATTTTCTCTATTTGATATCCAATCCATAACGATGTAGTAATCAATTGGAATCTTTTTCTCTTTGATTCAGTACTGCACCTCTGGATTTAATTTCTTTTGGAATGTTCCGAATTGATTAAACTTTTTTTCCGACAAAACTTGTATTGAACTAATTTTTACACCTTAGTTGAAATCTCTGAATAATTCTATATTGGCATCACAACTAGTCTGTTTTTCAAATTATGTATTGCATATTTCAAATGTATTAAACAGTATATTTAAAATGTATTGTATATTTAAAAAGTATTAAACAGTAGCGGATCCAGAGGGAGGGGGAGGAAAGGATGGGGTGACCGCCCAGAGCCCCGCGCCATAGAAAATTTTAATAAATGAGATATATATATATATATATATATATATATATATATATATATATATATATATATATATATATTACAAACGAATTCATAGTTCATATTGAAGATTGCCCTCGAAGCCACGCGCCGTAAACAAAAATTAAATAACAGAATTATAAAAATACAGACGAATAAAGTTTACATGGTAGGGTCTAACACCCAACTATCAGATCCCAGGACCCCACACTATACAAAAATGAAATTTGAACAATACAAATTTGCTTTTGATCATAAAAAAATCATATCATGCGGAACTAAAATGCAAAATTATAAGCTGAATACGTGAGTTTTGAAAGTAAATTTAGAACACTAAAATGGCATAAAATGCTGCCATTTTACCTCAAAATTTTCCTCCCCTTTCACTTGGGAGGTATTCTAGTGGGAGGTAGGCCCACTTGCCGGACTCGTTTCCCCCGCCATTACCATTACCAGTGCCAGTACGCTCCAAACCCCCCTGACCAAGGGGCCCCTGCAATGTACCAGAGCAATAACCCTGGACCCTGCGAGGCCTAAATCCGCTACTGGTATTAATTTATCATTAAATGAATTAATTTCCTATGTAGATTCACGTTTCAGAGGTTTCAGATATATTACTATTAAAGAGTTGAATCTCTTCGTGACCCGGTAATTCTTGATATTAAAAATTTTCAGGTGACGCTTATAGACGGGAAATAAAAAAACGTTCGGTTTTTTTGGAACGGTGGAATTGAGTTTTACTGGAACAGTTTAATAAGAAAAGTATCATTCGAAAGTAATTTCGAACTTTCATGTATTTTTTATCGTATATGTTTTATTATATAAACTATATAAAAGTAAGAATTAGGGAAAAAGAATCAAAAAGATTAAACGTATAAAATATTTTAAAAAAAAAATGTTTCATACAAATTTGAAATATACAAAGATAAAGATTAATTTAAATGAATTGAAAGTAAACCTAAACTAAAAATATATGAATTTCTAAGAAAAATTTTTCCCACATCAGGATCAGGAACAAGGTAAAGAGAAAAGAGTGGAGATATGATTTTTCGACACATGATTAAATTAAAGAAAAAAAAATATGGAAATTAATGGGCTTCAATAAATAAACAAACAATCAATAAGTGAAATGAATAAAACTTTTTTTTTATTGGATAAATTTCTGGCGTATTGCCCAAATCGTCAACGTCACTTTCAATTATTCATAACTTCAAAATCATAAGTAGTTTATAGAAGAAAACATTTATGGGAGAAAAATATATTAAAATTTCAAACTATCACCGTATTATACCGTTTCTTTTTTGAGTATGTATGTCACCTGAGATATTTAAATATCAGGAATTACGAAATCAATAGGAGAATAAACACTTCAAAAAATCCAAGCTTAGCGTGACAAGATAAAATATCCTGTATATCGAAATTATCTGAAACATGAATCGATTAGCTTACTTCATTAAACATGAAGGAAATTCGATCTAGTTTTGACTATTTATTTACCACACATAACAGTAGTTAATCTGATTTTCATGGCCTCATATCAATTTTATCATATTCCATCCACTACTTTCGCTTAAGCGCTCGAAAACGAAAATATGTTTGCTTGATACACCAATATTTCAAAAACATGTTCGATTTGGCACAAAATTAGAGGAAAGCTGGGGACTAATGTGCAAATGGTCCACAATCTATTTCATCAAATTCCCTTCAACAATTAATGTAATGTAAAATAATTTAATGTTTAATTTAACTTACAAATTGAGCAATAGAAGGGGATGGGACGGAAGGAATCGGAATGGAATGATGCGGGTCGGAATGAAGTGTATTGGAGTGAATGGAATGGAATGAAGAGGATCGGAATGAAGTGGAATGAAATGGCAAATGAGACTTCTATTTTTTTTTTTTTTAATAAAAAAGATTATTTCTGTCTATCATTTTCTTTGAATTCACAATTCCTTTTTCATGATAAACCATTGCTTTATTGATTAAATTGTACCTTTCTCCTTGTTTTCTCTACTAAAAGCCGTTCAATTTTTTATTTATTGTGGAAGATGATTTTTATGAAAATGGAAGTTTTATAAAATTTAAAAAAATAATAACTTCGAGATATATACATATTCAAAGGTACTACCGTTTTGATATCAAAATGTAAAACCATTATATATCATATATATATATATATATATATATATATATATATATATATATATATATATATATATATATATATATATATATTTTTTTTTTTTTTTTCGGGTGGCTCGATAGACCTTGTAGATCTTTGTCCGCGCGATGTGTTGTTCTTACAGACATTTATTGCTTACCGGAGCACAGACAGCCTGGAGAGGGTCATCCAACCTCACGTTGCTGCGAACCATGGCTTCCATGGTGCAGCGGCAGGCTGCCCATTGCTCCATAACCGGTCCCTTTGGTGCCAATTCGGCAGTGTGCTTCCCACCGACTCACTCGGGTTCAAGGACAGTGACGAATCGGTCTAGATCCACGGATTATGGCTGTTCGGAGTCAGCAGGCGCACGAGGACCTATATTTCTTTCCCCGAGGCAGACCGTCCATGGACCAAACCTCTAGGCGGCTATTTTATGTCCTGGAAAACCACAACGCGATTCACAATTAAGGTATACGGTGTAGGGTCATCACTCCTACGCCCGTATATATATATATATATATATAAATAAATTGTAAACACTAACAATAGGAGGATTCTTTTTGATCAATTTAAATCATGTTCCTATTTTTTTAACGCATAAGTGCTTTTCACCTGTACAAAGGAGATAAAATATTTTTTCTATCAAAATCAAATCACACAACGGATTTTTGACCACATATGAGCAGTGGCGTACGCAGCGGAGATCAAGGTGATATATACCCCCTCCCCCCTCCGCTCCCGGAAATGTTTTAAAAAATATGATTTTCATGTAAGTTTTGTATTTTGAGTAATAATTTTTGATCCAATTTTCATCCTAATCCTTAAAACTTACGCCCTATTTGGCCATTATAGAGACTTAATGATTACTTGCCTTCTTATTAAACCCCCCCCGAAAAAAAATTCTGCGCGCGAGCCTGCATCGGCGTTTTCACGGCAGCAATGACGTTATGAATGAATGAAAAAATAATTTTATTCTGCAACAAAACCTAAGAATAATGTACAGGCTTTATGTGCATTATTATATGATGTTCCTAATTATCAATATTTTGTAATTGTCCGTTCAGAGAGGTCAATTGATCTCTTGGTAACGAAAATTTGACTGCCAGAGGGGTACCCGTTGCAAAGAGATCTAAATTTCTATTCTTTCTGGCCGGGACATTTAAAAATTGTCCGTAGGGAGGGATTTCCGCTGGAGAAAGGTGTCCGTTAGGAATGGTATCACTGCATTAAATTTGAATGTAGTTGAACAACAACAGGCTATTCATGATACCAACATAGTTTTATCAGAGATTCAAAATAAGGTGTACAAGGAATCCAAGTTTTGTCAGAAAAAGTTTAATATGTTCAGAACATTCAAATAGAAATAAACTCCAAAGGTACAGCGCCGAATCAAAGAGAAAAAATATTCAAAGTGATTCTGAAATACCATTACTACATCGTTATGGATCGGAGATCCAATAGAGAGAGTGAATAATATTACAACTTCAACAACAAAAATTTAATTTAAATTGATTCAATTTTGGTTTGTTATTTTCAATAATGAATCATTGTAATTGACCAAGAAAAAAAAATTGTTTAACCCTCCCCCCTCCCTCAAAATTTGATGTTTTACGTTTCAAGATACGTAGTGTCTAAAAAGCAAATTAAAAAAAAAATATGTCCGTCCTTTGCTTTTCTCCGAGACTGCAGGGCCAATTTTTTTGAGATTTGGCACCAAAGCCACACACAGGTCATCCCAAGATGATCCTTGGAACACGGCATTACTCTCCTCCATTTCCTTTCCGAGTTGTGGCCGATTAGAGATTTCATACGCCCATATCACGGTCATTTATGAAGATAGAGGAAAAATATAAAGTGTCCACATTCACAGATGTTACGGGAGTTGAAAATTAAATATTAAAACCCTAATATCCACTTTAACATAAATATTAATATATTTTTTTTTTTTTATTGCTTCATTTTCTGTTCCCATTGTCGAAAATAGCATCATAGATCATTCTGAACCTTTTTCTATCCCTCAGTTATGGTCTCGCATCCTCGTTTTACTTGGCAGCGTTGTTATGGTATAATACACATTAGTATTTGCTTTTCAAGAAAGGTTTTTGTAACCGCAGTAGTCTGGACTCGTGAAGAAAACATAAGGTTTCATCTTCGTATCTAAATGATTCATATAATTTTGAAGTACATGAGTATTATCACTCCAATTCGGACCGATCTTTTTTAATGTATTTTCTAAATTGCATCTATATAATCTCAAAGCATTATATAGTATTTTTCTCACTTACCATTAATAAGATTATTATTAATAAAATTGAGATGTGATCTTTTGACAAGATTTACTTAGTTGCGAATATAGTACCTGTTACAGGAACTGTGGATACATTTCAGGTCCTTAAATCTATCGAACACATCGTTTGAAACAGGGAGGGACTCAGCCAGGTCTCCTCCACAATAATACATAAATCCTACCTGTTGCTTTAACATTTATTCTTCTGGTCAGATCGTTTTTTGATGTCTGTACTTTGGGTTCCACTCTTGATATTTATGATATTTTGATCTATAATTTGAATGTTAGCTCTTTTGTTCCTATATATTACGACATTGAAAAATCGTTAAATTGAAATTATAAGCGAAATTGTAAAAGAACTTTAAATTATCCTAGGTTATCAGATTTGACTTTAGGGTAAATTGGTTTTATAATCCAATAAGGTTCTTTTTAATATACCTCCACAATCCTTCGTTAAACTGCAGTATAACATAGGAATTGAAAAAGATGTGACTTCCTATTGAAGAGCTCTCTAAATAAAAAAATAAAACAAAAGGGATCCGTAGAAAAAACATGACTAATTATAAGTGTGAAACATCGTTCAGAACCTGCAACACGTGTAATCACCATCAATGTTGCTTCGGAGAGTTGGCGTCCGAATACCCAGAAAAAAAAGTAGCATGAAGCCTGCTCAGCATTCAAGAGAGATGAGGATTAAACCACTGATGGTAGCTAGAAGATTACATACGCAGAAGGCGGGAACAAGGAGACAGCGTACAGTGCATCGAATATAGAATAGAATAGAAAAATAAACTTTATTCTGGGACTAGTTCCCTTAAGAATAAAAAGTATGTACAAGTAAAACAGAAAACATCCCTGGCCAAAGACTACATTAGTAAAAGTCAATTATTATTTAAAATGATGCCAATTACAATATATAAGCAACGAAATAAAAAAGAAAGATTCTTCTGGTAACAAATTAAAATATTTTCTAAAGAGTTATCTACTACTGGGTATTTTGAACTAATCCCACCATTATGACCTTGTTTAAATTTTTTTTTGAGTTAGTACAATGGCCAAACTTTAATTCCGTTCGAGGTAATGACTTCATCAGTTACAATTAATTTCTCGTTAAAAGTGCATCTCTTCCCTTAGGAAAAAAATATAGCCAATAATGGAATTTGCTAGCCAAGGTATGTACCTTAAAATAGTACATTTGAATCAGGAAGATTCAGCAGAGATATAAATATCGAACAAAATATCGATATTTTTTTAATCTATCGAAATAGTAGTTCGATTTATCAGGGAGGGAAATCGATATTTCGATATATGGGGCCTCGATATTTATAATTTTTTAAAGGGACACACACATATCGATATTTCTGTGTCGATATAATTGAGATATTGTTTTTTTAATATCGATATTTCTGTGAAGATGTCATTAAGATATTGTTTTTATAATATCGATTTTATAAATATATGTTTTTTTTTTATAATAACGATATTTCTGTGCCGATGTCATTACAATTTTAAATTTACTTTTTTCTAGATACTACCGTAAGCAAAAGAAGGAACGATAATAATTGCGACACATAAGAAGAAATAAGTAGGATAAATTAAAAATATTTACAAATGAAAAAAAAAATGCATGATTAACAATGATATATATATAATAAATTAAGAATATAAAATGCTGTTTTAGTTTTTAATTTCCCAAATGAAAAACTTTGCATACGGGTTGCGACAACATTTTATTGGAGAGAGGGGAGAGAGGGGGGGGAATCAAACAATTTTGACCGGATTTCTCAATTATATTAAATATTTAAATTTTCTCAACTAGATACATTATGAAATATTTTAATTTTCTCAGCTCATTTGAA
The DNA here is from genome assembly GCA_948150685.1 of Rhaphigaster nebulosa. Classification (NCBI taxonomy): domain Eukaryota; kingdom Metazoa; phylum Arthropoda; class Insecta; order Hemiptera; family Pentatomidae; genus Rhaphigaster; species Rhaphigaster nebulosa. The sequence goes on from OX411307.1 coordinate 150,332,143, forward strand.
CTTTTCACTTACCTGTTGCGAATTTTGCTCTTTCAAGGTTAAACATTTGACTGAAAAATGAAGTATCAGCTATTGTCTATTCTTGCAAGCCATGGTATAACGAAGCTCTCAAAAAGGTTTTAGTTTGATATTTAAGGTCCCCCTTTTTGCACACCAGCTCTTCTGGACAAATAGCATTTCTCTAAGTCTACGCCCGGCCTTTGTGCCCATAAACTTAAGTTTTTCAAACATATCAACTCCTAAATATACAAACGAAGTTTTTTTCGAAGGTGATAAAGCTTAGGGAAACAAAAGCGCCTGAGGCCAAGAGGGCAGATACATGTCCCCTTGTCCCCCAGGGGTCTCTACTCCCTGGTCTCTCTCTACTCCATACTTTCTCCATAACGAACTGGAACAACAGATCTATAACACTTATAACCAGAGATGTAGCTATAACAATTTTTTGGAGGGGGTAAAATCTCAAATTTCTCAAAAATTTTGAACAGGTTTCCTAACTAAATTAAATATTTTAGTGTTTTACATCTTTTATTACAATAGATTGTTCATCTTTTAAAATATAAGTATTGGGAATTTATAATATTTATAATAAATAATCAATCATAGATTAAATAAAAGACCTCCAGTAATCCCAAGGAAAAATAATAATATTTATTAATAAAATAATATTAAGAAGAAATTTGGACAGCTCTAGCCGCTAAAAATGTGCCCGCAGCATTAATAAATGCCATAAAAAGCACTTATCATGACTCCAAAGGCATGGTTAGAATTAATGGAAGAATGTCTGAGGCTTTCGCCATGGGAAGGGGTGTTAGACAGGGGGACAGTCTTAGTCCTCTTCTTTTCATCACTTTTATGGACGAGATATTGAAAATCTGCAAGCGGAGGACAACACGGATGGTCGTTGGAAAGTGGAACATGAGGACAATCCTAGCGCAAGTAATGGTTTTTGCAGATGATATTGTCCTCGTAGCCGATTCCAAGGAAAATCTACAGCAGGCTGTTACGGAGTGGGAGGCTGAGCTAGAAAGGAAGGGTATGATATTGAATGTTGGAAAAAGCAAGGTGATGCACATCGGACGTGAAGAAGAGGAGGTTTTGGTTCACTGCAGGGGAGAAACCTTGGAGACAGCGCAGGAGTATACTTATTTAGGAGTAGTGCTCACCAGAAATGGGAAAATGGACCAAGAGCTCTCAAACAGGATTAAAAAAGCAAATAGCATATACTACCAGCTATGCAACACAGTGGTGGGGAAAAGGGAATTGGAAAATAATGTAAAATTACATATCTTCAAGTCCATATACCTACCTACCCTCATCTATGGAAGTGAGAGCTGGGTCCCGTTGGACAAGCACTGGAGTAGGGCTACTGCGGCAGAGATGAAATGCCTCCGGAAAATGGCAGGCAAAACAAGGAGGGACAGAGTTAGGAATGAGAGAATAAGGGGAGACCTGGGAGTGACTGCACTGAAGGAAACAGTGGAGAGACGACAATTGGGATGGTTTGGTCATCTGTGCAGAATGGATAAGGACCGGGACCCAAAGAAATTCTTTGAAGCAAGGCCTACCGGACGCCGCCCTCGAGGAAGACCAAGATTGCAATGGATAGACCATATCTCAGGGATTGGTGAAAGGAAGGGAAGGTCAATAAATGTAATGAAAGCGCTGGCTGGAGATCGAGAAGCTTGGCAGTCTTGGATCGGGGCACCTCCACGCTGAAAGGCACTAAAGGAGGAAGATAAAGAAGAAGAAGAAGAATAAAATAATATACAAATTTTATTTTAAAAATACATCATATATAAAAAAAAACATATCATTTTACTGGTATAGACAAAAAGTCAATTCGGTGGTAACTTTCCTTTTTCAATGAATCCTTCACTATTTTCATTATTTAAACCAAACACCAACAATGCAAAATAGGGCGCCCACTTGAGCCGGTCCGCTGCGCTCCGCCCAGTCCCGCCTCTGTCCGATTCCATCCTCAATTCACGGCGTCAACTCAGATCGCTCCGGTCTTTTAAAAAGGTATAACAGGAACTGGATAAAATTGGCTCGTGTCTGCAGAAAAGTTGGGTATAATTTTCTCGTTTTTTTTTGGGGGGGTAGATTACGAATATCATAATCCGGAAATCGAAATCGGTAGCTTTATTATGGTTTTAACCAAATTAAACTGTAAAAAAGCACTTTTATTTTTGTTTTTTAAATATTTTCAGTAAATATGCATTTTATCGAATAAACTTTCAAACAAATGTTGTTCCACTTAGAATTACCTACAAAAAAGGTCCATTTACATATTAAGCTAAAACTAACAATAACGGACCTACAGAGCGTCAAACCTGTGAAATTTTCGGTATTTCAACAAAAAAAGCTGCTGCAAATGGTTTTCTTTTTTCAGGATTATTTTTTTAATCAATAAAAGTTTCAAACAATAGTTTTTCAGCTTAAGATTACCTACAAAAGAGGTTCATTTTCAACTAACGATAAACACCCTACGGAGCGTCAAATCTGTGAAATTATCGGTATTTCAAGAAAAACCGGTATACCGCGAACTTTACACTCTAATAATTTAACAAGCTTATTAAAATGAAAGAACTGGTAGAAGGAAACCAAGTGTGACTTCCATCCTATCGGCATGAGCGGAAACGCAAGCCAAGAGCCTTTTGTCTTCCTATAGAAAGCTTTAGCTCCTTTCAGAACTTGTCATTCTTTCCTTCTTCTGCAAGTTCTTTCATTTTAATAACTTTGTTAAATTAGTGGAGAGTAAATTTCTCGATAAGCAGTTTTTTTTCTTGCAATACCGAAAATTTCAGTTATCGTTAGTTGAAAATGTAACTGAACCTCTTTTGTAGGTGATCTTAAGCTGAATCTGATTTTGATTTCCTGACCATGAAATTCGTTATCTACGCAAAAAAGCTGAGTGTGAAGTTCATGATAAGAGTTTTTTTTTATTAAAAAAAACGAAAATTTCACGGATTTGACGCTCCCTAGGGTGTACGTTTTTTGTAGATGATTTTAAGCGGAACAATTGTGTTTAGAAAAAATAAAAGCGTGTGTTTTCTTGTAATATCGAAATTTTGCAGGTTTCACACTCCGTAGATCCATTATCGTTAGTTTTAGCTTAAAATGTAATCAGACATTTTTTATAGGTAATCTTAAGTTGAACAACTTTAGTTTGAAACATTTTTTGATAAAATGCATATTTATAGAAAAAATAAAAAACACTTACAGCAGGCTTTTTCTTGAAATACTAAAGATTTCACGGGTTTGACATTCCTTAGGTCTGTTATCGTTATTTTTAGCTTAAAATGTAACTGGACATTTTTTTTTGGTGAACTTAAGCTGAATTCGATTTCGATTTCAGGATCATAAGATTCGTAATCTACGCGAAATAAAGTGACAAGGAGAGGATCCCACATGTGGCTTCTAGATTTTGATGGAACCTATTTAGGTGAATCTAGGCCTTAAAATATTGGAGTTTCCTGAAGATTAGGGGCCAACGCGCCACAGGAGCCCCGGAAAAAAATCGGGAAGTTTTCATGTGCAAAACACATTTTATTTTAGTACGAAAACGTTTCTATTAGCAAGGGAAATAATAAAAAAAATAATTCATCAAAACCATCGAGCAGTATGCTCGGTAAGAATACAAAAAACACCCTCAAAATAGTGATTTTTGAAGGGAAAGCAATAGTTTTCTCAAAAACCGAGATCAGATTTAGATTTCTTACCCCCCAAAAACAGTTTGTTTCTAATGTTTATGAAAATCAAAAAACAAAAAGTTTTTTTGCTAAATAACAGTCAACTAAGGAGTTTTTATCAATATAGTTTTATATATTTTCCTGCCTCACATGGACAGAGCAGGAGCTTAAAAGTTTGCATAAATTTACAACATAATGTAAGGACATTAAACAAAATAGGACATTTTCTAGGATCAGTAGAAATACGTTTTTGGAAGCAAAAACCACATCGGTTTTTCATTTTTAAACCGGTTTTTCATTATAAAAGTTTGGTCTGAAAATAAATTTTATAATCCTAGTTTTATTCACTACAGTTTACTTTTTCAAATGTGTGAATAAACTTCGAAATCGGTAGTTAGGTTTATCTAGAAGTTATAGCTAAAAATGTGAATTGTAATAAAATCCTATTCACTGTTGGCCAGTGTTTATATTCCTCATTATCACAGGCCTTGTATGAACGTTCCGTTTTAACTAGAAATAACGTAAACTAATTTTTAAATTCCCTTGTTATTTCGTAAAACTTAAATATGACGTGAACTATTCTGCTATTTCCAATAAATAATTTTGAAATTATTTATTGGAAATATCAGAATAGTTCATGTCATATTAATGTTTAACGAAATAACAAAGAAATGCAAAGATTTATTCACGTTAATTCTATCTAAAGCGGAAAGTTCCTTTATTTATAACAGCCTGTGATAAGTATCTCGGTTTTTGAGAAAACTAAAAAAGTTTCATCAAAATCGAAGGTATACATGTGGAATCCTCTCCTCGTGAGAGTAATGGTAATAAGCAGGTTTTTCTTAAAATACCGAAAATCCACAGGTTTAACGCTCAAATGAGCCGTTACCGTTAGTTTTAGCTTAAAATTTAAATAGACGTTTTTTGTAGACGAATTTAAGCGGAACAATTATTTGAATAAGAAAAAATAAAACCCAACTCCCAGCAGGTGTTTTCTTGAAATACCGGAACTTTTTTTGATAAAATGCATATTTACAGAAAAAAAAATAGAAAATGCTTTTTTTACAGTTAATTTTAACTAAAACCATAATAATGCTAACGATTGCGATTTCCGGATTATGACATTCGTGATCTACGCAATAAAATGAGTAAAAATTACACTATGTAGAAACACCGCAGAACTGAGCAATTCACTTAAACATCAGGGGGTAGCTGATATACTATATGCATGTAATTGAACGATGGCCCGCCCACTAGACCGCAGGTTTGGCCCCGGGCGCCGGGGCCAAACCTGCTCCGACCTATGTGAGCACAAGGGTGGGCCGATTGAGTGGGAGTAGCGAGAGAAGCTCTCTCATGTATATGAATAAATAAAAATCCAGCGTTTCAATAATTTAGTTTACCTACTACCCTTTCAAGCTGAAGTCAATTTGACCACCAACGTCTTTTCTTTTTAAATACCTACCTACATAGTTTCTTGCGTATTCGAAAACATCACAAATTTATTTTCTATACATAACAACGGGAGGAAGACAGAAAGCAATCGTTCATTGAAAAATTTATTTTCATTAAAAGTTTGGATATATCAAACATTATTGAGAATGGAGCTATTAAAAATTAATGAATTAAAAATTATAAAATTAACAAAACATGAAAAATCACTTTGTTGTAAATAATAAATCGTTTCTGGTATATTCTGTAGTAACTACTTTATTGTTTATTAGACACTGATATAAACATTACCTATTACCAACTGTTAATATTAGGTAATGTTTAAATCAGTTCTTTATTAATTTAATTTTATTCAATAAATTTTGACTCGTTATTTTGAAACAGAATAAAATTAACCATAAAGAGGGCTGTGGTAGCTATGAATATATATATGAAGGCATTCCTGTGTATAGAATTTCGGCATAAAACTATCCGTTTTAATTGTAACCTTTTTTCATTTCAAATGTAATCCAACCGGACATGAATTAATTCTATTTTATCTAATTTATTATTGAAAAATGATCATTTTAATTAAAATAATGACATTGGAAATAATATCGATACATTCTTCCGACATTTTTTTCGTTTATTAAATAATTGATATCGTGCTAATTTCGACTGTTTAAAATTTTTGAAAAAAAATTATTGCTTATTTATTTTTGCATATTTAATATTTAATATTTTTTTGGAGGGGAGAGGGTAGTGAATTACACGATTTGGTGATCGTTCATTATGTCTTCGAAGTTGCCAATGCCGAATCCATTTTTGAAATTTTGTTTGGCAACGAGATTTTCTGATTATTAGTATTTTGCCAAATTCTTCGGTATAGGTCTCGTTTTCAAGAGTGCTATTCCTAATATCGAAATTTCGATCCCGCAGGCGCATTTTGATTTCCTGTTACTATTGAAGTTTTTTCAGTATAGGGATCGTTTATAAGATTTTCAAGGGTTCTGATTCCATTTTTTAATTGGATTTTGATCGCACATGCGCATTTCAATTTTATTATTGTTGAAGTTTTCTTCAGTTTAGAGATCGTTTATTAGGTTTAAGAGAGTTCAGATTATATTTTTTTGATCGCGCATACGCATTTCAAATTTCTGTTAATGTTGCAGTTCTATATGAAATAGGGATCGTTCATTAGGTTTTTGAGGGTTCTGATCCCGTTTTTTAATTGAATTTTTTATTGAGCATGAGAATTTCGAATTACCATTAACCTTCATAGTTGCCTTCATACAGCCTTCTTCATGATTAATTTCATTCTGTATCAAAATTAACATTTGAAACATATTGAATAAAATTAAATTCATAAAGAATGATTTGAAACTGATATAAACATTACCAAATATTGACTTAGGCAAATTAAACCAGAAACGATTTATTATTTACAACAAAGTGATTCTTCACGTTTTATAAATTTTATATGTCTTGTAATTTTTCAATTAATTAATTTTTAATAACTCCATTCTAGAGTTTTAATAAAAACAAACTGTTCACTGAAATATTGCTATGTATCTTTCTTTCGTAGTTGAGTCCTTTCACTAACTTGGGCCAATTCATGTCTTTGCAAAATTTTCACCCTTAGATGACGGATTATTAAAAATATTAAAATTATAATAAATTCCACCTATGTTATGCTACATATTCAATTATCTTTTGTCATTAATAAGTCATCAGAAGTGAATTTTAAAAAAATTGATTTTGCATTTTTTCTGTCTTTTGTCATGTCCCCATTCACGGATGCCCTCCTTTATGGCTAGTTGCAAACCTTACTCCGGCCTGAAAACGCTGGTTGCTAGGCCATTTTTAGTGCAAACCCTTCTAACTTATTGTGTAGGAGTTCTGAACCTAAATCTATAAAAATGCAGTGTAGACAGTGCATTTTGTGTATGTCTTCAAGTGTGGGCCTCAGTCCTTTGTCGAAACTTAAACTTGGCGGCAAGAAGGTACTTGTATTAATTGTTTGGTTATGTACGTGTTGGCATCACTGTTAGTTCCCGCCTAAGGAGAGATAACCTTCAATGTTCCTAGAAAAGCTTCCCAATATTGTGCAAGGTACAACATGTTTGTTTTTATTTGAATTCATAAATTCATTTTTTCAGTCCTTTTCCTGTACTGGAGTCCTAGAAGAAGGTAAGTACACTTAGTTTTTTTAACGTAGTTCGTTGCTGAACGATTGCATGTTTTCACATAGAAAAAGTTGTTATGTTTATATTGATGATGGGGTACTATTTTCTAAAAATACGTTGTGTTCTCAGTCCTTTGTGCCTCAGGTCTTTGCTTCAATGACTTCAGTAACAGTAAAATTGAGAGCCTCCTATTTAAATCTTACTTTATTTATTTTTTTTGAGAGAGGGAGAGGGGGTTTTAAACTGTAGTTTTCACATAACATTCTACATAGCTTTATTATCAAACAATTTCCGTCAGAAAATCATTACAAGAATGCCAACATTTTGAAATTTCAAAAAGGTCAAACAATTTTTGCACAGATAATAATTATTTCAATGTGTTCACTAATATATAATAATATGTGTTCGTGTTTTCGCTAGTATCACCATTCTGAATAATTGTTTTATGTGTCCACTTTTCTAAACGTATTATTTATTCCGTCGTATGGGATACTTATACCAAAATTTGTTTAATATGACTTTGAAGCCCCAGCAGAATATATCTTAGCTACTAATATAATTAATTATTAATTTTATCAGGCAAAATGAATCATTTCTTGCCAAAAACTTTGATTCACAAAAAATATAGATACCATGTTTTACGGCCGAGTGTCTCGTTTACTAAGGTGGCAATGCTGTCCCACCATGCTAACTCACTTTTTACACATTTTAATATCGGAAAAGAACGTTTACCGTCGCAATTAGCAATTTAAGTTGCTGGGCCATTTACCAATATCCTTATAGTGCATTTTACTTATTTTTTTTTAGACTTGTAGAAGATGTTGCTACATTGGGAACATGTAATCTGCTTTCTGCCTCTCTTTGGCTTGAAGTTGATATGGCTGAATTGGGAGGACTCTATGTACATTCGAATTGAGTTTGACTTCTGGAAAATGTGGCTAAATCGTGAAGAGTTCCAGATCTTAATGATAATATTGGTAATTATTCTCCTATAGCTCTGTGTTGAACTACTACACAGTGAGACGCGACTTCTGTATTTCTGCTTCGATTTCTTTGGATGCAGCACGACATTAAAAAATTCAGAAAGCTTGCGAGTTCTTGATATAACATTTTGGTCCATTTTTTCCTTTTCATCTTTTCCTCTACATTTTGCACTTCCTGAAGCGTAATGCCGGTTTTTATCTCTGGACCTGTTGCTTATATTGAAAATTTCAGTTTGGATAGAAGAAAAATGAATTTAAAAACAAAATGTGGTCCTCCTACTTCCTACTAATATTATACATCTCGAAGTCTGAACTACATTTAATGGTATGACAATTTACTCATGTTGATTCATTTGGATACAATTATTTGTTTATTTTAATACCTAAATGAAGGCGATAATAGAAACGGAAATAAATAAAAATGTATCAAATTTTATTTTTAAAGATGTAATATTTAAATACAAAAAATATAGAATGACGCCATTTAAAAAAAGAAAAAATTAAGAATCCCGAAATATAATTTTAACAAAGAAAAGAAAACGTTATACAGAAAAACTACAAACTTATTTAGCATTGCATGGTTCTTCATTTCTTAAATAAACCAAATTCACTAAAAATATAGTTATAATAATTTAAAATTATAAATAGGAAAACCCCGCAACAAATTGCTGCACACAAATTTGGTTTATTATTACCAAATAGTTATATATCCAAAATATTTTATGTGTCCATTAACACGGCTTTCCCTATAGACATTGGCGTAGCCAGAGGGGGGGGGGGATCCGCCGGTCAGATCCACCGCGAAATTAAAAAATGCTTTTACTTATTCTTACTTGTAAACAGAAATTGTATAAACCTATTTGAAAGTTATTTCATAAATATTATACCAAGGCATATAAAATATTATATTTAGAGAGGGATCCCTTACATACCCGGTTGGGGTGGGTTTCTTTAAAGTAGATCCTTGGATAGACCCCCCTCCCCCCAAAATGAAATCCTGGCTACGCCACAGCTTATAGCCTTGGGTTAGAGTCCAATAAAAAATATGTTTGCTATGTCTTCGCTAATATTAGTCCGATTACACTTTTTAGCTTTGTGACGATGAAATTCTTTTACAAATGAGCATTTGGAACGTTCCATACTAACTTGCAGAATACTTTGTTAGATATGTAAACAAAGTTCAACACGCTATACCTCTGCTAATACTGGTCTAATTTCGAAGTTTTTGTTTAATTTCTAGGGAATTTAATTACCTTTCGATCTGTCGTAAAAAAAACCAAACTGGCGTATGGCGGAAAGACGAATTTTTTATTTATTTTTTTAATTCTACCTATCTTGAAGCGTAGAAATTTTGAAGGTGAGGGGATACATTTTTTTTTTGTCTTTGTCGATTACTATGTTTCCTGATTGAAAAATAATAAACCAAAACCACAAAATAGAAATCCACCTACTTTTTGTAAATAAATTAAATGGTAAGGTTAACGGGGCCTTGGCTGTAAGTACAATATAATACTAATCAGCAACTTCACAAGCAACAATGCATCTATTGAGCACTTGCTTGTCTTCAACAATTGTGCAGTTATCTTGACTGTCCGTTCCTGATTCTGGGGTCAACACTATTGTGTATTCTTGGATTGAGAGATGAATTTAGGCATCTGTACCAAAGACCTGTATGGGATTTCTTCCAAATGACCCTTTTTAGCTTCAACAGGATATCGAATGGGCTTTCAAATGTTTACATTTTTAAGGAATTCTTGGAAGCTAATTGGATTTCGCCTGAACTTTTTATAAATGCCTTTCCAGTTCTCAGCCCGAAAACACGCTATTTAGTATAGAAAACAACTAGTACAGTTGGAACCACTGATTACTGGGAGACTTGAAAATCTGACAATGTCTGAATTCCGATTGGCTTTACAAGAAGTGACATGACTGTGGGAAAGCTATTCGATTACAGTTCTCAATCTTGAAGAATGGTGGGTTTAGTGGACTTTTTCATAAACTTCCTGATTCGGACTTTTTCCCGGTTTCATGATTCAAATATTTCTATGTGCAACGTTACTCTACCGGATGCAACTACCGGATACCGTTTTCTGGATAAACACATGCTTTCTTGCAAACAATGTATACAGCTGTGCGGTGCCATCGGCACATTCCTTGTAAAAATTAATTCATTTACATTAACTTTTGCCCACTGTGCGCCGTCCTTTATGAAGTATTGATGTAATAATAATAATAATAACAATAATACTTTATTGATTTAAAAAAAATTAAAGTTACAAGCAGAAAAAAAAATGTACAAGTATTTTACAGCAACAGAAATATTTATATAAAACTAGTTTTAACTGACTCATTTTTGTCGAAAATAGTTTTAACTTGTAAAAACAAAAAATAGGGACGCTATATTCATTCCGCAAATTCTAATTTTCCCTATAATCACCAGTTAATTCTAAGATTACTTAGTTAATAATTTTATTAATAAAAGGGCTATGATAAAACTAACTAGGAAATCCGGATTTCAGATTTTGACGTTAACATTGCTACACAGTGCGCATTCAGATGGGACCCTACAATCAATACCTCTAATAAACTCAAGTTCATGAATTTCTTACGTTACTTATTTACTTTCCGATGGCAATTTACCTTTTTAGAGCAACATAGTGAATAGGTAGTAGCCAGGGTTCTAATTCACTCTTGTTCGGCTCACTTCTTGACAAGTGTCAAGTCGTCGTACATTTTATAGCTGCAATGAGCCGCTAATTTGAAAAGTCAGAATTCAGTAGATTGTAAAAAGTAGACTGCTGTCACAATTTAACAGTCACTGTAATACCTTATAGTAAATAAATCATATTCGTTGCACTAGACGGTCACACAGTGAGCCAATGATCTTAAAACCTGACCAAAATACGAATAATTCAATTCAGACATTGAGTATGAATTAACACATACTTGGTTTTTACACCTGAACTAATAGGAATCCGATGTTTTATGCCGTGGAAACTAGTTTATTTGTAGGTTTAATGTTAAATCCTACCTTTTATCATTGTCTATTTATTTACTTCATCACTTAAATCTTTCAAAATTTTGATTGCCATTGACGTCAGTGATCTTTTATTAGATACACTATTATGGGCAAATCAACTCAGGGTAAGTGTAACAAAATATAATAACTTTTTTAATATTCTTTTTAGACAAAAAAACTTCTTTTTTTTTTTTACTTTTACGTGATACAATGACCTTTCTTTCAAAATTAGAAAAAGGATATAAAATAGTCATATTTTTTACAACGGTACTTCAGGTAATATTATTTCGAAATAAATATCATCTCATAGCATAAACTCATTTTTTGATTAGATTAAGGTTAAAACTATCAAAAAGCAAAAAAAAATAGTGTTTACTTAATCTAATAATAATCTTTTATTAAAAATTTACCGGCCTCTAAATTCTGCCGTCCGGGGCCCTCTGTCCCCTTTGCCCTACTAGTTCCGATCCTGGGGTGCGGAATCTTGAAGTTCGCCCCAGGCCTCAGTTGGCCAAGCTACACCACTGTCAAGATTATTTGAGATATCTTAGAACAATATTTAATATTTAATATTTAAATATCTTAGGAGATATTTAAATGAGATATCTTAGGACAATACGACACACTATATTAAGGCATTTGTCTTCAAGGAATAACATACACCCCTTAAACTTCACACTTTTTATATTTTATATGTTATTCCTTGAAGTCAAATACCATTGTAAATTAGTACCCTTAAACACACAAATATAAGAATGAAAAACAATTTTACTATGTGATCATAACAGCGGTTTGACATTTTGCAATTTAAGGTAGTCAGCCTCGTTAGTCATTTCTTCCAACTGATTTAATACATAATTTAGTAACTGTCCATTTTTAAATGTCAAACTATATTTTAAAATATGCAAAGATAGCAAGAGAATAATAACCGTCAGTTGCTGTTTCTTTCTGTTTCTGTGTAACCAAGAGATTAGTGGGATCATAAAAAACTGTTCCCACCGCTTTTGGTAAGCGGGATTGGGTAGATGGTCCTTTTAAATTTGTTTTGGGAAGGTGGCTAAATACTGCCCCTCTAAGCCAAATTCGAAATATTAAACTTAAGCTTAAAATTAAAAAAAAAAAAATTTATACAAGCACCTCTATTCCATATCTGCAAATTTGGTGTCGTCATTGGGCAGAACTAAATAATCTTTCCTCTGAGTAAACATAAACAACAATTAACTAAGTTTTAGGATTTTAAAACAGTGGCCCTAATTTCGTTTATCAATTAAATTCTCAATTTTCTATTCATTTGAAGTCAGGGGCGTTTAAATAGAGGCAAATAACTTCCCAAAACGAAATTTATTTGCATTAAAACAGTTAAAACGTTTTGATTATTGATTTTATTAAAAAAATAATAGCAGCTTTACCACCTTAACGAGTAAACTTACGGGTTTCGGGCAAGTTAAAGATGCACAAAATACTCTAGTCTACAAATAATAATGATCATATAAAAAACATGATGCCTTGATGTACCAGAATATCGTTCTGAAGTTGAACAAAAACTATAACCCGCTACTCCCCCTTCTATGGTTGAAAACTACTGAGCCAAAACACAAACGGTCACAATTATTTTACTTTCAACAGCCAACTAGGTGGTACTGAAGTATTTCAAAAGTTTTTTCTACAGGAGATGTAATAATATCAATCTGGATAACTGGGGAGATGAATTTAGGAGACGGGACGGATTTCCTGCACCTTATCTTAATTTTTTTCTCAGTATTTTATCTTTTAACAACTGATTCTAGTAATACATTAATGCAATATTGTGTTACACGTTTTAAAACTTAAAATTGAAAAATAATAGAACTACATAAAATTCCAAATACTACCATTAAAAAACCACTTGCGAATGGGTAGGGGAGACCAAGGGGCCTGTCGGATTTTCCCATGTCTCAAAATTCGAGAATAGTTTAGTCCACTTGGAGAATTTAAGTTGCTTAAAATCCATAATCATTATCAAATATCTAATACGGGAATTTCATTGTTAGTTTAAATTAAATTCATTAGAAGTTCAAAATGCTAAATTGTTGAGGTAAACTTAATTTACAACTAGGGGATTTTACAAAGTATTCCCAATATACATTACAACCTATGAATTTGCATATATATTTCATTTAGTAATCTCGGTTGTATTTTCTTAAAATCTTGTGAAAATCACAAGAGAGTTTCTGGATCAGTTCAGTTGGGACTTGGATAATTGGAATGTTAATTTTAAAAAATGAATTTATTTATAACAACTTTTAATGTTATAGAAAATATTTAAAGATAATGTAGTGTCTGAGGATGGGGAGAATGTTCCCGAAAAGTAACGAATGTTCAATAATTTGATTTATTAAATAAAGTTGTTTGGATTGGAAGTAATGTCCAACAATGATTTTATGAAAAGCTTCTTGAAAAACTACCTAGAAAAAATTAGAAAACAATTAGAATCTTGGTTATAAGTGGCCAGCATTTATTTATTTTTTACAATTTAAGATCTTATTGAGACCTGGTTAATATAATTATATTCATTTCTCTTTTCTCATTTAAAAAAAATATTATTATTTATTGATCTCATTATATTCCACACTAAGGTGTATAAATGATTCTCATTTTTTATATTAGAGAGATACTTTGTCCTAATTCATAAGAAGTATGAGCACCTGGATTTTTTAAAGATTTTATAAATTAATGGATGTGAAAAGGGATCAAGAAAATTTTTTCCTCATATTTATATTTTTAATACCCTGCTGTATGCATTTACATACTTTTTTAAACTACTGTATATTGATCAATGACAGAAGAACCCTTGTTTACCCTCTTACTTATACTATCAGACATTTTTGGCCAAACACGAAGAAAGCTGTAAAAAAATCCATCAAAATTATATAATATTCATAATTTATAAGTATAATTAATTAAAGTATAAAGTATATCATAACAGCTGTTTCGGATTCATTAATCACACAAGCGACACAATATTTATCTATATACTTTATTTATTATTTATATACTTTAATCAATATATTACTTTTATTCATGATAACATTGTTTATGTTTATTTATAATTTAATACTATATTACTTCCATATTGTGCAACACATTATTAGGTTATCAAGGCTGCTGTTTATGAAATGTTATCGATATGATGATCCCACGCTCCCGTATAAATTCTTTCTAATTTTACCCATTTTTTATTTTGTGGTGGTTTATTAGTTTATCGGTGGTTTAGGATGATGAATACACACTTTGGGTTAAATATCGTAACTCTGAGCACTATACCGGGTGCTTAAGAAGTTTAAAAATAAAGGAGTGTGCAGAAAGAATTGATCACTAGAATTTATCTACGTGAAGGAAGTGAAAAAACATTATTCTGAAGGCATATTCGTAATCAGCATCGTTCTCATATCCTAATAATCTACCTCCACATTTAAAGAAATTCTTTAAGATCAAATTGTAAAAAATCAATACAAACGTTTGATCATAATATCGAAGTAATTTTCATAAATAGCATCCTTGATATCCTGATAATTTACCCTATCTAAGAAATTTAGAATGTTGAAAAAAAATCGATATGTGAGTGCTTGATTATAATACCAATGGTAAATTCAGTCAGCACCCCTCAATAACACTAGTCTGCGTATCAGATGGCTAAAAACCAGTAAGTGATAATAGCGCATTTGGTATACTGATTACAGAACTGTTCTTAGTTTTCTTTTATCACTTATAGTTTTTCACAATATACCCAATTTGAAGAATATATGAGGATCAAAAATGACTTATCAGTGGTGACTTCAAAGTTATAGGCATACTATTAGGACAAGCTGGGTTTACAAGAATCTCTTATGTTTATGTGAATGGGATGGTAGGGCAAAGTCCAAAGACGTAGGAGTGTGAAAGCTTGGTCAGAGCAGAAAAATTTTGTGCCTGGAACTAAAACCGTCAAGAATGAACCACTTGTAGATCAATAAAAAGTCTTACATCCACCACTACATATAAAATTTGGCTTAATGAAGCAATTTGTACGGACTTTACCACAGAATGGGACAAGCTTCAAGTACACTTCTAATAAATTTCCTTACATCACACAAGACAAATTGAAATTGGGAGTTTTTGTTGGTCCTCAAATTAATAAACTAATAAAGGATGATGATTTTCAGAAAACAATGAATGAGAGAGAAAAAACACATGGGTCGCCTTCTGATCTGGTGTTGAAAACTTTCTAGGAAATAATAAAGATCACAGGGCATTTGCTGAAACAATGTTGACAAATTTCAAGGAGTTGGGATATAACATAAAGGTAAAATTTCACTTCTTGCATTCCCATATTGACAAATATCCAGAAAATATAGGACATTATAGTAAAGAGCAAGGTGAACGCTTTTACCAGGATATTAACGAGATGGAAAGAAGATACCAACGGAGATAAAATGAGTCTATGACAACTGACTACTGTTGAATGTTAAAGACAATAAAAGTGGAGGATCTGCAAGAAAGTCAAAGAAGAAAAAAATTGATAATTAATGAAATACTGCATTTTGTTTTGTTGCAAGATAGTCAAAATGTTATTAGAGCAGTTCTTTACAATATTTTTAAAAACATATTTTTTACAATAAATGCATGAAGTAATATTAATATATTGTGCTTACACAAGTTAAAATCTTGAAACCATAATTCTCATTTTGTTTAAAAACTTGATGTGGAAAAAAATGAAACTAATTTTTAGAATCAGCATAAAAAATTATTCAATAACACCTATCACAAACAATTCATCTGACAAAAAGTTTCGAAAAGCAGAATGATGAAATCTAATAATCTGCCCAGATATTTAAGAACTTTAAAATTTTTTTATGAAGTAGCTGTACAATGAAAAAGTACCCACATAATTTTGGCTGAATTACTTTTTGTGATCAAATATAGATATGGATATTTATTGTACTTGGTTCATAGTTAATTAACAGCTGCCTTAATACTCTTAGAGAGTAATAAAAATGGACTGAGCACTGAAAGTCTTTATTACCCTTCACTTGAAAAGTACTCAAATCCTGAACAGTAGTTAAATATTGCCCAAATCAACTTTTAGGATAAAATGTAAAAGCCTAGTTACAAGTATTTCAAACACAATTCTCACCAATATGAGATGTATAAATTTTATTATATTATAAAATTGGGAAAATACTATATATAGTTTAATTATATAAAATATCTTTAATACTAGGTCAACAAATATACATATTTGCACAACTAATAAACATATATAACTAAACATGGAAAAAACTACAAGAAACAATTGTAGAAACATACAGGTATGTATTTAATTTTTTTTTTTTTTAAATTGTTTGATAATACAAACAAATGATGCATACATTTGAAAATTTTCTTTGGATGTGTAAAATTAAAAAAAAACATTATAGAATAAACTTCAAAACAAATAGCTCAATAAGAACTGACAACTTATTGCAATCAAGTAAAGAAAATAATAATCTAGATCTAAAAATATAGCTTTATATTATAAATATATATAAAAAAGTGTAGATAAAAATATTTATAGATCATATTTATTTTATACATTAAGTAATTACATGACTAGTTGAACATTACTAAACAGCCACAGATTGTTAAAAACAAAATATATCAAATAAAGAATAATGCATCTATGCCTGAACATGGCTTCCAGAATTAGGATATCTCCTTCAAGTTTTTATTAATTATGCTTAAGAAAAAACAGATATCAAATTATAAATAAGACAATTTGAAGTTCAGTGAACAAAATAGGAGGTTTAAATAATTTTATATACCTGTGGGAATCAAAACCAATTACTCATTTTAAAGGAAAGGTTGTAAAAAATTTTAACAACAATTACAGTGATCAAAATCACATTTCTTGCTTAACAGAGCCCATTTCTTCTAGAAAAGCTTGCAGTCCCTCAGGCCACCTTTGTTCATCAAGCTCCTTACTCCAAAGTTTGTACTAAATATGAAAACAAAAATATTAAAATTAAAATTGTTTAAAAAAATAATATCTTAAATAAGAAATATTATATAATGCCACTGATGGCCTTCATATTTTGTGCCTAAAACCCACAACCAATAATATAATTAACTTGTAAACTTAAATGGTTGTACAATGTGCTTCAACACTACTTAATAAATCCATTCAGTCAATAAATAAAAATAAAAAAATTTATGAAAAATCATAATGCGTTACTAGAAAAACATAGCTTAAATGGACACTATTCTATAAATAAAAACTATTAATAATGTTGAATCATTATACATACAAATGTTCCATAGAAAGAAGTAAGGATTGCCTCAGTCAAATTAGTTTAATAAATATTTCAGACAATGATAATCTCATGATAACCTCAAAATTTTCCTCCCCTTTCACTTGGGAGGTATTCTAGTGGGAGGTAGGCCCACTTGCCGGACTCGTTTCCCCCGCCATTACCATTACCAGTGCCAGTACGCTCCAAACCCCCCTGACCAAGGGGCCCCTGCAATGTACCAGAGCAATAACCCTGGACCCTGCGAGGCCTAAATCCGCTACTGGTATTAATTTATCATTAAATGAATTAATTTCCTATGTAGATTCACGTTTCAGAGGTTTCAGATATATTACTATTAAAGAGTTGAATCTCTTCGTGACCCGGTAATTCTTGATATTAAAAATTTTCAGGTGACGCTTATAGACGGGAAATAAAAAAACGTTCGGTTTTTTTGGAACGGTGGAATTGAGTTTTACTGGAACAGTTTAATAAGAAAAGTATCATTCGAAAGTAATTTCGAACTTTCATGTATTTTTTATCGTATATGTTTTATTATATAAACTATATAAAAGTAAGAATTAGGGAAAAAGAATCAAAAAGATTAAACGTATAAAATATTTTTAAAAAAAAATGTTTCATACAAATTTGAAATATACAAAGATAAAGATTAATTTAAATGAATTGAAAGTAAACCTAAACTAAAAATATATGAATTTCTAAGAAAAATTTTTCCCACATCAGGATCAGGAACAAGGTAAAGAGAAAAGAGTGGAGATATGATTTTTCGACACATGATTAAATTAAAGAAAAAAAAATATGGAAATTAATGGGCTTCAATAAATAAACAAACAATCAATAAGTGAAATGAATAAAACTTTTTTTTTATTGGATAAATTTCTGGCGTATTGCCCAAATCGTCAACGTCACTTTCAATTATTCATAACTTCAAAATCATAAGTAGTTTATAGAAGAAAACATTTATGGGAGAAAAATATATTAAAATTTCAAACTATCACCGTATTATACCGTTTCTTTTTTGAGTATGTATGTCACCTGAGATATTTAAATATCAGGAATTACGAAATCAATAGGAGAATAAACACTTCAAAAAATCCAAGCTTAGCGTGACAAGATAAAATATCCTGTATATCGAAATTATCTGAAACATGAATCGATTAGCTTACTTCATTAAACATGAAGGAAATTCGATCTAGTTTTGACTATTTATTTACCACACATAACAGTAGTTAATCTGATTTTCATGGCCTCATATCAATTTTATCATATTCCATCCACTACTTTCGCTTAAGCGCTCGAAAACGAAAATATGTTTGCTTGATACACCAATATTTCAAAAACATGTTCGATTTGGCACAAAATTAGAGGAAAGCTGGGGACTAATGTGCAAATGGTCCACAATCTATTTCATCAAATTCCCTTCAACAATTAATGTAATGTAAAATAATTTAATGTTTAATTTAACTTACAAATTGAGCAATAGAAGGGGATGGGACGGAAGGAATCGGAATGGAATGATGCGGGTCGGAATGAAGTGTATTGGAGTGAATGGAATGGAATGAAGAGGATCGGAATGAAGTGGAATGAAATGGCAAATGAGACTTCTATTTTTTTTTTTTTTAATAAAAAAGATTATTTCTGTCTATCATTTTCTTTGAATTCACAATTCCTTTTTCATGATAAACCATTGCTTTATTGATTAAATTGTACCTTTCTCCTTGTTTTCTCTACTAAAAGCCGTTCAATTTTTTATTTATTGTGGAAGATGATTTTTATGAAAATGGAAGTTTTATAAAATTTAAAAAAATAATAACTTCGAGATATATACATATTCAAAGGTACTACCGTTTTGATATCAAAATGTAAAACCATTATATATCATATATATATATATATATATATATATATATATATATATATATATATATATATATATATATATATATATATATTTTTTTTTTTTTTTTTCGGGTGGCTCGATAGACCTTGTAGATCTTTGTCCGCGCGATGTGTTGTTCTTACAGACATTTATTGCTTACCGGAGCACAGACAGCCTGGAGAGGGTCATCCAACCTCACGTTGCTGCGAACCATGGCTTCCATGGTGCAGCGGCAGGCTGCCCATTGCTCCATAACCGGTCCCTTTGGTGCCAATTCGGCAGTGTGCTTCCCACCGACTCACTCGGGTTCAAGGACAGTGACGAATCGGTCTAGATCCACGGATTATGGCTGTTCGGAGTCAGCAGGCGCACGAGGACCTATATTTCTTTCCCCGAGGCAGACCGTCCATGGACCAAACCTCTAGGCGGCTATTTTATGTCCTGGAAAACCACAACGCGATTCACAATTAAGGTATACGGTGTAGGGTCATCACTCCTACGCCCGTATATATATATATATATATATAAATAAATTGTAAACACTAACAATAGGAGGATTCTTTTTGATCAATTTAAATCATGTTCCTATTTTTTTAACGCATAAGTGCTTTTCACCTGTACAAAGGAGATAAAATATTTTTTCTATCAAAATCAAATCACACAACGGATTTTTGACCACATATGAGCAGTGGCGTACGCAGCGGAGATCAAGGTGATATATACCCCCTCCCCCCTCCGCTCCCGGAAATGTTTTAAAAAATATGATTTTCATGTAAGTTTTGTATTTTGAGTAATAATTTTTGATCCAATTTTCATCCTAATCCTTAAAACTTACGCCCTATTTGGCCATTATAGAGACTTAATGATTACTTGCCTTCTTATTAAACCCCCCCCGAAAAAAAATTCTGCGCGCGAGCCTGCATCGGCGTTTTCACGGCAGCAATGACGTTATGAATGAATGAAAAAATAATTTTATTCTGCAACAAAACCTAAGAATAATGTACAGGCTTTATGTGCATTATTATATGATGTTCCTAATTATCAATATTTTGTAATTGTCCGTTCAGAGAGGTCAATTGATCTCTTGGTAACGAAAATTTGACTGCCAGAGGGGTACCCGTTGCAAAGAGATCTAAATTTCTATTCTTTCTGGCCGGGACATTTAAAAATTGTCCGTAGGGAGGGATTTCCGCTGGAGAAAGGTGTCCGTTAGGAATGGTATCACTGCATTAAATTTGAATGTAGTTGAACAACAACAGGCTATTCATGATACCAACATAGTTTTATCAGAGATTCAAAATAAGGTGTACAAGGAATCCAAGTTTTGTCAGAAAAAGTTTAATATGTTCAGAACATTCAAATAGAAATAAACTCCAAAGGTACAGCGCCGAATCAAAGAGAAAAAATATTCAAAGTGATTCTGAAATACCATTACTACATCGTTATGGATCGGAGATCCAATAGAGAGAGTGAATAATATTACAACTTCAACAACAAAAATTTAATTTAAATTGATTCAATTTTGGTTTGTTATTTTCAATAATGAATCATTGTAATTGACCAAGAAAAAAAAATTGTTTAACCCTCCCCCCTCCCTCAAAATTTGATGTTTTACGTTTCAAGATACGTAGTGTCTAAAAAGCAAATTAAAAAAAAAATATGTCCGTCCTTTGCTTTTCTCCGAGACTGCAGGGCCAATTTTTTTGAGATTTGGCACCAAAGCCACACACAGGTCATCCCAAGATGATCCTTGGAACACGGCATTACTCTCCTCCATTTCCTTTCCGAGTTGTGGCCGATTAGAGATTTCATACGCCCATATCACGGTCATTTATGAAGATAGAGGAAAAATATAAAGTGTCCACATTCACAGATGTTACGGGAGTTGAAAATTAAATATTAAAACCCTAATATCCACTTTAACATAAATATTAATATATTTTTTTTTTTTTATTGCTTCATTTTCTGTTCCCATTGTCGAAAATAGCATCATAGATCATTCTGAACCTTTTTCTATCCCTCAGTTATGGTCTCGCATCCTCGTTTTACTTGGCAGCGTTGTTATGGTATAATACACATTAGTATTTGCTTTTCAAGAAAGGTTTTTGTAACCGCAGTAGTCTGGACTCGTGAAGAAAACATAAGGTTTCATCTTCGTATCTAAATGATTCATATAATTTTGAAGTACATGAGTATTATCACTCCAATTCGGACCGATCTTTTTTAATGTATTTTCTAAATTGCATCTATATAATCTCAAAGCATTATATAGTATTTTTCTCACTTACCATTAATAAGATTATTATTAATAAAATTGAGATGTGATCTTTTGACAAGATTTACTTAGTTGCGAATATAGTACCTGTTACAGGAACTGTGGATACATTTCAGGTCCTTAAATCTATCGAACACATCGTTTGAAACAGGGAGGGACTCAGCCAGGTCTCCTCCACAATAATACATAAATCCTACCTGTTGCTTTAACATTTATTCTTCTGGTCAGATCGTTTTTTGATGTCTGTACTTTGGGTTCCACTCTTGATATTTATGATATTTTGATCTATAATTTGAATGTTAGCTCTTTTGTTCCTATATATTACGACATTGAAAAATCGTTAAATTGAAATTATAAGCGAAATTGTAAAAGAACTTTAAATTATCCTAGGTTATCAGATTTGACTTTAGGGTAAATTGGTTTTATAATCCAATAAGGTTCTTTTTAATATACCTCCACAATCCTTCGTTAAACTGCAGTATAACATAGGAATTGAAAAAGATGTGACTTCCTATTGAAGAGCTCTCTAAATAAAAAAATAAAACAAAAGGGATCCGTAGAAAAAACATGACTAATTATAAGTGTGAAACATCGTTCAGAACCTGCAACACGTGTAATCACCATCAATGTTGCTTCGGAGAGTTGGCGTCCGAATACCCAGAAAAAAAAGTAGCATGAAGCCTGCTCAGCATTCAAGAGAGATGAGGATTAAACCACTGATGGTAGCTAGAAGATTACATACGCAGAAGGCGGGAACAAGGAGACAGCGTACAGTGCATCGAATATAGAATAGAATAGAAAAATAAACTTTATTCTGGGACTAGTTCCCTTAAGAATAAAAAGTATGTACAAGTAAAACAGAAAACATCCCTGGCCAAAGACTACATTAGTAAAAGTCAATTATTATTTAAAATGATGCCAATTACAATATATAAGCAACGAAATAAAAAAGAAAGATTCTTCTGGTAACAAATTAAAATATTTTCTAAAGAGTTATCTACTACTGGGTATTTTGAACTAATCCCACCATTATGACCTTGTTTAAATTTTTTTTTGAGTTAGTACAATGGCCAAACTTTAATTCCGTTCGAGGTAATGACTTCATCAGTTACAATTAATTTCTCGTTAAAAGTGCATCTCTTCCCTTAGGAAAAAAATATAGCCAATAATGGAATTTGCTAGCCAAGGTATGTACCTTAAAATAGTACATTTGAATCAGGAAGATTCAGCAGAGATATAAATATCGAACAAAATATCGATATTTTTTTAATCTATCGAAATAGTAGTTCGATTTATCAGGGAGGGAAATCGATATTTCGTTATATGGGGCCTCGATATTTATAATTTTTTAAAGGGACACACACATATCGATATTTCTGTGTCGATATAATTGAGATATTGTTTTTTTAATATCGATATTTCTGTGAAGATGTCATTAAGATATTGTTTTTATAATATCGATTTTATAAATATATGTTTTTTTTTTTATAATAACGATATTTCTGTGCCGATGTCATTACAATTTTAAATTTACTTTTTTCTAGATACTACCGTAAGCAAAAGAAGGAACGATAATAATTGCGACACATAAGAAGAAATAAGTAGGATAAATTAAAAATATTTACAAATGAAAAAAAAAATGCATGATTAACAATGATATATATATAATAAATTAAGAATATAAAATGCTGTTTTAGTTTTTAATTTCCCAAATGAAAAACTTTGCATACGGGTTGCGACAACATTTTATTGGAGAGAGGGGAGAGAGGGGGGGGAATCAAACAATTTTGACCGGATTTCTCAATTATATTAAATATTTAAATTTTCTCAACTAGATACATTATGAAATATTTTAATTTTCTCAGCTCATTTGAACTTTTCACTTACCTGTTGCGAATTTTGCTCTTTCAAGGTTAAACATTTGACTGAAAAATGAAGTATCAGCTATTGTCTATTCTTGCAAGCCATGGTATAACGAAGCTCTCAAAAAGGTTTTAGTTTGATATTTAAGGTCCCCCTTTTTGCACACCAGCTCTTCTGGACAAATAGCATTTCTCTAAGTCTACGCCCGGCCTTTGTGCCCATAAACTTAAGTTTTTCAAACATATCAACTCCTAAATATACAAACGAAGTTTTTTTCGAAGGTGATAAAGCTTAGGGAAACAAAAGCGCCTGAGGCCAAGAGGGCAGATACATGTCCCCTTGTCCCCCAGGGGTCTCTACTCCCTGGTCTCTCTCTACTCCATACTTTCTCCATAACGAACTGGAACAACAGATCTATAACACTTATAACCAGAGATGTAGCTATAACAATTTTTTGGAGGGGGTAAAATCTCAAATTTCTCAAAAATTTTGAACAGGTTTCCTAACTAAATTAAATATTTTAGTGTTTTACATCTTTTATTACAATAGATTGTTCATCTTTTAAAATATAAGTATTGGGAATTTATAATATTTATAATAAATAATCAATCATAGATTAAATAAAAGACCTCCAGTAATCCCAAGGAAAAATAATAATATTTATTAATAAAATAATATTAAGAAGAAATTTGGACAGCTCTAGCCGCTAAAAATGTGCCCGCAGCATTAATAAATGCCATAAAAAGCACTTATCATGACTCCAAAGGCATGGTTAGAATTAATGGAAGAATGTCTGAGGCTTTCGCCATGGGAAGGGGTGTTAGACAGGGGGACAGTCTTAGTCCTCTTCTTTTCATCACTTTTATGGACGAGATATTGAAAATCTGCAAGCGGAGGACAACACGGATGGTCGTTGGAAAGTGGAACATGAGGACAATCCTAGCGCAAGTAATGGTTTTTGCAGATGATATTGTCCTCGTAGCCGATTCCAAGGAAAATCTACAGCAGGCTGTTACGGAGTGGGAGGCTGAGCTAGAAAGGAAGGGTATGATATTGAATGTTGGAAAAAGCAAGGTGATGCACATCGGACGTGAAGAAGAGGAGGTTTTGGTTCACTGCAGGGGAGAAACCTTGGAGACAGCGCAGGAGTATACTTATTTAGGAGTAGTGCTCACCAGAAATGGGAAAATGGACCAAGAGCTCTCAAACAGGATTAAAAAAGCAAATAGCATATACTACCAGCTATGCAACACAGTGGTGGGGAAAAGGGAATTGGAAAATAATGTAAAATTACATATCTTCAAGTCCATATACCTACCTACCCTCATCTATGGAAGTGAGAGCTGGGTCCCGTTGGACAAGCACTGGAGTAGGGCTACTGCGGCAGAGATGAAATGCCTCCGGAAAATGGCAGGCAAAACAAGGAGGGACAGAGTTAGGAATGAGAGAATAAGGGGAGACCTGGGAGTGACTGCACTGAAGGAAACAGTGGAGAGACGACAATTGGGATGGTTTGGTCATCTGTGCAGAATGGATAAGGACCGGGACCCAAAGAAATTCTTTGAAGCAAGGCCTACCGGACGCCGCCCTCGAGGAAGACCAAGATTGCAATGGATAGACCATATCTCAGGGATTGGTGAAAGGAAGGGAAGGTCAATAAATGTAATGAAAGCGCTGGCTGGAGATCGAGAAGCTTGGCAGTCTTGGATCGGGGCACCTCCACGCTGAAAGGCACTAAAGGAGGAAGATAAAGAAGAAGAAGAAGAATAAAATAATATACAAATTTTATTTTAAAAATACATCATATATAAAAAAAAACATATCATTTTACTGGTATAGACAAAAAGTCAATTCGGTGGTAACTTTCCTTTTTCAATGAATCCTTCACTATTTTCATTATTTAAACCAAACACCAACAATGCAAAATAGGGCGCCCACTTGAGCCGGTCCGCTGCGCTCCGCCCAGTCCCGCCTCTGTCCGATTCCATCCTCAATTCACGGCGTCAACTCAGATCGCTCCGGTCTTTTAAAAAGGTATAACAGGAACTGGATAAAATTGGCTCGTGTCTGCAGAAAAGTTGGGTATAATTTTCTCGTTTTTTTTTGGGGGGGTAGATTACGAATATCATAATCCGGAAATCGAAATCGGTAGCTTTATTATGGTTTTAACCAAATTAAACTGTAAAAAAGCACTTTTATTTTTGTTTTTTAAATATTTTCAGTAAATATGCATTTTATCGAATAAACTTTCAAACAAATGTTGTTCCACTTAGAATTACCTACAAAAAAGGTCCATTTACATATTAAGCTAAAACTAACAATAACGGACCTACAGAGCGTCAAACCTGTGAAATTTTCGGTATTTCAACAAAAAAAGCTGCTGCAAATGGTTTTCTTTTTTCAGGATTATTTTTTTAATCAATAAAAGTTTCAAACAATAGTTTTTCAGCTTAAGATTACCTACAAAAGAGGTTCATTTTCAACTAACGATAAACACCCTACGGAGCGTCAAATCTGTGAAATTATCGGTATTTCAAGAAAAACCGGTATACCGCGAACTTTACACTCTAATAATTTAACAAGCTTATTAAAATGAAAGAACTGGTAGAAGGAAACCAAGTGTGACTTCCATCCTATCGGCATGAGCGGAAACGCAAGCCAAGAGCCTTTTGTCTTCCTATAGAAAGCTTTAGCTCCTTTCAGAACTTGTCATTCTTTCCTTCTTCTGCAAGTTCTTTCATTTTAATAACTTTGTTAAATTAGTGGAGAGTAAATTTCTCGATAAGCAGTTTTTTTTCTTGCAATACCGAAAATTTCAGTTATCGTTAGTTGAAAATGTAACTGAACCTCTTTTGTAGGTGATCTTAAGCTGAATCTGATTTTGATTTCCTGACCATGAAATTCGTTATCTACGCAAAAAAGCTGAGTGTGAAGTTCATGATAAGAGTTTTTTTTTATTAAAAAAAACGAAAATTTCACGGATTTGACGCTCCCTAGGGTGTACGTTTTTTGTAGATGATTTTAAGCGGAACAATTGTGTTTAGAAAAAATAAAAGCGTGTGTTTTCTTGTAATATCGAAATTTTGCAGGTTTCACACTCCGTAGATCCATTATCGTTAGTTTTAGCTTAAAATGTAATCAGACATTTTTTATAGGTAATCTTAAGTTGAACAACTTTAGTTTGAAACATTTTTTGATAAAATGCATATTTATAGAAAAAATAAAAAACACTTACAGCAGGCTTTTTCTTGAAATACTAAAGATTTCACGGGTTTGACATTCCTTAGGTCTGTTATCGTTATTTTTAGCTTAAAATGTAACTGGACATTTTTTTTTGGTGAACTTAAGCTGAATTCGATTTCGATTTCAGGATCATAAGATTCGTAATCTACGCGAAATAAAGTGACAAGGAGAGGATCCCACATGTGCTTCTAGATTTTGATGGAACCTATTTAGGTGAATCTAGGCCTTAAAATATTGGAGTTTCCTGAAGATTAGGGGCCAACGCGCCACAGGAGCCCCGGAAAAAAATCGGGAAGTTTTCATGTGCAAAACACATTTTATTTTAGTACGAAAACGTTTCTATTAGCAAGGGAAATAATAAAAAAAATAATTCATCAAAACCATCGAGCAGTATGCTCGGTAAGAATACAAAAAACACCCTCAAAATAGTGATTTTTGAAGGGAAAGCAATAGTTTTCTCAAAAACCGAGATCAGATTTAGATTTCTTACCCCCCAAAAACAGTTTGTTTCTAATGTTTATGAAAATCAAAAAACAAAAAGTTTTTTTGCTAAATAACAGTCAACTAAGGAGTTTTTATCAATATAGTTTTATATATTTTCCTGCCTCACATGGACAGAGCAGGAGCTTAAAAGTTTGCATAAATTTACAACATAATGTAAGGACATTAAACAAAATAGGACATTTTCTAGGATCAGTAGAAATACGTTTTTGGAAGCAAAAACCACATCGGTTTTTCATTTTTAAACCGGTTTTTCATTATAAAAGTTTGGTCTGAAAATAAATTTTATAATCCTAGTTTTATTCACTACAGTTTACTTTTTCAAATGTGTGAATAAACTTCGAAATCGGTAGTTAGGTTTATCTAGAAGTTATAGCTAAAAATGTGAATTGTAATAAAATCCTATTCACTGTTGGCCAGTGTTTATATTCCTCATTATCACAGGCCTTGTATGAACGTTCCGTTTTAACTAGAAATAACGTAAACTAATTTTTAAATTCCCTTGTTATTTCGTAAAACTTAAATATGACGTGAACTATTCTGCTATTTCCAATAAATAATTTTGAAATTATTTATTGGAAATATCAGAATAGTTCATGTCATATTAATGTTTAACGAAATAACAAAGAAATGCAAAGATTTATTCACGTTAATTCTATCTAAAGCGGAAAGTTCCTTTATTTATAACAGCCTGTGATAAGTATCTCGGTTTTTGAGAAAACTAAAAAAGTTTCATCAAAATCGAAGGTATACATGTGGAATCCTCTCCTCGTGAGAGTAATGGTAATAAGCAGGTTTTTCTTAAAATACCGAAAATCCACAGGTTTAACGCTCAAATGAGCCGTTACCGTTAGTTTTAGCTTAAAATTTAAATAGACGTTTTTTGTAGACGAATTTAAGCGGAACAATTATTTGAATAAGAAAAAATAAAACCCAACTCCCAGCAGGTGTTTTCTTGAAATACCGGAACTTTTTTTGATAAAATGCATATTTACAGAAAAAAAAATAGAAAATGCTTTTTTTACAGTTAATTTTAACTAAAACCATAATAATGCTAACGATTGCGATTTCCGGATTATGACATTCGTGATCTACGCAATAAAATGAGTAAAAATTACACTATGTAGAAACACCGCAGAACTGAGCAATTCACTTAAACATCAGGGGGTAGCTGATATACTATATGCATGTAATTGAACGATGGCCCGCCCACTAGACCGCAGGT
This sequence comes from Rhaphigaster nebulosa, assembly GCA_948150685.1. Taxonomy (NCBI): domain Eukaryota; kingdom Metazoa; phylum Arthropoda; class Insecta; order Hemiptera; family Pentatomidae; genus Rhaphigaster; species Rhaphigaster nebulosa. The sequence continues at coordinate 150,360,745 of OX411307.1, forward strand.
TTGGCCCCGGGCGCCGGGGCCAAACCTGCTCCGACCTATGTGAGCACAAGGGTGGGCCGATTGAGTGGGAGTAGCGAGAGAAGCTCTCTCATGTATATGAATAAATAAAAATCCAGCGTTTCAATAATTTAGTTTACCTACTACCCTTTCAAGCTGAAGTCAATTTGACCACCAACGTCTTTTCTTTTTAAATACCTACCTACATAGTTTCTTGCGTATTCGAAAACATCACAAATTTATTTTCTATACATAACAACGGGAGGAAGACAGAAAGCAATCGTTCATTGAAAAATTTATTTTCATTAAAAGTTTGGATATATCAAACATTATTGAGAATGGAGCTATTAAAAATTAATGAATTAAAAATTATAAAATTAACAAAACATGAAAAATCACTTTGTTGTAAATAATAAATCGTTTCTGGTATATTCTGTAGTAACTACTTTATTGTTTATTAGACACTGATATAAACATTACCTATTACCAACTGTTAATATTAGGTAATGTTTAAATCAGTTCTTTATTAATTTAATTTTATTCAATAAATTTTGACTCGTTATTTTGAAACAGAATAAAATTAACCATAAAGAGGGCTGTGGTAGCTATGAATATATATATGAAGGCATTCCTGTGTATAGAATTTCGGCATAAAACTATCCGTTTTAATTGTAACCTTTTTTCATTTCAAATGTAATCCAACCGGACATGAATTAATTCTATTTTATCTAATTTATTATTGAAAAATGATCATTTTAATTAAAATAATGACATTGGAAATAATATCGATACATTCTTCCGACATTTTTTTCGTTTATTAAATAATTGATATCGTGCTAATTTCGACTGTTTAAAATTTTTGAAAAAAAATTATTGCTTATTTATTTTTGCATATTTAATATTTAATATTTTTTTGGAGGGGAGAGGGTAGTGAATTACACGATTTGGTGATCGTTCATTATGTCTTCGAAGTTGCCAATGCCGAATCCATTTTTGAAATTTTGTTTGGCAACGAGATTTTCTGATTATTAGTATTTTGCCAAATTCTTCGGTATAGGTCTCGTTTTCAAGAGTGCTATTCCTAATATCGAAATTTCGATCCCGCAGGCGCATTTTGATTTCCTGTTACTATTGAAGTTTTTTCAGTATAGGGATCGTTTATAAGATTTTCAAGGGTTCTGATTCCATTTTTTAATTGGATTTTGATCGCACATGCGCATTTCAATTTTATTATTGTTGAAGTTTTCTTCAGTTTAGAGATCGTTTATTAGGTTTAAGAGAGTTCAGATTATATTTTTTTGATCGCGCATACGCATTTCAAATTTCTGTTAATGTTGCAGTTCTATATGAAATAGGGATCGTTCATTAGGTTTTTGAGGGTTCTGATCCCGTTTTTTAATTGAATTTTTTATTGAGCATGAGAATTTCGAATTACCATTAACCTTCATAGTTGCCTTCATACAGCCTTCTTCATGATTAATTTCATTCTGTATCAAAATTAACATTTGAAACATATTGAATAAAATTAAATTCATAAAGAATGATTTGAAACTGATATAAACATTACCAAATATTGACTTAGGCAAATTAAACCAGAAACGATTTATTATTTACAACAAAGTGATTCTTCACGTTTTATAAATTTTATATGTCTTGTAATTTTTCAATTAATTAATTTTTAATAACTCCATTCTAGAGTTTTAATAAAAACAAACTGTTCACTGAAATATTGCTATGTATCTTTCTTTCGTAGTTGAGTCCTTTCACTAACTTGGGCCAATTCATGTCTTTGCAAAATTTTCACCCTTAGATGACGGATTATTAAAAATATTAAAATTATAATAAATTCCACCTATGTTATGCTACATATTCAATTATCTTTTGTCATTAATAAGTCATCAGAAGTGAATTTTAAAAAAATTGATTTTGCATTTTTTCTGTCTTTTGTCATGTCCCCATTCACGGATGCCCTCCTTTATGGCTAGTTGCAAACCTTACTCCGGCCTGAAAACGCTGGTTGCTAGGCCATTTTTAGTGCAAACCCTTCTAACTTATTGTGTAGGAGTTCTGAACCTAAATCTATAAAAATGCAGTGTAGACAGTGCATTTTGTGTATGTCTTCAAGTGTGGGCCTCAGTCCTTTGTCGAAACTTAAACTTGGCGGCAAGAAGGTACTTGTATTAATTGTTTGGTTATGTACGTGTTGGCATCACTGTTAGTTCCCGCCTAAGGAGAGATAACCTTCAATGTTCCTAGAAAAGCTTCCCAATATTGTGCAAGGTACAACATGTTTGTTTTTATTTGAATTCATAAATTCATTTTTTCAGTCCTTTTCCTGTACTGGAGTCCTAGAAGAAGGTAAGTACACTTAGTTTTTTTAACGTAGTTCGTTGCTGAACGATTGCATGTTTTCACATAGAAAAAGTTGTTATGTTTATATTGATGATGGGGTACTATTTTCTAAAAATACGTTGTGTTCTCAGTCCTTTGTGCCTCAGGTCTTTGCTTCAATGACTTCAGTAACAGTAAAATTGAGAGCCTCCTATTTAAATCTTACTTTATTTATTTTTTTTGAGAGAGGGAGAGGGGGTTTTAAACTGTAGTTTTCACATAACATTCTACATAGCTTTATTATCAAACAATTTCCGTCAGAAAATCATTACAAGAATGCCAACATTTTGAAATTTCAAAAAGGTCAAACAATTTTTGCACAGATAATAATTATTTCAATGTGTTCACTAATATATAATAATATGTGTTCGTGTTTTCGCTAGTATCACCATTCTGAATAATTGTTTTATGTGTCCACTTTTCTAAACGTATTATTTATTCCGTCGTATGGGATACTTATACCAAAATTTGTTTAATATGACTTTGAAGCCCCAGCAGAATATATCTTAGCTACTAATATAATTAATTATTAATTTTATCAGGCAAAATGAATCATTTCTTGCCAAAAACTTTGATTCACAAAAAATATAGATACCATGTTTTACGGCCGAGTGTCTCGTTTACTAAGGTGGCAATGCTGTCCCACCATGCTAACTCACTTTTTACACATTTTAATATCGGAAAAGAACGTTTACCGTCGCAATTAGCAATTTAAGTTGCTGGGCCATTTACCAATATCCTTATAGTGCATTTTACTTATTTTTTTTTAGACTTGTAGAAGATGTTGCTACATTGGGAACATGTAATCTGCTTTCTGCCTCTCTTTGGCTTGAAGTTGATATGGCTGAATTGGGAGGACTCTATGTACATTCGAATTGAGTTTGACTTCTGGAAAATGTGGCTAAATCGTGAAGAGTTCCAGATCTTAATGATAATATTGGTAATTATTCTCCTATAGCTCTGTGTTGAACTACTACACAGTGAGACGCGACTTCTGTATTTCTGCTTCGATTTCTTTGGATGCAGCACGACATTAAAAAATTCAGAAAGCTTGCGAGTTCTTGATATAACATTTTGGTCCATTTTTTCCTTTTCATCTTTTCCTCTACATTTTGCACTTCCTGAAGCGTAATGCCGGTTTTTATCTCTGGACCTGTTGCTTATATTGAAAATTTCAGTTTGGATAGAAGAAAAATGAATTTAAAAACAAAATGTGGTCCTCCTACTTCCTACTAATATTATACATCTCGAAGTCTGAACTACATTTAATGGTATGACAATTTACTCATGTTGATTCATTTGGATACAATTATTTGTTTATTTTAATACCTAAATGAAGGCGATAATAGAAACGGAAATAAATAAAAATGTATCAAATTTTATTTTTAAAGATGTAATATTTAAATACAAAAAATATAGAATGACGCCATTTAAAAAAAGAAAAAATTAAGAATCCCGAAATATAATTTTAACAAAGAAAAGAAAACGTTATACAGAAAAACTACAAACTTATTTAGCATTGCATGGTTCTTCATTTCTTAAATAAACCAAATTCACTAAAAATATAGTTATAATAATTTAAAATTATAAATAGGAAAACCCCGCAACAAATTGCTGCACACAAATTTGGTTTATTATTACCAAATAGTTATATATCCAAAATATTTTATGTGTCCATTAACACGGCTTTCCCTATAGACATTGGCGTAGCCAGAGGGGGGGGGGGATCCGCCGGTCAGATCCACCGCGAAATTAAAAAATGCTTTTACTTATTCTTACTTGTAAACAGAAATTGTATAAACCTATTTGAAAGTTATTTCATAAATATTATACCAAGGCATATAAAATATTATATTTAGAGAGGGATCCCTTACATACCCGGTTGGGGTGGGTTTCTTTAAAGTAGATCCTTGGATAGACCCCCCTCCCCCCAAAATGAAATCCTGGCTACGCCACAGCTTATAGCCTTGGGTTAGAGTCCAATAAAAAATATGTTTGCTATGTCTTCGCTAATATTAGTCCGATTACACTTTTTAGCTTTGTGACGATGAAATTCTTTTACAAATGAGCATTTGGAACGTTCCATACTAACTTGCAGAATACTTTGTTAGATATGTAAACAAAGTTCAACACGCTATACCTCTGCTAATACTGGTCTAATTTCGAAGTTTTTGTTTAATTTCTAGGGAATTTAATTACCTTTCGATCTGTCGTAAAAAAAACCAAACTGGCGTATGGCGGAAAGACGAATTTTTTATTTATTTTTTTAATTCTACCTATCTTGAAGCGTAGAAATTTTGAAGGTGAGGGGATACATTTTTTTTTTGTCTTTGTCGATTACTATGTTTCCTGATTGAAAAATAATAAACCAAAACCACAAAATAGAAATCCACCTACTTTTTGTAAATAAATTAAATGGTAAGGTTAACGGGGCCTTGGCTGTAAGTACAATATAATACTAATCAGCAACTTCACAAGCAACAATGCATCTATTGAGCACTTACTTGTCTTCAACAATTGTGCAGTTATCTTGACTGTCCGTTCCTGATTCTGGGGTCAACACTATTGTGTATTCTTGGATTGAGAGATGAATTTAGGCATCTGTACCAAAGACCTGTATGGGATTTCTTCCAAATGACCCTTTTTAGCTTCAACAGGATATCGAATGGGCTTTCAAATGTTTACATTTTTAAGGAATTCTTGGAAGCTAATTGGATTTCGCCTGAACTTTTTATAAATGCCTTTCCAGTTCTCAGCCCGAAAACACGCTATTTAGTATAGAAAACAACTAGTACAGTTGGAACCACTGATTACTGGGAGACTTGAAAATCTGACAATGTCTGAATTCCGATTGGCTTTACAAGAAGTGACATGACTGTGGGAAAGCTATTCGATTACAGTTCTCAATCTTGAAGAATGGTGGGTTTAGTGGACTTTTTCATAAACTTCCTGATTCGGACTTTTTCCCGGTTTCATGATTCAAATATTTCTATGTGCAACGTTACTCTACCGGATGCAACTACCGGATACCGTTTTCTGGATAAACACATGCTTTCTTGCAAACAATGTATACAGCTGTGCGGTGCCATCGGCACATTCCTTGTAAAAATTAATTCATTTACATTAACTTTTGCCCACTGTGCGCCGTCCTTTATGAAGTATTGATGTAATAATAATAATAATAACAATAATACTTTATTGATTTAAAAAAAATTAAAGTTACAAGCAGAAAAAAAAATGTACAAGTATTTTACAGCAACAGAAATATTTATATAAAACTAGTTTTAACTGACTCATTTTTGTCGAAAATAGTTTTAACTTGTAAAAACAAAAAATAGGGACGCTATATTCATTCCGCAAATTCTAATTTTCCCTATAATCACCAGTTAATTCTAAGATTACTTAGTTAATAATTTTATTAATAAAAGGGCTATGATAAAACTAACTAGGAAATCCGGATTTCAGATTTTGACGTTAACATTGCTACACAGTGCGCATTCAGATGGGACCCTACAATCAATACCTCTAATAAACTCAAGTTCATGAATTTCTTACGTTACTTATTTACTTTCCGATGGCAATTTACCTTTTTAGAGCAACATAGTGAATAGGTAGTAGCCAGGGTTCTAATTCACTCTTGTTCGGCTCACTTCTTGACAAGTGTCAAGTCGTCGTACATTTTATAGCTGCAATGAGCCGCTAATTTGAAAAGTCAGAATTCAGTAGATTGTAAAAAGTAGACTGCTGTCACAATTTAACAGTCACTGTAATACCTTATAGTAAATAAATCATATTCGTTGCACTAGACGGTCACACAGTGAGCCAATGATCTTAAAACCTGACCAAAATACGAATAATTCAATTCAGACATTGAGTATGAATTAACACATACTTGGTTTTTACACCTGAACTAATAGGAATCCGATGTTTTATGCCGTGGAAACTAGTTTATTTGTAGGTTTAATGTTAAATCCTACCTTTTATCATTGTCTATTTATTTACTTCATCACTTAAATCTTTCAAAATTTTGATTGCCATTGACGTCAGTGATCTTTTATTAGATACACTATTATGGGCAAATCAACTCAGGGTAAGTGTAACAAAATATAATAACTTTTTTAATATTCTTTTTAGACAAAAAAACTTCTTTTTTTTTTTTACTTTTACGTGATACAATGACCTTTCTTTCAAAATTAGAAAAAGGATATAAAATAGTCATATTTTTTACAACGGTACTTCAGGTAATATTATTTCGAAATAAATATCATCTCATAGCATAAACTCATTTTTTGATTAGATTAAGGTTAAAACTATCAAAAAGCAAAAAAAAATAGTGTTTACTTAATCTAATAATAATCTTTTATTAAAAATTTACCGGCCTCTAAATTCTGCCGTCCGGGGCCCTCTGTCCCCTTTGCCCTACTAGTTCCGATCCTGGGGTGCGGAATCTTGAAGTTCGCCCCAGGCCTCAGTTGGCCAAGCTACACCACTGTCAAGATTATTTGAGATATCTTAGAACAATATTTAATATTTAATATTTAAATATCTTAGGAGATATTTAAATGAGATATCTTAGGACAATACGACACACTATATTAAGGCATTTGTCTTCAAGGAATAACATACACCCCTTAAACTTCACACTTTTTATATTTTATATGTTATTCCTTGAAGTCAAATACCATTGTAAATTAGTACCCTTAAACACACAAATATAAGAATGAAAAACAATTTTACTATGTGATCATAACAGCGGTTTGACATTTTGCAATTTAAGGTAGTCAGCCTCGTTAGTCATTTCTTCCAACTGATTTAATACATAATTTAGTAACTGTCCATTTTTAAATGTCAAACTATATTTTAAAATATGCAAAGATAGCAAGAGAATAATAACCGTCAGTTGCTGTTTCTTTCTGTTTCTGTGTAACCAAGAGATTAGTGGGATCATAAAAAACTGTTCCCACCGCTTTTGGTAAGCGGGATTGGGTAGATGGTCCTTTTAAATTTGTTTTGGGAAGGTGGCTAAATACTGCCCCTCTAAGCCAAATTCGAAATATTAAACTTAAGCTTAAAATTAAAAAAAAAAAAATTTATACAAGCACCTCTATTCCATATCTGCAAATTTGGTGTCGTCATTGGGCAGAACTAAATAATCTTTCCTCTGAGTAAACATAAACAACAATTAACTAAGTTTTAGGATTTTAAAACAGTGGCCCTAATTTCGTTTATCAATTAAATTCTCAATTTTCTATTCATTTGAAGTCAGGGGCGTTTAAATAGAGGCAAATAACTTCCCAAAACGAAATTTATTTGCATTAAAACAGTTAAAACGTTTTGATTATTGATTTTATTAAAAAAATAATAGCAGCTTTACCACCTTAACGAGTAAACTTACGGGTTTCGGGCAAGTTAAAGATGCACAAAATACTCTAGTCTACAAATAATAATGATCATATAAAAAACATGATGCCTTGATGTACCAGAATATCGTTCTGAAGTTGAACAAAAACTATAACCCGCTACTCCCCCTTCTATGGTTGAAAACTACTGAGCCAAAACACAAACGGTCACAATTATTTTACTTTCAACAGCCAACTAGGTGGTACTGAAGTATTTCAAAAGTTTTTTCTACAGGAGATGTAATAATATCAATCTGGATAACTGGGGAGATGAATTTAGGAGACGGGACGGATTTCCTGCACCTTATCTTAATTTTTTTCTCAGTATTTTATCTTTTAACAACTGATTCTAGTAATACATTAATGCAATATTGTGTTACACGTTTTAAAACTTAAAATTGAAAAATAATAGAACTACATAAAATTCCAAATACTACCATTAAAAAACCACTTGCGAATGGGTAGGGGAGACCAAGGGGCCTGTCGGATTTTCCCATGTCTCAAAATTCGAGAATAGTTTAGTCCACTTGGAGAATTTAAGTTGCTTAAAATCCATAATCATTATCAAATATCTAATACGGGAATTTCATTGTTAGTTTAAATTAAATTCATTAGAAGTTCAAAATGCTAAATTGTTGAGGTAAACTTAATTTACAACTAGGGGATTTTACAAAGTATTCCCAATATACATTACAACCTATGAATTTGCATATATATTTCATTTAGTAATCTCGGTTGTATTTTCTTAAAATCTTGTGAAAATCACAAGAGAGTTTCTGGATCAGTTCAGTTGGGACTTGGATAATTGGAATGTTAATTTTAAAAAATGAATTTATTTATAACAACTTTTAATGTTATAGAAAATATTTAAAGATAATGTAGTGTCTGAGGATGGGGAGAATGTTCCCGAAAAGTAACGAATGTTCAATAATTTGATTTATTAAATAAAGTTGTTTGGATTGGAAGTAATGTCCAACAATGATTTTATGAAAAGCTTCTTGAAAAACTACCTAGAAAAAATTAGAAAACAATTAGAATCTTGGTTATAAGTGGCCAGCATTTATTTATTTTTTACAATTTAAGATCTTATTGAGACCTGGTTAATATAATTATATTCATTTCTCTTTTCTCATTTAAAAAAAATATTATTATTTATTGATCTCATTATATTCCACACTAAGGTGTATAAATGATTCTCATTTTTTATATTAGAGAGATACTTTGTCCTAATTCATAAGAAGTATGAGCACCTGGATTTTTTAAAGATTTTATAAATTAATGGATGTGAAAAGGGATCAAGAAAATTTTTTCCTCATATTTATATTTTTAATACCCTGCTGTATGCATTTACATACTTTTTTAAACTACTGTATATTGATCAATGACAGAAGAACCCTTGTTTACCCTCTTACTTATACTATCAGACATTTTTGGCCAAACACGAAGAAAGCTGTAAAAAAATCCATCAAAATTATATAATATTCATAATTTATAAGTATAATTAATTAAAGTATAAAGTATATCATAACAGCTGTTTCGGATTCATTAATCACACAAGCGACACAATATTTATCTATATACTTTATTTATTATTTATATACTTTAATCAATATATTACTTTTATTCATGATAACATTGTTTATGTTTATTTATAATTTAATACTATATTACTTCCATATTGTGCAACACATTATTAGGTTATCAAGGCTGCTGTTTATGAAATGTTATCGATATGATGATCCCACGCTCCCGTATAAATTCTTTCTAATTTTACCCATTTTTTATTTTGTGGTGGTTTATTAGTTTATCGGTGGTTTAGGATGATGAATACACACTTTGGGTTAAATATCGTAACTCTGAGCACTATACCGGGTGCTTAAGAAGTTTAAAAATAAAGGAGTGTGCAGAAAGAATTGATCACTAGAATTTATCTACGTGAAGGAAGTGAAAAAACATTATTCTGAAGGCATATTCGTAATCAGCATCGTTCTCATATCCTAATAATCTACCTCCACATTTAAAGAAATTCTTTAAGATCAAATTGTAAAAAATCAATACAAACGTTTGATCATAATATCGAAGTAATTTTCATAAATAGCATCCTTGATATCCTGATAATTTACCCTATCTAAGAAATTTAGAATGTTGAAAAAAAATCGATATGTGAGTGCTTGATTATAATACCAATGGTAAATTCAGTCAGCACCCCTCAATAACACTAGTCTGCGTATCAGATGGCTAAAAACCAGTAAGTGATAATAGCGCATTTGGTATACTGATTACAGAACTGTTCTTAGTTTTCTTTTATCACTTATAGTTTTTCACAATATACCCAATTTGAAGAATATATGAGGATCAAAAATGACTTATCAGTGGTGACTTCAAAGTTATAGGCATACTATTAGGACAAGCTGGGTTTACAAGAATCTCTTATGTTTATGTGAATGGGATGGTAGGGCAAAGTCCAAAGACGTAGGAGTGTGAAAGCTTGGTCAGAGCAGAAAAATTTTGTGCCTGGAACTAAAACCGTCAAGAATGAACCACTTGTAGATCAATAAAAAGTCTTACATCCACCACTACATATAAAATTTGGCTTAATGAAGCAATTTGTACGGACTTTACCACAGAATGGGACAAGCTTCAAGTACACTTCTAATAAATTTCCTTACATCACACAAGACAAATTGAAATTGGGAGTTTTTGTTGGTCCTCAAATTAATAAACTAATAAAGGATGATGATTTTCAGAAAACAATGAATGAGAGAGAAAAAACACATGGGTCGCCTTCTGATCTGGTGTTGAAAACTTTCTAGGAAATAATAAAGATCACAGGGCATTTGCTGAAACAATGTTGACAAATTTCAAGGAGTTGGGATATAACATAAAGGTAAAATTTCACTTCTTGCATTCCCATATTGACAAATATCCAGAAAATATAGGACATTATAGTAAAGAGCAAGGTGAACGCTTTTACCAGGATATTAACGAGATGGAAAGAAGATACCAACGGAGATAAAATGAGTCTATGACAACTGACTACTGTTGAATGTTAAAGACAATAAAAGTGGAGGATCTGCAAGAAAGTCAAAGAAGAAAAAAATTGATAATTAATGAAATACTGCATTTTGTTTTGTTGCAAGATAGTCAAAATGTTATTAGAGCAGTTCTTTACAATATTTTTAAAAACATATTTTTTACAATAAATGCATGAAGTAATATTAATATATTGTGCTTACACAAGTTAAAATCTTGAAACCATAATTCTCATTTTGTTTAAAAACTTGATGTGGAAAAAAATGAAACTAATTTTTAGAATCAGCATAAAAAATTATTCAATAACACCTATCACAAACAATTCATCTGACAAAAAGTTTCGAAAAGCAGAATGATGAAATCTAATAATCTGCCCAGATATTTAAGAACTTTAAAATTTTTTTATGAAGTAGCTGTACAATGAAAAAGTACCCACATAATTTTGGCTGAATTACTTTTTGTGATCAAATATAGATATGGATATTTATTGTACTTGGTTCATAGTTAATTAACAGCTGCCTTAATACTCTTAGAGAGTAATAAAAATGGACTGAGCACTGAAAGTCTTTATTACCCTTCACTTGAAAAGTACTCAAATCCTGAACAGTAGTTAAATATTGCCCAAATCAACTTTTAGGATAAAATGTAAAAGCCTAGTTACAAGTATTTCAAACACAATTCTCACCAATATGAGATGTATAAATTTTATTATATTATAAAATTGGGAAAATACTATATATAGTTTAATTATATAAAATATCTTTAATACTAGGTCAACAAATATACATATTTGCACAACTAATAAACATATATAACTAAACATGGAAAAAACTACAAGAAACAATTGTAGAAACATACAGGTATGTATTTAATTTTTTTTTTTTTTAAATTGTTTGATAATACAAACAAATGATGCATACATTTGAAAATTTTCTTTGGATGTGTAAAATTAAAAAAAAACATTATAGAATAAACTTCAAAACAAATAGCTCAATAAGAACTGACAACTTATTGCAATCAAGTAAAGAAAATAATAATCTAGATCTAAAAATATAGCTTTATATTATAAATATATATAAAAAAGTGTAGATAAAAATATTTATAGATCATATTTATTTTATACATTAAGTAATTACATGACTAGTTGAACATTACTAAACAGCCACAGATTGTTAAAAACAAAATATATCAAATAAAGAATAATGCATCTATGCCTGAACATGGCTTCCAGAATTAGGATATCTCCTTCAAGTTTTTATTAATTATGCTTAAGAAAAAACAGATATCAAATTATAAATAAGACAA